>OV049925.1:40155170-41506222 GCA_920104205.1 Eupeodes latifasciatus | reverse complement strand
GGTCTTACTCAAAGATAGGCACAGCAACGGAAAGGGGATGATTACTAGATCACAACTCTGAAATTTCAGCCCTCTAGGTGGTCTAGATCAAGAAATAATGGAGTTCAAAAATGTCCCTCTAGGTGAAAACTTTTGACTATCTAGGACGCTTATTAAGCGAGATATTCGCATTTAAAGTTTGAACATGCGTTTTTGCCCATAACTTTTTGTAAAATTGCTCTTGCTCAAAGATAGGCACAGCAATGGAAAGGGAATGATTACTAGATCACAACTCTGAAATTTCAGCCCTCTAGGTGGTCTAGATCAAGAAATAATGGAGTTCAAAAATTGCCCTCTAGGTGAAAACTTTTGACTATCTAGGACGCTTATTAAGCGAGATATTCGCATTTAAAGTTTGAACATGCGTTTTTGCCCATAACTTTTTGTAAAATTGGTCTTACTCAAAGATAGGCACAGCAATGGAAAGGGAATGATTACTAGATCACAACTCTGAAATTTCAGCCCTCTAGGTGGTCTAGATTAAGAAATAATGGAGTTCAATAATTGCCCTCTAGGTGAAAACTTTTGACTATCTAGGACGCTTATTAAGCGAGATATTCGCATTTAAAGTTTGAACATGCGTTTTTGCCCATAACTTTTTGTAAAATTGGTCTTACTCAAAGATAGGCACAGCAACGGAAAGGGAATGATTACTAGATCACAACTCTGAAATTTCAGCCCTCTAGGTGGTCTAGATCAAGAAATAATGGAGTTCAAAAATGTCCCTCTAGGTGAAAACTTTTGACTATCTAGGACGCTTATTAAGCGAGATATTCGCATTTAAAGTTTGAACATGCGTTTTTACCCATAACTTTTTGTAAAATTGGTCTTACTCAAAGATAGGCACAGCAATGGAAAGGGAATGATTACTAGATCACAACTCTGAAATTTCAGCCCTCTAGGTGGTCTAGATCAAGAAATAATGGAGTTCAAAAATTGCCCTCTAGGTGAAAACTTTTGACTATCTAGGACGCTTATTAAGCGAGATATTCGCATTTAAAGTTTGAACATGCGTTTTTGCCCATAACTTTTTGTAAAATTGCTCTTACTCAAAGATAGGCACAGCAATGGAAAGGGAATGATTACTAGATCACAACTCTGAAATTTCAGCCCTCTAGGTGGTCTAGACCAAGAAATAATAGAGTTCAAAAATTGCCCTCTAGGTGAAAACTTTTGACTATCTAGGACGCTTATTAACGGAGATATTCGCATTTAAAGTTTGAACATGCGTTTTTGCCCATAACTTTTTGTAAAATTGCTCTTACTCAAAGATAGGCACAGCAATGGAAAGGGAATGATTACTCTGAAATTTCAGCCCTCTAGGTGGTCTAGACCAAGAAATAATAGAGTTCAAAAATTGCCCTCTAGGTGAAAACTTTTGACTATCTAGGACGCTTATTAACGGAGATATTCGCATTTAAAGTTTGAACATGCGTTTTTGCCCATAACTTTTTGTAAAATTGCTCTTACTCAAAGATAGGCACAGCAATGGAAAGGGAATGATTACTAGATCACAACTCTGAAATTTCAGCCCTCTAGGTGGTCTAGATCAAGAAATAATGGAGTTCAAAAATTGCCCTCTAGGTGAAAACTTTTGACTATCTAGGACGCTTATTAAGCGAGATATTTGCATTTAAAGTTTGAACATGCGTTTTTGCCCATAACTTTTTGTAAAATTGCTCTTACTCAAAGATAGGCACAGCAATGGAAAGGGAATGATTACTAGATCACAAATCTGAAATTTCAGCCCTCTAAGTGGTCTAGATCAAGAAATAATGGAGTTCAAAAATTGCCCTCTAGGTGAAAACTTTTGACTATCTAGGACGCTTATTAAGCGAGATATTCGCATTTAAAGTTTGAACATGCGTTTTTGCCCATAACTTTTTGTAAAATTGCTCTTACTCAAAGATAGGCACAGCAATGGAAAGGGAATGATTACTAAATCACAACTCTGAAATTTCAGCCCTCTAGGTGGTCTAGATCAAGAAATAATGGAGTTCAAAAATTGCCCTCTAGGTGAAAACTTTTGACTATCTAGGACGCTTATTAAGCGAGATATTCGCATTTAAAGTTTGAACATGCGTTTTTGCCCATAACTTTTTGTAAAATTGGTCTTACTCAAAGATAGGCACAGCAATGGAAAGGGAATGATTACTAGATCACAACTCTGAAATTTCTGCCCTCTAGGTGGTCTAGATCAAGAAATAATGGAGTTCAATAATTGCCCTCTAGGTGAAAACTTTTGACTATCTAGGACGCTTATTAAGCGAGATATTCGCATTTAAAGTTTGAACATGCGTTTTTGCCCATAACTTTTTGTAAAATTGGTCTTACTCAAAGATAGGCACAGCAACGGAAAGGGAATGATTACTAGATCACAACTCTGAAATTTCAGCCCTCTAGGTGGTCTAGATCAAGAAATAATGGAGTTCAAAAATGTCCCTCTAGGTGAAAACTTTTGACTATCTAGGACGCTTATTAAGCGAGATATTCGCATTTAAAGTTTGAACATGCGTTTTTACCCATAACTTTTTGTAAAATTGGTCCTACTCAAAGATAGGCACAGCAATGGAAAGGGAATGATTACTAGATCACAACTCCGAAATTTCAGCCCTCTAGGTGGTCTAGATCAAGAAATAATGGAATTCAAAAATTGCCCTCTAGGTGAAAACTTTTGACTATTTAGGACGCTTATTAAGCGAGATATTCGCATTTAAAGTTTGAACATGCGTTTTTGCCCATAACTTTTTGTAAAATTGCTCTTACTCAAAGATAGGCACAGCAATGGAAAGGGAATGATTACTAGATCACAACTCTGAAATTTCAGCCCTCTAGGTGGTCTAGATCAAGAAATAATGGAGTTCAAAAATTGCCCTCTAGGTGAAAACTTTTGACTATCTAGGACGCTTATTAAGCGAGATATTCGCATTTAAAGTTTGAACATGCGTTTTTGCCCATAACTTTTTGTAAAATTGGTCTTACTCAAAGATAGGCACAGCAATGGAAAGGGAATGATTACTAAATCACAACTCTGAAATTTCAGCCCTCTAGGTGGTCTAGACCAAGAAATAATAGAGTTCAAAAATTGCCCTCTAGGTGAAAACTTTTGACTATCTAGGACGCTTATTAACGGAGATATTCGCATTTAAAGTTTGAACATGCGTTTTTGCCCATAACTTTTTGTAAAATTGCTCTTACTCAAAGATAGGCACAGCAATGGAAAGGGAATGATTACTCTGAAATTTCAGCCCTCTAGGTGGTCTAGACCAAGAAATAATAGAGTTCAAAAATTGCCCTCTAGGTGAAAACTTTTGACTATCTAGGACGCTTATTAACGGAGATATTCGCATTTAAAGTTTGAACATGCGTTTTTGCCCATAACTTTTTGTTAAATTGCTCTTACTCAAAGATAGGCACAGCAATGGAAAGGGAATGATTACTAGATCACAACTCTGAAATTTCAGCCCTCTAGGTGGTCTAGATCAAGAAATAATGGAGTTCAAAAATTGCCCTCTAGGTGAAAACTTTTGACTATCTAGGACGCTTATTAACGGAGATATTTGCATTTAAAGTTTGAACATGCGTTTTTGCCCATAACTTTTTGTAAAATTGCTCTTACTCAAAGATAGGCACAGCAATGGAAAGGGAATGATTACTAGATCACAACTCTGAAATTTCAGCCCTCTAGGTGGTCTAGATCAAGAAATAATGGAGTTCAAAAATTGCCCTCTAGGTGAAAACTTTTGACTATCTAGGACGCTTATTAAGCGAGATATTCGCATTTAAAGTTTGAACATGCGTTTTTGCCCATAACTTTTTGTAAAATTGCGCTTACTCAAAGATAGGCACAGCAATGGAAAGGGAATGATTACTAGATCACAACTCTGAAATTTCAGCCCTCTAGGTGGTCTAGATCAAGAAATAATGGAGTTCAAAAATTGCCCTCTAGGTGAAAACTTTTGACTATCTCTGACGCTTATTAAGCGAGATATTCGCATTTAAAGTTTGAACATGCGTTTTTGCCCATAACTTTTTGTAAAATTGCTCTTACTCAAAGATAGGCACAGCAATGGAAAGGGAATGATTACTAGATCACAACTCTGAAATTCCAGCCCTCTAGGTGGTCTAGATCAAGAAATAATGGAGTTCAAAAATTGCCCTCTAGGTGAAAACTTTTGACTATTTAGGACGCTTATTAACCGAGATATTTGCATTTAAAGTTTGAACATGCGTTTTTGCTCATAACTTTTTGTAAAATTGCTCTTATTCAAAGATAGGCACAGCAATGGAAAGGGAATGATTACTAGATCACAACTCTGAAATTTCAGCCCTCCCCTCTGGGTGGTCTAGATCAAGAAATAATGGAGTTCAAAAATTGCCCTCTAGCTGAAAACTTTTGGCTATCTAGGACGCTTATTAAGCGAGATATTCGCATTTAAAGTTTGAACATGCGTTTTTGCCCATAACTTTTTGTAAAATTGCTCTTACTCAAAGATAGGCACATCAATGGAAAGGGAATGATTACTAGATCACAACTCTGAAATTTCAGCCCTCTAGGTGGTCTAGATCAAGAAATAATGGAGTTCAAAAATTGCCCTCTAGGTGAAAACTTTTGACTATCTAGGACGCTTATTAAGCGAGATATTCGCATTTAAAGTTTGAACATGCGTTTTTGCCCATAACTTTTTGTAAAATTGCTCTTACTCAAAGATAGGCACAGCAATGGAAAGGGAATGATTACTAGATCCCAACTCTGAAATTTCAGCCCTCTAGGTGGTCTAGATCAAGAAATAATGGAATTCAAAAATTGCCCTCTAGGTGAAAACTTTTGACTATCTAGGACGCTTATTAAGCGAGATATTTGCATTTAAAGTTTGAACATGCGTTTTTGCCCATAACCTCTAGGTGGTCTAGATCAAGAAATAATGGAGTTCAAAAATTGCCCTCTAGGTGAAAACTTTTGACTATCTAGGACGCTTATTAAGCGAGATATTCGCATTTAAAGTTTGAACATGCGTTTTTGCCCATAACTTTTTGTAAAATTGGTCTTACTCAAAGATAGGCACAGCAATGGAAAGGGAATGATTACTAGATCACAACTCTGAAATTTCAGCCCTCTAGGTGGTCTAGATCAAGAAATAATGGAGTTCAATAATTGCCCTCTAGGTGAAAACTTTTGACTATCTAGGACGCTTATTAAGCGAGATATTCGCATTTAAAGTTTGAACATGCGTTTTTGCCCATAACTTTTTGTAAAATTGGTCTTACTCAAAGATAGGCACAGCAACGGAAAGGGAATGATTACTAGATCACAACTCTGAAATTTCAGCCCTCTAGGTGGTCTAGATCAAGAAATAATGGAGTTCAAAAATGTCCCTCTAGGTGAAAACTTTTGACTATCTAGGACGCTTATTAAGCGAGATATTCG
The DNA here is from genome assembly GCA_920104205.1 of Eupeodes latifasciatus. Lineage (NCBI taxonomy): Eukaryota > Metazoa > Arthropoda > Insecta > Diptera > Syrphidae > Eupeodes > Eupeodes latifasciatus. The sequence goes on along the minus strand of OV049925.1, from coordinate 41,500,755 downwards.
CATTTAAAGTTTGAACATGCGTTTTTACCCATAACTTTTTGTAAAATTGGTCCTACTCAAAGATAGGCACAGCAATGGAAAGGGAATGATTACTAGATCACAACTCTGAAATTTCAGCCCTCTAGGTGGTCTAGATCAAGAAATAATGGAATTCAAAAATTGCCCTCTAGGTGAAAACTTTTGACTATTTAGGACACTTATTAAGCGAGATATTCGCATTTAAAGTTTGAACATGCGTTTTTGCCCATAACTTTTTGTAAAATTGCTCTTACTCAAAGATAGGCACAGCAATGGAAAGGGAATGATTACTAGATCACAACTCTGAAATTTCAGCCCTCTAGGTGGTCTAGATCAAGAAATAATGGAGTTCAAAAATTGCCCTCTAGGTGAAAACTTTTGACTATCTAGGACGCTTATTAACGGAGATATTTGCATTTAAAGTTTGAACATGCGTTTTTGCCCATAACTTTTTGTAAAATTGCTCTTACTCAAAGATAGGCACAGCAATGGAAAGGGAATGATTACTAGATCACAACTCTGAAATTTCAGCCCTCTAGGTGGTCTAGATCAAGAAATAATGGAATTCAAAAATTGCCCTCTAGGTGAAAACTTTTGACTATCTAGGACGCTTATTAAGCGAGATATTCGCATTTAAAGTTTGAACATGCGTTTTTGCCCATAACTTTTTGTAAAATTGCTCTTACTCAAAGATAGGCACAGCAATGGAAAGGGAATGATTACTAGATCACAACTCTGAAATTTCAGCCCTCTAGGTGGTCTAGATCAAGAAATAATGGAGTTCAAAAATTGCCCTCTAGGTGAAAACTTTTGACTATCTCTGACGCTTATTAAGCGAGATATTCGCATTTAAAGTTTGAACATGCGTTTTTGCCCATAACTTTTTGTAAAATTGCTCTTACTCAAAGATAGGCACAGCAATGGAAAGGGAATGATTACTAGATCACAACTCTGAAATTACAGCCCTCTAGGTGGTCTAGATCAAGAAATAATGGAGTTCAAAAATTGCCCTCTAGGTGAAAACTTTTGACTATTTAGGACGCTTATTAACCGAGATATTTGCATTTAAAGTTTGAACATGCGTTTTTGCCCATAACTTTTTGTAAAATTGCTCTTATTCAAAGATAGGCACAGCAATGGAAAGGGAATGATTACTAGATCACAACTCTGAAATTTCAGCCCTCTATGTGGTCTAGATCAAGAAATAATGGAGTTCAAAAATTGCCCTCTAGCTGAAAACTTTTGGCTATCTAGGACGCTTATTAAGCGAGATATTCGCATTTAAAGTTTGAACATGCGTTTTTGCCCATAACTTTTTGTAAAATTGCTCTTACTCAAAGATAGGCACATCAATGGAAAGGGAATGATTACTAGATCACAACTCTGAAATTTCAGCCCTCTAGGTGGTCTAGATCAAGAAATAATGGAGTTCAAAAATTGCCCTCTAGGTGAAAACTTTTGACTATCTAGGACGCTTATTAAGCGAGATATTCGCATTTAAAGTTTGAACATGCGTTTTTGCCCATAACTTTTTGTAAAATTGCTCTTACTCAAAGATAGGCACAGCAATGGAAAGGGAATGATTACTAGATCACAACTCTGAAATTTCAGCCCTCTAGGTGGTCTAGATCAAGAAATAATGGAGTTCAAAAATTGCCCTTTAGGTGAAAACTTTTGACTATCTAGGACGCTTATTAAGCGAGATATTCGCATTTAAAGTTTGAACATGCATTTTTGCCCATAACTTTTTGTAAAATTGCTCTTACTCAAAGATAGGCACAGCAATGGAAAGGGAATGATTACTAGATCACAACTCTGAAATTTCAGCCCTCTAGGTGGTCTAGATCAAGAAATAATGGAGTTAAAAAATTGCTATCTAGGTGAAAACTTTTGACTATCTAGGACGCTTATTAAGCGAGATATTCGCATTTAAAGTTTGCACATGCGTTTTTGCCCATAACTTTTTGTAAAATTGCTCTTTCTCAAAGATAGGCACAGCAATGGAAAGGGAAGGATTACTAGATCACAACTCTGAAGTTTCAGCCCTCTCGGTGGTCTAGATCAAGAAATAATGGAGTTCAAAAATTGCCCTCTAGGTGAAAACTTTTGACTATCTAGGACGCTTATTAACGGAGATATTTGCATTTAAAGTTTGAACATGCGTTTTTGCCCATAACTTTTTGTAAAATTGCTCTTACTCAAAGATAGGCACAGCAATGGAAAGGGAATGATTACTAGATCACAACTCTGAAATTTCAGCCCTCTAGGTAGTCTAGATCAAGAAATAATGGAGTTCAAAAATTCCCTCTAGCTGAAAACTTTTGACTATCTAGGACGCTTATTAAGCGAGATATTCGCATTCAAAGTTTGAACATGCATTTTTGCCCATAACTTTTTGTAAAATTGCTCTTACTCAAAGATATGCACAGCAATGGAAAGGGAATGATTACTAGATCACAACTCTGAAATTTCAGCCCTCTAGGTGGTCTATATCAAGAAATAATGGAGTTAAAAAATTGCCCTCTAGGTGAAAACTTTTGACTATCTAGGACGCTTATTAAGCGAGATATTCGCATTTAAAGTTTGAACATGCGTTTTTTTTTTGTAAAATTGGTCTTACTCAAAGATAGGCACAGCAATGGAAAGGGAATGATTACTAGATCACAACTCTGAAATTTCAGCCCTCTAGGTGGTCTAGATCAAGAAATAATGGAGTTCAAAAATGTCCCTCTAGGTGAAAACTTTTGACTATCTAGGACGCTTATTAAGCGAGATATTCGCATTTAAAGTTTGCACATGCGTTTTTGCCCATAACTTTTTGTAAAATTGCTCTTGCTCAAAGATAGGCACAGCAATGGAAAGGGAATGATTACTAGATCACAACTCTGAAATTTCAGCCCTCTAGGTGGTCTAGATCAAGAAATAATGGAGTTCAAAAATTGCCCTCTAGGTGAAAACTTTTGACTATCTAGGACGCTTATTAAGCGAGATATTCGCATTTAAAGTTTGAACATGCGTTTTTGCCCATAACTTTTTGTAAAATTGGTCTTACTCAAAGATAGGCACAGCAATGGAAAGGGAATGATTACTAGATCACAACTCTGAAATTTCAGCCCTCTAGGTAGTCTAGATCAAGAAATAATGGAGTTCAAAAATTGCCCTCTAGCTGAAAACTTTTGACTATCTAGGACGCTTATTAAGCGAGATATTCGCATTCAAAGTTTGAACATGCATTTTTGCCCATAACTTTTTGTAAAATTGCTCTTACTCAAAGATATGCACAGCAATGGAAAGGGAATGATTACTAGATCACAACTCTGAAATTTCAGCCCTCTAGGTGGTCTATATCAAGAAATAATGGAGTTAAAAAATTGCCCTCTAGGTGAAAACTTTTGACTATCTAGGACGCTTATTAAGCGAGATATTCGCATTTAAAGTTTGAACATGCGTTTTTGCCCATAACTTTTTGTAAAATTGGTCTTACTCAAAGATAGGCACAGCAACGGAAAGGGAATGATTACTAGATCACAACTCTGAAATTTCAGCCCTCTAGGTGGTCTAGATCAAGAAATAATGGAGTTCAAAAATGTCCCTCTAGGTGAAAACTTTTGACTATCTAGGACGCTTATTAAGCGAGATATTCGCATTTAAAGTTTGAACATGCGTTTTTACCCATAACTTTTTGTAAAATTGGTCTTACTCAAAGATAGGCACAGCAATGGAAAGGGAATGATTACTAGATCACAACTCTGAAATTTCAGCCCTCTAGGTGGTCTAGATCAAGAAATAATGGAGTTCAAAAATTGCCCTCTAGCTGAAAACTTTTGACTATCTAGGACGCTTATTAAGCGAGATATTCGCATTCAAAGTTTGAACATGCATTTTTGCCCATAACTTTTTGTAAAATTGCTCTTACTCAAAGATATGCACAGCAATGGAAAGGGAATGATTACTAGATCACAACTCTGAAATTTCAGCCCTCTAGGTGGTCTATATCAAGAAATAATGGAGTTAAAAAATTGCCCTCTAGGTGAAAACTTTTGACTATCTAGGACACGCTTATTAAGCGAGATATTCGCATTTAAAGTTTGAACATGCGTTTTTTTTTTGTAAAATTGGTCTTACTCAAAGATAGGCACAGCAACGGAAAGGGGATGATTACTAGATCACAACTCTGAAATTTCAGCCCTCTAGGTGGTCTAGATCAAGAAATAATGGAGTTCAAAAATGTCCCTCTAGGTGAAAACTTTTGACTATCTAGGACGCTTATTAAGCGAGATATTCGCATTTAAAGTTTGAACATGCGTTTTTACCCATAACTTTTTGTAAAATTGGTCTTACTCAAAGATAGGCACAGCAATGGAAAGGGAATGATTACTAGATCACAACTCTGAAATTTCAGCCCTCTAGGTAGTCTAGATCAAGAAATAATGGAGTTCAAAAATTGCCCTCTAGCTGAAAACTTTTGACTATCTAGGACGCTTATTAAGCGAGATATTCGCATTCAAAGTTTGAACATGCGTTTTTGCCCATAACTTTGTGTAAAATTGCTCTTACTCAAAGATAGACATGCACAGCAATGGAAAGGGAATGATTACTAGATCACAACTCTGAAATTTCAGCCCTCTAGGTGGTCTAGATCAAGAAATAATGGAGTTCAAAAATTGCCCTCTAGGTGAAAACTTTTGACTATCTAGGACGCTTATTAAGCGAGATATTCGCATTTAAAGTTTGAACATGCGTTTTTGCCCATAACTTTTTGTAAAATTGCTCGTACTCAAAGATAGGCACAGCAATGGAAAGGGAATGATTACTAGATCACAAATCTGAAATTTCAGCCCTCTAGGTGGTCTAGATCAAGAAATAATGGAGTTCAAAAATTGCCCTCTAGGTGAAAACTTTTGACTATCTAGGACGCTTATTCAGCGAGATATTCGCATTTAAAGTTTGAACATGCGTTTTTGCCCATAACTTTTTGTAAAATTGCTCTTACTCAAAGATAGGCACAGCAATGGAAAGGGAATGATTACTAGATCACAACTCTGAAATTTCAGCCCTCTAGGTGGTCTAGATCAAGAAATAATGGAGTTCAAAAATGTCCCTCTAGGTGAAAACTTTTGACTATCTAGGACGCTTATTAAGCGAGATATTCGCATTTAAAGTTTGAACATGCGTTTTTGCCCATAACTTTTTGTAAAATTGGTCTTACTCAAAGATAGGCACAGCAATGGAAAGGGAATGATTACTAGATCACAACTCTGAAATTTCAGCCCTCTAGGTGGTCTAGATCAAGAAATAATGGAGTTCAATAATTGCCCTCTAGGTGAAAACTTTTGACTATCTAGGACGCTTATTAAGCGAGATATTCGCATTTAAAGTTTGAACATGCGTTTTTGCCCATAACTTTTTGTAAAATTGGTCTTACTCAAAGATAGGCACAGCAATGGAAAGGGAATGATTACTAGATCACAACTCTGAAATTTCAGCCCTCTAGGTGGTCTAGATCAAGAAATATTGGAGTTCAAAAATGTCCCTCTAGGTGAAAACTTTTGACTATCTAGGACGCTTATTAAGCGAGATATTCGCATTTAAAGTTTGAACATGCGTTTTTACCCATAACTTTTTGTAAAATTGGTCTTACTCAAAGATAGGCACAGCAATGGAAAGGGAATGATTACTAGATCACAACTCTGAAATTTCAGCCCTCTAGGTAGTCTAGATCAAGAAATAATGGAGTTCAAAAATTGCCCTCTAGGTGAAAACTTTTGACTATCTAGGACGCTTATTAAGCGAGATATTCGCATTTAAAGTTTGAACATGCGTTTTTACCCATAACTTTTTGTAAAATTGGTCCTACTCAAAGATAGGCACATCAATGGAAAGGGAATGATTACTAGATCACAACTCTGAAATTTCAGCCCTCTAGGTGGTCTAGATCAAGAAATAATGGAGTTCAAAAATGTCCCTCTAGGTGAAAACTTTTGACTATCTAGGACGCTTATTAAGCGAGATATTCGCATTTAAAGTTTGAACATGCGTTTTTGCCCATAACTTTTTGTAAAATTGCTCTTACTCAAAGATAGGCACAGCAATGGAAAGGGAATGATTACTAGATCACAACTCTGAAATTTCAGCCCTCTAGGTGGTCTAGATCAAGAAATAATGGAGTTCAAATATTGCCCTCTAGGTGAAAAGTTTTGACTATCTAGGACGCTTATTAAGCGAGATATTCGCATTTAAAGTTTGAACATGCGTTTTTGCCCATAACTTTGTGTAAAATTGCTCTTACTCAAAGATAGGCACAGCAATGGAAAGGGAATGATTACTAGATCACAACTCTGAAATTTCAGCCCTCTAGGTGGTCTAGATCAAGAAATAATGGAGTTCAAAAATTGCCCTCTAGGTGAAAACTTTTGACTATCTAGGACGCTTATTAACGGAGATATTTGCATTTAAAGTTTGAACATGCGTTTTTGCCCATAACTTTTTGTAAAATTGCTCTTACTCAAAGATAGGCACAGCAATGGAAAGGGAATGATTACTAGATCACAACTCTGAAATTACAGCCCTCTAGGTGGTCTAGATCAAGAAATAATGGAGTTCAAAAATTGCCCTCTAGGTGAAAACTTTTGACTATTTAGGACGCTTATTAAGCGAGATATTTGCATTTAAAGTTTGAACATGCGTTTTTGCCCATAACTTTTTGTAAAATTGCTCTTACTCAAAGATAGGCACAGCAATGGAAAGGGAATGATTACTAGATCACAACTCTGAAATTTCAGCCCTCTAGGTGGTCTATATCAAGAAATAATGGAGTTAAAAAATTGCCCTCTAGGTGAAAACTTTTGACTATCTAGGACACGCTTATTAAGCGAGATATTCGCATTTAAAGTTTGAACATGCGTTTTTTTTTTGTAAAATTGGTCTTACTCAAAGATAGGCACAGCAACGGAAAGGGGATGATTACTAGATCACAACTCTGAAATTTCAGCCCTCTAGGTGGTCTAGATCAAGAAATAATGGAGTTCAAAAATGTCCCTCTAGGTGAAAACTTTTGACTATCTAGGACGCTTATTAAGCGAGATATTCGCATTTAAAGTTTGAACATGCGTTTTTGCCCATAACTTTTTGTAAAATTGGTCTTACTCAAAGATAGGCACAGCAATGGAAAGGGAATGATTACTAGATCACAACTCTGAAATTTCAGCCCTCTAGGTAGTCTAGATCAAGAAATAATGGAGTTCAAAAATTGCCCTCTAGCTGAAAACTTTTGACTATCTAGGACGCTTATTAAGCGAGATATTCGCATTCAAAGTTTGAACATGCGTTTTTGCCCATAACTTTGTGTAAAATTGCTCTTACTCAAAGATAGACATGCACAGCAATGGAAAGGGAATGATTACTAGATCACAACTCTGAAATTTCAGCCCTCTAGGTGGTCTAGATCAAGAAATAATGGAGTTCAAAAATTGCCCTCTAGGTGAAAACTTTTGACTATCTAGGACGCTTATTAAGCGAGATATTCGCATTTAAAGTTTGAACATGCGTTTTTGCCCATAACTTTTTGTAAAATTGCTCGTACTCAAAGATAGGCACAGCAATGGAAAGGGAATGATTACTAGATCACAAATCTGAAATTTCAGCCCTCTAGGTGGTCTAGATCAAGAAATAATGGAGTTCAAAAATTGCCCTCTAGGTGAAAACTTTTGACTATCTAGGACGCTTATTCAGCGAGATATTCGCATTTAAAGTTTGAACATGCGTTTTTGCCCATAACTTTTTGTAAAATTGCTCTTACTCAAAGATAGGCACAGCAATGGAAAGGGAATGATTACTAGATCACAACTCTGAAATTTCAGCCCTCTAGGTGGTCTAGATCAAGAAATATTGGAGTTCAAAAATGTCCCTCTAGGTGAAAACTTTTGACTATCTAGGACGCTTATTAAGCGAGATATTCGCATTTAAAGTTTGAACATGCGTTTTTACCCATAACTTTTTGTAAAATTGGTCTTACTCAAAGATAGGCACAGCAATGGAAAGGGAATGATTACTAGATCACAACTCTGAAATTTCAGCCCTCTAGGTAGTCTAGATCAAGAAATAATGGAGTTCAAAAATTGCCCTCTAGGTGAAAACTTTTGACTATCTAGGACGCTTATTAAGCGAGATATTCGCATTTAAAGTTTGAACATGCGTTTTTACCCATAACTTTTTGTAAAATTGGTCCTACTCAAAGATAGGCACATCAATGGAAAGGGAATGATTACTAGATCACAACTCTGAAATTTCAGCCCTCTAGGTGGTCTAGATCAAGAAATAATGGAGTTCAAAAATGTCCCTCTAGGTGAAAACTTTTGACTATCTAGGACGCTTATTAAGCGAGATATTCGCATTTAAAGTTTGAACATGCGTTTTTGCCCATAACTTTTTGTAAAATTGCTCTTACTCAAAGATAGGCACAGCAATGGAAAGGGAATGATTACTAGATCACAACTCTGAAATTTCAGCCCTCTAGGTGGTCTAGATCAAGAAATAATGGAGTTCAAATATTGCCCTCTAGGTGAAAAGTTTTGACTATCTAGGACGCTTATTAAGCGAGATATTCGCATTTAAAGTTTGAACATGCGTTTTTGCCCATAACTTTGTGTAAAATTGCTCTTACTCAAAGATAGGCACAGCAATGGAAAGGGAATGATTACTAGATCACAACTCTGAAATTTCAGCCCTCTAGGTGGTCTAGATCAAGAAATAATGGAGTTCAAAAATTGCCCTCTAGGTGAAAACTTTTGACTATCTAGGACGCTTATTAACGGAGATATTTGCATTTAAAGTTTGAACATGCGTTTTTGCCCATAACTTTTTGTAAAATTGCTCTTACTCAAAGATAGGCACAGCAATGGAAAGGGAATGATTACTAGATCACAACTCTGAAATTTCAGCCCTCTAGGTGGTCTAGATCAAGAAATAATGGAATTCAAAAATTGCCCTCTAGGTGAAAACTTTTGACTATCTAGGACGCTTATTAAGCGAGATATTCGCATTTAAAGTTTGAACATGCGTTTTTGCCCATAACTTTTTGTAAAATTGCGCTTACTCAAAGATAGGCACAGCAATGGAAAGGGAATGATTACTAGATCACAACTCTGAAATTTCAGCCCTCTAGGTGGTCTAGATCAAGAAATAATGGAGTTCAAAAATTGCCCTCTAGGTGAAAACTTTTGACTATCTTTGACGCTTATTAAGCGAGATATTCGCATTTAAAGTTTGAACATGCGTTTTTGCCCATAACTTTTTGTAAAATTGCTCTTACTCAAAGATAGGCACAGCAATGGAAAGGGAATGATTACTAGATCACAACTCTGAAATTTCAGCCCTCTAGGTGGTCTAGATCAAGAAATAATGGAGTTCAAAAATTGCCCTCTAGGTGAAAACTTTTGACTATCTAGGACGCTTATTAACGGAGATATTTGCATTTAAAGTTTGAACATGCGTTTTTGCCCATAACTTTTTGTAAAATTGCTCTTACTCAAAGTTAGGCACAGCAATGGAAAGGGAATGATTACTAGATCACAACTCTGAAATTTCAGCCCTCTAGGTGGTCTAGATCAAGAAATAATGGAGTTCAAAAATTGCCCTCTAGGTGAAAACTTTTGACTATCTCTGACGCTTATTAAGCGAGATATTCGCATTTAAAGTTTGAACATGCGTTTTTGCCCATAACTTTTTGTAAAATTGCTCTTACTCAAAGATAGGCACAGCAATGGAAAGGGAATGATTACTAGATCACAACTCTGAAATTACAGCCCTCTAGGTGGTCTAGATCAAGAAATAATGGAGTTCAAAAATTGCCCTCTAGGTGAAAACTTTTGACTATTTAGGACGCTTATTAACCGAGATATTTGCATTTAAAGTTTGAACATGCGTTTTTGCTCATAACTTTTTGTAAAATTGCTCTTACTCAAAGATAGGCACAGCAATGGAAAGGGAATGATTACTAGATCACAACTCTGAAATTTCAGCCCTCCCCTCTGGGTGGTCTAGATCAAGAAATAATGGAGTTCAAAAATTGCCCTCTAGCTGAAAACTTTTGGCTATCTAGGACGCTTATTAAGCGAGATATTCGCATTTAAAGTTTGAACATGCGTTTTTGCCCATAACTTTTTGTAAAATTGCTCTTACTCAAAGATAGGCACATCAATGGAAAGGGAATGATTACTAGATCACAACTCTGAAATTTCAGCCCTCTAGGTGGTCTAGATCAAGAAATAATGGAGTTCAAAAATTGCCCTCTAGGTGAAAACTTTTGACTATCTAGGACGCTTATTAAGCGAGATATTCGCATTTAAAGTTTGAACATGCGTTTTTGCCCATAACTTTTTGTAAAATTGCTCTTACTCAAAGATAGGCACAGCAATGGAAAGGGAATGATTACTAGATCCCAACTCTGAAATTTCAGCCCTCTAGGTGGTCTAGATCAAGAAATAATGGAATTCAAAAATTGCCCTCTAGGTGAAAACTTTTGACTATCTAGGACGCTTATTAAGCGAGATATTTGCATTTAAAGTTTGAACATGCGTTTTTGCCCATAACCTCTAGGTGGTCTAGATCAAGAAATAATGGAGTTCAAAAATTGCCCTCTAGGTGAAAACTTTTGACTATCTAGGACGCTTATTAAGCGAGATATTCGCATTTAAAGTTTGAACATGCGTTTTTGCCCATAACTTTTTGTAAAATTGGTCTTACTCAAAGATAGGCACAGCAATGGAAAGGGAATGATTACTAGATCACAACTCTGAAATTTCAGCCCTCTAGGTGGTCTAGATCAAGAAATAATGGAGTTCAATAATTGCCCTCTAGGTGAAAACTTTTGACTATCTAGGACGCTTATTAAGCGAGATATTCGCATTTAAAGTTTGAACATGCATTTTTGCCCATAACTTTTTGTAAAATTGGTCTTACTCAAAGATAGGCACAGCAACGGAAAGGGAATGATTACTAGATCACAACTCTGAAATTTCAGCCCTCTAGGTGGTCTAGATCAAGAAATAATGGAGTTCAAAAATGTCCCTCTAGGTGAAAACTTTTGACTATCTAGGACGCTTATTAAGCGAGATATTCGCATTTAAAGTTTGAACATGCGTTTTTACCCATAACTTTTTGTAAAATTGGTCCTACTCAAAGATAGGCACAGCAATGGAAAGGGAATGATTACTAGATCACAACTCCGAAATTTCAGCCCTCTAGGTGGTCTAGATCAAGAAATAATGGAATTCAAAAATTGCCCTCTAGGTGACAACTTTTGACTATTTAGGACACTTATTAAGCGAGATATTCGCATTTAAAGTTTGAACATGCGTTTTTGCCCATAACTTTTTGTAAAATTGCTCTTACTCAAAGATAGGCACAGCAATGGAAAGGGAATGATTACTAGATCACAACTCTGAAATTTCAGCCCTCTAGGTGGTCTAGATCAAGAAATAATGGAGTTCAAAAATTGCCCTCTAGGTGAAAACTTTTGACTATCTAGGACGCTTATTAACGGAGATATTTGCATTTAAAGTTTGAACATGCGTTTTTGCCCATAACTTTTTGTAAAATTGCTCTTACTCAAAGATAGGCACAGCAATGGAAAGGGAATGATTACTAGATCACAACTCTGAAATTTCAGCCCTCTAGGTGGTCTAGATCAAGAAATAATGGAATTCAAAAATTGCCCTCTAGGTGAAAACTTTTGACTATCTAGGACGCTTATTAAGCGAGATATTCGCATTTAAAGTTTGAACATGCGTTTTTGCCCATAACTATTTGTAAAATTGCTCTTACTCAAAGATAGGCACAGCAATGGAAAGGGAATGATTACTAGATCACAACTCTGAAATTTCAGCCCTCTAGGTGGTCTAGATCAAGAAATAATGGAGTTCAAAAATTGCCCTCTAGGTGAAAACTTTTGACTATCTCTGACGCTTATTAAGCGAGATATTCGCATTTAAAGTTTGAACATGCGTTTTTGCCCATAACTTTTTGTAAAATTGCTCTTACTCAAAGATAGGCACAGCAATGGAAAGGGAATGATTACTAGATCACAACTCTGAAATTACAGCCCTCTAGGTGGTCTAGATCAAGAAATAATGGAGTTCAAAAATTGCCCTCTAGGTGAAAACTTTTGACTATTTAGGACGCTTATTAACCGAGATATTTGCATTTAAAGTTTGAACATGCGTTTTTGCTCATAACTTTTTGTAAAATTGCTCTTATTCAAAGATAGGCACAGCAATGGAAAGGGAATGATTACTAGATCACAACTCTGAAATTTCAGCCCTCTATGTGGTCTAGATCAAGAAATAATGGAGTTCAAAAATTGCCCTCTAGCTGAAAACTTTTGGCTATCTAGGACGCTTATTAAGCGAGATATTCGCATTTAAAGTTTGAACATGCGTTTTTGCCCATAACTTTTTGTAAAATTGCTCTTACTAAAAGATAGGCACATCAATGGAAAGGGAATGATTACTAGATCACAACTCTGAAATTTCAGCCCTCTAGGTGGTCTAGATCAAGAAATAATGGAGTTCAAAAATTGCCCTCTAGGTGAAAACTTTTGACTATCTAGGACGCTTATTAAGCGAGATATTCGCATTTAAAGTTTGAACATGCGTTTTTGCCCATAACTTTTTGTAAAATTGCTCTTACTCAAAGATAGGCACAGCAATGGAAAGGGAATGATTACTAGATCACAACTCTGAAATTTCAGCCCTCTAGGTGGTCTAGATCAAGAAATAATGGAATTCAAAAATTGCCCTCTAGGTGAAAACTTTTGACTATCTAGGACGCTTATTAAGCGAGATATTCGCATTTAAAGTTTGAACATGCATTTTTGCCCATAACTTTTTGTAAAATTGCTCTTACTCAAAGATAGGCACAGCAATGGAAAGGGAATGATTACTAGATCACAACTCTGAAATTTCAGCCCTCTAGGTGGTCTAGATCAAGAAATAATGGAGTTAAAAAATTGCTATCTAGGTGAAAACTTTTGACTATCCAGGACGCTTATTAAGCGAGATATTCGCATTTAAAGTTTGCACATGCGTTTTTGCCCATAACTTTTTGTAAAATTGCTCTTTCTCAAAGATAGGCACAGCAATGGAAAGGGAAGGATTACTAGATCACAACTCTGAAGTTTCAGCCCTCTCGGTGGTCTAGATCAAGAAATAATGGAGTTCAAAAATTGCCCTCTAGGTGAAAACTTTTGACTATCTAGGACGCTTATTAACGGAGATATTTGCATTTAAAGTTTGAACATGCGTTTTTGCCCATAACTTTTTGTAAAATTGCTCTTACTCAAAGATAGGCACAGCAATGGAAAGGGAATGATTACTAGATCACAACTCTGAAATTTCAGCCCTCTAGGTAGTCTAGATCAAGAAATAATGGAGTTCAAAAATTGCCCTCTAGCTGAAAACTTTTGACTATCTAGGACGCTTATTAAGCGAGATATTCGCATTCAAAGTTTGAACATGCATTTTTGCCCATAACTTTTTGTAAAATTGCTCTTACTCAAAGATATGCACAGCAATGGAAAGGGAATGATTACTAGATCACAACTCTGAAATTTCAGCCCTCTAGGTGGTCTATATCAAGAAATAATGGAGTTAAAAAATTGCCCTCTAGGTGAAAACTTTTGACTATCTAGGACGCTTATTAAGCGAGATATTCGCATTTAAAGTTTGAACATGCGTTTTTTTTTTGTAAAATTGGTCTTACTCAAAGATAGGCACAGCAACGGAAAGGGGATGATTACTAGATCACAACTCTGAAATTTCAGCCCTCTAGGTGGTCTAGATCAAGAAATAATGGAGTTCAAAAATGTCCCTCTAGGTGAAAACTTTTGACTATCTAGGACGCTTATTAAGCGAGATATTCGCATTTAAAGTTTGAACATGCGTTTTTGCCCATAACTTTTTGTAAAATTGCTCTTGCTCAAAGATAGGCACAGCAATGGAAAGGGAATGATTACTAGATCACAACTCTGAAATTTCAGCCCTCTAGGTGGTCTAGATCAAGAAATAATGGAGTTCAAAAATTGCCCTCTAGGTGAAAACTTTTGACTATCTAGGACGCTTATTAAGCGAGATATTCGCATTTAAAGTTTGAACATGCGTTTTTGCCCATAACTTTTTGTAAAATTGGTCTTACTCAAAGATAGGCACAGCAATGGAAAGGGAATGATTACTAGATCACAACTCTGAAATTTCAGCCCTCTAGGTGGTCTAGATTAAGAAATAATGGAGTTCAATAATTGCCCTCTAGGTGAAAACTTTTGACTATCTAGGACGCTTATTAAGCGAGATATTCGCATTTAAAGTTTGAACATGCGTTTTTGCCCATAACTTTTTGTAAAATTGGTCTTACTCAAAGATAGGCACAGCAACGGAAAGGGAATGATTACTAGATCACAACTCTGAAATTTCAGCCCTCTAGGTGGTCTAGATCAAGAAATAATGGAGTTCAAAAATGTCCCTCTAGGTGAAAACTTTTGACTATCTAGGACGCTTATTAAGCGAGATATTCGCATTTAAAGTTTGAACATGCGTTTTTACCCATAACTTTTTGTAAAATTGGTCTTACTCAAAGATAGGCACAGCAATGGAAAGGGAATGATTACTAGATCACAACTCTGAAATTTCAGCCCTCTAGGTAGTCTAGATCAAGAAATAATGGAGTTCAAAAATTGCCCTCTAGCTGAAAACTTTTGACTATCTAGGACGCTTATTAAGCGAGATATTCGCATTCAAAGTTTGAACATGCATTTTTGCCCATAACTTTTTGTAAAATTGCTCTTACTCAAAGATATGCACAGCAATGGAAAGGGAATGATTACTAGATCACAACTCTGAAATTTCAGCCCTCTAGGTGGTCTATATCAAGAAATAATGGAGTTAAAAAATTGCCCTCTAGGTGAAAACTTTTGACTATCTAGGACGCTTATTAAGCGAGATATTCGCATTTAAAGTTTGAACATGCGTTTTTGCCCATAACTTTTTGTAAAATTGGTCTTACTCAAAGATAGGCACAGCAACGGAAAGGGAATGATTACTAGATCACAACTCTGAAATTTCAGCCCTCTAGGTGGTCTAGATCAAGAAATAATGGAGTTCAAAAATGTCCCTCTAGGTGAAAACTTTTGACTATCTAGGACGCTTATTAAGCGAGATATTCGCATTTAAAGTTTGAACATGCGTTTTTACCCATAACTTTTTGTAAAATTGGTCTTACTCAAAGATAGGCACAGCAATGGAAAGGGAATGATTACTAGATCACAACTCTGAAATTTCAGCCCTCTAGGTGGTCTAGATCAAGAAATAATGGAGTTCAAAAATTGCCCTCTAGCTGAAAACTTTTGACTATCTAGGACGCTTATTAAGCGAGATATTCGCATTCAAAGTTTGAACATGCATTTTTGCCCATAACTTTTTGTAAAATTGCTCTTACTCAAAGATATGCACAGCAATGGAAAGGGAATGATTACTAGATCACAACTCTGAAATTTCAGCCCTCTAGGTGGTCTATATCAAGAAATAATGGAGTTAAAAAATTGCCCTCTAGGTGAAAACTTTTGACTATCTAGGACACGCTTATTAAGCGAGATATTCGCATTTAAAGTTTGAACATGCGTTTTTTTTTGTAAAATTGGTCTTACTCAAAGATAGGCACAGCAACGGAAAGGGGATGATTACTAGATCACAACTCTGAAATTTCAGCCCTCTAGGTGGTCTAGATCAAGAAATAATGGAGTTCAAAAATGTCCCTCTAGGTGAAAACTTTTGACTATCTAGGACGCTTATTAAGCGAGATATTCGCATTTAAAGTTTGAACATGCGTTTTTACCCATAACTTTTTGTAAAATTGGTCTTACTCAAAGATAGGCACAGCAATGGAAAGGGAATGATTACTAGATCACAAGTCTGAAATTTCAGCCCTCTAGGTAGTCTAGATCAAGAAATAATGGAGTTCAAAAATTGCCCTCTAGCTGAAAACTTTTGACTATCTAGGACGCTTATTAAGCGAGATATTCGCATTCAAAGTTTGAACATGCATTTTTGCCCATAACTTTTTGTAAAATTGCTCTTACTCAAAGACATGCACAGCAATGGAAAGGGAATGATTACTAGATCACAACTCTGAAATTTCAGCCCTCTAGGTGGTCTATATCAAGAAATAATGGAGTTAAAAAATTGCCCTCTAGGTGAAAACTTTTGACTATCTAGGACGCTTATTAAGCGAGATATTCGCATTTAAAGTTTGAACATGCGTTTTTGCCCATAACTTTTTGTAAAATTGGTCTTACTCAAAGATAGGCACAGCAACGGAAAGGGGATGATTACTAGATCACAACTCTGAAATTTCAGCCCTCTAGGTGGTCTAGATCAAGAAATAATGGAGTTCAAAAATGTCCCTCTAGGTGAAAACTTTTGACTATCTAGGACGCTTATTAAGCGAGATATTCGCATTTAAAGTTTGAACATTCGTTTTTGCCCATAACTTTTTGTAAAATTGCTCTTGCTCAAAGATAGGCACAGCAATGGAAAGGGAATGATTACTAGATCACAACTCTGAAATTTCAGCCCTCTAGGTGGTCTAGATCAAGAAATAATGGAGTTCAAAAATTTCCCTCTAGGTGAAAACTTTTGACTATTAGGACGCTTATTAAGCGAGATATTCGCATTTAAAGTTTGAACATGCGTTTTTGCCCATAACTTTTTGTAAAATTGCTCTTACTCAAAGATAGGCACAGCAATGGAAAGGGAATGATTACTAGATCACAACTCTGAAATTTCAGCCCTCTAGGTGGTCTAGATCAAGAAATAATGGAGTTCAAATATTGCCCTCTAGGTGAAAACTTTTGACTATCTAGGACGCTTATTAAGCGAGATATTCGCATTTAAGGTTTGAACATGCGTTTTTGCCCATAACTTTGTGTAAAATTGCTCTTACTCAAAGATAGGCACAGCAATGGAAAGGGAATGATTACTAGATCACAACTCTGAAATTTCAGCCCTCTAGGTGGTCTAGATCAAGAAATAATGGAGTTCAAAAATTGCCCTCTAGGTGAAAATTTTTGACTATCTAGGACGCTTATTAAGCGAGATATTCGCATTTAAAGTTTGAACATGCGTTTTTGCCCATAACTTTTTGTAAAATTGCTCGTACTCAAAGATAGGCACAGCAATGGAAAGGGAATGATTACTAGATCACAAATCTGAAATTTCAGCCCTCTAGGTGGTCTAGATCAAGAAATAATGGAGTTCAAAAATTGCCCTCTAGGTGAAAACTTTTGACTAGGACGCTTATTCAGCGAGATATTCGCATTTAAAGTTTGAACATGCGTTTTTGCCCATAACTTTTTGTAAAATTGCTCTTACTCAAAGATAGGCACAGCAATGGAAAGGGAATGATTACTAGATCACAACTCTGAAATTTCAGCCCTCTAGGTGGTCTAGATCAAGAAATAATGGAGTTCAAAAATGTCCCTCTAGGTGAAAACTTTTGACTATCTAGGACGCTTATTAAGCGAGATATTCGCATTTAAAGTTTGAACATGCGTTTTTGCCCATAACTTTTTGTAAAATTGGTCTTACTCAAAGATAGGCACAGCAATGGAAAGGGAATGATTACTAGATCACAACTCTGAAATCTCAGCCCTCTAGGTGGTCTAGATCAAGAAATAATGGAGTTCAATAATTGCCCTCTAGGTGAAAACTTTTGACTATCTAGGACGCTTATTAAGCGAGATATTCGCATTTAAAGTTTGAACATGCGTTTTTGCCCATAACTTTTTGTAAAATTGGTCTTACTCAAAGATAGGCACAGCAATGGAAAGGGAATGATTACTAGATCACAACTCTGAAATTTCAGCCCTCTAGGTGGTCTAGATCAAGAAATATTGGAGTTCAAAAATGTCCCTCTAGGTGAAAACTTTTGACTATCTAGGACGCTTATTAAGCGAGATATTCGCATTTAAAGTTTGAACATGCGTTTTTACCCATAACTTTTTGTAAAATTGGTCTTACTCAAAGATAGGCACAGCAATGGAAAGGGAATGATTACTAGATCACAACTCTGAAATTTCAGCCCTCTAGGTAGTCTAGATCAAGAAATAATGGAGTTCAAAAATTGCCCTCTAGCTGAAAACTTTTGACTATCTAGGACGCTTATTAAGCGAGATATTCGCATTTAAAGTTTGAACATGCGTTTTTACCCATAACTTTTTGTAAAATTGGTCCTACTCAAAGATAGGCACATCAATGGAAAGGGAATGATTACTAGATCACAACTCTGAAATTTCAGCCCTCTAGGTGGTCTAGATCAAGAAATAATGGAGTTCAAAAATGTCCCTCTAGGTGAAAACTTTTGACTATCTAGGACGCTTATTAAGCGAGATATTCGCATTTAAAGTTTGAACATGCGTTTTTGCCCATAACTTTTTGTAAAATTGCTCTTACTCAAAGATAGGCACAGCAATGGAAAGGGAATGATTACTAGATCACAACTCTGAAATTTCAGCCCTCTAGGTGGTCTAGATCAAGAAATAATGGAGTTCAAATATTGCCCTCTAGGTGAAAAGTTTTGACTATCTAGGACGCTTATTAAGCGAGATATTCGCATTTAAAGTTTGAACATGCGTTTTTGCCCATAACTTTGTGTAAAATTGCTCTTACTCAAAGATAGGCACAGCAATGGAAAGGGAATGATTACTAGATCACAACTCTGAAATTTCAGCCCTCTAGGTGGTCTAGATCAAGAAATAATGGAGTTCAAAAATTGCCCTCTAGGTGAAAACTTTTGACTATCTAGGACGCTTATTAAGCGAGATATTCGCATTTAAAGTTTGAACATGCGTTTTTGCCCATAACTTTTTGTAAAATTGCTCGTACTCAAAGATAGGCACAGCAATGGAAAGGGAATGATTACTAGATCACAAATCTGAAATTTCAGCCCTCTAGGTGGTCTAGATCAAGAAATAATGGAGTTCAAAAATTGCCCTCTAGGTGAAAACTTTTGACTATCTAGGACGCTTATTCAGCGAGATATTCGCATTTAAAGTTTGAACATGCGTTTTTGCCCATAACTTTTTGTAAAATTGGTCTTACTCAAAGATAGGCACAGCAATGGAAAGGGAATGATTACTAGATCACAACTCTGAAATTTCAGCCCTCTAGGTGGTCTAGATCAAGAAATAATGGAGTTCAATAATTGCCCTCTAGGTGAAAACTTTTGACTATCTAGGACGCTTATTAAGCGAGATATTCGCATTTAAAGTTTGAACATGCGTTTTTGCCCATAACTTTTTGTAAAATTGGTCTTACTCAAAGATAGGCACAGCAACGGAAAGGGAATGATTACTAGATCACAACTCTGAAATTTCAGCCCTCTAGGTGGTCTAGATCAAGAAATAATGGAGTTCAAAAATTGCCCTCTAGCTGAAAACTTTTGACTATCTAGGACGCTTATTAAGCGAGATATTCGCATTCAAAGTTTGAACATGCATTTTTGCCCATAACTTTTTGTAAAATTGCTCTTACTCAAAGATATGCACAGCAATGGAAAGGGAATGATTACTAGATCACAACTCTGAAATTTCAGCCCTCTAGGTGGTCTATATCAAGAAATAATGGAGTTCAAAAATTGCCCTCTAGGTGAAAACTTTTGACTATCTAGGACGCTTATTAAGCGAGATATTCGCATTTAAAGTTTGAACATGCGTTTTTGCCCATAACTTTTTGTAAAATTGGTCTTACTCAAAGATAGGCACAGCAACGGAAAGGGAATGATTACTAGATCACAACTCTGAAATTTCAGCCCTCTAGGTGGTCTACATCAAGAAATAATGGAGTTCAAAAATGTCCCTCTAGGTGAAAACTTTTGACTATCTAGGACGCTTATTAAGCGAGATATTCGCATTTAAAGTTTGAACATGCGTTTTTGCCCATAACTTTTTGTAAAATTGCTCTTGCTCAAAGATAGGCACAGCAATGGAAAGGGAATGATTACTAGATCACAACTCTGAAATTTCAGCCCTCTAGGTGGTCTAGATCAAGAAATAATGGAGTTCAAAAATTTCCCTCTAGGTGAAAACTTTTGACTATCTAGGACGCTTATTAAGCGAGATATTCGCATTTAAAGTTTGATTTGATTACTAGATCACAACTCTGAAATTTCAGCCCTCTAAGATAGGCACAGCAATGGAAAGGGAATGATTACTAGATCACAACTCTGAAATTTCAGCCCTCTAGGTGGTCTAGATCAAGAAACAATGGAGTTCAAAAATTGCCCTCTAGGTGAAAACTTTTGACTATCTAGGACGCTTATTAAGCGAGATATTCGCATTTAAAGTTTAAACATGCGTTTTTGCCCATAACTTTTTGTAAAATTGCTCTTACTCAAAGATAGGCACAGCAATGGAAAGGGAATGATTACTAGATCACAAATCTGAAATTTCAGCCCTCTAGGTGGTCTAGATCAAGAAATAATGGAGTTCAAAAATTTCCCTCTAGGTGAAAACTTTTGACTATCTAGGACGCTTATTAAGCGAGATATTCGCATTTAAAGTTTGAACATGCGTTTTTGCCCATAACTTTTTGTAAAATTGGTCTTACTCAAAGATAGGCACAGCAACGGAAAGGGAATGATTACTAGATCACAACTCTGAAATTTCAGCCCTCTAGGTGGTCTAGATCAAGAAATAATGGAGTTCAAAAATGTCCCTCTAGGTGAAAACTTTTGACTATCTAGGACGCTTATTAAGCGAGATATTCGCATTTAAAGTTTGATTTGATTACTAGATCACAACTCTGAAATTTCAGCCCTCTAAGATAGGCACAGCAATGGAAAGGGAATGATTACTAGATCACAACTCTGAAATTTCAACCCTCTAGGTGGTCTAGATCAAGAAACAATGGAGTTCAAAAATTGCCCTCTAGGTGAAAACTTTTGACTATCTAGGACGCTTATTAAGCGAGATATTCGCATTTAAAGTTTGAACATGCGTTTTTGCCCATAACTTTTTGTAAAATTGCTCTTACTCAAAGATAGGCACAGCAATGGAAAGGGAATGATTACTAGATCACAAATCTGAAATTTCAGCCCTCTAGGTGGTCTAGATCAAGAAATAATGGAGTTCAAAAATGTCCCTCTAGGTGAAAACTTTTGACTATCTAGGACGCTTATTAAGCGAGATATTCGCATTTAAAGTTTGAACATGCGTTTTTGCCCATAACTTTTTGTAAAATTGGTCTTACTCAAAGATAGGCACAGCAATGGAAAGGGAATGATTACTAGATCACAACTCTGAAATTTCAGCCCTCTAGGTGGTCTAGATCAAGAAATAATGGAGTTCAATAATTGCCCTCTAGGTGAAAACTTTTGACTATCTAGGACGCTTATTAAGCGAGATATTCGCATTTAAAGTTTGAACATGCGTTTTTACCCATAACTTTTTGTAAAATTGGTCTTACTCAAAGATAGGCACAGCAATGGAAAGGGAATGATTACTAGATCACAACTCTGAAATTTCAGCCCTCTAGGTAGTCTAGATCAAGAAATAATGGAGTTCAAAAATTGCCCTCTAGCTGAAAACTTTTGACTATCTAGGACGCTTATTAAGCGAGATATTCGCATTCAAAGTTTGAACATGCATTTTTGCCCATAACTTTTTGTAAAATTGCTCTTACTCAAAGATATGCACAGCAATGGAAAGGGAATGATTACTAGATCACAACTCTGAAATTTCAGCCCTCTAGGTGGTCTATATCAAGAAATAATGGAGTTCAAAAATTGCCCTCTAGGTGAAAACTTTTGACTATCTAGGACGCTTATTAAGCGAGATATTCGCATTTAAAGTTTGAACATGCATTTTTGCCCATAACTTTTTGTAAAATTGGTCTTACTCAAAGATAGGCACAGCAACGGAAAGGGAATGATTACTAGATCACAACTCTGAAATTTCAGCCCTCTAGGTGGTCTAGATCAAGAAATAATGGAGTTCAAAAATGTCCCTCTAGGTGAAAACTTTTGACTATCTAGGACGCTTATTAAGCGAGATATTCGCATTTAAAGTTTGAACATGCGTTTTTGCCCATAACTTTTTGTAAAATTGCTCTTGCTCAAAGATAGGCACAGCAATGGAAAGGGAATGATTACTAGATCACAACTCTGAAATTTCAGCCCTCTAGGTGGTCTAGATCAAGAAATAATGGAGTTCAAAAATTTCCCTCTAGGTGAAAACTTTTGACTATCTAGGACGCTTATTAAGCGAGATATTCGCATTTAAAGTTTGATTTGATTACTAGATCACAACTCTGAAATTTCAGCCCTCTAAGATAGGCACAGCAATGGAAAGGGAATGATTACTAGATCACAACTCTGAAATTTCAGCCCTCTAGGTGGTCTAGATCAAGAAACAATGGAGTTCAAAAATTGCCCTCTAGGTGAAAACTTTTGACTATCTAGGACGCTTATTAAGCGAGATATTCGCATTTAAAGTTTAAACATGCGTTTTTGCCCATAACTTTTTGTAAAATTGCTCTTACTCAAAGATAGGCACAGCAATGGAAAGGGAATGATTACTAGATCACAAATCTGAAATTTCAGCCCTCTAGGTGGTCTAGATCAAGAAATAATGGAGTTCAAAAATGTCCCTCTAGGTGAAAACTTTTGACTATCTAGGACGCTTATTAAGCGAGATATTCGCATTTAAAGTTTGATTTGATTACTAGATCACAACTCTGAAATTTCAGCCCTCTAAGATAGGCACAGCAATGGAAAGGGAATGATTACTAGATCACAACTCTGAAATTTCAACCCTCTAGGTGGTCTAGATCAAGAAACAATGGAGTTCAAAAATTGCCCTCTAGGTGAAAACTTTTGACTATCTAGGACGCTTATTAAGCGAGATATTCGCATTTAAAGTTTGAACATGCGTTTTTGCCCATAACTTTTTGTAAAATTGCTCTTACTCAAAGATAGGCACAGCAATGGAAAGGGAATGATTACTAGATCACAAATCTGAAATTTCAGCCCTCTAGGTGGTCTAGATCAAGAAATAATGGAGTTCAAAAATGTCCCTCTAGGTGAAAACTTTTGACTATCTAGGACGCTTATTAAGCGAGATATTCGCATTTAAAGTTTGAACATGCGTTTTTGCCCATAACTTTTTGTAAAATTGGTCTTACTCAAAGATAGGCACAGCAATGGAAAGGGAATGATTACTAGATCACAACTCTGAAATTTCAGCCCTCTAGGTGGTCTAGATCAAGAAATAATGGAGTTCAATAATTGCCCTCTAGGTGAAAACTTTTGACTATCTAGGACGCTTATTAAGCGAGATATTCGCATTTAAAGTTTGAACATGCGTTTTTACCCATAACTTTTTGTAAAATTGGTCTTACTCAAAGATAGGCACAGCAATGGAAAGGGAATGATTACTAGATCACAACTCTGAAATTTCAGCCCTCTAGGTAGTCTAGATCAAGAAATAATGGAGTTCAAAAATTGCCCTCTAGCTGAAAACTTTTGACTATCTAGGACGCTTATTAAGCGAGATATTCGCATTCAAAGTTTGAACATGCATTTTTGCCCATAACTTTTTGTAAAATTGCTCTTACTCAAAGATATGCACAGCAATGGAAAGGGAATGATTACTAGATCACAACTCTGAAATTTCAGCCCTCTAGGTGGTCTATATCAAGAAATAATGGAGTTCAAAAATTGCCCTCTAGGTGAAAACTTTTGACTATCTAGGACGCTTATTAAGCGAGATATTCGCATTTAAAGTTTGAACATGCATTTTTGCCCATAACTTTTTGTAAAATTGGTCTTACTCAAAGATAGGCACAGCAACGGAAAGGGAATGATTACTAGATCACAACTCTGAAATTTCAGCCCTCTAGGTGGTCTAGATCAAGAAATAATGGAGTTCAAAAATGTCCCTCTAGGTGAAAACTTTTGACTATCTAGGACGCTTATTAAGCGAGATATTCGCATTTAAAGTTTGAACATGCGTTTTTGCCCATAACTTTTTGTAAAATTGCTCTTGCTCAAAGATAGGCACAGCAATGGAAAGGGAATGATTACTAGATCACAACTCTGAAATTTCAGCCCTCTAGGTGGTCTAGATCAAGAAATAATGGAGTTCAAAAATTTCCCTCTAGGTGAAAACTTTTGACTATCTAGGACGCTTATTAAGCGAGATATTCGCATTTAAAGTTTGATTTGATTACTAGATCACAACTCTGAAATTTCAGCCCTCTAAGATAGGCACAGCAATGGAAAGGGAATGATTACTAGATCACAACTCTGAAATTTCAGCCCTCTAGGTGGTCTAGATCAAGAAACAATGGAGTTCAAAAATTGCCCTCTAGGTGAAAACTTTTGACTATCTAGGACGCTTATTAAGCGAGATATTCGCATTTAAAGTTTAAACATGCGTTTTTGCCCATAACTTTTTGTAAAATTGCTCTTACTCAAAGATAGGCACAGCAATGGAAAGGGAATGATTACTAGATCACAAATCTGAAATTTCAGCCCTCTAGGTGGTCTAGATCAAGACATAATGGAGTTCAAAAATTTCCCTCTAGGTGAAAACTTTTGACTATCTAGGACGCTTATTAAGCGAGATATTCGCATTTAAAGTTTGAACATGCGTTTTTGCCCATAACTTTTTGTAAAATTGCTCTTACTCAAAGATAGGCACAGCAATGGAAAGGGAATGATTACTAGATCACAACTCTGAAATTTCAGCCCTCTAGGTGGTCTAGATCAAGAAATAATGGAGTTCAAAAATTGCCCTCTAGGTGAAAACTTTTGACTATCTAGGACGCTTATTAAGCGAGATATTCGCATTTAAAGTTTGAACATGCGTTTTTGCCCATAACTTTTTGTAAAATTGCTCGTACTCAAAGATAGGCACAGCAATGGAAAGGGAATGATTACTAGATCACAAATCTGAAATTTCAGCCCTCTAGGTGGTCTAGATCAAGAAATAATGGAGTTCAAAAATTTCCCTCTAGGTGAAAACTTTTGACTATCTAGGACGCTTATTAAGCGAGATATTCGCATTTAAAGTTTGATTTGATTACTAGATCACAACTCTGAAATTTCAGCCCTCTAAGATAGGCACAGCAATGGAAAGGGAATGATTACTAGATCACAACTCTGAAATTTCAGCCCTCTAGGTGGTCTAGATCAAGAAACAATGGAGTTCAAAAATTGCCCTCTAGGTGAAAACTTTTGACTATCTAGGACGCTTATTAAGCGAGATATTCGCATTTAAAGTTTAAACATGCGTTTTTGCCCATA
Organism: Eupeodes latifasciatus; assembly: GCA_920104205.1. Taxonomy (NCBI): domain Eukaryota; kingdom Metazoa; phylum Arthropoda; class Insecta; order Diptera; family Syrphidae; genus Eupeodes; species Eupeodes latifasciatus. The sequence continues at coordinate 41,475,387 of OV049925.1, read as the reverse complement.
ACTTTTTGTAAAATTGCTCTTACTCAAAGATAGGCACAGCAATGGAAAGGGAATGATTACTAGATCACAAATCTGAAATTTCAGCCCTCTAGGTGGTCTAGATCAAGAAATAATGGAGTTCAAAAATTTCCCTCTAGGTGAAAACTTTTGACTATCTAGGACGCTTATTAAGCGAGATATTCGCATTTAAGGTTTGAACATGCGTTTTTGCCCATAACTTTTTGTAAAATTGGTCTTACTCAAAGATAGGCACAGCAATGGAAAGGGAATGATTACTAGATCACAACTCTGAAATTTCAGCCCTCTAGGTGGTCTAGATCAAGAAATAATGGAGTTCAAAAATTGCCCTCTAGGTGAAAACTTTTGACTATCTAGGACGCTTATTAAGCGAGATATTCGCATTTAAAGTTTGAACATGCGTTTTTGCCCATAACTTTTTGTAAAATTGCTCTTACTCAAAGATAGGCACAGCAATGGAAAGGGAATGATTACTAAATCACAACTCTGAAATTTCAGCCCTCTAGGTGGTCTAGATCAAGAAATAATGGAGTTCAAAAATTGCCCTCTAGGTGAAAACTTTTGACTATCTAGGACGCTTATTAAGCGAGATATTCGCATTTAAAGTTTGATTTGATTACTAGATCACAACTCTGAAATTTCAGCCCTCTAAGATAGGCACAGCAATGGAAAGGGAATGATTACTAGATCACAACTCTGAAATTTCAGCCCTCTAGGTGGTCTAGATCAAGAAACAATGGAGTTCAAAAATTGCCCTCTAGGTGAAGACTTTTGACTATCTAGGACGCTTATTAAGCGAGATATTCGCATTTAAAGTTTAAACATGCGTTTTTGCCCATAACTTTTTGTAAAATTGCTCTTACTCAAAGATAGGCACAGCAATGGAAAGGGAATGATTACTAGATCACAAATCTGAAATTTCAGCCCTCTAGGTGGTCTAGATCAAGAAATAATGGAGTTCAAAAATTTCCCTCTAGGTGAAAACTTTTGACTATCTAGGACGCTTATTAAGCGAGATATTCGCATTTAAAGTTTGAACATGCGTTTTTGCCCATAACTTTTTGTAAAATTGCTCTTACTCAAAGATAGGCACAGCAATGGAAAGGGAATGATTACTAGATCACAACTCTGAAATTTCAGCCCTCTAGGTGGTCTAGATCAAGAAATAATGGAGTTCAAAAATTGCCCTCTAGGTGAAAACTTTTGACTATCTAGGACGCTTATTAAGCGAGATATTCGCATTTAAAGTTTGAACATGCGTTTTTGCCCATAACTTTTTGTAAAATTGCTCGTACTCAAAGATAGGCACAGCAATGGAAAGGGAATGATTACTAGATCACAAATCTGAAATTTCAACCCTCTAGGTGGTCTAGATCAAGAAATAATGGAGTTCAAAAATTGCCCTCTAGGTGAAAACTTTTGACTATCTAGGACGCTTATTAAGCGAGATATTCGCATTTAAAGTTTGAACATGCGTTTTTGCCCATAACTTTTTGTAAAATTGCTCTTACTCAAAGATAGGCACAGCAATGGAAAGGGAATGATTACTAAATCACAACTCTGAAATTTCAGCCCTCTAGGTGGTCTAGATCAAGAAATAATGGAGTTCAAAAATTGCCCTCTAGGTGAAAACTTTTGACTATCTAGGACGCTTATTAAGCGAGATATTCGCATTTAAAGTTTGAACATGCGTTTTTGCCCATAACTTTTTGTAAAATTGGTCTTACTCAAAGATAGGCACAGCAATGGAAAGGGAATGATTACTAGATCACAACTCTGAAATTTCAGCCCTCTAGGTGGTCTAGATCAAGAAATAATGGAGTTCAATAATTGCCCTCTAGGTGAAAACTTTTGACTATCTAGGACGCTTATTAAGCGAGATATTCGCATTTAAAGTTTGAACATGCATTTTTGCCCATAACTTTTTGTAAAATTGGTCTTACTCAAAGATAGGCACAGCAACGGAAAGGGAATGATTACTAGATCACAACTCTGAAATTTCAGCCCTCTAGGTGGTCTAGATCAAGAAATAATGGAGTTCAAAAATGTCCCTCTAGGTGAAAACTTTTGACTATCTAGGACGCTTATTAAGCGAGATATTCGCATTTAAAGTTTGAACATGCGTTTTTACCCATAACTTTTTGTAAAATTGGTCCTACTCAAAGATAGGCACAGCAATGGAAAGGGAATGATTACTAGATCACAACTCCGAAATTTCAGCCCTCTAGGTGGTCTAGATCAAGAAATAATGGAATTCAAAAATTGCCCTCTAGGTGAAAACTTTTGACTATTTAGGACGCTTATTAAGCGAGATATTCGCATTTAAAGTTTGAACATGCGTTTTTGCCCATAACTTTTTGTAAAATTGCTCTTACTCAAAGATAGGCACAGCAATGGAAAGGGAATGATTACTAGATCACAACTCTGAAATTTCAGCCCTCTAGGTGGTCTAGATCAAGAAATAATGGAGTTCAAAAATTGCCCTCTAGGTGAAAACTTTTGACTATCTAGGACGCTTATTAAGCGAGATATTCGCATTTAAAGTTTGAACATGCGTTTTTGCCCATAACTTTTTGTAAAATTGCTCTTACTCAAAGATAGGCACAGCAATGAAAAGGGAATGATTACTAGATCACAACTCTGAAATTTCAGCCCTCTAGGTGGTCTAGACCAAGAAATAATAGAGTTCAAAAATTGCCCTCTAGGTGAAAACTTTTGACTATCTAGGACGCTTATTAACGGAGATATTCGCATTTAAAGTTTGAACATGCGTTTTTGCCCATAACTTTTTGTAAAATTGCTCTTACTCAAAGATAGGCACAGCAATGGAAAGGGAATGATTACTCTGAAATTTTAGCCCTCTAGGTGGTCTAGACCAAGAAATAATAGAGTTCAAAAATTGCCCTCTAGGTGAAAACTTTTGACTATCTAGGACGCTTATTAACGGAGATATTCGCATTTAAAGTTTGAACATGCGTTTTTGCCCATAACTTTTTGTAAAATTGCTCTTACTCAAAGATAGGCACAGCAATGGAAAGGGAATGATTACTAGATCACAACTCTGAAATTTCAGCCCTCTAGGTGGTCTAGATCAAGAAATAATGGAGTTCAAAAATTGCCCTCTAGGTGAAAACTTTTGACTATCTAGGACGCTTATTAACGGAGATATTTGCATTTAAAGTTTGAACATGCGTTTTTGCCCATAACTTTTTGTAAAATTGCTCTTACTCAAAGATAGGCACAGCAATGGAAAGGGAATGATTACTAGATCACAAATCTGAAATTTCAGCCCTCTAGGTGGTCTAGATCAAGAAATAATGGAGTTCAAAAATTGCCCTCTAGGTGAAAACTTTTGACTATCTAGGATGCTTATTAAGCGAGATATTCGCATTTAAAGTTTGAACATGCGTTTTTGCCCATAACTTTTTGTAAAATTGCTCTTACTCAAAGATAGGCACAGCAATGGAAAGGGAATGATTACTAAATCACAACTCTGAAATTTCAGCCCTCTAGGTGGTCTAGATCAAGAAATAATGGAGTTCAAAAATTGCCCTCTAGGTGAAAACTTTTGACTATCTAGGACGCTTATTAAGCGAGATATTCGCATTTAAAGTTTGAACATGCGTTTTTGCCCATAACTTTTTGTAAAATTGGTCTTACTCAAAGATAGGCACAGAAATGGAAAGGGAATGATTACTAGATCACAACTCTGAAATTTCTGCCCTCTAGGTGGTCTAGATCAAGAAATAATGGAGTTCAATAATTGCCCTCTAGGTGAAAACTTTTGACTATCTAGGACGCTTATTAAGCGAGATATTCGCATTTAAAGTTTGAACATGCGTTTTTGCCCATAACTTTTTGTAAAATTGGTCTTACTCAAAGATAGGCACAGCAACGGAAAGGGAATGATTACTAGATCACAACTCTGAAATTTCAGCCCTCTAGGTGGTCTAGATCAAGAAATAATGGAGTTCAAAAATGTCCCTCTAGGTGAAAACTTTTGACTATCTAGGACGCTTATTAAGCGAGATATTCGCATTTAAAGTTTGAACATGCGTTTTTACCCATAACTTTTTGTAAAATTGGTCCTACTCAAAGATAGGCACAGCAATGGAAAGGGAATGATTACTAGATCACAACTCCGAAATTTCAGCCCTCTAGGTGGTCTAGATCAAGAAATAATGGAATTCAAAAATTGCCCTCTAGGTGAAAACTTTTGACTATTTAGGACGCTTATTAAGCGAGATATTCGCATTTAAAGTTTGAACATGCGTTTTTGCCCATAACTTTTTGTAAAATTGCTCTTACTCAAAGATAGGCACAGCAATGGAAAGGGAATGATTACTAGATCACAACTCTGAAATTTCAGCCCTCTAGGTGGTCTAGATCAAGAAATAATGGAGTTCAAAAATTGCCCTCTAGGTGAAAACTTTTGACTATCTAGGACGCTTATTAAGCGAGATATTCGCATTTAAAGTTTGAACATGCGTTTTTGCCCATAACTTTTTGTAAAATTGCTCTTACTCAAAGATAGGCACAGCAATGGAAAGGGAATGATTACTAGATCACAACTCTGAAATTTCAGCCCTCTAGGTGGTCTAGACCAAGAAATAATAGAGTTCAAAAATTGCCCTCTAGGTGAAAACTTTTGACTATCTAGGACGCTTATTAACGGAGATATTCGCATTTAAAGTTTGAACATGCGTTTTTGCCCATAACTTTTTGTAAAATTGCTCTTACTCAAAGATAGGCACAGCAATGGAAAGGGAATGATTACTCTGAAATTTCAGCCCTCTAGGTGGTCTAGACCAAGAAATAATAGACTTCAAAAATTGCCCTCTAGGTGAAAACTTTTGACTATCTAGGACGCTTATTAACGGAGATATTCGCATTTAAAGTTTGAACATGCGTTTTTGCCCATAACTTTTTGTAAAATTGCTCTTACTCAAAGATAGGCACAGCAATGGAAAGGGAATGATTACTAGATCACAACTCTGAAATTTCAGCCCTCTAGGTGGTCTAGATCAAGAAATAATGGAGTTCAAAAATTGCCCTCTAGGTGAAAACTTTTGACTATCTAGGACGCTTATTAACGGAGATATTTGCATTTAAAGTTTGAACATGCGTTTTTGCCCATAACTTTTTGTAAAATTGCTCTTACTCAAAGATAGGCACAGCAATGGAAAGGGAATGATTACTAGATCACAACTCTGAAATTTCAGCCCTCTAGGTGGTCTAGATCAAGAAATAATGGAATTCAAAAATTGCCCTCTAGGTGAAAACTTTTGACTATCTAGGACGCTTATTAAGCGAGATATTCGCATTTAAAGTTTGAACATGCGTTTTTGCCCATAACTTTTTGTAAAATTGCTCTTACTCAAAGATAGGCACAGCAATGGAAAGGGAATGATTACTAGATCACAACTCTGAAATTACAGCCCTCTAGGTGGTCTAGATCAAGAAATAATGGAGTTCAAAAATTGCCCTCTAGGTGAAAACTTTTGACTATTTAGGACGCTTATTAACCGAGATATTTGCATTTAAAGTTTGAACATGCGTTTTTGCTCATAACTTTTTGTAAAATTGCTCTTATTCAAAGATAGGCACAGCAATGGAAAGGGAATGATTACTAGATCACAACTCTGAAATTTCAGCCCTCTATGTGGTCTAGATCAAGAAATAATGGAGTTCAAAAATTGCCCTCTAGCTGAAAACTTTTGGCTATCTAGGACGCTTATTAAGCGAGATATTCGCATTTAAAGTTTGAACATGCGTTTTTGCCCATAACTTTTTGTAAAATTGCTCTTACTCAAAGATAGGCACATCAGTGGAAAGGGAATGATTACTAGATCCCAACTCTGAAATTTCAGCCCTCTAGGTGGTCTAGATCAAGAAATAATGGAATTCAAAAATTGCCCTCTAGGTGAAAACTTTTGACTATCTAGGACGCTTATTAAGCGAGATATTCGCATTTAAAGTTTGAACATGCATTTTTGCCCATAACTTTTTGTAAAATTGCTCTTACTCAACGATAGGCACAGCAATGGAAAGGGAATGATTACTAGATCACAACTCTGAAATTTCAGCCCTCTAGGTGGTCTAGATCAAGAAATAATGGAGTTAAAAAATTGCTATCTAGGTGAAAACTTTTGACTATCTAGGACGCTTATTAAGCGAGATATTCGCATTTAAAGTTTGCACATGCGTTTTTGCCCATAACTTTTTGTAAAATTGCTCTTTCTCAAAGATAGGCACAGCAATGGAAAGGGAATGATTACTAGATCACAACTCTGAAATTTCAGCCCTCTAGGTGGTCTAGATCAAGAAATAATAGAGTTCAAAAATTGCCCTCTTGGTGAAAACTTTTGATTATCTAGGACGCTTATTAACGGAGATATTCGCATTTAAAGTTTGAACATGCGTTTTTGCCCATAACTTTTTGTAAAATTGCTCTTACTCAAAGATATGCACAGCAATGGAAAGGGAATGATTACTAGATCACAACTCTGAAGTTTCAGCCCTCTCGGTGGTCTAGATCAAGAAATAATGGAGTTCAAAAATTGCCCTCTAGGTGAAAACTTTTGACTATCTAGGACGCTTATTAACGGAGATATTTGCATTTAAAGTTTGAACATGCGTTTTTGCCCATAACCTCTAGGTGGTCTAGATCAAGAAATAATGGAGTTCAAAAATTGCCCTCTAGGTGAAAACTTTTGACTATTTAGGACACTTATTAAGCGAGATATTCGCATTTAAAGTTTGAACATGCGTTTTTGCCCATAACTTTTTGTAAAATTGCTCTTACTCAAAGATAGGCACAGCAATGGAAAGGGAATGATTACTAGATCACAACTCTGAAATTTCAGCCCTCTAGGTGGTCTAGATCAAGAAATAATGGAGTTCAAAAATTGCCCTCTAGGTGAAAACTTTTGACTATCTAGGACGCTTATTAACGGAGATATTTGCATTTAAAGTTTGAACATGCGTTTTTGCCCATAACTTTTTGTAAAATTGCTCTTACTCAAAGATAGGCACAGCAATGGAAAGGGAATGATTACTAGATCACAACTCTGAAATTTCAGCCCTCTAGGTGGTCTAGATCAAGAAATAATGGAATTCAAAAATTGCCCTCTAGGTGAAAACTTTTGACTATCTAGGACGCTTATTAAGCGAGATATTCGCATTTAAAGTTTGAACATGCGTTTTTGCCCATAACTTTTTGTAATATTGCTCTTACTCAAAGATAGGCACAGCAATAGAAAGGGAATGATTACTAGATCACAACTCTGAAATTTCAGCCCTCTAGGTGGTCTAGATCAAGAAATAATGGAGTTCAAAAATTGCCCTCTAGGTGAAAACTTTTGACTATCTCTGACGCTTATTAAGCGAGATATTCGCATTTAAAGTTTAAACATGCGTTTTTGCCCATAACTTTTTGTAAAATTGCTCTTGCTCAAAGATAGGCACAGCAATGGAAAGGGAATGATTACTAGATCACAACTCTGAAATTACAGCCCTCTAGGTGGTCTAGATCAAGAAATAATGGAGTTCAAAAATTGCCCTCTAGGTGAAAACTTTTGACTATCTAGGACGCTTATTAAGCGAGATATTCGCATTTAAAGTTTGAACATGCGTTTTTGCCCATAACTTTTTGTAAAATTGCTCTTACTCAAAGATAGGCACAGCAATGGAAAGGGAATGATTACTAGATCACAACTCTGAAATTTCAGCCCTCTAGGTGGTCTAGATCAAGAAATAATGGAATTCAAAAATTGCCCTCTAGGTGAAAACTTTTGACTATCTAGGACGCTTATTAAGCGAGATATTCGCATTTAAAGTTTGAACATGCGTTTTTGCCCATAACTTTTTGTAAAATTGCTCTTACTCAAAGATAGGCACATCAATGGAAAGGGAATGATTACTAGATCACAACTCTGAAATTTCAGCCCTCTAGGTGGTCTAGATCAAGAAATAATGGAGTTCAAAAATTGCCCTCTAGGTGAAAACTTTTGACTATCTAGGACGCTTATTAAGCGAGATATTCGCATTTAAAGTTTGAACATGCGTTTTTGCCCATAACTTTTTGTAAAATTGCTCTTACTCAAAGATAGGCACAGCAATGGAAAGGGAATGATTACTAGATCACAACTCTGAAATTTCAGCCCTCTAGGTGGTCTAGATCAAGAAATAATGGAATTCAAAAATTGCCCTCTAGGTGAAAACTTTTGACTATCTAGGACGCTTATTAAGCGAGATATTCGCATTTAATGTTTGAACATGCATTTTTGCCCATAACTTTTTGTAAAATTGCTCTTACTCAAAGATAGGCACAGCAATGGAAAGGGAATGATTACTAGATCACAACTCTGAAATTTCAGCCCTCTAGGTGGTCTAGATCAAGAAATAATGGAGTTAAAAAATTGCTATCTAGGTGAAAACTTTTGACTATCTAGGACGCTTATTAAGCGAGATATTCGCATTTAAAGTTTGCACATGCGTTTTTGCCCATAACTTTTTGTAAAATTGCTCTTTCTCAAAGATAGGCACAGCAATGGAAAGGGAAGGATTACTAGATCACAACTCTGAAATTTCAGCCCTCTAGGTGGTCTAGATCAAGAAATAATAGAGTTCAAAAATTGCCCTCTTGGTGCAAACTTTTGATTATCTAGGACGCTTATTAACGGAGATATTCGCATTTAAAGTTTGAACATGCGTTTTTGCCCATAACTTTTTGTAAAATTGCTCTTACTCAAAGATATGCACAGCAATGGAAAGGGAATGATTACTAGATCACAACTCTGAAGTTTCAGCCCTCTCGGTGGTCTAGATCAAGAAATAATGGAGTTCAAAAATTGCCCTCTAGGTGAAAACTTTTGACTATCTAGGACGCTTATTAACGGAGATATTTGCATTTAAAGTTTGAACATGCGTTTTTGCCCATAACATTTTGTAAAATTGCTCTTACTCAAAGATAGGCACAGCAGTGGAAAGGGAATGATTACTAGATCACAACTCTGAAATTTCAGCCCTCTAGGTGGTCTAGATCAAGAAATAATGGAATTCACAAATTGCCCTCTAGGTGAAAACTTTTGACTATCTAGGACGCTTATTAAGCGAGATATTCGCATTTAAAGTTTGAACATGCGTTTTTGCCCATAACTTTTTGTAAAATTGCTCTTACTCAAAGATAGGCACAGCAATGGAAAGGGAATGATTACTAGATCACAACTCTGAAATTTCAGCCCTCTAGGTGGTCTAGATCAAGAAATAATGGAGTTCAAAAATTGCTATCTAGGTGAAAACTTTTGACTATCTAGGACGCTTATTAAGCGAGATATTCGCATTTAAAGTTTGCACATGCGTTCTTGCCCATAACTTTTTGTAAAATTGCTCTTTCTCAAAGATAGGCACAGCAATGGAAAGGGAATGATTACTAGATCACAACTCTGAAATTACAGCCCTCTAGGTGGTCTAGATCAAGAAATAATGGAGTTCAAAAATTGCCCTCTAGGTGAAAACTTTTGACTATTTAGGACGCTTATTAACCGAGATATTTGCATTTAAAGTTTGAACATGCGTTTTTGCTCATAACTTTTTGTAAAATTGCTCTTATTCAAAGATAGGCACAGCAATGGAAAGGGAATGATTACTAGATCACAACTCTGAAATTTCAGCCCTCTATGTGGTCTAGATCAAGAAATAATGGAGTTCAAAAATTGCCCTCTAGCTGAAAACTTTTGGCTATCTAGGACGCTTATTAAGCGAGATATTCGCATTTAAAGTTTGAACATGCGTTTTTGCCCATAACTTTTTGTAAAATTGCTCTTACTCAAAGATAGGCACATCAGTGGAAAGGGAATGATTACTAGATCCCAACTCTGAAATTTCAGCCCTCTAGGTGGTCTAGATCAAGAAATAATGGAATTCAAAAATTGCCCTCTAGGTGAAAACTTTTGACTATCTAGGACGCTTATTAAGCGAGATATTCGCATTTAAAGTTTGAACATGCATTTTTGCCCATAACTTTTTGTAAAATTGCTCTTACTCAACGATAGGCACAGCAATGGAAAGGGAATGATTACTAGATCACAACTCTGAAATTTCAGCCCTCTAGGTGGTCTAGATCAAGAAATAATGGAGTTAAAAAATTGCTATCTAGGTGAAAACTTTTGACTATCTAGGACGCTTATTAAGCGAGATATTCGCATTTAAAGTTTGCACATGCGTTTTTGCCCATAACTTTTTGTAAAATTGCTCTTTCTCAAAGATAGGCACAGCAATGGAAAGGGAATGATTACTAGATCACAACTCTGAAATTTCAGCCCTCTAGGTGGTCTAGATCAAGAAATAATAGAGTTCAAAAATTGCCCTCTTGGTGAAAACTTTTGATTATCTAGGACGCTTATTAACGGAGATATTCGCATTTAAAGTTTGAACATGCGTTTTTGCCCATAACTTTTTGTAAAATTGCTCTTACTCAAAGATATGCACAGCAATGGAAAGGGAATGATTACTAGATCACAACTCTGAAGTTTCAGCCCTCTCGGTGGTCTAGATCAAGAAATAATGGAGTTCAAAAATTGCCCTCTAGGTGAAAACTTTTGACTATCTAGGACGCTTATTAACGGAGATATTTGCATTTAAAGTTTGAACATGCGTTTTTGCCCATAACCTCTAGGTGGTCTAGATCAAGAAATAATGGAGTTCAAAAATTGCCCTCTAGGTGAAAACTTTTGACTATTTAGGACACTTATTAAGCGAGATATTCGCATTTAAAGTTTGAACATGCGTTTTTGCCCATAACTTTTTGTAAAATTGCTCTTACTCAAAGATAGGCACAGCAATGGAAAGGGAATGATTACTAGATCACAACTCTGAAATTTCAGCCCTCTAGGTGGTCTAGATCAAGAAATAATGGAGTTCAAAAATTGCCCTCTAGGTGAAAACTTTTGACTATCTAGGACGCTTATTAACGGAGATATTTGCATTTAAAGTTTGAACATGCGTTTTTGCCCATAACTTTTTGTAAAATTGCTCTTACTCAAAGATAGGCACAGCAATGGAAAGGGAATGATTACTAGATCACAACTCTGAAATTTCAGCCCTCTAGGTGGTCTAGATCAAGAAATAATGGAGTTCAAAAATTGCCCTCTAGGTGAAAACTTTTGACTATCTAGGACGCTTATTAAGCGAGATATTCGCATTTAAAGTTTGAACATGCGTTTTTGCCCATAACTTTTTGTAATATTGCTCTTACTCAAAGATAGGCACAGCAATAGAAAGGGAATGATTACTAGATCACAACTCTGAAATTTCAGCCCTCTAGGTGGTCTAGATCAAGAAATAATGGAGTTCAAAAATTGCCCTCTAGGTGAAAACTTTTGACTATCTCTGACGCTTATTAAGCGAGATATTCGCATTTAAAGTTTAAACATGCGTTTTTGCCCATAACTTTTTGTAAAATTGCTCTTGCTCAAAGATAGGCACAGCAATGGAAAGGGAATGATTACTAGATCACAACTCTGAAATTACAGCCCTCTAGGTGGTCTAGATCAAGAAATAATGGAGTTCAAAAATTGCCCTCTAGGTGAAAACTTTTGACTATTTAGGACGCTTATTAACCGAGATATTTGCATTTAAAGTTTGAACATGCGTTTTTGCTCATAACTTTTTGTAAAATTGCTCTTATTCAAAGATAGGCACAGCAATGGAAAGGGAATGATTACTAGATCACAACTCTGAAATTTCAGCCCTCTATGTGGTCTAGATCAAGAAATAATGGAGTTCAAAAATTGCCCTCTAGCTGAAAACTTTTGGCTATCTAGGACGCTTATTAAGCGAGATATTCGCATTTAAAGTTTGAACATGCGTTTTTGCCCATAACTTTTTGTAAAATTGCTCTTACTCAAAGATAGGCACATCAATGGAAAGGGAATGATTACTAGATCACAACTCTGAAATTTCAGCCCTCTAGGTGGTCTAGATCAAGAAATAATGGAGTTCAAAAATTGCCCTCTAGGTGAAAACTTTTGACTATCTAGGACGCTTATTAAGCGAGATATTCGCATTTAAAGTTTGAACATGCGTTTTTGCCCATAACTTTTTGTAAAATTGCTCTTACTCAAAGATAGGCACAGCAATGGAAAGGGAATGATTACTAGATCACAACTCTGAAATTTCAGCCCTCTAGGTGGTCTAGATCAAGAAATAATGGAATTCAAAAATTGCCCTCTAGGTGAAAACTTTTGACTATCTAGGACGCTTATTAAGCGAGATATTCGCATTTAATGTTTGAACATGCATTTTTGCCCATAACTTTTTGTAAAATTGCTCTTACTCAAAGATAGGCACAGCAATGGAAAGGGAATGATTACTAGATCACAACTCTGAAATTTCAGCCCTCTAGGTGGTCTAGATCAAGAAATAATGGAGTTAAAAAATTGCTATCTAGGTGAAAACTTTTGACTATCTAGGACGCTTATTAAGCGAGATATTCGCATTTAAAGTTTGCACATGCGTTTTTGCCCATAACTTTTTGTAAAATTGCTCTTTCTCAAAGATAGGCACAGCAATGGAAAGGGAAGGATTACTAGATCACAACTCTGAAATTTCAGCCCTCTAGGTGGTCTAGATCAAGAAATAATAGAGTTCAAAAATTGCCCTCTTGGTGCAAACTTTTGATTATCTAGGACGCTTATTAACGGAGATATTCGCATTTAAAGTTTGAACATGCGTTTTTGCCCATAACTTTTTGTAAAATTGCTCTTACTCAAAGATATGCACAGCAATGGAAAGGGAATGATTACTAGATCACAACTCTGAAGTTTCAGCCCTCTCGGTGGTCTAGATCAAGAAATAATGGAGTTCAAAAATTGCCCTCTAGGTGAAAACTTTTGACTATCTAGGACGCTTATTAACGGAGATATTTGCATTTAAAGTTTGAACATGCGTTTTTGCCCATAACATTTTGTAAAATTGCTCTTACTCAAAGATAGGCACAGCAATGGAAAGGGAATGATTACTAGATCACAACTCTGAAATTTCAGCCCTCTAGGTGGTCTAGATCAAGAAATAATGGAATTCACAAATTGCCCTCTAGGTGAAAACTTTTGACTATCTAGGACGCTTATTAAGCGAGATATTCGCATTTAAAGTTTGAACATGCGTTTTTGCCCATAACTTTTTGTAAAATTGCTCTTACTCAAAGATAGGCACAGCAATGGAAAGGGAATGATTACTAGATCACAACTCTGAAATTTCAGCCCTCTAGGTGGTCTAGATCAAGAAATAATGGAGTTCAAAAATTGCTATCTAGGTGAAAACTTTTGACTATCTAGGACGCTTATTAAGCGAGATATTCGCATTTAAAGTTTGCACATGCGTTCTTGCCCATAACTTTTTGTAAAATTGCTCTTTCTCAAAGATAGGCACAGCAATGGAAAGGGAATGATTACTAGATCACAACTCTGAAATTACAGCCCTCTAGGTGGTCTAGATCAAGAAATAATGGAGTTCAAAAATTGCCCTCTAGGTGAAAACTTTTGACTATTTAGGACGCTTATTAACCGAGATATTTGCATTTAAAGTTTGAACATGCGTTTTTGCTCATAACTTTTTGTAAAATTGCTCTTATTCAAAGATAGGCACAGCAATGGAAAGGGAATGATTACTAGATCACAACTCTGAAATTTCAGCCCTCTATGTGGTCTAGATCAAGAAATAATGGAGTTCAAAAATTGCCCTCTAGCTGAAAACTTTTGGCTATCTAGGACGCTTATTAAGCGAGATATTCGCATTTAAAGTTTGAACATGCGTTTTTGCCCATAACTTTTTGTAAAATTGCTCTTACTCAAAGATAGGCACATCAATGGAAAGGGAATGATTACTAGATCACAACTCTGAAATTTCAGCCCTCTAGGTGGTCTAGATCAAGAAATAATGGAGTTCAAAAATTGCCCTCTAGGTGAAAACTTTTGACTATCTAGGTCGCTTATTAAGCGAGATATTCGCATTTAAAGTTTGAACATGCGTTTTTGCCCATAACTTTTTGTAAAATTGCTCTTATAGGCACAGCAATGGAAAGGGAATGATTACTAGATCACAACTCTGAAATTTCAGCCCTCTAGGTGGTCTAGATCAAGAAATAATGGAATTCAAAAATTGCCCTCTAGGTGAAAACTTTTGACTATCTAGGACGCTTATTAAGCGAGATATTCGCATTTAATGTTTGAACATGCATTTTTGCCCATAACTTTTTGTAAAATTGCTCTTACTCAAAGATAGGCACAGCAATGGAAAGGGAATGATTACTAGATCACAACTCTGAAATTTCAGCCCTCTAGGTGGTCTAGATCAAGAAATAATGGAGTTAAAAAATTGCTATCTAGGTGAAAACTTTTGACTATCTAGGACGCTTATTAAGCGAGATATTCGCATTTAAAGTTTGCACATGCGTTTTTGCCCATAACTTTTTGTAAAATTGCTCTTTCTCAAAGATAGGCACAGCAATGGAAAGGGAAGGATTACTAGATCACAACTCTGAAATTTCAGCCCTCTAGGTGGTCTAGATCAAGAAATAATAGAGTTCAAAAATTGCCCTCTTGGTGCAAACTTTTGATTATCTAGGACGCTTATTAACGGAGATATTCGCATTTAAAGTTTGAACATGCGTTTTTGCCCATAACTTTTTGTAAAATTGCTCTTACTCAAAGATATGCACAGCAATGGAAAGGGAATGATTACTAGATCACAACTCTGAAGTTTCAGCCCTCTCGGTGGTCTAGATCAAGAAATAATGGAGTTCAAAAATTGCCCTCTAGGTGAAAACTTTTGACTATCTAGGACGCTTATTAACGGAGATATTTGCATTTAAATTTTGAACATGCGTTTTTGCCCATAACATTTTGTAAAATTGCTCTTACTCAAAGATAGGCACAGCAATGGAAAGGGAATGATTACTAGATCACAACTCTGAAATTTCAGCCCTCTAGGTGGTCTAGATCAAGAAATAATGGAATTCACAAATTGCCCTCTAGGTGAAAACTTTTGACTATCTAGGACGCTTATTAAGCGAGATATTCGCATTTAAAGTTTGAACATGCGTTTTTGCCCATAACTTTTTGTAAAATTGCTCTTACTCAAAGATAGGCACAGCAATGGAAAGGGAATGATTACTAGATCACAACTCTGAAATTTCAGCCCTCTAGGTGGTCTAGATCAAGAAATAATGGAGTTCAAAAATTGCTATCTAGGTGAAAACTTTTGACTATCTAGGACGCTTATTAAGCGAGATATTCGCATTTAAAGTTTGCACATGCGTTCTTGCCCATAACTTTTTGTAAAATTGCTCTTTCTCAAAGATAGGCACAGCAATGGAAAGGGAATGATTACTAGATCACAACTCTGAAATTTCAGCCCTCTAGGTGGTCTAGACCAAGAAATAATGGAGTTCAAAAATTGCCCTCTAGGTGAAAACTTTTGACTATCTAGGACGCTTATTAAGCGAGATATTCGCATTTAAAGTTTGAACATGCGTTTTTGCCCATAACTTTTTGTAAAATTGCTCTTACTCAAAGATAGGCACAGCAATGGAAAGGGAATGATTACTAGATCACAACTCTGAAATTTCAGCCCTCTAGGTGGTCTAGATCAAGAAATAATGGAGTTCAAAAATTGCCCTCTAGGTGAAAACTTTTGACTATCTAGGACGCTTATTAAGCGAGATATTTGCATTTAAAGTTTGAACATGCGTTTTTGCCCATAACTTTTTGTAAAATTGCTCTTACTCAAAGATAGGCACAGCAATGGAAAGGGAATGATTACTAGATCACAACTCTGAAATTACAGCCCTCTAGGTGGTCTAGATCAAGAAATAATGGAGTTCAAAAATTGCCCTCTAGGTGAAAACTTTTGACTATTTAGGACGCTTATTAACCGAGATATTTGCATTTAAAGTTTGAACATGCGTTTTTGCTCATAACTTTTTGTAAAATTGCTCTTATTCAAAGATAGGCACAGCAATGGAAAGGGAATGATTACTAGATCACAACTCTGAAATTTCAGCCCTCTAGGTGGTCTAGACCAAGAAATAATAGAGTTCAAAAATTGCCCTCTAGGTGAAAACTTTTGACTATCTAGGACGCTTATTAACGGAGATATTCGCATTTAAAGTTTGAACATGCGTTTTTGCCCATAACTTTTTGTAAAATTGCTCTTACTCAAAGATAGGCACAGCAATGGAAAGGGAATGATTACTAGATCACAACTCTGAAATTTCAGCCCTCTAGGTGGTCTAGATCAAGAAATAATGGAGTTCAAAAATTGCCCTCTAGGTGAAAACTTTTGACTATCTAGGACGCTTATTAACGGAGATATTTGCATTTAAAGTTTGAACATGCGTTTTTGCCCATAACTTTTTGTAAAATTGCTCTTACTCAAAGATAGACACAGCAATGGAAAGGGAATGATTACTAGATCACAACTCTGAAATTTCAGCCCTCTAGGTGGTCTAGATCAAGAAATAATGGAGTTCAATAATTGCCCTCTAGGTGAAAACTTTTGACTATCTAGGACGCTTATTAAGCGAGATATTCGCATTTAAAGTTTGAACATGCGTTTTTGCCCATAACTTTTTGTAAAATTGGTCTTACTCAAAGATAGGCACAGCAACGGAAAGGGAATGATTACTAGATCACAACTCTGAAATTTCAGCCCTCTAGGTGGTCTAGATCAAGAAATAATGGAGTTCAAAAATGTCCCTCTAGGTGAAAACTTTTGACTATCTAGGACGCTTATTAAGCGAGATATTCGCATTTAAAGTTTGAACATGCGTTTTTGCCCATAACTTTTTGTAAAATTGCTCTTACTCAAAGATAGGCACAGCAATGGAAAGGGAATGATTACTAGATCACAACTCTGAAATTACAGCCCTCTAGGTGGTCTAGATCAAGAAATAATGGAGTTCAAAAATTGCCCTCTAGGTGAAAACTTTTGACTATTTAGGACGCTTATTAACCGAGATATTTGCATTTAAAGTTTGAACATGCGTTTTTGCTCATAACTTTTTGTAAAATTGCTCTTATTCAAAGATAGGCACAGCAATGGAAAGGGAATGATTACTAGATCACAACTCTGAAATTTCAGCCCTCTAGGTGGTCTAGATCAAGAAATAATGGAGTTCAAAAATTGCCCTCTAGGTGAAAACTTTTGACTATCTAGGACGCTTATTAACGGAGATATTTGCATTTAAAGTTTGAACATGCGTTTTTGCCCATAACTTTTTGTAAAATTGCTCTTACTCAAAGATAGGCACAGCAATGGAAAGGGAATGATTACTAGATCACAACTCTGAAATTTCAGCCCTCTAGGTGGTCTAGATCAAGAAATAATGGAGTTCAATAATTGCCCTCTAGGTGAAAACTTTTGACTATCTAGGACGCTTATTAAGCGAGATATTCGCATTTAAAGTTTGAACATGCGTTTTTGCCCATAACTTTTTGTAAAATTGCTCTTACTCAAAGATAGGCACAGCAATGGAAAGGGAATGATTACTAGATCACAACTCTGAAATTTCAGCCCTCTAGGGGGTCTAGATCAAGAAATAATGGAGTTCAAAAATTGCCCTCTAGGTGAAAACTTTTGACTATCTAGGACGCTTATTAAGCGAGATATTCGCATTTAAAGTTTGAACATGCGTTTTTGCCCATAACTTTTTGTAAAATTGCTCTTACTCAAAGATAGGCACAGCAATGGAAAGGGAATGATTACTAGATCACAACTCTGAAATTACAGCCCTCTAGGTGGTCTAGATCAAGAAATAATGGAGTTCAAAAATTGCCCTCTAGGTGAAAACTTTTGACTATTTAGGACGCTTATTAACCGAGATATTTGCATTTAAAGTTTGAACATGCGTTTTTGCTCATAACTTTTTGTAAAATTGCTCTTATTCAAAGATAGGCACAGCAATGGAAAGGGAATGATTACTAGATCACAACTCTGAAATTTCAGCCCTCTAGGTGGTCTAGATCAAGAAATAATGGAGTTCAAAAATTGCCCTCTAGGTGAAAACTTTTGACTATCTAGGACGCTTATTAAGCGAGATATTCGCATTTAAAGTTTGCATATGCGCTTTTGCCCATAACTTTTTGTAAAATTGCTCTTTCTCAAAGATAGGCACAGCAATGGAAAGGGAATGATTACTAGATCACAACTCTGAAATTTCAGCCCTCTAGGTGGTCTAGACCAAGAAATAATAGAGTTCAAAAATTGCCCTCTAGGTGAAAACTTTTGACTATGTAGGACGCTTATTAACGGAGATATTCGCATTTAAAGTTTGAACATGCGTTTTTGCCCATAACTTTTTGTAAAATTGCTCTTACTCAAAGATAGGCACAGCAATGGAAAGGGAATGATTACTAGATCACAACTCCGAAATTTCAGCCCTCTAGGTGGTCTAGATCAAGAAATAATGGAATTCAAAAATTGCCCTCTAGGTGAAAACATTTGACTATTTAGGACGCTTATTAACGGAGATATTCGCATTTAAAGTTTGAACATGCGTTTTTGCCCATAACTTTTTGTAAAATTGCTCTTACTCAAAGATAGGCACAGCAATGGAAAGGGAATGATTACTCTGAAATTTCAGCCCTCTAGGTGGTCTAGACCAAGAAATAATGGAGTTCAAAAATTGCCCTCTAGGTGAAAACTTTTGACTATCTAGGACGCTTATTAACGGAGATATTCGCATTTAAAGTTTGAACATGCGTTTTTGCCCATAACTTTTTGTAAAATTGCTCTTACTCAAAGATAGGCACAGCAATGGAAAGGGAATGATTACTAGATCACAACTCTGAAATTTCAGCCCTCTAGGTGGTCTAGATCAAGAAATAATGGAGTTCAAAAATTGCCCTCTAGGTGAAAACTTTTGACTATCTAGGACGCTTATTAACGGAGATATTTCACAACTCTGAAATTTCAGCCCTCTAGGTGGTCTAGACCAAGAAATAATAGAGTTCAAAAATTGCCCTCTAGGTGAAAACTTTTGACTATCTAGGACGCTTATTAACGGAGATATTCGCATTTAAAGTTTGAACATGCGTTTTTGCCCATAACTTTTTGTAAAATTGCTCTTACTCAAAGATAGGCACAGCAATGGAAAGGGAATGATTACTAGATCACAACTCTGAAATTTCAGCCCTCTAGGTGGTCTAGATCAAGAAATAATGGAGTTCAAAAATTGCCCTCTAGGTGAAAACTTTTGACTATCTAGGACGCTTATTAACGGAGATATTTGCATTTAAAGTTTGAACATGCGTTTTTGCCCATAACTTTTTGTAAAATTGCTCTTACTCAAAGATAGGCACAGCAATGGAAAGGGAATGATTACTAGATCACAACTCTGAAATTTCAGCCCTCTAGGTGGTCTAGATCAAGAAATAATGGAGTTCAATAATTGCCCTCTAGGTGAAAACTTTTGACTATCTAGGACGCTTATTAAGCGAGATATTCGCATTTAAAGTTTGAACATGCGTTTTTGCCCATAACTTTTTGTAAAATTGGTCTTACTCAAAGATAGGCACAGCAACGGAAAGGGAATGATTACTAGATCACAACTCTGAAATTTCAGCCCTCTAGGTGGTCTAGATCAAGAAATAATGGAGTTCAAAAATGTCCCTCTAGGTGAAAACTTTTGACTATCTAGGACGCTTATTAAGCGAGATATTCGCATTTAAAGTTTGAACATGCGTTTTTGCCCATAACTTTTTGTAAAATTGCTCTTACTCAAAGATAGGCACAGCAATGGAAAGGGAATGATTACTAGATCACAACTCTGAAATTACAGCCCTCTAGGTGGTCTAGATCAAGAAATAATGGAGTTCAAAAATTGCCCTCTAGGTGAAAACTTTTGACTATTTAGGACGCTTATTAACCGAGATATTTGCATTTAAAGTTTGAACATGCGTTTTTGCTCATAACTTTTTGTAAAATTGCTCTTATTCAAAGATAGGCACAGCAACGGAAAGGGAATGATTACTAGATCACAACTCTGAAATTTCAGCCCTCTAGGTGGTCTAGATCAAGAAATAATGGAGTTCAAAAATTGCCCTCTAGGTGAAAACTTTTGACTATCTAGGACGCTTATTAACGGAGATATTTGCATTTAAAGTTTGAACATGCGTTTTTGCCCATAACTTTTTGTAAAATTGCTCTTACTCAAAGATAGGCACAGCAATGGAAAGGGAATGATTACTAGATCACAACTCTGAAATTTCAGCCCTCTAGGTGGTCTAGATCAAGAAATAATGGAGTTCAATAATTGCCCTCTAGGTGAAAACTTTTGACTATCTAGGACGCTTATTAAGCGAGATATTCGCATTTAAAGTTTGAACATGCGTTTTTGCCCATAACTTTTTGTAAAATTGCTCTTACTCAAAGATAGGCACAGCAATGGAAAGGGAATGATTACTAGATCACAACTCTGAAATTTCAGCCCTCTAGGGGGTCTAGATCAAGAAATAATGGAGTTTAAAAATTGCCCTCTAGGTGAAAACTTTTGACTATCTAGGACGCTTATTAAGCGAGATATTCGCATTTAAAGTTTGAACATGCGTTTTTGCCCATAACTTTTTGTAAAATTGCTCTTACTCAAAGATAGGCACAGCAATGGAAAGGGAATGATTACTAGATCACAACTCTGAAATTTCAGCCCTCTAGGTGGTCTTGATCAAGAAATAATGGAGTTCAAAAATTGCCCTCTAGGTGAAAACTTTTGACTATCTAGGACGCTTATTAAGCGAGATATTCGCATTTAAAGTTTGAACATGCGTTTTTGCCCATAACTTTTTGTAAAATTGCTCTTACTCAAAGATAGGCACAGCAATGGAAAGGGAATGATTACTAGATCACAACTCTGAAATTTCAGCCCTCTAGGTGGTCTAGACCAAGAAATAATAGAGTTCAAAAATTGCCCTCTAGGTGAAAACTTTTGACTATGTAGGACGCTTATTAACGGAGATATTCGCATTTAAAGTTTGAACATGCGTTTTTGCCCATAACTTTTTGTAAAATTGCTCTTACTCAAAGATAGGCACAGCAATGGAAAGGGAATGATTACTAGATCACAACTCCGAAATTTCAGCCCTCTAGGTGGTCTAGATCAAGAAATAATGGAATTCAAAAATTGCCCTCTAGGTGAAAACTTTTGACTATTTAGGACGCTTATTAACGGAGATATTCGCATTTAAAGTTTGAACATGCGTTTTTGCCCATAACTTTTTGTAAAATTGCTCTTACTCAAAGATAGGCACAGCAATGGAAAGGGAATGATTACTCTGAAATTTCAGCCCTCTAGGTGGTCTAGACCAAGAAATAATAGAGTTCAAAAATTGCCCTCTAGGTGAAAACTTTTGACTATCTAGGACGCTTATTAACGGAGATATTCGCATTTAAAGTTTGAACATGCGTTTTTGCCCATAACTTTTTGTAAAATTGCTCTTACTCAAAGATAGGCACAGCAATGGAAAGGGAATGATTACTAGATCACAACTCTGAAATTTCAGCCCTCTAGGTGGTCTAGATCAAGAAATAATGGAGTTCAAAAATTGCCCTCTAGGTGAAAACTTTTGACTATCTAGGACGCTTATTAACGGAGATATTTGCATTTAAAGTTTGAACATGCGTTTTTGCCCATAACTTTTTGTAAAATTGCTCTTACTCAAAGATAGGCACAGCAATGGAAAGGGAATGATTACTAGATCACAACTCTGAAATTTCATCCCTCTAGGTGGTCTAGATCAAGAAATAATGGAATTCAAAAATTGCGCTCTAGGTGAAAACTTTTGACTATCTAGGACGCTTATTAAGCGAGATATTCGCATTTAAAGTTTGAACATGCGTTTTTGCCCATAACTTTTTGTAAAATTGCTCTTACTCAAAGATAGGCACAGCAATGGAAAGGGAATGATTACTAGATCACAACTCTGAAATTACAGCCCTCTAGGTGGTCTAGATCAAGAAATAATGGAGTTCAAAAATTGCCCTCTAGGTGAAAACTTTTGACTATTTAGGACGCTTATTAACCGAGATATTTGCATTTAAAGTTTGAACATGCGTTTTTGCTCATAACTTTTTGTAAAATTGCTCTTATTCAAAGATAGGCACAGCAATGGAAAGGGAATGATTACTAGATCACAACTCTGAAATTTCAGCCCTCTAGGTGGTCTAGATCAAGAAATAATGGAGTTCAAAAATTGCCCTCTAGGTGAAAACTTTTGACTATCTAGGACGCTTATTAAGCGAGATATTCGCATTTAAAGTTTGCATATGCGCTTTTGCCCATAACTTTTTGTAAAATTGCTCTTTCTCAAAGATAGGCACAGCAATGGAAAGGGAATGATTACTAGATCACAACTCTGAAATTTCAGCCCTCTAGGTGGTCTAGACCAAGAAATAATAGAGTTCAAAAATTGCCCTCTAGGTGAAAACTTTTGACTATGTAGGACGCTTATTAACGGAGATATTCGCATTTAAAGTTTGAACATGCGTTTTTGCCCATAACTTTTTGTAAAATTGCTCTTACTCAAAGATAGGCACAGCAATGGAAAGGGAATGATTACTAGATCACAACTCCGAAATTTCAGCCCTCTAGGTGGTCTAGATCAAGAAATAATGGAATTCAAAAATTGCCCTCTAGGTGAAAACTTTTGACTATTTAGGACGCTTATTAACGGAGATATTCGCATTTAAAGTTTGAACATGCGTTTTTGCCCATAACTTTTTGTAAAATTGCTCTTACTCAAAGATAGGCACAGCAATGGAAAGGGAATGATTACTCTGAAATTTCAGCCCTCTAGGTGGTCTAGACCAAGAAATAATAGAGTTCAAAAATTGCCCTCTAGGTGAAAACTTTTGACTATCTAGGACGTTTATTAACGGAGATATTCGCATTTAAAGTTTGAACATGCGTTTTTGCCCATAACTTTTTGTAAAATTGCTCTTACTCAAAGATAGGCACAGCAATGGAAAGGGAATGATTACTAGATCACAACTCTGAAATTTCAGCCCTCTAGGTGGTCTAGATCAAGAAATAATGGAGTTCAAAAATTGCCCTCTAGGTGAAAACTTTTGACTATCTAGGACGCTTATTAACGGAGATATTTGCATTTAAAGTTTGAACATGCGTTTTTGCCCATAACTTTTTGTAAAATTGCTCTTATCCCCAGATAGGCACAGCAATGGAAAGGGAATGATTACTAGATCACAACTCTGAAATTTCATCCCTCTAGGTGGTCTAGATCAAGAAATAATGGAATTCAAAAATTGCGCTCTAGGTGAAAACTTTTGACTATCTAGGACGCTTATTAAGCGAGATATTCGCATTTAAAGTTTGAACATGCGTTTTTGCCCATAACTTTTTGTAAAATTGCTCTTACTCAAAGATAGGCACAGCAATGGAAAGGGAATGATTACTAGATCACAACTCTGAAATTTCAGCCCTCTAGGTGGTCTAGATCAAGAAATAATGGAGTTCAATAATTGCCCTCTAGGTGAAAACTTTTGACTATCTAGGACGCTTATTAAGCGAGATATTCGCATTTAAAGTTTGAACATGCGTTTTTGCCCATAACTTTTTGTAAAATTGCTCTTACTCAAAGATAGGCACAGCAATGGAAAGGGAATGATTACTAGATCACAACTCTGAAATTTCAGCCCTCTAGGTGGTCTAGATCAAGAAATAATGGAGTTCAAAAATTGCCCTCTAGGTGAAAACTTTTGACTATCTAGGACGCTTATTAACGGAGATATTTGCATTTAAAGTTTGAACATGCGTTTTTGCCCATAACTTTTTGTAAAATTGCTCTTACTCAAAGATAGGCACAGCAATGGAAAGGGAATGATTACTAGATCACAACTCTGAAATTTCAGCCCTCTAGGTGGTCTAGATCAAGAAATAATGGAGTTCAATAATTGCCCTCTAGGTGAAAACTTTTGACTATCTAGGACGCTTATTAAGCGAGATATTCGCATTTAAAGTTTGAACATGCGTTTTTGCCCATAACTTTTTGTAAAATTGCTCTTACTCAAAGATAGGCACAGCAATGGAAAGGGAATGATTACTAGATCACAACTCTGAAATTTCAGCCCTCTAGGTGGTCTAGATCAAGAAATAATGGAGTTCAAAAATTGCCCTCTAGGTGAAAACTTTTGACTATCTAGGACGCTTATTAAGCGAGATATTCGCATTTAAAGTTTGAACATGCGTTTTTGCCCATAACTTTTTGTAAAATTGCTCTTACTCAAAGATAGGCACAGCAATGGAAAGGGAATGATTACTAGATCACAACTCTGAAATTACAGCCCTCTAGGTGGTCTACATCAAGAAATAATGGAGTTCAAAAATTGCCCTCTAGGTGAAAACTTTTGACTATTTAGGACGCTTATTAACCGAGATATTTGCATTTAAAGTTTGAACATGCGTTTTTGCTCATAACTTTTTGTAAAATTGCTCTTATTCAAAGATAGGCACAACAATGGAAAGGGAATGATTACTAGATCACAACTCTGAAATTTCAGCCCTCTAGGTGGTCTAGATCAAGAAATAATGGAGTTCAAAAATTGCCCTCTAGGTGAAAACTTTTGACTATCTAGGACGCTTATTAAGCGAGATATTCGCATTTAAAGTTTGCATATGCGCTTTTGCCCATAACTTTTTGTAAAATTGCTCTTTCTCAAAGATAGGCACAGCAATGGAAAGGGAATGATTACTAGATCACAACTCTGAAATTTCAGCCCTCTAGGTGGTCTAGACCAAGAAATAATAGAGTTCAAAAATTGCCCTCTAGGTGAAAACTTTTGACTATGTAGGACGCTTATTAACGGAGATATTCGCATTTAAAGTTTGAACATGCGTTTTTGCCCATAACTTTTTGTAAAATTGCTCTTACTCAAAGATAGGCACAGCAATGGAAAGGGAATGATTACTAGATCACAACTCTGAAATTTCAGCCCTCTAGGTGGTCTAGATCAAGAAATAATGGAGTTCAAAAATTGCCCTCTAGGTGAAAACTTTTGACTATCTAGGACGCTTATTAACGGAGATATTTGCATTTAAAGTTTGAACATGCGTTTTTGCCCATAACTTTTTGTAAAATTGCTCTTACTCAAAGATAGGCACAGCAATGGAAAGGGAATGATTACTAGATCACAACTCTGAAATTTCATCCCTCTAGGTGGTCTAGATCAAGAAATAATGGAATTCAAAAATTGCGCTCTAGGTGAAAACTTTTGACTATCTAGGACGCTTATTAAGCGAGATATTCGCATTTAAAGTTTGAACATGCGTTTTTGCCCATAACTTTTTGTAAAATTGCTCTTACTCAAAGATAGGCACAGCAATGGAAAGGGAATGATTACTAGATCACAACTCTGAAATTACAGCCCTCTAGGTGGTCTAGATCAAGAAATAATGGAGTTCAAAAATTGCCCTCTAGGTGAAAACTTTTGACTATCTAGGACGCTTATTAACCGAGATATTTGCATTTAAAGTTTGAACATGCGTTTTTGCTCATAACTTTTTGTAAAATTGCTCTTATTCAAAGATAGGCACAGCAATGGAAAGGGAATGATTACTAGATCACAACTCTGAAATTTCAGCCCTCTAGGTGGTCTAGATCAAGAAATAATGGAGTTCAAAAATTGCCCTCTAGGTGAAAACTTTTGACTATCTAGGACGCTTATTAAGCGAGATATTCGCATTTAAAGTTTGCATATGCGCTTTTGCCCATAACTTTTTGTAAAATTGCTCTTTCTCAAAGATAGGCACAGCAATGGAAAGGGAATGATTACTAGATCACAACTCTGAAATTTCAGCCCTCTAGGTGGTCTAGACCAAGAAATAATAGAGTTCAAAAATTGCCCTCTAGGTGAAAACTTTTGACTATGTAGGACGCTTATTAACGGAGATATTCGCATTTAAAGTTTGAACATGCGTTTTTGCCCATAACTTTTTGTAAAATTGCTCTTACTCAAAGATAGGCACAGCAATGGAAAGGGAATGATTACTAGATCACAACTCCGAAATTTCAGCCCTCTAGGTGGTCTAGATCAAGAAATAATGGAATTCAAAAATTGCCCTCTAGGTGAAAACATTTGACTATTTAGGACGCTTATTAACGGAGATATTCGCATTTAAAGTTTGAACATGCGTTTTTGCCCATAACTTTTTGTAAAATTGCTCTTACTCAAAGATAGGCACAGCAATGGAAAGGGAATGATTACTCTGAAATTTCAGCCCTCTAGGTGGTCTAGACCAAGAAATAATAGAGTTCAAAAATTGCCCTCTAGGTGAAAACTTTTGACTATCTAGGACGCTTATTAACGGAGATATTCGCATTTAAAGTTTGAACATGCGTTTTTGCCCATAACTTTTTGTAAAATTGCTCTTACTCAAAGATAGGCACAGCAATGTAAAGGGAATGATGATCACAACTCTGAAATTTCAGCCCTCTAGGTGGTCTAGATCAAGAAATAATGGAGTTCAAAAATTGCCCTCTAGGTGAAAACTTTTGACTATCTAGGACGCTTATTAACGGAGATATTTGCATTTAAAGTTTGAACATGCGTTTTTGCCCATAACTTTTTGTAAAATTGCTCTTATCCCCAGATAGGCACAGCAATGGAAAGGGAATGATTACTAGATCACAACTCTGAAATTTCATCCCTCTAGGTGGTCTAGATCAAGAAATAATGGAATTCAAAAATTGCGCTCTAGGTGAAAACTTTTGACTATCTAGGACGCTTATTAAGCGAGATATTTGCATTTAAAGTTTGAACATGCGTTTTTGCCCATAACTTTTTGTAAAATTGCTCTTACTCAAAGATAGGCACAGCAATGGAAAGGGAATGATTACTAGATCACAACTCTGAAATTTCAGCCCTCTAGGTGGTCTAGATCAAGAAATAATGGAGTTCAATAATTGCCCTCTAGGTGAAAACTTTTGACTATCTAGGACGCTTATTAAGCGAGATATTCGCATTTAAAGTTTGAACATGCGTTTTTGCCCATAACTTTTTGTAAAATTGCTCTTACTCAAAGGTAGGCACAGCAATGGAAAGGGAATGATTACTAGATCACAACTCTGAAATTTCAGCCCTCTAGGTGGTCTAGATCAAGAAATAATGGAGTTCAAAAATTGCCCTCTAGGTGAAAACTTTTGACTATCTAGGACGCTTATTAACGGAGATATTTGCATTTAAAGTTTGAACATGCGTTTTTGCCCATAACTTTTTGTAAAATTGCTCTTACTCAAAGATAGGCACAGCAATGGAAAGGGAATGATTACTAGATCACAACTCTGAAATTTCAGCCCTCTAGGTGGTCTAGATCAAGAAATAATGGAGTTCAATAATTGCCCTCTAGGTGAAAACTTTTGACTATCTAGGACGCTTATTAAGCGAGATATTCGCATTTAAAGTTTGAACATGCGTTTTTGCCCATAACTTTTTGTAAAATTGCTCTTACTCAAAGATAGGCACAGCAATGGAAAGGGAATGATTACTAGATCACAACTCTGAAATTTCAGCCCTCTAGGTGGTCTAGATCAAGAAATAATGGAGTTCAAAAATTGCCCTCTAGGTGAAAACTTTTGACTATCTAGGACGCTTATTAAGCGAGATATTCGCATTTAAAGTTTGAACATGCGTTTTTGCCCATAACTTTTTGTAAAATTGCTCTTACTCAAAGATAGGCACAGCAATGGAAAGGGAATGATTACTAGATCACAACTCTGAAATTACAGCCCTCTAGGTGGTCTAGATCAAGAAATAATGGAGTTCAAAAATTGCCCTCTAGGTGAAAACTTTTGACTATTTAGGACGCTTATTAACCGAGATATTTGCATTTAAAGTTTGAACATGCGTTTTTGCTCATAACTTTTTGTAAAATTGCTCTCATTTAAAGATAGGCACAGCAATGGAAAGGGAATGATTACTAGATCACAACTCTGAAATTTCAGCCCTCTAGGTGGTCTAGATCAAGAAATAATGGAGTTCAAAAATTGCCCTCTAGGTGAAAACTTTTGACTATCTAGGACGCTTATTAAGCGAGATATTCGCATTTAAAGTTTGCATATGCGCTTTTGCCCATAACTTTTTGTAAAATTGCTCTTTCTCAAAGATAGGCACAGCAATGGAAAGGGAATGATTACTAGATCACAACTCTGAAATTTCAGCCCTCTAGGTGGTCTAGACCAAGAAATAATAGAGTTCAAAAATTGCCCTCTAGGTGAAAACTTTTGACTATGTAGGACGCTTATTAACGGAGATATTCGCATTTAAAGTTTGAACATGCGTTTTTGCCCATAACTTTTTGTAAAATTGCTCGTACTCGAAGATAGGCACAGCAATGGAAAGGGAATGATTACTAGATCACAACTCTGAAATTTCAGCCCTCTAGGTGGTCTAGATCAAGAAATAATGGAGTTCAAAAATTGCCCTCTAGGTGAAAACTTTTGACTATCTAGGACGCTTATTAACGGAGATATTTGCATTTAAAGTTTGAACATGCGTTTTTGCCCATAACTTTTTGTAAAATTGCTCTTACTCAAAGATAGGCACAGCAATGGAAAGGGAATGATTACTAGATCACAACTCCGAAATTTCAGCCCTCTAGGTGGTCTAGATCAAGAAATAATGGAATTCAAAAATTGCCCTCTAGGTGAAAACTTTTGACTATCTAGGACGCTTATTAAGCGAGATATTCGCATTTAAAGTTTGAACATGCGTTTTTGCCCATAACTTTTTGTAAAATTGCTCTTAATCAAAGATAGGCACAGCAATGGAAAGGGAATGATTACTCTGAAATTTCAGCCCTCTAGGTGGTCTAGACCAAGAAATAATAGAGTTCAAAAATTGCCCTCTAGGTGAAAACTTTTGACTATCTAGGACGCTTATTAACGGAGATATTTGCATTTAAAGTTTGAACATGCGTTTTTGCCCATAACTTTTTGTAAAATTGCTCTTACTCAAAGATAGGCACAGCAATGGAAAGGGAATGATTACTAGATCACAACTCTGAAATTTCATCCCTCTAGGTGGTCTAGATCAAGAAATAATGGAATTCAAAAATTGCCCTCTAGGTGAAAACTTTTGACTATCTAGGACGCTTATTAAGCGAGATATTCGCATTTAAAGTTTGAACATGCGTTTTTGCCCATAACTTTTTGTAAAATTGCTCTTACTCAAAGATAGGCACATCAATGGAAAGGGAATGATTACTAGATCACAACTCTGAAATTTCAGCCCTCTAGGTGGTCTTGATCAAGAAATAATGGAGTTCAAAAATTGCCCTCTAGGTGAAAACTTTTGACTATCTAGGACGCTTATTAAGCGAGATATTCGCATTTAAAGTTTGAACATGCGTTTTTGCCCATAACTTTTTGTAAAATTGCTCTTACTCAAAGATAGGCACAGCAATGGAAAGGGAATGATTACTAGATCACAAGTCTGAAATTTCAGCCCTCTAGGTGGTCTAGATCAAGAAATAATGGAGTTAAAAAATTGCTATCTAGGTGAAAACTTTTGACTATCTAGGACGCTTATTAAGCGAGATATTCGCATTTAAAGTTTGCACATGCGTTTTTGCCCATAACTTTTTGTAAAATTGCTCTTTCTCAAAGATAGGCACAGCAATGGAAAGGGAATGATTACTAGATCACAACTCTGAAGTTTCAGCCCTCTAGGTGGTCTAGATCAAGAAATAATGGAGTTCAAAAATTGCTATCTAGGTGAAAACTTTTGACTATCTAGGACGCTTATTAAGCGAGATATTCGCATTTAAAGTTTGCACATGCGTTCTTGCCCATAACTTTTTGTAAAATTGCTCTTTCTCAAAGATAGGCACAGCAATGGAAAGGGAATGATTACTAGATCACAACTCTGAAATTTCAGCCCTCTAGGTGGTCTAGATCAAGAAATAATGGAGTTAAAAAATTGCTATCTAGGTGAAAACTTTTGACTATCTAGGACGCTTATTAAGCGAGATATTCGCATTTAAAGTTTGCACATGCGTTCTTGCCCATAACTTTTTGTAAAATTGCTCTTTCTCAAAGATAGGCACAGCAATGGAAAGGGAATGATTACTAGATCACAACTCTGAAATTTCAGCCCTCTAGGTGGTCTAGACCAAGAAATAATAGAGTTCAAAAATTGCCCTCTAGGTGAAAACTTTTGACTATCTAGGACGCTTATTAAGCGAGATATTCGCATTTAAAGTTTGAACATGCGTTTTTGCCCATAACTTTTTGTAAAATTGCTCTTACTCAAAGATAGGCACAGCAATGGAAAGGGAATGATTACTAGATCACAACTCTGAAATTTCATCCCTCTAGGTGGTCAAGATCAAGAAATAATGGAATTCAAAAATTGCGCTCTAGGTGAAAACTTTTGACTATCTAGGACGCTTATTAAGCGAGATATTCGCATTTAAAGTTTGAACATGCGTTTTTGCCCATAACTTTTTGTAAAATTGCTCTTATTCAAAGATAGGCACAGCAATGGAAAGGGAATGATTACTAGATCACAACTCTGAAATTTCAGCCCTCTAGGTGGTCTAGATCAAGAAATAATGGAGTTCAAAAATTGCCCTCTAGGTGAAAACTTTTGACTATCTAGGACGCTTATTAAGCGAGATATTCGCATTTAAAGTTTGCATATGCGCTTTTGCCCATAACTTTTTGTAAAATTGCTCTTTCTCAAAGATAGGCACAGCAATGGAAAGGGAATGATTACTAGATCACAACTCTGAAATTTCAGCCCTCTAGGTGGTCTAGACCAAGAAATAATAGAGTTCAAAAATTGCCCTCTAGGTGAAAACTTTTGACTATGTAGGACGCTTATTAACGGAGATATTCGCATTTAAAGTTTGAACATGCGTTTTTGCCCATAACTTTTTGTAAAATTGCTCTTACTCAAAGATAGGCACAGCAATGGAAAGGGAATGATTACTAGATCACAACTCTGAAATTTCAGCCCTCTAGGTGGTCTAGATCAAGAAATAATGGAGTTCAAAAATTGCCCTCTAGGTGAAAACTTTTGACTATCTAGGACGCTTATTAACGGAGATATTTGCATTTAAAGTTTGAACATGCGTTTTTGCCCATAACTTTTTGTAAAATTGCTCTTACTCAAAGATAGGCACAGCAATGGAAAGGGAATGATTACTAGATCACAACTCCGAAATTTCAGCCCTCTAGGTGGTCTAGATCAAGAAATAATGGAATTCAAAAATTGCCCTCTAGGTGAAAACTTTTGACTATCTAGGACGCTTATTAAGCGAGATATTCGCATTTAAAGTTTGAACATGCGTTTTTGCCCATAACTTTTTGTAAAATTGCTCTTACTCAAAGATAGGCACAGCAATGGAAAGGGAATGATTACTCTGAAATTTCAGCCCTCTAGGGGGTCTAGACCAAGAAATAATAGAGTTCAAAAATTGCCCTCTAGGTGAAAACTTTTGACTATCTAGGACGCTTATTAACGGAGATATTTGCATTTAAAGTTTGAACATGCGTTTTTGCCCATAACTTTTTGTAAAATTGCTCTTACTCAAAGATAGGCACAGCAATGGAAAGGGAATGATTACTAGATCACAACTCTGAAATTTCATCCCTCTAGGTGGTCTAGATCAAGAAATAATGGAATTCAAAAATTGCCCTCTAGGTGAAAACTTTTGACTATCTAGGACGCTTATTAAGCGAGATATTCGCATTTAAAGTTTGAACATGCGTTTTTGCCCATAACTTTTTGTAAAATTGCTCTTACTCAAAGATAGGCACATCAATGGAAAGGGAATGATTACTAGATCACAACTCTGAAATTTCAGCCCTCTAGGTGGTCTTGATCAAGAAATAATGGAGTTCAAAAATTGCCCTCTAGGTGAAAACTTTTGACTATCTAGGACGCTTATTAAGCGAGATATTCGCATTTAAAGTTTGAACATGCGTTTTTGCCCATAACTTTTTGTAAAATTGCTCTTACTCAAAGATAGGCACAGCAATGGAAAGGGAATGATTACTAGATCACAACTCTGAAATTTCAGCCCTCTAGGTGGTCTAGATCAAGAAATAATGGAGTTAAAAAATTGCTATCTAGGTGAAAACTTTTGACTATCTAGGACGCTTATTAAGCGAGATATTCGCATTTAAAGTTTGCACATGCGTTTTTGCCCATAACTTTTTGTAAAATTGCTCTTTCTCAAAGATAGGCACAGCAATGGAAAGGGAATGATTACTAGATCACAACTCTGAAGTTTCAGCCCTCTAGGTGGTCTAGATCAAGAAATAATGGAGTTCAAAAATTGCTATCTAGGTGAAAACTTTTGACTATCTAGGACGCTTATTAAGCGAGATATTCGCATTTAAAGTTTGCACATGCGTTCTTGCCCATAACTTTTTGTAAAATTGCTCTTTCTCAAAGATAGGCACAGCAATGGAAAGGGAATGATTACTAGATCACAACTCTGAAATTTCAGCCCTCTAGGTGGTCTAGATCAAGAAATAATGGAGTTAAAAAATTGCTATCTAGGTGAAAACTTTTGACTATCTAGGACGCTTATTAAGCGAGATATTCGCATTTAAAGTTTGCACATGCGTTTTTGCCCATAACTTTTTGTAAAATTGCTCTTTCTCAAAGATAGGCACAGCAATGGAAAGGGAATGATTACTAGATCACAACTCTGAAGTTTCAGCCCTCTAGGTGGTCTAGATCAAGAAATAATGGAGTTCAAAAATTGCTATCTAGGTGAAAACTTTTGACTATCTAGGACGCTTATTAAGCGAGATATTCGCATTTAAAGTTTGCACATGCGTTCTTGCCCATAACTTTTTGTAAAATTGCTCTTTCTCAAAGATAGGCACAGCAATGGAAAGGGAATGATTACTAGATCACAACTCTGAAATTTCAGCCCTCTAGGTGGTCTAGACCAAGAAATAATAGAGTTCAAAAATTGCCCTCTAGGTGAAA
Organism: Eupeodes latifasciatus; assembly: GCA_920104205.1. Classification (NCBI taxonomy): domain Eukaryota; kingdom Metazoa; phylum Arthropoda; class Insecta; order Diptera; family Syrphidae; genus Eupeodes; species Eupeodes latifasciatus. The sequence goes on along the minus strand of OV049925.1, from coordinate 41,442,354 downwards.
ACTTTTGACTATCTAGGACGCTTATTAAGCGAGATATTCGCATTTAAAGTTTGAACATGCGTTTTTGCCCATAACTTTTTGTAAAATTGCTCTTACTCAAAGATAGGCACAGCAATGGAAAGGGAATGATTACTAGATCACAACTCTGAAATTTCATCCCTCTAGGTGGTCAAGATCAAGAAATAATGGAATTCAAAAATTGCGCTCTAGGTGAAAACTTTTGACTATCTAGGACGCTTATTAAGCGAGATATTCGCATTTAAAGTTTGAACATGCGTTTTTGCCCATAACTTTTTGTAAAATTGCTCTTACTCAAAGATAGGCACAGCAATGGAAAGGGAATGATTACTAGATCACAACTCTGAAATTTCAGCCCTCTAGGTGGTCTAGATCAAGAAATAATGGAGTTCAAAAATTGCCCTCTAGGTGAAAACTGTTGACTATCTAGGACGCTTATTAAGCGAGATATTCGCATTTAAAGTTTGAACATGCGTTTTTGCCCATAACTTTTTGTAAAATTGCTCTTACTCAAAGATAGGCACAGCAATGGAAAGGGAATGATTACTAGATCACAACTCTGAAATTACAGCCCTCTAGGTGGTCTAGATCAAGAAATAATGGAGTTCAAAAATTGCCCTCTAGGTGAAAACTTTTGACTATTTAGGACGCTTATTAAGCGAGATATTTGCATTTAAAGTTTGAACATGCGTTTTTGCTCATAACTTTTTGTAAAATTGCTCTTATTCAAAGATAGGCACAGCAATGGAAAGGGAATGATTACTAGATCACAACTCTGAAATTTCAGCCCTCTATGTGGTCTAGATCAAGAAATAATGGAGTTCAAAAATTGCCCTCTAGCTGAACACTTTTGGCTATCTAGGACGCTTATTAAGCGAGATATTCGCATTTAAAGTTTGAACATGCGTTTTTGCCCATAACTTTTTGTAAAATTGCTCTTACTCAAAGATAGGCACAGCAATGGAAAGGGAATGATTACTAGATCACAACTCTGAAATTTCAGCCCTCTAGGTGGTCTAGATCAAGAAATAATGGAGTTCAAAAATTGCTATCTAGGTGAAAACTTTTGACTATCTAGGACGCTTATTAAGCGAGATATTCGCATTTAAAGTTTGAACATGCGTTTTTGCCCATAACTTTTTGTAAAATTGCTCTTACTCAAAGATAGGCACATCAATGGAAAGGGAATGATTACTAGATCACAACTCTGAAATTTCAGCCCTCTAGGTGGTCTTGATCAAGAAATAATGGAGTTCAAAAATTGCCCTCTAGGTGAAAACTTTTGACTATCTAGGACGCTTATTAAGCGAGATATTCGCATTTAAAGTTTGAACATGCGTTTTTGCCCATAACTTTTTGTAAAATTGCTCTTTCTCAAAGATAGGCACAGCAATGGAAAGGGAATGATTACTAGATCACAACTCTGAAGTTTCAGCCCTCTAGGTGGTCTAGATCAAGAAATAATGGAGTTCAAAAATTGCTATCTAGGTGAAAACTTTTGACTATCTAGGACGCTTATTAAGCGAGATATTCGCATTTAAAGTTTGCACATGCGTTCTTGCCCATAACTTTTTGTAAAATTGCTCTTTCTCAAAGATAGGCACAGCAATGGAAAGGGAATGATTACTAGATCACAACTCTGAAGTTTCAGCCCTCTAGGTGGTCTAGATCAAGAAATAATGGAGTTCAAAAATTGCTATCTAGGTGAAAACTTTTGACTATCTAGGACGCTTATTAAGCGAGATATTCGCATTTAAAGTTTGCACATGCGTTCTTGCCCATAACTTTTTGTAAAATTGCTCTTTCTCAAAGATAGGCACAGCAATGGAAAGGGAATGATTACTAGATCACAACTCTGAAATTTCAGCCCTCTAGGTGGTCTAGACCAAGAAATAATAGAGTTCAAAAATTGCCCTCTAGGTGAAAACTTTTGACTATCTAGGACGCTTATTAAGCGAGATATTCGCATTTAAAGTTTGAACATGCGTTTTTGCCCATAACTTTTTGTAAAATTGCTCTTACTCAAAGATAGGCACAGCAATGGAAAGGGAATGATTACTAGATCACAACTCTGAAATTTCATCCCTCTAGGTGGTCTAGATCAAGAAATAATGGAATTCAAAAATTGCGCTCTAGGTGAAAACTTTTGACTATCTAGGACGCTTATTAAGCGAGATATTCGCATTTAAAGTTTGAACATGCGTTTTTGCCCATAACTTTTTGTAAAATTGCTCTTACTCAAAGATAGGCACAGCAATGGAAAGGGAATGATTACTAGATCACAACTCTGAAATTTCAGCCCTCTAGGTGGTCTAGATCAAGAAATAATGGAGTTCAAAAATTGCCCTCTAGGTGAAAACTTTTGACTATCTAGGACGCTTATTAAGCGAGATATTCGCATTTAAAGTTTGAACATGCGTTTTTGCCCATAACTTTTTGTAAAATTGCTCTTACTCAAAGATAGGCACAGCAATGGAAAGGGAATGATTACTAGATCACAACTCTGAAATTACAGCCCTCTAGGTGGTCTAGATCAAGAAATAATGGAGTTCAAAAATTGCCCTCTAGGTGAAAACTTTTGACTATTTAGGACGCTTATTAACCGAGATATTTGCATTTAAAGTTTGAACATGCGTTTTTGCTCATAACTTTTTGTAAAATTGCTCTTATTCAAAGATAGGCACAGCAATGGAAAGGGAATGATTACTAGATCACAACTCTGAAATTTCAGCCCTCTATGTGGTCTAGATCAAGAAATAATGGAGTTCAAAAATTGCCCTCTAGCTGAAAACTTTTGGCTATCTAGGACGCTTATTAAGCGAGATATTCGCATTTAAAGTTTAAACATGCGTTTTTGCCCATAACTTTTTGTAAAATTGCTCTTACTCAAAGATAGGCACATCAATGGAAAGGGAATGATTACTAGATCACAACTCTGAAATTTCAGCCCTCTAGGTGGTCTTGATCAAGAAATAATGGAGTTCAAAAATTGCCCTCTAGGTGAAAACTTTTGACTATCTAGGACGCTTATTAAGCGAGATATTCGCATTTAAAGTTTGAACATGCGTTTTTGCCCATAACTTTTTGTAAAATTGCTCTTACTCAAAGATAGGCACAGCAATGGAAAGGGAATGATTACTAGATCACAACTCTGAAATTTCAGCCCTCTAGGTGGTCTAGATCAAGAAATAATGGAGTTAAAAAATTGCTATCTAGGTGAAAACTTTTGACTATCTAGGACGCTTATTAAGCGAGATATTCGCATTTAAAGTTTGCACATGCGTTTTTGCCCATAACTTTTTGTAAAATTGCTCTTTCTCAAAGATAGGCACAGCAATGGAAAGGGAATGATTACTAGATCACAACTCTGAAGTTTCAGCCTTCTAGGTGGTCTAGATCAAGAAATAATGGAGTTCAAAAATTGCTATCTAGGTGAAAACTTTTGACTATCTAGGACGCTTATTAAGCGAGATATTCGCATTTAAAGTTTGAACATGCGTTTTTGCCCATAACTTTTTGTAAAATTGCTCTTTCTCAAAGATAGGCACAGCAATGGAAAGGGAATGATTACTAGATCACAACTCTGAAATTTCAGCCCTCTAGGTGGTCTAGATCAAGAAATAATGGAGTTCAAAAATTGCCCTCTAGGTGAAAGCTTTTGACTATCTAGGACGCTTATTAAGCGAGATATTCGCATTTAAACTTTGAACATGCATTTTTGCCCATAACTTTTTGTAAAATTGCTCTTACTCAAAGATAGGCACAGCAATGGAAAGGGAATGATTACTAGATCACAACTCTGAAATTTCAGCCCTCTAGGTGGTCTAGATCAAGAAATAATGGAGTTAAAAAATTGCTATCTAGGTGAAAACTTTTGACTATCTAGGACGCTTATTAAGCGAGATATTCGCATTTAAAGTTTGCACATGCGTTTTTGCCCATAACTTTTTGTAAAATTGCTCTTTCTCAAAGATAGGCACAGCAATGGAAAGGGAATGATTACTAGATCACAACTCTGAAGTTTCAGCCCTCTAGGTGGTCTAGATCAAGAAATAATGGAGTTCAAAAATTGCTATCTAGGTGAAAACTTTTGACTATCTAGGACGCTTATTAAGCGAGATATTCGCATTTAAAGTTTGCACATGCGTTCTTGCCCATAACTTTTTGTAAAATTGCTCTTTCTCAAAGATAGGCACAGCAATGGAAAGGGAATGATTACTAGATCACAACTCTGAAATTTCAGCCCTCTATGTAGTCTAGATCAAGAAATAATGGAGTTCAAAAATTGCTATCTAGGTGAAAACTTTTGACTATCTAGGACGCTTATTAAGCGAGATATTCGCATTTAAAGTTTGAACATGCGTTTTTGCCCATAACTTTTTGTAAAATTGCTCTTTCTCAAAGATAGGCACAGCAATGGAAAGGGAATGATTACTAGATCACAACTCTGAAATTTCAGCCCTCTAGGTGGTCTAGATCAAGAAATAATGGAGTTCAAAAATTGCCCTCTAGGTGAAAGCTTTTGACTATTTAGGACGCTTATTAAGCGAGATATTCGCATTTAAAGTTTGAACATGCATTTTTGCCCATAACTTTTTGTAAAATTGCTCTTACTCAAAGATAGGCACAGCAATGGAAAGGGAATGATTACTAGATCACAACTCTGAAATTTCAGCCCTCTAGGTGGTCTAGATCAAGAAATAATGGAGTTAAAAAATTGCTATCTAGGTGAAAACTTTTGACTATCTAGGACGCTTATTAAGCGAGATATTCGCATTTAAAGTTTGCACATGCGTTTTTGCCCATAACTTTTTGTAAAATTGCTCTTTCTCAAAGATAGGCACAGCAATGGAAAGGGAATGATTACTAGATCACAACTCTGAAGTTTCAGCCCTCTAGGTGGTCTAGATCAAGAAATAATGGAGTTCAAAAATTGCTATCTAGGTGAAAACTTTTGACTATCTAGGACGCTTATTAAGCGAGATATTCGCATTTAAAGTTTGCACATGCGTTCTTGCCCATAACTTTTTGTAAAATTGCTCTTTCTCAAAGATAGGCACAGCAATGGAAAGGGAATGATTACTACATCACAACTCTGAAACTTCAGCCCTCTAGGTGGTCTAGATCAAGAAATAATGGAGTTCAAAAATGGCCCTCTAGGTGAAAACTTTTGACTATCTAGGACGCTTATTAACGGAGATATTTGCATTTAAAGTTTGAACATGCGTTTTTGCCCATAACTTTTTGTAAAATTGCTCTTACTCAAAGATAGGCACAGCAATGGAAAGGGAATGATTACTAGATCACAACTCTGAAATTTCAGCCCTCTAGGTGGTCTAGATCAAGAAATAATGGAATTCAAAAATTGCCCTCTAGGTGAAAACTTTTGACTATCTAGGACGCTTATTAAGCGAGATATTCGCATTTAAAGTTTGAACATGCGTTTTTGCCCATAACTTTTTGTAAAATTGCTCTTACTCAAAGATAGGCACAGCAATGGAAAGGGAATGATTACTAGATCACAACTCTGAAATTTCAGCCCTCTAGGTGGTCTAGATCAAGAAATAATGGAGTTCAAAAATTGCCCTCTAGGTGAAAACTTTTGACTATCTAGGACGCTTATTAAGCGAGATATTCGCATTTAAAGTTTGAACATGCGTTTTTGCCCATAACTTTTTGTAAAATTGCTCTTACTCAAAGATAGGCACAGCAATGGAAAGGGAATGATTACTAGATCACAACTCTGAAGTTTCAGCCCTCTAGGTGGTCTAGATCAAGAAATAATGGAGTTCAAAAATTGCTATCTAGGTGAAAACTTTTGACTATCTAGGACGCTTATTAAGCGAGATATTCGCATTTAAAGTTTGCACATGCGTTCTTGCCCATAACTTTTTGTAAAATTGCTCTTTCTCAAAGATAGGCACAGCAATGGAAAGGGAATGATTACTAGATCACAACTCTGAAATTTCAGCCCTCTAGGTGGTCTAGACCAAGAAATAATAGAGTTCAAAAATTGCCCTCTAGGTGAAAACTTTTGACTATCTAGGAAGCTTATTAACGGAGATATTCGCATTTAAAGTTTGAACATGCGTTTTTGCCCATAACTTTTTGTAAAATTGCTCTTACTCAAAGATAGGCACAGCAATGGAAAGGGAATGATTACTGGATCACAACTCTGAAATTTCAGCCCTCTAGGTGGTCTAGATCAAGAAATAATGGAGTTCAAAAATTGCCCTCTAGGTGAAAACTTTTGACTATCTAGGACGCTTATTAACGGAGATATTTGCATTTAAAGTTTGAACATGCGTTTTTGCCCATAACTTTTTGTAAAATTGCTCTTACTCAAAGATAGGCACAGCAATGGAAAGGGAATGATTACTAGATCACAACTCTGAAATTTCAGCCCTCTAGGTGGTCTAGATCAAGAAATAATGGAATTCAAAAATTGCCCTCTAGGTGAAAACTTTTGACTATCTAGGACGCTTATTAAGCGAGATATTCGTATTTAAAGTTTGAACATGCGTTTTTGCCCATAACTTTTTGTAAAATTGCTCTTACTCAAAGATAGGCACAGCAATGGAAAGGGAATGATTACTAGATCACAACTCTGAAATTTCAGCCCTCTAGGTGGTCTAGATCAAGAAATAATGGAGTTCAAAAATTGCCCTCTAGGTGAAAACTTTTGACTATCTAGGACGCTTATTAAGCGAGATATTCGCATTTAAAGTTTGAACATGCGTTTTTGCCCATAACTTTTTGTAAAATTGCTCTTACTCAAAGATAGGCACAGCAATGGAAAGGGAATGATTACTAGATCACAACTCTGAAATTTCAGCCCTCTAGGTGGTCTTGATCAAGAAATAATGGAGTTCAAAAATTGCCCTCTAGGTGAAAACTTTTGACTATCTAGGACGCTTATTAAGCGAGATATTCGCATTTAAAGTTTGAACATGCGTTTTTGCCCATAACTTTTTGTAAAATTGCTCTTACTCAAAGATAGGCACAGCAATGGAAAGGGAATGATTACTAGATCACAACTCTGAAATTTCAGCCCTCTAGGTGGTCTAGATCAAGAAATAATGGAGTTAAAAAATTGCTATCTAGGTGAAAACTTTTGACTATCTAGGACGCTTATTAAGCGAGATATTCGCATTTAAAGTTTGCACATGCGTTTTTGCCCATAACTTTTTGTAAAATTGCTCTTTCTCAAAGATAGGCACAGCAATGGAAAGGGAATGATTACTAGATCACAACTCTGAAGTTTCAGCCCTCTAGGTGGTCTAGATCAAGAAATAATGGAGTTCAAAAATTGCTATCTAGGTGAAAACTTTTGACTATCTAGGACGCTTATTAAGCGAGATATTCGCATTTAAAGTTTGCACATGCGTTCTTGCCCATAACTTTTTGTAAAATTGCTCTTTCTCAAAGATAGGCACAGCAATGGAAAGGGAATGATTACTAGATCACAACTCTGAAATTTCAGCCCTCTAGGTGGTCTAGATCAAGAAATAATGGAGTTCAAAAATTGCCCTCTAGGTGAAAGCTTTTGACTATCTAGGACGCTTATTAAGCGAGATATTCGCATTTAAAGTTTGAACATGCATTTTTGCCCATAACTTTTTGTAAAATTGCTCTTACTCAAAGATAGGCACAGCAATGGAAAGGGAATGATTACTAGATCACAACTCTGAAATTTCAGCCCTCTAGGTGGTTTAGATCAAGAAATAATGGAGTTCAAAAATTGCTATCTAGGTGAAAACTTTTGACTATCTAGGACGCTTATTAAGCGAGATATTCGCATTTAAAGTTTGCACATGCGTTTTTGCCCATAACTTTTTGTAAAATTGCTCTTTCTCAAAGATAGGCACAGCAATGGAAAGGGAATGATTACTAAATCACAACTCTGAAGTTTCAGCCCTCTAGGTGGTCTAGATCAAGAAATAATGGAGTTCAAAAATTGCTATCTAGGTGAAAACTTTTGACTATCTAGGACGCTTATTAAGCGAGATATTCGCATTTAAAGTTTGCACATGCGTTCTTGCCCATAACTTTTTGTAAAATTGCTCTTTCTCAAAGATAGGCACAGCAATGGAAAGGGAATGATTACTAGATCACAACTCTGAAATTTCAGCCCTCTAGGTGGTCTAGACCAAGAAATAATAGAGTTCAAAAATTGCCCTCTAGGTGAAAACTTTTGACTATCTAGGACGCTTATTAACGGAGATATTCGCATTTAAAGTTTGAACATGCGTTTTTGCCCATAACTTTTTGTAAAATTGCTCTTACTCAAAGATAGGCACAGCAATGGAAAGGGAATGATTACTAGATCACAAGTCTGAAATTTCAGCCCTCTAGGTGGTCTAGATCAAGAAATAATGGAGTTCAAAAATTGCCCTCTAGGTGAAAACTTTTGACTATCTAGGACGCTTATTAACGGAGATATTTGCATTTAAAGTTTGAACATGCGTTTTTGCCCATAACTTTTTGTAAAATTGCTCTTACTCAAAGATAGGCACAGCAATGGAAAGGGAATGATTACTAGATCACAACTCTGAAATTTCAGCCCTCTAGGTGGTCTAGATCAAGAAATAATGGAATTCAAAAATTGCCCTCTAGGTGAAAACTTTTGACTATCTAGGACGCTTATTAAGCGAGATATTCGCATTTAAAGTTTGAACATGCGTTTTTGCCCATAACTTTTTGTAAAATTGCTCTTACTCAAAGATAGGCACAGCAATGGAAAGGGAATGATTACTAGATCACAACTCTGAAATTTCAGCCCTCTAGGTGGTCTAGATCAAGAAATAATGGAGTTCAAAAATTGCCCTCTAGGTGAAAACTTTTGACTATCTAGGACGCTTATTAAGCGAGATATTCGCATTTAAAGTTTGAACATGCGTTTTTGCCCATAACTTTTTGTAAAATTGCTCTTACTCAAAGATAGGCACAGCAATGGAAAGGGAATGATTACTAGATCACAACTCTGAAATTAGAGCCCTCTAGGTGGTCTAGATCAAGAAATAATGGAGTTCAAAAATTGCCCTCTAGGTGAAAACTTTTGACTATTTAGGACGCTTATTAACCGAGATATTTGCATTTAAAGTTTGAACATGCGTTTTTGCTCATAACTTTTTGTAAAATTGCTCTTATTCAAAGATAGGCACAGCAACGGAAAGGGAATGATTACTAGATCACAACTCTGAAATTTCAGCCCTCTAGGTGGTCTAGATCAAGAAATAATGGAGTTCAAAAATTGCCCTCTAGGTGAAAACTTTTGACTATCTAGGACGCTTATTAAGCGAGATATTCGCATTTAAAGTTTGCATATGCGCTTTTGCCCATAACTTTTTGTAAAATTGCTCTTTCTCAAAGATAGGCACAGCAATGGAAAGGGAATGATTACTAGATCACAACTCTGAAATTTCAGCCCTCTAGGTGGTCTAGACCAAGAAATAATAGAGTTCAAAAATTGCCCTCTAGATGAAAACTTTTGACTATCTAGGACGCTTATTAACGGAGATATTCGCATTTAAAGTTTGAACATGCGTTTTTGCCCATAACTTTTTGTAAAATTGCTCTTACTCAAAGATAGGCACAGCAATGGAAAGGGAATGATTACTAGATCACAAGTCTGAAATTTCAGCCCTCTAGGTGGTCTAGATCAAGAAATAATGGAGTTCAAAAATTGCCCTCTAGGTGAAAACTTTTGACTATCTAGGACGCTTATTAACGGAGATATTTGCATTTAAAGTTTGAACATGCGTTTTTGCCCATAACTTTTTGTAAAATTGCTCTTACTCAAAGATAGGCACAGCAATGGAAAGGGAATGATTACTAGATCACAACTCTGAAATTTCAGCCCTCTAGGTGGTCTAGATCAAGAAATAATGGAGTTCAAAAATTGCCCTCTAGGTGAAAACTTTTGACTATCTAGGACGCTTATTAAGCGAGATATTCGCATTTAAAGTTTGAACATGCGTTTTTGCCCATAACTTTTTGTAAAATTGCTCTTACTCAAAGATAGGCACAGCAATGGAAAGGGAATGATTACTAGATCACAACTCTGAAATTTCAGCCCTCTAGGTGGTCTAGATCAAGAAATAATGGAGTTCAAAAATTGCCCTCTAGGTGAAAACTTTTGACTATCTAGGACGCTTATTAAGCGAGATATTCGCATTTAAAGTTTGAACATGCGTTTTTGCCCATAACTTTTTGTAAAATTGCTCTTACTCAAAGATAGGCACAGCAATGGAAAGGGAATGATTACTAGATCACAACTCTGAAATTACAGCCCTCTAGGTGGTCTAGATCAAGAAATAATGGAGTTCAAAAATTGCCCTCTAGGTGAAAACTTTTGACTATTTAGGACGCTTATTAACCGAGATATTTGCATTTAAAGTTTGAACATGCGTTTTTGCTCATAACTTTTTGTAAAATTGCTCTTATTCAAAGATAGGCACAGCAACGGAAAGGGAATGATTACTAGATCACAACTCTGAAATTTCAGCCCTCTAGGTGGTCTAGATCAAGAAATAATGGAATTCAAAAATTGCCCTCTAGGTGAAAACTTTTGACTATCTAGGACGCTTATTAAGCGAGATATTCGCATTTAAAGTTTGAACATGCGTTTTTGCCCATAACTTTTTGTAAAATTGCTCTTACTCAAAGATAGGCACAGCAATGGAAAGGGAATGATTACTAGATCACAACTCTGAAATTTCAGCCCTCTAGGTGGTCTAGATCAAGAAATAATGGAGTTCAAAAATTGCCCTCTAGGTGAAAACTTTTGACTATCTAGGACGCTTATTAAGCGAGATATTCGCATTTAAAGTTTGAACATGCGTTTTTGCCCATAACTTTTTGTAAAATTGCTCTTACTCAAAGATAGGCACAGCAATGGAAAGGGAATGATTACTAGATCACAACTCTGAAATTACAGCCCTCTAGGTGGTCTAGATCAAGAAATAATGGAGTTCAAAAATTGCCCTCTAGGTGAAAACTTTTGACTATTTAGGACGCTTATTAACCGAGATATTTGCATTTAAAGTTTGAACATGCGTTTTTGCTCATAACTTTTTGTAAAATTGCTCTTATTCAAAGATAGGCACAGCAACGGAAAGGGAATGATTACTAGATCACAACTCTGAAATTTCAGCCCTCTAGGTGGTCTAGATCAAGAAATAATGGAGTTCAAAAATTGCCCTCTAGGTGAAAACTTTTGACTATCTAGGACGCTTATTAAGCGAGATATTCGCATTTAAAGTTTGCATATGCGCTTTTGCCCATAACTTTTTGTAAAATTGCTCTTTCTCAAAGATAGGCACAGCAATGGAAAGGGAATGATTACTAGATCACAACTCTGAAATTTCAGCCCTCTAGGTGGTCTAGACCAAGAAATAATAGAGTTCAAAAATTGCCCTCTAGATGAAAACTTTTGACTATCTAGGACGCTTATTAACGGAGATATTCGCATTTAAAGTTTGAACATGCGTTTTTGCCCATAACTTTTTGTAAAATTGCTCTTACTCAAAGATAGGCACAGCAATGGAAAGGGAATGATTACTAGATCACAACTCTGAAATTTCAGCCCTCTAGGTGGTCTAGATCAAGAAATAATGGAGTTCAAAAATTGCCCTCTAGGTAAAACTTTTGACTATCTAGGACGCTTATTAACGGAGATATTTGCATTTAAAGTTTGAACATGCGTTTTTGCCCATAACTTTTTGTAAAATTGCTCTTACTCAAAGATAGGCACAGCAATGGAAAGGGAATGATTACTAGATCACAACTCTGAAATTTCAGCCCTCTAGGTGGTCTAGATCAAGAAATAATGGAGTTCAAAAATTGCCCTCTAGGTGAAAACTTTTGACTATCTAGGACGCTTATTAACGGAGATATTTGCATTTAAAGTTTGAACATGCGTTTTTGCCCATAACTTTTTGTAAAATTGCTCTTACTCAAAGATAGGCACAGCAATGGAAAGGGAATGATTACTAGATCACAACTCTGAAATTTCAGCCCTCTAGGTGGTCTAGATCAAGAAATAATGGAATTCAAAAATTGCCCTCTAGGTGAAAACTTTTGACTATCTAGGACGCTTATTAAGCGAGATATTCGCATTTAAAGTTTGAACATGCGTTTTTGCCCATAACTTTTTGTAAAATTGCTCTTACTCAAAGATAGGCACAGCAATGGAAAGGGAATGATTACTAGATCACAACTCTGAAATTTCAGCCCTCTAGGTGGTCTAGATCAAGAAATAATGGAGTTCAAAAATTGCCCTCTAGGTGAAAACTTTTGACTATCTAGGACGCTTATTAAGCGAGATATTCGCATTTAAAGTTTGAACATGCGTTTTTGCCCATAACTTTTTGTAAAATTGCTCTTACTCAAAGATAGGCACAGCAATGGAAAGGGAATGATTACTAGATCACAACTCTGAAATTACAGCCCTCTAGGTGGTCTAGATCAAGAAATAATGGAGTTCAAAAATTGCCCTCTAGGTGAAAACTTTTGACTATTTAGGACGCTTATTAACCGAGATATTTGCATTTAAAGTTTGAACATGCGTTTTTGCTCATAACTTTTTGTAAAATTGCTCTTATTCAAAGATAGGCACAGCAACGGAAAGGGAATGATTACTAGATCACAACTCTGAAATTTCAGCCCTCTAGGTGGTCTAGATCAAGAAATAATGGAGTTCAAAAATTGCCCTCTAGGTGAAAACTTTTGACTATCTAGGACGCTTATTAAGCGAGATATTCGCATTTAAAGTTTGCATATGCGCTTTTGCCCATAACTTTTTGTAAAATTGCTCTTTCTCAAAGATAGGCACAGCAATGGAAAGGGAATGATTACTAGATCACAACTCTGAAATTTCAGCCCTCTAGGTGGTCTAGACCAAGAAATAATAGAGTTCAAAAATTGCCCTCTAGATGAAAACTTTTGACTATCTAGGACGCTTATTAACGGAGATATTCGCATTTAAAGTTTGAACATGCGTTTTTGCCCATAACTTTTTGTAAAATTGCTCTTACTCAAAGATAGGCACAGCAATGGAAAGGGAATGATTACTAGATCACAACTCTGAAATTTCAGCCCTCTAGGTGGTCTAGATCAAGAAATAATGGAATTCAAAAATTGCCCTCTAGGTGAAAACTTTTGACTATTTAGGACGCTTATTAAGCGAGATATTCGCATTTAAAGTTTGAACATGCGTTTTTGCCCATAACTTTTTGTAAAATTGCTCTTACTCAAAGATAGGCACAGCTATGGAAAGGGAATGATTACTAGATCACAACTCTGAAATTTCAGCCCTCTAGGTGGTCTAGATCAAGAAATAATGGAGTTCAAAAATTGCCCTCTAGGTGAAAACTTTTGACTATCTAGGACGCTTATTAAGCGAGATATTCGCATTTAAAGTTTGAACATGCGTTTTTGCCCATAACTTTTTGTAAAATTGCTCTTACTCAAAGATAGGCACAGCAATGGAAAGGGAATGATTACTAGATCACAACTCTGAAATTAGAGCCCTCTAGGTGGTCTAGATCAAGAAATAATGGAGTTCAAAAATTGCCCTCTAGGTGAAAACTTTTGACTATTTAGGACGCTTATTAACCGAGATATTTGCATTTATAGTTTGAACATGCGTTTTTGCTCATAACTTTTTGTAAAATTGCTCTTATTCAAAGATAGGCACAGCAATGGAAAGGGAATGATTACTAGATCACAACTCTGAAATTTCAGCCCTCTATGTGGTCTAGATCAAGAAATAATGGAGTTCAATAATTGCCCTCTAGGTGAAAACTTTTGACTATCTAGGACGCTTATTAAGCGAGATATTCGCATTTAAAGTTTGAACATGCGTTTTTGCCCATAACTTTTTGTAAAATTGGTCTTACTCTAAGATAGGCACAGCAATGGAAAGGGAATGATTACTAGATCACAACTCTGAAATTTCAGCCCTCTAGGTGGTCTAGACCAAGAAATAATAGAGTTCAAAAATTGCCCTCTAGGTGAAAACTTTTGACTATCTAGGACGCTTAATAACGGAGATATTCGCATTTAAAGTTTGAACATGCGTTTTTGCCCATAACTTTTTGTAAAATTGCTCTTACTCAAAGATAGGCACAGCAATGGAAAGGGAATGATTACTCTGAAATTTCAGCCCTCTAGGTGGTCTAGACCAAGAAATAATAGAGTTCAAAAATTGCCCTCTAGGTGAAAACTTTTGACTATCTAGGACGCTTATTAATGGAGATATTCGCATTTAAAGTTTGAACATGCGTTTTTGCCCATAACTTTTTGTAAAATTGCTCTTACTCAAAGATAGGCACAGCTATGGAAAGGGAATGATTACTAGATCACAACTCTGAAATTTCAGCCCTCTAGGTGGTCTAGATCAAGAAATAATGGAGTTCAAAAATTGCCCTCTAGGTGAAAACTTTTGACTATCTAGGACGCTTATTAAGCGAGATATTCGCATTTAAAGTTTGAACATGCGTTTTTGCCCATAACTTTTTGTAAAATTGCTCTTACTCAAAGATAGGCACAGCAATGGAAAGGGAATGATTACTAGATCACAACTCTGAAATTAGAGCCCTCTAGGTGGTCTAGATCAAGAAATAATGGAGTTCAAAAATTGCCCTCTAGGTGAAAACTTTTGACTATTTAGGACGCTTATTAACCGAGATATTTGCATTTATAGTTTGAACATGCGTTTTTGCTCATGACTTTTTGTAAAATTGCTCTTATTCAAAGATAGGCACAGCAATGGAAAGGGAATGATTACTAGATCACAACTCTGAAATTTCAGCCCTCTATGTGGTCTAGATCAAGAAATAATGGAGTTCAATAATTGCCCTCTAGGTGAAAACTTTTGACTATCTAGGACGCTTATTAAGCGAGATATTCGCATTTAAAGTTTGAACATGCGTTTTTGCCCATAACTTTTTGTAAAATTGGTCTTACTCTAAGATAGGCACAGCAATGGAAAGGGAATGATTACTAGATCACAACTCTGAAATTTCAGCCCTCTAGGTGGTCTAGACCAAGAAATAATAGAGTTCAAAAATTGCCCTCTAGGTGAAAACTTTTGACTATCTAGGACGCTTAATAACGGAGATATTCGCATTTAAAGTTTGAACATGCGTTTTTGCCCATAACTTTTTGTAAAATTGCTCTTACTCAAAGATAGGCACAGCAATGGAAAGGGAATGATTACTCTGAAATTTCAGCCCTCTAGGTGGTCTAGACCAAGAAATAATAGAGTTCAAAAATTGCCCTCTAGGTGAAAACTTTTGACTATCTAGGACGCTTATTAATGGAGATATTCGCATTTAAAGTTTGAACATGCGTTTTTGCCCATAACTTTTTGTAAAATTGCTCTTACTCAAAGATAGGCCCAGCAATGGAAAGGGAATGATTACTAGATCACAACTCTGAAATTTCAGCCCTCTAGGTGGTCTAGATCAAGAAATAATGGAGTTCAAAAATTGCCCTCTAGGTGAAAACTTTTGACTATCTAGGACGCTTATTAACGGAGATATTTGCATTTAAAGTTTGAACATGCGTTTTTGCCCATAACTTTTTGTAAAATTGCTCTTACTCAATGATAGGTACCGCAATGGAAAGGGAATGATTACTAGATCACAACTCTGAAATTTCAGCCCTCTAGGTGGTCTAGATCAAGAAATAATGGAGTTCAAAAATTGCTATCTAGGTGAAAACTTTTGACTATCTAGGACGCTTATTAACGGAGATATTTGCATTTAAAGTTTGAACATGCGTTTTTGTCCATAACTTTTTGTAAAATTGCTCTTACTCAAAGATAGGCACAGCAATGGAAAGGGAATGATTACTAGATCACAACTCTGAAATTTCAGCCCTCTATGTGGTCTAGATCAAGAAATAATGGAGTTCAAAAATTGCCCTCTAGCTGAAAACTTTTGGCTATCTAGGACGCTTATTAAGCGAGATATTCGCATTTAAAGTTTGAACATGCGTTTTTGCCCATAACTTTTTGTAAAATTGCTCTTACTCAATGATAGGTACCGCAATGGAAAGGGAATGATTACTAGATCACAACTCTGAAATTTCAGCCCTCTAGGTGGTCTAGATCAAGAAATAATGGAGTTCAAAAATTGCCCTCTAGGTGAAAACTTTTGACTATCTAGGACGCTTATTAAGCGAGATATTCGCATTTAAAGTTTGAACATGCGTTTTTGCCCATAACTTTTTGTAAAATTGCTCTTACTCAAAGATAGGCACAGCAATGGAAAGGGAATGATTACTCTGAAATTTCAGCCCTCTAGGTGGTCTAGACCAAGAAATAATAGAGTTCAAAAATTGCCCTCTAGGTGAAAACTTTTGACTATCTAGGACGCTTATTAATGGAGATATTCGCATTTAAAGTTTGAACATGCGTTTTTGCCCATAACTTTTTGTAAAATTGCTCTTACTCAAAGATAGGCCCAGCAATGGAAAGGGAATGATTACTAGATCACAACTCTGAAATTTCAGCCCTCTAGGTGGTCTAGATCAAGAAATAATGGAGTTCAAAAATTGCCCTCTAGGTGAAAACTTTTGACTATCTAGGACGCTTATTAACGGAGATATTTGCATTTAAAGTTTGAACATGCGTTTTTGCCCATAACTTTTTGTAAAATTGCTCTTACTCAATGATAGGTACGCAATGGAAAGGGAATGATTACTAGATCACAACTCTGAAATTTCAGCCCTCTAGGTGGTCTAGATCAAGAAATAATGGAGTTCAAAAATTGCTATCTAGGTGAAAACTTTTGACTATCTAGGACGCTTATTAACGGAGATATTTGCATTTAAAGTTTGAACATGCGTTTTTGCCCATAACTTTTTGTAAAATTGCTCTTACTCAAAGATAGGCACAGCAATGGAAAGGGAATGATTACTAGATCACAACTCTGAAATTTCAGCCCTCTATGTGGTCTAGATCAAGAAATAATGGAGTTCAAAAATTGCCCTCTAGCTGAAAACTTTTGGCTATCTAGGACGCTTATTAAGCGAGATATTCGCATTTAAAGTTTGAACATGCGTTTTTGCCCATAACTTTTTGTAAAATTGCTCTTACTCAATGATAGGTACCGCAATGGAAAGGGAATGATTACTAGATCACAACTCTGAAATTTCAGCCCTCTAGGTGGTCTAGATCAAGAAATAATGGAGTTCAAAAATTGCCCTCTAGGTGAAAACTTTTGACTATCTAGGACGCTTATTAAGCGAGATATTCGCATTTAAAGTTTGAACATGCGTTTTTGCCCATAACTTTTTGTAAAATTGCTCTTACTCAAAGATAGGCACAGCAATGGAAAGGGAATGATTACTAGATCACAACTCTGAAATTACAGCCCTCTAGGTGGTCTAGATCAAGGAATAATGGAGTTCAAAAATTGCCCTCTAGGTGAAAACTTTTGACTATTTAGGACGCTTATTAACCGAGATATTCGCATTTAAAGTTTGAACATGCGTTTTTGCCCATAACTTTTTGTAAAATTGCTCTTACTCAAAGATAGGCACAGCAATGGAAAGGGAATGATTACTAGATCACAACTCTGAAATTTCAGCCCTCTAGGTGGTCTAGATCAAGAAATAATGGAGTTAAAAAATTGCTATCTAGGTGAAAACTTTTGACTATCTAGGACGCTTATTAAGCGAGATATTCGCATTTAAAGTTTGCACATGCGTTTTTGCCCATAACTTTTTGTAAAATTGCTCTTTCTCAAAGATAGGCACAGCAATGGAAAGGGAATGATTACTAGATCACAACTCTGAAATTTCAGCCCTCTAGGTGGTCTAGATCAAGAAATAATAGAGTTCAAATATTGCCCTCTTGGCGAAAACTTTTGATTATCTAGGACGCTTATTAACGGAGATATTCGCATTTAAAGTTTGAACATGCGTTTTTGCCCATAACTTTTTGTAAAATTGCTCTTACTCAAAGATAGGCACAGCAATGGAAAGGGAATGATTACTAGATCACAACTCTGAAGTTTCAGCCCTCTAGGTGGTCTAGATCAAGAAATAATGGAGTTCAAAAATTGCCCTCTAGGTGAAAACTTTTGACTATCTAGGACGCTTATTAACGGAGATATTTGCATTTAAAGTTTGAACATGCGTTTTTGCCCATAACTTTTTGTAAAATTGCTCTTACTCAAAGATAGGCACAGCAATGGAAAGGGAATGATTACTATCTAGGACGCTTATTAAGCGAGATATTCGCATTTAAAGTTTGAACATGTGTTTTTGCCCATAACTTTTTGTAAAATTGCTCTTACTCAAAGATAGGCACAGCAATGGAAAGGGAATGATTACTAGATCACAACTCTGAAATTACAGCCCTCTAGGTGGGCTTTATTTCTCAAGAAATAATGGAGTTCAAAAATTGTCCTCTAGGTGAAAACTTTTGACTATTTAGGACGCTTATTAACCGAGATATTTGCATTTAAAGTTTGAACATGCGTTTTTGCTCATAACTTTTTGTAAAATTGCTCTTACTCAAAGATAGGCACAGCAATGGAAAGGGAATGATTACTAGATCACAACTCTGAAATTTCAGCCCTCTAGGTGGTCTAGATCAAGAAATAATGGAATTCAAAAATTACCCTCTAGGTGAAAACTTTTGACTATCTAGGACGCTTATTAAGCGAGATATTCGCATTTAAAGTTTGAACATGCGTTTTTGCCCATAACTTTTTGTAAAATTGCTCTTACTCAAAATTAGGCACAGCAATGGAAAGGGAATGATTACTAGATCACAACTCTGAAATTTCAGCCCTCTAGGTGTTCTAGATCAAGAAATAATGGAGTTCAAAAATTTCCCTCTAGGTGAAAACTTTTGACTATGTAGGACGCTTATTAAGCGAGATATTCGCATTTAAAGTTTGAACATGCGTTTTTGCCCATAACTTTTTGTAAAATTGCTCTTACTCAAAGATAGGCACAGCAATGGAAAGGGAATGATTACTAGATCACAACTCTGAAATTCCAGCCCTCTAGGTGGTCTAGATCAAGAAATAATGGAGTTCAAAAATTGCCCTCTAGGTGAAAAATTTGACTATTAAGGACGCTTATTAAGCGAGATATTCGCATTTAAAGTTTGAACATGCGTTTTTGCCCATAACTTTTTGTAAAATTGCTCTTACTCAATGATAGGTACCGCAATGGAAAGGGAATGATTACTAGATCACAACTCTGAAATTTCAGCCCTCTAGGTGGTCTAGATCAAGAAATAATGGAGTTCAAAAATTGCCCTCTAGGTGAAAACTTTTGACTATCTAGGACGCTTATTAACGGAGATATTTGCATTTAAAGTTTGAACATGCGTTTTTGCCCATAACTTTTTGTAAAATTGCTCTTACTCAATGATAGGTACCGCAATGGAAAGGGAATGATTACTAGATCACAACTCTGAAATTTCAGCCCTCTAGGTGGTCTAGATCAAGAAATAATGGAGTTCAAAAATTGCCCTCTAGGTGAAAACTTTTGACTATCTAGGACGCTTATTAACGGAGATATTTGCATTTAAAGTTTGAACATGCGTTTTTGCCCATAACTTTTTGTAAAATTGCTCTTACTCAATGATAGGTACCGCAATGGAAAGGGAATGATTACTAGATCACAACTCTGAAATTTCAGCCCTCTAGGTGGTCTAGATCAAGAAATAATGGAGTTCAAAAATTGCCCTCTAGGTGAAAACTTTTGACTATCTAGGACGCTTATTAACGGAGATATTTGCATTTAAAGTTTGAACATGCGTTTTTGCCCATAACTTTTTGTAAAATTGCTCTTACTCAAAGATAGGCACAGCAATGGAAAGGGAATGATTACTAGATCACAACTCTGAAATTTCAGCCCTCTAGGTGGTCTAGATCAAGAAATAATGGAGTTCAAAAATTGCCCTCTAGGTGAAAACTTTTGACTATCTAGGACGCTTATTAAGCGAGATATTCGCATTTAAAGTTTGAACATGCGTTTTTGCCCATAACTTTTTGTAAAATTGCTCTTACTCAAAGATAGGCACAGCAATGGAAAGGGAATGATTACTAGATCACAACTCTGAAATTTCAGCCCTCTAGGTGGTCTAGATCAAGAAATAATGGAGTTCAAAAATTGCCCTCTAGGTGAAAACTTTTGACTATTTAGGACGCTTATTAACCGAAATATTTGCATTTAAAGTTTGAACATGCGTTTTTGCTCATAACTTTTTGTAAAATTGCTCTTATTCAAAGATAGGCACAGCAATGGAAAGGGAATGATTACTAGATCACAACTCTGAAATTTCAGCCCTCTATGTGGTCTAGATCAAGAAATAATGGAGTTCAAAAATTGCCCTCTAGCTGAAAACTTTTGGCTATCTAGGACGCTTATTAAGCGAGATATTCGCATTTAAAGTTTGAACATGCGTTTTTGCCCATAACTTTTTGTAAAATTGCTCTTACTCAAAGATAGGCACAGCAATGGAAAGGGAATGATTACTAGATCACAACTCTGAAATTTCAGCCCTCTAGGTGGTCTAGATCAAGAAATAATGGAATTCAAAAATTGCCCTCTAGGTGAAAACTTTTGACTATCTAGGACGCTTATTAAGCGAGATATTCGCACTTAAAGTTTGAACATGCGTTTTTGCCCATAACTTTTTGTAAAATTGCTCTTACTCAAAGATAGGCACAGCAATGGAAAGGGAATGATTACTAGATCACAACTCTGAAATTTCAGCCCTCTAGGTGGTCTAGATCAAGAAATATTGGAGTTAAAAAATTGCTATCTAGGTGAAAACTTTTGACTATCTAGGACGCTTATTAAGCGAGATATTCGCATTTAAAGTTTGCACATGCGTTTTTGCCAATAACTTTTTGTAAAATTGCTCTTTCTCAAAGATAGGCACAGCAATGGAAAGGGAATGATTACTAGATCACAACTCTGAAATTTCAGCCCTCTAGGTGGTCTAGATCAAGAAATAATAGAGTTCAAAAATTGCCCTCTTGGTGAAAACTTTTGATTATCTAGGACGCTTATTAACGGAGATATTCGCATTTAAAGTTTGAACATGCGTTTTTGCCCATAACTTTTTGTAAAATTGCTCTTACTCAAAGATAGGCACAGCAATGGAAAGGGAATGATTACTAGATCACAACTCTGAAGTTTCAGCCCTCTCGGTGGTCTAGATCAAGAAATAATGGAGTTCAAAAATTGCCCTCTAGGTGAAAACTTTTGACTATCTAGGACGCTTATTAACGGAGATATTTGCATTTAAAGTTTGAACATGCGTTTTTGCCCATAACTTTTTGTAAAATTGCTCTTACTCAAAGATAGGCACAGCAATGGAAAGGGAATGATTACTATCTAGGACGCTTATTAAGCGAGATATTCGCATTTAAAGTTTGAACATGTGTTTTTGCCCATAACTTTTTGTAAAATTGCTCTTACTCAAAGATAGGCACAGCAATGGAAAGGGAATGATTACTAGATCACAACTCTGAAATTTCAGCCCTCTAGGTGGTCTAGATCAAGAAATAATGGAGTTCAAAAATTGCCCTCTAGGTGAAAACTTTTGACTATCTAGGACGCTTATTAAGCGAGATATTCGCATTTAAAGTTTGAACATGCGTTTTTGCCCATAACTTTTTGTAAAATTGCTCTTACTCAAAGATAGGCACAGCAATGGAAAGGGAATGATTACTAGATCACAACTCTGAAATTACAGCCCTCTAGGTGGGCTTTATTTCTCAAGAAATAATGGAGTTCAAAAATTGTCCTCTAGGTGAAAACTTTTGACTATTTAGGACGCTTATTAACCGAGATATTTGCATTTAAAGTTTGAACATGCGTTTTTGCTCATAACTTTTTGTAAAATTGCTCTTACTCAAAGATAGGCACAGCAATGGAAAGGGAATGATTACTAGATCACAACTCTGAAATTCCAGCCCTCTAGGTGGTCTAGATCAAGAAATAATGGAGTTCAAAAATTTCCCTCTAGGTGAAAACTTTTGACTATCTAGGACGCTTATTAAGCGAGATATTCGCATTTAAAGTTTGAACATGCGTTTTTGCCCATAACTTTTTGTAAAATTGCTCTTACTCAAAGATAGGCACAGCAATGGAAAGGGAATGATTACTAGATCACAACTCTGAAATTCCAGCCCTCTAGGTGGTCTAGATCAAGAAATAATGGAGTTCAAAAATTGCCCTCTAGGTGAAAACTTTTGACTATCTAGGACGCTTATTAAGCGAGATATTCGCATTTAAAGTTTGAACATGCGTTTTTGCCCATAACTTTTTGTAAAATTGCTCTTACTCAAAGATAGACACAGCAATGGAAAGGGAATGATTACTAGATCACAACTCTGAAATTACAGCCCTCTAGGTGGTCTAGATCAAGAAATAATGGAGTTCAAAAATTGCCCTCTAGGTGAAAACTTTTGACTATTTAGGACGCTTATTAACCGAAATATTTGCATTTAAAGTTTGAACATGCGTTTTTGCTCATAACTTTTTGTAAAATTGCTCTTATTCAAAGATAGGCACAGCAATGGAAAGGGAATGATTACTAGATCACAACTCTGAAATTTCAGCCCTCTATGTGGTCTAGATCAAGAAATAATGGAGTTCAAAAATTGCCCTCTAGCTGAAAACTTTTGGCTATCTAGGACGCTTATTAAGCGAGATATTCGCATTTAAAGTTTGAACATGCGTTTTTGCCCATAACTTTTTGTAAAATTGCTCTTACTCAAAGATAGGCACAGCAATGGAAAGGGAATGATTACTAGATCACAACTCTGAAATTTCAGCCCTCTAGGTGGTCTAGATCAAGAAATAATGGAATTCAAAAATTGCCCTCTAGGTGAAAACTTTTGACTATCTAGGACGCTTATTAAGCGAGATATTCGCACTTAAAGTTTGAACATGCGTTTTTGCCCATAACTTTTTGTAAAATTGCTCTTACTCAAAGATAGGCACAGCAATGGAAAGGGAATGATTACTAGATCACAACTCTGAAATTTCAGCCCTCTAGGTGGTCTAGATCAAGAAATATTGGAGTTAAAAAATTGCTATCTAGGTGAAAACTTTTGACTATCTAGGACGCTTATTAAGCGAGATATTCGCATTTAAAGTTTGCACATGCGTTTTTGCCAATAACTTTTTGTAAAATTGCTCTTTCTCAAAGATAGGCACAGCAATGGAAAGGGAATGATTACTAGATCACAACTCTGAAATTTCAGCCCTCTAGGTGGTCTAGATCAAGAAATAATAGAGTTCAAAAATTGCCCTCTTGGTGAAAACTTTTGATTATCTAGGACGCTTATTAACGGAGATATTCGCATTTAAAGTTTGAACATGCGTTTTTGCCCATAACTTTTTGTAAAATTGCTCTTACTCAAAGATAGGCACAGCAATGGAAAGGGAATGATTACTAGATCACAACTCTGAAGTTTCAGCCCTCTCGGTGGTCTAGATCAAGAAATAATGGAGTTCAAAAATGTCCCTCTAGGTGAAAACTTTTGACTATCTAGGACGCTTATTAACGGAGATATTTGCATTTAAAGTTTGAACATGCGTTTTTGCCCATAACTTTTTGTAAAATTGCTCTTACTCAAAGATAGGCACAGCAATGGAAAGGGAATGATTACTACCTAGGACGCTTATTAAGCGAGATATTCGCATTTAAAGTTTGAACATGTGTTTTTGCCCATAACTTTTTGTAAAATTGCTCTTACTCAAAGATAGGCACAGCAATGGAAAGGGAATGATTACTAGATCACAACTCTGAAATTTCAGCCCTCTAGGTGGTCTAGATCAAGAAATAATGGAGTTCAAAAATTGCCCTCTAGGTGAAAACTTTTGACTATCTAGGACGCTTATTAAGCGAGATATTCGCATTTAAAGTTTGAACATGCGTTTTTGCCCATAACTTTTTGTAAAATTGCTCTTACTCAAAGATAGGCACAGCAATGGAAAGGGAATGGTTACTAGATCACAACTCTGAAATTACAGCCCTCTAGGTGGGCTTTATTTCTCAAGAAATAATGGAGTTCAAAAATTGTCCTCTAGGTGAAAACTTTTGACTATTTAGGACGCTTATTAACCGAGATATTTGCATTTAAAGTTTGAACATGCGTTTTTGCTCATAACTTTTTGTAAAATTGCTCTTACTCAAAGATAGGCACAGCAATGGAAAGGGAATGATTACTAGATCACAACTCTGAAATTTCAGCCCTCTAGGTGGTCTAGATCAAGAAATAATGGAGTTCAAAAATTTCCCTCTAGGTGAAAACTTTTGACTATCTAGGACGCTTATTAAGCGAGATATTCGCATTTAAAGTTTGAACATGCGTTTTTGCCCATAACTTTTTGTAAAATTGCTCTTACTCAAAGATAGGCACAGCAATGGAAAGGGAATGATTACTAGATCACAACTCTGAAATTCCAGCCCTCTAGGTGGTCTAGATCAAGAAATAATGGAGTTCAAAAATTGCCCTCTAGGTGAAAAATTTGACTATTAAGGACGCTTATTAAGCGAGATATTCGCATTTAAAGTTTGAACATGCGTTTTTGCCCATAACTTTTTGTAAAATTGCTCTTACTCAAAGATAGGCACAGCAATGGAAAGGGAATGATTACTAGATCACAACTCTGAAGTTTCAGCCCTCTCGGTGGTCTAGATCAAGAAATAATGGAGTTCAAAAATTGCCCTCTAGGTGAAAACTTTTGACTATCTAGGACGCTTATTAACGGAGATATTTGCATTTAAAGTTTGAACATGCGTTTTTGCCCATAACTTTTTGTAAAATTGCTCTTACTCAAAGATAGGCACAGCAATGGAAAGGGAATGATTACTATCTAGGACGCTTATTAAGCGAGATATTCGCATTTAAAGTTTGAACATGTGTTTTTGCCCATAACTTTTTGTAAAATTGCTCTTACTCAAAGATAGGCACAGCAATGGAAAGGGAATGATTACTAGATCACAACTCTGAAATTTCAGCCCTCTAGGTGGTCTAGATCAAGAAATAATGGAGTTCAAAAATGTCCCTCTAGGTGAAAACTTTTGACTATCTAGGACGCTTATTAAGCGAGATATTCGCATTTAAAGTTTGAACATGCGTTTTTGCCCATAACTTTTTGTAAAATTGCTCTTACTCAAAGATAGGCACAGCAATGGAAAGGGAATGATTACTAGATCACAACTCTGAAATTTCAGCCCTCTAGGTGGTCTAGATCAAGAAATAATGGAGTTAAAAAATTGCTATCTAGGTGAAAACTTTTGACTATCTAGGACGCTTATTAAGCGAGATATTCGCATTTAAAGTTTGCACATGCGTTTTTGCCCATAACTTTTTGTAAAATTGCTCTTTCTCAAAGATAGGCACAGCAATGGAAAGGGAATGATTACTAGATCACAACTCTGAAATTTCAGCCCTCTAGGTGGTCTAGATCAAAAAATAATAGAGTTCAAAAATTGCCCTCTTGGTGAAAACTTTTGATTATCTAGGACGCTTATTAACGGAGATATTCGCATTTAAAGTTTGAACATGCGTTTTTGCCCATAACTTTTTGTAAAATTGCTCTTACTCAAAGATAGGCACAGCAATGGAAAGGGAATGATTACTAGATCACAACTCTGAAGTTTCAGCCCTCTCGGTGGTCTAGATCAAGAAATAATGGAGTTCAAAAATTGCCCTCTAGGTGAAAACTTTTGACTATCTAGGACGCTTATTAACGAAGATATTTGCATTTAAAGTTTGAACATGCGTTTTTGCCCATAACTTTTTGTAAAATTGCTCTTACTCAAAGATAGGCACAGCAATGGAAAGGGAATGATTACTAGATCACAACTCTGAAATTTCAGCCCTCTAGGTGGTCTAGATCAAGAAATAATGGAATTCAAAAATTGCCCTCTAGGTGAAAACTTTTGACTATCTAGGACGCTTATTAAGCGAGATATTCGCATTTAAAGTTTGAACATGCGTTTTTGCCCATAACTTTTTGTAAAATTGCTCTTACTCAAAGATAGGCACAGCAATGGAAAGGGAATGATTACTAGATCACAACTCTGAAATTTCAGCCCTCTAGGTGGTCTAGATCAAGAAATAATGGAGTTAAAAAATT
Organism: Eupeodes latifasciatus; assembly: GCA_920104205.1. NCBI lineage: Eukaryota > Metazoa > Arthropoda > Insecta > Diptera > Syrphidae > Eupeodes > Eupeodes latifasciatus. Next base: position 41,416,194 of record OV049925.1, on the reverse strand, counting down.
GCTATCTAGGTGAAAACTTTTGACTATCTAGGACGCTTATTAAGCGAGATATTCGCACTTAAAGTTTGCACATGCGTTTTTGCCCATAACTTTTTGTAAAATTGCTCTTACTCAAAGATAGGCACAGCAATGGAAAGGGAATGATTACTAGATCACAACTCTGAAATTACAGCCCTCTAGGTGGGCTTTATTTCTCAAGAAATAATGGAGTTCAAAAATTGTCCTCTAGGTGAAAACTTTTGACTATTTAGGACGCTTATTAACCGAGATATTTGCATTTAAAGTTTGAACATGCGTTTTTGCCCATAACTTTTTGTAAAATTGCTCTTACTCAAAATTAGGCACAGCAATGGAAAGGGATTGATTACTAGATCACAACTCTGAAATTTCAGCCCTCTAGGTGGTCTAGATCAAGAAATAATGGAGTTCAAAAATTTCCCTCTAGGTGAAAACTTTTGACTATCTAGGACGCTTATTAAGCGAGATATTCGCATTTAAAGTTTGAACATGCGTTTTTGCCCATAACTTTTTGTAAAATTGCTCTTACTCAAAGATAGGCACAGCAATGGAAAGGGAATGATTACTAGATCACAACTCTGAAATTCCAGCCCTCTAGGTGGTCTAGATCAAGAAATAATGGAGTTCAAAAATTGCCCTCTAGGTGAAAAATTTGACTATGAAGGACGCTTATTAAGCGAGATATTCGCATTTAAAGTTTGAACATGCGTTTTTGCCCATAACTTTTTGTAAAATTGCTCTTACTCAAAGATAGACACAGCAATGGAAAGGGAATGATTACTAGATGACAACTCTAAAATTTCAGCCCTCTAGGTGGTCTAGATCAAGAAATAATGGAGTTAAAAAATTGCTATCTAGGTGAAAACTTTTGACTATCTAGGACGCTTATTAAGCGAGATATTCGCATTTAAAGTTTGCACATGCGTTTTTGCCCATAACTTTTTGTAAAATTGCTCTTTCTCAAAGATAGGCACAGCAATGGAAAGGGAATGATTACTAGATCACAACTCTGAAATTTCAGCCCTCTAGGTGGTCTAGATCAAGAAATAATAGAGTTCAAAAATTGCCCTCTTGGTGAAAACTTTTGATTATCTAGGACGCTTATTAACGGAGATATTCGCATTTAAAGTTTGAACATGCGTTTTTGCCCATAACTTTTTGTAAAATTGCTCTTACTCAAAGATAGGCACAGCAATGGAAAGGGAATGATTACTAGATCACAACTCTGAAGTTTCAGCCCTCTCGGTGGTCTAGATCAAGAAATAATGGAGTTCAAAAATTGCCCTCTAGGTGAAAACTTTTGACTATCTAGGACGCTTATTAACGGAGATATTTGCATTTAAAGTTTGAACATGCGTTTTTGCCCATAACTTTTTGTAAAATTGCTCTTACTCAAAGATAGGCACAGCAATGGAAAGGGAATGATTACTAGATCACAACTCTGAAATTTCAGCCCTCTAGGTGGTCTAGATCAAGAAATAATGGAGTTCAAAAATTGCCCTCTAGCTGAAAACTTTTGACTATCTAGGACGCTTATTAAGCGAGATATTCGCATTTAGAGTTTGAACATGCGTTTTTGCCCATAACTTTTTGTAAAATTGCTCTTACTCAAAGATAGGCACAGCAATGGAAAGGGAATGATTACTAGATCACAACTCTGAAATTTCAGCCCTCTAGGTGGTCTAGATCAAGAAATAATGGAGTTAAAAAATTGCTATCTAGGTGAAAACTTTTGACTATCTAGGACGCTTATTAAGCGAGATATTCGCACTTAAAGTTTGCACATGCGGTTTTGCCCATAACTTTTTGTAAAATTGCTCTTACTCAAAGATAGGCACAGCAATGGAAAGGGAATGATTACTAGATCACAACTCTGAAATTTCAGCCCTCTAGGTGGTCTAGATCAAGAAATAATAGAGTTCAAAAATTGCCCTCTTGGTGAAAACTTTTGATTATCTAGGACGCTTATTAACGGAGATATTCGCATTTAAAGTTTGAACATGCGTTTTTGCCCATAACTTTTTGTAAAATTGCTCTTACTCAAAGATAGGCACAGCAATGGAAAGGGAATGATTACTAGATCACAACTCTGAAGTTTCAGCCCTCTCGGTGGTCTAGATCAAGAAATAATGGAGTTCAAAAATTGCCCTCTAGGTGAAAACTTTTGACTATCTAGGACGCTTATTAACGGAGATATTTGCATTTAAAGTTTGAACATGCGTTTTTGTCCATAACTTTTTGTAAAATTGCTCTTACTCAAAGATAGGCACAGCAATGGAAAGGGAATGATTACTATCTAGGACGCTTATTAAGCGAGATATTCGCATTTAAAGTTTGAACATGTGTTTTTGCCCATAACTTTTTGTAAAATTGCTCTTACTCAAAGATAGGCACAGCAATGGAAAGGGAATGATTACTAGATCACAACTCTGAAATTTCAGCCCTCTAGGTGGTCTAGATCAAGAAATAATGGAGTTCAAAAATTGCCCTCTAGGTGAAAACTTTTGACTATCTAGGACGCTTATTAAGCGAGATATTCGCATTTAAAGTTTGAACATGCGTTTTTGCCCATAACTTTTTGTAAAATTGCTCTTACTCAAAGATAGGCACAGCAATGGAAAGGGAATGATTACTAGATCACAACTCTGAAATTACAGCCCTCTAGGTGGGCTTTATTTCTCAAGAAATAATGGAGTTCAAAAATTGTCCTCTAGGTGAAAACTTTTGACTATTTAGGACGCTTATTAACCGAGATATTTGCATTTAAAGTTTGAACATGCGTTTTTGCTCATAACTTTTTGTAAAATTGCTCTTACTCAAAGATAGGCACAGCAATGGAAAGGGAATGATTACTAGATCACAACTCTGAAATTCCAGCCCTCTAGGTGGTCTAGATCAAGAAATAATGGAGTTCAAAAATTTCCCTCTAGGTGAAAACTTTTGACTATCTAGGACGCTTATTAAGCGAGATATTCGCATTTAAAGTTTGAACATGCGTTTTTGCCCATAACTTTTTGTAAAATTGCTCTTACTCAAAGATAGGCACAGCAATGGAAAGGGAATGATTACTAGATCACAACTCTGAAATTCCAGCCCTCTAGGTGGTCTAGATCAAGAAATAATGGAGTTCAAAAATTGCCCTCTAGGTGAAAACTTTTGACTATCTAGGACGCTTATTAAGCGAGATATTCGCATTTAAAGTTTGAACATGCGTTTTTGCCCATAACTTTTTGTAAAATTGCTCTTACTCAAAGATAGGCACAGCAATGGAAAGGGAATGATTACTAGATCACAACTCTGAAATTACAGCCCTCTAGGTGGTCTAGATCAAGAAATAATGGAGTTCAAAAATTGCCCTCTAGGTGAAAACTTTTGACTATTTAGGACGCTTATTAACCGAAATATTTGCATTTAAAGTTTGAACATGCGTTTTTGCTCATAACTTTTTGTAAAATTGCTCTTATTCAAAGATAGGCACAGCAATGGAAAGGGAATGATTACTAGATCACAACTCTGAAATTTCAGCCCTCTATGTGGTCTAGATCAAGAAATAATGGAGTTCAAAAATTGCCCTCTAGCTGAAAACTTTTGGCTATCTAGGACGCTTATTAAGCGAGATATTCGCATTTAAAGTTTGAACATGCGTTTTTGCCCATAACTTTTTGTAAAATTGCTCTTACTCAAAGATAGGCACAGCAATGGAAAGGGAATGATTACTAGATCACAACTCTGAAATTTCAGCCCTCTAGGTGGTCTAGATCAAGAAATAATGGAATTCAAAAATTGCCCTCTAGGTGAAAACTTTTGACTATCTAGGACGCTTATTAAGCGAGATATTCGCACTTAAAGTTTGAACATGCGTTTTTGCCCATAACTTTTTGTAAAATTGCTCTTACTCAAAGATAGGCACAGCAATGGAAAGGGAATGATTACTAGATCACAACTCTGAAATTTCAGCCCTCTAGGTGGTCTAGATCAAGAAATATTGGAGTTAAAAAATTGCTATCTAGGTGAAAACTTTTGACTATCTAGGACGCTTATTAAGCGAGATATTCGCATTTAAAGTTTGCACATGCGTTTTTGCCAATAACTTTTTGTAAAATTGCTCTTTCTCAAAGATAGGCACAGCAATGGAAAGGGAATGATTACTAGATCACAACTCTGAAATTTCAGCCCTCTAGGTGGTCTAGATCAAGAAATAATAGAGTTCAAAAATTGCCCTCTTGGTGAAAACTTTTGATTATCTAGGACGCTTATTAACGGAGATATTCGCATTTAAAGTTTGAACATGCGTTTTTGCCCATAACTTTTTGTAAAATTGCTCTTACTCAAAGATAGGCACAGCAATGGAAAGGGAATGATTACTAGATCACAACTCTGAAGTTTCAGCCCTCTCGGTGGTCTAGATCAAGAAATAATGGAGTTCAAAAATTGCCCTCTAGGTGAAAACTTTTGACTATCTAGGACGCTTATTAACGGAGATATTTGCATTTAAAGTTTGAACATGCGTTTTTGCCCATAACTTTTTGTAAAATTGCTCTTACTCAAAGATAGGCACAGCAATGGAAAGGGAATGATTACTACCTAGGACGCTTATTAAGCGAGATATTCGCATTTAAAGTTTGAACATGTGTTTTTGCCCATAACTTTTTGTAAAATTGCTCTTACTCAAAGATAGGCACAGCAATGGAAAGGGAATGATTACTAGATCACAACTCTGAAATTTCAGCCCTCTAGGTGGTCTAGATCAAGAAATAATGGAGTTCAAAAATTGCCCTCTAGGTGAAAACTTTTGACTATCTAGGACGCTTATTAAGCGAGATATTCGCATTTAAAGTTTGAACATGCGTTTTTGCCCATAACTTTTTGTAAAATTGCTCTTACTCAAAGATAGGCACAGCAATGGAAAGGGAATGATTACTAGATCACAACTCTGAAATTACAGCCCTCTAGGTGGGCTTTATTTCTCAAGAAATAATGGAGTTCAAAAATTGTCCTCTAGGTGAAAACTTTTGACTATTTAGGACGCTTATTAACCGAGATATTTGCATTTAAAGTTTGAACATGCGTTTTTGCTCATAACTTTTTGTAAAATTGCTCTTACTCAAAGATAGGCACAGCAATGGAAAGGGAATGATTACTAGATCACAACTCTGAAATGTCAGCCCTCTAGGTGGTCTAGATCAAGAAATAATGGAGTTCAAAAATTTCCCTCTAGGTGAAAACTTTTGACTATCTAGGACGCTTATTAAGCGAGATATTCGCATTTAAAGTTTGAACATGCGTTTTTGCCCATAACTTTTTGTAAAATTGCTCTTACTCAAAGATAGGCACAGCAATGGAAAGGGAATGATTACAAGATCACAACTCTGAAATTCCAGCCCTCTAGGTGGTCTAGATCAAGAAATAATGGAGTTCAAAAATTGCCCTCTAGGTGAAAAATTTGACTATTAAGGACGCTTATTAAGCGAGATATTCGCATTTAAAGTTTGAACATGCGTTTTTGCCCATAACTTTTTGTAAAATTGCTCTTACTCAAAGATAGGCACAGCAATGGAAAGGGAATGATTACTAGATCACAACTCTGAAGTTTCAGCCCTCTCGGTGGTCTAGATCAAGAAATAATGGAGTTCAAAAATTGCCCTCTAGGTGAAAACTTTTGACTATCTAGGACGCTTATTAACGGAGATATTTGCATTTAAAGTTTGAACATGCGTTTTTGCCCATAACTTTTTGTAAAATTGCTCTTACTCAAAGATAGGCACAGCAATGGAAAGGGAATGATTACTATCTAGGACGCTTATTAAGCGAGATATTCGCATTTAAAGTTTGAACATGTGTTTTTGCCCATAACTTTTTGTAAAATTGCTCTTACTCAAAGATAGGCACAGCAATGGAAAGGGAATGATTACTAGATCACAACTCTGAAATTTCAGCCCTCTAGGTGGTCTAGATCAAGAAATAATGGAGTTCAAAAATGTCCCTCTAGGTGAAAACTTTTGACTATCTAGGACGCTTATTAAGCGAGATATTCGCATTTAAAGTTTGAACATGCGTTTTTGCCCATAACTTTTTGTAAAATTGCTCTTACTCAAAGATAGGCACAGCAATGGAAAGGGAATGATTACTAGATCACAACTCTGAAATTTCAGCCCTCTAGGTGGTCTAGATCAAGAAATAATGGAGTTAAAAAATTGCTATCTAGGTGAAAACTTTTGACTATCTAGGACGCTTATTAAGCGAGATATTCGCATTTAAAGTTTGCACATGCGTTTTTGCCCATAACTTTTTGTAAAATTGCTCTTACTCAAAGATAGGCACAGCAATGGAAAGGGAATGATTACTAGATCACAACTCTGAAATTTCAGCCCTCTAGGTGGTCTAGATCAAGAAATAATAGAGTTCAAAAATTGCCCTCTTGGTGAAAACTTTTGATTATCTAGGACGCTTATTAACGGAGATATTCGCATTTAAAGTTTGAACATGCGTTTTTGCCCATAACTTTTTGTAAAATTGCTCTTACTCAAAGATAGGCACAGCAATGGAAAGGGAATGATTACTAGATCACAACTCTGAAATTCCAGCCCTCTAGGTGGTCTAGATCAAGAAATAATGGAGTTCAAAAATTGCCCTCTAGGTGAAAACTTTTGACTATCTAGGACGCTTATTAAGCGAAATATTCGCATTTAAAGTTTGAACATGCGTTTTTGCCCATAACTTTTTGTAAAATTGCTCTTACTCAAAGATAGACACAGCAATGGAAAGGGAATGATTACTAGATCACAACTCTGAAATTTCAGCCCTCTAGGTGGTCTAGATCAAGAAATAATGGAGTTCAAAAATTGCCCTCTAGGTGAAAACTTTTGACTATCTAGGACGCTTATTAAGCGAGATATTCGCATTTAAAGTTTGAACATGCATTTTTGCCCATAACTTTTTGTAAAATTGCTCTTACTCAAAGATAGGCACAGCAATGGAAAGGGAATGATTACTAGATCACAAGTCTGAAATTTCAGCCCTCTAGGTGGTCTAGATCAAGAAATAATGGAGTTCAAAAATTGCCCTCTAGGTGAAAACTTTTGACTATCTAGGACGCTTATTAAGCGAGATATTCGCATTTAAAGTTTGAACATGCGTTTTTGCCCATAACTTTTTGTAAAATTGGTTTTACTCAAAGATAGGCACAGCAATGGAAAGGGAATGATTACTAGATCACAACTCTGAAATTTCAGCCCTCTAGGTGGTCTAGATCAAGAAATAATGGAGTTCAAAAATTGCCCTCTAGGTGAAAACTTTTGACTATCTAGGACGCTTATTAAGCGAGATATTCGCATTTAAAGTTTGAACATGCGTTTTTGCCCATAACTTTTTGTAAAATTGCTCTTACTCAAAGATAGGCACAGCAATGGAAAGGGAATGATTACTAGATCACAACTCTGAAATTTCAGCCCTCTAGGTGGTCTAGATCAAGAAATAATGGAGTTCAATAATTGCCCTCTAGGTGAAAACTTTTGACTATCTAGGACGCTTATTAAGCGAGATATTCGCATTTAAAGTTTGAACATGCGTTTTTGCCCATAACTTTTTGTTAAATTGCTCTTACTCAAAGATAGACACAGCAATGGAAAGGGAATGATTACTAGATCACATGTCTGAAATTTCAGCCCTCTAGGTGGTCTAGATCAAGAAATAATGGAGTTCAAAAATTTCCCTCTAGGTGAAAACTTTTGACTATCTAGGACGATTATTAAGCGAGATATTCGCATTTAAAGTTTGAACATGCGTTTTTGCCCATAACTTTTTTTAAAATTGCTGTTACTCAAAGATAGGCACAGCAATGGAAAGGGAATGATTACTAGATCACAACTCTGAAATTCCAGCCCTCTAGGTGGTCTAGATCAAGAAATAATGGAATTCAAAAATTGCCCTCTAGGTGAAAACTTTTGACTATCTAGGACGCTTATTAACGAAGATATTTGCATTTAAAGTTTGAACATGCGTTTTTGCCCATAACTTTTTGTAAAATTGCTCTTACTCAAAGATAGGCACAGCAATGGAAAGGGAATGATTACTAGATCACAACTCTGAAATTTCAGCCCTCTAGGTGGTCTAGATCAAGAAATAATGGAGTTAAAAAATTGCTATCTAGGTGAAAACTTTTGACTATCTAGGACGCTTATTAAGCGAGATATTCGCACTTAAAGTTTGCACATGCGTTTTTGCCCATAACTTTTTGTAAAATTGCTCTTACTCAAAGATAGGCACAGCAATGGAAAGGGAATGATTACTAGATCACAACTCTGAAATTACAGCCCTCTAGGTGGGCTTTATTTCTCAAGAAATAATGGAGTTCAAAAATTGTCCTCTAGGTGAAAACTTTTGACTATTTAGGACGCTTATTAACCGAGATATTTGCATTTAAAGTTTGAACATGCGTTTTTGCCCATAACTTTTTGTAAAATTGCTCTTACTCAAAATTAGGCACAGCAATGGAAAGGGAATGATTACTAGATCACAACTCTGAAATTTCAGCCCTCTAGGTGGTCTAGATCAAGAAATAATGGAGTTCAAAAATTTCCCTCTAGGTGAAAACTTTTGACTATCTAGGACGCTTATTAAGCGAGATATTCGCATTTAAAGTTTGAACATGCGTTTTTGCCCATAACTTTTTGTAAAATTGCTCTTACTCAAAATTAGGCACAGCAATGGAAAGGGAATGATTACTAGATCACAACTCTGAAATTTCAGCCCTCTAGGTGGTCTAGATCAAGAAATAATGGAGTTAAAAAATTGCTATCTAGGTGAAAACTTTTGACTATCTAGGACGCTTATTAAGCGAGATATTCGCATTTAAAGTTTGCACATGCGTTTTTGCCCATAACTTTTTGTAAAATTGCTCTTTCTCAAAGATAGGCACAGCAATGGAAAGGGAATGATTACTAGATCACAACTCTGAAATTTCAGCCCTCTAGGTGGTCTAGATCAAGAAATAATAGAGTTCAAAAATTGCCCTCTTGGTGAAAACTTTTGATTATCTAGGACGCTTATTAACGGAGATATTCGCATTTAAAGTTTGAACATGCGTTTTTGCCCATAACTTTTTGTAAAATTGCTCTTACTCAAAGATAGGCACAGCAATGGAAAGGGAATGATTACTAGATCACAACTCTGAAATTCCAGCCCTCTAGGTGGTCTACATCAAGAAATAATGGAGTTCAAAAATTGCCCTCTAGGTGAAAACTTTTGACTATCTAGGACGCTTATTAAGCGAAATATTCGCATTTAAAGTTTGAACATGCGTTTTTGCCCATAACTTTTTGTAAAATTGCTCTTACTCAAAGATAGACACAGCAATGGAAAGGGAATGATTACTAGATCACAACTCTGAAATTTCAGCCCTCTAGGTGGTCTAGATCAAGAAATAATGGAGTTCAAAAATTGCCCTCTAGGTGAAAACTTTTGACTATCTAGGACGCTTATTAAGCGAGATATTCGCATTTAAAGTTTGAACATGCATTTTTGCCCATAACTTTTTGTAAAATTGCTCTTACTCAAAGATAGGCACAGCAATGGAAAGGGAATGATTACTAGATCACAAGTCTGAAATTTCAGCCCTCTAGGTGGTCTAGATCAAGAAATAATGGAGTTCAAAAATTGCCCTCTAGGTGAAAACTTTTGACTATCTAGGACGCTTATTAAGCGAGATATTCGCATTTAAAGTTTGAACATGCGTTTTTGCCCATAACTTTTTGTAAAATTGGTCTTACTCAAAGATAGGCACAGCAATGGAAAGGGAATGATTACTAGATCACAACTCTGAAATTTCAGCCCTCTAGGTGGTCTAGATCAAGAAATAATGGAGTTCAAAAATTGCCCTCTAGGTGAAAACTTTTGACTATCTAGGACGCTTATTAAGCGAGATATTCGCATTTAAAGTTTGAACATGCGTTTTTGCCCATAACTTTTTGTAAAATTGCTCTTACTCAAAGATAGGCACAGCAATGGAAAGGGAATGATTACTAGATCACAACTCTGAAATTTCAGCCCTCTATGTGGTCTAGATCAAGAAATAATGGAGTTCAAAAATTGCCCTCTAGCTGAAAACTTTTGGCTATCTAGGACGCTTATTAAGCGAGATATTCGCATTTAAAGTTTGAACATGCGTTTTTGCCCATAACTTTTTGTTAAATTGCTCTTACTCAAAGATAGACACAGCAATGGAAAGGGAATGATTACTAGATCACATGTCTGAAATTTCAGCCCTCTAGGTGGTCTAGATCAAGAAATAATGGAGTTCAAAAATTTCCCTCTAGGTGAAAACTTTTGACTATCTAGGACGATTATTAAGCGAGATATTCGCATTTAAAGTTTGAACATGCGTTTTTGCCCATAACTTTTTTTAAAATTGCTGTTACTCAAAGATAGGCACAGCAATGGAAAGGGAATGATTACTAGATCACAACTCTGAAATTCCAGCCCTCTAGGTGGTCTAGATCAAGAAATAATGGAGTTCAAAAATTGCCCTCTAGGTGAAAACTTTTGACTATCTAGGACGCTTATTAACGAAGATATTTGCATTTAAAGTTTGAACATGCGTTTTTGCCCATAACTTTTTGTAAAATTGCTCTTACTCAAAGATAGGCACAGCAATGGAAAGGGAATGATTACTAGATCACAACTCTGAAATTTCAGCCCTCTAGGTGGTCTAGATCAAGAAATAATGGAATTCAAAAATTGCCCTCTAGGTGAAAACTTTTGACTATCTAGGACGCTTATTAAGCGAGATATTCGCATTTAAAGTTTGAACATGCGTTTTTGCCCATAACTTTTTGTAAAATTGCTCTTACTCAAAGATAGGCACAGCAATGGAAAGGGAATGATTACTAGATCACAACTCTGAAATTTCAGCCCTCTAGGTGGTCTAGATCAAGAAATAATGGAGTTAAAAAATTGCTATCTAGGTGAAAACTTTTGACTATCTAGGACGCTTATTAAGCGAGATATTCGCACTTAAAGTTTGCACATGCGTTTTTGCCCATAACTTTTTGTAAAATTGCTCTTACTCAAAGATAGGCACAGCAATGGAAAGGGAATGATTACTAGATCACAACTCTGAAATTACAGCCCTCTAGGTGGGCTTTATTTCTCAAGAAATAATGGAGTTCAAAAATTGTCCTCTAGGTGAAAACTTTTGACTATTTAGGACGCTTATTAACCGAGATATTTGCATTTAAAGTTTGAACATGCGTTTTTGCCCATAACTTTTTGTAAAATTGCTCTTACTCAAAATTAGGCACAGCAATGGAAAGGGAATGATTACTAGATCACAACTCTGAAATTTCAGCCCTCTAGGTGGTCTAGATCAAGAAATAATGGAGTTCAAAAATTTCCCTCTAGGTGAAAACTTTTGACTATCTAGGACGCTTATTAAGCGAGATATTCGCATTTAAAGTTTGAACATGCGTTTTTGCCCATAACTTTTTGTAAAATTGCTCTTACTCAAAGATAGGCACAGCAATGGAAAGGGAATGATTACTAGATCACAACTCTGAAATTCCAGCCCTCTAGGTGGTCTAGATCAAGAAATAATGGAGTTCAAAAATTGCCCTCTAGGTGAAAAATTTGACTATGAAGGACGCTTATTAAGCGAGATATTCGCATTTAAAGTTTGAACATGCGTTTTTGCCCATAACTTTTTGTAAAATTGCTCTTACTCAAAGATAGGCACAGCAATGGAAAGGGAATGATTACTAGATCACAACTCTGAAATTTCAGCCCTCTAGGTGGTCTAGATCAAGAAATAATGGAGTTAAAAAATTGCTATCTAGGTGAAAACTTTTGACTATCTAGGACGCTTATTAAGCGAGATATTCGCATTTAAAGTTTGCACATGCGTTTTTGCCCATAACTTTTTGTAAAATTGCTCTTTCTCAAAGATAGGCACAGCAATGGAAAGGGAATGATTACTAGATCACAACTCTGAAATTTCAGCCCTCTAGGTGGTCTAGATCAAGAAATAATAGAGTTCAAAAATTGCCCTCTTGGTGAAAACTTTTGATTATCTAGGACGCTTATTAACGGAGATATTCGCATTTAAAGTTTGAACATGCGTTTTTGCCCATAACTTTTTGTAAAATTGCTCTTACTCAAAGATAGGCACAGCAATGGAAAGGGAATGATTACTAGATCACAACTCTGAAGTTTCAGCCCTCTCGGTGGTCTAGATCAAGAAATAATGGAGTTCAAAAATTGCCCTCTAGGTGAAAACTTTTGACTATCTAGGACGCTTATTAACGGAGATATTTGCATTTAAAGTTTGAACATGCGTTTTTGCCCATAACTTTTTGTAAAATTGCTCTTACTCAAAGATAGGCACAGCAATGGAAAGGGAATGATTACTAGATCACAACTCTGAAATTTCAGCCCTCTAGGTGGTCTAGATCAAGAAATAATGGAATTCAAAAATTGCCCTCTAGGTGAAAACTTTTGACTATCTAGGACGCTTATTAAGCGAGATATTCGCATTTAGAGTTTGAACATGCGTTTTTGCCCATAACTTTTTGTAAAATTGCTCTTACTCAAAGATAGGCACAGCAATGGAAAGGGAATGATTACTAGATCACAACTCTGAAATTTCAGCCCTCTAGGTGGTCTAGATCAAGAAATAATGGAGTTAAAAAATTGCTATCTAGGTGAAAACTTTTGACTATCTAGGACGCTTATTAAGCGAGATATTCGCACTTAAAGTTTGCACATGCGGTTTTGCCCATAACTTTTTGTAAAATTGCTCTTACTCAAAGATAGGCACAGCAATGGAAAGGGAATGATTACTAGATCACAACTCTGAAATTTCAGCCCTCTAGGTGGTCTAGATCAAGAAATAATAGAGTTCAAAAATTGCCCTCTTGGTGAAAAGTTTTGATTATCTAGGACGCTTATTAACGGAGATATTCGCATTTAAAGTTTGAACATGCGTTTTTGCCCATAACTTTTTGTAAAATTGCTCTTACTCAAAGATAGGCACAGCAATGGAAAGGGAATGATTACTAGATCACAACTCTGAAGTTTCAGCCCTCTCGGTGGTCTAGATCAAGAAATAATGGAGTTCAAAAATTGCCCTCTAGGTGAAAACTTTTGACTATCTAGGACGCTTATTAACGGAGATATTTGCATTTAAAGTTTGAACATGCGTTTTTGTCCATAACTTTTTGTAAAATTGCTCTTACTCAAAGATAGGCACAGCAATGGAAAGGGAATGATTACTAGATCACAACTCTGAAATTTCAGCCCTCTAGGTGGTCTAGATCAAGAAATAATGGAATTCAAAAATTGCCCTCTAGGTGAAAACTTTTGACTATCTAGGACGCTTATTAAGCGAGATATTCGCATTTAAAGTTTGAACATGCGTTTTTGCCCATAACTTTTTGTAAAATTGCTCTTACTCAAAGATAGGCACAGCAATGGAAAGGGAATGATTACTAGATCACAACTCTGAAATTTCAGCCCTCTAGGTGGTCTAGATCAAGAAATAATGGAGTTCAAAAATTTCCCTCTAGGTGAAAACTTTTGACTATCTAGGACGCTTATTAAGCGAGATATTCGCATTTAAAGTTTGAACATGCGTTTTTGCCCATAACTTTTTGTAAAATTGCTCTTACTCAAAGATAGGCACAGCAATGGAAAGTGAATGATTACTAGATCACAACTCTGAAATTCCAGCCCTCTAGGTGGTCTAGATCAAGAAATAATGGAGTTCAAAAATTGCCCTCTAGGTGAAAAATTTGACTATTAAGGACGCTTATTAAGCGAGATATTCGCATTTAAAGTTTGAACATGCGTTTTTGCCCATAACTTTTTGTAAAATTGCTCTTACTCAAAGATAGGCACAGCAATGGAAAGGGAATGATTACTAGATCACAACTCTGAAATTTCAGCCCTCTAGGTGGTCTAGATCAAGAAATAATGGAGTTCAAAAATTGCCCTCTAGCTGAAAACTTTTGACTATCTAGTACGCTTATTAAGCGAGATATTCGCATTTAAAGTTTGAACATGCATTTTTGCCCATAACTTTTTGTAAAATTGCTCTTATTTAAAGATAGGCACAGCAATGGAAAGGGAATGATTACTAGATCACAACTCTGAAGTTTCAGGCCTCTCGGTGGTCTAGATCAAGAAATAATGGAGTTCAAAAATTGCCCTCTAGGTGAAAACTTTTGACTATCTAGGACGCTTATTAACCGAGATATTTGCATTTAAAGTTTGAACATGCGTTTTTGCTCATAACTTTTTGTAAAATTGCTCTTACTCAAAGATAGGCACAGCAATGGAAAGGGAATGATTACTAGATCACAACTCTGAAATTTCAGCCCTCTAGGTGGTCTAGATCAAGAAATAATGGAATTCAAAAATTGCCCTCTAGGTGAAAACTTTTGACTATCTAGGACGCTTATTAAGCGAGATATTCGCATTTAAAGTTTTAACATGCGTTTTTGCCCATAACTTTTTGTAAAATTGCTCTTACTCAAAATTAGGCACAGCAATGGAAAGGGAATGATTACTAGATGACAACTCTGAAATTTCAGCCCTCTAGGTGGTCTAGATCAAGAAATATTGGAGTTCAAAAATTTCCCTCTAGGTGAAAACTTTTGACTATCTAGGACGCTTATTAAGCGAGATATTCGCATTTAAAGTTTGAACATGCGTTTTTGCCCATAACTTTTTGTAAAATTGCTCTTACTCAAAGATAGGCACAGCAATGGAAAGGGAATGATTACTAGATCACAACTCTGAAATTCCAGCCCTCTAGGTGGTCTAGATCAAGAAATAATGGAGTTCAAAAATTGCCCTCTAGGTGAAAAATTTGACTATGAAGGACGCTTATTAAGCGAGATATTCGCATTTAAAGTTTGAACATGCGTTTTTGCCCATAACTTTTTGTAAAATTGCTCTTACTCAAAGATAGGCACAGCAATGGAAAGGGAATGATTACTAGATCACAACTCTGAAATTTCAGCCCTCTAGGTGGTCTAGATCAAGAAATAATGGAGTTAAAAAATTGCTATCTAGGTGAAAACTTTTGACTATCTAGGACGCTTATTAAGCGAGATATTCGCATTTAAAGTTTGCACATGCGTTTTTGCCCATAACTTTTTGTAAAATTGCTCTTTCTCAAAGATAGGCACAGCAATGGAAAGGGAATGATTACTAGATCACAACTCTGAAATTTCAGCCCTCTAGGTGGTCTAGATCAAGAAATAATAGAGTTCAAAAATTGCCCTCTTGGTGAAAACTTTTGATTATCTAGGACGCTTATTAACGGAGATATTCGCATTTAAAGTTTGAACATGCGTTTTTGCCCATAACTTTTTGTAAAATTGCTCTTACTCAAAGATAGGCACAGCAATGGAAAGGGAATGATTACTAGATCACAACTCTGAAGTTTCAGCCCTCTCGGTGGTCTAGATCAAGAAATAATGGAGTTCAAAAATTGCCCTCTAGGTGAAAACTTTTGACTATCTAGGACGCTTATTAACGGAGATATTTGCATTTAAAGTTTGAACATGCGTTTTTGCCCATAACTTTTTGTAAAATTGCTCTTACTCAAAGATAGGCACAGCAATGGAAAGGGAATGATTACTAGATCACAACTCTGAAATTTCAGCCCTCTAGGTGGTCTAGATCAAGAAATAATGGAATTCAAAAATTGCCCTCTAGGTGAAAACTTTTGACTATCTAGGACGCTTATTAAGCGAGATATTCGCATTTAAAGTTTGAACATGCGTTTTTGCCCATAACTTTTTGTAAAATTGCTCTTACTCAAAGATAGGCACAGCAATGGAAAGGGAATGATTACTAGATCACAACTCTGAAATTTCAGCCCTCTAGGTGGTCTAGATCAAGAAATAATGGAGTTCAAAAATTTCCCTCTAGGTGAAAACTTTTGACTATCTAGGACGCTTATTAAGCGAGATATTCGCATTTAAAGTTTGAACATGCGTTTTTGCCCATAACTTTTTGTAAAATTGCTCTTACTCAAAGATAGGCACAGCAATGGAAAGGGAATGATTACTAGATCACAACTCTGAAATTCCAGCCCTCTAGGTGGTCTAGATCAAGAAATAATGGAGTTCAAAAATTGCCCTCTAGGTGAAAAATTTGACTATTAAGGACGCTTATTAAGCGAGATATTCGCATTTAAAGTTTGAACATGCGTTTTTGCCCATAACTTTTTGTAAAATTGCTCTTACTCAAAGATAGGCACAGCAATGGAAAGGGAATGATTACTAGATCACAACTCTGAAATTTCAGCCCTCTAGGTGGTCTAGATCAAGAAATAATGGAGTTCAAAAATTGCCCTCTAGCTGAAAACTTTTGACTATCTAGTACGCTTATTAAGCGAGATATTCGCATTTAAAGTTTGAACATGCATTTTTGCCCATAACTTTTTGTAAAATTGCTCTTATTTAAAGATAGGCACAGCAATGGAAAGGGAATGATTACTAGATCACAGCTCTGAAATTTCAGCCCTCTAGGTGGTCTAGATCAAGAAATAATGGAGTTCAATAATTGCCCTCTAGGTGAAAACTTTTGACTATCTAGGACGCTTATTAAGCGAGATATTCGCATTTAAAGTTTGAACATGCGTTTTTGCCCATAACTTTTTGTAAAATTGGTCTTACTCAAAGATAGACACAGCAATGGAAAGGGAATGATTACTAGATCACAACTCTGAAATTTCAGCCCTCTAGGTGGTCTAGATCAAGAAATAATGGAGTTCAATAATTGCCCTCTGGGTGAAAACTTTTGACTATCTAGGACGCTTATTAAGCGAGATATTCGCATTTAAAGTTTGAACATGCATTTTTGCCCATAACTTTTTGTAAAATTGGTCTTATTCAAAGATAGGCACAGCAACTGAATATTGAAGAAAAACATTATAAATTTGGGAAACCATCACGAAAGAAAGGGAATGATTCCTAGATTCTTGATGGTTTCCCAAATTTATAATGTTTTTCTTCAATATTCAGTTGAGATAAAATATATGTACATATATACACATACTATTTCCTAGAATATTCGAAAAATCTTCAAAAGCTGTTAGATTTCACCTGTCTTACAAAAAGACATTTTTGCAAAAATAGTTTTCAACAGAAAAAGACAACACGCTTTGAAAGTAAGTTTGGTTCTTGTAGCGAATCTATTTTCTAAACAATTCTATTATATCAAGTTTTTGAAACATATAAAAAAATATAAAAATTATTTTGTGAACGGGTATTTTTAAAATTTGAGCAAGTAGTTAGTTATACATAGTTTGGATTCCAAATCAGCATTATATATTAAATCCAAAACGTATTTTCCAGACTATTAAAGTATATCAAATTCTAGTTTTTCTCAAAACTTCCTATAGATTCAAATAAAGACTCATAAGTAATGAGAATTTCCATAAACTAAATAATATACTAAAATGCTTTAAATTTAACCTAAAAGTGAAAGATTCGTACCTTTCAAAATCACCAGGCAATGTATTGTAAAGTGATATTTTGAGTACTTAGGCTTAAAAACCCCGTTTTGGTTGTTTTCAGCATTTTTAAAGGGGCATATTTTTAAAATTTTATGTGATAGAAAACTTAAAGGCGAAATTCGAATTTAGGATATCTTAATCTTTTAAAAAATTGTTCTTTTGTTTGTGCAGCAAAAAGACAATGCAATTTTGTCGACTAGCGTTATGGAGCACCCTGTATATATGATAATATGAAATCACATCTTGTCTCCCGAATAAACTTTAGTTAAAAGATTCTTAGCACAAAATACAAAATATACGTATAAATGTCGAAAAAAAGAAAACTATTTTTCAAAAATATTTTTGTCAAGATTTTTAAAGCAAAATAAATGTACTTACCCATTTTCATAAACAATTTTCAAATTATAGCGTCATTAAAGGCTCACTCTACCCACACTACCGAGACCGACCGCGAGATGCAAAGCAAGAAAATTAAAACAAATTAAAACTTTAATAATTGTACTAAAAACCACTACAAACTTTAGACCTCTTTTTTCTTAAAAATTTAACTCTGATACACACTTTTTCACAATGAAAATAAATTGACTTTTTCTTCATCAAAAGAACTAAACAGAAACACCTATGAGACCAAATTCAAATTATCAAATTAAACCGCCAATCTAAATTACCTAAAACCAAAAACAACACTACCGAACTGACCAATTACTCGACCGAGCTCCGTTATGAAAATAAATTTAACTGTAGGTATTCGAATTCACATTTTTTTACAAACAAAAGAAAAACACTTAGATCTCGAATTAAATGAACTTTTTTTATCGATAAACTTGAACATTACAACTTGCTTAACATTTTGCATACATTTTTTCTACCGCATATCAGTGGCCACAAACCATAACCGCCTAAGTCGAGTTATGACGAAAATAAGTTTTGTTCATAATCCTGTTCAAAATATCAAGATCTATACACTCTCAATTTTTTACGTCTGTATCTCTTTTCAAACAGAAGTTATAAGCAAAAAACCTAACAACCTAAGTTTCTTTTCAAAAAATTTCATTTGCCAAAACAACTTAACTCAAGAAAAAATAATGTTTTTATAACGTTGGTTTCATAACTCAACATATGTTCTTTAAGTGTCTTAAGTTTGCTTTGCCATACAAACTTATCTTTAGATAGGTTAATATTACTTTCTTATTTTCTTAAAAAATGAATAAGGAATAAAAACTTAAGTCAAGATAAGAAAATTATAGTCTGCCCATAATTAAAAACTGCCGTTATTAAATTTTTCTTAAGTCAACATAGGCTGTTATGCCCCAAATAGAAGAAAAATTAAATTTTCTTAACTTGAGATAGGCTGTTATGGAAAATCACGGTTATGATAGTTGATAGATTTAACTTGACTTAAGCTCTTATGGCAAACCAGAACACATTTCTTCTAAAATTATAAATCGAGTTTGGCCGTTATGGCATATTTGAATTTCAAAAATCGCAAATCTAAGTTCACTTAGGCTCTTCTGCCTTAACCAATTTAATATTAATTTCGCGAAAATCCGAGTCATAAGTTGATTTATGTTGTTGTGACTAGTCATATCTGCAGTGAAGAGTAAGAAAAAGTTATTTTTAAAGTGAAAAGTTATTGTAAAAGTGCGTGTGAAATGTCTAACAGAGCAGTGAAAATGGTACAATTAGCGAGAATGCTTTCTGAACGTGCTAAAGCCAAAGGTAAGTTCGTCTTATTTATATTTAGCTGTCATAAATATTCCCGAATTTGAATTTTGTATTGTTTAAATATTCATTTCCTTATCTACTTAATTAAATTTTTTTGAGCGATGTACTTTTGAACTCTATATAAATAAATATACGTACATATATGTTTTTTAGCAAAATAGTAGATAATAAGAAAAACGAGCATTTATTCGTAAGATTTTTCCGGAGTAAAGAAAAAGGATAATTGTAGGCATAACTTTTCATCTGCTCTATAAAAATCGATTGCTTTCAATTGCATGGGTCCTTTTCTGTTTCAATCTTTCGATATTTACCAATTGTTCACTTTTAAGTGCATTCTTTTAACTTTTTTTTATAAGGAAATGAATAAATTAACGCTTTTAACCTTCTAAATTCACGTGAGTTTTCTGTCTAAAGTGACATTTTAGAATTAAAATACAAATTTGAAATTTTTGAGCCCGTCATTATTTTGATATTTAAATATTAAGTTAAAAAATAAAATAATGTGGATCTTTTAAGCGTTTACGTATGCGCAGTATGTTAAACTACTTTTTTCTTTGAAACAATTTATCGGAAACTTTTCTACGATTTTGTATATACTTTTTATAGAAATTGTATTTGTGACTGAAAATCTAAGGTATGGTGAACAAATCGTAGAAAACTGTCCGATAGCTATTGTAGAACAAAAAGTTACCTTTTATTCATATGATGTTAGGTATGTATGTACATATGTATATAATACTTATTACGTTTATAAAATCCATAACAAATTAAACGTCTCACAAAATACCTTAAAAACGCCAGATTTTTCGTTTTTTACCTCAAATATCTCCAAATCCTGACATACAAGCAAATAATATACACATATATATGTATATGTATTTACATAGCTGTAGGCAGATCACATTTGTTATATTATTGCTAAAATGATGAAGTTCTCACTCTTCCATAACTTTTACTACAATTTGCTGCAGAAAACGTTCGGGGTTTTGAAAATGGAAGATTTCAGGGCGAAACGGAAACGCCTCGTGCAAACAAGAGTAATCAAACATCAACAGAACAATGCACAAGTAATGAAGAGTTGAATTACGACCTATTGCCAAATTTCGAACCGAGCGTACTGAACGAAACACAATCATCAATAAACGGGCTGTATTTTGATGTTGGCTTGCTCCAAAGTAAGAAAAATAGTAGTTATAGTTACCCTTATTAACGTCTTTTAAGATACATTATTTCATAGAAGAAAAATTATTAGGGTTAAAAAGTTGAGATAAACATAATCATTATTTTTATTTAGGTAAATTTAAACTAACTAACAACATTGAAACTGATTCCGAATGTGATGATAGTTTATTCGATAAACCTGAATGGATGAATAATTCTGATGATTCAGTGATAGATCCAGATTTTAACTTATCTAGTACGAGTAAATCAAGTGATTCGAAATCTGAGAATGATGAAGAAATTATTGCTTTGGGAGCTCAATTGGAAGAAGCTTTAGCAACACCAAAACGCAAGAATAAGAAAAAACTTCGTGTTAAACTTCGAAATAGTGGGCAGTCATATCAATCAGTCAAAGGAAAAACAGTTAGGGCCAGATCCTGCAAGGCGTTTGGTAACTGTCGGAGTAAATGCAATGAGAGAATAGATATTGAAAAAATTAAACTGCTGTTCAAACACTACTGGTCTCTAGGAACTTATGACCAAAGAATTCTATACATTGGATCTATGATAAACATAGAGGATAAGAAATGTGACACCTTGGTTAATGCAACTAACCGGAAGCGAAATCGCGAGCATACTATGAAGTATACGCTGGAAGTAGACGGAAATATTTTCAATGTATGTAAAAAACATTTTGTCCAGTGCTTTGGAGAAACTGATAGCTTCGTTAAATCAGTTATAAACAAAAAAATTGGCTGTCCATCAATTCCATTTAAAAATATGAGAGGAAATCATACTCCTGCTAATAAGTTTGACGTAGTTGTAGAAGAAGAAGTGAGGAATCATATTTTAAGGTTTCCAGCGTATGAAAGCCATTACAGTCGAAGGGACACCTGCAAAAAATATTTACCAGCTAACCTCAATCTCTCATCTATGCACCGCCTCTACAAATCAGAGTCCTCAAATCCGGTAAGTCTGTCCAAATACTCCCAAATTTTCAAAACCATGGGCCTTAAATTTAAAGCACCGAAAGTAGACACGTGTTCTACTTGTGATACGTATGTTTCGAAGATCAAAGTTGCTGAATCTGAAGACGAAAAGTGCATGTTGATTGAACAAAAAAAAGAGCATCTTAATAAGGCCGAAATGGCATATGAAGCAAAACGGAATGATAAAATGGAGGCAATCAATTCTAATTGCATAAAAACTTACGCCTTTGACCTCCAACAATGCTTGCCAACACCATTTTTAAGAAACTCTATAAGCTTTTATAAAAGACAACTATGGACCTTTAATTTAACGGTGCACGATTTAGAGTCAAATTACGCAAAATGTTTCATGTGGCATGAATCTATGGCCCGTCGTGGCGGAAACGAAATTTCATCTTGCATCTTCAAGCTACTGAAAAGTTTACCGGAAGAGACTAAATGCATAACATTCTACAGCGATTCATGCCCTGGCCAGAACAAGAATTCATTAGTTGCTGCAATGTTTATTGCATTTTTATCTAGTTCGGAAAAAATTGATTACGTCGATCACAAATTCCTGGAACCAGGACACACGCACATGGAATGCGACAGCGACCATGCAAATGTCCAAATTGAAACACCTAGAGATTGGTATCAGTTCGTCAATACAGTTGGATCCAAGATTGAAACAGTTGAGATGAGGAACGGAGATTTTTATGATTTTTCAAAATTTTCTAAATCTAAATTTTCCTTTAAACGAGTTGATGAAGATGGTAATAGATTTAATTGGCATGAAGTTCGGTGGCTGCGATACACAAAACGTAGCAATCAAGTGGAATATAAAAATTCTTTGGATAAAAATGAGTCTTTTAAAATTTTAAAAGTAGGAAAGAGAGGAGCTTCTGTAAATGTCCAAATTTCCAACGTAATGGACTTACCAAGTATTTCTCAAGAGAAAAAAAAAGGATCTTATGAGCTTAAAACAATTCATAAGTCCTGATTTTCATTCCTTTTATGATAATCTTAAGACAAATATGGACGAGCCAGATACCCATCCTGATTTAACGGAGCCTGACAACGCAGATGATGTTTGAACAGCGATTTTGGTCACAAAAATGAAAAAATGTAAATAAAATTAAAAAAAAAAATTCAAATATAAATATAATAATCATATATTTTTCTCAACATTTAATTTGTTTGTTTATTGAAATGGTACATACTAAGTAATGTTAAAAATTTGTTGCAAGAACATCTATTTCTTGACACGTAAGTAAAAATTTAGGAAAAGTAACTTAAAATATGGTTCCTTATTGGTAAGGAAAAGAACTTAACTCAACATAGAAAATCATATACCACATTCTCAAACAAAGATTATCGACCTAAGTCGACATAAGAAATTTGAATTGTTCTTCCTTAATATGCCAAAATAGCCTAACTCAACTTAAGCTTTTTACTTTTTTCCTCCTAAATATGCCACAAAAGCCTAACTTGACCTAATATTTTTATTTTTTTCAAGTTCAATAAGCCATAACAGCTTAAGTGTTTTTTTCATAAATTACTCCTTAGTTGTCTTTTATAAAAATAATTTGACCTTAATTTCTAAAAAAAGAGTTAATTTTCTTCAATTTTGCATTAAATTTTTTTTGAAATTCCCATACATTTTTTGTCAAACACGATCTAAAACTTCAAACTGCTCTCCTGAAAAGTATGAAAAATTGACTTAGGCGGTTATGGCTTATGACCACTGATATATAAAATAAATATTTTAATTTGATTTTTTAAATTTCACTTCGAGACGATCACGACCGCGAGTATAAGAATTTCACAAACTATAACTGCAAATCACCATACAACAAAGATAAATAAAGAAGATGAACCATGTACGAGTAAGTGATGGCGTTTATGCAAAGATGGCGATTTACCCGGTCGTGTTCATCATGCATACTTTTTTGGGTTAAAATACATGAATTCGACTTTGTTTGAATTGTGGTAAGTTAATACGCTGGTTACAAGAATGGGTTGAGAAGTCGAATCGAATTCTATGTTGGATCGAAAAACGAATGAAAGATTGAATTCAATTTGAATTGACATACATACATTATAAGGAAATAAGATGAAAACCTTTTAAATGATTATTTTTTTGCAATTAGCCGAATTGTCATTTAATGAAATTCGAGAATCATACAATTATCAATAATTGAAGTTTAAGCTGTTTTTGCGAGATCTTCGATTATGTTAAATTAATTTTAGATTCTATTAAATTTTTCTATAACCAAATCTTAAGAATTTTTTAAGGGGCCTATTATGTAAGACAACTAAGAACAAAGTTGAGTTGTAATCCGGCAATCGGTATTACCGATCACAACTAGTTGACTGTCACAAGTCAACCAGTAGTCAACTGAGAAATGGTTGACTTTTTAAGTGTGTTTGGGGGTATTATGTAAGCCAATTGAGTTGTCTCTCATGTAGGGCGGTGCAGAGTTTGAGAATTGGTGAGACTGCGGGGGAAATATATGGTTGTTTCAGATAATCTTTGATTTCGTTTAGCACATAATCAAATGTGTCTTTGTCGAGTCTAAAATAACTTATAAATCTGCAACAAAACGGAGTCATTTAATCAACACTTCTCACCAAAGAATTTGTTTACAAAAAATACGTTTTGTTTTTAAGTTCCAATGGATTGGAGCGATCTCTAATATTGTTTCTCATCAGCGCAACATTGAGGGGATTTTCTTTTTCCGAATTTACAAGAAACAAATCAATACAACTCTCCATTTCGTATTATTTTGTCTTTTTAAAAAAATTTTGCACTGAATTCAAAACTTTGAAATACCTACGTATTTTACTTTACACAGCTGATTTTGACACAAAACAAGCACATAAAAGTAGGCAATATATTTGGTCTACTCAACTGAAAAAAGTTGTCTCACATAATACGAATTGTTTTTGCAGTTGTCTTCAAATTGAGTTGTCTTGATTACAACTCAACTAAGTTGAGTTGTGATCCATAATATGCCCTTACCACTGTACTTTTGGCAAGGCAACTTCCTTTTGCCATAAAATGTAGGGCGGTGCAGAGTTTGAGAATTGGTGAGACTGCGGGGGAACTCTATGGTTGTTTCAAATAATCTTTGATTTCGTTTAGCACATAATCAAATGTGTCTTTGTCGAGTCTAAAATAACTTATAAATCTGCAACAAAACGGAGTCATTTAATCAACACTTCTCACCAAAGAATTTGTTTACAAAAAATACTTTTTGTTTTTAAGTTCCAATGGATTGGAGCGATCTCTAATATTTTTTCTCATCAGCGCAACATTGAGGGGATTTTCTTTTTCCGAATTTACAAGAAACAAATCAATACAACTCTCAATTTCGTATTATTTTGTCTTTTTAAAAAAATTTTGCACTGAATTCAAAACTTTGAAATACCTACGTATTTTACTTTACACAGCTGATTTTGACACAAAACAAGCACATAAAAGTAGGCAATGTATTTGGTCTACTCAACTGAAAAAAGTTGTCTCCCATAATACGATTTTTTTTGCAGTTGTCTTCGAATTGAGTTGTCTTGATTACAACTCAACTAAGTTGAGTTGTGATCCATAATAGCCTATAATCTTATTTTATTTTCAATTTCTTATAGGAAGTTATTGTAACAGGTCACATTTAAAAAAATTAATATTTTGACGTTTCTCGACGTTACAAAGTCCCTTGAATCTAAGTCCATGCTTCTTAGAGTTATTTCTGTACTTGTAATATATTTTTTCGTAAATTTTATGTTATACTTTGTAATATCATAACATAACAAATCAAATCAAACTAACAGTTATTTTTATAAATTAAAAAGCTGACAATACGAATGATAATAAAAATGATAATTTTATGCAACGAAAAATAACGTTATTGACATTAGAAAAATTGAAAGACAATATTTTGTACAGAAAATAAAAATAATAATAAAATATTTATTTCATAAACAATATTTTAAACTTCCCATAGGAAGTTATTGAAATCGTTCCAATTTGTCGAATTGAAAATTTTGACATTTCTCCTTATTAAAAAAAAGTCGATTGACAATTTTTCTTACAAATAAATAAAATCTGTATCTACATTTTGTTCGAATTTCCTTAAATGACAATGACTTCACATAATACCCTTTTATAAATTGATTGTTTCTGATATTTTAGTAATAAATTTGCTCGATTTCCAAACGTTATTCAGGAGTAAACCTATTCATTACAAAATGGCAAACCATAAACTAAGCATAAATCAAGTGACAACTGTCAAAAAGACCAACACCGAAAATAGTGTTGTCAAATTGAAGACCACACGTCTAAAAAAATACTCGTTATTTTAAACGATTTAAGTATTTTTGCTTCCAAATTATTCTTTTTACTTCTTAAAGTAATTTAAAATTACATGAAAACTAAAGAACAAAATTCAACAGAAACTACTTGACGAAAAATTATCAAAGTCAATACTTTTCCTTAAAATCTAAAATATGTATCTGCATCATCATTTCTTTTCACCATCGAATGCCATTTAATTTCCTTTTATCAAATGCTCATTTAGACAAAAAATTTTAGCAAAAACTTTTTGACAAAAAAATCAATCTTTAATCATCGATACAGAATACCTATTTAATTCAATGCAAGTGCAAAATTGTATCGAATTTAGTAAAAGTGTATTTGTGTACTTAAATTAAGCAAAGCGCATCGAAAAAAGTACAATCGTATTTTGTATTACAACCCAGATCCATCATTCTGATTCAACAATTTCCTCTTCTTTTCTCTTTGTTCTTTGGTTATCGGAAGTAACAGTTAGTTGTTTGTGAAATGCTTGCGCTCGCGATCGTGTCGAATTAAAAAAATTAATTAAAAATATTTAATGTCAATGTGCGGTATTAAAAATATATACAAAATGTTAAGTAAGTGTTAAAGTTTAAGCTAATGCAAAAAAATATTTGTTAATTTCGGAGTTAAATGTGTTTTTTTTTTGTAAAATGTCAATTATAATTCCATTGAATTTTGTTTTGTTCATCAATCATGTCGTTGCCTGTTCGTTCCCTTGGTCGGTTCGGTAGTGTTGTTCGATAGATTGGCGGTTTAATTTGAAAATTTAAATTTGATCTGTTTGGTGATTAGTTCGTTTCGATAAAAAAAAATTATTTTTTTAAATGCATCTATTTTTTAAATGTGCGCTAAAAAAGTGAATAAAAATAATGAGTGTTTACTAAATTTAAATTTTTAAGAAAAAATAGGTCTAAAGTTTGTAGTGATTTGTTGTTAATTTTTAATTTAAATTAATTTGTTTCAAATGTTCAACGGGTCTCATTTCGCGGTCGGTCGGTCTCGGTAGTGTTTTCAAAAAGTGTTTTTTTAGTTGTTGGATGGTTGGCAGTATACTTATTATTTATTCAAATGGGTAAGTAACTTTATTTTGCTTTAAAAACGTTGACAAAATTGTGTTTTAAAAATTGTAGCTAATACCTTTAAAATTGTTTCTGTTAAAATATTGGCAACTTTAAGCATTTTTGAAATAGGTATGTATGGGTTTTTTTGAGCTGTATGAAAGCTGTTAAGCCTATAAGAACAGAAACATCCTCTCAAAAATGGTATGTCTTTTGATGGTTGGTTAAAGTGTTTTATTCATTATGATAAACACAAAAACCGAAAGTTTATTGAGGGTTAAAGGCTGATTTTATAGGAAAGGTTATTTGCCTGTTTTTTATTTTAACTACTTTTAAAACCAAGTTTCACGAGTCTTTTTTTTTAACATAGGTACATAACTCTTCTTGAGAAGTTCATATCATATGCTATTTGACGAAATACAACCGTTGCTTCTTTCTGACCTTATTAAGAGATAGTTTCTTTTTAAACTCGTCAAATTTATTGAAAATAGGTTGGATCGATAGCTGCTCTTGAAACTAATATTTTATAGATAATAACGGGTCATCAATTTTGCGGTTTCAAAAAAAAAAACGTAAAGAAAACACATATACAAAATAAAGGGTGATTTTTTAGTTATTATCTTTTTGGCAACACTGGTTTAAACAGCTGATGTACATTTCGTGTTTTGTTTTACTGTCAAAAATCTTCAGTTTGGTCTATAATTTAACCATAAATGGTCTTACAAACGAACAACGCTTGCAAATTATTGAATTTTATTATCAAAATGCGTGCTCTGTTAAGAAAGTTCATCGCGCGCTTCTTCCAGCTAGCGACGAAGCTCATTTTCGGCTCAATGGGTACGTAAATAAGCAGAATTGTCGATTTTGGAGTGAATATCAGCCGGAAGCATTGCAAGAGCTACCAATGCATCCAGAAAAATTCACAGTTTGGTGCAGTTTATGGGCTGGTGGCATCATTGGACCGTACTTCTTCAAAGATGATGCGAATCGTAACGTAACTGTAAATGGTGAGCGCTACCGTGAGATGATATCCAACTTTTTTTTGCAACAACAAGATGGTGCCACATGCCACACAGCACGCGTAACAATGGACTTATTGAGAGGCGAGTTCGGTGAACATCTTATTTCACGTTCGGGACCGGTCAATTGGCCGCCTAGAACGTGCGATTTAACGCCTTTAGACTTTTTTTGTGGTGCTTTGTTAAAGCTTATGTCTATACAGACAAGCCCGCTTCAATTGACGCATTGGAAGACAACATTGAAGCATTTATTCGTGAGATACCGGCCGAAATGTTGGAAATAGTATGCCAAAATTGGACTAAGCGGATGGACCATTTGAGGCGCAGTCAAGGTCAACATTTGCATGTAGGTAATAATCTTCAAACATTAAATTATATCGACCGTACTATCGATTCAAATAAAGATTTCATGAATTTTTCTGAATTTCATGTGTTTTTTTTTTTTGAAAAACTTTCCTATAGCTTTTAAAAAATCACCCTTTATTTTTATTTTTTTTATTTTTTTATTATTATTATTTTTATTATTTTTTTATTATAAAGTTTGAACGTTGACATTATGTGTGAAACACTACATCACTTACATGACCACCACGCGAATTGTTGCAAGCATAGATCGTTTTGAGGTAATTTTCGACCACCTTTTGACACATATTGGGCGGTATTTCAGCCATAACTTGACGAATATTGGTTTTTAAGTGCTCAAAAGTTAAACGTTTATCTTTCACGTAGCCAGTGGTGTCAAATCGCCTGATTTTGGTGGCCAGTTGATATCGCCACGACGAGAAATTCCGATGCCAGCAAATGTCTCTTGCAATAAAGATATATTCGCTCGAGTTTTGTGGCATGTGGAACCGTCTTGTTGAAACCGCATATTCTCCAAGTCATATTCTTCAATGCCAGACAAAAAAAGTCGGGTATCACATGATCATAACTCCCCGAATTGAAAGTGACAGTCGTTCCATCGTCCTTTTCGAAGAAGTAAGGTCTAATCACACCTCCAGGCTAAAGAGCGCAACAAACAGTGACTTTTTATGAATGTAATGGCCTCTCTTCAATCACTTGAGGATTCTCAGAAACCCAAATACGACAATTTTATTTTTTAACTTACCCACCGAGTGAGATATGTGCTTCGTCGCCGAAGAAAATTTTGTTCAAAAAATCGCCATCCACCGCCTGTTGTTCAATCACCCATTCGACATATCTACGACGACGTTTTGAATGGCTGGAGTTTATATATGTAAATGTAGGTGTAGATCCAAATGCAAAATACGCCATAATGTGCCGTAAGGCAGTCCTAATTCCTGAGAACGACAAGGAATCGACACATTCGGTTCTTCGGCAACACTCTCACTTACAGCAGCGATATTTTCAGTGGTACGAGCGAAAAGGTGATGTACAGTACAGGCCTTACAATATCTGTAACCAATTCAGTCTCTTAAAATTTCTTCACAATTTTGCCAATTGCTTGCGTAGTTGTAAGATTCTTAAAGCATGATCTGTGGCTGTGGCAGAAAAAAATTGTTTTTAGTTTGACAGAAGTCGAATTCCAGCCGAAAAATGGATAACCCGTTATATAATATACAGTGGTGGACAAAAATTTAGCACACTTGAAGAAGATAAGAAATATCGTTATTTGGTTACAAAGTTTAAGTATTATGGTTATGAATTTTAGATAGCTTTGGCTTAGCCGTCAGCTTGAATGGCAATATATTATAATGGTAATGAAAAGATATATAAACATAATAAAAAGGAAAATTTAACTTCAAATATTATCAGTTATTAACAAATTTCTGTATTTAATAATAGATTTAAGAAAATTACACAATTCTTTCCAGTTTCTTCCGTTTAAAATTTCTAATGTTTCCATCATTGTAAAACGTTCCTTTCCTTGATATGCAAGTCTTAGGTGTTTGAAGATTGGACAAATGCTTATAAAATGAAAGTTGTCTTCTTTGGCCTTCATGTTGCACAGCGTGCAAAATTGGTCGGATGCACCATTGTATGGACTGCCGTTAAGGTAGATGAGCTCACATCTCGATTTAAACAGCAGCGATATTTCTTCGTAGCTAACTTGTATAAGTTTTTCTCTAAGCAACTTTTAATTTCATGTAGTAATTGACAACCATATTAAAAACTAAAAACTGTTACTCTAAATAAATAAATTTGTTTGCGTTTTTAGAAAACTGCATAAGTTTGTAATTCAAACTATTTTTAGCTGGACATAAATTTAGCACATTTTAGTCCAAATACATTTTTTAATCCGTTTAGTTAAACATAAGTGCACCTTTCGAGGTAATCCGGTATTTGTTAATATCAACTTATTAAATAAATCAAAATGTACTTAAATAAACATGGCAAAAGAACAATGGTGCTCAGAAGATAAACGAAAAATAATTTTACAGATCAAAGACAAGGGAAGGAAAGTTTCTGACATATCCAAGCTGTTGGTGTGCTCCAGAAAACGGTTTACAACGCGCTTCGGCATTTTGAAGAATTTGGAACCATTCAAAACATCGAGCAATGTCCTCGTAAAAGGAAGACCACACCAAAAGAAGACAAAGTAATTAATCGTTTGTCAGCCAAGGATCCGTTTTAGAGCTCCATTGCCATCCGAAACGAACTGAAAGAAAATTATTATATCATCAAGGACGGTAAGAAGCCGATTAAATGAAAAAAATGTACGTGGTTGCGTTGCCCACTCGTTTCAAAAAAAAAAAACTTGAAATCCAGATTAGAGTTTGCATAAACAAATTTGAACAAACCACTCAGTTTTAGGAAAAACGTGCTTTGGAGCGACGAATCCAAATTCTGTCGGTTTGGTTCAGATGGCAAAAAGTATGTATGGCGTCCACAGAATATGCAACACAATCCTCGATATACTAATTAAACGGTCAAACTTGGTGGTATGAATGTTATGGTCTGGGCTGTATTTTCCTGGAAGGGTGTTGGTCCTATAGTAAAAATTGACACAAAAATGGACCAACATGTGTACAAAAGTATCCTGGTAACACCATATGATTCCATTTTCAGAAGAAAATTTAAGACTTCTATGGAGATTTATGCATGATAATGACCCTAAGCACACATCACAACTTGTGAAGAATTGCTTAAAGGTCAATAAAATTAACATTCTAATGTGGTCAGTGCAATCACCCGATCTTAACTCGATCGAAAATTTGTGGAATGATGTAAAACATCAAATTGAAAAAAGAAAGCCGAAAAATTTGCAAGAATTATGGCAGTTCATTCAAGATGCATGGTATGGCATTCCAAGACAACGATGTGTGGCTTTGGTTGAAAGTTTGCCTAGAAGAATCAGTGCAGTCATAAAAAACAAAGGGTTCCCTACCAAATACTGAATCCTCCATAGTGGTAAGTTGCATACATTAAAAGTTATCCATCTAAAACTTAAAGTGTGCTAAACAAAATGTCCAGGTAAAAGAAGTTGTTCTTACAAATTTTTCAATTCCTTTTTTACAGGTATAACTTGTACAGTGTTCTTTTTGGTAAAAACATATACCCCACCATATTGCATATAAATAAAATAAACTTGCAGCTTTCAGTGAAAAAAAAACTTTTAAATACAAGATTTTTCATTTCATCAAATAAGTGTGCTAAACTCTTATCCACCACTGTACATGTAAAAAACTATCACGATTTTTATTACAAAAATACTACTTCATGAATTTACATAGATAGCTTCAAAAAACCCTAGATGTGTTTTCATTTTGTAATTATTAATTAATTTAATTAATTAATTAATTAAAATATTATAATATTTTAAAAAGAAATATCTGAAGTAACCTGACTTGTTAGGGTTATTTTGTAGTCGAATAAAAGCGATTTTATTGCAACGAACACAACTTTGTCCACAAGCGTAATCATTGGAAAACATTTTTATGTACATAAGGAGTGTTATTAAAGAAATTTACTATGAGTTCAAAAGACTTTATGGAATTCAAAGCATCTGGTTTGGCTTAGATTGTGTTGTAAAAGACTATCTTGATGCAATGTTTGTTTCTAAAATACCAATTTATGCTTTATGCATGATTTCTAAAAAGAAGGAGTCAAACCGAAAATCAATGAAGAGGTAAATATCTTCACTTTGTCATTATAGGAATATGCAACAAGATTCCA
This sequence comes from Eupeodes latifasciatus, assembly GCA_920104205.1. NCBI lineage: Eukaryota > Metazoa > Arthropoda > Insecta > Diptera > Syrphidae > Eupeodes > Eupeodes latifasciatus. Next base: position 41,384,233 of record OV049925.1, on the reverse strand, counting down.
GAACACGTTGGTTACAAATACCTTTATAAGAGAAGTACTCATCTAGGGGTTTTTGCTTCCATCGCTTTTTTTGTTTTTATTTTTATGTGTTGTGCTTCGATCTATCACCACATCACCTTTGGCACTCTCACGAGAAATTGAAAAAACTAGAAGTGGATAATAAGAACCCGCCATTTGAAGTGAGAAGTGATGCAGCCAGCAGCGCAACCATTTGTGGAAAATTTTAAAGAACCCAATTGAAACTCATTGAAGGGTGTTTCAAGTTCCCCAATATCAGACACTTTTATAACCTGGATTGCTAGGGTAGATATACATAATATACCTACATATATACAGACATAATATAGTTATTACATACAAATCGCTTGTGTGTTTGATTTAAAGTATGTACTTCTATATGTTTTCTACAGAGTCTACTGAACCAAATAAAATTTGTTAAAAGCTTTTTTGATGTTATCGACTTTATGATAATCATCATCATACAATCTAAGTGAATTGAACTTGACTCTTACCTCATATGAATTCGAAAGTGTTGCTATTTTTGAAGAGGAATGTTTTTTTTTTAAATAAATAAAAAACAATTTAGGTGGCGCTACAGTCCATTAAGAACCAGGGCCTAGTGACTTACAACTCTCAACCATTCCTGTGTGCGAGTAATGTTGTCAGAGATGGTAGGTTTTTTAAAATAGTCAATAGAAAAATAATAGACCATCGGCTGTAAAGAATTCAATCTTCTTATGAAGGGTCATTCATTTAGTAATTTGAAGCTGGTTTTCCAGCATTTGACACTTGTCAAACTCGTCAATTATTTGAAGTTTCATAACATTAGTTAAAAATCTCTTAAGCTAGGCATACACGGTGAACATGTTGGTGTGATTTGTTGGTATGGGCTGAAAATTATTCGTGTATGGGCATGTTGGCCAACAAATCCACGGTTTATGAAATATTTTATAAACCGTGAACTTGCGGCTTACATGTTGGTTGTGTATGGGCAAGTTAACAACAAATTTTGAAGTTTACAACATGTTCGCCGTGTATGGCGTTGTGTGACAACAATTCGTCATTTGTGTAGTTATTTTCGTTGCATTAACATGTCGTCGCAATGCAAACAATTTATTGAAAATGTTATGCTGTTGCATCATCCGCACTTGTATGGCACATCTTGCCTTCACAACACTCAAACAAAAAATGAAGTTTATGAACATGTTGGTCCGTGTATGGCGAAGCGCTGGCCAACAAATCTTACCAACATGTTCACCGTGTATGCCTAGCTTTAACAATCGAACAATGCGTCAAAATTAATTAAAATTTCATCATCGTAATAAACGCTCAGTTTTTCGATTTCCTTCTTATCAGAACTATGTATATTATAAGACCTAACAAAGTTTGAAAATAATATGTATATGTATGTACTAATGAGCTTAAAATTAAGCTGTGTATTAACTCGGTTGATATAAAATCCATCAATCTCTTCTATTTTACTGTCTGAATTTATGTGGAAATGTATTGTCAGAAAGCTGATTGCACACCTAACAATAAATAAGTAAGAGCTAAATTTTTCACCAACCTTGTAAATTTGTCAACAATGAAAACAATGTGTATCTGACAGCTGCTTCTCAGTCCGAAACGTCAAACAACTACCAGAAATGAGAACAGGCTTGTAAAAGAATGCAATCTTTTGGGAATTCAATCTTTTATGATTCCAATGTAAAGATTGCATTTATTAGATTGACTTAAAGATTGGGGTTTAAACTTTTGCAAACACCAATCATTTGACTGCAATCATCAATCTGTTTCACTTTACGTCCTTTTGTTTAGATGTTTTTGAAAAACGTGTACAAATAGATTGTATCTATACTGATTTCAGCAAGGCCTTTCACAAATTGTGTCATAAAACATTACTTTTAAAACTAGCACAGCAAGGTATTAACGACTATTTCACAAACTGGATCTCCTCATATTTGAAAGATAGACTTTATAGAGTTAAATTTGGTAAAGAGTGTTCAAGTTCATTTGTTGTAAATTCGGGTGTCCCCCAGGGTAGCCATCTTGGTTCTATTCTATTTGTTTTATTTAAAAAATTTTCGAAGCCCAAACCTGGACAGAGTTTCGACTTCTCAGGAATTTGATGCTCTGTCTGACTCCATTCAAAGAATTGTCTCCCTGTATGCTTACACTGAAATCGTTATTACGGGCGATTTCAATGTACACAATTCTTCATGGCTTCAACATTCGGGTTAGACAACACCAGAAGGAGTGTGTGCTGAGATCTTCGCTGAGTTGAACCACCTAACCTAGCTGGTCAACGAGCCCACTCGAATATCGGACGTGGTAGGTCGAGCAGAAAACACTCTTGACTTGTTTCTTACCTCTGACCCTAGTAAGTACACTATTAAAGTTCTATCTCCTCTAGGCTCATCTGACCATTGTGTCATATCAGCAAATTTCTCGTGTCAAAACTCTCCAGTTAAAGAAAGAGCTCCTAAGAGAACCGTTTGGCAATACGAGAAAGCCAACTGGGACGGTCTCAATAATTATTTTAGGATCTTTAACTGGTCACTATGCTCCCTCGATAGTGACGTTGACGAAAGCGCTGATATGATCACAAGTTTGATTCTCCTGGGAATGAGAACTTTTATCCCGAATAGGGTTAAAAGCATCAGACCTAAGGAAAACGCATGGTTCGATGCGAACTGTAAAGAGGTTATTAGGGTCAAGAAGGTAAGTTTCCGTTGTTTTAAAGCCACTCCAACTGAGGAAAACCGGAATAAGTTCAAGCAAGCCAGGAAGGCCTGCAACGCCCATATTCGACGGACCAAATTTTTACATGACCAAAAATTACTGCAAAAAATACTGCAATGTCCCAAAGGCAGTACAAATTTTTGGTCATTTGTAAAAAACATGAGGAATTCTTCTTCTTCGCCGGTTCCTACGCTCGTTGTCAATGACACTCCACTTGTTAGCTCTTTAGAGAAAGCTAATCTCTTCGCTAGGCAGTTCGCCGCCAATCCAACGCTGCCAATGAGTGTTATGACTCCGCCTGTCATCGAGCGCGTTAGTGATTCTATGGGACCAATCTTTTTTCGCACTCGTACTGTGGTGAGAGTCCTAAAAGATCTTAACATACATAAATCCGCTGGTCCGGATGGTATCCCCGCTATTGTTCTGAAGAGGTGTTCTTCTGGCAAAACCACTGCGTAAGCTTTTTCATCTGTCCTACTCCTCAGGTCTCGTTCCGAGTGGATGGAAAACAGCATTTGTCCAGCCTATTCCCAAATAAGGCGAATTTTCCTCACCCTCTAATTACCTACCGATTGCACTTACGTCTCTTCTTTCCAAGGTCATGGAAACGCTGATTAATTATCAGCTTAAGAAATATCTTGAGGAACGGAAGCTTCTTAATGACCGGCAATACGGCTTTCGTAGCAATAGGTCCACTGGTGATCTCATGGTTCATCTCACCGAACAGTGGAACAAATCTTTACATCGTTTTGGAGAAAGTAAGATTATTGCACTTGATATTTCAAAGGCATTTGATAAAGTCTGGCATCTTGCTCTCTTATCGAAAATGCTTGCTTTCGGTATCGATGAATCTCTTCTTTGTTGGATTAGAAATTTTCTTTCAAACCGTTCAATACAAGTTTTTTTGGACGGATTCAAGTCTGAAACCCATAAAATAAATGCTGGTGTGCCCCAGGGCTCCGTTTTGTCTCCGACCCTCTTCCTCATTTTTATAAATGATCTCCTGTCTGCTACTTCTAATCCAATACATTGTTTCGCTGATGATAACACTCTTAGCTTTTCATATTCGTTTCCAGACTCACAACCCTCCTCTTCGGATGTGGAACTGCAACGACAAAAAATATGATTAGCTCATTAAATTCTGACCTACACAGCATTGTACAATGGGGAATAAAAAATCGTGTGGAATTTAATGCTTCGAAAACGCAATGCTGTCTTGCAACGTTAAAACGAAATAAACCCTCTTTGCCACTATCTATGAGTGGCACTAGCATCAACGAAACGGAAAATCTCGATATCCTCGGAATGTGCATCAGCAACCACCTTTTGTGGAGCGATGTCTAGGTTTTTGAGACGTTGCAAGAAATTTTACTCTCCGTCTGATCTGGCTACAATCTACAAAACCTATATACGTCCGAAACTTGAATATAACTCTCATCTCTGGGCCGGTGCTCCAGTAACTTATTTAAGCCTCTTGGACAGTAATCAAAGAGGAGCTTCTAAAATGATTGGTGACATTAACATCATCAACTCGATTACGTCACTCGAACATCGACGCAAGGTTTCTTGTCTAACTCTTTTTTACCGTTATTTTAATGGTCTATGCTCAAGTGAAATAGCCAGTTGCATTCCTCCCCTTAAACAATTTAGCCGTTATACCGGCGCTTCTAGGAATGCCCATCAGTTTACCCTTGAGCCCAACTTCGGCCGTACTATGAAGTACAGAGCTTCATTTTTTAGCCGTACTACGCGAATGTGGAATGCCTTGCCACGCTTTATCTTTCCCTATCATTGCAATGTTCAGGAATTCAAAATCAATGTACACCGACACCTCCTATCCAACCCTTCCCTCTTTTCCTAATGCTCACACTGTGTCTTTGGCATATTAAAGGTATAAACAAAAACCTTTTAGTGTTCGCTAGTTATAAAAAAAAATGATTTGGTTTCGATCGTGCAAAATTCGTCTGTCCTAAAATTTCATCATGACATTAAAACTTTCAAAAAAAAATCAACAAAACATCTGACTGTCTTCTCTTGCAAGAAGACTTAAAATTATTCAGGAATGGTGCAATAATAATCGTCTTGTTTTAAATGTTGACAATGAGTTTTACAAGCAAAACAGTTCCAATAGTTTTTAATTACATGTTGGATTCTTGTCCTTTAAGTTGAATATATTTGTTGTGTGTTGTCTTAGATTCTAAACTAAAATTTAATGAACATATTAACTTCATAGTTAAAGAAGCAAATAGAGCTCTTGGTTTCATTAAGAGATTAGGTCGTGGTTTCAGCGATGCATATGTTTTAAAATTACTTTTTGTTTCATTTGTGAGACCAGTCCTGCAATATGCCTGTACAGTATGGTCACCTTACTAGGCAGTACACGTCACAAGACTCAAAGCCATTCAGAAAAGATTTTTGCGTTTTTGTCTTCGATTCCTTCCGTGGTTTCATGTATTACCGCATACTCACAAAGACATTCCTTCATAAACCTTCCTTCTTTGACAGATCATAGGAAGACTTGCAATTTTGTTTTATTGTTGGAATAATAAATGGAAAAATTTCATCACCATCAGTTCTTGGTAGTTTAAACTTAAGTTTTAGTCGTCCAAGTATAAGACTCCAGAAACCATTGAATACTAATTTTAGTATATCAAACTATGTTTGTATATAGTCTCTTTAATCAATTAACTGACATTTATAATAAATTTGACTCTGGTATTTATTCACCAAATGAAAATATAAAGAATATAAAATGCAAATTAATGTTTTTAACAGCCTAGTTTAAGTTTTAGATTTTAAGTATGTATTATATTTATAAGAACTGTTAACGTTAGTATTTAACAAATTGTAATAATACAATAATTTTTCCTCCAATCTTTTGACTGCAATCAATTGATTGTAATCTTTTGGACGTCATGCATTTTTTTCTTGCAAAACGGTCTGTAGCAGGTGAAGCATAAAATTCCAAAAACTGCAGCAAACAGTAAAAAACTATTGCTCTTACTGAAAAATGAAAAATGCTTAAGAACAAACCATTTATCATATTCTACGAACATGATTTCGATATACACAAGAGTTATCAATTGTACCAAAATTTATGTTCAAGACTCGATCAAATCGAAAAAATTGCACATGGAGTAGGTAGCATATTCCTATATGGTGCTGAACTATTCAGTTTTTCAATGTTTAACAGGAATCAAACTATCTCACTTGCACTTCATAAGAAACATCGAAACACCATTTGCATTTTAGAAAGTGCTGTCAAACTTAATCATTTTTAAATCTTCTTGTGCGGTGGAAACACCAAAAAGGTTTATTTAATCTAAACTGAGATAAACCTCTGGTGGAAACATAGCAAAACATAAATATCTTTTCTATTGTTTTCTCTTGCAAAATTAGTCCAGTTAGTCCATTTTCACTAACAAAACTAAATAATATCAACAGTAATAGATTGATTTTTTCCCAATGGAAAACACACATGATTCCAAATGCACAACTACTCAACGAACACAGCCATCGAGATACAAACGCAATATCAATCGTACCAACATTTGAGAACGAAATCACATAAGATCCATTCGAGACTCGTATAAATGTCAAAAACCCATCCGTAGTAAGATTATACTTTAATTTTTATTGGTAGTATTCATACTATGGATATTTTTTTTGTAATTCGTGTAAAATCCTACTATACTATGGATAGATTTTCCAACAAAACACGGGTATTTTACTTTTATCTTCAGTGAATAGTTTGTATTTGTAACACTGGTAAGATCATACTTCGCCACAGGTATTTTTGCCAAAAAACTTACTTAATATGTACATTGCATGAGGTGAATTATGAAATACCCTACTATTTATCGTCTTTAAATAAACTGTCAAATTCATTTTCTGACAGCTAATTGTAAAGGCTGCTGAAAGACATAGCAAGCATGTTTTTTTACGGCACTGACATATTATCTAACAATATTGTTACATTTACCAATTGGCTTCACTATTAAGTTTTTAATGAAAATAAGGGGTCATCTACATATTTGTATTTTGCACATAAATTATTTAAAACAAATCAGTTTAGTGTGTTAAGGGTGTAACATTGTCCTTTTTTCTACATAAACACATATCAGAAAAATGTGTTCTCTGCCAAGTATCTACATAATTCAACCGAACTGAATTAATTCAAGAAAAGAAAACACAAATAACTCTTTAATTTTGTAGTTGCATTGAATGTAACTTCATTTTGTAGGTATTCCTTTTTGTCTTTTGTAATATGTTCAGGAGCGCACTAGGTCTTCACTGGGTAACAAAAACAAACATTTTGTTAAATAAAGAATTAATTGGACGTCTATCTGAGCATAATTATATGAAAAACTACGGCCTCATGATGTTAAAAGTACAGAAAAGCTTTTACAAAAATACTGAAACTTTCATCAAGGGGCAGTTTAATTGAACCGGTTGATCGGGGGTTTAGTATTTTCAACTTATCGATTTCAATGGGTGAACTGATTTTTAACTGGTTCAATGGCAAAAGCTGTGGGAAACAATCTTAATCTAGAGTTTAGAGTATTATACTGGACTTATCCACTTGATATTTGTAACTAGAAGCAGTTTGGTGTGGATCAAACTAATCGGAGACTGTTGTTTCCACAGTTTGACACATTTTATACTGTCGCTACTAATTCACAACTACATTACATACATTAGGTGGCGCAACAGTCCGTAGAGAACCAGGGCCTAGTGACTTACAACTCTCAACCATTCCTGTGTGCGAGTAATGTTATCAGGGATGGAGGGGACCTACAATTTATATGCCGAATCCGAACGGCTAATTTGAGAAAGCACTTTTTCATGACAAGAATTACTCTTGGAGAATTTGTCAATTCCTCGCAAGAGGCAGTACCCGTGAAAACTCTTTTTTTTTTTTTAATTAAGGTGGCACAGGCAGGGATTGAACCCAAGACCTCTCGCATGACAGTCCAACGCACTAACCATCATGCCACGGGTACTACACTAATTCACAACTAATTTAAGGAAAATTATTAGCTAGAATGACCAATTATAAGTTTTTACCGTAAATTAACTGCAAATTAACTTTTTTAATCGGAGAATATAATTTTGCAAATCTTGCACTCATCGACAACTTTCTAGGGAATGAAATGCGCGGGCCTGTAATCTAATTTAACAATAGTAACATACATGATTCACTACATGGTCGTATGGTCGTATAGTCGTGGTCGATGGTATGCACACAATAGAAACGAATTTTTATACGCGCGTACTAACATCTAACAACTCATATAAGAAAAAAAACAATATCCTCGAAAGGATCCGACATAACATAGAGTTGGTTTTGCTATACGAGTTGGCTGTTGGCTTGACGTTCTCTGCAGTGAGTGAATAAAATTTCATTGAAATTCCTATTCTATCGCTATTACTTTTTCTATGTTCCTTTGCCATTTGATTCTATCTATGTGTATGTACATACATATGTACAAAACACACACACAAAAAAACAAGAAAGGAGAAACATCACCAAATGCAAATGTGACATTATATTAAAACACTTTCACATAAAATGTGGTAGAACAAACAATGTGACATTCAATTTAAATTCCTGAAATATCGTTACATCATTGTGATGGGTAGGGGAGAGGGGAGGCAAGAAGGACCACTTTTAAAAACTCTATTTTTTCCATTTTTAAACGAGAATCGAAGATATACACAAATCTAGAACCTTGCCTCAAAATGTTTGCCACAGCGACGCACTAGTTCAATTTTCCCATTTTTACAAAATTTCCGAAAATCTGTAATCTTGAATGGGTTTTGCAAAGTTGACGTTTTATTAACATACCGTACCGGTATTCTTTTATGTCGGTAAAGTATGTTTTTAATTAGTTCTAATTATTGAATACAAGATGCAGTTAAGAAACATGAGTTGGGAAATAATGATTACATTTTGTAATTACAACTTTCATTTCAATTATAAGGAATTTATGTATGATTGACTTTTTTTCATTACAATTAGATGTGAATTTAATTAAGTAAAAAGAGGCTGGGATGCGACCCACACTGATAACTTCCCATCCCGTCTGTCGATTTGTTTTGCTTAAAAGTTTGTCTATATGTATCAATTTTTACCAAATTTGCGTACTATTTTTTGTATATTTTATTTTTTTATGACAAAACGGACTGTTGGATTTTTATAAAAAAACTACTGAATTGCAAAAACAATATTTTCTGTGAAATAAAATAAGTTTGAAGCCAATATTTGTAATTTTTGAAAAGCTATTTGAATCGAAAGTAAATTTTTACCAAGTTTTAGTATTGTTTTTTTTTTTTGTAGGTTTTTATTTTTTGTAAAAAAAACTGTCAATTCGATTTTTCTCAAAATCTTTCCTAATGTTGAAAACAATATTTCTTATAAGTTAAAATTAGTTAGAAGCCATTATCTCAAAATTTTGAAACGATATTTGAGTCGAAAATCAATTTTTACCAACTTTTGTTAAATTTTTTTGCCGGTTTTTAATTGTTTGTAAAAAAAACTGTCAATTCGATTTTTTTCAAAATTTTACTGAATGTTGACAACAATATTATTTGAAAGATAAAAGTAGTTTAAAGCCAAAATCTCAAAGTTTTGAAAAGATATTTGAGTCGAAAATCAATTTTAACCACCTTTTATACATTTTTCTTAAACTTTTATTTTTTGTAAAACAAAACTGTCAATTCGATTTTTCTCAACATTTTTCAGAATGTTGAAAACAATATTTCTTATAAGTTAAAATAAGTTTGAAGCCTTAATCTCAAGTTTTTGAAAAGATATTTGAGTCGAAATTCAATTTTTACCAACTTTGAGTAATGTTTTTTTTAGGTTTTTATTTTTTATAAAAAACGGTCAATTAGATTTTTCTCAAAATTTTATCAGATGTCAAAAACATTATTCTTCGTTGCACAAAATTGTTTTGGAGATGAAATCATATTTTAGTCGTAAAATTTTCGAGGTCACAATTTTTTTTTTTCAGTTTTTTTTTTTTGATTTATAAAAAAACGTTAATTGGATTTTTTTCCAAAAATATAATTGTTTTGTATCACGTTACAATATATGATATAAAATTTAATTCAAGTCTCTAGCGTCATTGGTTCATGGGATATTTAGGTTTAACCAAAATGTTCACCTTTTTTTTAAACTGCTATGGTAAAAAAACCACCCACGAAATTTTCTTCAGAGCCCTTTCTGCATCTTTCTGCTTTATTATCTTTATAAAAAAATTTATTTGAAGTCGATATCTCTACTGGTTCTGGACGACGAAAAAAACGTCACGAACGTACGTACACACGCACGCACAGACATCTTTCTAAAAAATTTTTATTTCGACTCTAGGGACCTTGAAACGTCGAGAAATGTCAACATTTTCAATTCGACAAATCGGACCCATTACAATAACTTCCTATGGGAAGTTAATAAACATTTTAATTACGTGTAATTGAAAAAAATATTAATTTCAATTACATGTACTTGAAATTGAAAAAATGCACTAATTAATTACATGTAATTGAAAATTTGTACAAGTTAGATGAAGCTTTTAATAAAATGTTATTAGGAATTGAAATTCCTAAATTAAATTCTAAAGAAATTAAAAATTAAAAAGGTGTATAAAGATTTCAATTACAAGTAATTGTGTTTTCCAACTCTGATTTATAACATGTGGAGCTTTTTGCCCCCCTCTCTCCTATATAATGTGTGTATAAGGATTTGCAAATTGAAAGCATCACATATGCCAGACCTTAATTTCAACACCAGTCTCTGAGATTTTCTTGAAGGAGACTTGACTGCCATCTGTATGACTATGAGGGGATTCCACTGACTGTCTTCTGTCTCAAAAATGTGATTTTGTTTTTATTTTACGATCTAAGAACAAAGACGCAAAAAAAAAAACTATAGGTTATGTTAGGTATACATCGCAAAGTACAAGTACATTTCAACAAGGATCATTGCTATGCAATTTTACTGTTCTTTTCGTCGTATATATATATATGTAAGTACGATGTAAAAGAATACGAAGTACGATTGGCAACTAAAACTAGAAATTAACCCAAAAACAACCTCGAACGAACGAACAAACGAACGAACAACCTCGGTTATCTTGTACAATGAATCTCTGACCCCGATTAATACATCAACGATAGTGATATATATGCAAAAGGCTTTTGGGAAAGGATTTTCTCTTAATCCCATGAAAGTCACTTGTTCTTCTCAGAACTCAGATCAAGAAGGATTCAAATGTATCTAGGTACCTACGAGTATATCTTTATAGTGCGGTACTCGTAAAATAATCAACAAGGATACAATATTGGATTTCTCAATTTGACTCCAATTCCGCCCAACAAAAGGACATGAATACGATATACAATGAGAGTAGATTTCTGCTTGAACAATCGGTTGGAATTAGTTTTTCGTGAGACTGAGTCTCTTAGTGCTCTATTGGAGTTTTCTGGGAATAGGATGCAATCGGTCTATATTTTTGTTTATTTTAATTTTGTTTTTCCTGTGAAAAATTCTTCGAGTTGCATTTGGAAAGTAAATTTTGTTTTTCTGTTTTAGTTTAGATATTATATAGAGATAGGTTTGTAGATATACTTGGGTTGATGCAATTGGAGGGTGATGGCTGATGGTTTCGTAAGTCGTCGTCGTTTTTGTCATATCTGATATAAAGCTGCATTTTGCGATTTCATTTTCATTGTGACAGAATGAAAATTACTCGATAAAGGATAAAGCATCAGATATATACAGTATCAAGCAATGCCAAGGAAAATATGCTGGATGATGGTAATGGAAAATGTATTTGTCAGACTGATTTTGTGGGATTTTGTTTCTGTGTTTTAGTAAAGGTATAGGTCCTTCCTATACCAACCCTTGGATCTATGCAAAGGACCACATCTTAAGGGGATAACAAGATGGTTGTGGGTTTTATCAATGGGTAATTCCGATGATTTATGCAAATGTCAGTAAGGGATATACCTATTCTATGCCATTACCAATAAATTTTTAATGTAAGAAAAAATACCACTACAGACGGAGTTTTTTATGTTTTTTTATTGTTGTTCTTCTATTTTTATCACCATGAATGTCTGGAATGGTAAATAAAAAAGATCACAAATTGAAGTGAGAATTCTTAAGTCAATAACTGATAACAGCTGAGTGGTCTTAGACCAGTATCGAGATAAATCAACTTTCAAATTTCAGGCATTAAAAGGAAATAAAGTCCCTAATCTGGTCAAAATCTACTAAGCCCGAAACATTTGCCGGTTATATTAAGTGGTTGTAGATAAGATAGGTATTGTTTTTGGCAAATTTTTTAAGGATATGAACGTAGTAGTAGATAACTGAAAGACATAACACCGACTTCCAACCAATTAACTTGTAATTAATTGTTGAAGCCGAAGCTTGAATGACATTTAAATAACGTGGAAACTGGATAAACATAAAACAGCTGACGGTCTTTTTAAAAGAATTTATGTAAAACCTGTAGGGATAATAAACAGCATTGTTATACAAAATCTCGACATCCTTAAAATCATTCTTCAATAATTTTTGCAAGGCTTCAAGGTCTATTTAAATTTGGACCGCAATGATTATTAAATAATAGGAAGAACAAAAAGTGCCATTGACACTTTTGGAGTTATCAACGTGATTTTTCGTTTCAGATAAGTCTAAATAAAAAATAAATTAGGTGGCACAACAGTCCTTTTTGAGAACTATCAACAAGGGCCTAGTGACTTAAAACTCTTAATAATTCCTGTGTGCAAGTACTGTTGTCAGGGATGGAGGGGACCTACAGTTTTTAAGCCAAATCCAAACGAATAATTTGAATAAGCACTTTTCATGACACGGATTACTCTTGGAGGATTTGTCAATTCCTCGCAAGAGTTAATACCCGTGAAAATAACTTTAAATGGCACAGGCTTAGATTGAACTCAAGACCTCTGGCATGACATGACAGCCCAAACATAATGCCTCGGGTACTTACTTTCAGATAAGTCTTTTATCTAAATAATGGAACAAAAAATATGTCTGGTTACAAACATACATTTTACAGAAACCAACGTTTTTAACATGACCAGCTATAATTTAACTGTCAGATTTTGTGTGACAATTTAGTGTAAGAAATGTTATTGCCAGCCATTATTAAATGTCCATATTTAAGCACCAAAAAGTTGTACCGAGTTACCGTGTTAGCTAAAAATCAAATTAATCCAACGCACGCATATGATACTCAGGCGTATACGTACTTATGTTATATTTCTTTATTTTATGTACGAACATATTTATTGGGTTTGTTCTTAAGAATTTGAAAACTTTAAATCATAATTTTAGACAGACAGCAATATTGTTTAATTATATAATTAAGAACTGTATTGTCATTCCATTTATTTTGAACTTTCCATTGGAAGTTATTCATTTCATTCATTCATTTTTCGTTTTTTGGAAAGCTCTAGACATATTACTTATCCATCAATAGTTTCATATTGTTACGATTTTCATAAAGAAAATTTCGAGGAAATCAATATACATATGTATATATGTAATATGTATGTACCTTAGTACAATCCTTTTTGATATTACAAACCAATGTTGTGGTATAGACATGTTTTACAAAAAAAATGGTTAACTTCATTTCCCTTAATGTACCCTTATAACGTCGTAAAACAATGTCCTCCTCTCCACCATGGTATAGTAGAAGACCAAGTTCACTTTAAAATAAAAGAAATAAGTTATGGGACATTTGTCTGCACTCCAGACTACTCTAACTATCTCAGAATATATCTGAATTTTACCTCTACGCTGTTTAATCGATACTCAATTAAATCTTATAAACGATCCTAAGTCTTTTTATCATTAAGTAAACTTTATAAGAATATCAGAACTCACTCCAACATTTTTGCTACCTACTTCAAACAATCCTTTACCGATGAATTTTTTGTTCCAAATATTGCATATTTTGAAAATCTGACTTATTTTTTTTTCGGTCCATTACTTCCTCGAAAAATTGACCCTGATTGAGCCTGATCCCGGTAATATTTTTAATAAAGTGTTATATAACACTATATTCTCCTCTTTCACTAGTTTTTAGTCTATCTTTAACTCAAGGAGAATTTCCACATGTGTGGAAAACCTCCGTAGTAATTTAAGCTTACAAAAAGGGGCACGAGTACGATAACTTTGGCGCCAAGATATAATAACGGTTTTTGGTAGAGGGTCTTAATACAAGCATTTTCTACTATAGGAGGGGGGATCTATCTCCCCCCATTTAGGCGGGAGGGGCAATTTAAAAAAGTTATTATTTAAAATGGAAAAAAATAATTAAAAAATAACGGTGATACATACAATTAAGTTGTATACATTTTTTTAAAGCCAACATTCTGTTCTATTAGTCAGTTTTTAAATCAAGTCAAAACTATGCGTAGTTTTTGAAAAATTTAATTTTAAACTCAAAATTTGAGTAAAAAAAGTTAAAAAAAGGTTTAAAGTGTAACTTTTTCAACACTTCAAGATTATTTACCATTGTTTTTATTTCAGAATTTATTGCTCTTATTTATTTTTGATCAAAAACTGAAAACTAGATGATTTTATGTATTTTAGTTTTTGAGAAAATTGAAAATAAAAATTTAATTTTAAACTCAAAATTTGAGTAAAAAAAATTAAAAAAAGGTTTAAAGTGTAACTTTTTCAACACTTCAAGATTATTTACCATTGTTTTTATTTCAGAATTTATTGCTCTTATTTGTTTTTGATCAAAAACTGAAAACTAGATGATTTTATGTCTTTTAGCTTTTGAGAAAATTGAAAATAAAAATTTAATTTCAAACTCAAAATTTGAGTAAAAAAAATTAAAAAAAGGTTTAAAGTGTAACTTTTTCAACACTTCAAGATTATTTACCATTGTTTTTATTTCAGAATTTATTGTTCTTATTTGTTTTTGATCAAAAACTGAAAACTAGATGATTTTATGTCTTTTAGTTTTTGAGAAAATTGAAAATAAAAATTTAATTTTAAACTCAAAATCTGAGTAAAAAAAATTAAAAAAAGGTTTAAAGTGTAACTTTTTCAACACTTCGAGATTATTTACCATTGTTTTTATTTCAGAATTTATTGCTCTTATTTGTTTTTGATCAAAAACTGAAAACTAGATGATTTTATGTCTTTTAGTTTTTGAGAAAATTGAAAATAACCACAACTACTATTTTAATTTTTTTTGCTTGAGTGGTCTTATTTTGATAGTAATAATGGTATTTGCGTATGCGTAATGCGTGTTTGGGTGTATGCAACAGTAAGGTGTGCGCGAGTTTGGGTGTATGCAACAGTGGCAACTGTAAGGGGGGGCATGCTGCCCCCCTGCAACCCCCCTGCTAGGGAGGGCTATAGGATTTGGGGTGGGTGCAAGTTGGAGTGCGTGCAAGGTGGGGAGGGGGCAAGGTTCGGTGGGTGCAAGATGGGGTACATGCAAAGTGTCTTTTGCATTTAAATAAACTGGATTTAAGAAAAATTAATTTACCCTAGGTATATCTTAATCCATATTCGATTATTACTATCAAAATAAGACTACGTTAATACTTAAGCAAGGAAAAAGTAATTTAATTAAAATATTTTGTTTTGGTAATTTTCAATTTTCTCAAGAACTAGAAGACATCAAGTCATCTAGTTTTCAGTTTTTGATCAAAAACAAATAATGGTAATGAATTATAAAAAAAAATAGTAGATAATCTGAAAGTCTTGAAAAATTACACTTTAAACCTTTTTTTTAACTTTTTTTTGCACAAATTTTGACTTTAAAACAATTTTTTTCAAAAACTATGCATAGTTTTGACTTGATTTGAAAACATGCTAATAGACAAAAGTGTTGGCTTTAAAAAAAGGTATAATACTTAATTGTGAGTATTACCGTTATTTTTTAATTATTTTTTTTTTTAATTTAACGTACGTATTTTTTGCAATTGCCCATACCACCTAAACGGGGGGAGATAGACCCCCCGTCCCTCCCATAGTAAAAAATGCTTGTTTTTAACTGTTCTATACAAATCTGTCATTAAACTTTGTCGCCAAAGTTATCGTACTCTCCCCCAATATTAAATATTATTCTTTATTTGAAAAACATACATAAATTAATTTGTCAGAAAATATTACCTTTAAGATTCATTCAATTTCCGAAAATCAAGTAGAAAATATTATTATTATTTTTAATAAATAAATATTGAAATTGGAAATTTTGCTTGGCTTTTACTTCTAGAAAGATCATCTTAACAATTCCAAAACTATTTGAACCGTCATGTCATTTCCCCCTAGGCAACATGGTTTGCAGAAATTTAAGTCTAAGTCGTTGCATAAACGCTCTCGGCGATTAAAAAAGCAAACGAAGATGGCTTAATCTCCACTGACTTTAGTAAATCCTCTTCAAGTTTTCTACTCTAGGCAATATTCACATGAGCACGACCAACGACCAACGAATGAACGAATATTTGTCGATTTTGAGATTTCTTTCCCATGAGAGTTTTTAATTCGTCGCGAATGAAGTTTGAAATTCACCAGCGAAACCAAAACAAGAACGATTTTTTAGGTTAAGTACGCGCGATTTTTTTATTCGTTGCGAGTGTGGATAATGTGGAACGCGAATAAAGTTTGACAGTTCGTATCAACTATAATGTTTTTCGCGACGAATAAATTTGTTTTCTTAACTTTATTAATATATGATATTGAAAAGTAAAAGTATGCATCATAAATCAAATAGAAACTAACGGGTGATTTTTTAAGAGCTTGAGAACTTTTAAAAAAAAAAAACGCATAAAATTTGCAAAATCTCATCGATTCTTTATTTGAAACGTTAGATTGGTCCATGACATTTACTTTTTGAAGATAATTTCATTTAAATGTTGACCGCGGCTGCGTCTTAGGTGGTCCATTCGGAAAGTCCAATTTTGGGTAACTTTTTCGAGCATTTCGGCCGGAATAGCCCGAATTTCTTCGGAAATGTTGTCTTCCAAAGCTGGAATAGTTGCTGGCTTATTTGTGTAGACTTTAGACTTGACGTAGCCCCACAAAAAATAGTCTAAAGGCGTCAAATCGCATGATCTTGGTGGCCAACTTACCGGTCCATTCCTTGAGATGAATTGTTCTCCGAAGTTTTTCCTCAAAATGGCCATAGAATCGCGAGCTGTGTGGCATGTAGCGCCATCTTGTTGAAACCACATGTCAACCAAGTTCAGTTCTTCCATTTTTGGCAACAAAAAGTTTGTTAGCATTAACCGATACCGATCGCCATTCACCGTAACGTTGCGTCCAACAGCATCTTTGAAAAAATACGGTCCAATGATTCCACCAGCGTACAAACCACACCAAACAGTGCATTTTTCGGGATGCATGGGCAGTTCTTGAACGGCTTCTGGTTGCTCTTCACTCCAAATGCGGCAATTTTGCTTATTTATGTAGCCATTCAACCAGAAATGAGCCTCATCGCTGAACAAAATTTGTCGATAAAAAAGCGGATTAAAAAAAAAAAAAGCGGTAATAAAATTCAATGATTTGCAAGCGTTGCTCGTTAGTAAGTCTATTCATGATGAAATGTCAAAGCATACTGAGCATCTTTCTCTTTGACACCATGTCTGAAATCCCGCGTGATCTGTCAAATACTAATGCATGAAAATCCTAACCTCAAAAAAATCACCCATTATATTGCTATCGTTTTGTAAAAAATTTGTGTGGAAATATGTCTTCAAACGTATATAAACTCACATTTTGTAATTCATTCGTCGTTCGTTGGTCGCGCTCATGTGAATAATGCTTTAGAACCGATTTTGTTGCAATGGATTTCTTTTTACCAAAAAAGCCGTGTATGAAATGTATTCTTCAATTCCGCTCTCTCCTAACTTTTCTTGCTACCTCTGGCATACCACATAGTAGTCACTTAGGTCCGCTTCTTTTTATCCTCATCATTATTGACACGGATTTGATTTCTAAGTATTCCCATATCTCACTTAACATTGATGACACAAAATTTTTCAAGTTCATTACGTCAATGCATGATTTTTATCATATTAGCTTGACAGTTTCTCAACTCAGCATTTGGCTTTGTAAAACTTTGATTAAAGAAATTTTCCAACCCTTAAGGTAACCCAATCTCTCTACATCACCTTTTTATGTTCTCTCGTTGAATACTTTTCTCAACTATGTTCCACTTACCAAGGTGTATATATTTCGAGAATGGAAAGCGTTCAAAGACGTTTCCTTCGATTTGCGCTTCGAGTCCTTCCTTGGCATGATCCCATGCTCCTTTCTCCGTATCAAGACCGACTTAAATTAATTCATTTCAAGACTCTGGAAAAACGAAAAAAGATATCTGACATCTTGTCATCAGTGGCAAGTCGCTGAACAGCTCGTATAACTCCTGATTAAATCTTCTCCGCCAGATGTTACTTTGCCTGTTGACACAAACCGAACCATAGATCGTACGTAGAACCTTCCTCTCGAAGATACCAAGAGATCCTTCATCCGCCTGGGAGAGGTTCCATGCTTCTGCACCATACAGCAAGACTGGGATGATTAAAGTTTTGTACAGTGTCTCTTTGGTACTTCGCGATAGGGCCTTATTCCTCAACTGCTTGCTTAGACCAAAGAAACAGCGATTAGCAAGGCTAATTCTGCGTTTGATCTCCGCGCTGATGTCATTTGCAGAATTAACAGCAGTGCCCAGATAAACAAATTCGTTTACCACCTCAAAGTTGTACCTGTCAATTGTCACATTTTGACCAAGTCTACGGTGTGAATCGACTCTATTTGACGACAGTAAATACTTCGTTTTGTCCTCGTTAATGTCAAGACCCATTTTCTTCTCCTCAGACTCGATATTAGAGAAAGCACCCGTCACTGCTCGT
The DNA here is from genome assembly GCA_920104205.1 of Eupeodes latifasciatus. Taxonomy (NCBI): domain Eukaryota; kingdom Metazoa; phylum Arthropoda; class Insecta; order Diptera; family Syrphidae; genus Eupeodes; species Eupeodes latifasciatus. Next base: position 41,365,573 of record OV049925.1, on the reverse strand, counting down.
TTGGTTCTTCCCATAATATCGATGTCATCTGCATATCCAAGATATTGTGTGGATTTTTGAAAGATGGTACCACTTGTATTGGCGTTGGTGTTGAGCACCACTCTTTCAAAAACAATATTGCAGCAGCTACATGACAGCGCATCGCCTTGTCGCATGTCCTCTGCTGGTTTCGAAGGTTTCGGTCAAGTCTCTTCCAATTTTGACGCAGCAACGAGCATTTTCCAGCGTCATCCTGATAAGTCGTATCAGTTTGGTAGGGATACCAAAAATCAACATGGCACGGTATAGTTCGTTCCTGTCTACACTGTCATAAGTTGCTTTAAAATCGATGAAAAGATGATGTGTTTCGATGTTATATTCTTGGGTCTTTTCCAGTATTTGGCGTAGAGTGAAAATTTGGTTGATGGTAGATTTTCCAGGCCTGAAGCCACACTGGTAAGGGCCAATTTGTTCGTCAGTAAAGGGCTTCAGGCGTTCACATAATACGCTGAACCAGATCGATGTTTAAAAGGCTAATGCCTCTGTATAGTTGGCGGAGAGAAGGCGGCCACCTTTTTTATGGATCGGGCAGATAGTGCTTAAGTTCGACTCGTCGGGCATGATTTCTTCCGACCAAATTTTAGTAACTAGCTGGTGCATGCTCCTTACCAGATCTGCTTCAGCGTACTTAAAAAGCTCCGCCTGCAGGCCATCATCACCGGCCGCTTTGTTCGACTTCAGCCTGGTGATGGCTAGTTTGATCTCACTCTGGTCGGGTGTGTGGAACTCTAGATCGTCAACCAAATGGATTTAACGTGGCTGTTCGCTGGCGGAATCGTTGACTTCATCACCATTAAGCAGCTGGTTGAATTGGTCTCTGCAGATTTTTAGCATTGACTGCGTTTCTACTACGGTATTACCCTCCTTATCTTTGCAGGCTCCAGGGCGGCTAGTGAATCCCTTTTTTTTCTTTTTGACTCTTCTATAAAAGCTCCGCACCTGTTTTCTGTTAAAACATCCCTGGATCTCCTCGACTTCACGCTGCTCATGGGCTTTTTTCTTTCTTCTGAGCAAGCGGTTATCATCCCTTCTCTTGTCGACGTAGAGCTGGCGGGAAGATCGTGTCCTCCTTTGCTACCACAGTCTGTATGCCTCCGTTTTAGCTTAGTTTGCCTGAGCACATTCAGAGTCAAACCAGGGGTTCCTTGGTGGCGGTTGTGAGAAACCTAGCACCTCTTCTGCAGCATTCCTGATGGATTGTTTGCAAAGCTGCCAGTGGGTCTCTGGGCACATCTCGTCCGTTGTAGGGTTTCGCAAGCTCTAGAGATACTCGGTCGGCAAAGGCATTGGCGGTATCCTGCTGCTGCAGTTTTCCAACGTTGAATCTTCTCCTCGAGGTTGTTGTTCGCCTAAGAGCTTCCATGGATATTCGTACGCGCAGTTTAGCACCAACTAGGTAGTGGTCGGAATCTATGTTGGCTGATCTGTACGTACGAATGCCAAGTATGCTAGAGGAGTGTCTTCCGTCAATAGCAACATGATCGATTTGGTTGCATGTTCGATCATCGGGGGACCACCAAGTACCTTTGTGGATTTTAACATCGTTTTTGGGACATTGCTCATATGTTTTGACGAGGAGTTCGTAGAATTCTTCTTTGGTATTGTCATCCTTCTCTTCCGACGGGGCGTGCGCGCTGATAAGGCTCAGGTGGTGGAATTTGGCCTTAATGCGGATTGTCGTTACTCTTTCGCTTACTTCCCGAAAGCTTAAAACTCTTTGCACTAGTTTCCCTCTGACAGCAAAACCACATCCAAATAAGCACTTCCTCCCATCGAGTAGACACTTCCCATAGTAGAAATCACAGCCTTAAATCTTCCTACTGCCTGGCCCATTCCATCGCATCTCCTAGAGGGCTGTCACATCAGCTTTAATTTCGGCGAGGGCATCGGCAAGCTGCTCTGCTTTGCGTGGCCGGTTGGGTGTACGTACATTCCATGTACATACACGTAATTCGTTGTCCGTTTTTCGTTTGCGGGGGGGGAGGGTTGTCAACATTATTAGTTCGTTCATCCGAGGCTATTACTTGTGTTAGATTGTTAGAGGTGGTTCTTCAGAGCGATATCTGGTCTTTTGCTCCTACTTCCTGAGAAGGTAACTCAGGTGACACAGCTGTGGATCCGATGGATCCAACGTTCGTCGTTAGTTCACCTTTCGGTTACCCAGCGGGCACCACTAGGAGGTGACGATACTATTTTGCACCACCTCTTCACACTAACCCCCGTAATTTGATATTAAGATATCGTTTCAAAAACTGCCTCTTTCACCAGCATCATCCTTAGCTATGAGTTACTTTATTTTTAAGTTAGATTAAGTTTATAACTTGAATTAAGCCGAATAAATGGGGACTTTTCCCACTATACGAGTAATACCACATTTTACTCTAAAAGAAAAACCTCTGCAAAGCCAACTAAAATATATGTAAATAAAGGTAAAGCCTCTTTTCTGTTTTAATCATATAGAATGTATAACAATGTACATAATGCAAAAACCCAAGGACAACCTATATAATCAGTTGAATGCGTTTTGTATTAACAAAATACTCTTCCATATCAAATTTTTCGATGCGACAAAAACAACAAATTATGGAACAGTCCTAATTTGGACAAAATGGCCATTTTTAAACATTTTTATCACCATGAATTGTAACTGATGGCAATTAAATGTATTTTATTTAGCCGTTAACAAATAATCTTTTTGCTATTAAAATCAAAGAACTAAATAAAAATAATGGAATAAGCTGACATTTGATGTTAAAACTATAAAAGCCAAAGTTTTGAAGGTATTTTATAGCCATTTTTAAAGCCACCCTTACTGCCTTCGTTCATCTTTAGGTTAGTAAACAAAACAGTAAAGTATATGTTTCAAAAACAATCAGCTTACATAACATTTACAAATGTTATGAACCTTTTAATTTTAATTATGAAAAAGACGTGATTTTCTCAAAAATTTCCCCTCTTTTAAATAATTCCAAAAATTGCAATTCAAATTAATTCTACTTGATCCTTTAAGTAGATGTAACGTTGGTAGATAATAAAGATATAGATACTCAAGCATTCTTCAATTCATGTATGAGTATAGGTAAACAGAGAATAAACTTGTTAACCCATATTAATTATGCCATTTATGGTTCAAAGTACAAATTAGGTATACCACATACTGTAGAAATAGTGACAGCTGTGTTAGCATGATTTCCATCCGCCTATGGCACACCCCCATTATCCTCTGATGTCTATGATATATACATATACATATATATATTCTATATGAGGAGGTGTGTAATAATGTAGTAGCTCTAGATTTAGCTGTAGCTATAGAGCACGTGCCTGCCTCAGGTATTTGCAATGTCTACGAAAACACGTTCTCCTATCGTTAGATCTAATCCACATCCGACGTCCGTTGGCTCAATTCAAAAAATTTAGACATACATATATGTATATCAAGTCAGATATGACTATGTATGTAGAACCAAAACCAACTCTCCACATATTCCACTCAATCATCCATCCACATCCATTCCATGCCGGTACCCTATGCCCGGTACCCGATACCCGGGTACAGCATCAGCACCCTCTCTCAACCAGCAACATCTGCTCATTGCCAGGAAAGCAGCAACCAGCATTGCTAACAGGGCTTTTACGTTTGCTAGACGCGTTCCTCATCTAATTCACTTCCTACGTGACCACAAAATCCATCAAAATATTTTTAATAAACTTTGGCACCCCCTTAATCCGGGCCCAGTCTACCGTTCGTCGCTCGCACGTACATACATATATAATTTCTGATAATGTGCACGTTAAGATGAATGTTGGTTGTATGGAGATGGTGATGCTGAATGCCTGCTTTGGCTATATAAGGACTCTCTTCACCTGTCACCAGAAAGTACCTTCTCAGCATTTTCTATTATTAAACAGGAAAAAGTATCTATCACCCATGATGATTCCTTTGCGAAGACAAAAGGAACAGAGTTTAGCAGTAGCTTGGCCCTCTCGCACCTCGCATCCAACTAAAGGGCACCACAATACGTCATAGCATATCCATCAAACTGTAATTGGATGAAAATGGGAAAAAGGACGTGAAAAAAAGGAGTCAACCACGCGAACAGCATTGCATCTCATTACATTACCAGCCAACAGTCAGGATCAGAACAAGATGCAGTGTTAGAATTGTTCCCATCAGTCGAACCAAGGGTATCTCATCTACTTCTCTGCCTTTCAACGTCGTCGTCGGCGTCCTCGTCCTCAACCTGGTACTCGTTGTAGTTCGCCGCCACAGAAAACATTGGTGTGAATAAGTTTAGCTATCGAATCTTCAAACTTCATTATTTCGAGAAAGACGAAAAGAGTCAGTTGGTGGGAAAAGAAAAACACCGGAACTGCATTAGGAACGGGATGTACTCGTACCATCATCATACAGATTGGGTTTATGTGTATTACTCGTATGTCAGATCAGTGTTGTCGTTTGCATAAGATTAAAAGAGCTGATATCTCTTATATGAAGTTACAGGTAAAGGGATGTATGTATAAATGGTGGACTTATTTTATGACATATTATTAACCTGAAAGAGCATATCCTCTTTTGTGACATTGACATACAGGGATTGTAAGAATACAAATTATAGAATCGTGTTGAGATCTAAATCACGTTTTTAATCAAAAATATAGCAAAACGTTGGAAAGGCTATTTGTCAGACTACTTGTGTAGAGTTCACTGTTCATCGAGATGTCAGATTCTTAAAAGAGTGCAATTTTTTGTGAATGTAATCTTTAATGGCTTGTAAAAGAATGCAATCTTTTGTGAATACAATCTTTACTTATATTTAATTCAAAGAGTGAATTAGTAGTAGAATTCACTTTTAAATTGTAACCAATTTTTTGACATAATAAGATTGCTAACATTTTTTCTTTCAATCATTTGAATGCAATCAATTGATTGAATTCATTTAAACTCTTTGCAGTCTGTTCAATTGGATATTGTGTGAGAGAGTTGCAGAGCATTTGAATCCAGTTTCCAGAAATGGTATGCTGCATTTTCCATAACAGAGATTTCTTTTCAAGAATTGATCTCTCAGTATATATTTATAAGCTTGAAGCTCGCTTCAAATGTTTGTGAGCTTTCGTCTAGTTGAAATGAGTTGAGGAGAAATGTGGTGTCAAAATTTGCGCGTTGGTTTGACAGATACCCTAAAAGTTGCATTTGAACGTTGATAATTGTTCTTATTTAATCTTTTGGGGATAATTGTGGACAGCAGTTCAAAAATACAACTGTCCAAATAGGGAACCATTCAAAATGAAACATCTTATTGGAAAACCCCACTACATTGGTATAATCGGCTTCATATATTTTTTAAAGACCCAATTCCTGTGGATTTATTGCGACAGCACTGCAAAACCGCTGCTGCTGCGATGGCAATGGGATTGAAAAAACGTTGCGTTGTCCTCTTTAGCGATTTGGTTGCAGTGATGCTTGTCGTCTTTGTCGCCGTCCACGACAACGAGCGATGGCATTACGGCATTGGTGCGAAATATTAATAAATGAGGCTCTCCCAACCCAAAGGACCTATGAGGACAAGAGGGGGAAAAGAACATGGCACATTCCTGTTCTTGATGTTGGTGAAAAGCTGAAAAAAAATCGTTGTGCATTTTTCATATTCTTTGGAGGACAACTTCATTTTTCTTCATTCAAAAGTTTCACGCATATTAAAACTATGCTGCAGTTCATGCAGCAACCATCTATGTTGTAAGGTTAGCAAGGATATGGCAATGAAGATGGAGATGAAGATGAAGATGGTGATGGTTGATGGCGATGGTAATGGCAGTGGTATGTTAACCAGATATTTTTTTCTACTGTCGGGGTCCATCTCTCTAGGAGCTCTAACATGTTCGTTTCTTTTTTTCTTTACCACCTTTCATGTCTATCAGGCTTGTAAAGTTGTTTTAATTTGTTATGGCTTAGGATCCTTGACATCAGCTCTCTTCTTTCTTTCTTTGTCTTCGTTTATTTCTTTCTTTTTTTTTATTTTTCTTAAGTTTTATTTTTGTTTCTTAGCTCTTGCAATTCCTTGGTCGTTGATTCTTCTGGTATTCCTCCGTTCTTTTCCGTTGTGGTTTTCGACACGATGATGAGTATTGGGTGAGGACTGAGGATAGAGGTTCTTATATAGAGCTCTTAAACGTTGAGTTGAAACGCGAGTATTCCTCGGTGCTGCTCTGATGCTATAAGGTCGTGGCTCGTGGGTGAAAAAGGCAGTACCTATTGCTCATCTCATGAATGTTGAAAAGAATTTCACTGAAGTTAATGGAAATTTCTTTGGTATTTAGCCGCATATCCTCCGTCAACGCCCGCCACCGCCATGTACTATATTTTGTGTTTTGAGGTTAGGTATATATTCATTTATTCTGCTACCTTAGGAAACTCCTTGCCATCAGTCACTATAGGTATCTAACTAACTTTTTTACATCTGCATATAGTTTTTGATGGGACTTGATGGTAAACGTGAAGAAAATTTTGAATTTTAGGTGTATTACCGAAAGCTATAAGATCATATTTCCAAAAAGAGCTTTATTAAAATAGAATTTTTTGTGTGCACATTTTTAAAATTCAAACAACAAAATATGGAATGAATTTCAAGTGCGCATAAAGTAATTCTTATTCTGTAAGGATAAGAATCTAATTTTTGTGTATGAACGTCTTGTAGACATTTTTCAAAGTAACTGCTTTGTTTTCTACATAATTTGACAACTCGTTAGAAGTCGTTTACGTCTTGAAACATTGAAGTTCTAAACAATAGGTGTTCCAAATTTGTTTCAGTTATCAGTCTTAAACAAGACCCTATTCATTTCAAAATTATTGAAATGCCATTTAAAAGGTGGTGAAATGTACAATACATATTAAATATTTTTTTTTTAAGATATTTCTTTTTTATTATAAAGTTTGAAGGTTGACGTTATGTGTGAAACACTACATCATTGATCACGACGACGTGAATTTTTGCAAGCATCGATTCTTACCCATAACTGCCATAACTTGACGAATGTTGGTTTTTAAGTGCTCAAGAGTTAAAGGTTTATCATCATAAACACGGTCTTTTGCGTAGCCTCACATAAAAAGTTCGGCAGTGTCAAAACGCATGATCTTGGTGGCTAGTTGATATCGCCAAGACGAGAAATTATGCGTCCATCGTCGCTTTGGAAGAAGTAAGGTCCAATCACTCTTCCGGACCAAAAAGTGATTTTTTTTGGATGTTACGGTCTCTCTTCAATTACTTGATGATTCTCAAAACCCCAAATATGAACATTTTGTTTATTAACATATCCACCGAGTGAGAAATGAGCTTCGTCGCTGAAGAAAATTTTGTTTGAAAAATCGCCGTCCACCACCTGTTGTTCAAGCACCCATTTCACGTATCTGCGAACGTTGTGAATGGTCAGCTTGCTTCAGTTGTTGTGTGAGTTGGACTTTATAAATAAATACGCCATAATGTGCCGTAAGACAGTCCTAATTCCTGAGAACGACGAGGAATCGACACATTTAGGTCTTCGGCAGCACTTTCACTTACAGAAACGATATTTTCAGTGGTACGAGCAAAACGATGATGATCAGGACTTACAATATCTGTTACCAATCCAGTTTCGTCAAATTTTTTCACAAAAGTTCAAAATCTACAATTAACATTTTCAATGGAAAAATTGTTCTAAGAGACAACCATCAACAACTACTAAAAAGCTACACGTCAACACAATCAAAGAATAGGAGCTCCAAAACAGTAAAAATGAACCTTGTTGGAATATAACGGATTAATCAGCGCAAACCATTTTGAGTGTTCGTTTGGGCCTCAGAAAACTGAAGTTTATATTTTCAAAAAAATTGGTTGGGATGCGAATCGTACTTATAAATTCTCATTCTTGTTCGTCTTCCGATATATCTAAAAGTCTTACAAAATAATGATAACAACATTTTGTGAAAGACAACAACAAATTTTTAAGTCAATATCTTTCTTCGTTCTCAAATTACTTAAGTCAAAAGTTTTATCTTATCATCTTTTAGTTGTGTTATAGATTTTCGTTTATTGTAAAAAAGCTATAAGTTCGATTTTTCTAAGCAAATTAACTTAAAGCTAACAACATTATTTTTGATATGATAAAATAAGTTTTACTATAGTATCTGTTTTTGTTGCCAAAATATTTTAGTCGAAAATGAATTTTTTTAGAAGCTTTTGAAAGAACGAAAGCTTTTTAATGACACGGCAGTATGGCTTTTGTAGCAAAAGATCCACTCATGGTTTATCTCCGAACAGTAGATTAGTAGAGTCTTGAACTTGACATTTCAAAGGCATTTGCTAAAGTTTGGCATGAAGTTTTCTTATCAAAAATACGTGCATTTGGTATTGACAAATTTACAGTTCAATTCAAGTAGTATAAACAAAATAAACGCTGGTGTGCCACAGGGCTCCGTATTGTCGCTTACACTTTTGTTTAATTTCATAAATTAGCTTTCGCTTTCGTACTTGAGTACGATAGATAGATTTGAAAAGAGAGCTCTAAAAACGATAGGCGATCGTTCCTGTTAGTGATAAATTTGCTACCCTTGAACAACGCCGTATGGTCTAACAAGTATTTCCTTATTTAAATTGACAATTATTAAAAGGAAGAAATAAATTGTGATAAAACATATGAGTTTATATTAATAAGGGGTTAATATCGATTTATATTCTGTAAAATACAATAATTGCATATAAGCAAAACACATCTAATATTTTTATATTTGAGTTTCCTCCACTTTTTTATTGCGTACCTTCATAACTTAAGGCCAAAGGCTACACCACAAAAAAAAAATAAAATAAAAGAAGAAAATAACATCCACATAGCTTGAAACCATCAACTTGTCCCAGACGTGAAAATGCAACATTTATGTCGTAATTTTTTATGAAAAAGTTTTGAAAATCCCATCGGAAGCAAAACTTACCTTTTAAGATTTTTCATTTCTCATCCCTTCGGGCAAAGTGAAGGTAGGTACATAGTTACATGCTTGCTAAGAAAAAAATGGAGTACATCTGCTTAATAAATATAATCTGAACGACGCAAAAGAATGCCAGAAAAAAAAGATTCGTCGACAAAATCACGCTAACTTTGCATACAAATCTTTCAAGGTGATATGAAAGTTCCAACAACTGATGCGAGCTCCACACAGCATACAACTTCAGTGTTTCAGCGCTTTAGCCCTTGCCTCTAGTTTTATTTGTTTTATGTTTTTTTGTTTTCTTTCTCTCAACTCATACTTTTTCTTACTTTTCCTTTTACGTGCAGCATAAATCGCTCATCTTACTTTGAATTTGGCTCCTTTGACACATTAAGGAAAATGAGCTTTACATGACAAACATTGTTTTTCCGATTTATCTCGGTTGAGTTTGTGTCCCAAGTTCCAATCCCGCCGCCGCGCCGCCGTCGACGCCACCGTGCGACCGACACGCTAAGCTAATCCTTGAGCTATTTTGGGGATGTTGATAGTACGTATGTGTATATAGCTTGATGTTTGTTATGTTGTGTCTACTCACTGCGGGGCTAAATTTAGTTAGGTTTACAGTAGTAACATATTTTTGAAATGCAAGAGGAATGAGAGAAGAGAAATACTATGATTTAGGATTTTGTTTCCTCTTTGCAGCAGCAAAACGATAGAATGTCAGGTACTTTCAAAAAACACACAAACATAGGTATCTAATACCTTTCTATATATAATTTATCTTATGAGCGGGGGCAAATTCATGCTTATGGCTGGAATTTTTTATAAATGTTCAAGAGCTATGTGTAAGGATCAACATTGCCCGATGGAGAAACATACGAAATGTTTGATTTCTTTGTATGGAACCCTAACGATGTATAAGGACATAAATTATGAATTTTCTTCGCAGCAGCAGCAGCAGCGCACAAAAAGGTACATATGTACATAAATATATAATTATATGGAACTGAAGAGCAAAGACTTGAAAAGATTCCCTTTGAAAGTTCAATATCATAATTTATTAAATGATTTTGGTTCGTCAACACAAAACCACAAACATAACTGCGGGTGACGGATTCTTCTTTTTATGATATTTTTTTAAGGTTCTTATATGACGTTTGTGAGCAAGCGTACGTAAGCAGTTCCCTTAAAGTATTTACTTCATCTGATCTGAGTCCTTGCAAACCAACATAAATGACAAAGGCCTGCGAATCAATGTAAACAGAGGAAAATCGAATTGTATAATCACGGATTTTAAGGTGGAGCAAGTACCATTTTCAGATCATATGCGAACTTTCATTTCTTTTATCATCTGATCAACTGATAATAAGAAAAGTGTGAACCTGGGTTGGAATGACTCAAGAGCAAATATTTATACAACAATAAATTGGATATAATTTTAAGAACACATGAATATAGTAAACAGACAAATATTGGAGATTTTATCAAAGAAGCGGGTCCGTTAGATTTCGAAGCAGAGATGTATTTAAAGAACCCTGGTTTCAATCGGATTGCATGATAGCAAGAAAACAGTCCAAAGAGTCTATAAAACAGAAATATCTCGAACAGAACTATAAGCTTGAAAAATAATGATTAAGAGGAAAAGATAGAACATTATGAAAACCTAGCGAAACATTTAACTCCATGTAAGAACACTCGTGATATCTGAAGAACAGACGGAACTGTAAATGGTAAGGCTTATATTATTAATAGAAATCTAAGCTGTGATACCTTGAACACACATTTCCAGGAACTACTCAACTAATCGGATGTTTGAGGTGATACGGTGCAATTTGAATCAAAATTGCGAAATACAAATTTTATAATAATAAGTTTAACTCAGATCGGTCGTCAAAGTTTTTTTTTGGAAGGAAGTTAAGAATATTGGTTTGAGGAAAGATGTTCAATCTTGTGATCATAATATTGATTTGGAAGATTTGAATGTTAAATTATCTACTTCACAAACCCAATTCAGTGAAATGTCTTCTAGACGTGCATAGAATGGGACTACTAAAACCTTTTCGGTAAGTGCCGTAGGCACGCCTGTGATAAATTGACGACCTTATTTAACTTCTCTGGTACAACTAAAAAACTTATTTACTCATATTTGACAAATTGTATGTCTTGTAATGGTAGAATGTCCTAGTTCCTCCCTGTTAATAATGGTGTTCCTCAAGGATCAATCCTTGGACCTTTACTGTTTCCATTATTCATTAATGATCTGCCCTCTGTTTTGTCTTACTGTTAGTTTCATATCTATGCAGATGATGTCCAATTATATATTAGTTTTCCTGAGATGATGCTTAAGAATACAATATCTAAAATGAACTTTGATTTACAGTCTATATATGATTGGTCGACACGGAACGGACTTAAACTCAATCCTGAAAAAACGAAAGCTCTTCCAATTTGAATAAACAAACCAAACCCATATAATTTCCCTCCCGTTATGTTGAATAATTTTATTATTGAATATGTTGCCCAAGTTAGAAATTTAGGTTTGGTCTTTAACAACAGTTTAACTTGGAATAACCATGTCGATACAGTTGTGCCAAAGATTTATGCTTCACTTATAGGACTATCTGTTACTAGATCCGTACTACCTACCGATATTAAATTAAAACTGGTAAAAGCACTCGTCCTACCTATAATCACAAATTAAAGGTGGCATTTAATGCAATAGCTCGGTTTGACCATGTCTCTTTTTAAGCTCGTCAGCGTTTTAATTACGATCTGGTAGCTTTCTTCAAATATCGTTGTTGTATTTTACTCTTCAAATTGATTGTTAAAAAGACTTCAAGTTATCTATGTAACAGACTTAATTTTTGTGTTTCTAGCCGTTCCATTTTATTACGCTCGTTCACCTTTACGTGTTTGACATCGCACAGGGAATTTTTCGTTCATGCTGTTAGGTCTAGAAACGAAAACAGAAAGTTTTAAGCAATTTGTTTTGAATATTTCTCGAACTTGAACTGAACATACTTTTAAAGTAATCATTTTCAATTTTATTTTACTTGCGTCTTGATTCAGATAACTTTTAATTAACATGTCTTTTGTTTTTTTTTTTGTTGATTCAGATAACTTTTAATTAACATGTCTTTTGTTTTTTTTTTTGTCGCATTCTGAAATTTTTAATTCTTAATTTAAGTCCATTTTTAATGTATAATTAACTTTAACTAATTTTTTGTTAATTTTGTTCTCACACGTTTGTAAATATTTATTTTGTCAATTGTATTGTTTTAGCACAAGTCCCGAGACAAGTACCAAATATCTTACCACTGAAATAAGAAAAAAAATAACCGACACAAAGACAACTTTTTATAAGTGGAAAAAGCATTAGCTCAAAAAACCACTGTGACTTTTTATTCTTTCCGACCAGCTCTTTCCAAATTCAGTCAAAGACTAAAAAACTTAAAAATATTTCTCTCCAGAAATAAGGAGAGAAAAAAGCAATGTAGAAAACATCGAACAGAAGCCAACAAGGCTCTGTTTGATTCAAAAAACATCGAACGAGAGTTAATAGACTCTCCGTTCGATACATGTATCTTAAATCAATGTTTTATATCCTGTTTAACTTGATGTACAGCTGACATACAAATAAATAAATATCAAAAATATCAAATATCAAATTTTCACCACCTGCTTTCGAAAACTCACTTTTAGATGGAACTCACCTTTAGACTAAACTTCTTTGGATGGCATACCTGCGGAGTTATATAAGATGATCAACAAACGACAATTTTTAATAACACCTTTAACGTTGGTGTTATATTAAATTCGTTTAAAGAAGCAATTATATTTCCCATCCGTAAAAAAGGCCAAAAGCATCATAAAATCACTTGTGGACCTATTGCTACAAAAGCCATACTTACGGTCATTAAAAAGCGTTCATTCTTAAGCTGATAATTCACCAGCGTTTCCATGACCTTGGAAAGAAGGGATGCTAATGCTATCGGTTGATAATTTAAGGGACAAAAAGATTCACCTTTTTTTAGATGCTGTTTTTCATCCAATCGGAACGAGCCCAGAAGAAAAGGATAAACGGTAAATCGTATAAAGGTGTTTTTCTAGCATGGAAGAACACCTTCTCAGACTAATAGCGGGGATACCTACCCAGCGGATTTATGTATGTTAAAACCTTTAATGACTCATAATATACAGTACGATTACGAAAAAAGAACGGTCCCATAGAATTATTAACGCTCTCAAGAAATGGTGGAGCTATAACACTAGGTTAGGTTGAATTTGCAGTGAACTGCCTTGCAAAAGTGTCATTGACAACAAACTTAGGAACCTAGGAAGAGGAAGAATTCCTCATGTTTTGTACACAATTCTTAGGCCGCGTTTCCATTTGCAAGAAAACTTCTGCAATAAACTTATCTTGCGAGTATTTGAAAGTGCAATCACGAGTAATTGCTAGTTTAAACACTTTTGCATCGACTCGCGACAGTTCTTCCAGCTTATCGAAACAGTTTCGTATATCTTGCGCAAGTAGCTGGTTGACGTCTTTAAATATTCCTCGCGTAGACAATCGTATAAAGCTTCGCATACTTCCGGAACAATTTTTGATATGGTGGATACAGGAATTCTAAGTAAATACATCAGGGAATGGTATGAATCACCTGAAAAAATGATTATCAAAGATTCAACCTGCTAAATGCGTACCTATTGTCGTTAAATTATATGTAAGTACATACCAAATGCTAAGAATCGCAGAGTCAACAGGAGTCTTTCCTTCGGTGATATTGACTCACGGAATCGAGTGTCTTGTTTTTTTTATAATAGGACCCACTTTCAATATCAATCTTCCAAATAAATTGCGGTCATGCGAGTGAAATTGAAGTATTGCTGAGCATCTTCTATATTTAATGATCTTTTTTAACTTCCCATAGGAAGTTATTGTAATGGGTCCGATTTGTCGAATTGAAAATTTTGACATTTCTCGACGTTTCAAGGTCCCCAGAGTCGAAATAAAAGATTTTTAGAAAGATGTCTGTGCGTGCGTGTGTACGTACATATGTACGTTCGTACGTTCGTGACGTTTTTTCGTCCTCCATAGCTCAAGAACCAGAAGAGATATCGACTTCAAATAAATTTTGTTATACAGATAATAATGCAGAAATACGCTGTAAGGGCTCTCAAGAAAATTGCGTAGGTGGTTTTTCTACCATAGCAGTTTAAAAAAACGGTGAACATTTTGGTTAACCCTAAATATCATACGAACCAAAAATGTTAGAGACTTGAATTAAATTTCATATAATATACTGTAACGTGATACCAAACAAGTATAGTTTTTGAAAAAAAAAAATCCAATAAGCGGTTTTTTTATAAATCAAAAAAACTGAAAACAAAATTTGTCACCTCGAAAATTTTACGAATACAAAATGATTTTATCACCAAAACAATTTTGTGCAAAGAAAAATAACGTTTTCAACATCTGTTAAAATTTTGAGAAAAATCGAATCGACAGTTTTTTTTATAAAAAATAAAAACCTAAAAAAACAGTACTCAAAGTTGGTAAAAATTGAATTTCGACTCAAATATCTTTTCAAAAATTTGAGATTATGGCTTCCAACTTATTTTTTCTTATAAGAAATATCGTTTTCAACATTCGGAAAAAATTTGAGAAAAAACGAATTGATAGTTTTCTTTCAAAAATACAAACCTAAACAAAAAAAAAAAATAATAAAAGTTGGTAAAAATTGATTTTCGGCTCAAATATCTTTTCAAAACTTTGAAATATTGGATTTAAACTACTTTTATCTTTTAAAAAATATCTATTGTTGTCAACATTCAGTAAAATTTTGAGAAAAATCTAATTGACAGTTTTTTTTTTTACAAAAAATAAAAACCTAACAAAAAAACAATACTAAAACTTGGTAAAAACTAAACTATTTCTTTATATGAAAAATATTGTTGGTAATTTTAAAAATTTTTAAGAATAATTCAAGTAACAACTTTTTTAACCCAACACGAAAACCTACAAACTTTTAAGCAAGAAAAATCGACAGACGGGATGGGAAGTTATTAGTGTGGGTCGCATCCCAGCCTCTTTTTTCTTTTTAACTTCCCATAGGAAGTTATTGTAATGGGTCCGATTTGACAAATTGAAAATTTTGACATTTCTCGACGTTTCAAGGTTCCTAGAGTCGAAATAAAAGATTTTTAGAAAGATGTCTGTGCGTGCGTGTGTACGTACGTCCGTACGTCTGTACGTCCGTACGTCCGTACGTCCGTACGTCCGTACGTTCGCGACGTTTTTTTCGTCGTCCATAGCTCAAGAACCAGAAGAGATATCGACTTCAAATAAATTTTGTTATACAGATAATAAGGCAGAAAGATGCAGAAAGGGCTCTCAAGAAAATTGCGTGGGTGGTTTTTTTACCATAGCAGTTTAAAAAAAAGGTGAAAATTTTGGTTAACCCTAAATATCTCATGAACCAATGACGCTAGAGACTTGAATTAAATTTTATATTATATATTGTAACGTGATACAAAACAATTATATTTTTGGAAAAAAATTCAATTAACGGTTTTTTTTATAAATCAAAAAAACTGAAAAAAAAAATTTGTCACTTTGAAAATTTTACGACTAAAATATGATTTCATTTCCAAAACAATTTTGTGCAATGAAGAATAATGTTTTTGACATCTGATAAAATTTTGAGAAAAATCGAATTGACAGGTTTTTTACAAAAAATAATAACCTAAAAAAAAATAAAAAAAAAGTTGGTAAAAATTGAGTTTTGACGCAAATATCTTTTCAAGACTTTGAGATATTGGCTTTAAACTACTTTTATCTTTCAAAAAATATTGTTTTCAACATTCAGTAAAATTTTGAAAAAAATAGAATTGACAGTTTTTTTACAAAAAATTAAAAACCGAAAAAAAAATGTAATAAAAGTTGGAAAAAATTGATTTTCGACTTAAATATCTTTTCAAAAATTTGAGATTATGGCTTCTAACTAATTTTAACTTATAAGAAATATTGTTTTCAACATTAGGAAAAATTTTGAGTAAAATCGAATTGACAGTTTTTTTACAAAAAATAAAAACTTAAACAAAAAAATTAATAAAAGTTGGTAAAAATTGATTTTCGGCTCAAATAGCTTTTCAAAAATTAAAAATATTGGCTTCAAACTTATTTTATTTCACAGAAAATATTGTTTTTTATATTCAGTAATTTTTTTTATAAAAATCCAACAGTCCGTTTTTTCATAAAAAAAATAAAATCTACAAAAAATAAAACGCAAATTTGGTAAGAATTGATACATTTAGACAAACTTTTAAGCAAGACAAATCGATAGGTGGGATGGGAAGTTATCAGTGTGGGTCGCATCCCAGCCTCTTTTTAATAATAAAATTATCATCGCAGCTGCTAATCGTTGACATTTTCTCGCCATGACTTCACAATTTTAAGTAAACAACCAGATTTCTTGCGACATTAATTGCTCTCCTGGTGTAAATAAATCTGCAATAAATTGCGACAGTATGATGCGCGACAGCATCTCCAATGGAGACATTAGAGCTACTAATGAACGTACACTTCCCAGGTTGTGCAGAAGAACCAACCGAATGCAATCTGACTTTCAACATGCCAACCTCCATAGAGCAGGTAAACGCCCTTATAACTAGAGAAAATATAGTCTGGGCTATCAAAACCTTCTCGCCGTACAAATCTCCAGGCCCTGATGGAATACTACCTATAATGCTGCAAAATCAGCTTGAATTAGTAGTACCACGGCTCGAGAGTATCTTTAAAGGTTGCCTTTTACTAAACTATGTCCCCATGTCTTGGAGGCAGGTAAGAGTGGTTTTCTTACCAAAAATTGGTAAAAGAGGGCATGAATCTGCCAAAGATTACCGACCTATAAGCCTTACTTCCTTTCTTCTTAAAACCCTGGAGAGAATCGTAGATTCTCACATAAGGAGAATTCTAAGTAATTGTCCCCTATCTAACTCGCAACATGCCTACATGAGGGGCAGATCCACAGAGACTGCCCTTCACGAGGTAGTGAGAACGATAGAAAACACAATTCATTTCAAGGAATATACCCTAGCCACCTTCTTAGACGTAGAAGGAGCTTTCAACAATGTCCTAACTGAATCCATCGCTGAATCACTTGCAGACTTCGGTGTAGAGAACTATATTAGAAGGTGGATAATATCCATGCTAAGTAATAGGAGGATTCAATCAAAGTTAGGATATTCAACGTGTACCAAATATGCCAGCAGAGGAACACCTCAAGGAGGTGTATTGTCTCCTCTCCTATGGCTTTTGGTCATGAACAGCATTCTAGTGAAATTCGAGAGTAGTGGAGTGAAAGCCGTTGCGTACGCCGATGATTTGGTCATTCTAGTGTCAGGAAAATTTCCAAGCGTGATCAGTGAAATCACTAATATGGCTTTGAAGAAAGTAAGCACCTGGGCTGCGAGCTGCGGACTAGGTGTTAACAGCAACAAAACCGAGTTGATGCTTTTCACCACCAAAACCAAGGTACCACCCTACACTCTACCTCGGTTAAACGGACAAGCACTATCATTGTCTTCCAGTGCTAAATATCTGGGCGTAATACTGGATACCAAATTAAACTGGAAGCTTAACATCGAAGAGCGGGTAAGAAAGTCGTGTGTCGCCTTCTACGCCTGCAATAAAACATTCGGCAAAAAGTGGGGCCTCCAGTCAAAAATGATAAAATGGACATACACAGCGGTTGTAAGACCGATACTGGTCTATGGTTCCATTGTGTGGTGGCCCGCACTCAACAAAGCCTACATAGTAAACAAGCTTACAAAGGTGCAGAGAAATGCATGCGTAGGGATATCAGGGGCAATCAGGTCCTGTCCAACGGATGCACTCAACGTCATCCTGGACCTTCTTCCGATCGACCTCTTTATCAAATATCAGGTGTCCTGCAGTATCTTGAGACTCAAAGAAACAGGCTGCTGGGCACCTAGATCTTACGGGCACTGCAACCAAACAAGCCTGATACCATCAGACATCCTATCCACAACCACCGATTACTGCATCCCTACCCTGGACACCTCAAAGAAGTTTAGAGTCTTGCTCCCGTCAAGAACCGACTGGGAGGATGGCGTTGTGACGGAAGACTTCGACACAATTATCTTCACGGATGGTTCGAAGATGGAATGCGGTGTTGGTGCAGGAGTCTTCTGTGAATCTCTTGAGATTTCAAAAACCTATAGACTTCCCGATTTTGCCAGCGTGTTTCAGGCAGAATTGCTGGCGATAAGGGAAGCTTGTACAGCCCTTAAAAATATCCGTCAGAACCAAAATGTAGCCATACTAACAGACAGTCAGGCAGCTATTAAAGCCATTGATTCAGCTTTATCATCCTCTAAACTGGTCCAGCAATGCAAAGAGGCCCTAAAGGAACTGGATATGAGCGTCACTCTTATCTGGATACCGGGCCATAGGGGCTATGAGGGTAATGAGAAGGCAGATGAGCTAGCTAGGCAAGGATCAGCCCTTCACAACTCTCTGGCAGTGAGAGTATATGCTCCTCTTGGAGTTGTGAAGGGTGATATCCTGACCAAATACACATCAGAAGCAAATCATAGGTGGAGTAGTTTAACGAGTTGCGTTATATCCAGGAAAATCTGGCCCGCCTATAACAAACCAAAATCAATCAATTTAATTTTCAAACCAAGGCATGACATAGCCAGGATTGTCGCTACTTGCACAGGACATTGGCCTGTAGGGGAGCATGCGGCAAAATTGGGTATACCACATAACTCTTTCTGCCGCAGCTGTGAGAACCGGGATGAAAAAGAAACAGTCCCACACTTTCTATGCCACTGTCCGGCCCTGGCCAGGAAAAGAGCACTCCACTTGGGTAAGGAATTCTTCAACGGTATTGAGGAACTCGCAGAATTCAAGATCAAAGATTTGATCTCATACCTAAATAGCACAAAGTGGTTTTAACCCCCTCCCCCCTTATTTCTCCCTCACTAAATGGACTGCACGTGCGGAACGTGCACCATCCATAGCCCATTTTCAAACCCATTCAGAATCTCACGAGGTATGGTATCAAAACGGCGCACTCAGCGCTAATTGTGTCCTGCGCGAAGCAGGACAGCCATTTCTACCTACCTACCATGATGCGCGAGCTTCTTGCAAGACATTTATTGCAGAAGAAATTGCAAGAATTCAAATGACAATGTAAACGCGACTGCAAAAAACTTCTGCAAGACTTCCGCGAATTGACTTGCAAATGGAAACGCGGCCTTAGAGTCTTTGGGACACTGCGGTTTTCCTCAGTTGGGTTGGTTCTAAAATACTTTAAATTTTCTCCTTGATAACCTCTTTGAAGCTCAAATCAAACCCTATTCGGAATAAAAGTTTTTATTCCCAGATGAGTCATACTAGTAATCATATCTACAGTGGAGTCTTCGTTAATACGGAGGAAGCATAGTGACGAGTTAAATATCAAGTCCGAAACAATAATTGAGACCGTCCCAGTTTATTTGTGTGTACTACCAAAGGGGTCCTTTGAAACTTTCTCTCTAACTGAACTTGTTTGAAAAGAGAAATTAGAGAAATTGTAACACCATGGTCCGATGCGTCAAGAGGCATAAAAACACTGATAATGTATTTAGAAGGGTCAGAAGTAAGAAACAAGTCAAAAGTATTTTCTGCTCTGCCATTAACGTCCGATATTTGAGTAGGCTCCTTGAAAGCTAAGTAAGATGTTTAAGCTCGTCAAAAATATCAGCATACAATTATTCGGGTGTTGCCTGGCCTGTAATTACAATTTCAATGTGAAGATACGGGGAGACAATTCTTTGGATATATATAGACATAGTATAAAATTCCCGAAAAGTCAAAACTCTGCCCAGAATTTGGTTTTAATAAAGGTAACAATAGTGAATAATATCCTCATTCACGGTCTCCAGTTTAGCACGTGTATTTGGTTGAGTTATTCTACCACACCTGCGTGTGCCACCTGTACCTCGGTCCCTCTGGTTTGGATTCAAAGACTTTCAGAGCTGGAGCGTTGATGTTGATGACATTTACATCATCCAGCTATCTAAGTCATTGGACTTTAATACTTTTGACCAGATCATTGTCGCTTCTATGAATAGAAAACTCAGCAGGATAGGACTTTCATCTATTTGGGTTTCACTCAGTCTCAAAACAGTTATGACCTGTTAGAAACCCAACTTTGTTTAATATTTAAATACAATTGTATTCTTTCTAAATACAAAACTTCTCTGGGTCGAATACGTGGTATTTAAAAACAAATTAAGTAATTTACGTTCATCATGATTTTATATGACAACCAAGATACTCTAATAGTTCATATTTCATTTCTCCAATGATATAATTTTTATTCCCAGCCCAAGTCACATTTTTTAAGAAGATATTACAATATTCATCCATGAAGATAGAAAAAATATGTGTCATCTGCCTTAACCAAGTAATTTTTTGTTATAGCTACTATATAATACCTACTTAACCTTACATAACAAAATCTTCAAAATATAAAAAAAAAATAAATATGCTTCTCATGTTTTCGAATTTTTCCTGGTTTCCAGTTTGAGCAGAGCATACCTGGCATTGTTTAATATTACCACATCAGCACTCAGCGAAAGAGTTAAAACGATATTGCTCCAGAGCCAAAGAGCTATTTTGTTCCAAAAATTTGTTAAGGAACTTCAATCTTACGGATACGCTTCATACATTCAAGGTATTTTCACCTAAAAACCTAACCTAACCTAGATCCATTGCATATTTCTCAGTCCTTACAGTCCTGAAAACCTTACCTATACGAGAGTACAGCGGGCGGCGAAGACGAGTATATAATAAGAACATTTTCTATTTGCAAGAAAATTGTCAGCGTTTTTGGGGAAAAAGCTTTGTCGAAAGAGAAACGAGTAACGAGAAAGATACAAAACCCAGGGATTCTTGTTTTTCTACTTAGGTACTCGTACTCGTATTCCTTCGATAAAGAGCGAACATGAGGATATGAATATGGGTGTGGAATGGAAGGTTAGGATATAAGGTATAGGGTAAGGGTTTCGTATGAGCTTGAGTTCCTATAGCGATATTTGGTATTCAGGACATTACATTCTCAATCTGTGAGACAAGCATGCAAAAATCTCATTCTTCCCTTAGTTCCGGTTTTAGTTTCATTTCTCTACCTCTCTCTACTTCGTTCATTTTATACATATATATAGGAAATTCCTAAAAGACGAAGCATTTGCTACATCTTCGAGGAGTTTTGGATTTTATTCATATGCACATACGTATAGCAAAGTCTTTTTTCTATCGCTAAAATGCATGACTTTAGTGATGCTTCTTTTTGTTGCAAATGTTGTTGTTTTCTTTTTTTTTTTTTTTGGAAAAGTAGAAGAATAGTGCGGAATTTTAGAATGCATTACAATGTACGAAGGGAGGGGGAGCATAGAATGCAATATTTGTATGCAAATACAGTTGAGTTGCAGAAAAGAAAAAGTAAACATCCTCGAGGTTGACAAACATGGAATTTGACTGCAGTATATCAAAATGAATTTAATTCTTTTGCTATGCTTTGGCTGTGCATATTCGTAGATAATCGTGTTTTCTAGCAGCAGCTAGCTAACAGTATGCAGAGAAGAAAGAACTCAGAAGAACTAGGGAATTCGATGAAGATTCCCTATTTATAGAGACCTTCTCAAGGGAGTTAAATAAAATAAAATGTGCGGAATAAATGGGTGTAAAGTGGTTGTTGAAATTAACGAGTAGGGTATATTTAGTTTGTGAAACTTTTCTCCGAAAGACACATCACGCTGGCGCTCATGGCTTGCGCTTGTCTATGTGCTTTGCTTTTGTTTGTTTCAAAAGAAATCAGTACGTATGAGTATAGTTTGAGTTTTCATGAGTAAAACTTTTCAATTTTAAAAAACAACAAGAACATCAAGTATGAGCTTAAACTTCTCAAAATATACATTTTGTTAAAATGGTTGGACTTTGATGGAATTTATTACAGCAATATCATCTAAGTTTCAAACTTATTCTTCAGAAATGTTTTTTTTTTTTGCAATTGAAAATTTTGAAATTTGGTGACGTTTCAAGGACCCTGGAATATGAATTTGTGTCTTCGATATGTAAAGAACTAGTAGAAATAGACCAACTGCCATTGGTAGTCTACATCTGCAGGACAAGGATGACAATCTTAAAACGAATATGAAAAGCTGGGGTACTGACATCAGCGGAACAATTAAGTGGGTTAGAAGTTTCAGACAAAAGATCATTTATGAAAGAAAAGGTTTCGGATACAAAACGGAGTCTTAGGACACACCTGTGTTTGTTTTGTGGATATCGTATCTGAACCCGTCCAATACTACAGGGTTATACATTCCATCTATTTCTTTGAAGCAATTTTCGACAACTTTTTGACACAAATTGGGCGGCGGCTGAGAAGCCATAACTTTACGAATGTTGGTTTTTAAGTGCTCAAGAGTTAAAGGTTTATCTGCATATACACGGTCTTTCGTATAGCTCCACAAAAAAAAAAGTCCAGCAGTGTCAAATCGCATGATAGTGATGGCCAGTTGATATCAATACGACGAAAAAATACGCGGCCAGGAAATGTTTCTTGCAATAAAGCCATATTCGCTAGAGTTGTGTGGCAGGTGGCACTGTCTTGTTGAAACCACATATTCTCCAAGTCGTATTCTTCAATAGCAGGCAAAAAAAAGTTGGTTATCATATGACCATAACGCTCCGAAATGACGGTGACAGTTGTTTCATCGTTGTTTTCGAAAAAGTAAGGTCCGTACCAAAGAACGCACCAAACAGTGACTGTTTGTGAATGTAAGAACCCCAAATACGACAATTTTGTTTATTAAGATACACACCGAGTGAGAAATGTGCTTCGTTGATGAAGACAATTTTGTTCGAAAAATCGCTGTCCACCATTCAAGCATCCATTCGACGGACGTATCTACGACGTTGTGAATGGTAAGCTGGCTTCAGTTGTTGTGTGAGCTGGACTTTATATGAATGTAGGTGTAGATCCAAATGCAAAATACGCCATAGTGTGCCGTAAGACAATCCTAATTGCTGAGAACGACGAGGAATCGACACATTCGGGTCTTCGGCAACACTTTCACTTACAGCAGCTATATTTTCAGTGGTACGAGCGAAATGATAATGCACAGGCCTTAGCCTTACAATATCTGTAACAAATCCAGTCTCTTCAAATTTCTTCACAATTTTGGCAATTGCTTGCGTAGTTAGACGATTAGGCAAACCATAATCTCCTCTTAATAATCACCATTTTTGTAGTAGGTTTTAACAAATTGTATGCGTTGTGCAATAGTTAAGCAATCCATTTTCGTAAATGTCAGACTTTCAAGTGAAAAAAAAAATGGTTTAAGAACTAAGTTTGAAAGTCGTCGAATTCCAGCCCTATACTTTTGAAACCGCAAAATGGATAACCCGTAATTTTAATTGGATGGTCCGAAAGGTAATTTTAAACCCAAATAACAAGAGATAAGTCAAGACCAAATGCCAGGCATTTTCGATAAAAGAAATTGGTGCTAAGCTTTATCAAATGTCTTTGAAATATCAAGTGTAATAATCTTACTTTCTCTAAAATGATGTAAATATTTACGATAGACGCATTAAGAAGCTTTCTTTCTCCAAGATATTTCTTAAGTTGAGAATTGATCAGCGTTTCTATGATTCTGAAAAGAAATACCGTAAGTGTAATTGGACGATAGTTAGAAGGGGAGTAGGATTCGCCTTTATTAAGGGCTGTGCAAATGCTATTATTCATCCACTCGGAAATAGACCTGTAGAATAGAACAGATGGTGAATTGGTTTAGCATACAAAAAAAAAAAGATGTAGGTATGTGGATTTGATTCTGTGATGTGTAAATTTGTTTAGTAAATGTAATTGATAATAATTGTAATTGATGTTCATTTGTTAGTGTTTCTAAATTACTGTTAATTTTGTTCTTGTTTAAAATTATAGAAAAACTTGTCTTCAAACCAACGTTATAATTAATTTTTATTGTACTGTACTGTGATTTGTAATTGATGTGAATGTTAAATATTGTATTGTGACTGAATATGCACATATGTGTTTTTCATGCAAAGCCAACCGATCTCGTTGGCGATTGAATTCCAAATGATTAAGAACCAAATTGTTAAGCTTAGTTGGCTCAAAATCACCAAGGTTGCAGATTTCAAAATTGGTTTTATGGGAAAAAAATTGCAAGCTATAATAATGACTTTTGGTTTATATTGTTGCAAAACTTGTATATAAATAAACTTTGACAGGGCAGCGCACAGAATGCTATACATTTTTATTTATTATTGCTTAGTATTAAATACCTTACAGAAACCATCAATTCAGTAACGTTTTTCTAAGTTTGATAAAATCAACAAAAGAAAAACAAAGCACATAATTTAAGCTTTGTTTATTAACATAAGTATATTATGTATCTATATTAAATAAGCAATAATGAAAACAATACATACAAAATCTTCTACAAGGAAAATACGTCAAATCATGTCCGGGAATGTTCCCGAAATGACCGTTCACGTAATGGCGATTTCAAATAAGAGCGCCCTTTGATTATACGGACGGCGGCCATCTTAAATGCGATCTGACTTTGTCAATAGGATCATATTTGAGGTTTCTTTGTTGTTTCGAGTCGTAAAAAAGAATTTCACCAATAATTAAATGTAATAAATACGTTCACGAATTGACATACTACCTATTGATGTACGCTTTACGAATAATTCAGATATAATTTATTTGACGAAAAATACTCTGACAGCCGGCTTTGTTATTGTTCTCTTCCTCGATTGACGTTTGACACCGAATGGCAGCATTTACTTAAAATTATTTTTTATCGATTATCGATATGTTCACTGAAATCACTTGTGCGGTATCGGACAAACTATTTTTCCATTTTTATAGCTAAAAATAAATAATCTTTTAGTATCCTTTCTAAAACTAGATTTTGTATAAAAAATACGCTGTATTAAGTAATGACCGGGGTTAAATACCTTACATTTTTCAATAATATTTTGGACTTGTTGTTGAAGATTGTGCAGTAGGACGCGTTCTAGAAATGATTTTCTATGCGTGATGTATATTGATTTCATTTAAAATTTACTTTATTAATAAATTATATTGTTTGATGGACACACAAAACAGGTTAGTTTTAGTATTTTATTATTTTTTTTTCTCAATTAAGTCAAGACTTAAGACATTAAATTGCAAGCAAAGCCAATTCTGCACCTTGGTGATTTTGAGCCAGTTAGACTTATAAAAGTAAGGTAAGGAAAAGAAAGAGAATACACAAAAACCAGTATTTTTGTTTGTAAAAGAAAATTGCAAGTGCACGTATAAGTATATATAAAGTGTAAATAATGTACAATATAAAAAATAGAAAACTAAATTTATGGGTGATTACTGATTATACAAAAGTTGGGTAACTCGATGTCATCAACCAATATTATACAAAGTCTGATTATATTTTATTGAGATTGCAATTTATTTTAAAACAATGGAAAGACCTTTATTTAGTCACTCAATTTCAGTTCTTCATTTTGAATACAAGTTATTAAAACAACACAATCAGTTCTTAAAACGTCAGTCCTCTGGCATGTCACAACCCTGAAAACCAACTATTAAGTGACTGTCTATTAAACATTATCATTGATTTGAGAAAACTTATTAATTTAATACAATCTGCGATGTATATAGTTTAATATATACTACAACTTTCATAATGCAGTGCTCTCCACTTTATTTAAAAAAATAATAAATTTTGTGTTCAGTTTCATTCGTCAGTCCCTTGTGTGTTATTTAAATTTGAAATTCGTGCGAATTTTAATGTTTGTAATGAAGTCAGTTGCGGGTTGCACAATTTGACGCCCATCATATCTGTAAAAGAGTTTGGGTTATGTTTGTTGTCTATACACGTGCTTAGCCAGTCAACACGTCAGTTTTATAGTGAGTCGTTATTTTTTTTGTTAATCTAAAGTTTATTTTTATTTATTCGTATTAGACTTTGATTTGTTAAAATGTAGTTTGTTGATATTTGAAATTACAAAAAAAAAACATTAGTCCAGATTATAATCTCAAATTTCGTCTTTTTCGTCAGTCCTATGGCGTCAGTCCTGTGTCACGTATATTGTTATTGCTCTTCATTTCATGATCATTAGTACTTTAACGATGAATATTGTTAGGTTTTGTTTATATTGTTTGTTGATTACTTAGAAATATTTAGTAAAACTTGTGAAAATAGTAAAAGATAAGTGAATAACTTTACGTTAAATGTCAAAAGTATGTTTTGAAAACCGATATAGTATTTTCTCCCAGTTTTACATATTAAAAATTATTTTTAATTGTTACTAAGTGATTTTGAGTGATAATTTGTATTAAATTTCATTATACTACTTTCAAAACAGTGTATAACATGTATCAGTACTATATTACCTCGTCAGTCAAATTCTGAAATTTTTAAATATCTCACAATGTACTCAAAAAAGTGACTGGCGCGATTGGGAACAATATATTAATTAGATTAGCTATCATATACGCCCGAATTTGTAGAAGTTTGATTTAATAACTATCGTAAACAAAATATCCTCAAAAGTTACCCAACTTTTGTATAATCACCCATATAAAAAACATGATGTATTCTTCTTAAAATTTAGGGTGCGTTATCTGATGTTTGGGATTCTTAAACAGATGGAAAAGCTTACTCAGAGGTTTTACCAGTATTGAAGAACACCTATTCAGAACAAAAGTGGGGATATTATTTGCACGAGTGCAATGACTAGCATTAGGGATACTTAGGAGATTTTAATGTGTCAAATATTTAGGTTTGTTCCTGAACTTAACGCTTCTAAAATTTGTTTAAAACAAAATTTCTTCTTTCAAAACTGTACATCGTTAGTCAAAAAGAAGTACTGTACAGATATTCCGTTCGTTGGAATAAAATTGTAGGTCCACTATATTTTTGACATAAAAACTTTTAAAAGTTCAAGAGTTCAGACTTTGATTTAAATCTAAAAGATGTTTACTTATTGCAATCTTAAAACAAAATATTCTCAATATTCCTAAAATTCAGTCATAGCCTAGTTGTGGCATAATAAATTTAACCCAAGCTATTGACAATGTTAAAAGTTTTGTTACCAAGGGAAACTCAAATTGCAACTAAATACATACTTAATTTATTTGCTTCTCAATTGAAAAATGAGAGAAAATTATTTCGGCAAACAACTTCCACATCAGAAGCCCTTATAAAAGTTTTTGTTTTAGTTCCTGTGTCCACAACATTCAAAGCTAGCTTACCTACCTACCCAACAAAACATACCTATATTTACTTGTTTTTTTTTTTTTTTGTGAAAAAAGGACAATCATGGTGGTATAATGAACAATTATAATATCCATCATCCCATTTTGAAAAGTTACCAGTAACACAACATGATTCATATCTTGTTCTCCCTCCCCAACAAAGCTACAACACACGTCATGCTTTCACACCCCTAAAAGATGAAGATGTGAAGACCGGGTTGGAAAAAGTAAAGAGTATAGGTACGTATCTACTAACTGTAAAAGTATATCTGGTCGGGGGGATTGTGAATCTGTAACTGTATACATATATATGATGAAGCATGACTGTGTCGAGCCAAAAAGAGAGCGTGCATTTGACAGGATACGTGTTAAACCACGAAATTTTCAAATTAAACTTTTTCATTTGATGTTAACTGTGGTGTGTGAAAAGCAATGACAACCGGAAATGAAGTGGATTCTGGCTGTGTGCACTCGCACTGTAAATGCGAAGTTTGTATACGCTTCATGTATTTGTGAAGATGATAGTTTTTCAAATGCATCCCAGTTTTACAACTATAGAACTCGTATACAATATCCCTACATACAAAAATGTACTTTAGGTGGATAAGGGTTTTTGTTATATGTTTCTTTTTCTATATATGTATGTAACCAACAATGTTCTGCTGGTATTTTTGTTTGATCACAAGTAGGAAGTAGAGGACATCATACAAGAGCAAGGACACAACATATAAAGTCAGGATTGCCACATTTGGCAATTTATCGTAACTCAAGCTATATTGTTCCCAAAATTCCCAAGAACAATTTCAATATGACAGATCCCTGGCTAAAAAAAAGTGATGTTAAATTTTTGTCCTTATGTACTTACTTACTTAACTATATTGCCTCTGTTAACTATTGCCTCACCCAACAAACTCCTCTATCTAGTTCGGTCCCGTAGCTATGTATCTAGTCTCCAGTTGCACACTCCAAGTGGTGAGGTCACTTTTCACTTGTGCGCGCTACCTGATACCTAATACGTGGTTTTCATCTACTGCGCTGTTCTGTGGGCGTTGATTCGTAGACTTTCCGGGCCGGAGCATTGGTTTCTATGCCCTCTACTCCTGAGATGGCGAGTTCGACTTTTTCCCTTCTGGATAACTCTACGCCCCTGTACAACCTGTACAGCTCGTCGTTCCATCTTCGTCTCCACTCACCTTCTACGGATACGGGAAATTAGATCATGGAAAGAACTTTTATCTAAAAAAGTTCCTATAGATCTCAAAACAAGTCCATTTTTGTCATCTCTTTTTTAATACTAGCAAAAACCTCATTGACATCACACTGAGTTCTTCCGAATATGTCAATGCCAGCATATGCGAGTTATTGGACAGTCTTTGGAAAGAAAGTGCCTCTAGTGTTGACATGGGAGCTCTACACTATTTCTTTCAAGGACGATGTTAAATCAATTGCATGACAGCGCATCACCTTGTCTAAAGCCTTTTTTAACATCGAAATGTTCGGTTAAAATGTTTCCAACCTTTATGGAGCAGCGGAAGTTCAAGTTGCATATGGTCATCCTGCACAAAAGACGAGTTTGGCTGGCAGGGATGTCTAAGTTAGACATGGCTCTATACAGTTCGTCCTGTTAAATGCTGTCATATTTGGCCTTGAAATCGATGAAGAGATGGTGGGTGTTGATTTGATGTTCTTGGGTTTTTTCCGGCATCTGATGTCATAATGCGAATATTTGATCGACTGTGGACTTTCTTGGTCTTAAACCACACTGATAAGGACCTATTTACGGCAGAGAATATTTTCTATGTGATGTTAAGAGGAATGATTTCTTTGTTGTTGGTGCAGTTAAGAGTATCGGTCACATAATACTGAGGTTCCCTTCATCGGGCATGCTTTCTTTCGCCTATATTTTACAGATAAGTTGGTACATGCTCCAAGCTAAATTATATGCAGCTGTTTTGAAAAGCTTGTCATTTAAGTCCTCTGGCCCAGCTGCTTTGTTAGACATCAGCTTAGATACATCAATTTTTACAAGTCGTTGATGTACACTGATTTGAAATGATAAATAAATTGAGCTTGATCATGACATGGCAACCATGGAAACATGTAGTGTAACAATTTAATAAATATAAATACGTACATACATATACATATCTCTACATTTACACACATACACACTTGTTTAGATTAATGGCGGACATAAATTTAACCGAGAACACTCACTTGAATGCCCAAACAAGTAATTTTTTTGTTGTTGCTGTTGTCGCTGTTGTTGTTGTCATTTACTCTGCAGGACTCTGAGTCTGGGTGTTGCTGTCGCTGCTATGTAAAACCCCGAGTTTTGTACTTACTTACTTAAATTTTTCATTAAATTGTTGCATTTGATTTGAAATTGACTGAGAATGGCGGCAAACGTTGATAGATGGGAATCCATTTAAATACATAAGCAAACGCACCCAAACCATATCACATAACATATAGAACTTGAACGTAAAGTGTAGTGTTTGTGTATTATAATAGAAATTGAATCTTGTTTGGTTACCTTTTTTATTGTTAAATGAGAGATGATGATGGGTTAGAGTTAATTGGATAATAAAATTGTGTTACACTGTAAATTTACTTTTAAAGTGACTTAGCAGAGGTGGGGTTTTATATATAGCTATGACTTTGTTCATCGTTTTATGATATTTGAAAACCTTCACAGTCCTCAAAGCTATTATAACGAAACAAATTGTCAAATCTAGTAATTTTTGATATTTCCCGACGAATGAGTATTTCATTTGCTTTAAATCAAATGCCTTCGGTTTTGATTACTTATGTACATCCAACTTTTTAAAAGCCTTGTATGTCAAATACTACTTATATGTCAAATACCACTTGTATGTCAAATATCACGTACATACATCTGTAACAGCATTTTAACAAAATGTATTTTGACTTCACCATGAACATTTTTTATTATTCTCCTTTGGCTCCAAAACAATCAGGTTTTAGGTCAGGTCACAGCATTGCAACAGCACTACTTGACGACATCGAACAATAATAGAGTGATGTTTCTGGTACTTTAAGGGCGATTTCTTTTACTATTGCTTAACTTATGGCAAACTTTCAAGTTGATCAACTTAAATTGAATGACTTTTTATTCACTAATTTGTTTCTTAACCCATTAGTTTCAAATCAAGAGTTGGTCTACTTTAGAATTTAAAAATATCGTTATGATATTTTTTGAAAAGAAGCAGAAACTCTCAGTTTCAAAATTAAGTTTCTGTTATAACCTATAACGTGTGTTTTTTAAGACTAAGTAAACTACTCAAAACAAAATAGGCCCACCCAAGATTTATTTTGCCAAACAAAATACTTAATTGGTAAAAATTTTCTAAGCCCAGCATTTTATTGAAAAGTTTTCATGTTTATGATTCCATATCAATTCTTTGATTAACAATTTTACCGTTACCTCCAAGTGAATAGGCAAAAAAAGCCGATCGCTCGAAAAACAATGAATGAAAAAATTATTGCATGTTTTCTCAGTCCGATTCTAGCGTTGTTGGTAAGTGTTTCTTTATTTTATTGTTGTTCTTTATTTCTTCGTGATTAAATGTGATTACAATGCCCGGTTTTAGACGCCATTTGGATAATGAAAACGCAATTAAAGCGGTAAATATGCTGGAGCAAGGAATGTCTCAAAGGGCTGTTGCAACTTGAATCGGTGTTTCGCGGTGAGCTATCCGTGTGGTAATGCGTCCAGGAAACCGTTAATGTAGTAAAGAGACCAGGATCAGGAAGAATTCGGGCCACAACTCAGCAAGAAGACCAGTACATTCAAATAACTGCCGGTCGGAAGCGTACTTTAACCGCCCTGGTTTTACAAACTCAACTGCGGCAGTCGACTGGCACTCAAGTCAGTGATCAAACCATTCGCAATCGACTCCACTAAGATGTTCAACGTTCCAAAGCGTGTGTTATTCAGCCCAAACTTACACTCGCCTATCGGGCACCGCGATTAAGTGAGAAATTAAATTGAACTTTGGACAACTGGAGGTCTGTACTCTTTACAGACGAATGCTAAATCAAATTTGTGAGTAATGATAAGCGATTACGAGTGTGGGAGCGCAAGTTAACGTTTTAGCGACCCGTGCATTCCCGGAAGTGACCGATTTGGGGACCCCAGTATTATCGTATGGGATGGAATAGGTTTGCTAAGCAGAACAGAGCTGATTATCCTGGATGAGGGCACCGTTACCGTTGCCAGTAACATTGAAATGGTAATATGACCTGTTATGATCCCATTTCCACAAAGAATTGGCGATGGGTTTGTTGTTATTCAAGACAATACTCGCCCGCATATGACCCGTAACACGCAAGCAGCTCTTTCTAACGCCAATACTACACTTTTGACATGGCCAACAAAGAGCTCAGACCTCAATATGTACGATCGAGCATTGTTAGGACTAGTCAAAAAAGAAGCATCAAAGAAAGCCAAAGCAGTGTCAACACTGCACAGGAGCTCATAAACAAAAAGCCGAAATTATAACAAAAAATAGTGATGTGTAAAGTTTAATTTTTTTTTATTTTTTTTACATTTTCCTATAAAAATGTTTGTTTCAGTGTAACTTGAACAAAAAATTTTTGTCCCTGTTAAAAGATTGTACACTATTATTTAATACTTAACTAAAACACAATAACCAAAAACAAAAATTTAAACATTAATTTTTTTCACACGAACGCCAAAAAACTTTGTGGGCCCTATTTTGTTTTGAGTAGTTTATTTATCAAGAGAAAATATCATGTACAAAAAGATTGTTTAATTTTTTCGATTGAAAATAACCAGTTTAACTACACAAAAGACTTTCAAACAGACTAAAAAAATAAATAATAAAATTGAAGTCATAAGAGTGATTTGCAAAGAACCCATATGTACGTGATTGTAACGTTATCGTCATCATTCTCATTATTTTGGCAGTCGCATGTCTTTAAAGTTGGCGCACGTTGCACAAGAATTTATTGAAACAGAAATTTCATATTAAACATATTTACAATTAAAAATGCATAGCATTTGCAAAACGTTGATTCTGTACTTCGTCTTAAAATTTCGTTCGTAAAACTTGTGTGTTTGTTTCAACAGTTATGCAGTCAAGGGAACATTTTGAGAACCAATCATTTTCCGATTTTTATGTTTAGTTCAAGAGGCAAAAACTTGACTAAGAAAAACTTACTTCACTTTAAAATTTCACTTTTCTAAGTATAACAGGTTTTTATACAGATGGATCTAAAACAAATGAGGGAGTTGGTAGTCTAAGCATCTCATTCCGCCTCCCTAATCATTATAGCGTCTTCCAAGAGGAAATTTTAGCGATCAAAGAGGTTTCCTCCTGGCTAAGAGAAAACGTGATATCAACTTCTGATATCCGCATCTTCTCCGACAGTCAGGCTGCTATTAAATATCTTGACGGTGTCTCAACCAAATCTCAAACGGCCCTCGATTGTCGCTCGTCTCTTATGAAGATGGCGCAGCAATTCAACATTCACCTCTGTTGGGTGCCGGGCCACAGAGACATCACAGGAAATTGTAGAGCCAATGTACTCGCTTAAAATGGAACCGTCATACCTATTTCACCCGAAAGCGAGAAGATAGATAGGTATACCCGATACCGATAGCTGCATGTAAACTTCTGCTAAAAGAAACAGCTTTTGCGATAGCAAACTGTAGGTGGCACAATTTACCAACATACGCAGCCACAAAACTCATATGGCCTTCACTGGTACTAAAGCGCTCTAAAGACTTGTTATCTCAAAGCAGACTTCATATTACCTCCCTAATAGGTGTCCTTACAGGACACTGTCTTATAGGCAGACACGTAATACGACTTGGTATAGCCTTAAATGAATTCTTCAGGAGCTGTATGGACGAGGAAGAAGAGGAAACAATCTCTCACTTCCTCTGCACTTGCCCTGCTCTTTCACTAAGACGCAAACTTCATCTGGGAGAATACTCTCTTGATAATCCCAGTGAACTAGCTAAAAAGGATATCAAATATCTTCTTCGCTTTATAAAAAGCTCAAAATGGTTCGACTAGTAGGAAGTAATTCTCTAGATTCATGTGGTATCACAATGGGCCTTTTCTTTTGACCTAAGTGTGTGGATTCTGAATCCGCAGCCATTTTAACCTAACCTAACCTAAGTATAACAGGACCTTAGGTTTCCAAACCGTTTGTTCAAATGTTTGATTCGTTATTGACAACGAGAGTCCTAATCTGGATGTTAAACAAAATTCTAGTAAAATATTAGTATTATGTCAAAACCCAAGTTTGCTCTTCAACTTCCATTTTTTGTGAGTTATGCAAATCTAAGGTTTATTAACTCTAAAAACGGAAGTCAACAGTTGGAAACGTCAACTTTTAGTGAGTAAAAACAAAATCTGAAGTTTATAATAAAAATCCATAAGTTATGTTCAACTTTGACTGAACAAAATCGGTCTTAGATTGTTCTATTCATAATTATGTGTCTAAAGTTGCAACAAAATTTATAACTTTTCAGCAAAAGCTGTGAATCTTATTTTATTGTAATTATCTGGCAGACCGAAAGCGGTTTAAATTGGTTATGGTTTTTCATTAATTTCTTGTAGAGTTCTTCAAGGTTCGATACTTGGTCCCTACCATTGCCACGGGCACCTCTTGCTAATGATCTTGAGTTACTGAAAAGTTGTTCAATCATGTTGATTGAGGATGGTGTTAAAAAGATCAATGAGGGGTGAGCAACAATATTATGATGGGGTGGGTCACTAATTGAAGAAGTAGAATCAGTCAAAAAAGGTCCAAAAAGGACATTAAGCTGAAGCAACCACGTCAATCAAGCTATTGGCAAAGCATGTGGGGCTGTTCGACTACTGTAGAATACAAGAATCTTCACCTACCGCCTAAACGGGGAGAGATAGACCCCCGTCCCTCCCATAGTAAAAAATGCTTGTTTTTAACTGTTCGTAAAAAATTCGTTATAATATATTGTCGCCTGAGTTATCGTACTCTTGCCGAAATACCCACAAAAGCTTCTAAATTAACTTTTTGAAAAACACAAAATCTCAGACACTTTCAGTCAGTTAGTTTGAAAGCCTTGAACTTTTAGACCATCAGTCCGTATAAAATCTGCTTTTGTAAGAATTTCTATGCTTAAGCTTCACTCCTCTTTTTTAATTAGAAAAAAAAGTAATTTAGAGCATTTCTTAAACTTATCCAACAATTGACGAATGGAAGATCCATGCCGAATAAATATAAAGAATTTATGCCAAAATGCTTTGAGCCCTTCTTTTTTGAACTTTTATATATGTATGTACATACTAACTCATTCACATTTAAATAATTACATAAAAAAGAGAAAATACCAAAACGAATTTTAAAGGATTCTTTACCATATTTCCATTATTACCCTTATACCTTTTTTTCTGAACATTAAAAAAGAATTATTGATTTATTCAAAATCAACAAAATATAGGACACTTTGAATTTGAATAAACATATCTACTTCTACATATATTGCGACAAAAATTCACCAAAAGAGACAAAATTAGAATTATTGACTTTGAATTGGATCAATTTTGCATTATTATACCATTTCTCTCTTCTTTCCGTTTTTTTTCCAAATAAAATGCGCGTTCAAGGAAACTGAATGAAGAAAAAGAAAATACTTCTTTTTTTTGGGAAAATTTAAATAGGTACATAAGCAACATAAAACCCCAATCATTTTAATCCACGAAAATAATTCCTTGTCGTCTTGCTTTGGGTGTTATTCAGCTTTAAATTTATAAATAGACGATGGTTGCCTTAGATGAATGAAGAGACACGAGGAGCGAGCAGGAGGAGAAGAAGAAAGGACTTCTTGTCAGTTTCTCCATGGGTTGAGCATTTAAACCAAATTCTCTGAGGATAACCGCATTTTACAATTAAAATTATTCAACATTTATACAAATTAAAACCAAAAACCTACTCCTACATCGAAGTGGAAAAAAACATCTCAAGGGATAGTAATTCCTTGAGAATTACAACGTTGGCGGCACGAGGCGCAGATATAACCCTGTCCTTTTTGCCTTTGGGGAATCCCGTTCTGAAAAATAGCACTAAAATTTACTTCTTCTTTTTCTTCGTGTTCTGCTTTTTCTCTTCCATCCTCCCCTTTGCTACCACCTATAACCAGCATCATTACGAAAGGTCTTCAAAGAAATATCCTTGCAAAATTATTTACTGTTTCGGGCTTCGCAAGCTCCAAGGACACATTCACTCACTATTGTTGTACCTAATATAAGAAACTATAATGCCAAGGGACTTAAGAGCCTGCCATCGCACTACATTGAAATTTTGTGTTTTAGGACTTCTTGCCTATAATATTCTTTACCATCAGAAGGGTTCATAATTCCGTTACCTGTTCCGAAGGATTTCGTCTTTCGCGTAAAATTAATTTTCACTTGACCATGGAGGCAAAAAGTTATTTCTTGTACTTTGATGTCAATGTTCATCAGGGATTCTTTGTAAAGCTAATTTTATATTGTAAATTCGATTATATGAGTAAAATGCTGAGGAACGCAACGCACATCGAAAAGGAGGACCTTTTTGCCTGATAACTTCCTCAGTCCTACACAAAGCATTTGGGAATAATGGAAAAGCTATGTATGTATATATAGACGAAGAAGTAGAAGAAGAAGAAGAAGATCAACCAAATGTCGGTCGGTCGACCTTCCTGCACCCAAGAGAAAAGCAGATACCGTTGCGATGGTGCTTTAGATGTGGTGAGGAAACATCTTTGCAACACCTCAAGTGACAAGTAAGGATAAAGGCAGAGTCAGCCGGCCGGCCGGTCCAGTGTCCTCTAGTCCATCATAATCAGATTTTGTGATGCTGGTCGCCCATAGAGTAGCAGCAATATCAACAGCAACAGAAACTCCTCTGCGAAAACGTTGTCGGTGACATTTTCCATTATATTATATTTACTCCCTCTGCTCTTCCTCTTCCTTTGCGTTTATAAAGAAGAAGAAGGAGCAGAAGGTTTCGGTGAGTTTGGGTGCAATCTTTGTCCTTTGAGTCCCCTGGTGCCTCTGATTCTGTGTCTGCCTGGTTTTGGTCCTATGTTGGGCTTGGGGTTTTCTCTTAGAATAAGCATAGTCTGTGCCATCTTATACCTACGAGTATATAACGTTGGATAGGACTTATTTTCTATAAGTTAACCTTTCGTATCGCCTTTGCATTTTCGTCGTGTGGCAGAGAACCGAAATCAATTTAAACCTTGCTGCTATGTGAATGTGCTGTTCGCATTGTTGGGCGCCATTATGATTATACGGTGTGCTCACTTTGGAGCTTTTGAAGTCTGTGGATGAAGCTGATGGTGGCGGTAGAAGTGGCGAAAGCAGTGTGGTGCGGTGAAGTGGCGTATGTTAAGATGTATAGAACATCATGTTTAACTTATTTATTTTTTAATATCCTTGCCGTGTGTGCATAGGGAACGGCATCCCATCCAAGCTTGGGAGGAATAGAAGCGTTGGTTATATCCCTGAAACAGCTTTTGGCTTCAGCAAACACTGATAAACCCAGTAAACTCCTTTGTGAATTAAAATTCAATTTTGCCTCTTTGTTCGGAATCTTTCTTGGTCTCTTGGTCTTGTTTTCCCATTTATATATTGTTCTCCCATTTGCTAGATGTTTTGTACTTCCTATTTCTATACTCTATGATGTGTTGGAACTTATAGGAGCAGAGGAAAAACAAGAAGAAGAAGAAGCAAAAAATTATGTATTTGAAACACCCATATTTTGTTGTTGCTGTTGTTTGTTTTAGTTGTAGGTAGAAATATGCTGATGCTGATGCTGAATGTCAATCAGGTCCCTTCGCTAGGTAGCTCATTTCAGTTTTTCGGTCTGGCAAACAAATCAAAGAAAGACTTTTATTTTTGCTCAGTTCCGTTTTGGATGTTGGATGCAAGTTGATGCATGGCTGAAGAAGTGCTTGTGTACCTCTAACTCTGATTCTACCTCTACTTTACCAACATTAATATGAATACGCGTGACTATTCGACGGAACAATTCATTGAAGCAGATGTTTATGGCATTATATGGAAGCGAAGTCTCTAAGGACTCAGGAGGACTATAACATGCCTACAAACTCGTATTTGGGACGTCCTCTAAAATATCCCATTGTTCAAAAGTACTCGTTTGTGTTAAACAGAAATTTCGATTGAAAAACGTTTTTTATAGGAAATTGAATAATATACCTACCATACGAAATGTAGAAATAGATGAATTCAGTCCCCTGAAGTTCGTTTGCTAGCACCTGGAACATATTCTTTCTCTCTCTCTTTTTATCATTGTTGTAGTTAGTTATATTTAAAGACAAGAGATGTTTGTTCATCGAGATCTGTTTATTGACGGACTTAATTCAAGTTTTACATTAGCGTTATTTAAAGTTAAGAGAGAGTTAGATTTTACAAATTAAGTATGTACAACAATCATGTTTCAAGCAAACGGTTAAAATGGGTGTCTTGGGTATCCTGCAAGAATAATAATGAATAGTACCATTTATACCAAAATTGTGTACTTATTTTATGAAACAATACTTTGCTTAAAAAATATCCTAAGACTCTAAGTCTACTTGGTTTCCATCAATCCTATATGGTAAAGAAGATTCCGACTATTAGAATTGATAAATACAGTCAAGTTGAAGACTAGATTTGACATAGCCAAGAAATTAGTAAAACCTTAAAATATTTTTTTTTTTTTGGAAAAACTTAGTGGAAACATAACAAGATGATTCCACCCCCAAAGCAGAAAAAATTGCATATTTAAAAGACCAGACTTTTCGTGATTTCATCTCTGAAATTTGAAAGCCGCCATTTTACTGAAGCTATGTAAAATTGGTTGCCATTAATTTAAACTGTTTTGGTAAGTCACCTTAATAGATGAAAAAAGCTTTCAAACACACGTACAAATTAAGAAACTGTTGCGTAAAAATACGAGTAGTTGTTCTTCTATTTTCATAACGTATTATCGCTCTTCTCTATACACCAAAGCGATTGAAGAGCAATCATAAAGATGACATTTTACAAGCAAAAACTACGCCATTACTAAAAATGGGATGATAAACTCTTCACCAACGCTTTGAAGTTTTTGAATTCACA
This sequence comes from Eupeodes latifasciatus, assembly GCA_920104205.1. NCBI lineage: Eukaryota > Metazoa > Arthropoda > Insecta > Diptera > Syrphidae > Eupeodes > Eupeodes latifasciatus. Next base: position 41,327,066 of record OV049925.1, on the reverse strand, counting down.
AAAATGGTAGAAATTTTGCAGTCACTGTTCTCAAAACTAAGGAAATTTTAGGTCGTCGTGAAGAACGTTTTCTTCTGGCGATAGTTAAACTGTTGGGTCAAGTTTGTGATGTGAAGAATTGGAATTTTGTTCAAGAACAGTTAAACTGTTGGGTCAAGTTTGTGATGTGAAGAATTGGAACTTTGTTCAAGAACAACTGAGAATAATGCTGCTTTAGTCCGTAGTGCTAACGAAAAGCCAGGTTTGTCGATCATTGCAATTAATCATTCCACAAACGCCATTGCCTTCATCGTATTCTTCATACAATCATAAGTTTCTTAAGTTTAAGTAACATTGGCACCAGGGCCGGCCCCAGCCAAACTTGCGCCCTGTGCAAGACTTGTAGAAAGCGCCCCTTTTTTATATTTTTTTTTACATACATATAAACTGATACACAAGCATAAGCCTTTCCCACATTACCAAGGAGGTAGACTTTCAATGCGTTTTTTTTATTGAGGTATCCCCAGGAGGCCTAAACCATTAAACTAAAACGCAGCGAAGAAATGAGCAGAGGGGAAGCTTTTAAACTTGGAAACTTACTTTTCAGGCCTTACATTTTGCAAATTCAGAATGGATCATCAAAGTCTAAAGAATTTAATAATTTCTTTTCAATGGAAACTATACATAAACCTTCCAATCTCTCTTGAGTCATGGTTGTCCTAATATAATTTTTAATAATTTTAAGTTTAGAAAAACTACGTTCTCCTAAATTTACCGTGACAGGTATCGTATTAAGGATTTGGAGAGCAATTACTAAATTCGGAGAAAAATCTTTAAGGTTTGAACTAAAAAAAAATTTAACACATCTAAACTTGAGCTTTGTGGTGTAACAAGCTGGGATATTACGGTTAACACTTGAAACAATTCTTCTCCATCTAAATCGTTACAACTACTTTATGTTAAAACATTCCGCAAATTAAGGCATGAAGCACGTACATTTTTATTTTTTAAATATTCGCTTATGTATGTTACTTAAAAATGAAAAATTGATACTATACGTATCAAACCTTTCAAGTATTTAAAAAAAAATCAACTTTAAATCTTTGTTTCGGGTCTAATATAGTTTCAGGACATTCAGTATTTTTCTCCGTTGAGATCGCAATGATAAAGCTACAGGAAACATATTTGTTATTTCTAGGGAACTAGCAATAAGCTCGGTTAATTGAACATACCTACTCATTAAATTTTTCATCGGAATGCATTAAAATCAAACTGTTTTTTGTATTTTCTAAAACTGTTATGCCAGTTGACAGATAAACGGACGGACTTTGCAATTATTTACTAGTTTAATTTACATTTTCTAAAATATCAAACCAAATTAGAAGGCAGCAAATAAATGTAAAATCAAAAATTTTATTTCCTAACGATTCTGCAATGTATTTTGCCTCTAGATTTCTTAATAATGCAATGTTTTTTGCCTCTAGATTTCTTAATTCTATAAGGGCTTCATATATTTGTTCTTAATTTGTTTTTAAAGGCCTAAATGCATCTAACCTGCTCTCTCATCTAGTCTCAGAAGGGGGTTTCAAAGTATGACTTGGAATTTTTTTCTTATAAATATCCCACCTCGTTGTGGAACTTGAAAAAAAGTTATACAAACATTGAATTGTATTAAAGAATTTAACTGCATAAAATGAGCACCGAGCAGCATCATTAACCACTAAATTTAAGGAATGCGGGTAACATGGAACGAAAAATGCTCTTGGTTCCAGGGTTCGAATTCGATTCTGAACACCGTGCTTCTTTTCCTTTCACATTCGAACCATTATCAAAACTTTGGCTTTGACAGTTACTTATTAAAATTTCATGTAATTCTAGCTTGTCTAAAATCAATTGAGTCAGTCACATTACGGTCTCGTCACAAAATACGTCACTTCTATTAAAAACTGAAAGCTATTTATTTAATCTTAATTAACCAACAAAGCGAAAAAACAATTGAAACAATCTGCATTCTGCACCAGACTAGATATACATTAAAAATAGCCGTTACAACAGTCATTAACTTTCAAAAAAAAAAAAAACAAACTGCCTGCGCAAGAACAATTCGACTCCACATAGAATCATCCCTCTTTAATTTTTAAGCTCTATGCTCCTTTTCCATTCTATTAAAAATTTCATCTCCTGTAATCAGGCACTTAACTCTTACACAGTGTGCATCGTGCAGGTTTCTTATTGCACGTATATTCTAGGCGGTCAGCCATTTTGCGGGAGCCAAAAATAAAAGATTTGACTACTATGGTCAGGCTGGCGAAAAGTTGATAACCTTGTTTAAGGCTTGTTTCACACTACACGGTTTTGACCATACGGCAAAAAACCGGACGGCATAAACCGGATCAATGGCTAATAACACATTACCCCGTTTTGACCGTATAATATGAAAGCGTACATTATGTATGCTCTAACAAAATGTCGCCGTCCGGTTTTTTTTCCGTACGGTCAAAACCGTGTAGTGTAAAACGAGCCTTACCCGTAAAAATAATCTCAATACGAGACAGACAACAAGCCTCATAAATGGACGGATAAGTTTACGACACCATTGCAACGAATAAGGAACATAGATTTAAGAATTATTCATATAGATTAAGATAGAGCTCAAGCTGAAAAGCAGCTAGTCAAAATACAATGCATATATAACAGCTCCGCAGGAAATAAGATAAACAGGGAGTGGTATTTTACAGAAGAAGGAATGTTTACTACAGCTGTCATACGAGACACCATGTGCTCGGAGTAGGCTTCCTAATCAGCGAAAAAGTAAAGTCTACTATTATCGGCCTTAAAGTTTTAAGCGAAAGGCTATGCACTAAACGTTTACCGACAAACGGAGGAGTTTCTGACGAAGATAAAGAACAAGTCGAAAAGGCCAGCTAGCATGAGAATACTAATGACAACGGACTTCGAGTCTTGAAACTGGCAGCATTAAAAAACTTGGTCGTTGCGAGAACCAGGTTTCCGCGTAAAGATATCTATCTACAAAGCCACCTGGCTAATGGAGTCACTATAGTAATCAAATTGACCCAATTGTTTATTAAACGTAGCTGCTACTTGACCCTCATGATGATCCCAACGCACCGAGGTGCCAATTTCGACTGGTTTGACAATGAATGCAAAAATGTTGTGAATGTAAAAACGTTACATACCGGTCAAGAGCTCAAAAGAACAGAAAAACGGCTTCACCGGCGGAAAAAATTAACTTGGCAGAAAATTTTGATCAGTGAATTTAAAAAAAAAACCAAGAGCGAGGTCCGCACCAGGCACGGAAGTTCTACCAATCCGTCCGAAGCATGAACGCAGTATACACTAAGCTAAATAAATATTGCGAAAACGGAGCTCACTTAAGAAGTGGAGATTACTCCACTTTGAGAAGATGCAAATGTGCTACCGCTACTAAGCATAGAACACATCGAGAAGTCTGTAAAAAAGCGGGCCAGCTTTTCATTGAGCAATTCATGAAATTAAAGTGCACGTATGGAAGTATGAATAAATACCAGAAGACTGGCGTAAAGGTACCATCTGCCCCATAGTCTGTCAAAAATGTGTGCATCCAGAAATCTTAGGATAACTTCTAAGCTACTGCTGGTGTACAAGACGATGATTTTGCTAGTTTTCACATATGAATCCGAGACCCGGGTGCTTACTAGACACTCCAAAATCGTAGGCGCAGTCGATAGGAAGGACGATTGCGGAAAAGCTACAATCTTGAATTGTTTGCAATCTACCTCGAAGCAGATATTGTGAAAAAAAAAATTAAGCACGGTAAACTCCGGTGGGCTTTCCACTTAGCTCGCATGAGCGAAATTAATTAGAAACGAAGAAAACCTTGTGATTTTTCGTGCCCTATGACAAAGAAGACACGAGAGTCTATTAAGTTTTTAACAACATTTTTATCAAACCAAAAGAAAGCTATAAACGGTTTTTCGGATTCTTATTTCTCTTTCCGAGGTGAAACCCTTATTTTACTAGACTATATATACAATATCTCCTCAAAACCAATGAGAAGTAAAAAAAATAGACTCTATTTGACAATATGTATATGTATATTCCTCGTAAAAAGTACTACCAAGACTAGTTATTTCATAGGCTCTGAACTCCAACAAACCCACAAGCAACAGCCAACTACTCAATCCCAAAGTTGTTATTATCACATCACTCTTATATAAGAATTCCCATCCATGCGTCAAGTCTTTTTTAAACATTCTAGGCTATGTATGCATTTGATTTGCACAATTGCGAAACATTAAATTCCCAAAGTCATTTGCATTCATTCATTTTATTCCTCATTAAAATAAATTAATTAACAACTTTTACATAACAATCATAGCAATATATTTGTATGTAGTAATACAAAACAACCAAAAGTTTATAACTTGAAAACAGTGCGTCCCATCCGTCACGTCCGTTACGTCCGTCCGTCCGTCCGTTTGTCCTATCGTTCTATTCATTTTAAAAAGATGCACAATTTATTTTCCCAAGCTCAAGTCCTAAAGCAATCTCATCGCCACTTACTACTTCACTCTTCCTACTTTAATGTAATTAAAAAGTTACCATTTGAAATGTCGATTTTTCTTCAACAGAAATTAAACTCAAAAACACAACACAAAAGTCCAAGTTTATTACTTTGCACAATATGGCCATTGTTAATAGTAACAATGTGTAAGCTTCCCCTAAGACAAATGAAAACAACCAACGAACGACAACGACAACGAAAACGAAAACGACGACGACGCTGAGGACGATCAACAATAGGACAAGAAAAGCTATTTGCACTTCCATTCAGTCCTCGTGCTCTTCGTCGTCGTCCTTGTCGTCCTTGTAGTTTTAGTTTCAGCCTTCCTATCGTCCTACCACTACTTCTTTTCTTAGGTATATGTATACTCGTACGTATGTAGTATACGTAAAGCCTGCAATGGCTTCGGCTCAAGAAGCTCATTTAATATCACAGGAATGGCATTGGAATAAATGGAATAAACCGAAGAAGCAAATGCAATTTAAAGAGAATAAACTCTTCGAAAATATAAACACCATCCAAACAGCCAAGCAGCCGAGTATAGGAGAAGAACAACTTTGCTAAAGCCGTGCTGGGCTGGTGTGCTAAGCAATTTCATCTCTCCTCAATCCTTCCTCATCCTGCCAAGGACATTTTACGCTCCGCATCAGCTGCATCAGGTAGATCATGTGATTGCAGATGGAGACGACGACGACGACGACGAATAGAACGAAGACGTCGACGACACGCGGACGTCTATCTTGCTTTGTGAGTACTTTGTAAAGCAAGAAGTGTATCTCAAGATAAATATAAGACCTGGATAAAAGACAAAATAACGTAAAAATTGTATCAACCTACACCACAGAACAATTATTGTACATCTCTGGTTATTTATCAGAAATTTTAAATCACAAATAATTGCTCAGGGCTGTCTAAGGAGGCGAACAACTCGACCGTGTAAAGAAGGAGAGCTGCATTGTTGGCTAAGGAAGTTTTGTTGCGCTAATATCCGACGGGGATTTCCCTAAGAAATTAAAATTAACAGCCTAGCCCTACACCCATACCCAAGCTACAGCTCTAGCCTCCATTCTCAGCAACGGCAACCACGACGACGACGAAGAACATGGCACACAACTATAGAAATAGAACTACCAAAAGTCAATGGCAGTCTCTGCTTGCTGCATTCACTTTAAGAGTAGGAGCATCGGGCGGTGGCGTTAACGTTTTGTTTGTTAATGAATACAAAAAGAAAGGACAAGAGGAGCCATCCACTTTGGTATGAAATGTTTTGTACTTGAGTTGTTGACGCCGCCGCCGCCGTCGACAATGAAGACGATATAAAGCCCAAGATACGCAGCGCAACAAGACTCAAAGTTTAAAATTAAAAATGCTTCTTCGCTCTTGGATTTATTTTTACTAGGTACTCTACTTGAAGATTCAGAAGCATCAAACACAGGAGATATTCGCATAGAAAGAGGAAATACCATTTCCACAGTTTTAGATCTTAAGATTTCAGCAAAATTAGACGGAGTTGGAGAGGATGATATTATTGGTGATGGCCTTGCCTCACAAAATTCATAAAACAACAATAATGGTAGTATATTGTTTCAAGAATGTTTCTTTGTTGTTGAAACAATTATGAAGACAAATCATCAGCTGCTGGTTTTGATAATTTAGAAGTGCATTGTGACTAAAGAGAAAAGGAAAGAGTTCTAATTGACCTCTTTTTTGTGTTGCATGTCATTTGCAAATGTGCTAAGTGCGTTGTAGCTTTTATATTAACTGTTAATTTTGTTCAAAGACACATTTTTAATAAATTTACGATGGAAATAACTTCGGAGTGGGTTACACTTTACCGAGTTCTTGAAGCATTAAATTTTACACGGTTAAACATTTCCCATTGGATAATATCAATATGGGAATTAAAGGAGCTTATCATACGCTGCCGTTGAAATTCAAAATCCAAGGTATAAGGATATTATTCTAGAAACGAATATGAAAAGGTGAGAATACTGTCGTCATCAAAACAGTTTAATGGATTAGAAGTGACAGACAACAGATCATTTATGAATATAAGAAAAATATTAGGAGGCAAAACAGAGCCCTGGGAAACACCAGAGTTTATTTTATGCATTTCACACTTAAAACTATCAATAGAACTTGTATTGAGCAATTTAAAAGGTAGTTGGTAGTTTCTAATCCAACGAAGAAGAGATTCACCAACACCAAAACAGTGTCAGCGAGCGCATCACGACACTCCGCATCAAGGTTAAATTCCCCAACATATGCTTAATATGCGCGCATGTCCCAAGAGAGGAGAAAGATGAAGACGCCCAAGACATATTCTTTAAGCTCTTGGACAAGACATGAGCAGTGCCCTGGCTATGACATTAAAATTGTCTTAGGAGATTTGTACGCCAAGCTAGGAAGAGAAGACATCTTTGGTGGCACAATCGAGAGATACAGCCTGCACGACACAACCTCCGATAACGGATTTAGGCTGATCGAATTTGCTCCGGGCGAGACTTTCTAGTAGCTACAACGCAGTTCACACATCTTTATATCCATAAGGTGGCATGGAAATCTCCTGATAAATCAAGTGTCAACCAGATTGACCACATTGGGATCGACCCACGACACATCTCCAGTATACAGGATGTCCGAAGATTTCGAGGGGCCAATATTGACTCGGACCACTATACCTCGTTGTAGCCAAGGCACGGCTACGGATATTCCGATCCAAGCCAGAACAAAGAAGTATTGTGAGAAGATTCGACGTTAGACGGATCGCAAGAGACTGCCATGTCCTTTTCTGATCGAGTCTCTAATAACCTCTTAAGAAGTCTTATGCTGCCTGCATTAAGGCATTAAGCATTGAAAACCAGTGGGCAACATTGCCTTGCAGCCATCAGAGATGCCGCCTCTGAAGTGCTAGGTTTCATACGGCCACCACAGCGAAACACCTGGTTTGGCGACGAATGTCGGCAAGCGCACACAGCTAAGGAACAAGCATACAAACCGGTGCTGCACAGAAGGACCAGAGCTGCTCGTAGAGCTCACGAGCAGAAGAGGAGAGAGGAACACCGGCTTCTTAGATGGAAAAAAAGGAGCATGAGAAGCGCGCGATCGAGGAGATAGAGGGATGTCACAACAGGAATGAGGTTCGTAAATTTTACCAAAAGGTTTGAGAATTTGGAAAGACCACTTCTCCAAATTATATACCTAACGGCAATGACGAACCGAATTCCGTTGTTAAGGAGATAGAACAACTCAACCTAGGCGACGCAGATCAACAATTCCGCCTACCCGACATATCTAAACTGAAGTTAAACAAAGCTGCTGGAGCTGACGGCATCGCTGCCGAACTATTCAAAGCAGCAGACGATGACTTGGTAGGGAGCGTGCACCAACTCATCTGCAAAATATGGTCGAAAGAAAGCATGCCCGATGAGTGGAATCTTAGCATACTTTGCCCAATACGTAAGAAAGGAGACCCTCTAAATTGTGTCGACTAAAGAGGCATCATTCTCCTGAACATTACATACGAGTATAAGATCCTTTCTGCCGTATTATGTGAACGTCTGAAACCATTCGTAAACAACCTGATAGGTCCTCATCAGTGTGGCTTCACAACAGGAAAGTCCATTATTCACCAAATTTTCACATTACGGTAGATCTTGGAAAAACCCCAGGACCTTCAAATCGATAACCACCATCTCTTTATCGATTTTTAAGCGGCGGCGTATGACAGCATCTATAGGGAGAGCTCTACAGAGCAATGCTCTATCAAGGTCGGAAAAGATCTCACCGATGCATTTGATGTCAAAAAAGGTTTTAGACAATGCGATGCACTTTCATGCGACTTCTTCAACATTTTGCAAAACTCAACCGTCAACACTAGAGGCACAATCTTCCAAAGTTCCATCCAATTACTTGGATAGGCAGATGATATTGATATAATTGGAAGATCAAAGCGTGATGTCAGTGGAGCGTTTTTGAGCATTACGACGGAAGCGGAGAAGATGGGTTCAGTGTGTCAATGGGGGCAAGACCAAGTATATACTGTCATCAAAAAAGATAATTGAACGATGTCTTAAACAAAACGTCAACATGGACAGCTATAACTTTGAGGTAGTTGAGGGCATCGCTATGCTATAAACTCAGACAACAATACCAGCGCTGAAATCAAATGAAGAATAACTTTTGCCAATCGCTGCCTCTTTCGACTTAAAAGGCAATTGAGTAGTAAAGTCCTCTCTCGAGCCTCTTGAATCACCATCTATAAAACACTCATCATTCCGGTTCTCATTTATGGCGCTGAGGCCTGGACCCTGTCAAAGAAAGATAAAAGCGTCTTAGGATGCTTCGAGAGAAAAATTCTTCTGGTGATTTTTGTTGCCGTCTCCATAGATAGAGATAGAGGAGCAGATACAAAGACGAACTGTACGGGCTGTACAGTGACACTGACCTTGCTAATAGAATTAAAATCCAACGAATTAGATGGCTGGGTCATGTAGAGCGAATGGACATCAACGCTGCAGCCTGGAAGTTCTTCGAATCCAATTCCGAGGTAGAGGAAGACCGCGACTCAGGTGGCGCACGCAGGTGGGAGAGAATCTCAACCAACTTGGTGTGCGAAACTGGAGACAGCTAGCTAGGGACCGAGCTGGCTGGAGATGCAGGTTGGTTGAGGCCCAGGTCCGCCCCGGACTGTAGCTCCACCTTAAGTAAAGCAAGTAAGCCTTTTGCAATTAATTGTCAAATCCTCCTTGTCATGAAAAATACTTTCTCAAATTAGCCGTTCGGATTCGGCTTAAAACTGTAGGTCCACTCCATCCCTGAGAGCATTACTCGCACACAGGAATTGATGAGAGTTGTAAGTCGATAGGCTCAACGGACTGTTGCGCCACCTAACTTATTGAATCGTATGGGCTAGAACTTGCAGGTTTTGTATAACGCACCGTACCTGAATGTGAGTTCTCATCGACAAAGAAAACAACAAAAAAATGTCTCCGAAAAAAAAGAGAGCTGGTAGGTTGCTGTGCTGTGTGCTACCTTCTACTACAAATCAAAGGCACTCCATATATTTTTGTTGTTGTTTTGTTTTGTAGATGAGAACTCACATTCAGGTACGGTGCGTGATACAAAACCTGCACGTACTAGCCCATACGATTCAATATGAATAAGTATTTTGCTTTGTCATACTCGCTATGTTAATTTTGGGACTCGGTGTGCATGAAATAAATCTTTCACATATGACATGGCATGTAACTTTTTTGTGTTGAGATTTTTTCTCTTGTATGAACAGGGTGAAATATTTGGAAATTAGGTAGGTAGGTGTCTTTGCTACAAATGGTCAATGAATGTGCAAGTTTTCTTTTTTGCACACTGAGTATCGAAACTAACATGGGAGATATTTAAAAAAAAAAAAAACTTATTTATACGGAATCATATGGGTCAGAGAGCGTGCACTATACAAAGACTAGGTTAGGATAAAGTGGCTGTCCGTGATGGAGTAGGACACACTTAGGCTCGTTTCACATTACACGCTTTTGACCGTACGGCAAGGCGGCATAAACCTGATCAATGGCTAATTACACATTATACGGTTTTGACCGTATAATATGAAAGCGTATATGCTCTTCTTCGCTCCTCTAACGAAATGTCGCCTTCCGGGTTTTTTTTACGTACGGTCAAAAATGGGTAGTGTGAAACGAGCCTTAGGACAGTTTAATGGCCCATTGTTATATCACCTGAATCTTAAGGCTTTCTTCTAAGCTCAATGAAACCAATTTGAGTCCCTTATAAAGCGTGAGAGGCTGATTATGTTAATATGATTGAGAAGAATTCTTTTGGGTAATTCTTGCGTTTTTGAGAAAACGCCTAGCCACGTGGCATGCTTTCCTATTAGACAGTGCCCGGTTATGATACCGATTATAGAGCTTATATGAGATCTGCTTGGAGATAGCAAGCACCTAGACCGATTTAGATCTAGTGTAGGCCAGATGTTTTTTGTGACTTGACACTTGGTGAATGGTGACGTTATTCCACCAATAGTTTACATGTAGCGATTGTTTTGCCAGAATTAGCCAAACGTAGTAGAATGGGTTTAACTGTACCATTTGTGGTGAGTTTATCTGCCTTACAATTTACTGAAATATCTCTATGACCCGGCACCAGCAAAGCTGAATATTAAACTGTTTTGCCATCTCCATTATAGAGATAATCGACAGTTATGGACTGTTATAGGGTTTGTAGGGACAGAGTCCAGAGATTTGATAGCGGCCTGAATATCTGAGAAAATACGGATATTAGATGTTGATATCACGTTTTCTTCAAGCAGCCAGGACAAGACTTCTTTTATCGCCAAAAGTTCCACCTGGAACACGCTACTATGATTGGGAAGGTCGAATATTTTGATCGTAAATAATTGCGAACTAAATTTTGTCGTGATCTTTAACCTTCCATAATGTACGACACGAAATCTTATTAGAATTTAGATATTGTACACGAGTTTTCATATCCCTACCTCACATTTCTAGGTTGAAGCCTTTTTTGCCTTATTCTACTTGACTAATAAGCTTTACCTGACAAAAAATAGGTCACATTCTCAAACTCATTCTCATCATTGAAAGCAGAATCCTGCTACCAAAAGCATTCGTTTTGAATTTAATATTTAACCCTTAATTTCTAGGCTTTTCTATTCTCAAATTTCCAACCTTTTATTACATTAAAAAATCCACTATATAGGCTTACCCTCTCTAAATGAAAGATATATTCATACCCAGAATGAATTTATTTTTATGTTTGTAATCAAACTTAATGTCTGCATTATCATCAGGTGTGTGTATCTTTTGATTTCAAGCAAATTCCTATTATAATATTCCGAGGACAAAAGACTAATTCTCACTAAAAGCTGTACAAAAAATCATCATATTCATGCGTGATCCCATTTACAAAAGAACAAAATAAAATAATCACAAGGAACAAATCAAGCCGACCAACCAACCTATCCTCCCTATTATACGAAGGTATACCTCTATATACGAATGTCTATCCCAAACCCAAGATATTGCGTCTGATTCTTTTCCCCAATTCATTTCAACTTGTTGTTAGCCGACCTCGACAAATAATGACTGCTCTCATCTTTGTCCCTAGGGTACCACCCTTACCCAATGAGATAGCACTAAAGTTTTGTCTACGTCAAAGGTTATTGAAACTTCTGCCAGCCGTATACCGTGTACCATTATGCATGTGGTATCTGTAGGTATCCAGTTCCCCCTTAATTTTCAAACTCAAAAGATAACATTGACACACCAAATCACAGGACATCTCAAAGCTATTTATCGAATTGGATGCCAATGCCAAACACAACACAAGAGCAGTTCTAAAGAAACTGCCAACAAATAAAAAAAACAAAATGGCTACACAGGAAATTCGAAAGAGGAAAACCATCAGCATCAGCTCAAATATAGAAAAAAACCTTCTTATCATTCAATCACCCGCCCCCCCTCTAGCACTCTTCTTATGACTATATATTGGGTTGCTTGGTTATATCGTAAAACGATTTCTTGTGTTAGTTTGATGGGGAATTTATGATTATTGCCCATGGAATGGAATCTTATGGCATATTGGTATGGCCAGGCCACAAAACCCGGCTACATGGATATGGTTTTTTGTTTTTTTTTTTTTTATATTTTTGTTGAAATTTTTCTTGCAAATCTTCCCGGGACGTGTTCTCAGAAATGTATTCTGGAAGAGTATAGAAGTACTTTGCACTTCATTGCTGTCATTACAATTCAGCGACTGCTAGAGTTACAATGCGCGGTATACCCATTCGTTCATGGTTTATTACTGGGCAAGGATCTTTGGTCAAGCAGTAGCAATTTGTTAGGCTGAAGGGTGCATCATATCGCAGAGTAGTTTGGTATGCCATTGCAACTGAAAGCTGCATTATTGTAAGTGCAGTCTCACAGGGGCGGTTTGAAAACTTAATATTGGGGTGTCTGTCTTCATCTTGAATGACGTACAAACTAAGCCCTTGGGCTACGCTAAAACGTTATCGATGTCGATGTCGATGAAAATGTTCAGATGCTTCTGATCTTCTTTTAATTTCGAGTTTTAAAACAAAAAATTTAAATTAATATTGACTTATTTCAAAAATGACAAATTAGAAAAAAGACCAATAGCTGCTTATAAGAGTTCTATGCACAGTGTTTGATAGGGGTTTAAAATACGATATAAACTGTTTTTCGAAATAAACATAGCACAGCACGGCTTCTATTTTCAAATTGCTATCATACTAGTTCCTCAGGGCCTCGTCATTACAGGCCTCGTTAATGCGGGCCTGGGAATGCAGTACACTGACAATTGTAATGTAATAGGAAGAATGTGCGCATGAAATTTTATGACGATTTACTGCCTTTGTCTCCAAGAATTGTGGTTGGAAATTTATATTTTCAAAGCCATTTATATTTGCACTTCGAATCAAGTAGGTAAAGTGTTTATTTTACTATATAAGTAGGAGAATACATAACTAGACAACCAATTTCTTTGCAACAACAAAAATCATAGGGTTTAGGGTATAAGAAAAATTTCTGTCTTGTTTTGTAAAATCGATAGAAGATGAGAATATTGTCTCTTAAAAGGGTCCAAGACGAGACTGTACCTGTTGGACCAAAATTTGCTGAGACTTTAATCGGTCTCGTCAATTTTTTTTGATTAAACTTGCAGAACACAAAAATCTTTTTTTTTTATTTATTATTAAAATTGCTTGTTCAACTATTTTTCAAAATATTCGGCAACGTTCTTGATGGAAAAATCAAAATATATAGCTTCTGGATGACGTTTGACACGAAAGATGACATTTATGTCAAAGTGTTTATCCAGCTTTATTCTATTTTATGTTGGTTTGAAAACATTTATCATGAGAGTTACGAGTATGTAAGTTATTTTCGAAACGCAACCTTAATCAAACAAGACGAAACAACAAGTCTAAGTACAAGTTTTTGTGTAAAAATTGAACAAAATGAACCAAATATTTTTTTTTCGTGTATTTTGGCTTTATTAGTTAAAATATTTTCATTAATTACGGAACACAACGTTACGTTTTTCATAACACAAAAAGAACACTTAAAAATTACCTACATAATATTTCAACGATTTTTCCTGATACAACCCTCAAAGATTTTTTGTTAAAAACGCCCTCAAAGGTAGGCGTGTTAAATATTTCGCATTATTATTTTTTATGTGCATGTTTGTACAGCAACTTGTAACGTTTTCTGATAAATTGATAAAAAAATAATTGTTTTTTTAACACCCCCTAAAGAGGGCATGGCAAAACATAATATGTATTAATGAATGGTAAGAAATTAGGTTTCCTGCAACTTTTTGAAAGAGCATATCTTTAATTTATATCAACTATGACAGCTAGAAGACCTAGTTTTTTAAGTGGGCACGTAAGTTGGCGGAAATTTACTCTTAATGTTTGTCTTATGCCATTTTTAACCATGTTGCTTGGTTTAAATAATATATATTTATGGCAACTTTTTCATACAAACTAACCCACTATGCGTCCGAGACACCGAACTGTCATCCCTAAGGCGGCCTATAACTAAATTTGGTGCCAAAAAGATTGATTGTAACATGGTGGGCCATACTGCCTGAAAAATAGTTTGTCCATGTCTTAAATTTCAGGCAAAAAAGTCGGTTAACATAGCCCTGTAACTCCCACCGTCCGTCGTCGATCGATACGCTGTTTCACTTGATACGACATTTTCCACAGTTTCAAGCAAAATCTTTTTCCAATTCAAGCTTCTTTCGCTTTATTGCTGCGTCAATTGGACCCTGTAAGCGAATAATCCGAGATTTTTGTGCTAAATTTTCTTCAATCGTACGTGAAATACCTATGGAACTTTGAGAACGATGACGAGATAATGTTCGGCTACAGCAGCCATATTTTCGTCTATGCATACAGTACGACCAAGATAAGGACCATGAGCTTCGTTATACATCAAAATCCCAGTTTCGCGAAATAGACCTGCGTTTAAGTTTGGGCAACATTTCATTTCAAAAAGTCATTATTTTGGCCTCATAGCAATCAATTTGGAAATAAATGTTCAATATTTTTCACGTTGTAGCAAAGTGATTTATTTTGTTCAGCTGATGTAAGAAACTGATAACCTATAATTCAAAAAGATACCGATAAAAGGCCCACCCTATATAGTTTTTTATTCAAACTTGACGAAATCCTCCATAGGTGGATTAGAAACTACAAGTTCAAGTCTAAGAAATACAAAATAAATGCTGCTATGCCACAGGGCTCTATTTCACTGACCTGCTTCGCTGACCATTGTACCCTCAGTAACCCTGCTCTACGGATGTGGATCTTTAACGTCAATCTTTGATAAGCCTATTAAATTCTGACCTACTCAGCATTGTTAAATGGAAAATCAAAAATTCATTGCTGCTCACTGTGATTAAAACATAATCTACCACCTTTACCACTATCCTTGGTGGCACTTGCATCAAGGAGAAGAGAACTTCAAAATTCTCGGTACATATTTGTGTCTCCAATCTTGTCGAAGGATCACATACGTGATGTAGCCAAAGATTAAGCTAGATGTTTGGGTCTTCGAATCCACACCCACAGGACAGCGCAGTAGAGGAAGACCGAGGATCAGGTGGCGCGGACAAGTGGAAAGTGACCTCACCCAACTTGAAGCGTGAAACTGGAGACATCTAGGTAGAGACCGAGTTAGATGGAGAAGTTTGTTGGGTGAGGCCCTAGTGCACACAGGATTGTAGCACCACCTTAAGTAAGTAAGTAAGTTTGGGTTTCTTAAGTCGATACAAGAATTTGTTTTACTTGCGCCTCCAGGAATGCTCTTCAGTATACATTCGAGAACAACTTCGGTTCTACTGTTAAATACAGAGATTCTTTCATTAGCCGTGTATGGGCCCATATATTTTTTTTATGTGGTCTTAAATTTTCGAGAAATTAGAAATTTGCAATAACTTTGTAGGAAATATAGAACTTTATTTAAATCTGTTCACTACGGCGTATGCGTACTATTTTTTTTTCTTTCGATTTGAGACAAACGCTTTACTTTTATTTTATTGTTGCTTTTTCTTTACTCACGTATACTCTTTTTGTCAAATTGAGTTATTAAAATGCCTTTCTAAATTCATGCCTTAGTACCTAGTTCTCTTAGACTTAAGCCTTCAAAGTGATCGCTGTAACTTTCGTTCAGTCTGTATCGATATTTCGTTATCGATAATTCGTTTCATTCCCATGACATACCAACTGACTAATGCTTCGTCGTCATGGCAGCCAAACTTCCTTTTTCATTCGAGCTGTCAACCGGTCAAGACTATTTGCTGCGTCATAGACAAAGTTCTATAATTCCATTTTCATCTGGACTGAGTAACTACAGAAGATTTTATATAAAATCTTCAGATTGATCAAGCGAAACTACACATATTTCAAAGAATATTTCTTGAAAAGGACATTAAGGACGTATATTATAGTCACTTAGGAGTGTACGTCAATCGAGCTCTGGTGATCAGAGAAGTTTTTTTTTTTGTGAAAGGAGAAAAAGTAAGTGCTTTTATTAAAGCGTACAGTTTTTTTTGGTGAGATTAAGTTTTAATTGCAAAATGTGTATTAGGAATTTTGTGAGTTCCAACAAGCCCAAGACTTTGGGGTGAAAGAGATTGCGGTGACTTGGGGCACCGAAGTAGCAGCCGCCACTTCTTTCTCGATCGTAGCCACGAATCTACATTGAGAGTAAAAAAATTTCGTGATCAACGAAGACATATTTTTTTGTCGATTTGACAAATTACTCGTAAGCACATTTACTGATTTCCTTTGAAATACTTTTTTAATTATAAAGACATTACTTTGACAGTATCAAAAGTGTATCAAAAAAAAAGGCTACCGAGGCCGGCCGTCGTTGCACATTGGTTTAGCAGCGGACGATTCTCCTTGAACTGCGAAGCGTATATTTATAGGAAAATCCGAGCAGCACCTACTAATCGTCTGATTTATCCTAGAATGCATAGGGTTTGGTTTCTTAGTACCCTAGAAAAATCAAATTATGATAGAAAAAACCATGACCAAAGGTTAACAAATGGGGCGGCATTTGTTAGGTCTTGGAAGCTTAGAAAGAGGAACTCACTCAAAGCGATTTGATTATAGAGAGGGTACTCTTATGAAACAACTTTTGGTAAGTTTCAAAAACTAAGCGAAAAAGCAATGTCTTGGGACAGCAAGTTTAGTAAGCTTGCCAGTGAATAAGGGTTTACTATCAGGTGTCACTGTTGCGAGCAAACCTATCTTAATCGTCTGATTTAGAAATCCTAACCTCTTTCGTAATCAGAAAAGGACAAAACACATACATATATCATCTTTAATTACCTCAATCATCGTAATTAGG
Source organism: Eupeodes latifasciatus (assembly GCA_920104205.1). Classification (NCBI taxonomy): domain Eukaryota; kingdom Metazoa; phylum Arthropoda; class Insecta; order Diptera; family Syrphidae; genus Eupeodes; species Eupeodes latifasciatus. Next base: position 41,310,107 of record OV049925.1, on the reverse strand, counting down.
TTAAGTTAGCTTTAAGTATATTATTTTTTTTATATTCTTTTTAATACATATAAAAGTTTGACACTGTCATGAGATAAGTCTCTGCGAGATCGCTATCATGAGATATTGCAAAAATTACAAAAGATAAGTATTCTTGACACCAACATTCGCATATGATTTAATTCTTCTTCTTGATTTTAATAGCGTTTTAGTACCAGAGGTGAAATACTAACCTCGTATTGGCAGCATTCAACCCCCAACAGAGTCGTGCGCACAACTTCGCTGGAGGAGAATTAGCTCGGTGAGTTTTGTTTTTATTATTTTTGTGGAGTTGCCATATGTAAATTCTGGTGCAAGAAATATTATAAGTAAATACATCAGATATGGTGAATTATGAAATTCAGTTTAAGTTGCGAGTGTCAAACGAAACTTTAAATAGTATTCTTTTTAGTTGAATTACGAATATAGTTATATACATATATACATTTGTTTTTGTGATTTATTGGTCACCTAAGATGACTTGATCGGTATCAATGACACACATGATGTCTTCTGATTAATTGTTTGAAAAGTGAGCTTGGGGGAGTAAGGACATGAAGGGAGATATAGAAGGCGAGTACAAAAGTCAGAATTAATAAATTTTGACTTTACTTTAGGGGTCATCGAAAAGAAGTCGTGTGGAACGATGACCGTGGAGTATTTTGCATATTTGCGTAGATTACAAGTGGGAGGGCCACATAAAGGGACTAACTTCATCCATAGTTCCGTATGATGAATGTTTGGTTGATATGTTAAGAAGGTGTTTGGTTTCTAGCACTTGGTAGATTTTCTTGTCTTTTTTAAATAACAAAATAGGCACGTTAATACGTACACGGCGGTCCAGTGGTGTGTGCAAGATCCCACCCATCCGACGAGTTAGCACAATTGGCATTTGCTAGCGTGCCTGACGCACTATGCCGACTGGACGACCTAGTTTCGTAACTTGTAGTATCCTTTGAGAATCCAGTGGCTAAGGGATAGAGAAACTAATCTATAACATTAAGTTTTTACGAACTAGGAACAACAATTCCGTTACAGCCGTACAACGCGAATGTAGAATGCTTTGCACACACTCTGTCTTTCCCAGTCATTGTTATGTTCAGGACTTCAAAACCGACACCTCCTTTCAAATCTTCTCTCCTTTTACTAAAGTTCACATTGTATCTTGGCATATTAGGGTAACAAAAATCTTCATCGTTTAGTTGGTTTTTTTTTTTATTTACAAAATTCCAAAATTTAAAATTCAATAGAAAAATGTATCAAATGTTCAATATTATAATAAGATTGGAAACGGAAACAAATTTTAATTTTCACATTTGGAAGGATGTTCTGAATTTCCTATAAAAAAATATGTACATATGTATGTACAAAATTATATAAAAATTATATTTTTATATAATTTTCAAACCTAAAAACTTTCACTTTTTTACCTAGTGTCTTGGTTTAAACAAAAATCAAGTTGAAAATGTTGATGTGCGAAAAGTTCAAAAACCGTCATTTTTGTTTAAGTACTCATATCTAAAGCTGTCAAAATCTAAATCAAAACCAAAACTTAATTTCGCAGAGTTTCAAGTTATCACCATACAAAAATACTATTAGAGTACAAAAGATGATTTGCCACTACATCAGGATTTCTGAGGATAGAAAATATTCCTTATTTACGTTCGTTACTTTTAAGAGAATTGAGTTTTAACCAAATTTATACGACGAAATTTTCAAAAAACAATTCCATAAAACACAAACATAAACAATAAATATTAAACTCTATATATGCTACATACATACACAGTTATTGTTAACGACTTAAAAGCATCTTATAAAATCGCAACAATAACACACCATATTTCTAAAAGCCCTTTATACACGAGTACATACAACATCGTCATTAATTAACTTCATCAAAAACCACTCAAAAGCGATTACAAAATATTTTACTACAACACCATAAAACCGCTCATTTAGCCAAACTGTAGCACCAGTCGTCAGCGTCGTCGTCGCCGTCGTCAGCAAGGACCTTAAACTTCCGATATGCTTCTGATGATGTTATACTCGTATCCTAACCTATGTAGGAGTATACTCTGGCAAAGGAAACTTTTCGATAACTCCACCCAAAGTACATCGTTGTCGTAATTTTGCTTTATCCCCAAAAAGTACCTAACCAACAACTAGGCAAACCAAAAAACGAATAACAACAACAACAACAAAAAAAGCAACATAATGCTAATTAGCTGCACTTGAGCGTTATTGCACAACAAATGCTTACGTCGTCGTCGGTCGTAGTCCTTGTTGTTGGTGGGGCTTCATGGCCTTCATGTTTTAGGAGGAGGAAGTCTGGTGTACTCAATACTTTCGCCATCTTGAATCTCGTTCACTAAGTATGCTTCGAACAGTTTGGTTTGGTTCCGCACACGATATACCAACGAAGGAAGAACTTATTCCGACAAAATGGTGTTGTCTTTAAGACTTTTGCCAATTTACTTCGATAAGGGCTTTTGCAAATTTCACAAATAAACCGAAATTCCATCGAAGAGCGTGGTTTTGTCGAAGAAGCCTCCAGCAGTAGCAGTGGCAGTAGTTAGAAGAAGCAAACAGCATTAGCAGTGCTTGATAAAAGAGAATATAGAGCGAATCTATATTATATCGTTGCAATTAGATACAAGTTGTGGATCAAAATTCAAAAAGAAAACCCAAACAATAACAATAATAACAAATCTAACATTAACAAATATGTACATGGATATGGATATAAAATAGCAACAAACGAGTATAGACGATAAACATACATAATAACAATTTCCATCGTACTCGTAATTGTGTTTTGTTAAACTTTTGTGAGGTTTGTAAGGATTTTGCCCACTCAAAAATTTGTTAAGAATAAAAGCATACTATATACAGAAATGCGGGGATCTGATGGTTAGTTCAGAAGTCCCCAATGAAGACCAGAGCAGTATTGCAGATGATTATTTTACAAAGAAGAAAGATGAATTTCTTCAGCTTTTTTTATTTACAAAACTTTACTAAAGATGATTGACAGTGAAAATAAGTATAAGAAAAAGTAAGTATGTATACGCCCAAGTGTTTTCTTGCATACAATACAATATACAATACAACCTGTACCTTTCCGTTGGTGACCTTAAGAACTAAAGATTTATCTGATCTTACCCATTTTCCAGCCAATAATAATTAGCGTAGGCTCTAGACTGATATTACTGTTCTCAAGGAAATGCGATGGGATGAGCCGTGCAAAAAGAGGATGAAAAACTGCGATATACAGTGCGGTTCACATGGTTAGACGCACCATTTTTCTCTGAATGAATTGTAGTTTTTCTGTTTGTTTTTTCATGAACTACCAATCAATTTATTAAATTTATTGGATTAAAAAAAGTGTTAACGGAGGCGGAAATAGGAAAAATTGAGGCCTAACACTGCGAAGGGTATTCTATGCGGAAAATTGCAAATAAAATAGGACGAAGTAATAAAGCAGTTCGAACCCTTCCACCTACGGAAAAAACAACAAAGGAAGAACCAAAACAGCCTTAACGCCGCACGAGAAACGAAAAATAATAAGAATTTCCTCAAATTTAGCACACTCCACGATGAAAATCAGACAATTATCGGGGGTAAGTGCTAGCAAATTTACTGTTCGTCGAGCTATTTTAGGTGCTCTATGCTTAAAATTTAAAAATTTAAAAAAAAACTACCACTAAACGCTGTAAGAAATGAACATCGGTTACAATACGCTCGTCTTCACATGATATGGGATACACTGGTTGGGAGTGTACTAAAATGGAAAAATGTGGTGTTTTCTTATGAGAAAAAGTTCAACTTAGATGGTCCTGATGGGAATAATTATACTTTTTATTTACATGACATCCGCAAAGACGAATGCTTTTTGAATCGCAATCATTCCAAAAAAGGAGGAGTAATGGTATGAGAGGCCATTTCATACTACGGCGGAACCTTTGAGTTGGTTTTTGTGTCTCATAAAATGACAGGAATTTCTTATAAAGCTCTTTTACAAACAGCCATAAGAGAGCTTTATGGACCTACCCAGTGGATCTTACAACAAGACAATATCCCGATCCACAACGCACGCGTTGTAAAAGCATTTCTCTCTAGTGAAAATGTGGAATTGTTGCCATAGCCACCTGATCTTAATATCAAAGAAAAACCTAGTCTAACCAAGTGAACCGATTTATTTGAGCTTTTTTTGCACTAGTGGGAAGAAAGAGAAGAAAGAGATCAAAACAACCATTGTGTTCGTTTCACTAATCTTAAATTTAGTTTTTTTCCGAAGAGAATTTAATAACCTTTTATATAAATGTTTTTGGAGATATCATTGTCAAGCTCGGAAGGGAGAGCATTTTTCGTACTCGTAGAATAATTGGGAAAAACAGGCTGCACGACATCACTTCCGATAATGGAGTCAGACTTTCCGAGAAACTAACATCAACTAGGACCACTTCTTCGTTGTAACCAAGGTAGCACTTCGGGTTTCTAGACCTATGGCAAGACAGGGAGAATATACTACGTCGAACGGCTTTAGTTACAAGAGGTTGCCAAATCTTTCACCGCCCGAGTCTTAAGTAACCTTTTTTGAACTTCTCTGCCTCCAACACAAGTTATCGAGAACCAGTGGCAACATTTCCAAGATGAAATGAAAGAAGCCGCCTTTGGACGTGCTGCGTTCCAAAGAGTCACCAACAAGAAACACGAGAGCTGCTCGACAGCTCTACCAAAAGAAGAGTAGAGAAGACCGCCGACTTCTCAGAAGTAAAAAGAGAAAGCATGAGAAGCGTGCGGTCGAAAATGTTAAGGGGTTCAGGTGTAGAAATGAAGTTCAAAAGTTTTATGAAATGAAATTCACAAATGCACATGCCTCGAACTGATGGCTGTATATGAAACAAATCCACCTTCCCGCCTTAGACGAAGTAAGAGTTGCCATGTCTAATCTGAAGTCTTACAAAGCCATTGGACTAGCTGGCTTAAATGCCTAATTTGATTAGGAGCATGCACCAACTAATCTTTAAAATATAGTCGAAAGAGAACATGCCGATGAATGGAACCTCAGCATTGTTTGCCCGATATTGATAAAAGGAGACTCTCTTAACTGCACCAACTATAGAGGAATCAGTCTTCGTAAAATCGCATACAAATTCTTATCTGCGTAATGTGTAATCGCATCGCCTAAAGCCTGTCATCAACAACCTGATCCTTATCAGTGTGGCTTTAAACGAGGAAAATCTATAGTTAATCAATTATTCACATTGCGACAGATCTATTCCGTCTTTTCATCGATTTCAAGGCCGCATATGGCAGAATCTACTGGGACGAACTGCCAAACTCGTCCGTATGTGCAAGATGACCATGAAGATCTCGCGGTTCTATGAAAATGGAGGTGATGCGCTGTCAAGTGATTTCTTTAACATCGTCTTTGAAAGAATAGTGTAGAGCTTCCACGTCAGCACTAGAGGCGCTGTCTTTTAAAAGTCTGGGGTTTTTTTGAGGAATAAGACAAAGGTATGGGGGGGACAGAGATGAGGGCAAGAGAAAGGCATCAAGAAAGGACTTACAACATCATCGTCTCGGTCAAAGCGTCACCATCGAAAGACGTAACTGTGAGGTAGTTAAGTTCTGTGTCTACTTGGGCTTCGCTGAGATCAATCGAAGAAATATTCTTACTAACCGCTGTTTTTTTGGGCTAAGAAAGCAATTGAGAACTAAAGCCGCCCTCTTTTGAGCAACCAAAGTGGCGATATAAAATTTCTTTATGTCCCCGTCCTGCTATACGGTTCAGAAGCATGGACGGATGAAAGCACCTTGGGTCGTTTGGAGAGAAACAGTGAGTGGTTCGGGCTATTCACGACGTAGATTTAGCCAGAAGGATTAAAGTTCAACGTCTGGGATGATTGTTTTTTCGTGTTATTAGTAAGTTTTGTGAAAACCGCGGAAAATTTTTACAATTTAAATGTGGTGCTTAAGTCTGTATAATTTAATTTTTAAATAAAACGTAGTTTTTAATTGTCAAATGTTAAAAGATGACAGCTTCAAAAGTGACAATTGCCAAAATTAAGAACTATATAAAATGAAACCTCTAATTGGAAACCCTTTACTCCTACTTTTTCAATTGTATGGTCTACTTTTTGATACTGTCAATTTTATATAAGTAGGCCAACCCATGAGTCTAGCTTAAGCCTATTTATAATTTTAAAACAATACCAATTAATTTATCACTTTTCATCTGGTAATAAAAATAACTTCTAAAAAATCATACATGGTCAAAGTTTTCATCGTCATTCATTTTGTTTATTCGCATCAATAAAGAAGAAAAACTTCAAAAGCGCATAATAAAATTAAAAAAAAAGAAACAAATGTTAAACTTTGAACCTAGAGAAATTCATTCTGTAGAAAACTTTTATCGTCCGACTTCGTCAAGCTTCTAACTTTCTCAGCCACACAAAATTTCACATCAAGCTAAAGGCATAGCACACTCCCGCCCGCCACCCTTTCACCCAAACACAAGCAAAGCAGTACACTAGCACTATATTCAAGTGGTTAATGGAAAATTGTGCAATTTTCAACAAGGACTTTATTATATACTCACACATATACCAATAGCGTTCCCATAATGAAAAAGGAAACTTACCAAATTATTGCCTACAGCTGATGCAACCCCAACATCAGTGGCATCAAAACCAGAATATGAAAGTCATATGGAAGCACCCATCAGTCTAGGACAGGTCTGGTTATTTCAAGAAGAAGCAAAAATGGCCACAACTGTGAGTGTTTGGTGAAAGCGTATCAGTGTCTGGGGCAAATCCTGGTTTGATATACCTTGCCTGATAGTCAACTCATGATGATGATGTCTAAATTGGGGGTCGATGACGATGATGATGATTACGATGACTATGAAGGCGAAGTCGAAGGCGACACAAAGTGACATTGCAAGGATATTGTGTTCGTGTAAGTAAGTAACCCACGTCATTTGGTCGTTGACGGAGCGACACGGTCGTCTGTCGTCGTGACGGAGATAGGTATAGAACTAGTACCATATACAGTTTTCAAACTGTATAAAGGTTACTTTAGTTAATGACGATATGGCTTGATGGTAACTTGGGTATCCTGGAAAAGTTTAGTTGTTGTCGAGGACTTTCACGAAGTTGATTCACTTTAATAAATTGCTATTAGTTCTTGTCCAATGTCGTCGTTCCATTAAAAAGGTAAATTGGCAGTTGGGCTGTTTCAATTTGTGCAACTAGCAACAAATGGCGATGTTGTAAAGGTCTATTGTGTCTCGTTGTCATATTTTGTTGTATGAATAGGTATAGCATATAGCCAACATCTATTACAACAAGAAGAGTGAGTTTGAATGAAGTTGCATTGAGGATCAACTTTTAAATTGGAATACTATGAATGATTGTTTTGCTGGGTAGCAAGCTTATATAAAAATGCAAATAAAACAAAGCTGTACTTGCAAATTATAGATTATCAACTGTTATCTTAGAGGCTGGATTTGTATAAAAGACTAAGAATAATATGAAGATTCAAATAACAATGGAAAAAAACTTTAATCAAAGTAATGTCTGCAAAATAAACAAAGAAGGACTGTTTCAAAAAAAAAAAAAATCAACAAAAGGTGCGTATACGCCACAGTATTCGATTCATAATACATTTTTATAAGAGAGTTTAAAAATTAATAAAAGCTAGTTTTTTAGCAATATTTTTAACTTTAATTTGGAACTTGTATTTATCAGTCCGATTTGTGCCCCAGTGCTCTATTCTATCTCTAACACTAATTTTTACTTACCTAATGTTTTGCTGACGATAGAACCCTCAGATTTGCATATTCATTTTTAGATTAAAAACCCTGCTCTTCGGATGTGGATCTTCCACGGCAATATATGATCATTAAAGTCTGAAATTAACAACATTTTTAAATAGGGAATGGAGAATCGAGTCGAATTCAATGCTTCAAAAACTCAATGCTGCCTACGATCGTTAAAATATAGTTTACAAAAATGCAGCTAAATCTTTGGGTCTAACCTATTTAACAATTATTTTAAGGAACAATATACTCGTATAACAAAAATAACAAAAATTATCCCCATACAATTTTAATTTCTCAAAAATCAAAAATTTAATATCTTCAAAAAAAAAACGGTAACATTTTTTAACTTAATTCAAGTGTTAAAGTATATTCTTAACCACTAAATAACTGCAAACCCAAAATATTTCAAAAAACAATGTATATGTCAAAAATGTAAAAAAAATAAGTCATAGAGGCGTAGGTCCTACTGACATCTAACTCTCAATCATTCTTGTGTGCGAGTCATTTCAGAGATGAAACACTTTTCATGGCAAGAATCACTGTTGGAGGATTTGTTAATTCCTCGAAGGAGGCAGTACCCGTGAAAAAAACTAAACGTGGCATATGCAGGTATTGAACCCAAGCCCTCTAGCATCACAATTCAAGTTCTCTAGCTGTTGATGGTGACGTTTTGATCGAGACACATCTCAAAAATGCGTCAACATTTTTTTAATAAATTCAAATGTAAAGCGTATGTTTTCAAGCACTAAATAACTAACGATTTTCGAACAAATTATTTTTTGAGAAATTAACTGGCATTGAAATTTTTGAATATGTTTTGCATACTATTTTTAAACATACTCTTAGAACGCAGGCTTCGGTTGGTGCCTCCCAATCGTGCACTTTATTTCTGGTTATTTTTAAGGATATTTTATTTTATTTTGAAAATGTATATGTAAACATCATAGTGGAACCGCAGTCAATGCTGAGAATATGGAGGGACCACTTCTGCACACTGTATAACGGCGACGACGAACCGAATTCCGCTGTCAGGCATGATGATCCATTCGACATAGACGACGAAAGCCAACAATCCCGTCCTCCCGACTTAGACGAAGTTAAGATTGCCATATCTAAGCTGAAGTCTAATAAAGCCGCTGGAGCGGGTGGCTTGAATGCCGAGCTCTTTAAAGCAGCTGGAGATAAGTTGGTTAGTAGCATGCACCAACTTATCTGTAAGATATCGTCGGAAGAAAGCATGCCCGATGAATGGAACCTCAGTATTGTTTGCCTGATCCTGAAAAAAGGAGACCCTCTAAACTGCGCCAACTATAGAGGAATCAGTCTACTTAACATCGCCTACAAATTCTTCTCTGCCGTAATATGTGAAAGTCTAAAGCCAATCGTCAAAAACCCGATAGGTCCTTATCAGTGTGGTTTTAGACCAGGAAAGTCCACAGTCGATCAAATATTCACATTACGGCAGATCCTGGAAAAAATCCAAGAAAACCAAATCGAAACCCACCATCTTTTCACCGATTTCAAGGCCACATATGACAGCATCTACAGGGACGAGCTGTATAGAGCCACTATCTTTCAAAAATCTGTCCAATTACTAGCATATGCTGATGACAATGACATAATCGGAAGAATTCAGCGTGATGTCAATGGGGCTTTTGTGAGTATTGAGGCAGAGGCGGCAAAAATGGGTTTAACGGTTAATGCGGGCAAAACAAAGTACATGCTGTCGTCAAGAAAGAACCTACAACACCGATGTCTTGGTCAAAACGTCACCTTCGACAGACGTAACTTTTAGGTAGTCAATGACTTCGTCTACCTAGGCTCCGCTGTAAACGCAGAAAACAACACCAGCGCTGAGATCAAACGAAGAATAACTCTTGCTAACCGCTGTTTCTTTGGGCTAAGAAAGCAATTGAGTGGTAAAGTCCTCTCTCGAAGGACCAAAGTGTCGATATATAAGACCCTTATCAACCCCGTCCTGCTATACGGTGCAGAAGCATGGACTATGACAAAAGCGGATGGAAGCACCTTGGGTCGTTTCGAGAGAAAAAATCTTCGTGTGATCTACGGTCCCGTATGCATCGAAATTGAGTGGAGGAGAAGATGGAACGACGAGCTATACGGGCTGTACAGCGACACGTAGACTTAGCCAGAAGGGTAAAAGTCCAACGACTTAGATGGCTGGGTCAAGTAGAGCGCATGGAAACCAATGCTCCGGCCCGGAAAGTCTTCGAATCCACACCCACAGGACAGCGCAGTAGAGGAAGACCGCGGATCAGGTGGCGCGCACAAGTGGAAAGTGACCTCACCCAACTTGGAGCGCGAAACTGGAGACATCTAGCTAGGGATCGAGCTAGATGGAGAAGTTTTTTGGGTGAGGCCCTAGTTCACACAGGACTGTAGCGCCACCTTAAGTAAGTATAAGTAATATGTATCATTAAAAAAACACCAATATGTGTACAAGAAAATTTATTTGAATTCGATATCTTTACTCCTTCTTAAATGTTACCAATGAAAAAAGGTATCCCGATGGATATACGATGTACAAACGTTTGTACATACCCTTTAAAACATCTTTCTAAAAAAGATGGTTTATAATCTAGGGACTTTAAAACGTCTTTAAATACCAATATTTTCAATTCTACAAATCGCAATGATTTCAATTGGGAATTAAGAAATATGAACAAAAATACGTATACACCCGTGTTCCATTATGATTTCGTAGTTCTTAGAAAGATTTTAAACGACATATTTTTTTAACAAGAAATACAAAACACAAAACATGGTATTCCCAAAACTATAAAAGATTAGCAAGTATAATTTTGTTTGTACATGTATATATGTATCTTTGCCCCTATTTCAAGAGTAAAATAAATTTACTTTTCATTGTGATATCGGTTTCTTCAATAAATCTGACAGAGTCTATTTTGTAAGCTCTCTTTTCAAGGTAAGACTTATAAAAGGGTTTTAGATAGAAATCACTTAACACCCTTGTTAAATACTTTCATCCTCTCAAATCCTCCTGTACCATTCTTTTCGACAAACATTTCCCATAGAATTTACTGAGCAACAGACAATAAAAGAAAACAAAAAAAAAAAAAAAAAAAAGAGAAAAACTTTTGCAATAGATCACCTCATCAACGGTTATCGGATGCGCTGCAAGTTCTTTCGTTAACTGCATCGAAGCAGAACCGAAAATAAAAGTTTTAACACTTGAATAGAATTTATTATAACTCTCCTATAGTACATACCTACTCGTACGGTATATAGTAACTAGTTATATCTTTTTCCTCAAAATGGCAACGGATATTCGCGGGTAAAAGGATGTAACTCCAGTTACAGTAATATCTATACTAGAGTCCTATATACCGCACTCTATTCCTTACCATTTCCGTTTCTCTTTGTTTTTTTGTTTTTTGTTTTTTGAGTTTTGTTTTTGTTTATTGTTTTTATTTTATTCTGTTGCTCTGCGTTACTGACTGTTTTATTTCGCATTTCGCAAATATACAGAAAGATCTGTAAATGCATCCTTGGTGTAAACTACAACAGAAATAGTGAAAGGACTTTTCGTTTTATACCGTATTATATATACACTGTCAAAAGAGGGTGGCATGGTGGCAGTGAGAAACAGAGCTATGAACACAACAACAAAAAAATCAACAGAAAATTTTTGTTTTATTAAAAAAGTTTTGTAATTAGAGAATCCGCATTTGAACGTCTGTATGTTTGTGCGGACAAAAATGTTCTACATTATATGTGTACAGTACATATATAACTGTATATAAGGATATTTTATTAAGTTGAAGAGTTCCTTTTCTCTATACACATATATACATAAATATTTTTTTTTATATGTATGTAGTCTAGTTTATTGTTACTCGTAGCTCTGGTAGCCGAATGCACCCTGTCACTGTTTTGTGTCTTGTACTTATGAATTGCATGGTGTGTTTATTTATCTTAGTTCCTGGAACTGTCAGCTAGTTAATAAAAATATACATAATTTTGTTTTTAGAAAAACTTCCTTCCTTTGATTTAGGTTAAACAAAATTCTTGGTATTCATATTGTTCCGTATATAAACGAATATTATAATACAAAACACTTCCAAAACCTAAAGTTAATGTTCAAAATTTACAATATTACACGAAAAACATAATTTTTTCCAGGTTTTGATTTGGTTATAAATAAAACAGAATAGGTTTCGAAAATTAATTAAAAATTTTTGTTTTAAAGTAGAGCTCTTTGTGTCTCAGAAATGCCATGCAACATAGCAGAAATGAGTTAACAAGAAACCATCTAGGGCAACATAGCATTAACTGAGGCCTGCAAACGTCATAGGAGAATATAAAAAGCCAACTTTTTGAAAGTGATATAAATGATTAGGATTATGTTCTAACTTAATTGAAACATTTTTGCAAACATTCTTAGAACGATTCCCAGAAAGGCAGATCCTCTGAATTGTGACTACTACTCTTTTATGAACTTCGGAAAAGATATAAACGAAAAAGATACTTTTGAGGCATCAGGTTTCTACAACTCTTAAGGCTCTCCGATTAAATACACCGTCGATATTGACATACATGGAAGAACCAAGGCCAACGGCGAACTAATAGAGACAAGTTTTTAATAGACAAGGATAAATTTGAAGTAGTAAAGGCCATTGTTAATATTATCGCTTCGAACAACAACACTATCAGTTCTGAAATCCAAAGAATTGTAGATTAAAGCTTGCCAATTTCTTCTGAAGATTTCTTGGGTCCATCAGAAAGAAAGTGTCTGGAGATAAAATGAAGAAATATATTGGATACATCAAGCATTTAAAATAGTAAATTGTATGGTAGAAAGAGTGTCAGGCCATAATTTTTCTGAAGAACTAGATGAAATAGTCTCGTGATTGGAAAAATTTAGAGAATCATAGCAGAAAGCTCAGGACCAATCTTTGATTTTTCTAAACAGGAAATGAAGATGATATAAATCTGAACGTCCTTGAAGCTTTTCTTTCGTCTTCACAATTGCTACTATTTTTTTTTTCTATAAAATCCTTCTTGCTGACTTATAGCAAACAAGCTGTATTAATTACTATAAAATTCGAATTTACAATTTAGTACTTTCTTCTGACGCTATAGAATACTAAAATCTAGATCAGAAATCAATAATATTGATAAATATCAGCTGTCTTAAGACATTTTCTTGACTTAAGCAATTCCCTTACTAAACACAGTAATTCCTTCGATTGCTTACCTGTCGCTCTACTTTTGCAAGTGACTGGAACAGCAAACTCCGCCATATTTCTTGCCGCTCTTTTGACATTTCTCTTCAGTAAAGTTTGCCATTTCCTGATGGAAAGATTTACAAGCCAACAACGAGTCGAAATCATTAAAATTTACTACCGAAATTCGGAGTCAGTGGCCTCAACGTTAAGAGAGATTATTACGTCCAATTTATGGCCGTAATAATCTTCCTAGCATATCAACAATTGAACTTCTACTGAAGCCGCTTGACCATAAGAAACGTCGTCGTATGTTCGTGAATTAGGCTGAGCAACAACTTGAAAATGATTCGGATTTTTATCGAAAAATCATCTTCAGCGATGAGGCTTATTTCTGGCTGAACGGCTTCGACAATAAACAAAATAATGCGATATTGGTCAGTTAGCAATCCATACGTAGTCCATGAATCATGATTGCATCCCGAAAAAAAATACGGTTTGGGGTGGTTTATGGGCCGGCCGTCGCGACGTGGCACAGCGTCATTGGGCCGTACTTCTTCCATGATGATCAAGACCAGCACGTTACTGTGAATGGGGATAGCAACCGTTCAATGATAACCGAATATGTTTGGCCACAGTTGGATGATATGGACTTGGAGGACATGTGGTTCCAACAGCGGCGGCGGCGCGGCGGGCGCCACAAGTCACACACAATGTCACAATCAACTTATTGGAAACTAAGTTTGGAGAACGTTATCTCACGAAATGGTCCAGTCGCTTGGCTACCTCGGTCGTGGTTTTCTACGCCGCGCCGTTAGACATTTCCTGTGGGGCTATAATAATAAAGAATAAAGAATTTCATTGATATCCAAAACAGTTTTTGTTTTATTTAAAACAAAACTTTTGTAGCGTTCTTATTGAAAACCCCGAAATTTTACCATTGGACCAAAGTGCAGACATAATGAAATATGTCTCTGCTATTCTACCGATCCTTTCTTACGGACTACAAACAATGAGCTTGTCTGTAAAAAACACTTGACCAGCTAAGGATATGTCAGACCAAAATGGAATGAAAAATTCTGAACATACGACCAAGTCAAAGGGTACTAAATGAACATATAAGTCATAAGTAGGTCAAGAAAGCTGGGCAGGATATATATCTAGACTTCGGGACCGAAGATGGACAAAAATGACAAAGAAATGGAGACCAGAGTAAAATAGACCAGCAGGACAACCCAATAAAACATGGAGTGACGATCTATCACAAATAAGCATACATTGGTACAACGAAGCCAAAAATAGAGACACATGGATAGCCTTGGAGGAGGCTTATGCCAATAACCAAAATTATAAACTTTTAAAATTTTACCTAACTATTTTATTTTTAAATTTAATACACACATTTTAAATTTGTAATTACATACAAAATTTTAATATTGTAAGTTATTTTTTAATTTTTAAATTTCAACAAAAAATACTTTTTCTTTTAAAGATTTAGGATATGGGTGATTATACCAAAGTTGGGTAACTTTTGAGGATATTTTGTTTACGATATTTTTTAAATCAAACTTCTATAAATTCGGGTGTATATGACAGCTAATCTAATTAATATATTCTTCCCAATCGGGCCAGTCACTTTTTTGAGTACATTGTAAGATATTTAAAAATTTCATAATTTGACTCCCAGAGGACTGACGAGTATACACAGTTTTGAAAGTATTATAATGAAATTTAATACAAATTAGTAAAAATGTCTTAGGATTTGATAATGATCACTTAAAATCACTTAGTAACAATTAAAAATAATTATTAATATGTAATACTAGGAGAAAATACTACATCAATTTTCAAAACAGACTTTTGACATTTAACGTAACGTTATTCACTTATCTTTTACTACTTTCACATAGTTTTACTAAATATTTCAAAGTAATCAACAAACAAAATCTAACAATATTCATCTTAAAAGTACTAATGATCAAGAAATGAAGAACAATAACAATTTACTTAACACAGAACTGACGCCACACTACTGACGAAAAAGAAGAAATTTGAGATTATAATCTGGACTAATGTTTTTTTTGTAATTTCAAATATCAACAAACTACATTTTAACAAATCAAAGTCTAATACGAATAAATAAAAATAAACTTTAAATTAACAAAAAAATAACGACTCACCATAAAACTGACGTGTTGACTGGCTAAGCACGTGTATAGACAACAAACATAACCCAAACTCTGGTACAGTTATGGTGGCCGTCAAATTGTGCGACCCGCAACTAACTTTATTACCAACATTAAAATTCAAAGTAGGATTTGACGTAGAGTCGGCGATATTTCGCACGAATTTTAAATTTAAATAACACACAAGAAACTGACGAATAAAACTGAACACAAAATTTCTTATTTTTTTAAATAAAGTGGAGAACACTGCATTATGAAAGTTGTAGTATATATTAAACTATATACATCGCAGATTGTATTAATTTAATAAGTTTTTTCAAATCAATGATAATGTTTAATAGACAGTCACTTAATGGTTGGTTTTCAGGGTTGTGACATGCCAGAGGACTGACGTTTTAAGAACTAATTGTGTTTTTTAAATAACTTGTATTCAAAATTAAAAACTGAAATTGGATGACTAAATAAAGGTCTTTCCATTGTTTTCAAATAAATTGCAATCTCAATAAAATATAATCAGACTTTGCATATATTGGTTGATGACATCGAGTTACCCAACTTTTGTATAATCACCTATATTTAGTAAATAATATTGTAGATAAATAAATTTAATCATCAAACTGAGGCAATAAAATATTATAATAATAATAATATAGCTTTAAGTAAATAGTTGACTTTTTGACCAAGTTTTAGGTAGAGAAATGTTATACTAATTACCAAAATTTAAGTTTAGTTATAAATAAGGACTGAAATGTGCTTATTTGATTGATACTTTTTTCAATTTCCTGACATTTTTTCGTTCTTTTTTTTACTATATGCAGGTTAAGTTTTTATTTGGAAAGCTCCAATCAATTTCAACTGATAAATTTATAACTTCAAAACATCCTTCCTGTTTCATTTATCCGCAATAAATTCTAAATTTCAAATTAATATATCGCCTACTGAAAGCATTTTGCCTTTTTTTTATATGCCCCCCCCTCCAATTATAAATTAATATGAATTACACATAAATTGAGTGCATTGATTCACATGATAAATGTATGAATTTATACTCTTACTCGCACATGTAGTTTATTTTAAATTCAAACCTAAATATTCAAAATCAAATTCAATCCATTTGCTATTTTCAAAACTGTTTATATGTACATAGAAAGTCCACGCAATATAAAACTAGGTACATATGTATATTCATCAAAGGATTTGACATAACTTCCGCCGATGGGATATGCTTCATTAGTTATTCGGTATAATTCTGATGCATAAGTGAAAAACAATTCCGAAATCAAAAATATTCATTCCGAGTGTAATGAAAATCCAATGCATCACCGGTTCATACTTAATTGTCATGAAATCAAAACAGTTTAACGAAATGGTGACATTTCGAAATAATTTATGAGCTACATTCTATACATACCCATAGACACACATCATGAACTTCCCCCGTGGAGTCCACATCGCATTGTATCGGAATCAGTCAGTTTCAGTACGTTCACGTCGTCAGTCGTCGACGCTGACGCAGGCAGGCAGGCGGGCAGGCAGACAGGCAGGCAGGATCATCAGCATCAACAGCGTATCGGTTTATGTTGTATAGGTATAGAGCGTTATTGAAAATAGCAACAACCAGCTTTTCATTCATTTGAAGTTGAGTGAGTCCATTGAGGATAAACAGGAAGGACAAATGCCAGAGAATTACTCAAATTGATTGAATTTATACTACGGGGCTTCGGTTGACATATCTGTCAATGGAAATTGACTGAAGGCACAGAAGGCCAACCTTAACTGGTACTGATGGTGACGGTGCCTATATAAGTTGGCACTCTATATATAGTATAATAGGGCCAATTGAATATACATATGTACATACGGGCAGACATACATACATATATGATGGGAACGGTTATATTCAGATTCCTAAACTGAATTCAATGTAATATGTGAAAGGGATGGATGTGGGTGGTGGAGATAGGATACTCTTTTGATTTTGTAACTACCCCAACCCCCACTTCCAAATAATGACGGTGGTGGCACTATTTCAAATATGGAGGTTTAACACTCTGGAATAAATTGACAGAGAATGAGTGCAAGATAATCAAGGATACTTGATTAAGTGGTTTGGGTGTCAACTAAGATAAAATGGACAGGGTTTTATTTTGGAATTTTAAATTATTCATTTGAAGAGAAATGAGCACAGTTTTGTTTTTGTGAGATGAGTTACATAATATTTAAGAAAGTGACATCTTGAAAGACCCTATGGAATTTGGAAAGCTCTGTAATGGTTTGAAAATTTGTGTCAACTAAAGGCATTGATGGGAAGCAGCATCCCACAGACTAATTTTTGTTTCAAATTAACTAATCTTTTTAATTTTATCGTTGAAAAAGAGGCTGGGATGCGACCCACATTGATAACTTCCCATCCCGTCTGTCGATTTGTCTTGCTTAAAAGTTTGTATAGGGTTGGGTTAAAAAAGTTGTTAGTTGAATTATTCTTAAAAAGTTTCAAATTACCAACAATATTTTTCATATAAAGAAATAGTTTAGTTTGAAAATCTATAGTTTTGTTAAAAATAGATTTTTAGTCGAAAACAAATTTTTACCAATTTAAGTAGCATTTCTTAAATTTTTACAAGTTGGATGAATGAAATTAATTTGAGAGATATCAAGAACCGAACATCAATTTTTACCACATTTTCGTACTATTTCTTGTAGATATTATTTTTTTATTTCTATAAAAAAAAACTACTGAATATCGAAAACAATATTTTCTGTGAAATAAAAGAAGTTTGAAGACAATATTTTTAATTTTTGAAAAGCTATTTGAGTCGAAAGTAAATTTTTACCAAGTTTTAGTATTGTTTTTTTTTAGGTTTTTATTTTTTGTAAAAAAACTGTCAATTCGATTTTTTTCAAAATTTTAGCAAATGTTGAAAACAATATTTCTTATAAGTTAAAATTAGTTAAAAACCATAACATCAAATTTTTGAAACGATATTTGAGTCGAAATTCAATTTTTACCAACTTTGAGTAATGTTTTTTTAGGTTTTTATAAAAAAAACTGTCAATTCAATTTTTCTCAAAATCTTACCACATGGTAAAAACGTTACTTGTCGTTGCACAAAAGTGTTTTGGAGATAAAATCATTTTGTATTCGTAAAATTTTCGAGGTGACAAATTTTTTTTTCAGTTTTTTTGATGTACAAAAAAAACCCGTTAATTGGATTTTTTTTCCAAAAATATATTTGTTTTGTATCACGTTACAATATATAATATAAAATTTAATTCAAGTCTCTAGAGTTATTGGTTCATGAGATATTTAGGGTTAACCAAAATGTGCACCTTTTTTTTTAAACTGCTATGGTAAAAAAACCACCCACGCAATTTTCTTGAGAGCCCTTACTGCATCTTTCTGCCTTATTATCTGTATAACAAAATTTATTTGAAGTCGATATCTCTTCTGGTTCTTGAGCTATGGACGACGAAAAAAACGTGGCGAACGTACTGACCTACGGGCGTACGAACGTACGGACCTACAGACGTACGAACGTACGTACACACGCACGCACAGACATCTTTCTAAAAATCTTTTATTTCGACTCTAGGGAGCTTGAAACGTCGAGAAATGTGAAAATTTTCAATTTGACAAATCGGACCCATTACAATAACTTCCTATGGGAAGTTAAAAATATCATTATAATAGGACATAAACAGTAGTGGATGTAAGTGACTACCTTGAGGCCTACGAAAGATTAACTTTTAATGGTATGATTTTGAAGTAATATAAACTTAAATTATGAATATAAAGCTTACATTTTTGTTGTTTATGTTTTTTAGTTTATGCGGCTACCATTTTGTCTCTTTAAAAAGACAAAATCTGGTCAGTCTAATTGAACTCCATATGAATTTCATTAAGTGGAATGCATCAACAGAGAGTCAAGTATACTTGCTCCTTTGTAAAATAGTGTCAATGGTTTTCTGAACCGTTATCCTTTATAGTTTTTCATTTGATATACGATTGGACCAGAAAACCTTCGGACAATTATTAATGAAAGTCAGCAGTTTTCAAGTAATCGTTGCTGTTATTTTCCATGTATTGCAACCGCATAACAGTTATGATTCTACGTTTGAGTGAAACGACGCCACGGTCGTAGCTTTGTCTTCAAGCTGAGAGATCTGCTCTTCCACACATTGAACAACATCTCGAACAAAGTTTTAGATTTCCTGACACGGCTGGTGATAATCCTGTTCGGTTCCACCGTCCGCACAGGTAATACTTTCAAGATACTGAAAACTCTCAACTTTGTATATTGGTTGTTGAGCAATGGTCAACAGAGAGGATGAGTGGGCGGTTCCAATGCTCAAAATCTTAGTTTTTCCCGTGTTAATTGTCAGCCCTACGATGTTTGCTTCTTTCTCCACCCTAGTTGTCATTTGGTGGAGATCCATTATTCCATAAGTTATTGCAAGCATATATCGTCTGCGTAGCCTAAGTGTTTGAGATATGTTAACAGAGTCCGTCTTATTTCTCAGTTTTTCTCTGCCCGCAGCACATCACTGACACTAAAAAGAACAAAATTGGTGACAGTACGCAGCCCTGTCCGACTCCACTTTGGCCTTCAAACTCTTTTGACAACCTACCATCGTGTAACACGTGCCATTTAGATCCTTCATAAATCACCTTGATAATAGAGAAGCTTATCCGGGAGACAATACCTCCGAAAAGTAAGCCAGATGAAATCGATGAACATCAAGTGAAGGGGTGATCGATATTTTACGCTCTGATAGATGACGATCCTAAAGGTGTTGATGTTATTAATGCAGAAGGATCCAGGGAAGAAACTTTCTTGTTCAGCATCAAGTGAAGCTTCTCTTATGTGTTTTAGGACAATCTTCGCTACTATTTTGGAGACTGCAAGCATAAAGAAGTTTTCGCACTTGACCTTCTTTGGGAGCTTGATAATCATTTTATTTTTCCACTCTTCTAGGAAGCGTTCAGAGAACCTTTAAGGATTTTAACTTGTTTCTTTCTTTACCTTAATCAGCTGCTAAATGAGAAGCTAGGTGTTGTTTCTTCCTTGCACACGATCGGCTATTCGTTCAGCACCTGATATGAGAACATTTTTCTCAGCACTCTAATTTGACAATGTTATGCCAAATTTTCAACGGTTATGTTAAGAAAGTCTAAGAACATTTGCTGTTATGCTTGAGTCAATTTAAAGAAAACCAGGCCGTCAAATTAATAAAACACAAGCTTTCGTAATAAATGCATATATCACACATATATTCTTCGAATTTTACTTTTTCGAAGTCACTGGAAAACTGGAATCAACCTTTGCTATAAAAATAATGTTGGTAACATTAAACATATGTTTTTCACATTGTTTTACATTTTTTGAACATATCTAGAAAAATTATATTCCTAATTGCTTGAACGTAAAATTTACTAAAATTTCCCAGAATTGCAGCGGAATTAGATTTCCAAGTAGGTAGCTAACCTAATCCTTCCTCAAACCTGAATGCACGATCTTAGTAACATATATGTACAAAATATCTATGCTCTTAAAGAAATGCAAAGTATTTTACTAATTTTTCGCTGAAAACGCATTCAAGGGGCGCATGTAAACCCCAAAGTTATACGTTGGTATTGTGTATAAATGTAAATTCTGTTTTACATTGCTTACATTCATACCTATGTAATCTACTCTATACATACATATGTACATAGATATATTCCTATTACCATTACAGATTAATAAATCTCCGTTTATATCCAAGATTCCTTTAGCGCGTTGCCGCTTGTGGGCCATCCATGTTTATACCGCACCGCCTGCCATCATACCATAGAAATTGCGATTTACATCCGGATAGCTGCATCCAATTCGGAATCCACTCATGGCATGGCATGGAACACACAATGCAAAACGCCCCCCCATTTATCCCTCACTCTCTAGTGATGGTCCCCTTGTAATGCAAAGCACCAGGAATTACCTCCATTTGAATATTCATGGAATAAATTTTCCGGCAAAAGTGCAAAAAAAATAATTTTTATTCCATTCTGAATAATTCTGATGAATTCACAATGAGAGCCGACGAAAAACAACACCAACTCTGGATGAAGCACAGGACAAATAAAAAACGAAAAATTGAAAGAAACAAAAAGAAAGAAATAACAAAGAAACAGAACATGAGAATAAGTGTCCAATGTTATTTCCGGGTCCCATTTTAACGGGAATCCTTTGCTAATTTTTTTTGTACTACATATTTACGTCGAGCAATGTCGACGTCGTATTCGTCGCAGTCGACGTTCTCGTCGTTGTCGTCATCGTCTTTTTTCGGCCTTGAAGCTGAAACACTTTGTGGAATATAACACCCTTCTTCTTTTGAGAGGACGAAAACTCATGGAGCATGGACTACTACTATAGATGGTGATGGTTAGTCATGAGTCGTGAGTGTCGATGGTGGATGGTGGCAGAGGCGACGAGCGGCGGCGCGCGGCGGCACAGTCAGCTCAAACTCAAGCTCAAGCTCAGCAGTACAAAAATCCATGACGGCAGATAATTGGATAAGAGTGGAGTTATCGTCACCGTACGTAATGAATGAGGACCCAAATAGAAAGCCTTTTACTAACCAGGGGGAGGCTTTCAGTGTAATCCTGTCTGCTAATACTGTATCTGCATGGTTAATTGCATTATTCGAATGAGTGAAGGCCTTAAACGGAATAAATTGCGATTCTATTTTATTGTTGATATCCTTTGAATGGAATATTGTTTGTTACATTAAAGTGTATGTGTGTGAAGGACTGAGAGAGTATTAGTATGCCATATTTGAGGAAATAACGAAGAGGCTTAAAGTAAGATAAGTTTAAGGATTTACTTGCTCAACTTAAACTTTTCAAAATAAGATTTAAAAAAAATTAAGTCTACAACTAGACCAAGGAGGCTATTTCCAAAATAGTAAACAAACCTTAAGTAGAAAGGAAAACAGTCAGAAATTGATTGGGCCAATATTTCAGCCATTTTGTATTGACTGTCAAATTATTATGGACAGAAGGCACTATGTTCAAAAAATTGAAAATTTCAATTTTCAACTTGATTTTTTGAAAATTTCGAACAGTGTCATTTAAGTGCAATCTAGATCATTGATTTGACAATTATTTAAAGCTATCAATTTTGGCATGTTTTGCTTTAAAAACCTCTACATAGAATTTTATTAAATAAATGTCTATAAAATGTAATTTTGAAATGTCAAATTTGAAACTGGAGTATTATTTATTATGAATATTTAAGTTTGAATAAGTAAAAATAGGGTTAGAGTATTGAGATAACCGTGATCCCCTAACTTCTATGATTTGTTCTCGATTATAAGGCTGTTCAAAATGATAGTTACAATATACGATTTCTCTAGACTCTCTCAAAGCAACGCATTCTGACATCTTATTACTTGATGTGTAACAATGAGGAAAATATTTTTTTACAGACAAGTGGAAAAAAAATAGACCAGTAAAATGTCAAAATGATTCACCTTTAAAAAAGTACAATGTGAAACTGTTTTTAAGACATAAGCAAGTCCAATCAGTTTTTTTAATTTTTGACAGATGGGGGGTTTCTATTCAGCAAATTCTATGCAGATTCTTCTCGAATAAGTTAACAAAATACAAGACTGCTTGATAACGTATCTGATACTTTTTTGAACAACACCATGGCTTCTTGAAAGGCAGATCTAATATAACCAATCTTAATGAATTTGTGTCTAAGGCTCTAAACGATTATAGAAATTAAATGAGAAAATAGAGAAACAGCAATACAAAGTTGTTCTCAATCTCGGATCACATTTTTACAAATTTCGGGAGTTCCCCAAGGGAACTACTTTGGTCCTTTGATATTTGTGTTAATAATAAATTATGTTATTAATATCATTAAAGATTCAAATGTCTTTGTTTACGTTGATGACATACAAATAATAAAGGTTATTTGTAATCCATCTGACTCTTTCTTGCTTTAAAATGATCTTGGCTCATTTCCAACTTGGTGCGACAAAATTTCTTAGAACTTAATGTTGCTAAATGCAATTCATAACATTTAACCGTAACCGATCATGACTTGACTCCTCTTGTGACCTTATAGTCTGCACGATGTTATCATTAAATTTGTCTATTCTATTTGCAACCTAGAAGTTATTTGCGACACTTAGTTAAGTTTCTTAGCTCATTTAACATTAACAAGGTCAACTCATCCCTTTTATTCATCAAAAGGTGGTCTAAGGAATTCACGAACTTCTATGTCACTAAATCCCTATAATCTTCCTTTGTTGGACCTCTCCTTGGATACGCTAGTCAAGCCTGCTCTCCTCATTGAAACTCTCACTCTCAAAGTATTGAACCTATGTAATGCAGATTTCCTGATTTGCATTCAGAGGTCTTCAAGTTACAAAACCTGTGAGTCTCAAGAGTCTCATGAAAAAGAGTCAAATACTTACAATTCATTTAAGATTGATAGCTAGTTCACACTGTTTAAGCGGACTAATTATAGTGTATGACTTCAAGCCTGAAAAATCAACCATCAAACAAATCTTCATCTTACGCCAAATTCTCGAGAAGACCCAAGAATACAACATTGATACACATTCGCTCCCTTCATCGATTTCAAAACAGCCAGAGACAAGCTGTACTGTGCCATGTCGAGTTTAGATATAAAGGGTGATTTTTTTGAGGTTAGGATTTTCATGCATTAGTATTTGACAGATCACGCGGGATTTCAGACATGGTGTCAAAGATAAAGATGCTCAGTATGCTTTGACATTTCATCATGAATAGACTTACTAACGAGCAACGCTTGCAAATCATTGAATTTTATTACCAAAATCAGTGTTCGGTTCGAAATGTTCGAAAATGACAAATTTTGTTCAGCGATGAGGCTCATTTCTGGTTGAATGGCTACGTAAATAAGCAAAATTGCCGCATTTGGAGTGAAGAGCAACCAGAAGCCGTTCAAGAACTGCCCATGCATCCCGAAAAATGCACTGTTTGGTGTGGTTTGTACGCTGGTGGAATCATTGGACCGTATTTTTTCAAAGATGCTGTTGGACGCAACGTTACGGTGAATGGCGATCGCTATCGTTCAATGCTAGCAAACTTTTTGTTGCCAAAAATGGAAGAACTGAACTTGGTTGACATGTGGTTTCAAGAAGATGGCGCTACATGCCACACAGCTCGCGATTCTATGGCCATTTTGAGGGAAAACTTCGGAGAACAATTCATCTCAAGGAATGGACCGGTAAGTTGGCCACCAAGATCATGCGATTTGACGCCTTTAGACTATTTTTTGTGGGGCTACGTCAAGTCTAAAGTCTACACAAATAAGCCAGCAACTATTCCAGCTTTGGAAGACAACATTTCCGAAGAAATTCGGGCTATTCCGGCCGAAATGCTCGAAAAAGTTACCCAAAATTGGACTTTCCGAATGGACCACCTAAGACGCAGCCGCGGTCAACATTTAAATGAAATTATCTTCAAAAAGTAAATGTCATGGACCAATCTAACGTTTCAAATAAAGAATCGATGAGATTTTGCAAATTTTATTCGTTTTTTTTTTTAAAAAAGTTCTCAAGCTCTTAAAATATCACCCGATAGTATGTACGCCTCATCAGATTAACGTTAGAGAATGCATGCTGCTCCGTCTAAATTGATAGACACTCAACAGAAACCTTCAAAATTGCCAGACGATCACGACAAAGCGACACGCGCTGTCATGTAGCTGCTTTAATATTGTTCTTGAGAGAGTGGTGCTCAACTTCACTGCCAATATGAATGGCAACATCTTTCAAAAATCCACATTGCAGTATCTTGGATATGCAGATGACCAAACGATTAGTTCCCGGTAACATTTTCAGTATAGAGTCTGGGAGAAACTAAAACGGGTCTTGTCATCAATGTGGACATAACGAAGTATGTATATGCTGTCATAAAAGGCTGTATGCTGTCCCATCGAAGACTTGAACGTGATCATTGAATAGTAGAATAACTCTTTGTAATTGCTTTTGCTTTGGACTAAATAAGGAATAGGGAGCTTTTTCGAAGCAGCACGGAGACGTCTTACAAAACCCTCATCATCTCGGTCTTGCTGTATAGTGCAGAAGCATGGACCCTCCCTCAGGTGGACAAAAGCTCTTCTGCTGAAAAGAAGGTTCTACGTACTATATATGGAATGGTTTGTGCTAACTGGCGAAATTACATCTGTACGAGCTGTGCACTTTCCACTGTTCAAAAACTACTTGTTCAACGGTTAAGTTGGCTAAGGTGTGTTGAGAGAATGAATACCAAAGCTCCAGCTCGTAACGTATTAGACGCCAAGCCAGAGGGAACAAGAAGCAGAAGCAGACCTCAACTCGGGTTGAGCGACCAAGTAGATGCATGCGGGATTTGTATTAAAAAATGTAGACAGCGAGCTAGAGATCGAGTAAGCTGTCGGAATCTTTTACTTGGGGCCCAAAAATTAATTACAACTTTTTGTCTCCTTGACTCTTTGAATATCATTCTAACCATTAAAAAGCAGTGAGATAAAATGGCGAAAAGTCGGAAGAATCTGAAATTAATAAATGGTCACCGATGCTGATTTACAAGGATTTAATTTATTTTTTTAAGGCACATAACACATAACTTTCTTCTCGAATCATCAAATTTCTTGGTCCAAAAACGCTTGGTTATAATCTCCATTTTAAGAGGACTAATTAAGCACATACAAGCCAGAATTTCATCATCATGGACATTTTCGAACCTATTATTGATGGCCAAGACTTTGTGTGCTTTTCGAAAAAATACGTTTAGGTCATGACGCCTCTCAATGATTTTCCGCGAATGTATTCACACTTTTAATGAGAATTTTGAATGGTCTGTATTTCTCCGAAAATTGACCTGAATCATAGGGCTAAGGCTATGCATCCAACTATTATTGTTAGAGGCAGGAATCCAAATAGTCTCTTTAGCGATTCTGAGAATTTATTAAAAGCTTTTAAAGTAATTTTCATTATTAGGGCTAACCTTGGCACGAGTACGATAACTTTGGCGCCAACGGTTTTTGGTAGAGGGGCTTAATACAAGCATTTTTTACTATGGGAGGGGGGTCTATCTCCCCCCGTTTAGGCGGCAGGGGCAATTTAAAAAAGTTATTATTTAAAATGGAAACAAATAATTAAATAATAACGGTGATACTTACAATTAAGTTGTATACATTTTTTTAAAGCCAACATTCTGTTCTATTAGCCAGTTTTTAAATCAAGTCAAAACTATGCGTAGTTTTTGAAAAATTCAATTTTAAACTCAAATTTTGAGTAAAAAACGTTAAAAAAAGGTTTAAAGTGTAAATTTTTCAATACTTCAAGATTATCTACCATTGTTTTTATTTCAGAATTTATTGCTCTTATTTGTTTTTGATCAAAAACTGAAAACTAGATGATTTTATGTCTTTTAGTTTTTGAGAAAATTGAAAATAACCACAACTACTATTTTAATTTAATTCTTTTTTTTTGCTTGAGTAGTCTTATTTTGATAGTAATAATGGTATTTGCGTATGCGTAATGCGTGTTTGGGTGTATGCAACAGTAAGGTGTGCGCGAGTTTGGGTGTATGCAACAGTGGCATCTGCAACCCCCTGCTTGGGCACACTATAGGATTTGGGGTGGGTGCAAGTTGGTGTGTGTGCAAGGTGGGGAGGGTGCACGGTGTGGTGGGTGCAAGATGGGGTGCATGCAAAGTTTCTTTTGCATTTAAATAAGCTGGATTTAAGAAAAATAAATTTACCTTAGGAATATCTTATTCCATATTCGATTATTACTATCAAAATAAGACTACGGTAATACTTAAGCAAGGAAAAAGTAATTTAATTAAAATATTTTGTTTTGGTAATTTTCAATTTTCTCAAGAACTAGAAGACATAAAGTCATCTAGTTTTCAGTTTTTAATCAAAAACAAATAAGAGCAATGAATTATAAAAAAAAAATAGTAGATAATCTGAAAGTTTTGAAAAACTACACTTTAAACTTTTTTTTTAATTTTGTTTGCATAAATTTTTAGTTTAAAACAATTTTTTTCAAAAACTATGCATAGTTTTGACTTGATTTAAAAACAAGCTAATAGACAAAAGTGTTGGCTTTAAGAAAAGGTATAATACTTAATTGTAAGTATTACCGTTATTTTTTAATTTTTTTTTCCATTTAATGTACATATTTTTTTAAATTGCCCCTACCGCCTAAACGGGGGGAGATAGACCCCCCTCCCATAGTAAAAAATGCTTTTTTTAACTGTTTTATACAAATCCGTCATTAAACTTTGTCGCCAAAGTTATCGTACTCTCCCCCTAACCTTAGTCCTTTGACACTCAAATCTGTTTAAATATTGATTTCGATTCGTTGAAGAATTTTGTTTTGCAAAATTAATATAATATTTCATGTTTCACATTTCTTCCGTTCTTATTATTTGAAAATCATTCCAAAATAAGAAAAATAAATACACATGCACGTTTTATGCTCGATTCCAATTACAATTATACTCATAACGATTACAATCAACCTACTTCTCATATTGCATCATTTAATTCCACATAAATGATATTAATTTTGCTCAATTTAATTTCAAGGATATACGAAACACAGCCTTTCGCTTTTGTTAAATATTAATCGAGTTGAAATGATATGATCACATTAAAGTACCTCGCGTCGTCGTCGTCCTTATACAACATTACCACTTTCAATGGTTTCATAAACTATATACAAATGTATTTACATTTGGAATATATATATACTCGTGAGTTGTAGGAATAAGGGAATTATTCCCCAGATACAAACAATAATATTATTCCGCAAAGAATTAAAAACATCATATTCATTAATATGTACTACGTATAGTTATAGCTTATAGTATAGGTTGTGAGGTTCATACAATTGTAACAGAACTCCACTTAATAATAATAACTACATAACTATGTACGTACGTATGTTTATAACAACAATTCCGACAACTATACATATTAAACGAAGCATTAAAGGAATGAACAAAATAAAACAAAAATCTTTTTATTTTTTCGCTGTACTCGTAGATAGAGGTATACATATGTCCTTTCTTTTATATCAAGTCAGAAAATGGAAAGAAATTTATTTTTTCGATTTACTGATAGAACAGTTGTAATAATAAGAAAACATCTTTTGTTATAATTGTATTGTTTCTTTTTTCTTTTTATTTATTTTAAGAAAAGTTCTACGCAAAACAGTTCCATTGTGTACCTAGATAGATAATGTAAAGTAGAAAGTTTTTTTTTTATAATTTTATTTTTATATAGATACTTTTATAGAATCTGATTTACTATTGTTAACTGTAATTTAAGATCTGTTGAAGATTGTGATATAATTTTTTCCATACCAGGATTTCATTCTATTATGAGGAATACACAGAAAATAGTCTCGAATATATTTTTCACTACAAATGATGTTGTTTTTAAATTCCATAATATGTGACCCTGCCACCTTTTCATAGATCGGGTCACATTATATTCTTCAAATGACAACAGAATCATTATCCTCTCCCATAAGAAGTTATTGTAATCCATCCGATTTGTCGAATTGAAAGTTTTGCCATTGCTCGACGTTTCCTAGAATCCAAATCAAAGGTTTTTAGAGGGATGTCTGTATGTGTCCGTACGTGCCACACAGCAAACGCCACGACATCTATACACAGCATCTGAGCGCCCTTATTGAAAAACCCTATCTATTATAAAGGTGACCTTTAAAAGTTCTAAATGTTATGTCTTGTTGTCAGAAGAGTTTAAGGTCCAAAGTAGAGCCAGATAGTTCTGAATACTGTCACAAATTCCGTCATTGTTGGTGATCAAATCAGCCTTGACAGAGGAAAACAGAAGAATAAGACGAACTCATGACAACATACCTGACACATCTAGACTACGCAGACGATGATGTATTCTTGCTATATCTCATAGGATAATAGGTCGCTGCACCAAATGACAACTAGGTTGTAGAGAGGAGCATAAAAAACAACACTGGAAAAACTTAGATGTTCTGAACAAGATATCAGAAGACGAAAAATGTATCCCTAATGTACGAACGTACGGACACACACAGACATCTCTCTAAAAACCTTTGATTTGGATTCTAGGAAACTTCGAGCAATGTCAAAACTTTTAATTCGACAAATCCGATGGTATTCAATAACTTCTTATGGGAAGATAATGATTCTGTTGTCATTTGAAGAATATATGAAAAGCTTGGTAAAATCGAAAATCGTTTCGGTAGAGGGATATCATTTTCCAATATAGTTCGAAATCCCATGAGCTCCAATGTTACTTCAAAACCAAATCTAGTTCCCGTAAATGAAAATTTGCAAGCACAGGTCAACAGTCTTACTAAGGTTGTTGGAGATCTAGCTGTGAAGTTTGATAAACTTCTAAGCTCTTTGTCGTCCTCAACAGAGCTACCCTCAAGATAATTGCTCTCAACGTCAATTCTATAATAAAAAGTCTAGCGGGGTCAAATCGCATGACCTTGGCGGCCAATTCACATCACCCTCAAATCGTTCATGCAAAATGTCAATCGTGGCGTTTGCTGTGTGGCACGTAGCGCCGTCCTGCTGGAACCACATGTCGTCTAGGTCCATATGGTTCAATTTGGGCTATAATAAATTAATTATCATCGTTATATAGCGCTCGCTGTTGACGATGACCGCCTCATTATCGTCATATTCAAAAAGGTACGGACCAATTACACCCGCCGCCGCGCCTGCCCGAAATCCACATCCACATTAATCCAAAAATGCCTCGTCACTAAAAATGATTTTTAAGGCCAAAATTGGGATCCTCTTCCAAACGATTCGAAGCCCAGTCAGCGAACAAACGGCTTTGTCTATGGTCATGAACTTTGAGCTTCTGGGTCAGTTGGATCTTGTACGAGTGTAGGCCCAAGTCCCGACGTAAAATTCTCCAAGTTGAAGTCTGCGAAAGGCTGAGTTCTTGTGCACGGCAAGGAATAAACTGCCTCGGGTTCTGCTGTACATTTTCACGGACCGCGGCGATCTTGCGTTCCTTGAACGTACGGATGTTGGCTGATTGTTGACTGAACCGGTCGTCTCAAATTTGGCCACCAAACGTTGAAGAGTCGACTGTGAATGGCCACCAAATCTACCGTAAAATGGACGCAATTCGAGCAACGTTTGCGTTAAAGAACACTCATTATGATAATAAAATTTTATCATTTGAACGTGCTGTTCAATAGTGTAACTTGCCATGATGATTTGGCATAAACAACAACACTTAGTGTTGTTTATTTTAAGCTTCCACTCCGAGCAGAAAGATTGCAGCTTATCAAATTTTCTTTTCTATTCTTGATCCACTTGCATACAAAGTGTGGTATCGTCAGCAAACACTATCGTCAGGTATACCACTTTGGAATTTTAAGCCCTTCTGACAACTTACCAACATGTAAGAAATGACATTTAGACCCCTTAAAAGTCTTCGGGGAGAGTACGATAACTTTGGCGACAAAGTTTAATGACGGATTTGTATAGAACAGTTAAAAACAAGCATTTTTTACTATGGGAGGGGGGTCTATCTCCCCCCGTTTAGGCGGTAGGGGCAATTTAAAAAAATATGTACATTAAATGGAAAAAAATAATTAAAAAATAACGGTAATACTTATAATTAAGTATTATACCTTTTTTTAAAGCCAACACTTTTGTCTATTAGCTTGTTTTCAAATCAAGTCAAAACTATGCGTAGTTTTTGAAACAAATTGTTTTAAACTCAAAATTTGGTCAAAAAAAAAAGTTAAAAATATGGTTTAAAGTGTAATTTTTCAAAACTTTCAGATTATCTAGTATTTTTTTTTTTAGAATTCATTGCTCTTATTTCTTTTTGATCAAAAACTGAAAACTAGATGACTTTATGTCTTCTAGTTCTTGAGAAAATTGAAAATTACCAAAACAAAATATTTTAATTAAATTACTTTTTCCTTGCTTAAGTATTAACGCAGTCTTATTTTGATAGTAATAATCGAATATGGATTAAGATATACCTAGGGTAAATTAATTTTTTTTAAATCCAGCTTATTTAAATGCAAAAGAAACTTTGCATGCACCCCATTAGCACCCACCGCACCTTGCACCCTCCCCACCTTGCACGCACTCCAACTTGCACCCACCTCAAATCCTATAGTGTTCCCAAGCGGGGGGGTTGCAGGGGGCAGCATGCCCCCCCTTACATATCCCACTGTTGCACACACCCAAACTCGCGCACACCTTACTGTTGCATACACCCAAACACGCATTACGCATACGCAAATACCATTATTACTATCAAAATAAGACCACTCAAGCAAAAAAAAAAGAATTAAATTAAAATAGTAGTTGTTGTTATTTTCAATTTTCTCAAAAACTAAAAGACATAAAATCATCTTGTTTTCAGTTTTTGATCAAAAACAAATAAGAGCAATAAATTCTGAAATAAAAACAATGGTAGATAATCTTGAAGTATTGAAAAAGTTACACTTTAAACCTTTTTTTAACTTTTTTTACTCAAATTTTGAGTTTAAAATTAAATTTTTCAAAACCTACGCATAGTTTTGACTTGATTTAAAAACTGGCTAATAGAACAGAATGTTGGCTTTAAAAAAATGTATACAACTTAATTGTAAGTATCACCGTTATTTTTTAATTATTTTTTATTATTTCCATTTTAAGTAATAACTTTTTTAAATTGCCCCTCCCGGCTAAACGGGGGGAGATAGACCCCCCCTCCCATAGTAAAAAATGCTTGTATTAAGACCCCCTACCAAAAACCGTTATTATATCTTGGCGCCAAAGTTATCGTACTCGTGCCAAGTCTTCTTTATAATAGATATGAGCTTAACCGGGATACCCCTTCTCCTCAAAGGGTGCAGGGAATTAACTTCACGGGAACTACCTTCACATGGGAACTAACTTCACCACTAGTGGGAATTAATTTCACTTTTTTTTGGTGAAGTTATTTCCCACTGAAGGTGGGAGATAATTTCACTTTTTTGTGGGAATCAATTTCACTTTCATGTGAAGTTAACATAAGTTGAAGTTGAAAAATGACAGATACTTGTTGCTCGATTGAAATTTTTGAAATTGGAGCCTAAAACAAAGTTTTTTTGAATTGATACCACGGCGCGGCGTACTAACAGCCTGCTTGGGATCACTATAGGATTTGGGGTGGGTGCGAGTTTGGGTATATGCAACGAACACGAATGCGTTGTGATTCTTTCATAACTGTGAGCCATACTTGCTTTTTTTTTTTGTTGGGAATTTCTTTGATTTTAGTGCTCAAATGCAAAAGTTCTTTGCATATACCCAAACTCGCACCCACCCCAAATCCTATAGTGATCCCAAGCAGGGGGGTTGCAGGGGGGCAGCATGCCCCCCCTTACATACCTAGCTGTTAGTACGCCGTGCTATCAATTCAAAAAAACTTTTTAGCAAAAGTAGCTATTCTAGACAATAAATCAACCATTTTTGCGTGTTTTGTATGTAAAAAAGTGAACTTTAAAAATTCGGCGTTGTTTGCATTATTTTTTGAAATTTGGTGTTATTTCATTTGGTACTATTTCACGTCACCAATTCAACGCTTGATATTTTTTCAGATATTTCAATCGTAGGTGGGAAGTTACTTCACACAATTTTCTGATGAAATTATTTCCCGCCTTCAGTGGGAAATAACTTCACCAAAAAAAAGTGAAATTAATTCCCACTAGTGGTGAAGTTAGTTCCCATGTGAAGGTAGTTCCCGTGAAGTTAATTCCCTGCACCCCTCAAAGTAAGCCAAATAAACTCTCTGTTGACGCTGTCAGAAGCCTTCTTAAAATCGATGAAAAGTAGGTGAAGTGGTGATCTATATTCAACACACAGCTCGAGGACGATCGAAAAGGTGTTGAATTGATCAATGCAGGAGGATCTAGTGCAGAATTCTGTTTGTTCAGGATAATCTTCGCTACTATTTTCGTGATTTCAGGCATAAAGCAAATACTTCTCTGGTTTTCATATTTCTTCAGGCCTCCTGTTTTTGAGAGCTTCATAATCATTCACTTTTTCCAATCTTCAGGGAAACGGTCAGAGACCAAAGCTGCTTCTATGAGCTGTTGCAGAAATTCGCTCAATGAACTTAGCGCTGCTTGCAGCAATTCTGCGGGAATGCCGTAGAGCCCGACCGTTTTGTTGTTCTTCAGTTCTTTGATCGTAGCATATATCGCTTCTGGATTGCGGTGCGTATTGGGGAATTTTTTGCATCGGGCAACTCAGAAAATGTCAGGTGCACGTTTCTGTCGAATGCATCTTTAAAAACCAAAGCAAAATGTTCTTTCAATCTTCCAAGCTGGTTCTCATCCGAGATTAGCAGGAATAATCTAGGGCAGTTATACTCAACCTGCGGCTCGCGAGCTTATAAAAGTTGGCCCGCAGCGTAATTTAATAAATTCTTAAAATATCGAGTGACTGCAGAAAAACGTGAGAAAAATATATCCTTTTGAGTTTTCAAAATGAAAGCAACACTAGAACGTACATCAGCGGAAAAGTAGACATCGTTTTTTCAAAAAATATTCTAGATGTCACGCCTTTCAACGCCAGGAAAAGTTTGCAGATGTCGCTGAGTATTCCTTACTTTTCTTGCCATTGCGAAATTAAATTGGAATTATTTTATTCAAATTTTGAATGGAAAATTCATAAACACAGCAGTCCAGGCATAATAATTCAAGGAAACTATTTTGCAGACATACCTCGTTTTGATGATTAGATACTTACATTTTGAATTTCAGTTAGTCCGGTTGCAGTGAATTTTTGTAAATAAAGAATAATGGCAGGAATTTATTCGAAACTAAAACGAAATATATCTGATGAAAATAGATCATTTCAAGACGAATGGGAAACAAAATATTTTGTTGTGCCAAGCAAAAACAACGCGGATACTTGTTTAATATGTCGTGAAAAAGTTGTTTTTAAAAAGTATAATATTGGTCGTCATTTTAACACAAAACACAAATCTTTCAACGAAACTTATCCTCCTGAAACACAATTAAGAAGTGAGAAATTGACTTTTTTAAAGAGGTCATAACAACAGCAACAAAATGTGATGTCCGTGGCTTTATCTCACGACTCTGTGGTAACTAAGGCATCTTACGTAATTTGCTATACTTTGGTAAGCACATGAAACCGTTCACCGATGCAGAAATTGTCAAAGAATGTTTCGTAAGTGCTGCCGATATACTGTTTGATAAATTTAGCAACAAAAAAACAAATACTGTCTGAAATATTGTCTGATATTAAAAAAATCGTAGGTGTATGTACAGATGGCTGTCCATCCATGACTGGATCTGAAAATGGATTTATAATCTTGTTTAAAAAAAATATAATTTGACAAATTTAATTACATTTCATTGCATTATTCATCAAAAATAACTTGCTGCACGGATTAACAATTTAAAAATCGATGCTGTGATGAAGATTGTAATTGATATTGTGAATTATATTTGAGCGAGAGAATTAAACCACAGAAATTTTAAAAGCCTTTTGGAAAAATTGGGAAGTGAGTATGGTGACAAAACATCTTCAAGGGTTGCCTTAATTTGGCATACATCCCGATGTCTTGGAGACAAGTTAAAGTTGTTTTTATTCCAAAAGCTGGAAAATCCAGTCACGTAAACCCTAAAGACCTAAGACCTATCAGCTTATCATCATTCTTTCTCAAAACTTTTGAGCGTTTGATCGATATCCACTTAAGGGCAAGTATTGATAAGTCCCTCCTTTCAAAGGCTCAACATGCCTACAACAAAGGGAAATCAGTTGAAACGGCTCTACACAGTATAGTACGTACAATCGAATATTCCCTCCATCATAAAGAGTACACCTTAGTTGCCTTCTTAGACATAGAAGGTGCATTTAACAATGTCGGCACATCTGCAATTGCACGTGTATTGACATCTCTGAAGGTAGATAAGTCGATCAGCGAATTGATTAATCAGATGCTGATAAGCAGGATTATCAATTCAAAACTGGGCGATTTTACTACACAAAGGGGTGTCAGCAGAGGTACGCCACAAGGTGGTGTCCTATCCCCTCTCTACTGGAATTTAGTAATAAATGAATTACTAACGACTCTAGAAAGAGAGAGATACAGAGTGTTTGCCTATGCGGACGATGTTGCTATTGCGGTAACGGGTAAACACCCCAATATACTAAAAGACCTCTTACAAAACGCTTTAAATAATCTCACCAGATGGGTAAATCGGTGTGGACTAGGCGTTAATCCACAAAAAACCGACCTTGTCCTCTTCACAAGGAAATACAAAGTCCCACACATTGACCCTCCCCTCATAAACGGTGTACCAATTAAATTCTCTGAACAAGCAAAATACTTGGGTCTCATTTTAGATAAGAAATTAAGTTGGAAACCTAATATTCAAGAGAGAATAAACAAGGCCACAGTAGCCCTGTTCTCCTGTAAAAAGGCCATTGGTAATAAATGGGGCCTACAGCCCCGCATTACACACTGGCTATACATCTCGGTTAAAAGACCGATCCTTACTTATGGAGTAGTGATATGGTGGACGGCGCTAGATACAGCGACAAATCGCGATAAACTGAGCAAAGTCCAACGAACAGCCTGCCTGTGTATGGGAGGAGCACTTCGCTCCACCCCCTCCGCCTCACTAGATATTCTGTTCCATCTAATACCGCTGGACTTTTTCAGCAAACAAACGGCCGCTAACACTGCCATACGGCTTCAAGCCTCCTCTCTGTTGATCAATAATGAAATTGGCCACACCACTATTTTGAACTCGTTCAGAACTATAAACAGTAATATTGACTACACCATACCCCATCCTCAGTTTAATAATTATAGCTTCAAAGTGACTATACCTCCCAGGTCTTCTTGGGAGAATACATCATTTTTGAACGATGGTCCTATAAACTTCTATACAGACGGATCAAAAACGGAGGATGGGGTTGGTGGAGGCGTATACTCAGATAGACTTAACTTAAGTGTCTCCTTTCGTCTACCCGATCATTGTAGCGTGTTCCAAGCTGAAATCCTGGCTATAAAAGAAGTCCTATCCTGGCTTAGAGAAAACGTTATATCAAATAATGATATACGCATCTTCTCGGATAGCCAAGCTGCGTTAAAATCCTTAGACTCTGTCTCTACAAATTCACTAACAGCCCTAAATTGTCGATCCTCTCTTACGGAGATGGCTACACAGTTCAACATTCACCTTTTCTGGGTGCCGGGCCAAAGAGACATTCCAGGAAATTGCAAAGCTGACGAACTTGCACAAAGCGGAACAACTTTACCTCTGCTGGCTCACAATGCTAGCATAGGTATCCCCTTAGCTACATGTAAACTCATGCTAAAGCAAGATACCATAGAGAAAACAAACTTCAGGTGGAATAACACCACCACCTGTGTAGCGACTAAACGAATTTGGCCTAATCTTAGCGCCAGGCGCTCAAAACAATTAATCTCTCTGAGTAGATTGCACATTAGCTACGTTATAGGTGTCCTGACTGGGCACTGCTTAATAGGAAGGCATGCTATTCGACTTGGAGCCCCCACAAATGATTTTTGTAGGAGTTGCATGGACGAAGATGAAGAGGAGACAATCTCTCATCTTCGGTGCACATGCCCTGCCTTATCACAAAGACGTAGAATCCACCTTGGAGACTACTACTTTAACGATACCAGTGATCTAAAAAATTCAGACATTACTTGTCTCCTACGCTTCATTCGTAGCTCCAATTGGTTCAACGAGTTAAGCTGATTAACTGATCCATGTGGTATCACAACGGACCATACTTTGGTCTAAGTGTGTTGGACGTCCCAAACCAACAGCCACTTTAACCTAACCTATGGTGACGTTCTTTTGCATACCCGTCTACGATGGCTTAGTAGGGGAAGGCTTTTGGAAAAGTTTTTTTCCTTGCGCCACGAAATAATCCTCTTCTTACAACAAAATAAAAAAGTTTACCAAGAATCGCAAGATGATCAATGGTGGTGTCTTTTAGCATTTTTATGCGATATCACAGGAAAACTAAATAGCCTAAATCGAAATTCACAAGGACAAAATAACATTATTTCACAGATGATAAGTAAAATATTTGCTTTTGAAGAAAAGCTTAATATTTTTCATGAAGAAATAAGAAGTAAACAGCTACAAAATTTTCCAACAATGGTAATAGCTACAAAGAACCTCATCGATATCTCTAAAGAAAACTACTCAACAATATTGAATTACTTAACAGCACTGTCAAAAGAATTTGAAAAAGGTTTCATGATATCAGAAAAATAAAAAAATGCTTAACGCTTGTAGAAAACCCATGTCATCTGGAAACAACTACCATCTCACTGGTGGCTTCTGTTTTAAATCAAGATTAGGCAAAGTTTTTTGATGAGTCCATCGATTTTAAAAACGATTCAAATCTTGAAGCTCTGTTTAAGGAAAAAAGGGAAAAAGGGGAATACTTAGAATTTTGGAGCATCGTCCCCGAAAAATATGCAATCCTCAAAAGAAGTTCACAGATTCTGCTGACATTATTTGGATCTACATTTGTTTGGGAATCTTCGTTTTCGAGAATGAAATATGCAAAAAATATTTACCGAAACAAACTTTACGGACTCCCACCTAGATGATGTCATTAGGTTGGCATGCAGCAACAAGCCAGATTTAAATAAAGTTTTGAAAATGTGTTCTCAATTTCAAAAATCACATTAAAATATTTTCAATAAATAAATAAATACATAATGTATGTATGTATATATGCACATTAAAATGAGTTTTATTATTTACGATAAAAAAAATTTCTTGTGGCCCGGGGTACAGTTACAAAATTATCAATGTGGTCCATTAAAAAAAAAGGTTGAGTATGGCTGATCTAGGGTTTCCAACGTAATCCATGAAACCACATTAAACCAGACAACTCTTTCAATATTTGCTGAGCTGTCTAGTTTCAGTTTGATTTTGATCTTGATAGACACTACATGAGCGATGTTAGATGAAATGCTCTCGTTTTCGACCTCGTAAGCGACCAGATTAGATATATTAATTATTTGTCTTCAGGAGTTAATTGATTCCTCCAACATAAGTTTGTAAGGCATATACAAATTAAATAAATAAATAAATTAGGTGGCGCAACAGTCCATGGAGAACCAGGGCCTAGTGACTTACAACTCTCAACTATCCCTGTGTGCGAGTAATGTTGTCAGAGATGGAAGGGACCTACAGTTTATATGCCGAATCCGAACGGCTAGTTTGAGAAAGCACTTTTCATGACAAGAATTACTCTTGGAGAATTTGTCAATTCCTCGCAAGAGGCAGTACCCGTGAAAAAAGTTAGGTGGCACAGGCAGGGATGGAACCCAAGACCCCTTGCATGACAGTCCAACGCACTAACCATCACGCTACGGGTACTACATATACAAATTAATCTTACTCAAAAATAACTTTCTCAACCTTTAAGTCGTTACCATAAACAACTTAAAATTTAAATTTAAACACATTTAACAAACTTCCTCATAAAGAAAAAAAATATGTCTTCCATTATTTAAATGCCCATAAATAAATCAAAAGGGTTTTTAAATATTCCATAAGAAGCAGGTATTTGTGTCAGTCTATAGAATGAAAATATTACAAAAAGTGTCTGAAAGGTTACATAAAGAGAGTGATAACCCTTTATAAACTATAACCAGGACTATCATAAAGCATTTTTGCCTTCAACCCTAAGAACTGTAGAACCTGAATCTTCAAAATATGACACACAAAAGTACCTATGTGTCTTATCATTTGACCCTTGTTACACACTCTACGAGTTGAGTAGATAGGTTTAAGTTTATTCCACAAAGACTCAACATATACGACACAATAAGACAAGTGTTTATAAAATAAAAACAAAATATATGTAGGTACCCCAAAAACACGTCATACATACATAGTATAAGGTAGTTCAACTCAGACACACCACATAAGTTATATACACGACCATATAAATGATGTTCCCTATCCTAAGTCCCCAATATACAAATACCTTATAGGCCAGAGAAGACAACTATAAGAGAAAACATGAAAAAGAAGAATTCTCAACAAAATTCAGGTCAGATTACAGCTTTCCCATGGGTGGTGATCTGAGATTTGAAAACCAAGATCCCAGTAATCCCCAATTCACATGCATAATGAATTTCGAAAGCATTCCTTTCCTCCAGCTTCATTTAAACAGGGGCATTGGCAAATCTCTAAACCAATATGTATTTCCTAACCTACCTGACTGATAGATAGTTCATCGCAGTTTGTTTTGTGTGATATATCGGGGTGCAATTTACTAAGTGTTGCTACTGGCAAATACTTTATATTATATCTTCTACGTCTCCCAGTCTTTTCTCAAATCTCAACCATCACACCACCTCACTGATATAATCTTTAAGGCATTCCTTCACCCTTTCATCATTTCATCTGACATCTAGAACTGAAAGGTCCTTGACAAAATGCCATCAGGTATAAATAAATAAATGAATCTGAGCATTCAATAAATTTACATACACCATAGCACACACAGCTCATAGCTCAGAGATCCATGACATCCAGGAGGGTTCCAGCAGCCAGAGAACCAGAACTCGGCAGATTTTCAAGAAATGAAGCGATGATGATGTGTGCCTTTGCTTTTGCTTTTTGCCATTGCTATTGCATTTTTGGTCCTATATTGCCATCGGTATCAGCATCAAGAGACGATACACTTCGAGAAGTGGAGGAAATTTGAGTGTTATCCTTGTTGCTGTTGATATGAAATAATTTTGCCAGGATTTAAATATATCTCGGTAGTCTGTTGTAAATCTGATGTGCATAACCATTCAACTTTTGAACTCTAAAAATAACTGAATTGATGTTGTATAGGAATGTGGGAACTGATGGTACTGTGCCTGTGCTGACGTTGATGGTGATGTGTCGACATCAACAACAAAATCAACATCGACATCAAGGTCTAAATACTTAACCTCCCTTATGCTCGGTGGTGCTGGTGTCTTTATGAAATCATGTTGATGATGGAAGTCGAAGTAATGGAAAGAGTTCGAAAACTCTTTGGCAGCTGGCTGATATTATAGAATAGACTGATGCTCATGTTAGTATGGTATACCTAACCTACCTAAATTCTGTAGTGTTATAGCGTTTTACTATGGAAATTCCAAAAGGTGGGTAGGTAAGTTATACGAATATGTACATCACATCAGAAAGACAAGACTTGCAACAGCTTAACTATACCTAACATAACCTACAATTTGCTATTTTAAGAGGAGTTAAGTTATAAGCGAACATTCTTGAGCTTATACCAGTGTACCTATACTTTACCTTACCTATGTATCTATCATCAGAAGCAATGCGTTGCGATGTTATATTATGTAAAGGGTGTCCCAAAATTAACGCAAGATTTGAATTTGCCGCCATTTGTGCAGTGAAGTGTTGGCAACCCTGAAAAAAAAGCAATTTGACAGCTAACAGTATAGGGTTATTAAAAATGGAGCGTTACACGATATAACAACGTGTCTTCATTATTAAAGAATATTTCAAAAATAGTGAAAGCTTGGCGGCTGCAGTTCGAAAATTTCATACAAAATATGGTCAGAATAGTGTTTTAACTTCGTCAACTGTGAAGAGATTAATTGAAAAATTCATGGAGACTGGATCCGTTGGAGACGCCAAACATACTGGTCGTCCAAAAACAAGCCGTTCAAATGTGAATGTCGAAGCAGTGCGTGAGAGTGTTGCTGACAATCCAGGAACCTCAATTCGACGTCGTGGACAAGAATTGCAAATTTCAAGAACCTCTCTACAGCGTATACTCACCAAAGATCTGTGTCTTCATGCTTACAAAATTTAATTCACACAACAATTGAAGCCTAATGACCATGGACAGAGAAGAGAGTTCGTTGAATGGATTATTGAACATCAACAAATGGACCCTGATTTTTCGAGCAAAATCATCCTAAGCGATGAAGCACATTTTCATCTTGATGGCTTTGTCAATCGCCAAAATTGCCGCATTTGGGGTTCGGAGAACCCACATGTGATTGTCGAAAAACAAATGCATCCACAACGCGTGACTGTATGGTGTGGATTTTGGGCTGGAGGCATAATTGGGCCATATTTTCTTGAAAATGATGCTGGTCAAGCAGCGACTGTTACTGGTGCTCGATATCGCGACATGATTACACAGTTCTTTCTGCCAAAATTGGATGATATTGATGTGTCCAATATGTGGTTTCAACAAGACGGTGCCACATGTCATACAGCCCGTGAAACAATTCAATTACTGCATGAGACATTTCCAGGTCGTGTACTCTCTCGTTTCGGTGATCAAAATTGGCCTCCTAGATCGTGTGATTTAACACCATTAGACTTCTTTTTATGGGGTTATTTGAAATCACAAGTCTATGTCAACAAGCCCACAACCACCCGTGCTTTAACTGAGGAGATTCAATGCTGCATCAACGAAATTCAGCCACATTTATGCAGAATGGTCATGGAAAATTTCAACAAAAGAGTGCGCATGTGCATGCAAAGCCGTGGAGGCCATTTGTCCGATGTGTTATTCCATACATAACCCTGTCCTATGTACTTTACGAGTCAATAAAAATATAACTATCAAAAGACTAAAAACGGCGTTTTCTATTTAATTGAAATCTTGCGTTAATTTTGGGGCACCCTTTATATGGTTAGTATATTATGTTAATGCGTATCGTATATATGGAGTTGTTAGATTCTATTTATATGCGGCATATTATGGAGTAACAAAGGAGCAAACAACTTGAAATCCTTTAATGCAAATTTGTGGAAACTGCGGCATGTGTGCCTAAGTAAACACATAATGTTAGAAGAATATTTGTATAGTTGTAGACTCGTATTGAAGACGCTTTGTTTAACATAAATCTTTACGGCTATATTTTTAGTTGGTTATTTTTTTTGTTGTTGAATATTTTGATGAATGCTAATCCTGGAATTGTTTAAGGAATACGAAATTATTTTATCCATGCTGTTTGTTTAAGGATATTTACGAAATATTGAAATTCCTTAATAGATGGGTATATCTTACCTGCATTACATACCTGGGTATAAGTGCACATTTTCTGGAGCTACATCAAGCACTATTATTTTAATTGAAGCAAGAATATTTGAGAGGATGAGATTTTTACTACATAACTTGTGAAATTAGGTAAAAGTTAATACCAATATCACTAGAATAGTTTACATATATCAACTAATTCAATTTGTTAATTATGAAACTTTTCAAAAGAAGATAGAGACTTGAACTAGTTCCAACAAATTTGAGTGATTTGGTTTGTTCAAAAATAATTCAATAAATTCCTGGCCTAACTTATGTATTTTAATGACCTAAGTCTATGATAAGT
Organism: Eupeodes latifasciatus; assembly: GCA_920104205.1. NCBI lineage: Eukaryota > Metazoa > Arthropoda > Insecta > Diptera > Syrphidae > Eupeodes > Eupeodes latifasciatus. Next base: position 41,267,425 of record OV049925.1, on the reverse strand, counting down.
TTATTTAGAAACGCACAGCTCGGGGACCGCAAGATCCGGTCAGTTAATTCCAGTGACTTTAGTATGTTCCCTAAAATCAACAAGATATTCAGGAAAAAGAACGACAATGACCTTCCGTGTCTGAAACTCCAAAGAACTGAAGAGAAAAGAGACGTACTTAGGACAGCGCAAATAGATCCAGAAGAAGCCATCTTTGACGATGACTTTTACATTATTGAAGATCCGAAGGAAAAAGTGGAGGTGGTGGGAGCTGCTTCCTAGCAAGAGTACAAGGTGAATGTTAGCATTCGCCCCAATCACAACAGAGCCCAACTTAATCAGCCTTACCTTCGAAATGATATGATACAATGGCGATCTGAGAAACGCGGTTTCATGCGGTTCAATGACGATTCCTTGCCAAATGCCATAATCCCCGAGCAAACGGTACCAAGTCCCTACTCCCTTGTTAGCGACGAAGGTTGAGCTTCAGCTCATCTTCAATTCAATAAAAAACAAAAAGTCAGCAGGTGTCAAGTCTTCGGTCGATAAGTCTTCTTCCGAGCATCAGCAAAGTTTTCGAAAAGATCATCAATAGGGCTCTGACCAATTGGGCTGCGGACAACAAAATAATTCCGGATAAACAGTTTGGGTTCAAGGCGAGTCATGACACAATTCATGCTGCGTCTAAACTCGTTTCTGATATCCAATAGAATGAATCAAAACAACAATGCACATTATTGCTGTTCTGGTTGATTTGGAAAAGGCCTTTGACACCGTATGGTTATATGGTCTTTAACTAAAACTGAGCAGGCTTGGCATAAGCAAACCATTGTTGTATATACTTTATGATATGCTTAAGAGCCCGTTCACACGATTCGGTATTTTCGCCGTATCGAATATTTTCTCGATTCGGTGTCTTTCGTGGCAATGTATTTATGTATATACAGTGCGTTCAGACGATTCGATGTTTTGACCGAAAGTGCGTCATTTTTCGTCTGGGCTACTGTGGAATAATTTATTGCTAGGATATAGTCGTTTTTGTGTTTTACACCGAGTACGGTGTAGGGTTGAGTACGGTGTACGGTTAAATTACCGTACCGTCTGAACACTCCAAACGAAAGACACCGAATCGAGAAAATATCCGATACGGCGAAAATACCGAATCGTGTGAACGGGCTCTAACGGTAGAAAGTTTGTTGTCAAAAGTGGCAATGTAACTTCTACCACAACATTCCAAATTAACAATGGTCTTTAACAGGGAGCGGTGAATTCGCCGATTCTCTTCAGCATTTACACCAACGATCTGATAGGTAGTCTTACAAAGGCAATTGCGTACGCTGACGATCTAATTGCGTACAGAACAGCCCGAAAGGTTGAGGTTATTAGAATTCTCTTGCAGCGTGATTTCGACAAGATTCAGCGATATTGCGACGACTGTAAACTGAAAATAAGTGTCCAGAAGTCGGAGACAATTCTCTTCCGTACTCCGTTGGCTAGGGCCACGAGGGATACGTGCAAGAATTGGCGCAAGACGGTCATCGTTGATCTTCACGGACAGTGATTAACGATCAAAAGTGTAGTGAAGTACATCGGTATCTGGTTAGATCAGTATTTATATTTGGACAGACATATAAATGCTGCTCTGACCAGGACCAGAGGAGCCTTCGCTCTAACGAAACGGCTGTTTTACAGCATTCGGCTTGACCCCAGAGTGAAGGTAATTCGCTACATGGCCATCATACGGCCAATGATCGTTTATGGTTGTCCTGTGTGTTTTAACGTTGACCCTTCCCAGATAGAGAAGTTTTGGGTGTTCGACGCTGTACCGGCTTATATCGAATCGAGGCTTCATTCCACCAAAAGCATTCCTCTTCTTAGATAAATGCGGTCTGATACAGGATAGATTGACAGTTCCGCTAATCTAACACGTCAGACGACGAACCGTGGTTAGGCGACTCCTGTACAATCGGGACGTCATGGCACAAGACGGAGCAGAGCTCCTTCGGTTCAGAAGGGCTGTGTCAAAACGGGACCGAACTGATAGGGTGAAGCAGGAGAACCAGTTTTGGTGGCTTCAATCGGCATTTGATAGTGGGTAGTCGGGATGGGGTCAAGCCTTGGCCGGCTTACATGCCTGTTTTATAGTTTAGGGTTTAGTTTTAAGCAGAATAGGCATGGTGGCACAAAAATAAATAAATGATTACAAAAAAATAATAATACAAAACAAACAAACAAAATAAAAAAAGCATTAAATACAAAAAAGGGAAAACAAAAAATGTTAGATACAGTTGTGGCGAACTAATTAAGAACGATTTTACCAACTCCTGGTAACACCGTTTGGTTGATCATGAGATATAACAACCAACATGAAAAGTACCGCTATTCCTTCTCGCATCTCTATTCTAACGTAAAAATCAACTTACATAGTTATTGTTGGATATTGCCTAAATAATGAAGATCTGGCATAACCAAAACGTTCTTCTAATTCTTTTACTTTCCTTTTTACTTCCTTTTCTTTACCATCTGTAATTCAAGTTAATTAAAGCATTCTATTGTAATCACTAATTGGAACCACACGTGTTTAACTTTTCTTGGTTAGCCAATACATCACATATAAATGGCGACGAGTGGTCTTTATTAAAAGTTTTTATTTTTAATAACTTTAATTTCGTGTTACGAATTATAAACTTCAATAAAAAAAAATATATTAAATATACAACAAACGAATTTCGTTACATATAAAACGTTTACGAAAGATTAGCAATATATAGTTCAATCGAACAATGTCAGTCGATGCAGCATCAAATTGTCCAATCACGTTGTTCCAGACTTCTGGAGTTCCAGAATTTTTGCCCAACAATGAAACCTTTTCAATATGGAAAGAAAAATTGGATGTTCATTTTTGCGAAATAAACTGCACTGAGGACAACACAAAAAAGGCACTCCTATTAAAATCGATTGGTGCAACTCCGTACAGTGTTTTACACAGTCTATGCAGCCCGGAATCACCTGTATCAAAATCTTACAAAGAATTGTGTAGTATTCTTGTTACTCATTACACTCCACCTACGATCATATTCCGAGAACGGAAAAAGTTTCATTCCTCAGCAAAAACCGATGCAGAAAGAGTTGCAGAGTGGTATGCCCGAGTAAAAAAATTGGCATTAAACTGTACATTTGGTGCAAATCTGGATGTTTCGTCTTGAACCAATTTATCATGAGCTTGCCGAGTACAGTCTTCGAGAGGTTATGTGAAGAAGATGAGAAGTTAACTCTACCAGATGCGTTAAAAAAGGCAATGATTATGGAAACAAAAATCAGCGAAAAAGTTGTCAGCGAAGAGACAGTTCATTATATAAAACATCGCAAGTGGACAAAGAACAATGGAAAGGTAGCAGGCAGCAGTTGCAGTGGCTTTGGTGCAGTGGCTTTGGTGGAATCAAACAGAACAAACAGCAAAAAGTTTGCTCTCACTGTGGTTGGCGTAATCACAGCTCCCAGTTCTGTAAATTTAAAGAAAGCAAATGTCATACTTGTGGAAAAATAGGCCATTTGGCATCTGTTTGTCATGTTAAAAAAAATAAATCAGTAAATTACGTATCTAATTTAGATAACAATTCGGCTTGTGAATTTAATGATGTATTTAATTCTTCTATTTATATTATTTCTTCAAAAACAAGTAATGGCATCTACTCTCTGTCAGTGGTTCTTGATGGTGTCCAAATGGAGATCGCATGTGATACCGGTGCTCCTTGCACGTTGGTTCCAGTTTCATTTTATGAACAAATCCAACACAAGAAATCACTTAGACCGTGCCATATCCCATATGTTGATTACAGTGGGGAAAGAATTTTGATCTCAGGTGAGTACGATGCATCAATAACGTATAGAGGTATCACTAAGAATATAGTTGTTGTAGTCTCTAAAACTAAAAGTCCTCCTTTGCTTGGTCGTACATTTTTAAGAGCATTTAACTTTGAATTAATGCAAGTAAATTCGGTAGAAATAGACGATAAATACTCAATCATTGTTCAGCAAATAAAAAACGAGTTTTCGGAAGTCTTCAAGGTCGAGCTGGGCGCTTGTAATATAGGCAAAATATCATTAGATGTATGTGACAATGCAAAACCAGTTTTTTGTAGGCCCCGTCCGTTGCCACTTGCATGGAAAGGCCGGGTTGAAAATCAATTAAGAGATTTAGTTCAGAAAGGTGTGCTTGAGCATGTTGATACTTTTGAGTGGGCAACGCCTTTGGTTCCAATCTTAAAACCAAGTGGTGACCTACGAATTTGTGGTGATTACAAAGTCACTATTAACAAAGGGTTGGTAGATTTTAAATATCCTTTGCCTCGTATTGAGGAAATCTTTGCATCCTTTAACGGAGGTGAACTTTTCACCAAACTTGATTTGTCTAATGCATACAATCAACTATTATTAGATGAAAAATCACAGCTTCTTTGTACCTGGAGTACACATATCGGATTATTAAAAGTAAAGCGGTTACCATTTGGCGTTAAAACGGCAGCCGCAATTTTTCAAAAGACAATGGAAACGTTATTACGAGGAATTCCATTTGTTGTGGTATATCAAGATGATATTACAATTACGGGAAAAGATATTCAACAACACCTTGCAACATTGAAGTTAGCTTTGAATAAGTTGAAATCAGCTGGACTTAGGTTGAATGAAAAGAAGTGTGAATTCTTTAAAACTAAAATTTGCTACTTAGGATTTACTATCGATAAGCATGGGTTGAGTAAAAACAATTATCGGGTTTCCAGTGTCTCATTAGCACCCATACCCAAAGATGTTTCGGAGCTCAGAGCTTTTATCGGTTTGGTAAATTACTATTCAAAGTTCATTAACAATGTCTCAAGTAAAATGTTTCCCCTTTATGAACTTTTACGCAAAGATATTAAATTTCATTGGTCACATAAATGCCAAAAATCCTATGAATTGATAAAATCTGAAATCACTTCAGATCAAGTCTTAGTACATTTTAACCCCGACTTGCCCATTATTCTAACAGATGCTAGTGGCAATGCTGTGGCTGGAGTTCTTTCTCACAAATTCAATGATGGATCAAGGCCGATTGCTTTTGTTTCAAGAGCGTTGACAAAAAGCGAGAGTAATCATAGTACTCTGGAAAAAGAAGCCCTTGCTATAATTTTTTGTGTTTCAAAATTGAACCAATACCTTTTGGGAAATAAATTCACTTTGAGAACTGACCATAAACCCCTTTTGGGTATATTTGGTGAACATAAAGGATTACCTCTCATGGCTTCTGCACGCATGCAAAGGTGGGCTCTTATATTGTCAGGTTTTGACTATAATGTTGAATACATTAAAGGCACTCTAAATGATGCAGACGGACTTTCACGAATGCCACAAACATTCTTCACAAATGAGGTTGAAGAGATTAACTTCGTGAACTTTATAGAGTCAGAAAACAACTTGAATTTGAATTTTAAGGACATAGCTCGCGAAACCAGACGTGACCCAATAATGTCAAAGCTTAGTGAAGCCATTCAGAACGGCTCCGTTCGTAATTTAAAAGGTGACGAATTTACTCCATTTCGAAGTAAATCTGCGTATTATGGGGTTATCAAACAGTTGTACCTACAAAGTTACGAAGGCATATACTTGACCAGCTTCATATTTAGGTATAGTTAAGACCGAGATGATGGCTCGTTCTTACGTTTGGTGGCCTGGAATTGATACAGAAGTTGAGAATTTAATTCAAAATTGTATTTCTTGTCAAGAATTACAACCAAGTCCCGAAAAAAGTACCTTCATATCATGGAATCCTTCTTACTCAGTATGGAGTCGAATTCATTATTGACTCATTTTCCAAATGGGTTGAAGTATTTAAAACGAAAGAAATAACTTCTTCGTTTACAGTAAGTAAGTTGAGAGAATTGTTTTGTCGTTACGGATTAGTGGACGTCCTCGTAACTGATAATGGTCGACAGTTTACGTCCAATGAATTTAGTAAATTTACAAAAAACAATGGTATTAAACATATTTTCACTGCACCTGGACATCCGGCAACAAATGGTCAAGCCGAGAATTTTGTCAAGACTTTAAAGAAATCAATTTTTGCAAATCTTAAGGAAAATAGAAATAGTTGTATGGACACTATTTTAAATAGATTCATGGTTGACTATCGCAACACTAAACATTGCTCGACTGGTGAATCACCAGCTAAGCATTTCTTTGGAGCGTTCTGAAAACTCGCTTTAGTTCTCTGAAGCCCCCAATGATTCGAGAAAATATAATTGATAGTCAAAATAAAAGTATTTCAAATTATAAAGGTAAACGCAATACTGTGTTTTCCAAAGGACAGAAAGTTATGATTAGAGACTACAGGAACATTAATAAACCAAGCTGGACTCAAGCAACAGTAAAAAAAAAAAGATCGGTCCTCGTACTTATTCTTGCATCGTAACTCATAATAATAAGGAGATTAAGCGGCACTTAGATCAAATTAGAAACCAAAACAACAATCAAAATAATGATCAAAATCAACTAACTGAAATCAATGTGCAAGCGAGTTTATCAGATATTAATATTGATAATAACGATCAATCAATTTGTGCGGAAGGTAGTTCCGATGATGTAATTTCCGGTGATGTTTCTTTTTTGTCCGATCAGGCACCTCAGAGTGGCACTGAAAGAAGATTGAGGCCACGACTTAACAAAGTAAATTATCGTGTTTAATTTGAATAAATATTGTAGTAATTTAAAATTTTATGAACTTAATTCTTTACTTAAGCTAAAACAAGTTTAAAAATGTACATAAAATATTTTGAATTTCATATTTTTGTAAAAACTTTCTTAGAGGGGACGTGTTGGATATTGCCTAAATAATGAAGATCTGGCATAACCAAAACGTTCTTCTTATTCTTTTACTTTCCTTTTTACTTCCTTTTCTTTACCATCTGTAATTCAAGTTTAATAAAGCATTCTATTGTAATCACTAATTTGAACCACACGTGTTTAACTTTTCTTGGTTAGCCAATACATCACAGTTATTGTACTAGTAATTTGGTTCTTCTAGTTTTAAGTAGTTTATAGGTAGAATAAGTAGTTTAAGTTACTTTTAGGTTTTATTTTAAGGACCTTATTTAGGTAAAAATAAAAAAAGTTTTTTTTTTTTTTCAAATTTTCTAATAAATACAAAAACAAATAAAATTGAATTGAAGTAAAATAGATCTTAGGACCGAAAGGCATTAGTATTAAGTGTTATAGTTTAGCTTAGAGTGTCCGTATGGGACCAGTAAGTTATTTGTAAGTTATGGTTAATTAGGGTGGTTTTATGAATTTTTATCTAGCTTTGAAATATTTTTAAGATTGAGGTAATAAAAATGAATTTAAAAAAAAAACAATTTATTTAGAAAATCATTGTATTATGACTTAAAATTGTGTTTTTAAATTTAGAAATTTAAGTTAAATAATTTGAGATCCTGAATTAACTGTACCGCATTTGCATGACCTTGTGATAGCAAAAAAGTCAAAATATGGTACTTCCAAAAATGACAGCTGCCCAAATCCTCTGTTTGGAGAACCCTATGTACATACCTACGTATGTTGATATACGTTGAAAAAGATGAACTTAAGGTACAACCTTTAACAAAAACAGGCCAATAATTTACCTAGAAGAACGGATATTTTCTATAATCACCGTCGGCTGTTCCGTTATAGGTCCCCCCCTTTTCCAACTTGTATTTCTATATTCATGATTCAAAAATGGGAAAAATAACTTCTTCATACCCACAATGTGTTTATGATTTTCATTAACTAAAGTTTTTTTTAAATTCCAAAGTCTTACAGTATCCATCCATCACTCAAAGTAATTCTGTTAACTCCAATGAACGCACAAACTACGACTTAATTGGTGTATAATTAGATATACTCAGAAACTCCTACTAAAAATTTTACTCAACATCAAGAAAACCTCCATACCCTACCTACTTTTATCTAACCTCTACTCCATACCTAAGGACTTATGTACCTCCTGCTCCTATTTATAAACAACAAGTAAAAGCTTCAGTGTTAAAAAGTAATTTTAATCGAAAAGGAAAATAGTTTAAGTATTGCGAGCCTTAGGGTTGTTAAAATAAGAACAAGATGAAGCAAAAAAAAAAAAAAAACAAAAGTAAACGCACAAAATCTCTTGATAGCTTTTAAGCAAGAAAAAAAAAGGACAAAGACGAAGACGCAACGCAACTCAGTAATAGAAGATTGAGCAATATTCCATGCGAAACAAGAAAAAGACGAAGAAGTTCGCGTTTGTGCGGAGAAGAGGGGCAGTGTTTCCAAACAAAATTACCTAGATTAACTTTTGTTCGCATCCAGGATATAATGAGATAAAGATGAATTCAAGGCAATTTAATTTTAGCACAAAACTCTATCACAAAGTCCTTGAGGTGTTTTCATTAATTAAGCTGTATATAGGTAGGTATAGGTATGCATAAGCTTTGTCTTCGTTCTTTATAATTTAACTTTTAGCCCTTATTTTTTTCGTTATTGTGTTCTTGGTCTTCCTTATATGTTTAAAATGAATACACTTTCGAGATAGAGTTGGCTAGCATATTTCGATTGTAATTATTTGAGGGCATAGTTTAGCGTGCAATTTCAAAAATTGTGATTAGAGAAGAAATCGTCTCAGAAATGAATAAATAATGAAAAAAAAAAAAAATATGAGTATTGAAGAAGAATGAAAGGTAAAAATTCATTAGAGTGTTACATGTTATTTTAAAGTAATCATCAAAATAATCAATATTTATAAACACTTCCAGTTTTCAATAAAATATTTATAGTTTTAGACAGTTGAACAGCTTTTAAAATTTATATTTGGATATAATTATCATTGTTTTATAAAAGGGTCCTATAAACCATCGATCTTAGTTTTCAGTTTTTGAGGAAGTACGCTCGTATTTTTTAACATCTTCAAAAAATCTTTACCGTTTTACCGAATCCGAGTAGACATCTTACAGTTATCTAGTCTAAATTCCTTGTATTTCTCAATTTTGTTTGGAAATTCAAGAATTGAATCCACAGGGCCACCTAACAAGATTGCACTTGATACCAATTTTCATTAGCGAACTTTGATTAGCTAACTTTTGGTCAATAAACAAAACTGCTTTATTTTGAGTGATAATAGTCCTCAAGAGTAAATTTACACCGTACTTCTTTAAAAACTATGCTGACCAGAATGATTAAGTCAATCAATGAATCAATTTAGCAACAAGATGTAAAGGAGCTGTGGTTGTTACAACGGAGCAACATGTCACACAGCTTATGGCACTATTGATTTATTACCTAATAGTTTCACGTCACGGACCCGTGCATAGGCCTCGATCGTACGCTTTAACGCCGCTTTACTAATTCCAGTGGGGATATTTGAAGTTGCTAGATTACGCCGATAAATCCGAAATGATTGACCACTTGAAGTACAACACTCGGCATGTTGTTGCAAACATTTTGGAAAAAGTTATTGACCATTAAACCAGATCCAGATACTATTAAATTAGATTAGACTACATCCTAGCTCATTTTAATATTTTGTTTATGTTGCACGTAGCTTCGTTGTCCAATTCTTTTAAAATAAACCTCGTCGTTAATTTTTTGATGAAAATTGGGATCATTTTGATACATTTTAAGGACTTACGTCTATTCTTTTCAAGGGCATGCTGCTTAATTATCCGCTCAATAAATATTTCGAAGACCGATTGGCTTCTTAATGGGCGTCAGTACGGTTTTCGTACTAATAAGTCCACTAGTGGTCTGATGGTTTATCTCACCGAACAGTGGATCAAATCTTTTTGAGAGAGTATGATTATTTCACTTGATATTTCAATATCATTTGATATTGATTGGCATCAGGTTCTCTTATCGAAAATATGTGCCTTCGATTTTGACAAATCCTTTCTTCGTTGGATTAGAAATTTCATTTTAAACCGTTCGGTAAAAGTATTGTATTGGATGAATTCAAGTCTTAAAAATACTAAATTAATGCTGGTATGCCCCAAGGCTCTGTTCTATCTCCGAAACTCTTTCTCATTTTTTGTATAATAGTATCCTGTTCTAATTCTATGGCAACGTATATTAATTTAAATAGGGAATAAAAAATCGAGTAGAATTTAATTAGTCGAAAACTCAATGCTGCTTACTACCGTTAAAACATAGCCTACAACCTTTGCCACTATCAAAGTGTGTCACTTAATTCAAGAAGACTTAAGTTAGATTACTACTCCGTGATGAAATAGGAAACACTTAGGCCAGTTTAATGGCCAATTGTGATATTGCATGAATCTTGAGGCTTCCTTCTAAACTCAATGAAACCAGTTTGAGTCCCTTACGAAAGGTGAGAGACTCTTCCTCATCCATACAGCTTCTGCAAAAGTCATTAGAGAATACGCATAGCCATTCCTGGCGAGTTGATCTGCCTTCCAGTTTCCTGGAGTGTTTCTATGGCTCGGCACCCAGAAGAAAGTAAATATAATTAACTGTTGTGCCATCTCCATTAGAGATGATCGACAATTATGTACTGTTATAGAGTTTGTAGAGACAGAGTCCACAGTCTCGATTTGATAGCGGCCTGACTTTCTGATAAAATACGGATATCAGATGTTGATATTTTGTTTTGTTCAAGCCAGGACAAGACTGGTTTAAAGAAAACTGGAAGACTTAAAATCTTGAAATTCTGGATATGTGTATTTCAAATCACCCCTTGTGGAAGGATCACATACGCGATGTCGCTAAAAATGCCGCCGGTTATTTCGGGTTTCCTAAGGCGATACAAGAAGTTTTTTCCCCTCTTATCTTTCTACTATCTACCAGACTTATACGTCCAAAGCTTAAGTATAATTCCAATCTCAGGGCTGGTGCACATTACTTAAGTCTTTTGGACAGTATTGAACGCAGACCATTCAATTGATTGGTGATGATATTATCGTTGAATCAATTACGTCGCTTGAACACCGTCGTTAAGTTCCTTGTATCACAATTTGTTACCGTTAATTTAACGGTGTATGTTCTAGAGAAATATCCAGTTGCATTCCTTCCATCAAGTAATTCAACCGTATTACTCGTGCTTCCAGGAATGCTTATCAGTACAACCTCGAGCCCAACTTCAGTTGTAATGTCAAGAAACAGAGATTCATTCTTTACCCGTACTACGCATATATGTGGAATGCCGTACCACACTCTGCCTCTTCTAGTCATTGCAATATTCAAGAATTCAAAACCAATTTGCACCAACACCTCCTTTCGAACCCTCTTTCCCTCTCCTAATGCTCGTACTATCTCTCTGCATAATAAGGTTAGTAATATCTCCTTGAGTATGCGCTTGTTATAAAAAGGGGTAATTTTCAAACAAGGGCCAAGCCAAAAAGTTACACTTTGAGGATGGAAAGGCTTTTCAAAAATCATTTTGAATCTCTCGAGCTGAGAACCTCAACATTGAAGATGATTTTTTGTTGAAAATCGAGATAATTGTGATGTGATACATTTCAAGAATCCAATCAGTGAAGAATGAAAATACGACATTGCTGGTGATGAAGTGTTTTGATTTTACGAATTGTGATTTAAAAATTGTCCCCATGTTTAAAATTTTAACAATATCAATGCAGTGTAAAAGCTTTTATCGATACATTTTCAGTAATGACTTAGTTGTTAGTTGTCAAATGTCAAATGATGACAACTTCAAAAATAACAGCTGCCGAATAAACAGTCTCTTAAAAACACGGTTTTCAACAAATGTTTTCTAAAATTCCCATCAGTTTATAGTTGAGGTGAATTTCGGACACACTTGCAAGTATAGAGAATTTCTTCCAGCCGCACATCAAGAATGTGAAATTATTTATCTAGATCCTAAGAGACACTATTCAACGGTATTCTTTCTCAAATCTTTACATTTTTTCCTAACGACGCACGGCACTTTAAACATATTAGGAATGTGCAGTCATCTAAAAGAAAGGTCATCATCAGAATTTGAGATGAAATGTTGTACTCTGCGTTGAAGGTACGTAAAAACTGAGAGTTAAGTTGTAGTGCATTCGAAATTAAAAAAGAAAATAAACTTAATTCAGAAAGGTTAAAAAAAAGGTAACGCCAACGCCAGAGGTTCCTTCAAATTTCTGAAATCATTCCACAAAAAGTACCTACATACATTAATATAAACGACCTTTTAAAAAATACTTTTGAATGTTTTGCCCCCTTAAAAGATGCTTTTAGGCTATAAAATAAAATTCTCATCCATCAAATTTAATCTCACTTAAAATACAAAAAAGTGCATACTATGAAACAGAACAAAAACAGTAATTCAAACAACTTTCATGGAACGCGCTTCTTGCAATATACCAAAGTGCTACACAATCCTTACCCGATAAAGAAGTGAAATTACAATGTCCAGGGCAATCCGAGGGAAGAATGCAACAACACAAAACTTACGTTGAATGCGAAAACTCTTTTCTTTGAATGAAAACTAACTTTAAAAAAGAAGAAAAACAAATAAAGAGAAAAAACATCAAGAAAACGAACTGAATTTTCCATTTCTTTTGGCCAAAGAATAAGTTTAATTAAAGAAGTTTTCCAGCGTAAGACAAAAAGATAGCGGAAGCCAAATAATACGCGCGCGTGCATTATAAAAGAAAAAACTTTAATCATGGAAGCCAAAGCCAAGCCAGGGATGATAATTGTTTGCGGTTGCAAACAACCCAATGAAGCGATGCCCTTGGATGCTGCTTAAATACGAGTAGTATCTATCTATATATGTATATAAGAGGTTAGCTTAGTGATGGTCAAAGAAGTCCTTAAGCTTAAGCTGCTGGAAATGTTAAACCGCGCGCTGCCACTCGATGGCATGACGATGGCGATGGCTAAGGCGATGGCGATATGGAACGGTGAATGCTGCTTCTGCTGCTGCAATGTTATCATTGTTGTCGATGTCAGCCGCCGCCACCGCCCGCTGCGACCCAATCTCTCTTTGGTCGGTTTAGTTTGGTTCGCTTCGGCTGTGGTCGAAGAAAATAAGTTTTGAATTGAATTTCAAATGCATTATCGTGATTATGATGGTTCCACTTTAGACTTAGAAGTTAAGTTTCTGCGTTGGTGAAGAAAAGTGGCTGTGGCAGGCCGAGGCTGAGGCTGAGGCTGAGGCTGAGGCCGAGGCCAAGCTGGCAGGAGCTTATTGCATCAATGAAGAGGAATTTTATTTAATTATTATACAGAAGGATTCTGAGACAGCTGAACTTATTGTATTCGCTTTTGATGCCATCACAGGCAATTGAATAGATCTTTAGGAATATTTTAAGATTATTGCATTGCATAGCAAAATAATATCTGCATATCTTTGTATCTTTTGCATTGTATTAAATTTTTATTTAATTATCTGGAATTATACAAAATAAGAACAACTGAAACAGGAACATTTTCTTAAAGTTAAATTCATTTAGTCATTTCCAATAAGAGGTTTCATTTTGATCAGCCTGCTCTTGGATCAACTGTCACTTTTTAAATTGTTATCTTCTGACGTCTGAAATGCTATTTAATGTTGTCATTACTAAAAATAAAACTATTAAGAATGAAAACCTTAATAATTTTCTGCTTTTAAATTTCTTTGTTAAACTTTTTCGAAGTTCTTGTTCAATACTAAAGATTTCATGAATTTTCTTTTACTTTAAACTTTCCGCTGTCTCCCATAATTTTCTTCTGTGATGGTACCCTGTATGTATAGCCTTCCTTGTAATGGAAGAACCATATGAAAATATGCACTAAAAGCTTCAATTCGCGAAATTAATCAACACTTTATTGAGGCTTGAGAGGGTAATTCGCCTTAGATTTAGACTACACAAATGGTGCACCATGTGTCGTCGCCGATTCGGAGTGGATGTAAATGTACATATGTACATATATATCAGCACTTACTTTCATATTTCACTTAAGAAAATGGAGGATCTTAATACTCAGAAATTGAAATGTAAAACATTTTCATTTACACTTCTGTTTTCAAAAACCATCAAAGACATATAAACCAAAAGCAAGAATTGCATTTATTTTGATGATAAGAAGTGGGTGACGGGTTCTGAAAAGGATGAAAGTGTTTTGTGGTTGCCACATAAACCAATTCTGTACAGCGCTATATATACATATATATGTATAACGAATCCCAAAAGGCAATCAACAGAAGAGGCCAAAATAAATTATTTACTCAACTTTGGTACACAAATTTTGTAACCTCGAACCAAGATCCTTTCCTTTTATAGAGAGATGTTATAGTTAAATGTTGATTAAGTGTTGAGAACATGTTTATAAATGGGGACTAAACTATGAGAGGTTTCTTATAATTGGTTAATTTTAGGAGAAAATCTTGGTTGGTATAGTCGTATAGGTACTTTATAATAGTCCTTAACGTCTTAACCATAAGCTTTATATAACCAACAAGTCTTTGACCACAAAGCACAATCCCTAAGCGAACCTAGACAAGTTTGGTGGGAAGACGTTATTGATTATGAATGTTTTGAAGGAAAACTATGGCTTTTCAAAGATAAATAAGTTTTTAGTTAATATAAACAATACATAGGTTAACTTAAAAACCTAGGAAACGAGTTTGAAGGTCTTATTTTCAATTCATTAATGGTTAATAATTTGATGTTAGTTAGTCGTGAACTAGATTTGATGATTTCAACTTTTTCTTGCAGTGTTTCTTTTATTATTTTTGGAACATTGATGTAAACTTAACAAAGTTGTCTTTGGATAACGGAATTAAGAGTCTTTTCTTGTCTTATAAACGGTGATTTTTTAAAAGCTATAGGAACATTTTTCAAAAAAAAAACCACATACAATTAAGAAAAATGCATGAAATCTTTATTTAAATCAATAGTCCCGTCCATATAATTTAATGTTTGAAGATTATTTCATACAAATGTTGACCTTGACTGCGCCTCAAATGGTCCATCCGTTTAGTTCAATTTTTGCATACTCTTTCCAACATTTCTCACGAATAAATGCTTCAATATTGTCTTCCTATGCGTCAATTGAAGCGGGCTTGTCTGTATAGACATGAGCTTTAACATAGCCCCACAAAAAATAGTCTACATGCATTAAATCGCACGATCTAGGCGGCCAATTGACCGGTCCCGAACGTGAAATAAAATGTTCACCGAACTCGCCTCTCAATAAGTCCATTGTTGCGCGTGCTGTGTGGCATGTGGCACCGTTTTGTTGAAACCACATGTCATGCAATTCAAGCTCTTGGATTTTGGGCAAAAAAACGTTGGATATCATCTCACGGTAGCGCTCATCATTCACAGTTACATACGTTACGATTCGCATCATTTTAAAGAAGTACGGTCCAACGATGCCACCAGCCCAGAAACCGCACCAAACTGTGACTTTTTGTGGATGCATTTGTAGCTCTTGCAATGCTTCTGGCTGATATTTACTCCAAAATCGACAATTCTGCCTATTTACGTACCCATTGAGACATAAATGAGCTTCGTCGCTTCGTAAAAAAGTGGATCTTCGGCCAACTTTCCAAGAGCCCATTCACCAAAAATTTTACGTTGCAGTAGGTCGTTCGGCTTCAATTCTTGCACCAGCTGTATACCTAAATTCTTCCGCAAAATTTTCCACGTTGTTGAGTAACAGAGGCCCAATTGCTGCGAACGGCGACGAATCGATAATTGATGGTCATCATTAACACTGGCCGATACAGCTACGATATTTTCTTCAGTTCGCACTCTACGTAAGCGTGTTAGTGGTTTCATGTCCAACAATGTAAATTTGGTGCGAAATTTAGTCACAATAGCTCAAACAGCCGCTTCAGTGGGTCGATTAAACTGACCATAAAATGGAAGAAGCGCGCGATGAATTTTCTTAAAAGAGAACGCATTTTGATAATAAAATTCAATGATTTGTGAGCGTTGTTCATTTGTAAGACGATTCATGGTTAGATTATAAACCAAACTGAAGATGTTTAACAGTGAAACAAAACACGAAACGTGCGTCAGCTGTTTAAACCAGTGTTGCCAAAAAGATAATAGCTAAAAAATCAGCCTTTAGTTTGCCGTTAATTGGTTGTGACGATTTCAATTTTGTCTTCCAATGTTTTCTATGTTTTTTTAGTCTATTCGCTACATATAAAGTATAGATTTTCCAAATGGCTTATTACAACTTTTTATATTGAAAGTTATGTGTAAGAAATTTGTCTTTAATTAACATGTTAGCAAAAATACTTGGCAATACAAGGAGTTTGTACTTATTTTTGAAAGAAACCAAACAACCAACAAAAACATAGATATCACGAAACCTCAAAATGTATTGCGTTATTACTAATAGCCGCTTTATTTACGACAAATTGACAAAGCCTAACTGATTTAATATAAAAGGTATTAGAAATTTCCAGGAGGATTTGTATCAATTTAACAAATGTATTTCATAAACATGGAAAACATAGCATGATAGAGTTGAAAATAACATATAATTTTAATTAAACAAAAAAGTATTCCAGGAAAAATAATTAAATCCGTTTGTTGGGGAAGTCCATCGCTTTGTTCGGATAATAGTATTTAAACAAAAAAAAAAACATAGAAAACATAGCATCAACAACTTGAAATTTTAAACAATTAATTCAAGACTAACTACCAGCAGATTATAAGAGAAAGTGAATTTCTCAAGATAATCAATTAAGAAAAAAACATAGAAAACATTGCACGGCGCAGTTCAAAATTATCACAACTAATTTGTGACTAACTAGAGACATATTTTTAGTCGGTAGAATATTTAATCTCTACATTGTTGACATCAATTTTGAAAAAAAAAGACTTAAAAAAATACAAAAAACATAGCATTCATTTGAAGTTTTAAACAACTGATTCATCACTCATTAACATCAGATTTTAAAATAAAAGAGTGAAATTTTCAAGTTAATAAATAATACAAAAAAAAACATAGAACACATTGCAGTCTACATTTGAAATTATAACAAGTACTACTGACTAAAACCAAATTTTATGCCAGTAAAATAATTTAATTAAATTAAATAAACATCAACGTTATGAAAAAAAACAAAAAAAAAACATAGAAAATGTAGCATTAACAATTTCAAATTAAAACAACCAATTTATGGACTAATTGACAGCACATTATATGGGACTGAAGTTCTCTAGATAATCAGTAACGACAAAACATAGAAAACATTGCGCGATACATTTGAAACTAACTGAAGACAAATTTTAAGTCAGTGAAATAATTATTATTATTTTATTTACTGAAATCAATGTTTTAAAAACACTTAAAAAACATAGAAAACATAGCATTAATAATTTTAAATTGAAAACAATTGATACTAATACTACGAGTAATTAACAGTTTACTGTAAGAAAGAGTGAATTTCTCAAGAATTTATTACTTTCTAAATTGATATAAACTTAACAAAAGTAAAAAAAAAAAACATAGAAAACAAAGAACGAGAAAATCAAAATTTTTACTTTACAAAACAAAAAATTAACTTCAAGTAGAAACGTCTCTGTATTTAAATTACATCTATACACTTTCAAGTCCATTGAATCCTTCAATCAAAAAATGCTATTACTACTTCTGAATTCCCAGAAGTATAAATATTTTAATTAAACCTATTAACCATTTAGACTGTATTGCCTTTTCATTTTCACATAAACGAAAAATATAAATATTTATTTGCAGTTAAAAAAATAAAATAAATCCAAATTGAAAATGTTCAAAATATTTACTCAAATCAATATAATGGATTTCCATTACTAAAATTGAGGCCAATTTATAGAATTCTATGGGCACATTAACCTGTCCAGAACGAACCAGCACTACAACCTGCCTGCTGAATATACGTAATATTCAAGCTTTGCCAGGTGGCCGGCCGGCAAGCTATTGCATCTGTGTTACCATTTATAAAATACCATGCGTCCGTTTGGTCTCTGATGGTCTGACGCTTAACATTTTTATATGAATGAACTCAATTCAGCAGCAGCGAAATTAGTCAAATTCAAAGGAGCGAGAGGGTGCCTGAGGCGGTGGTGATGGCGTGGCGTGGCGGTCGTTGAGAAGTAGTGGATGGGGTTGATGGAGGTCAGCGAATAAATTGACCATTGCATGGAAATATTATCCAAGAATGAAAAGCCTTTTGTGCCAGAAATCGTTTGCACCATTTTCGAATAAAATTTAATTTACGTCACCATCGCACCGCCCGCTAGCCCCCTCGACCAGCCGTGTATACCTGGGTTAAGGTGATGGAATGGGTCCGAAATAGGGCCCATTTTATTTGAAACTTTAAAAAAAAAAAAAAAGTTTCAACGGGTCCAAGTGAAGCAATTCAATTAAACTAATTGATTTATTAACAGTGGAAAATATATTTTATAAAATTTTTACATACATACTATGTAGGTAAATTTTATATTTCATTTTTTTGTCATTCAGCCAACACTCTTGATGTGTAACGCATTTTAATAAAATCTCTTCCATGTTGTGCCATTGAAATTAATTTTCAAGTAAGCAACAGACTTTGGCTTCATCGTCATCATAGTCGACATCGCCATCATGTGGAGCACAACCTGGCCACCATCACACAGAATGGCCCTATACTCAAAAGGACTTTGGCATTTATGGATGCGGACACAGAACACATAACACAGACAGTACACACGAGCTCATCATATGATGATGACGAAGTTGAAAACGTTTAACCAGATTTGCGTAGCAATTGCGAGCTTCATTTACTTTGCACTATGCATTTGAATTAAATGCATGTTATTTTTTAATTCCTTTTTTGCTTTTTAATTTTTATTTCAAGACTTCAATGTGCTGCAATTAATATAGTTTCAGTATAAAGTAATTGAGCATTAAAGTGAATTAATGTAATTAAAAAAATACTACAAACAAAATAGAGTTAAAGGTAGCAATTTCTAAGAGCTCATATAACTTGTGTTAATATTTTTATAAATGCGCATTGGTAGAGGTTCCAAAGTTCAAACTGTAAGGCTGGGTTGCGACCCACACTTATAACTTCCCATTGGAACTTTTTAAAAACTTGTATCTGATATAATATTTTAAAAAGAGGCTGAGATGCGACAGATTCGGTTGACTAACTGAATAATTTTGTTCATTGGTTACATTGTTTCTTGATATTTTAACGGAAATAGGTATTCCGAATGTACATATGTATGTAAGTACAGACATCTCTTTGAAAACCTTTGATTTAGATTCTAGGGACATTGGAACATCAAGAAATGTCAACATTTTTAATTCGACAAATCGCACCGATTATTATGACTTCTGTGGGAAATTAATAAAATTCGCCCAGTATTCGCGTCCAAAATCAATTCTTACCAATTTTTAGTGCAGAGTCGAGCAGAAAACACTCTTGACTTGTTTCTTAACTCTGACACTGGTTAGTCCACTTTTATCCCGAACAGGGTTAAAAACATCAGACCTAAGAAAAACGCTAAAAGGCAATTATTAGGGTTAAGGGCGTAAGTTTTAGTTGTTTTAAAGCCAATCCAACTGAAGAAAACCAGAACAAGTTTAAGCAAGCCATAAAGGTCGGCAACTACCATATTCGACGAACCAAATTTTTACATGACCAACAATTACGGCAAAAAATATTGCAATGTCCCACAGGCAGTACAAATTTTTGGTCATTCGTACAAAACATGAGGAATTCTTCCTCTTCCTAGGTCTCCACGCTCGTTGCCAATGATACCCCATTTCTTAACACTCTTGAGAAAGCTAATCTCTTTGCTAGGCAGTTCGCTGCCAATTAAACGCTGCCAGTAAGTGTAAGGACTCCGCCTGTACTTGAGCGAGTTAGTGATGCTATGGGCCCAATCTTTTTTTCGCACTCGAACTGTGGCAAGCGTCCTTAGAGATCTAAACACACATAAATCCGCTGGTCTGGATGGTATCCTCGCTATTGTTCTGAAGAGGTGTTCTTCAACGCTGGCAAAATCACTGCGTAAGCTTTTTCATCTGTCCTACTCCTCAGGTCTCGTTCCGAGCGGATGGAAAACTGCATTTGTCCAGCCTATTTCCAAAAAACGCGAATCTTCTTCACCCTCTTATTATCGACCGATTGCACTTACTTCCCTTCTTTATAAATTATCAGCTTAAGAAATATCTCGAAGATCGAAAGCTTCTTAATGACCGGCAGTACGGCTTTAGCAGTCCACTGGTGATCTCATGGTTCATCTCACCGAACAGTGGAACAAATCTTTACATATCGCTTTGGAGAAAGTAAGATTATTGCACTTGATATTTCAAAAGCATTTGATAGGGTTTGGCATCAGGCCCTCTTATCGAAAATGTGTGCTTTCGGTTTTCACGAATCCCTGCTTCATTGGATTAGTTATTACCTTTCGGATCGTTCAATACAAAAAGTATTGGATGGGTTCAAGTCTGAAAATCACAAAATAAATGCTGGTGTGCCCTAGGGCTCTGTTCTATCTCCAACACTCTTTATAATTTTTATTAATGATATCTTGTCTGCAACTTCTAATCCAATGCATTGTTTCGCTGACGATAGTACTCTAAGCTTTTCATATTCGTTTTCAGAATCACATCCCTCTTCCTCGGATGTGAAACTGCAAAATATGATACGCTCATTAAATACCGCACTAAACAGCACTGTACATTGTACAATGGGGAATAAAAAACACGTGGAAATCAATGCTTCGAAAACTAAATGCTGTATTGTACCTATCATTAAAGCGAGATGTACCCCCCTTGTTATTATCAATGGATGGCACTTGCATCGAGGAGACTGAACATCTCAATATTCTCGGTATGTGTATCACCAACCTCTTGTTAAACCTTTTGTTGAACGATCACAAACGCGATGTCACCAAAAATTCCCTTTTGATCTGGCTGTTATCTACAAGACTTATGTAAGTCCAAAGCTTGAGTATAATTCCCATCTCTGGGCTGGTGCTCTTGCAACTTACTTAAGCCTCTTGGATAGTATTGAACGTAGAGCTTTTCAATATATTGGTGATAATATCATCATAAGTTCATTTACTTCGCTTGAACATCGTCGTAAGGTTTCTTGTCTAACCCTTTTTTACCGTTATTTTAACGGTTAACGCGTAATACTTGCGCTTCTAGGAACAAACAAACAGACAAACAAAAAAACATTCCCATTTATAATACTAGTATATATGTAGATCTTACAAGATCGACAAAAAAAAAGTTTGAATGTGTTAAATCACAAGATCTCGGTGGCCAATACATTTGTCACCATCTCTTCGAGAAAAGCATGGTCAGGAAACTGTACAAACAAAATTAAAATCGTTTTGTTGCTGTTGTGGTACCTAGCTTCATGGCAATATTTTCCAAATCCGGCCATAATATTCATAGCGAGATATCACAACTATAACATTTCAAAAGCCTTATTTTTGAATAAGTAAGGTCCAACCACGCTGCTACTCCTAAAAGCCGTTAGAAAAAAAAATGAACTGTTGAGAATGGAGAGACTTTCCAACAGTCATTCTTTCAGGTTTTAATTTTCCCTTAATTCATTAGTGCAAGAATTCTGCTAATTAAAATGGAAGAATTAAGTGAGAAAATGTACATATAAAGAGTTTTCCAATGATTTTGACAGCACGTGGTGGCCATATTGTTTCTCTACATTCTCTCAAAATATTTTCTTTTAAGTTACTAAAGACAAATCACCATGCTTATTCTTGAACTATTAAGGAAGAAATTAAGGAGCACATGCACTGATGGATATCTGAAAAATCATAATTTTCGTTTGAGAAAATCTGACCAATTCCAATAACTTCTAATTTATGGTTTTAAATTCTAATTCCTGTTAAGTCAATGTTTTCATGAAGTTGTTTATTCCCACAAACAAGTACAGTTCTTTCTGTTTAAAAATGTATAAGCTCCATAAAAGTCTGGTACATTTCATAACCTTAGCAAAACTTAACTGAAGGCGTCAAGAAACCTTTATGAAATCTATATTCATATAAGATCAATTTAAGATTCCTATAACTAGGAACACAATGTATTAAAACAACATCACTTTAATTATTTATTTTATGTTAGCAGCTATATTTCCTCAAATAACAAAAAACTAAAAAAATTCTGAAGAGTACACAAAAATTTACATCTAAACTTAAATTTTGGAAAAAAAAAAGAAAAACTTTTCTCCAGTCAAATAAATACATAAATTATATTGTGTATTTTAATTAGTTGATATATGAAAGAAAAGGAAAATCCCCTTCTATTGTATTAATGAGCTAAACTTTCTTTACTAACTTCAAAAACGAGTTGAATATACTAATTTTTTGGTATTTCAAAAGTTTATCTTAAAGAATGACATAGTGAATTGTGATATTGATCAGATTAAATACTATATTTTCTTTTTTCTTGCTTTTATCGTCTAATTTCTACCCACCAATCAGTCTTTCAAGAATTTAATTGAAAATTGACCCTATCGTACATTAACATTCTCTGCTCGAACACTTCCTAAAACTTTAGAGTGATGTTGAAGATTCGTGAATTAAAAAACAAAAACAAAAAAACATAATACAATTCTTATGGAATCCTTTTTGGTTTTTATATAGATATGTTTTTTGTTAAGGGTTATTCTTTGGTAGAAGATGTTAACCCTACGGCTAATAATAATTTTAATTTAATTTCAAACAACACCCTTTTTTTTTCCTCCTTTTTCTCAATATTTCTATTTTCGTTCCACTCTACGATATGTCTTATCAGCTCAAAGGGTCAGACATAGCCTTCTGGATTTTATCAAGTTCGACTTTTTGTTGGTGTTTTGTTGTTTTTTTCTCTTGTTTAGTTGTCTTACTTTTGCATTTATCTCGGACAAACTAATGGACTTTTGTGATAAAAAGCTGACTTTAATATTTAAGGATCTTCTAGATAGGTTTTTTTGCAAAACAATTTAATTCAACTAGTACCAATACCAATTTTTTCCAACTTTAAACAACAAATGGTCTCATGTGCAATGGCCTGTCTATCATGTCGTGTCCGTCTTTCCGCGTAATTAATTTTGAAAAATTCAAAAATGACCTTTTAAGCTAATTTAGAATTCTTTTGCTGAGGGTTTTTCGCTCGTTTTCCTTTTTTTTCTTCTGTTTCTGCTGCTTCTTAGCTTTTTTCGACTTGTGTGTTTATTTTCATAATATTTTTTTCTTCTCATTTTGCATTCTTATCTTGCCGTTGTCAATTTTGGAATTTTTCCTTTTGTAGTGAATTTCCCCACCTACTAGATACATCCCAGTCCCATATTTTGATGGGATTTAATTTGAAGAACTGAATTCATTTAATAGAAGATCAAGTCAAGTGCGGTTCTTGACTTTCGATTATTTGTCTGTCTGTCGATTTATACCTTAGTTTTTTTTTTTTCTTTATTTTGTATCCTCAAGTCAAGCCCGCCATACCCCAACCCAATAATAACAACTGTTATCCCACTTCCAAACAAGAAGATAAAAAGAATGATTGTGAAGAGGACGATTCCGAAGTCCTGATGAAGTGGATGGAGGAAGGTTTCTGGTCATGTGGGTGGTTTGAATGGTAGAAGATTTGGTGTTGGTTCCTGTTGGTTGTTGGACTTCGAATTCGACTTCGAGGAGGCAGAGTTTTGTTTGTTTGTCTAAGGAAGTACACACAGAAAAGAAATAGCATTGGCATTGTGGTCTACGGAATTAATCCGGCTTTTTGTTTTAATTTGAACTGTTTGTTCCGTTTTGTGGGGGTTGAAACGAGCGACGAGCGACGACCGATAGTCGGTACGACGATGTATGTACGTCGTCGTTGACCACAACCTTCGGCTAACCACCGATACTGTTGCTGGGGCTGCCACCGCGCGCCGGACGGTAACTATGAAGGATGTACTAATTTACCTTCGTCAAAAACATCGAAGGACGAGTTGGAAAGGATTCATATCTATACTCTCATCTCTTCTCTTCACCAAAGCGCAACTTGTGTCATAGCCATCAGCCCAGCGGCATGCGGCAAAAGATGAATTTGAAGTTTAGCCCGGTGATGAATGAATAAACCGCAGTATTAATAGAAGTGGATTGATAGGAATTTTATTAAGAAAATTCCTTGATTTTTCCTTCTCTTCCTTTTTGCTTGGAATTTTGTTTTTCATTTTTTGGTTTGTTTTTGTTTTTGTTTTTGTATTTTGTTTTATTTTTCAATGAGATGATGAAAATACGAGTAATAAACAAAAATAATGCATCCAGAAATATTAAAATTAATTTGTTTTTGAAGTTCTGTGCGAAGTCCGAAGGAATATAGAAAATGGTGCTGGTGCTGGAAGTATATGGAAGTTTGGAAGTCTTAACAAAGTCTATATCTATCTATGTGTAAGGTGGGAGGTTTATTACTTGTTTATTATATTGATCCATCACGATGATGAGTAGGATAGACTTTGGCAAATAAAAATAAAAGGATACTTTTTTGTATCTTGTTTTCCTTGTTGAGGGAAGGATTCTTTATTGATGATTGAGTGAAGTTTTGTGTATATTACTGTTGCTGAAGTTGTCTGGTCGAGGTTTAATCAATATGATCAGACCAGAAGTTGAGGATTCATTTAATTATATTGCAGGTATTGGACTACCATAGAATATACATATACTCGTATATAGAGGAAGTTTTAATGATTACATTTTTCTTGTTGTTGTTGTTGCAGAAATTTTGTTCTGTTTTTGTGTGCTATTAGAGCTTCTCATAGCCTATCGGATTTTCTTCTTCTTCTTCTTCTTCTTCTTCTTCTTCTTCTTCTTAGAAGAACTGAACTAGGTATAGAAATTAAATATATAGAGCAACGTCTAAGATTATTATAATTGTAATAAATGGTGAAATTGATGAGACGGGTTATATTATTTATTTTTGTACCTAACAAAGAAAAGAAACAAAGATTATTGAAGATATGTTTAAATAACGATAGACACATTTTTATATTCATTGTTTTTCCAAAAATGATGAATCGGAAAACGTATTCTACGTCGCGTCGTTGTTTCAAATGGTCCATCGGCGTTAATTCTTGAATTAGCTTGATCTCGTATGTGTGAAGACCAAAATATTAACGACAAAGAAGCTGGGTTGCTACCCACATTGATAACTTCCCATGTTGTCTGTTGATTTGTCTTGCTTAAAAGTTTATAGGTTTTTGTGTTTTGTTAACAAAGTTGTCAATTTAATTATTCTTAAAAATTTAAAAATTACCAACAATATTTTGCATATAATGAAATAGTTTGATTTGAAAATTTTTTTTTGTTAACGAGATTTTTAGTCGAAAACCAATTTTTACCAATTTTAGTGGCATTTCTTAAAAGATTTTATTTCTTATATAAACAAATACAAATTGGATGAATGAAATTAATTTGAAGTCAATATCTTCTATTATTCATGAGCTATCTAGAAGTGAGCATCAACTTTTACTAAATTTGCGTACTATTTTTTGTAGATTTTATTTTTTTTATGAAAAAACGGATTATTGAATTTCTATACAAAATTTACTGAATGTCGAAAACAATATTTTCTGTGAGTTAAAATTAGTTTGAAGCCATATTTTTATTTTTTGAAAAGATATTTAAGTCGAAAATTATTTTCGTACGAACTTTTAGTAATGTTTTTTTTTTTAGGTTTTTATTTTTTGTTAAAAAACTGTCAATTCAATTTTTCTCAAAATTTTACCGAATTTTGAAAATAATATTTTTTATAAAAAAATATATTTGAAACCAATATCTCAAATTTTTGAACAGATATTTGAGCCAAAAATCATTTTTTACCAACTTTTATTAATGTTTTTTTATGTTTTTGTTTTTTATAAAAAAAAAACTGTCAATTCGATTTTTCTCAAAATTTTACCGAATGTTGAAAACAATATTTCTTATAAGACAAAATTAGTTTAAAGGCATGATTTAATAATTTTTAAAAAGATATTTCAGTCGAAAATCATCTTTTATCAACTTTTAGTAATGTGTTTTTTTATGTTAGACATCTCTCTAAAAATCTTTTATTTCGATTCTAGGGTCCTTGAAACGTCAAGAAATGTCAAAATTTTCAATTTGACAAATCGGACCCATTACAATAACTTCCTATGGGAAGTTAAAAATTGTATGCTTATCTTAAAGCCTCCCTGTACACTCCGTTGGCTGTGGTATTTGTAGGTGGCAACAAAACGCATTGATTTTCAGGAGATCCTACTCGAGAAAGTGCCACATACAATTGCCCGTGGGAAAACCACTCTTTCTTTAAGTCGATACCAACTATGGAAAAAGTTTGTCCCTGGGATTTATTTATTGTTAGGGCAAAGGATATTTTTAAAGGCAACTGTAACCTTTTAAAAGATACTCGTATGTGCAAATCAGTTGGTATCATCGGGATTCTATAATATTGTCGAACATTTTTTTGTCCTATCATTAATACTCTCTGCAGCGTATGCGATGAAAGACATTTTATGGCTAATTTTTTTCCACCTTCGGTTGGTTTTAATAGGAATTTCTAAAGATTTCTATAGTAATCTAATCAAGTACTAAATATAGCCTATGTTACTCAGTGATAATATAGCTTTCTAATGAAAAAAGAATTATTAAAATCGGTTCAGTACTTTTTGAGTTTATTCATTACATACAAAAATACAAAGCTTTCCTCTTTATAATATTAGTGTAGATAAATAAATAAGAAAATTAACAACTCTGACACTTTTGGCTTTGAAAGTTCGATGATTTGTAAAAGGGCGGGTTCACAAATTAAATTCAAAGTTCAAGGTACATACGAGTATATGTTAGATGTTTGTTTTTAAAAATACTACAATTTCAGAATTAGAAGCAAAGTTTTAATTTTTTTTTAACTTGAACGTTTAGATTTGGTTAAGAGTTAATTATTTCCCGGTTTTAATATTTAAGTGCTGTCATTTTACACCTGTCAAATTCAGTTGTCTTTTAAAGTGTCATAGTATGAGTTGAATTTCAATAATTTACAATAGTAAAAAATTGAATAACAATCAAATAAGTTTAAATGAATTAAAAAAAGAGGCTGGGATGCGACCCACACTGATAACTTCCCATCCCGTCTATCGATTTGTCTTGCTTAAACGTTTGTCTATATGTATCAATTCTTGCCAAATTTGCGTTCTATTTTTTGTAGATTTTATTTTTTTTATGAAAAAACGGACTGTTGGATTTTTATAAAAAAATTACTGAATATAAAAAACAATATTTTCTGTGAAATAAAATAAGTTTGAAGCCAATATTTTTAATTTTTGAAAAGCTATTTGAGCCGAAAATCAATTTTTACCAACTTTTATTAATTTTTTTGTTTAGGTTTTTATTTTTTGTAAAAAAAACTGTCCGTTCGATTTTTCTCAAAATTTTTCCTAATGTTGAAAACAATATTTCTTATAAGTTAAAATTAGTTAGAATCTCAAATTTTTGAAAAGATATTTAAGTCGAAAATCAATTTTTACCAACTTTTGTTAAATTTTTTTTTCGGTTTTTAATTTTTTGTAAAAAAACTGTCAACTCTATTTTTTTCAAAATTTTACTGAATGTTGAAAACAACATTTTTTGAAAGATAAAAGTAGTTTAAAGCCAATATCTCAAAGTCTTGAAAAGATATTTGAGTCAAAACTCAATTTTTACCAACTTTTTTTTAATTTTTTTTTAGGTTATTATTTTTTGTAAAAAAACTGTCAATTCGATTTTTCTCAAAATTTTATCAGATGTCAAAAACATTATTCTTCATTGCACAAAATTGTTTTGGAAATGAAATCATATTTTAGTCGTAAAACTTTCGAAGTGACAAATTTTTTTTTTCAGTTTTTTTGATTTATAAAAAAACCGTTAATTGAATTTTTTTCCAAAAATATAATTGTTTTGTATCACGTTACAATATATAATATAAAATTTAATTCAAGTCTCTAGCGTCATTGGTTCATGAGATATTTAGGGTTAACCAAAATTTTCACCTTTTTTTTAAACTGCTATGGTAAAAAAACAACCCACGCAATTTTCTTGAGAGCCCTTTCTGCATCTTTCTGCCTTATTATCTGTATAACAAAATTTATTTGAAGTCGATATCTCTTCTGGTTCTTGAGCTATGGACGACGAAAAAAACGTCGCGAACGTACGGACGTACGGACGTACGTACACACGCACGCACAGACATTTCGACTCTAGGGACCTTGAAACGTCGAGAAATGTCAAAATTTTCAATTTGTCAAATCGGACCCATTACAATAACTTCCTATGGGAAGTTAAAAATAATGATTCAAACGTAGCTACTTTTTGCAAATAACCCAATGAATTTAGTCATCATAATACACTAAGCAAGCAAGATTGTGAAGTAGTTTGAAAAGATTGAAGGTGTTACTTGTTTATGGCTTAGTCCGCGCAGTTGAAAATTAAGCTTTTGTGAGTGCAAGTATTGCCGAATATATTTATATCCTGAATCGGCGTTGGAATATCATGACTTTTACGGTATGCTATTGCTTTTCAAACCAAAAATTGATTGACCATATATTTTTTGCTGTAAGTAAAATAGTTTAGTAAAGATTGCACCAGACTTTCATAACAATTCTAAAATGTTTACAAAATATTATTAACATCATTTTGAATGTTCTCAAGTTACTTAAGTTGAAAACTACATTTTATCAGTTTTTGGTTGTTTTTCTAAGTTTCCGCTTTTTATAAAATTCATAAAATAATTGACAACTTTAATTAAATGTTTCTAAAAAATTATACCTAAAAGTAAATATAACATAATTTGGTGTATAATAAAATAATTTTTTGAAGGTTTTTGTAACAAAAATATTTTGTATAGAATGAAATGACATAATTATTTTCTGGAGATTTCAAATCGAAAATAAATTGTTACCAATTGTGTGTTGTATTTTTTGTAGATTTTCATTTTTATAAGAAAAAAACTGACAAAAGGATTATTCTAAAAATTGTGTCAAGATTAAATTGATTTGAACGCATTCATTTTAATAGTTTCTAAGATATTCAAGTCAAAAATTAATTTTTACCAACTTTTAGAACTATATTTTTTAGAATTTTATAATTTGCCAAAAACTGTCACTTTGATCTTTTTAAAACATTTTATTAGATTTTCAAAACGTTATATTTTGAAGCTTACAATTATTTTGAGAAAACACTTCTCATGACAAGAACTGCTTTTGAAGGATTTTTGAATTCTTTGCAAGAGGCAGTACCTACTCGTGAAAAAACTTTAGGTGGCATAGACAAGATCGTCATGACAGTTCAACGCACTAACCATCACTTCACCGGTACTTCTTAATCGCTTCCTCTTATCCATGAATAGAAAAAAGTTGTGAGTCACTAGGCCTTTGTTCGCAAAATATTCGAGATGACAAAATGTACTTCAGTTCTTTTGGTTTACAAAGAAAACCGTTAGTTTCCGTTAATTTCTGGAAGTCTATATATCTCCCGATTCTTGGAATATTACTGACGAAAAAAAGTATATCGAACATGAATCTTTCTAAAACCATTTGATTCTAGAGATTCTAGAGAGCTTGAAACGTCGAGAAATGTCAAAAGGCTCAATTCGACAAATTAGACTGATTACAATAAGTTCCTATGGGACGTTAAACATTTTTGAAATTGAGTTTTTCGCAGCTAACTTATGTCGTGAATTTGATTGTTGTGAATGGCCTGTTCAAATATTTAAGCTGACATATATTCAGTTTTTAGATTTACAAAAAAAATCGGCCATAGTGTATAAATTCATATTAATGTTTGTTAAATAATTTAATTTTAAAACATCTACCAAACTTTTGGGATATCCTTTCTACACGTTTTGATGATATTTGAAATAAATATCTCTTTGCGTTTTTGGTATACTTAGAACAAAAAGCAAATGCATCTCCAAAATTCTTATATACACACACTAACAGGCTTCTTTCCAAAAATGATGGATTTATATTTTAGAATCTTGAAACGCCAAGAAATTTCAAAATTTTCCATTCGACAAATCGGATTACAACATCTGATTACAACAACTTATGGGAAGGTAAAAAGTGCTGATTGAATTTAAACGAGCGATATAACTTTAATGTTTAATACTGAAATTCTTCCTCACATTTTAAATAATTCCAATGCCTAAATGCTGACAAAAGTGCGCATTCGCCTAAGTGTCCCGATTCAATATTATCTTGTGTGAAAGAGTGAAACTTCTTCACTTTAATGATAGCTTCAGCTTTCAGCTTTTAGTACTTATGGCATGATGGTTAGTGCGTTTGATTGTCATGCCAAAGGTCTTGGGTTCGATCCCTGCCTATGCCATCTTAAGTTTTTTTCACGGGTACTGCCCCTTGCCAGGAATTGACAAATTCTCCAAGAGTAATTCTTGTCATGATGAAAAGTGCTTTCTCAAATTAGCCGTTCGGATTCGGCGTCAAAACTGTAGGTCCCCTCCATCCCTGGCAACGTTACTCGCACATACAGATGGTTGAGAGTTGTAAGTCACTTGGCCCTAGTTCTCAACGGACTGTTGCGCCACCCAATTTATTTTATTTATTCAGCTATCACCCATTTTGATTCCTTAAAGCGGGATTCTCAATTTTTGTTCTATCTCATTTAAGTAATGATAGCTTCAAAGAATATTGATAAAAAAGTTTTTCAAATTAAACCAAAAATTGATCTCAGCTTAGAAACAAGTAAAATATAAACCTTTACAGTAAACAACTAACACTCTTAATTAATTATAAAAAAAGTCCATAAATTATAGAATTCCATCCGCATCCTAATCCCTTAAAGAATATCAGAAAAACATCTGCATATAGGTACCCATACAAAAATAAAAAGACGAAGAAACCAAAAGATCATGGTTCAATTTTTTTGCTATTTTCTGCCTTACTATGTACCTAAGTATAAGATATAAAGTCCTTACCTACCTTAATCCAAAAAAGTAATCCATCAGAAAAACAAAAAAAAAAAAACAAAACACAAATATTCAAACTTACTCCATCCATTCAAAAATCCTATCAATCAATACATTTCACCATACCTCAATGATGCGGCATTCCTTCCCCCATATATCAACCTGCCGGGCTATAACATTTCATAACCCCTATACACTCTATCCTTCTAACTGTAACTATCCTTCTTGGAAATCTACGATATTTGCAGACTCGAAGGGGTTCCTTCCAAAAATTTTCCAGGCATCTTATTTTTCAATTCCAAAGCCAAACGGTAGAGCTTTCCCCTCCAGGAAAAACACAGGATTTGTATTATTTTTATTTCCAATATTCCAGTCGTTGGAATTTTATAAAACAGATGTTCGTTCCCAGGAAAAAAGAACAAAAACAACAACACTTCCGTAAGGCATATTGAATTAAACGTCGTTCATTGACCACGTTCCATGTTCCAGGACCTGCGCAGAGGTGTGTTTGTAGTGAAACGTGGTCTACTATAATCACCCCACCAAAAATTTAACAAACAACATGGCAGGAAGGATTCCCTGCTTTAATGAAGAAATTTTCTCATAATTTATATCCTTATCTGTGTTTTATAAGGATGGCATTTATTTTATTTCTTTTCTTTCTTTCTTTTCTTTTTTTTTTTGAACTTGCTTTTGTTTTGTTTTGACGTTGAATCATTTCCTGATTGTGTCATCGGCATGAATGAGACAACATTTTTTAAGCCATAAAAGAAAATAGAAGAAACAAAAATTGGTACGTATATAGTTCCTTTTAAGAATCCTTCAACAATATGGTCGGGTCGTCTTTCATTACATTACAATGTATAGTAGTTTGTAGTGAAGCTCATCAAGGCAATTAGTCTCGAAGGATTTCTCTACCTCATGCACACAATTTCAATTATTTATATCCTTCTTTTACCTTCCTTTTCCCTGATATGGTGTCTTGTCTTCTCTATACGAGTCTATATTATTTGTAACATTCACACAGGTCGTCCTTTATGGGTGTCTCCTTCCCTTCTGTTCCCTTCTCCATGTCCGTTGTGTTTGTTTGGTTTATATACTATACGTGGTACCGTTTTGTATAAGGTTGTGAAAAGGTATACTTACTCTCATGGGGTTAATTCTAGTTCTACAACACAAAAAGCTGTAATTTCCTGTTCC
This sequence comes from Eupeodes latifasciatus, assembly GCA_920104205.1. Classification (NCBI taxonomy): domain Eukaryota; kingdom Metazoa; phylum Arthropoda; class Insecta; order Diptera; family Syrphidae; genus Eupeodes; species Eupeodes latifasciatus. Next base: position 41,235,340 of record OV049925.1, on the reverse strand, counting down.
TCCAGCTTCAGGTTTAACATTCAGAAAAGAGCACACAGAACTTTCGATTTTATTTTATTTTAATATATAATCTTGCAATTTATTTAGAGGATTTCCAAATGACCGAAGCCACAGTGCAAAATGTTTCAGCATTTTCAAATGGCATGCGGTTTTTATAGTTAGCTTGCTTCTTCTCGTTTACATCTCTTTTCTGCCTCTATTTCATGCAGCCAGGGAATTAGGTGTTTTTTTTTAAGTAAAAAGCTTAAAAAGGTCTCCCCAGCATAACCAAATCAAGTCTCCCTCCTCCTCCTACCTCATCTCCACCACTCAACACCACAAAAATAAAAAAAGAAAAAACATCAACGTAATACGTAAACGTACATAGGTACGTACATTTCATAATTTAGAATTAAAGTTGGGCAAGCATATCGCATACGAGTATAATGTAGGTATATCCATCCAGTGTGAACCCGGTGAGTTAAGCATATCTAAAGTTAAGGCCGATTCGGGTGGTTTTTGGGGTCGCTAGCTTCTGGGGTTTCCCTAAATTCTGTGTGTTTACATTTAATTTTCGGAACTTTGAGCATGGAAATACAGTTTAGTGGATACGAGTTTAAGAGGAAAAGGGAAACATGAGTCATGAAACATGGTCGACATTTGTAACATAATTATGCACGTGTGTAAAAAGGTGGAACATAAATGTTTCATGCAGGATAAATTTATCACATACTTCTTGTATACATTGTGCAAAATTTTTATAAACAAACAATTATGTTGGAATTCAAAAATACTCGTAGTTTGAGGTAAAAGAAATGTTTGGTTATTTAATTGGTTGTCAAAAAGAAAAGAAGAATAATAACTTCACATTTGTGCCCTTAAAATGTTGCACATGCTACCTTTTTTTTTTATTAAGCTAAATAAAACAACTTTAAGAAACTTTGAAAAGTATGCAATTAATAATTGTTTAGGTTTTAGTTTTTTTTTCTGAGAATTTTTTGAAGTGGAGAAAATAAAGATCGATTGCACATTCTTGTAGAACTCCATAAGCTTTACCCGGAGTTGGGAAATATAATGGTTACTTTTCGTTATTGATTTCAACTATCTTTTCAATTACAAGACATAAGTAATTAGTCTTTTGCCCATTATAAATATGTTATTTATTTTAATTACTAATAAAAAACAAAATAAATGTTGTTTTAATAAGAAATTAAAACATCTCTAATATATAAAATTCTCATGTCACAGTGTTAATTGCCATACTACTCCGAAACGGCTTAACCAATTTCAATGAAATTTTGCATATACATAAATTTGGTAGGTATGAGAATAGGTTTTTATCTATTTTTTATATTCCTAAGTGCTATGGTTTAATTGCATCAACATCGTACTCGGTGCAACGATCTTACAATAGTATTCAGTGGCGCTATGTACAATGAAGCATTGATTGCTATTGAGGATCTTTGCTTTATCATTGCCAACTTACCACTCAGTCATTTCGGTATGCATTCACCAAATCGAAATGCATCTGATTTAATAGACACTGAATTGAATCGTGAACTACAATACAATACTGTAGAAATGGCAGCGATTGTTACTTGCAATGTCCCACTAATGAATGAAGAACAAAGAACCATTTATGACCACATCATGCTCGCAGTTTCGGCAGGACAAGGTGGATTCTTTTTTTGGATGGAAATGGCAAAACATTCCTTATTTCGCTAATTCTTGCTAAAATATGATCAAATGATGGTATCGCATTGGCTGTTGCATCTTCTGGCATTGCGGCAACTTTATTGAATGGAGGCAGAACAGCTCATTCTGTATTTAAACTGCCACTAAATATTCAAAATAACCCAGACACGGTGTGCAATATATAAAAAAACAATCATCTGGGATGAATGCACTATGGCACACAAACATTCGCTTGAGGCGTTGAACAGGACATTGAAAGATATAAAAAACAACGACAGACTATTTGAAGGCACTCTGTTACTCCTTTCAGGTGATTTCAAACAAACACACCCCGTTATTCCGCGTTCAACGTACGCTGATGAGATCAACGCGTGCTTAAAATCATCGCCACTGTGGCGTAATGTTGAAAAAGTACAACTCAAAGTAAATGTGCATGTTCAAATGCTTCAAGATGCATCCGCTGAAACATTCTTAAAACAACTGCTAGATATAGGCGACGGAAAAGTTACTACAGATGAAACTGGATGCTTAAAATGACCGGTCAATTTCTGCACGATTTTTGATTCACAAGATGTTCTCATTGACCATATATTTCCGAATGTACACAGACAATATACAAATAATGAGTGGCTGGCAGAAAGAGCAATTTTAGCAGCAAAAAATGTGGATGTCAACGAATTAAATCTCAAGATACAACATGTGTTTCCAGGAGACTTGGTGTCATACAAATCTATTGATACAGTTTGTGATGTCACCGAAGCTGTAAATTATTCAACTGAGTTTTTGAACTCATTGGATTTACCAGTCATGCCACCGCATAATTTACAACTGAAGGTTGGATCTCCGGTAATTTTGTTTCGTAATTTGAACCCACCATGGTTGTACAACGGCACGCGATTAGTAATAAAAAAAAATAATGAAAAATGTTATCGAAGACATAATTTTAAATGGCAAATTCCGAGGTGAAAATATGTTATTACCGCGAATCCCTATTATACCCACAGATGTGCCAATTGAATTCAAACGCCTTCAATTTCCAATTAGATTGGCATTTGCAATGACTATCAATAAGTCTCAAGGCCAAACGATGTCTGTCTGCGGCTCTGCGGCTTAGATTTAAGCATATTGGCAAAACAATTAAACAATTTAAGAAACGAATTAAAATTTATGAAGATAAATAAAATATATGTAAATTTGTTAAAAACAACTTGGGATTTCAGGAAAATATTTTGTAATATCGCGCCAAATGTTAGTAATGAAAAAATATTTAATTACATTTTTGGTAATGATTAATTTGTTAGTCATAAATTAAATGTAATTAGTCGCTTTTTAATTAGATGTAATAAGTAAATGAAAATATTCAATTACATTTTACAGTTATTGAAAAAGTGTTTGGAGATTTCAATTACAATTTTACATGATTGTAATTCAATTTTCTCAATTCCGGCTTAAACGTTGCCGGAAAATATTTTTAATTAAACAGCATCTGCAATTAGAAATTTTATTTTTAAATTAACAAAAACGAGGGATAGATAGATAGATAGATAGATAGATAGATAGATAGATAGATAGATAGATAGATAGATAGATAGATAGATAGATAGATAGATAGATAGATAGATAGATAGATAGATAGATAGATAGATAGATAGATAGATAGATAGATAGATAGATAGATAGATAGATAGATAGATAGATAGATAGATAGATAGATAGATAGATAGATAGATAGATAGATAGATAGATAGATAGATAGATAGATAGATAGATAGATAGATAGATAGATAGATAGATAGATAGATAGATAGATAGATAGATAGATAGATAGATAGATAGATAGATAGATAGATAGATAGATAGATAGATAGATAGATAGATAGATAGATAGATAGATAGATAGATAGATAGATAGATAGATAGATAGATAGATAGATAGATAGATAGATAGATAGATAGATAGATAGATAGATAGATAGATAGATAGATAGATAGATAGATAGATAGATAGATAGATAGATAGATAGATAGATAGATAGATAGATAGATAGATAGATAGATAGATAGATAGATAGATAGATAGATAGATAGATAGATAGATAGATAGATAGATAGATAGATAGATAGATAGATAGATAGATAGATAGATAGATAGATAGATAGATAGATAGATAGATAGATAGATAGATAGATAGATAGATAGATAGATAGATAGATAGATAGATAGATAGATAGATAGATAGATAGATAGATAGATAGATAGATAGATAGATAGATAGATAGATAGATAGATAGATAGATAGATAGATAGATAGATAGATAGATAGATAGATAGATAGATAGATAGATAGATAGATAGATAGATAGATAGATAGATAGATAGATAGATAGATAGATAGATAGATAGATAGATAGATAGATAGATAGATAGATAGATAGATAGATAGATAGATAGATAGATAGATAGATAGATAGATAGATAGATAGATAGATAGATAGATAGATAGATAGATAGATAGATAGATAGATAGATAGATAGATAGATAGATAGATAGATAGATAGATAGATAGATAGATAGATAGATAGATAGATAGATAGATAGATAGATAGATAGATAGATAGATAGATAGATAGATAGATAGATAGATAGATAGATAGATAGATAGATAGATAGATAGATAGATAGATAGATAGATAGATAGATAGATAGATAGATAGATAGATAGATAGATAGATAGATAGATAGATAGATAGATAGATAGATAGATAGATAGATAGATAGATAGATAGATAGATAGATAGATAGATAGATAGATAGATAGATAGATAGATAGATAGATAGATAGATAGATAGATAGATAGATAGATAGATAGATAGATAGATAGATAGATAGATAGATAGATAGATAGATAGATAGATAGATAGATAGATAGATAGATAGATAGATAGATAGATAGATAGATAGATAGATAGATAGATAGATAGATAGATAGATAGATAGATAGATAGATAGATAGATAGATAGATAGATAGATAGATAGATAGATAGATAGATAGATAGATAGATAGATAAAAACATTTATTTTCTGAATATTAACAATTTCATGGTTTTCGTAACAATATAAATTAAATGAATGACAATAACATATTATGTTGCCTGTCAGGTTAAATTGTTTACTTAAGTAAGTTCAGCTTTGGAATGGTGTATTTTTTAAGAATATTCATTAATTATTAGTTTTCTATACCTTAGAGCGTTTTTTAAATAATTGTAAAGTTGTAAATAGTTTTGGCCATTCAGGATTTCTAGGAACTGATCACGGTTAAGTTTTTCGCTTCCAAGGAATCTTTTTCTGTAAGTTCGGAAACAAGGACATCCTCCTACAAAATGATACGTATTTTCAGTAGCGTCAAGGTTGCAGATCGTACAAATTCCATCCGTATTATTTTTAAATGCTCGTGCATTGAGGTTGAGCAATCCACACCTGGACTTTAATACCATACTTATCATTTCACGCGAGTTACTATCATTGAAATAGTTTGGTACCTCAACATAGTTCAAGTTGCAATATTCATCATGGAATCGCGATTGTAGAGCTCTATTAGTGTGTTCCGACCAATGCCTTTCTACAAGTTTTTCGCAAGTTTCTGCGTGCAGTGCCTTCCATTCGGACTTAGTGTTCCAGTCAAACTGAATGTTCAGATCGTTAAAGAGTTCTGACCATTCGTCAGCCCAGTAGATCTTTTTTCTCACGATGATATCCATAAGTCTTCTTGGCAGTCTGTTTTCAGGGAGCGTGCTTACCTTTGGATGTATTTAAAGTGGAGTTTTAGTATCGTAATATAAGCTTTTCTTAGTCAAGTTTCAATATTGAGAACATAGTTTGGCGTATAAAAAGCCCTTTTCATTGGAGCTGAAACATGAGTTGTGAGATAAATTCTAATAAAAACGAGTGTTATTTGAAAGAAAGCAATGGATAAATATTTCATTCTAAAGAAGATTGTATTCCATTTTATTGTGGTTACCTCTATGGTAGTAGTTAAACTTGTTTAATTTAATAAATAAGGTGCATTACTTACAACAGTTTAAAGTTGATGAACAAAGACAATGTCATTATTAAACCTCCTTTGCGGTAGAGGCTGCATTTGAAGAAGCTTTGTATGATGTTCATAAAGAGGAAGGTTGTAACTATCAGACAATGACAGAACACTTAAAGTAAAACGTCTAAAATTGCGTTGCTCAGATCCTATCACTTTCTTGTGGATCTCATAAAAAGAAACCTATACCTATAGGATGCTTACTTAAAATGGGAGGCGGACCAACATTTTATATAGAACGGGAGTAACATCCTGAATCCTGAAATTCTATAGGCCGGCGTTTAACAAGTCCTGTTACTTTTACTAAAGATCGAATTAATATGCTCCGCGAATTCAAACTTAGATTAAAAAAGAAATACCAGATCCTTAAAACTAGGAACGCAATCGAACTAGGAATATGTTTGCCTGACATTTCATTGGGTTAAAATTTAACCCAATCTTTTTGAAATAAATATCAGAACTGTTAACTTCGCTTTGTAGTTATACCTAATCCATCATTTAGATATGTTATGCATTTGAAAATGTTCATATCATTCGCATAGATTAAGAGCTTACTGTATCGAACACAAAGGGGTATATCATTGATAGATAAGATAAAGAGTAAAGGTCCTGAATGGCTACCCTCGGGAAGCCCTTATTTGGCAGTGAAATTGTTGGAGAAAGAATTTTTGATTTTAACTTGACCTTATTTTTAAGGATAAGAAGAAATCCATGCAATACATTTAAGAGGAAACCCAATTGACTTCAGCTTAAATGTGATGATATCCTGAGTAAGTTGGTCAAAAGGTCTAGAATAATCAGTTTAAATACAATCGAGTTCTAGGGTACTTGAGCACTTATGCAAAAATGTTAGTAGATTAGTTATTGTCTTATTATTGTTATTTGCAGTTCAAATTTAAATTATCACAACAACTTGCTCAAAATGCTTGGGAATACATGACAGTTTAGAGATTGGTCTGTTATTACTTTTTGACGACTGACGTAATTAATATCTTCTTCCATATGTTTGGGAATTTACCTGAGCTTAGAGATTTTGCAAATAAGCGAAGAAGGGGAGATGCAACTAGTAAATTACATTTTTTTAAGACAATTAGACGAATTCCATCTGGTCCATAGGAATAGTCATCTTTAAGTAATGCAAGATTTTGTCATTCGTCATTGGAATTATTTAAGGTACTGTGAAAGATTGCTAAAAATTGTTAGCAATCTGGAGTACTAACTAAGTTATCTTCATTTACTAGATAGCCATCAGATTTCCATTTTCTATTGACGAATTTCCAAACGGTTTTGGAGCACACCAATAGCCATGGAAAACGATGTTATTTAAAAGGCCGCTACACAAATCACACCGACATGCCACCAAAAAAAAAACCGCACCAAAAAGTGATATATTGTCTGCTTGGAGGTAAAAGTCACTAAGTGCATTTTTTTCCAAATTCGAGAAAAAGTCATTGTGTGTTGATGTAATCATTTCCCATAAGTATGAAAAGTCACTAAGTGAATATAAATAATATAATAAAATATAAAATTGAGTGGAAATTTTGAATGATTTATCATTTTCTCTTTTTTTTTAATGAGCGTATCCCCGTTTTTTTGCTCTCCTAAAAATTTTGATTTTGTTACTTAATGACTTTTACCTTCAAGCAGACGTATTGAGGATGAAGATACTGTTCAACCTTTATTTTTGGATTTTTCGAACCTCAAGTGCCACAATTCTGCTTTAAACGTTACGACCGAGCTGAAAATATCACTGAAGTTCATTTTTTATTGAATATCCGAATCATTTTTATTAGTTTTAAAGACCTAATCATACAAGATACGACCATACGTCACTGGTGATCAACTGACTTGAGTTCTTATTTACCTGAAATTCTAAGGCCTGTAATATGGTTTGTAGAATGACTCATTCCAAACGTCGACAATATATTGCCAAACTTGGGTTTTTGTCAAAACTACAATTTACATCAGTTCTTCGAGGAAGTCAACCAGCTTTACTATTATCGATTTTAATTTTAATTTTTACCAGCTGTCGTTACCTGGTCCATGTTCCCTCGGCATGGCGAGAAGTTAAAGTAAAGGCAGGTAAATGCTCGCAAGTTAATCCTTAAGATCTACGACCTATAAGTCTTCATCATTCCTTCTTAAGACCTTGGAAAGATTGATTGATATCCATTTAAGGGCAAGTATTGATACAAGACTTCTGTCTTCGTTTCAAAACATGCCTACTGTAAAGGTAAATCGGTGGAAACAGCGTTACACACCTTAGTACGCACCGTCGAATATTCCCTCCATCATAAAGAGTTCACTATGGTTGCTTTCCTTGACATCGAAGGTGCCTTTAACAACGTGGACACATCTGCAATCACATCTGCACTAACATCTCTAAATGTAGAAAGTTCGCTTCGGGAGTTAATTCATTTAATGCTTACTAGCAGAATAATTAACTCAAAACTGGGCAACTCTTCTGGCAGACGATTCGTTAGTAGAGGGACACCGCAAGGTGGTGTTCTATCCCCTCTCCTCTGGAACCTAGTGGTGAATGAAATCCTAACTAGTCTGGATTCGGAAGGTTTCAGAGTGATAGCCTATGCGGACGACGTTGCTATAGCAGTTTCAGGAAAGCATCTTAACACGTTAAAAGAACTCTTACAAAATGCCTTATACAGACTTTGGGCTGATCGGTGTGGACTGGGTGTTAACCCACACAAAACCGATTTGGTCTTATTTTCGAAGAGATGCAAAATTCCATTTGTCAACCCTCCCCATATTATAGGAATCCAATTAAAATTCTCAGACGAGGCTAAATACCTGGGTCTTGTCTTAGATGAAAAACTAAATTGGAAACGCAACGTGGAGGAAAGAGTAAAAAAAGCTACTGTAGCTCTCTTTTCTTGCAAAAAAGCCATCGGTAATAAATGGGGCTTACAACCCAGAATCACGCATTGGCTATACACATCGGTAATCAGACCGATTTTAATGTACGGTGTAGCAGTATGGTGGACTGCTTTAGAAAAAGGTATAAACCGAGATAAATTAAATAAAGACCAACGTTCAGCCTGCCTATGTATAAGCGGATCGCTTCGCACGACCCCAGCTGCGGCACTGGACACCTTACTCTACCTAACACCTCTTGACATTTTTGGCAAACAAATAGCTGCGAGCTATGCTATTCGCCTCAAAGCTTCGTCGCAGTGGACTAAAGTGCCTTGCACATGAGCAACGAACTGCGAACTGCGAACTGTGGATGTTCGCATATTTTGACTTTTCTTTCACATGAGCTTTTATTTCTATTCGCAGGTAGCGACGAATTGTCAACTTGACCCAGGGATGTTTACTCAGAGAAAATTTATTTTCAACATCGATAGTTTCCACTTTTGATAGTATCGATAGTTTTGGAAAACACTATCGATACTATCGATGGTTTTACTAAATATCTTAAAAAGCATTAAAAAGGCTTTCCTATTAGGTACACATTTTTTGAATAATAAAAAACGGTTGAAAATCTGAATATGTATTTGAATTTCAAACTTATTTAAGCAACTTGAAATGTAAAATTTAACTTGCTTTTTAAGGTATTTTTTTGAAAAAAAAAACACGATGTATTATTGTAATCCAAAAAAAAAAACAGTTCGGTACGGCCTGACGAATACCACTTTATTTTTTTGGTTAATGTGGCAAGCTGGCAAGCTTCCCAAAGATGCCAAACAATTTGAAAAAAATTTAAACATTTGACCCATCAGTTCACGAGTTTTTCGGTCACAAGACAACATTTTTTATGAATAAAAAATGAATTTAGCTTTTAAGGCAAATGATACAAAAATCAAGAGTGCTTATTTTAAATTAGTTTATTAAACAAAAAATAGTAACATATGATGACAATGACAACTTACAAAATTATAATTCGGTGGTTCTCCAAACCAAAAATCACAAATTGAAATGATGAGACATGAAGATTTTCAATAGATTTCCAGTGCTGTATGAGTTGAAAATTAAACAGCGGTGTTCAGAAAAATAGCCTTGTGGTAAAATAATTTGGAAGTATTGAAACTATCGATAGTGTGTTCGATAGTTTTTAGAAACTATCGATGTACGCGATAGTTTTTTACTATCGATAGACTATCGATGTTTAACCAACACTACAGCACATCCCTGTGCTTATTAACTCGAAAGATCTTTCACACAAAAACAAAACAAGAGTGGTATAATTTTGAGGTTAAGTTGAGCGCGAACAATTTATTCGTTGAAGTGTGGATGTTATGTGGAACGCGAATAGAGTTTGATAGTTCGCAGCGACCACACTGCGATTCGTTACTACCAAATTGTTTTTACAAAATTCTCTTGTTTTAGAGAACAAAATGCAAATTTTATTATTCTAATATTAGTGTCAATTGGTTTCTTATAATTTAAATGTGTTTTTGTGTGGAATTGACTTTTTGAAATATGTAAAATCACGTTTGTTCGTCCATTCGCAGTTCGCAGTTCGTTGCTCATGTGCAAGGCACTTAACAACAACATTGACCACTCCGTAATTCTTAGTTATTTAGAATCAATTACAAAGCACACAGACTACACCATCCCCAAACTGCAATTCGACAGAAATTTCCACATTTCTATACCTCCCAGATCTTTTTGGGAGGATAGGACATTCTTGGAAGATGAGTCAATCCAGATGGCTCAAAAACAAAAGAAGGGGTTGGTGAAGGTGTGTAGTCTGAACGACTGAAATTAAGTCTCTCATTCCGCCTTCCCAATCACTGTAGCGTTTTCCAGACGGAACTTTTGGCGATAAAAGAAGTCTTGTCCTGGCTTAAAGAAAACGTGATATCAACATCTGATATCCGTATTTTCTCAGATAGTCAGGCCGCTATCAATTCTCTGGATTCTGTCTCTACAAACTCTTTAACAGTCCATAACTGTCGATCATCTCTAATGGAGATGGCACAACAGTTTAATATTCATCTTTGCTGGGTGCCGGGCCAAAGAGACATTCCAGGTAACTGTAAGGCAGATGAACTCGCCAGGAACGGTACAGTACAGCCCATCCTACCACGTTTGGCACGTACTGGCATACCAATCGCTGCTTGTAAACTGTTGCTAATGTAAGACGCTGTGAGGAGGGCAGGCACCAGGTGGAACAACATCACCACGTGTCAAGTCACAAAAAACATCTGGCCAACACTGGATTTAAAACGTTCAAGATGCTTGCTCTCTCTAAGCAGATCGCATATAAGCTCGATAATAGGTGTCATAACTGGACAATGTCTAATAGGAAAACACGCTACGAGATTAGGCGTATTCTCAAATGATTTCTGCAGAAGCTGTATGGACGAGGAAGAGGAAGAAACAGTTCTTCATCTTCTCTGCACATGCCCTGCTCTGGCTCGAAAACGCAAGAATTACCTAGGAGAATTCTTCTTTAACGATCTAAACGATCTAAATCATATCGGCATAATCAGCCTCTCACGTTTCGTAAGAGACTCAAACTGGTTCCATTGAGCTTAGGAAGAAAAAGATAATAAAGCAGAAAGATGCAGAAAGGGCTCTCAAGAAAATTGCGTGGGTGGTTTTTTTTACCATAGTAGTTTAAAAAAAGGTGAAAATTTTGGTTAACCCTAAATATCTCATGAACCAATGACGCTAGAGACTTAAATTAAATTTTATAATATATATTGTAACGTGATACAAAACAAGTATATTTTTTGGAAAAAAAATCCAATTGACAATCAAAAAAACTGAAAAAAAAAATGTCACCTCGAAAATTTTACGACTAAAATATGATTTCAACTCTCAAACAATTTTGTTCAACGAAGAATACTGTTTTTGACGTCTGATTAAATTTTGAGAAAAATCGAATTGACAGTTTTTTTTTACAAAAAATTAAAAACCGAAAAAAAATTTAACAAAAATTGGTAAAAATTGATTTTCGACTCAAATATCTTTTCAAACATTTGAGATAATAGCTTTAAGCTACTTTAAACTTCTAAGAAATATTGTTTTCAACATTAGGAAACATTTTGAGAAAAATTGAATTGACAGTTTTTTACAAAAAATAAAAAACTAAACAAAAAATTTATAAAAGTTGGTAAAAATTGATTTTCGACTCAAATATCTTTTCAAATCTTTGAGATATTGGCTTTGAACTACTTTTATCTTTCAAAAAATATTGTTGTCAACATTCAGTAAAATTTTGCAAAAATCGAATTGACAGTTTTTTTTACAAAAAATTAAAAACCGAAAAAAAAAATTAACAAAAATTGGTAAAAATTGATTTTTGACTCAAATATCTTTTCAAAAATTTGAGATTATAGCTTCTTACTAATTTAAACTTATAAGAAATATTGTTTTTAACATTAGGAAAAATTTTGAGAAAAATCGAATTGACAGTTTTCTTACAAAAAATAAAACCCTAAAAAAAAACAATACTAAAACTTGCTAAAAATTTACTTTCGACTCAAATAGCTTTTCAAAAATTTAAAATATTTGATTCAAACTTATTTTATTTCACAGAAAATATTGTTTTTGATATTCAGTATTTTTTTATAAAAATCCAAAAGTCGGTTTTTTCATAAGAAAATAAAATCTACAAAAAAATAGTACGCAAATTTGGTAAAAATTGATACATATAGACAAACGTTTAAGCAAGACAAATCGGCAGACGGGATGGGAAGTTATCAGTGTGGGTCGCATCCCAGCCTCTTTTTTCGTTTTGCTTTCCTATTGTTTTTTTTTTTAAATTAAAGCATGAATCGTGTTATTGCTTAATTTTTACTCGCCAAATGTCAAAAGATGACATCTTAAAAGTGACAGTTGCCCACATTGCTGACATTTCCTTAGAATATGTTAATCTTTCGAAATGCTCAAAAATTACCATATTTCCTTATTTTTTAAATATTTTTCAAACATTAAAATTTAAAACAAAGTCACCAAAAGTAAGTTCGTTTGATCCTTTCGGGCTATAAAATAATTTTTTTTTTTTGGATATTTAAGTTCATCGTTAATTCACAAAGAAGCAATGTTGTATGAATATTTTCGTTTTATGCCAATGGCAATTTTGTATGATTTTATTAAGCTACACAGTTATGTATAATTTAATGTTTATTTTATAGAAAATAATTTTCACGCAATGAAAACTTGACTTAAGCCTTGAAACGATAAAACAAAATAAACCAAAACCATACCACCACCACCGCTGCCGCCGTCGACGACGCACGTGAGCTTATGTGTGTCTCTATGGTAATTAACATGCAATTACATACATACGAATTAATTTTATTTTAATTGAACAAAAATTGTTTTATATGTTTATTTTTGTATACCTAAAGTACATATAGTGTAAATATGCGTTTAATTTTATCTAGTAAAATATTTTATGATATTTTCCTTTGTAAAACATTAACGATATGCTCAGATATTTTATTTTGTGTATATACATATATAAATCGGTTTAGTATGTATGTATTCATAGTTAAAAATACCGATTTTTGATTTTTATTATTATTATTGTTTTTTTTTTTGTTGAATTTTGTAATTAATAAAATATTTAACATGAACTATAAAAACAAAGGTAGAATAATATTAAAAAGTTATATACATACATACATACATAAGCGCTGCACATACTATGTATATACAAATTTTTGTAGTACTATACATTTTAAAATGAAAATATTTGAACGTATGAAGAGGCGTCAACTATGCCTACATTATAATATGATAAATTATTTTTCTAGAACGACGCATCAACAAACAAGGTAGGTATGCAAATAAATTGATTCGTTTTATGTATTTGCTTATTTTTTGTTTCTTCTGGGGCGTATTATATAAAAATTAATTGAAATTCGTATTTTATTTATTTAAATTTAAATCTTTAAACAAACATTTTAATAGTTTTTGTGGTCTTTTAAAATAAAATAAAAACAATTGAAATTCTTAATGATTAAGTTTTTTTTTTTGTTTATGTGTCAATGTACTATAAAATAATTATGGGCTTTATTTAAAAATGAATTTTTGTGTTGTTAAAAATCAAAAGAAAATTTAATATTTATTGAAATCGATTTATAATTTAACCACATACATTTATTTAATATACATTTTTAAAGATGAAATTGAGACTGTTAAAAAAAATATGTTAAATAAAGGATTCTGGTTGATTGTGGCAGCTCGTAGTAGGCATTTTACTTTCTGTCAATACATAGGTTTCAGAAGTAAATGTAAATAAAACACATATAAAATATTTTGATGATATTTCTTTTTATTATAAACTTTGAACGTTGACATTAAAACGTTGAAAAACTACATTTAAATTTAAATAAAAACCACGCGAGATGTTGCAAGCATCAATTCTTTTGAGGTAATTTTCGACCACTTTTTGACACGTATTGGGCGGTATCTCAGCCATAACTTGACGAATGTTGGTTTTTAAGTGCTCAAAAGTTAATGGTTTATTTGCATAAACACGGTCTTTCGCGTAGCCCCACAAAAAAAAGTCCAGCATTATCAAATCGCATGATCTTGGTGGCCAGTTGATATCGGTTATCATATGACCATAACGCTCCGAATTGATGATGCCAGTCTTTCCATTGTCGTTTTCGAAGAAGTATGGTCCAATCACACCTCCAAACCAAAGAGCCCACCAAACAGTGACTTTTTGTGGATGTAATGGCCTTTCTTCAATTACTTGAGGATTATCTCGAAAAATCGCCGTCCACCGCCTATTGTTTAAGCAACCCTTTCGAAGTAAAGGGTGTCCCAAAATTAACGCAAGATTTGAATTTGCTGCCATTTGTGCAGTGAAGTGTTGGCAACCCTAAAAAAAAAAGCAATTTGACAGCTAACAGTATAGGGTTATTAAAAATGGAGCGTTACACGATAGAACAACGCCAACGTGTCTTCATTATTAAAGAATATTTCAAAAATAGTGAAAGCTTGGCGGCTGTAGTTCGAAAATTTCATACAAAATATGGTCGGAATAGTGTTTTAACTTCGTCAACTGTGAAGAGATTAATTGAAAAATTCATGGAGACTGGATCCGTTGGAGACGCCAAACACACTGGTCGTCCAAAAACAAGCCGTTCAAATGTGAATGTCGAAGCAGTGCGTGAGAGTGTTGCTGACAATCCAGGAACCTCAATTCGACGTCGTGGACAAGAATTGCAAATTTCAAGACCCTCTCTACAGCGTATACTCACCAAAGATCTGTGTCTTCATGCTTACAAAATTCAATTAACACAACAATTGAAGCCTAATGACCATGGACAGAGAAGAGAGTTCGTTGAATGGATTATTGAACATCAACAAATGGACCCTGATTTTTCGAGCAAAATCATCCTAAGCGATGAAGCACATTTTCATCTTGATGGCTTTGTCAATCGCCAAAATTGCCGCATTTGGGGTTCGGAGAACCCACATGTGATTGTCGAAAAACAAATGCATCCACAACGCGTGACTGTATGGTGTGGATTTTGGGCTGGAGGCATAATTGGGCCATATTTTTTTGAAAATGATGCTGGTCAAGCTGTGACTGTTACTGGTGCTCGATTACGCGACATGATTACACAGTTCTTTCTGCCAAAATTGGATGATATTGATATGTCCAATATGTGGTTTCAACAAGACGGTGCCACATATCATACAGCCCGTGAAACAATTCAATTACTGCATGAGACATTTCCAGGTCGTGTACTCTCTCGTTTCGGTGATCAAAATTGGCCTCCTAGATCGTGTGATTTAACACCATTAGGTATACTTCTTTTTATGGGGTTATTTGAAATCACAAGTCTATGTCAACAAGCCCACAACCACCCGTGCATTAAAGGAGGAGATTCAACGCTGCATCAACGAAATTCAGCCACATTTATGCAAAATGGTCATGGAAAATTTCAACAAAAGAGTGCGCATGTGCATGCAAAGCCGTGGAGGCCATTTGTCCGATGTGTTATTCCATACATAACCCTATCCTATGTACTTTACGAGTCAATAAAAATATAACTATCAAAAGACTAAAAACGGCGTTTTCTATTTAATTCAAATCTTGCGTTAATTTTGGGACACCCTTTATCTACGACGCACGTTGTGAATGGGCAGCTGTCTTCAGTTGTTGTGTGAGCTGGTCATAATGTGCCGTAAGGCAGACCTAATTCCTGAGAACGACACATTACGGTTTTCGGCAACACTTTTACTTACAGCAGCGATATTTTCAGTGGTACGAGCGAAACGATGATGCGCAGGCCTTACAATATCTGTAAGCAATCAGTGTCTTCAAATTTCTTCACAATTGCTTACGTACTTGGAGGATTATGTAAACCATAATCTCCTCTTAAAGCACAATATGTGGCTGTGGCCGAATCACAATTTTTGTAGTAGGTTTTAACAATTTGTATGCGTTGTGCAATGGTTAAGCGATACATTTTCGTAAATCTCAGACTTGAAACTGAAAAAAAAAAAATTGTTTTAACAACTTAGTTTGACAAATGTCGAATTCATGCCCTTTACTTTTAAAACCAAAAAATGGATAACCCGTTATATTCTTTTAATTAGTCATTTAACACACAGCATCATGTCAAGTTACAGCGTCGAGCAAAACGCTCGGGTTGTCTTTCCCAATCGACTAGCCTAGTGGCTGTTCATGATGGAGTAGGTCACACGTAGGCCAGTTTAATGGTCCATTGTGATACCACATGAATCTTGAGGCTTTTTTCTTAGCTCAATGAAACCAGATTGAGTCTCTAACGAAACGTGAGAGGCTGATTATGTTTAATCAATGAGATCGTTTAGATCGCCATTGAAAAATTCTTCTAGGTAACAGTTGCGTTTTTGAGCTATAGCAGCGCATGTACAAAGGAAGTGAAGAACTGTTTCCTCCTATTCCTCATCCATACAGCTTCTGCAAAAGTCTTTTGAGAATACGCCTAGCCGCTTGGCGAGCTTTCCTATTAGACAGTTCCCGGTTAGTACACCAATTATTGAGCTCACATTCACTTCATCGCTTTAAATCTAGTGTAAGCCAGATGTTTTTTGTGAAATGACACATGGTGATGTTATTCCACCTGATGTTTGCCTTCTTCATAGTGTCTTGCAATAGCAAACGTTTTCATGTAGCGATTGGTATGCCAGCATTAGCCAAACGTGGTAAAATGGGTTGTACTGTACCATTTCTGGCGAGTTCATCTGCATTACAGTTTTCTGGAATGTCTCTATGGCCCGGCGCACCCAGCAAAGGTGAACAGTTATATACTGTTGTAGAGTTTGTAGAAACATCGTTCAAAGATTTAATAGCGGCTTGAATATCTGGGAAAATACGGATATCAGATTTTGATATAACGTTTTCTTTAAGCCAGGACAAGACTTCTTTTATCGCCAAAAGTTCAGCATGGAACACGCTGCAAAAATTAGGAAGGCGGAATGAGAGACTTAATTTTCCATCAACCAGCTATCATCAACTGCGATGAAGCTTTGAGGCGAATAGCAGAGCTTTGGGCTATTTGTTTGCTAAGTATATGAAGAGGTGCCGCAGATGAGGTCGTTCGAAATGGTCCGTAAGCCCCATTTAGTTTGTAGTCTAAGACCCAATACTTAACCTTATCTGAGAACTTTTATTAGGAGGGTTAACATATTATGTAATTTGGTATTTGCTCGAAAATAGGAGTAGGATACGGTTTTCCACATCAGTCAGCCCAAAGTATTAGTTTATCTAAGGCATTTTGTAGGAGTTCTTTTTAAGGTGTTAATATGCTTTCCTGAATCCGCTATAGCAACATCATATCCACATAGACAACCACTCTGAAATCCTCCGCAGCCAGAGCAGTTTGGGTTACATTTACCACCAGGTTCTAGATGAGAGAAATAGAACACCACCTTGAGTAGTCCCTCAACTAACGAGTCTGCTAGCAAAAGAGTTGCCTAGTTTTTAATGTAATTACTCTGCTAGTTAACATTAAATAAATTTAACTCCCGAATCGAACTCTCTACGTTCAAAGATGTTAGTGCAGATGTGATTGCAGATGTGTCCACGTTGTAAAAAGCACCTTCTTTGTCAAGGAAACCAACCATAGTGAACTCACTATGATGGAGGGAGTATTCGATGATGCGTACTAATGTGACATACCTTAAAACCCTTTAGATAATTTCAAATTCAAATTATATGAAAAAAGTGAGTATACGCCTCAGTGAACCATTCTTCGCCAAAGTTACTATTTACTTTTTCTGAGCATTGGAGATACTTAAATAGAATATATGTACATACATAACGATTTAAGTGGAGATTTTATTTCAAAAGAGTCATATTAATAGTGTCACTGGTAATTAAGGAAAAGGTCTTGCTGTAAAAACTTTGTATGGATTTGAAAAAATCTCACTTTATCTATATTAAGGATAAGGATCTAATGTTTTTAAATATGTAACCAGCATTATCATTTATTGCAACAAGTTTAAATTCTCATCAGATTATAGCTTGATCCTTTGTTAAAAACAATTCTGTTTATGTTCAAAATCAAGTTTGATTACAGTAATTTTAAATAAATAAATATACCTACCAATTAAAGTGGTGTAATGTTTCAAAGGAATCTTTAGTCCATATACAAGCATACTTAAATATTTATCTTTAAGGTACATTTTGTCTACTTTGTCGACATGTTTATGAAATTTTTTCTAAGAACTTCACATTCATATAAATAAAACTTAAGTATAGGTAAAGTAGATAGAAATAAATACGCATATGTACGTACCTTTATATTTCTCCATTTTTGTCAAGATCTTTAAGCTCCTTATGATTTCAACAACAAGCATCCAGTCCATAGTTGCATTAAAAATGTTCTTTTTATACTTCACAACTATACTTAGATGCACATGAGTTTATTTTATGTGTATATGAAAACACATACATACATATATACTTCAGTATGAGATCTCTAAAGGACCTCTTCCAGCATCATCATCAAAAACTCATCCGGTGTTTTGCAAGAACGTACAGAGGAACAGAATAGTATAAAAGGTTAGTTCTTAGATGTACATACCTACATACTAGTTGTACATCTGCTACGAAAACACGATATCGGAAAACTACAATCTTATTGAATTGAGTTTGAGTTTTATCAGCGTTTTGTGCATGACCCCTGCAAGGCAAGGCACTGGCAATAGCACCAGAACTAAAACCCGAACCAGAAACTGAACCAGAACTAGAATCTGAACCAGAACCGGAAACAAAATTCAATGCGAATCCTTTTGTAACTTTTTACAACTTTCATCCTCTATACGAGCATAAGACACCTTCCCTCATTTTCGATCGCCTATGTTGTAGTCATCGTCGTCGTCCTATTCGTATTCGTATAGTCATAGTCGTAGGTCGTTACGTTACCACCTCTGATTCTGATTCTGATGGTCGTCATCGCATCTCCTTCGAGATTCTGATTCTCTACGTTTTGTTCACGGTTGATGTAATTTGTTTTCAATAGTCCAATTTGGCCTAGGATATTCTGCTTGTTTGGCTATATGTATTTCAATTTGAGCCCAGCTTCTAGTGTTTTCTTATTTTGTTACCAAAAATAAAATACAACTAAAAGAACACAACTTAGATTTCCAAAAGTTATATATTCAATTTATTTCAATTCGATCAGTACCTACCAACCTACCTTATCATCATCCAGCTTACAAATACCTACCATACCTTCCATCATCTATAACTTCCTATAGTAGAACAGGAGTAAAAAAATAAAATTATATACAGGTACTCTCGATGGTATAGATGTACCACTACCAATGCATAGATAGGTAATTTGAAAAATCAAGTTATTGACATCTATATACTATAGGAAAGTATGTCTATATTATGCCATTCCAAATTCTAAGGACTTAAGGACCTCTTCGACACAACAACCGATTGAAGAAGATACCAACCAACAACTGATTTGAGCAAAAGTCCACTTAACTCAAACATACACATAAAACCAACTTGCATTATTGTCCTAAGAATGTACAATGAACATATACAATATACATATACATACATAGCTTTCTCTGTGAATACATTGAGGCGAGCCCATCAAGAGCTCATTGTCTGCAATTGATTTCTTCCTATTTATCATTATCCTTCATGGGATCTCATTTATATTTACCTACTTCACGGTAAAAGTTCATTTCTCTATGGTATACTTTAATTCATTGTAGAGATTCACAAAAATGTCCTTTTACATCCTTCCATCGACACAAACACAAACACAAGCAAATAGAAACACAAATACACACATACAAATAATCATCATATAAAAATTTTACAGTAATCGAAATCATTGATTGCTATGGGATGTGCGATGCTGATTCTGATGCTGATGCTGATGCTGATGCTGATGACTGCCTAGCCTCGTTGAAAGGACCAAAAACTTTGTTTCTCATTCAAATTGTTGGCCAAAGATTCTACTGCCTCTGACAAACAAGAAGGACAATTACAGAAATGGATTGTGAACAACCACGGCAACGATAAAAGTTTTTCCAAAGTTAAATAAAAGAGAAAGAAAAAAAACACCAAACCATGAGAAGTGTATAGATGTATACCTAAGTACTGTGTATTTAAAGGACTTTGATTGGGATGAAATTGCAAAATTTCCGAATTCCGATATGGCAATGGCAATAATGTTCCCTGTTTTCGTCCTTCTTCGTTCGCACGTCGCGAACCAACTACCAGCACATAGGCTAGTACTAGAATAAGAATCTGAAAATGTGAGAATCTGGAGCGGTACGTTGCATTAGCATTGATGCTTCTCTACAGCTAGTATGACAGTCAAGTAAATGTCTGGTGACAACACCAGAAGCAGCAGAACAAAGCAAAGCATTCCTTCACAAGGAGATAGAATAAAAAGGAATAAAATATATAACGTGCCTAGGACCTCGTAGAGAGGTACATACATACATAAATACATATATTTAAAAACTAAGGACAAACTTAGCAATCGAATCAGGAAGAAAGCGAAGGACTTAAGAGAGAGTCAAGATTTCTATTTTGTATATTATACTTTATACACACATTCATACAGATATTTATAGAAAAATATATATTTATATGCATGTACATTTATGTATGTGTAAGAATGTCCTTTTTGGTTTTGCCAAAGAAAATTATTTTCTAAGAATTGAATGTAATTTAATTTTGAATTGGCAATTTTATTTTTTCATTTTCATTTTTATTTTGTTAAGGTATTTGTTGAGTTGAGTTGAGATTTTTTCTTTTAGTCCTTAAAGATGCGATGACAAGGACAACCCATAAACGAAACGAAACGATACGAAACAAAGTTTTGTATAGAGAATCCTTTTATATTGTATATAGAAATAGGTAGGTTTTTCTTTATTATAAAATTATATATATGTAATTTCAGTGAGAAAGATATTAAAATAAGAAGAAAAATAAAAATCAAAAGGAAGGAAGGAAAACGAAACAGTTTCCGATTGATAATGTTATAGCGATGACTGCTGAACGACAATGAGGTTTTGTTTTACATTATTCTATGGGTTTTATCGATTTGATTAAAGTGCCTATTATTATCTATACCTATTATTATTATTATTATTGGCCGAACAAGGGCACAGTATTATAGGAATAGGTATATGTAGTTGTAGGTAGGTTGGTGTAATTTGATTTTAATTTTTATTCTTTGAAATCTGATTTTGTATAAGGTTGTAATGTTAGAAGGTATTGGTATCTATTGTAAATGGGTTATGGGTCACTTAAACGGAAGGATGTGTACGCTTGAGAGAATAATTACAGGAAAATTAGATAATTCACGTTGAAAAGAATTCGACAAACTAAAATATGTCTGCAAGTAAAAGTTTTTTCCAGCTTGAATATTACTTAAAGCTACACAAATATCAAGATTGCTGGACCTCTGGCTAGAAAGCTTTGACTAGTTCTTATTTTAAGTGCTTCTGTTGTAGTGCCGATATGACAGGGTTTATTCGTGTGCGACAATAACAGTTTTATAGAAAACGGTCAGAAATTAGTGATGATGGCTTTCATATAGTTTATTTCAATTTTTAAAAGAAAATGTGCAGTGGCTTGCTTTTTAGGGGAATCAATAGACCAATAGAGAAAGTGCTCTGACCTCTGAGCAGAGAACGCTGATATTTTTCGATATCTGAGTGAACTTGGATTTGAGTTCAGTTATGGACAAGATGTTGATGTTCAAATGGTAGACATGTGCATTCAAGAGTATACAAGCGTATACAGCTTTTTCTCAAAACTCACTTCTGTTTATCAACTCCTACTCTCACCTTGCAGCGGTGAACATCGGTTGGCTAGTACCTCAACTAGAGATAGGGTTCTTACCCCAGTGGAAAGTTGTTGGTGGTAGGAAACTTAGTGAACACCTGATAGAGCTTCTACGACATATTCGGAGCTCAGGCTTGTAAGGAGCGCTTTATCCGGCTCCCCATATTTGGAGTTATACGAGTACTAAAGATCTGGCCCTCTAGGTTGGGGGTTGTGCCGTCTCGTCGGGGTGACTTCTTGACGACGTAAACATCGTAGTAGAACCGTAGGCAATTTTGAGAATATGGAAAGAGCACTTCTCCAAATTATATAACGGCGATGACGAACCGAATTCTGTAAGGAAGATCAGGAAGGAAGACATCTCATCAGAGGATGCAGATACATATGTTTGAGCTATCTGAGTGAAGCTAGATTTTAGTTTGATTCAGGACAAGAAGTTCCAATGATAGACATGTGCATTCAAGAGGATATAAGCGTTCACAGGTTTTTCTCAAAACCCACTTTTGTTTATCAACTCCTACTTTCACCTTGCAGCGTTGAACATCGGAAGGCTAGTACCTCAACTAGTAGAACTATAGTCAATGTTTAGAATATGGAAAGACCACTTCTCCAAATTATATAATGTATATGGCGAATATAATTCCGCTGTAAGGGAGATAGAATCACTCAACCTAGCTGCATTTTGAAGCTTTTGTATTTTTTGGATATGTGTTTTAGCTACATTACCCCAAGCAAGTATACCATACCGTGTCTTTAACTCTTTCAAAGCATAATACACTTGCTTTAAGACGATTTCAGATGTATGGTACGAGTATTTCAAATGTGTAATGGCAAATAAACCTTTCTTGAGGTCTATTCGTAGTTCGTCGATGTGCTTATCCCAAAGAAAATGACAATCTATCAATACACCCAGATATTTATAGTTGTTTACTTACTCAATGCATTCCTTGGGTGTGTTTGGGCAAGCATCATTTTCCAAGGAAGTCCGCTGTACTGTTTGCTTGAAGTGCGGACTTCGAATTAGCATCACTTTAATTTCGGAGGCGTTTATTACTAAACCGTTATCGTGACACCGTCTCACAGCCGCATTAAATTCTGTTTGCATCATCATAACTGCAGTTTCCAGAGAACTATGACGGACAACTATAGCCGTATCATCAGCAAAGCAAATGGTATACTTTGTTTGAAAACTCTGAGTAACTCGTTGGTATATAATATGAATAAAATCGGTCCTAATGTTGATCCCTGTGGTACTCCATATTTCATTATATTTCTGTCACTAAAAGCATCTTTTATCTTAACACAAAATGTTCTGTTTTGTAGATAATCCGTCAACCAATCGGCCATTGTGTCGCGTATTCCAATCCTTCGCAGTGCTTCAATAAGATTAGAATGGTTCAAGGTATCGAAAGCCTTACCAAAATCCATGTACTTTTTTCCAAGCTTTCATTAACACAATTTGCGAATTCACCAAGTAATTGTCCAGTGTTCTTATTTTTTTGAAAACCGTACTGACTCTTATGTATCAGAGAGTGCTTTTCAATAAAATTTTGCAACCTGTTCACTATTATACCCTCCAAGCACTTTTCTACAACTGAAAAAATCGATATTAGTCGGTAGTTGTTCAACTGATTTTTGGTTCCACCTTTATATATTGGTCTAACAAATGCTGTTTTCAAAGTTGAATGGATAATTGATTGAGTAAGACTCAAATTAATTAAACTACAAAGGATTGGAGCAAAAATATCGGAATGGCTTTTGATATCAATTGCCCTGATGCCATCAACTCCAGGTGCCTTATCATCTCCAAGAGATTATATAATGGTTTGTATCTCCGTTTCGTTTGTTGCGTAAGCAAAGATTGAATTTTCCACTGTCTCATTTACATTATTTAATGTTACTACGTGCATTTGTGGATGATATTATGCGTTTGGGTTAAAAAAAAACTCTGCAAGCTCGTTGGTGAGTGAAGTCATTTCTATCTTCAAGTTCCTTTCTATTGTTTCGTCTATGTTTGTTCTTTTTCTTCCTAGTATTTCATTGATCAGTCTCCGTGTTTTCCGCGGATCAGTTTTGAATAGTATACATTTATTTTTATAGTAATAACTTGTCTGATACGCTATGCTTTTGTTAATTTTGTTTCGTGACGTATGCTCTTGTACTCTGTTACATTTCTTATCAGCTGAAGATCTTCATACCACTTTATTATTAGAAAGCGAAACTAGGCTAAAGTGACTACTCAAGTGAAATAAACTTCTTAGATGAGGGCAACGGCTCAGGAATGAAATACACAGAAATGAAGAAGTCATAAATACACAAATTTTCTTTTCAAAAAAAATGAAAGCTCTATTTTCATTTTAGGATTTTTGACAAAAAGCTCAGAAGTAGTATAGAAGTTTAAAAAATATCGTTATAGCCAGTAGTGAGACAATTTTAAACTATCAAATTTGTTGTGTTGGAGCTACCCGTTCTAGAAAAGCTAAAGCAACAATGTAAACTCAAGGCCATACCATTAAAATACTCTGTATGCGTACCAAATTTGAAGCTTAATGTACAATCGGATAGGTTTTAGCTCAATGCGCAGTAGACATATGTACAGAGTTGAAGGGCGGTATAACAAGAACTTACTTGGACTTATCCATCAATCATTGGTTAAGCTAGATTCAAAATTGGACTTGTTCTTTTTACATAAAAGCAATTCTTACTATACACATTAAGTAAACAGGTTTGATAAGCCAAGATCAACAAATTTGTCCGCTTTTGCTTTTCGGTAACGAAATTGACAATTTTAGCTTAAAAATCTAAACCAACACATGCGAATTAACAAACCAAAGTTATAAATATTAAGCTTAAGCTATAATTTTCTAGTGATTTTGACATTGTAGCTCATGTAATTCTACATATATAAAAAAGACGCAACAAGGTTGCTAATTTATAGGTCTATTTCTTAAAATAAGTCAGCTGGGTTAGGAACAGAATCCCGAAACTCGAAATCCCGAAAAAATAAAATCCTAAAAATTCAAAATCTTCTTGAGTAAAAATCTCTGGCGAGTTTCGTCGGATTAAAATTCTAACTTGCCAAAGTAAAGTGTGTTTTCATAAGTTGTTATATTTATAAACAGCCTGCTACATGACAGCTGTCACTTTTAAAGTTGGCATATTTTGAAATTTGACAATATTTACGCCATACATATTAATGGATCGAAATTATCCTTAAAAACACATTCAATTATTTAAAAACTAATACAAAAATGGTGAACATTTTTTCAAAGCCACAGTTTAATAAACTAAAGCACTTTTCGGCTAATGCGGCAATATGAAACTCGTTGAAAAATGTTTACTGTTGGAGCAAGTTAGTGATGTGAAGAATCCCCAGGTTCGCCGATGACCCTCTACGCTACTCTAAATCTCCATTATCAACGTGTCACTTTTTCATAAGGTTTTTGGTTTAGCAACAAAACAATCGTAGCTTTGAAACAAAAATTTCATACAAATTTGAATTATGGACATGGAAAATTTCATGCAAATGAGGTTTTGAAACCATACCCGTGGTAAACATTCGTTCGGTATCGTTTTCTATGGATAATGTCAAACCTTTTCCTTAGGTACGAAATAAACATCGATCGATTTCACTGTACTCAATTCTACCTTACTTAAAAATGTAATTAAAAAATCTAAATAAATTTTCTGAGTAAGCTTCAAATTCGTTTTCATATTTGGAATTATTTTCATTCAGACTTAAATTTCCTTTCTGAAAAGGTTGAAAAATAAATTTTTGTGTTTTCGCAAACAAATTTCAAAAAATGAATCTTCCGGCTTTAATTATTAAAAATTCCAATATCGTGTAAAATATGTTCCCTTTTTTCGATTTCATTTCAAGTGAAGTAAAATACAGAATCTAGCTGTATGCCCAGGTGTTTTCGTCAGGGCCTACTGGCAAATTTGGGAGTATAAAGGGACTTTATTTCTAGTCAAAAGATTGTGTCTGATATTTCAAAAATCAAAGATTACCAACATTTTCTTAATACTGGTGCATTGAAAAAAGGACGTATTTAACAACATTACATACTGAAAGTTCGACTCTTGGCACCTATTTTCTGACTTGGCTGTCTTTGAAGTAGAGCATATTTGCCTTGAGAGTTTTAGTCGTTTCCAGAATGTTCTAATAAAATTGGCTTTTCACAAATCCCTGCAAAAAAACAGTAGGAGCTCCGAGGCAACCAATCCACATCACCAAGATGGCTGATAACCGGATTCGGAAATTTGGTGAGCAGTATATCGATACATAGTGTCATAGGCTGTATGGCATGGTGCGCTATTCTGCAAACAGAGAACGTCCAAATCCAGGACATCAATGACAATGATGAAACCACTCCACAATCCTCAACATATTGTCACTCTTTGAGTAACAAAGGTTTGGCGTTGTATTAGTTCGTTTGGCTTTAATTTTTGCACCACCTGTATTTTTAAAGGGTTCACACGTAAGCCCTTAATTGAAGTTTTCCACCTAGTGGAGTAACAATTGCTGCAAACGGCACAGCCGGTGCCGAATGAATAATTTTCGGTCATCACTAACACTGGCCGATACAGCAGCCATATTTTTCTAAGTTTGAACTCTATGTAATATAATTTGGAGCGAAATTTAGTCAGAATAGCCCAAACCCAAATAGCCGCGTCAGTAGATGAACTTTCTTAATAGAACACGAGTTTTAATAATACATTTTAATAACTTAAAATCGTTCTTCGTTTGTGTGACGAATCAGAAGTTTTTCATGTCGTATGTTTCTAGGTACAAGATTTCTGAAATTGAAGTGAGGGTAACCACTTCTAGAAGTGGTAATTTTAACTCATACCTCATTTAAAAAAATTATGTGTATACTACGTTTTTTATTCGTAAACACACCTACCACTCTACTGAATTTCATTATTCTACAACACTTAGAAGTGGTATTTTTATTTTTTATTTTTATATTTGTGGATGGATACCACGCCTCCTTAACTGAAAATCATCTTTCCTTTCCTGGTATCATAAGATCTACCTTTGTGGAAAATTTCAAGATCCTGCAATGTCGGAAAGTGCTTCCTAATTTTGATGATCAGTCAGTCAGTCAATTGCGTTTTTTTTTTTGATTTTTAAATTGCTATCTCAGAAACTCTTTTAAGTACGAAGCTGAAATTTAATAAGTTGCATATCATCAACTATTTTAGTAAGTATTGAAAATTTGAAGTTCTTGGCTTGATTGGTTATCTAGTTAGCGAAGTAGTAATGCCAGAACTTGGCTAAATCTGAATTAAATAAGGCCTTATAAAGGGTGATTTTTTAGCTATTATCATTTTGGCAACACTGGTTTAAACAGCTGACGCACGTTTTGTGTTTTGTTTCACTGTCAAACATCTTCAGTTTGGTCTATAATTTAACCTTACAAACGACCAACGCTTGCAAATTTTTGAATTTGAAAATTGAAAATGCGTGCTCTGTTAAGAAAGTTCATCGCGCGCTTCTTCGATTTAATGGTCAGTTTAATCCACCCACTGAAGCGGCTATTCGGGCTATTGTGACTAAATTTCGAACCAAATTTACATTGTTAGACATTAAACCACTAACACGCTTACGTAGAGTGCGAACTGAAGAAAATATCGCAGCTGTAGGTATCGGCCAGTGTTAATGATGACCATCAATGATCGATTCGTCGCCGTTCGCAGTAATTGTTCCTCTGTTACTCAACAACGTGGAAAATTTTGCAGAAGGATTTAGGTGTGATGCTTTTTCAAAATACAGCTGGTGCAAGAATTGAAGCCGGACGACCTACTGCAACGTAAAATGTTTGGTGAATGGACTCTTGGAAAGTTGGCCGAAGATCCACTTTTTTACCGAAAAATTGTGTTCAGCGACGAAGCTCATTTTTGTCTCAATGGGTACGTACGAGTAAATAAGCAGAATTGGCAATTTTGGAGTGGACATCAGCCAGAAGCATTGCAAGAGCTACCAATACATCCACAAAAAGTCACAGTTTGGTGCGGTTTATGGGCTGGTGGCATCATCGGACCGTACTTCTTCAAAGATGATGCGAATCGTAACGTAACTGTGAATGGTGAGCGCTACCGTGAGATGATATCTAACTTTTTTTTTTGCCCAAAATGCAAGAAATTGATTTGCATGACATGTGGTTTCAACAAGACGGTGCCACATGAACCACAGCACGCGCAACAATGGACTTATTAAGAGGCGAGTTCGGTGAGCATTTTATTTCACGTTCGGGACCGGTCAATTGGCCGCCTAGATTGTGTGATTTTACGCATTGAAGCATTTATTCGTGAGATACCGGCCGAAATGTTGGAAAGAGTATGCCAAAATTGGTCTAAGTGGATGGACCATTTGAGGCGCAGTCAAGGTCAACATTTGCATGAAATAATCTTCAAACATTAAATTATATGGACCGTATACTATCGATTCAAATAAAGATTTCATGCGTTTTTCTGAATTGTATGTGTTTTTTTTTTTTTAAAAAACTTTCCTACAGCTTTTAAAAAATCACCTTTTATAAGATCAAAGCAACTTCATGATATTGTAAATTTCGCCTGGGGTTTTTGAAATGTCGGTATCCTCATCTTTAGACTTTTTTCCGGAACTTTTCCCATTGCCAGAATAAGAAAATGCCAATACATGTCTACTTTTCTTTTCAATCTTGAATTTACCGAAAAGTATGACTAATTCTCACTACATATAACTTCGTAATTAGTAATTATAAGAATTCTTAACCCCTCCGCCGCCACCACAACCACTTGATGTTTTTGGCAGAATATCAAAATCAGGATTGTTCTATTGCAATGACACCTACATACATACATATGTTCGAGTATATTCATATGGTAACTCGCATATCAAAATGTCTCTACTGCTTCAGCCTAACGGTATACAAACTGCAATCAGTTTCTTTACACTCTGTATGCACACAATATTCTAAAGGTGTATATTACATGTATCAGATTAATTGGATTTTCAATTATAGATAGAGAGAAAGCAGACGGCGCGTCCTTCAGGGAACACCATGTTCTGCGAACCGATGAATTGTTTATATGCATCATCAGGCATCAGGAGCGGGAGTATTGGTACCTACATACATATATTATAGAGTATAGTCTTCGTATCGAGTTAGCTGTAGCCTGCCAAAAGGAAAGGAGTATAGGCAGGAGGTGATACACACATACATATATGAACGTATTGTTAAACGCTCCTTTGTGTAGAATCAGCACGTCATGTATACAATACACTCTATGCCTCTATTCCTATGCCTGTCGTCTATGCTTTTACCTTCATATATCCGACTTTCCATGTATAGAATAGAAGGTGCGCAAATTATTAGTTATTCTGCTGCAATCTCGATCTATAGATAAATTTATACATATCTATGTATGTATGTATGTACATATGAGACAGGACTATTTATGGGGTGTACTTAACGATACAAATATTGTCCTGAAGTAAATTATTTAACATGTGGTATGTGTAGTTGGAGTAGGTATATCGGAGGAATAAGGTAACGCTTCATCGCTCTTCGACATCTAGCTTCTTCAATCCAATACCATGTAGACCACAAGTGAAGCTTCTTCTTTATCTTCTGACATTTTCTAATCTATGAAAGCTTGATAGAAACTTATTTGACATCAAGTTGTTTTCAGAAAGATAATAAAATGTCTAAATAGTTTGCATATGTAGCTACATATGTATACATATGTAGGATATTGTGGATAGATTGTCTATAGATTGGGATTCACATATAGATTGGATACTTCTGCCTACCATATCATCATCGGCTTGAATAATAAACCAAACAAATGATAATGAATTTTAATTAGATTGCAAAATTGTAGAAGTTTGTTTTGTTTTGTATTTTTGAAAAATGATGAACACTACCGTGATACGTACAAAAACTGAGATGTTTTCACTTGTTTTGGGATTTGCACCAATGAACCGAAAAGAATAATAATTAGAAACGTGATTCAAATTAAGACGAAATAAATGGATTTATAGAGATAGTACTGATATTTACTCGTTAACGTTTGAGTAATCTATACGCACAAGAACCACGGAAGGAAAAAATCAAAATGTCAACATCCTTCTAGGAACTGATTAAGTGGTGTGGTATTGGATTGTAGGTGCGTATTGCGTACCTTACCTGAACAGTATATCTACTAATTAAAAGAAGACTTATCTAATTAGCATCGGCAGAACAAATATTGGTAGAAAATTAAATAAGAATTACAAGTAAAGTTACGAAAATGATAAATGAGCGGTTAATAAGGCAACGTTCGATTATCTTAAACTGATAAGTTTTACCAAATTATTCTTTTTTACATAAACATAATATATGTTTTTTGAAATTGCATTTCAGAAAAATCAGTTTTTCCATAGCTTCCATGATTTTAAAAATCTGTTATCAAAATTGTCAAGGATACAATTTTCGACAGCTTTTGTTTGAATTATTTTTGAATGCACTTAACCGCTTGAGAATAGCTCAGAAATTTGTTTACAAAATTTAAAGTTGTTCTTATTTGTTGGCACTATTTTAAGTCTTTTGAAAGCATAATTTATTGTTGATTTCAGTGGTGATCTTATTTTACATATTTTAAAGAGCCCTTTTTAGGAAATATAAGAAGTATTCTTGTAGGTAAAGGGTTTTTCAATTGGCGCGGGTAGATTTTGGCGCCCATTTTGGCCATTTTGTTTTGGTGACGTCTGTCAAATCTTTTGTTTATTATTCAGTTGTTTATGCCAAGACGACCGGTTCACTAAACAATTAGCCAACACCCTTACGTTAAAGGAACGCAAGATCGGCCGAGAACATCGCCGCGGTCCGTGAAAGAGTACAGCAGAACCTGAAGCAGTCTAATCATCGCCATGCACAAGAACTCCTCGCCCTTTCGCAGTCTTCAACTTAGCGAATTTTTCGTCGGGACTTGGGCATACACCCTTGGGCATACGAGATCCAACTGATCCAGGAGCTCAAAGTTCATAACCATAATTAGTTGTAACTAGAGCGTTCTGGAACACCGGCATCACCAGGGTTCTGATCTAGATGGCACGGGCAGGGATTGAACCCAAGACCCCTTGCATGACAGTCCAACGCACTAACCATCACGCTACGAGTACTACATAGCCCTAGTTACTTAGAAAAAATATGCTAAAGGATGACCATAGATGATCTAACACATCCACTTGGCGGTCAACCAAATTAATTTGGCCAACGCTTGATGCTAAACGCTCAAAGCAACTCATTTCGTTTGGAAGATTGCACATTAGCTGCATAATAGGAGTCTTAACCATACATTGCTTATTCCGTAGGTATTCTTTTCGACTTGGAGCTCATGCAATCGATTTTTGCAGAAGCTGCATGGATGAAAAAGAAGAGGAGACAGTGTCTCACTTTCTATGTTTATGTCCTGGCCCATGTCATGAAGAAGAAAATCCAACTTGTAGACTTTTGCTAAAATTATCCTAGTGATCTAAGAAATTCTTACTTCTATTGTCTCAAACACATCATAGCTAGCTCAAACTGGTTCAACGAGTAGAGTAGATCTCGAGATCCATATGGTATGGCAACAGATTTATTGGTCTAAGTGTGTTTGTTTTCCAGTCAGCACCACCCACCATAACTTAACCTAACCGAAGGCCCAATTCGCAAAGCAATAACAAAGCGAATTGTGTAGTAAACTTTGAATTGAATATAAGATGTGCCCTTCAAATCAATAACTATAAATCTTCATATTCTCGGCTACAGCAACATCATTCTTCTATCGTTTCAAAAAACGAAGTGCTTGAACTCAATTTGCAGATAAGTTATTAATATTGTTCAATGTTGCTCAAGTGTAAAGCGACTTATTTTTGTCGAGCGTATAATTTCAAAAGAAACAGCTAGATGGTCAAAAAAGTAAATCAATTTAAATACATATTAAATGTATATTAGGAACTAAGCGCACGAAACATAGGGTTCGTCACTTAAAGTTTTCTTTTATAGTCCCTTAAAAAATCGCTATCATTACAGTAAATATTTGTAAAAAGCTGTTAATTTCAAAAACAACAGAAATTGGTAAGAGCAAACGAAGAAACCAATTTCCAATTAAACAATTAGAAACAAGTTTGAGCTCTTTTTGATTGGTATCAAGCTAAAACTCTAAATTACAACATAAGCTTCAAGGAAATAATTACAAAAAAAAACATACACACAAAATATAAATAAAACCTCTTGTGGTATAATTTAACCTATAAAAACAAAATAGCGACCAAACACATTTCCAATCCATGAAACTTTTATCGCACGTCAAACATCTGCATTTCGACAATCGCTATAACGCTACGTGCCTTCAAGGATCTTCAAGTCATCGTTGTGATTAATTGTTTTACCATCGAATCAACTGATGGGGTTCCCTATCACCCCAAACAAAAAAAATAACCCAACACCCCCTTAAGAGGGCCATAAGCTATACAACAACAACAACATCAGTTGAAAAACTTCTTCTATTCCAATGATTAGTAAACAATGACTTGGCGAATACCTTTATCTTGAAATTTATCGAAGAAAATGAGAGAAACAAAAGAGGACACCTTGGTTACGGAGGAGAATGGAACAAAGGGGGTTAAGGGAGCAATAATGAAACGTGACGATTACCTTAACATTGATTAGGCCGGATATATTTAGATGAAGGGAGCACCAATCTTCCGCCACCGCGCCACACGTTGAGTGTTCAGCGTTCAACTAACCATTAACCATATTCTTGAAAAGTGCGAACCCAAAAACTTGTAGCCTTCGCATGGATGCGTAATTAAAGCCAATGATTGCAGGATAATTGAGAAATTTATGGGAAAACTTTGCAAAATAGCTCATATTTTTGATTAGTTCCCCCGCTTTTCCTCCTCCTTTTGTTGGCCTTTCTACATTCAACATCCGTGAAGATTTTAGGTAGGTATATAGTCAAGTCGTATAGTAGGTTAACGTTTTATCTAGGTATCTATGTATATGCGGTTATAGAAGATTTAAGTTTTTAGCTGGGCACACGATGATTCGGCAAATGCGTTACGTTAAGTTCGTTCATATTATAGAGAGGAAATAATTTCGAAATTGTCCTTTGCTCTATTAACGTTAATGCGACAAATCTTCATCTTCCCGAGGCAGGACAAAGGCCGTATTTAGAATTGTTCTTACAATAGCTTTTTGACGTGACGTGTTCGAGAGTTAATGCCTGACATGATACTAGAATTCGAAATGAGATGATTTTGGCTTCAGAACGTTACGGGACAGAAAACGGAGTTGTTGGGGCAAAAATCTTATTCTATTTTTCTTAGAAGTGTGTTGAAAGTCCTTTATGTTTGTTTTTGTGATGGTGATGGTTGTGGTGGTTTCGAGAGTTTACTGATGGAGGAATTTGCGGTCTAAAAAGCCATGCTGGTTGTTTTGGATGATGGTGAAAGAAGTATAACACACCAAAAACGGAATTCGATATTTCTTTGGAAAGTAATTAAAACGGTTTTGTGTTTTGATGGGGGCGGGCGTGGCGTGTTATTGCTATGTTATATAATATACAAACACACATACCCAACATAAAGACTTCAGCGACTTGGGTATAATGGATTTTTAGTCCTTTTCGTTTGAGACGGCAAGAACTATAGTGAGTGGTAAGTTAAATTTCTCGATTGGATTTGTTAATTTGTTAGAATGCGTGACAAGGGTGCTTGCTACGCAATTATTTTAGGCAAGGTCAAGTTTGAAATTGATGACAACAAATGTTTTAGAAAGTTTTTTGGTTTTTTGTCTTTGATAAACTTTTAAAAGGAAAATAGAAATAAATAGATTGCAAAGAAGAAAAAGGTTTGAAGCGGAACAAACACCAATACCTTATCAACATTCTAGAAGGCAATGTCTCAAAAGGGTCCAACGTGAACCAACCGTCTAAGAAATCAATATGCTTGAATTTTAGACTGGAGTGAGAAAGACTCTTAGCATCAATATTTGTTGTAGCATAAGCCACCATATAAAACCAGGATTTAAGATATTTTCAGTCATGTTCGTCAAAGAGTTTTATTTATGTTGGTTTTTGGGCAAGAAATATAAATCAATAATTTCGATATTTTTTCACTCCAACTTTTTGTGCGATCTAGAGAAGTAAGCTTACTCGGAAAAATATGAAAATTTTGAAATATCAATCAAATTAATTTTTAAAAATATGCTGCAATGTGAAGAACAATCTTCCCATTCGTGCTTTGTTCTCATAATACTTGGGTGGAAAACCATTTCTTACCAGTTTCTTGTTGTTTTAATAGGTTTTCACTTTTTGTAAAAAAATTGTCTATTGCATGTTTCTAAAAAAAAGCTTACAGTTTACAACATTATTTTTAATATGATAAAATAATTTCGATTTCAATATTTGTTTTTCAGTCGAAAACAAATTCGAGTAGTATTTTTTAAGGTTTATGTATATTTCTTATAAGTACCAGTGGCGCGATGGTTAGTGCGAAGGGCTGTCATGGCAGAGGTCTTGGGACTAATCCCTGCCTGTGGCATCTAAATTTTTTTTTTCACGTGTACTGCCTTTTGATAGGAATTTACAAACAATCAAAGAGTAATTCTTGCCATGAAAAGTGATTTCTCAAGTTAGTTGTTCGGATTCGGCGTTAAAACTGTAGGTCCCCTTCATTCCTGAAATGACTCACACACGGGAATGTTTGAGAGTTGTAAGTAACTAGGCCCTGATTCTCAACGGAATATTGCGCCACCTAAATTATATTTATTTATTTATTTCTTACAAGTAAATTGACGATTGGATTTTCCTAAAGAAACTAACGAGTTATATGTATGTACATTTTGCGGTTTCAAAAGTATAGGGCTGGAATTCGACATCTGTCAAACTAAGTTGGTAAACCAATTTTTTATCAGTTGAAAGTCTGACATTTAAGAAAATGGATCGCTTAACTATCGCACAACGCATACAAATTTGTTAAAACCTGAAAAAATGGTGATTCTGCCACAGCCACATATCGTGCCTTAAGAGGAGATTATGGTTTACCCAATCTTCCAACTACGCAAGCAATTAGCAAAATTGTGAAGAAATTTGAATAGACTGGATTGGTGAAAGATATTGTAAGGCTAAGGCATGTGCATAATCGTTTCGCTCGTACCACTAAAAATATCGCGGCTGCAAGTGGAAGTGTTGGCGAAGACCTGAATGTGTCGATTCCTTGTCGATTCTCAGGAATTAGGACTGTCTTATGGCGTATTTTGTATTTGGATCTACACCAACATCCATATAAAGTTAAATTCACACAACAACTGAAGCCAGATGACCATTCACACCGTCGCGTCGTCGTAGATATGTCAAATGGGTGCTTGAAAAACAGGCGATTGACGGCGATTTTTCGAACAAAATATTTTTCAGCGACGAAGCACATTTCTCACTCGGGGGGTATGTTAATAAACAAAATTGTAGTATTTGGAGTTTTAAGAATTCTCAAGTAATTGAAAAGACGCCATTACATCCGTATACGTCTGTACGTCCGTACTTTCGCGACGTTTTTTCGTTGTCGATAGCTCAAGAACCAGTAAAGATATCGACTTCAAATAAATTTTGTTTTACAGATAATAATGCAGAAAGGACTCTCAAACAAATTGCGTGGGTGTTTTTTTTACCATAGCATTTTAAAAAAAGGTGAAAATTTTGGTTAAAATCCAAAAACCAATGACGCTAGAAACTTGAATTAAATTTTATATTATATATTTTAACGTGATACCAAACAAATATATTTTTGGAAAAACAATCCAACTAATGGTTTTTCTTATAAATCAAAAAACTGAAAAAAAATATTTGTCACCTCGAACATTTTATGAACAAAAATGATTTTATCTCCAAAACAATTTTGTGCAACAAAAAATAACGTTATTAACATTTGGTAAAATGTTGAGAAAAATCAAATTGACAGTTTTTTTTTTATAAAAAATGAAAACCTATAAAAAACATTACTCAAAGTTGGTAAAAATATTGATTTTCGGCTTAAATATCTTTTCGAAAATTTAAGATTATGACTTCCAACTAATTTTATCTTATAAGAAATATTATTTTCAACATTCTGTAAAATTTTGAGAAAAATCGAAATGAAAGTTTTCTTACAAAAAAATAAAAACCTAAAACAAAATTAATAAAAGTTGGTGAAAATTGATTTTCGACTCAAATATCTTTTCAAAAATTAAAAATATTGGCTTCAAACTAATTTTATCTTATAAGAAATATTGTTTTCGATATTAAGTAATTCTTTTTATAAAAATCCAACTGCCCGTTTTAAAATAAAATCTACAAAAAATAGTACGCAAATTTGGTAAACATTGATGTTCGGTTCTCGATATCTCATAAACAAAAGAAGATATTCACTTCAAATTAATTTGATTCATCCAATTTGTATTTGTTTACATAAGAAATAAAAACTTTTAATTTAAATGCTACTAAAATTGGTAAAAATTGGTTTTCGACTAAAAATCTCGTTAAGAAAAATAGATTTAGAAATCAAACTATTTCATTATATGCCAAATATTGTTGGTAATTTTTAAGAATTTTTAACAATAATTCAACTGACACCGTTAAATTCAAGTATTATTTTTGAATTTAAGTTATCCTGAGTTGAACACTTTGACAATAAAATAAACGACACTAGTTACTAGTTAGAGCATAAAACAGTTTTTATACGTACATTTTTCCGACTGAACTCACAGCTTTTAAAAATATTATATTAACTGTGGAAATTGGTGTTAACAAGCAAATTTAATATGAAATTTTTCTTTAGTTTATAAAATAGTTAAATAAAATAATGAAATCGACAAAAATAAAGCAATACAAATAAAATAGCTAAAGTTGTATAAAGAACAAAATCCTTTTGATTTGACTTTTGATTTATTAAGGAAAGACAAAAAGACTTTTTATTTAGTTTAAATTATTTTAAAGAACATAAAAGTGAACAGAATTGAAAGGAATTTAAGCTTTTGTGAGTCAGTAAGGACTATATATTCAAAGAAACCAACACCTCCATGTGCCACTAGTTAGATAAACAATCTAACATCGTTATTTAAAAAAAAACATGATTAAGATTTTCCAATTTAAAAAATCCCACTCGTTTAGCAATTATTACACCAAAGAAAAGGGTAGCAACACGAATTATTATTTCCTTTTTTGTAGCTATAAAAGAAAGAAAATAAGCAATAATAGATTTTTATATTATGTCTTGTAAAACTGTCTAGACTAGTCACATGTTCGACCCACGCAGAGGCTACAATCACTAAACATGAAAACCCCCAACTGAGCACAGACAAGACAGAATTCTTAATATTATTATCCTGTATAAGAATTCGAAACAAGTGCAATTTCACATTCAGTTGTAGGTTATTATTTTTTTTTGGTTGAAATTGTTCACATGACTTTTGTTTAAGTTTTTCTTCATTTCTTGTAATTAGCTATTAGAACGAAGTTATTCCACTTTTAATCACAACGGTAATGGAGATAAATTCACGATAGTCTTAAAGAGTTTTAATTAGTTTTTGGTGTGTTTTCTAAAGTTGACGAAGTTGATACAATAGTATAACAATATTGAGCTGATTTGTTTTTGTATTGCATTTCTATCTTATCTAGTAATAAATATACTTATTTGTTTTAAATGATTCTATCCAATTTAATCTTAATATATATAAATTATGTGTCACGATATTTGTCCGCGATGGACTCCTAAACTACTTAACCGATTTTAATCAAAGTTGTACACCGTATACCTACAGTTTGATCCAACTTGATAGATAGAATAGCTTACATCTCAATTTATATTTGCAATATTATTTTTTGCAAATTATTTGTCTATTATTTGACAGTCACAATTATCTGTTAGCTTCAAACGATTCTAATAGATGGCGACATCTGTTGATTGCTTTGAGTAAGTACTCAATAGATGGCGTTATGTCAAACTTCCAAACGTTTCATTACCAACAAATGTTGCTGAGGCTTAAGTATAGGTAAAATTTAATTAAATTAATTTGTTGAAAACTTTTTCAATTTTTGGTGTTAGCATAGTCATCCACGTGTTACTTAGACTAAAGTATAAATTAAATTCATATTATAGTAAATATAATACAACCAAATACGCAATGCATTAAACTGCCAGACAGTTTCTGTACCGTTCTTCAGGAAAAAAAAAAGAATTGATGCAGGGTATTTGTCCGGCAATACAAAGTAATTACTTGAAACATATCTGGCTAAGTCATGGGGCTATTTTGGTAGCTAAAAATGTTAATGTTGACGAAATTAACTTCCAGATACAACAGTTATGTCTTTTAAATCAAACGATACTGTTTTTAATGAAAATGATATTGTACATTTTCCAATTGAATTTTTAAATTCACTAGATATACCTGGAATGCCACCACATAATCTTCGATTAAAGATTGGTTCACTTATTATTCTCCTGCGTAATTTGAATCCACCTCAATTATGCAATGGTAGACGTTTGGTCATTGAAAAGATCAACGGAAATATTCTTTTTTTAACTGGAAAGTTTAAAGAAAAAGTGGTCCTATTTCCACGTATTCCAATGATATCGTCAGATTCTACCATAGCCTTCAGAAAGTTACAGTTTCTGATTCCATTAGCGTTTGTCATGTCTATAAATAAATTTCAAGGCCAAACAATGTCTATTCGTGGTTTAGATATGGAAAATCCATGTTTTTCTCATGAACTGCTTCATATACACATATATGTTGCATGTTCACGTGTAGGAAAACTTTCGAACCTATTTGTATTAGCGAAAGACAGGTTAACCATAAATATTGTGCTTAATTAAAATGAAAGTATTTAATGTTAAAATTAATAAATATTATTTTTAGAAGATTTTAAACTATTATTGTCACATGTTATTTACTAACAACTTTGTAATATACTCATTTGTTACAAACTTAAATACAGCAATATTAATACCTTTTAAATTTAATTACAAATTTTGATGAATTATGTTCAAAGTCCTTTCCCTTCCTGTACCAAAACATTACATTTTTATACCAGCTTTAACGTTTTCATCTTCGTTAGTAAATAATAATTTCATTGTAATAAGGGGTAACGGTAGTAGAAAATAAGCCATGAAGGAAGGTTGTCATTTTTTTTTTACAAATTATATCTATGTGAAAATCATAGTAGTGCC
Source organism: Eupeodes latifasciatus (assembly GCA_920104205.1). Taxonomy (NCBI): domain Eukaryota; kingdom Metazoa; phylum Arthropoda; class Insecta; order Diptera; family Syrphidae; genus Eupeodes; species Eupeodes latifasciatus. The sequence goes on along the minus strand of OV049925.1, from coordinate 41,196,105 downwards.
CATGTTTGATGTTCTCCTACCGTTCCCCTTAAGTAGTCATATTACAACAATGTAATATGACAAAAAACGTTAGCCACAGCAACGCGTGTCCGGGTCAGCTAGTATAAAATAAAATTTTCGACAGATTACAAGTCAAGTTATTTAATATAAGGGCGGGCGATACATGTGAAAAGATAGCCGTTGAAGTGTTACACATTAAGGTATAGCTACTAACATCGTTTAAATGGCGGACGCGGCCAACGCTTCTAGGTGGCTCGCATTCTACACGTCTAGTTTTCGATGACTTTGGCTTATAGATCAGGCTGAATTTGAACGATGGCATCGAATATGTTATATTCGAGGGCCAAAGTGTCTTGCTGATGCGTATTCGCATAGATATGCAACTTAAGTCTAAGGAAGTCAAATCACACGATCTTGGTATCTAATTCATGTTGTAGGCGCGAGACATGAAACAGCTCGTGCACTGTCCTGTTGGAACCATAGGTCAACAGTTTCCATATCATCCAATGCAGGCCACAATAACTTGGTGATAATAATTAACCAACAGCGATCGGCGTTGATGGTGATGGACGGCATCATTTTCGAAAAGTACTGGATGCTTTAGTACCTCTTCAATATCGCGTGGATTGGTGTTCTAACACATCCGGCAATTTTGCTTATTCACATACCAAAAATGAGCCTCATCAACATTGGCATCAACCTCCAACTGCTCCAAAAACCAATTAGCGAACACCCGACGCTGCGTATGTACGTTTAGTTTTAGCTCCTGGGTCAGTTGGATTTTGTATGGGTGCAGGACCAATTCCGAAATCACGACGCAAAATTCGCCATGTTATGGGCTTCTAAGAGCCAAGATCCTAGAAAACCCTTTATAAATTATGGGTGGAAAAACTTTAAATGCGTTTTTTTTTCAAAACTACTTTTTTTTTAAATTGACAGGACTGGAAACTCAAAAAGTTTATAACCGATTCTGATAAAATTTGTTGCACCTTTTCTCTATAATAAGAGCTTTTAGATGAATTGAACAAAATTCCAAAATTGCCATTTTTGACCTAAGAACTATACAACAAATAGGTGGAAAAATACACCTTTTTTCTCATGCGTTTGTTTTTTTATTAATTCAACTAGGAGCTACATTTAAACTTAAATTCCGCCGATCGGTAACTTTTTCTGTAAGGTTCTCAGGAGATTTGTTGCGGGCATTCTGGAAAAAAAGAATACTTGTAATTGGATGAATAAACATACATTTTTAATTTGAAAACGATTAATTTCTTCCTTCACTTTCAAATAACACTATAAAAATCGGTCAAAATTTAAGCTGTAACATTTAGCACCCGATTAAGATCATTTTGAACAATAACCTTTAATGTGAGAAAATGAATGAATGTTTGTTTCATTTTATTTCTTCAAATAAAAACGTGGCCGTGGCATGATGGTTAATGTGTTGGACTGCCAGTCGTTCTTTGACTTTCGAAGAGAATAGAAGTGTTTCAGCAGTTAATTTTTTTTAATTTAATCAAGTGCATTTGTAGTGTTTGGCAGTAAAGTAGGCAGGGTGCCACTGTTTCAAACAATTAATCGGTAGCCCAGTGGAGGTGGCGTCTGAAGACAGATCCAAGGGTCGTGGGTTCGAATCCCAGAGCGAGTCAACGAAAAATTTGGAAGCTTTTTTTCATAATCGGGAAATTGCCGATTTTGTAAATTGGGAAAAAAGGCAAATGATGAAGGAGAAAAGAGCAGGGGTATCGAAAGATACCTCTGCCAACACATCAGGTGATGTTACGGTGGTGCCAGGAGCGGTACCGAAAACATCAACAACATCTGGTCAGGCATCAGACCAGGGCATAGCGACAGCAACAGTTAATAAAAAGAGGAAGCTTAAGAAGCATAGTCCTAACAAGGTAGAGAGGGCTAACGCAGCTAAGCGTCGTGATATGCGCAAAGAAATGGAGAGTGGTAAGGTAGGAATTACCACTGATAGTGAATGCTCAGACTACGTCGAATCTGATAAAGCAGAATATGTGTCCGAAGGTGGAGAGGGGCTCTTCAGGCCTCCGAATATGGATTTAATCCTATCGGAGCCAGAGCCAGTCCCGCCGACAAGGAAGGCTTTGGAGGTAGAGGTGGACCTCCAAGAAATAGAACTGGTGCAGGCCCTGCAAGCCAAACAGGCAGACATCAGCCAACAAGAGGAAAACCTCAGAAAGCTCAAGGAGGAAATGGAGCCCCTCCTCAGTCAGCTTAAGCTGAAACAAGAGGCGCGCCGTAAGCAAGAGGCAGCCCAAAAACAACAGCTGCAAAAACAACAGCAGCAAAAACAACAGCAACAACAACCACAGCAGCAAAAACAACCACAACCCAAGCCCGCTTCCAAATACACAGGAGCGGAGCAAATTAAAAAGGCGGCAGCGACAGGCCCAATTGCTGAGGGCCCATCGACTTCGGCTAAGGCAAAACAGCAGCAACAACAACAGCTACAACCAAGGCAGCAGGAGCAACAGAAACAGCAGCAGCAGAAGCAGCAGCAGCAGAAGCAGAAGCAGCAGCAGCAGAAGCAGAAGCAGCAGCAGCAGAAGCAGAAGCAGCAGCAACACCAGAAACAACCACAGCCCAAGAAGGAAAAAGTGCCACCAATAAGGACCCATAGAGTTGACCTGGACGACATAAAACAGGTATGTAAGTCGGCCACTAAGGGCAATTTTTTCATTAAAATCCTTAACGAAAAAGAAAAGAATTATTCGGTCCAGTGCTTCTCACTGGCCGAATACAACTTAGTAAAAGGGTTACTAAAAGAGGCCACAGCTGAGTTCTTCAGCTTCACGCCTAAAAGTGAAAAATTAAAGACGGTCCTACTGAAGGGCATAAGTTCCTGCACGGAACCGGAGGCGCTCTTAGCTGAGCTCCGCCAAAAAGCCATCGAAGATCTCGATTTCATCGGGGTCAAGCCTTTCACTACGGTGAAGTCCAGGCGAGGGGGTTACAGGCTGCCAATGTTCCTCGTAACATTATCGCCCCAAAGTAGGCTTGAGAGTCTGAGGGAAATCAAATGCCTCGACTATCAAGCCATACACTGGGAGACATTAAAAAGGCACGACGACATTTTACAATGTACGAAGTGCCAGAGGTTCGGCCATGCCGGAGCCAACTGCAATATGCAGTTGCGCTGCGTCAGGTGCTCCGAAACCCACATCAAGGGAGAGTGCAAGCTGGGGAATGAGCGGGTTGAGGATCTGACCCAGCTCAAGTGTGTCCTTTGTGGAAACCAAGGGCACCCGGCTAGCTATAGGGGTTGCCCTAAGGTCCAACAAATCAAACAAAAACAGGCCAGTCAAAAAGCCGAAGAAAGTCGAACAGTTCGACAGGCTCCTATACAAAAATTCGTGGATCCCAAATTTTCCTACGCCCAAATGGTGTCAGGGAATGGGAACACGAGACAGGCTCCACCAACGGTTGCCCCAAAGGCCCCTGTGCCTAAGGCACCAGAGGTGCAGCCTGACATTGTAGCCTTGTTGTTGAACATTCAAGGTCAACTTACAGGACTGCAAAGTCAGATAAAGGAGCAAGGCAAAAGGGTAGACCATCTCTACTCTTTGGTGCCTGGCCTGGCGCAATTTAGACCATAATGGGCGCGCTGCCGGAGACGCGCCTAAAAGTCCTAGCTGTGAATGTAAATTCACTGATTAGGATTGAACGAAGAGCCAATATGTTCCAATTGTTGAAAGACTACAGTCCTGATGTGTTTATGGCTAGCGAAACTAAGCTAAACCACAAACACAAATTGACTCATAAAAATTACAATATCGTAAGAAGAGACCGGCCCGACTCCACTCAAGGGGGCGGTGTCGCTCTCTTTATACGAAAAGGCATTAATTATAAAGTCATATACAACAATGAATTGCGAAAGCTCAAGACGCTAGAAGTTTGCGTTGTATGCATCTCTCTCACTCAAGGGAAGCGGATGTATATGATTGCGGCTTATGCGGCTGGAGCTCCGCAGGTTACTTACTTTGCTTCAGAACTCGAGATTCTTTTTAGGGAACTTAAACTGAGCTTGGAAGAAAACTATTTCATCTTGGCCGGTGATTTGAACGCAAAACATGAAGATTGGGGAAATCAACATAGTAATCCCAGAGGTAACCATCTTTTTAATTTGATGAATCTTTACAGCGTTGAATATGGCGTCGACCTGCTGGCTACTGAAAAGCCATCGTATCCAAGAACCGGCTCCTTTCTGGATCTTTTGCTGTACGACACCAGACTGACAGTTACAGACAAAGTGGGTAATCACCCTCGAAACTGCTTACAGACAGTCGAGTACGACAGTGATCACTGCGGACTGGCTGCTGTAATGCAGATTCCGAACGAACGCGTGGAGTTGGAGGAATACGTTGCAACGCATTCTTACAATTACAGTAAGATGCGCTGGCCTCGTTTCACCAACGCCCTAGCGAGAGAACTTCGTTCGAGTGACATAGCCCCACCAAACAACAGAAACCTGACAAATACAGAAATTGACCAACATTTACAACAGATGAATGAAACAATAAAACGAACAATGGAACGGACAATACCAAAGTACAAAGAACGGGACCAAATGGACGCTTACAGAAACTCGACTATTGACGCACTACGTAAGCACAAGAGTGGCTTACTGACAAGACTCAAAAACTTGTACAGACGACTTACAGACCCACACGACTTGGAGGTTAGGACACTGAAGTCGTCAATAAAAAATGTCAATCTGTTGATTAAGGAGAACTACAGGTTATCAATTAACAAGTACTGGGACCGCAAGATCCGGTCAGTTAATTCCAGTGACCCTGGTATGTTCTCTAAAATCAACAAGATATTTAGGAAAAAGAACGACAATGACCTTCCGTGTCTGAAACTCCAAAGAACTGAAGAGAACAGAGACGTACTCATGACAGCGCAAATAGATCCAGAAGAAGCCATCTTTGACGATGACTTTTATATAATTGAAGATCCGAAGGAAAAAGTGGAGGCGGTGGGAGCTGCTTTCCAGCAAGTGTACAAGGTGAATGTTAGCATTCGCCCCAACCACGACCTGGAAAACAGAGCCCTACTTAATCACTTTTACCTTCGAAATGATATAACACATTGGCGATCTGAGAACCGCGGTTTTATGCGGTTCGATGACGATTCCTTGGCAAATGCCATAATCGCCGAGCAAACGGGACCAAGTCCCTTGTTAGTGACGAAGGTTGAGCTTCAGCTCATCTTCAACTCAATAAAAAATAAAAAGTCAGCAGGTGTCGATGGTATATCCAACGTTGTACTAAGACATTTACCGATGGAGGCAATTGACATTTACACCACACTCTTCAATAATGCACTGAATAATGCATATTATCCAGTGCATTGGAAGACCGCTGTGGTTCATCCTCTCCCGAAAAAGGGAAAGGACAACTCCAACCCGTCAAATCTTCGGTCGATAAGTCTTCTTCCGAGCATCAGCAAAGTTTTCGAAAAGATCATCAATAGGGCTCTGACTAAGTGGGCTGCGGACAACAAAATAATTCCGGATAAACAGTTCGGGTTCAAGCCGGGTCATGACACAATTCATGCTGCCTCTAAACTCGTTTCTGATATTCAATGGAATAAAACAAAACAACAATGCACAGGTGCTGTTCTGGTTGATTTGGAAAAGGCCTTTGACACCGTATGGTTAGAGGGTCTTTACCTAAAACTGAGCAGGCTTGGCATAAGCAAGCCATTGTTGTATATACTTTATGATATGCTTAACGGTAGAAAGTTTGTTGTCAAAAGTGGCAATGTAACTTCTACCACAACATTCTTAATTAAAAATGGTCTTCAACAGGGAGCGGTGAATTCGCCGATTCTCTTCAGCATTTACACCAGCGATCTGATAGGTAGTCTTACAAAGGCAATTGCGTACGCCGACGATCTAATTGCGTACAGAACGGCCCGAAAGGTTGAGGTTATTAGAATTCTCTTGCAGCGTGATTTCAACAAGATTCAGCGATATTGCGATGACTGGAAACTGAAAATAAATGTCCAGAAGTCGGAGACAATTCTGTTCCGGACTCCGTTGGCTGGGGCCACGAGGGATACGTGCAAGAATTGGCGCAAGATGGTTATCGTTGATCTTCACGGGCAGCGATTAGCGAGCAAAAGTGCAGTGAAGTACCTCGGTATCTGGTTAGATCAGTATTTATATTTCGATAGACATATAAATGCTGCTCTGACCAGGGCCAGAGGAGCCTTCGCTCTGACGAAACGGCTGTTTTTTAGCAGTCGGCTTGACTCCAGAGTGAAGGTAATTTGCTACATGGCCCTCATACGGCCGATGATCGTTTATGGTTGTCCTGTGTGGTTCAACGTTGCCCCTTCCCAGATGGAGAAGTTTCGGGTGTTCGAGCGGCAGTGTTTACGACGCTGTACTGGCTTATATCGAACAGCCGAATCTTCTTACGTGCATTACTATTCCAACGAGGTCCTATACAACGGGGCTCGAATCAACAGAATTGACAATTTCGTGATAAAACTCGTTCGAGGTCACATTGCAAGAGCTATGTCTTCGACCAACAATTTAATTTTTGGGGCGTTCTATCCGAACAACGAGTATTTTGAGAGTGCACGCTTGAGCGGCTTCATTCCACCAGAGGCATTCCTCTTTTTAGATAGATGCGGTCTGATACAGGATAGATTGGCAGTTCCGTTAATCTACCACGTCAGACGACGAACCGTGGATAGGCGACTCCTGTACAATCGGGACGTCATGGCACAAGGCGGAGCAGAGCTCCTTCGGTTCAGTAGGGCTGTGTCCGAACGGGACCGAACTGATAGGGTGAAGCAGGAGAGCCAGTTTTGGTGGCTTCAATCGGCACTTGATAGTGAGTAGTCGGGATGGGGTTTTAAGCCTTGGCCGGCTTACATACTTGTTTTATAGTTTTAGGGTTTAGTTTTAAGTAGAATAGGCATGGTGGCACAAAAAAAAAAAATACAAAAAATACAAAAAAGAAAAATACAAAAAAATACAAAAAAAAAAGAAAAAATTAAAAAAAAATCATGGAATAATCAAAAAAAAAAGACAAAATATGAAAAACAAAAAACGTTAGATAGTTAGATTTGCTGCTGTGGTTGTTCTAGTTTTAAGTAGTTTATAGGTAGAATAGGTAGTTTTAGTTAGCTTTAAGTTTTATATTAAGGACCTTATTTTAAGTAGTTTTTAAGTAAAAATAAAAACGGATATTGACATTAGTTTTTGCTAAATTTTCTAATGAATACACAAATAAATAAAATGAATTGAAGTTAAATAGATCTTAGGGCCGAAAGGCATTAGCATTAAGTATTATTGTTTAACTTAGAGTGTCCGTATGGGACCAGTAAGTTAGTTGTAAGTTATGGATAATTAGGCTAGTTTTATGAATTTTTGTCTAGCTTTAAGATAGTCTTAAGAATGAATTAATAAAAATGAATTTGGAAAAAAAAAAAAAAAAATGTGTTGGACTGTCATGCCAGAGGTCTTGGGTTCGATCCCTGCCTCTATGCCATCTAAGGTTTTTTTTACGGGTACTGCCTCTTGCGAGGAATTGACAAATTCTCCAAAAGTAGTTCTTGTCATGAAAAAGTGCTTTCTTAAATTAGCCGTTCGGATTCGGCATTTAACTGTAGGTCCCTTCCATCCCTGCAATTACTCGCACACAGGTATGGTTGAGAGTTGTAAGTCACTAGGCCCTAGTTCTCAATGGACTGTTGCGCTAACCAATTTATTTATTTATAAATAAAAACGGTTTGGGATCAGAGTCCCAAAAATCAAAATTTAGAGAACATACAATTCTGAAAACTCAAATTCCAGTAAGCCGACGTATTGAAACATAATATTATCAAGCTGTTATCTCTCTGACACGGTAAAGTCTTTCAACGAATACGCAGGTTCAAATTTTAACACTAAGCTTGTTATTGCTTGTCTACAAGGGCAATAATTACAACAAAAAATTGGAGTTAACGCTCTTAAAGTTTCGGTAACCGACTTCGAATTTCTTTAGCAAATTTTTATAATTTGAAGACGTTGCTCATTCGTGTACTTCACCACGATAAAAATGTTGAGCTTACTGAATAAGTTGGCAATGATAGTTTGATGATAAGTGACAAATTTAATTGAAATTAGTCAACTTCCTATTAGAAGACCAACATTTGCTAATCAAACAAGGCAAACCACAAAATTTGGCTGGTATCCTTATCCATTGTTAAATGGGATACCTTTCTTCGTACAATGAAACATCCTTCTTTAAAAAATAATCGTTTTTTCTGATCAAAATGAAACTACTTACTGTACGGCCTTATATTCTTAAATTGACACTATTATTGTTAAAATTTCGATTGCAAGGACATTAGTTGCAAGTCGCCAATGCCTTCTCTTTATCTCAAATTTTTTTTTTAACTGTGCAAGAAATGCTTTATAATGTTTTTTAGATCTAAGTTTTGCTAAATCTGTAATTTCTCAAATAGGTGGGTTGACAATCGAATTTCGACACAATTGGGTTTGCTCCGCCAACAAAATTGTCACTTTAAAACTTCTTGTGGAAATAGTCTTTTTGTGCAGCTGGAATGATTGTCAAATATTAATTTTCCAGATTGACCTTTTGTAAATATAGCTAGGTACCTTTTATTGGACAGACTCAAACTTAAAAATTTGTCTACATTTTGAAAAATATATTTCATTTATTTAGTATGCAGAATACAAAGCATGTACAATGTACACAAAAAGCTGTTCTATTTTAAGATTGAAAATTCTCTTAGAGCATAGAAAAATAAATAGGTAGTTACACATTATAAAATATGTATATAGTCATATAGAAAATTGTATGCCGAAAAATTGTAGCCCTTTGTCACATTCGTCAACATATAGTCACTTTCCGAGATTGGACAATTCCATACATACGAGTATATCCTTTATATTCGTACGTACATACTTAAAGTTACAGACATAAAGTACAACTTGAGTTATATTATTCTATATCCTTCAAACATCTTTGTTTGCATTAAATTCTCCAGATACCAAAATTACGTTTATCTACTTCAATGCAGAAATTAGAATAAAAGGCACAGAAACAGTTCCACACGTTTCGTCGCCTTGTCCTGTCCAGCTGTGGTTTGGCATTGTTTGTCAGAATAAAATTTGCACAAACCCACAAGAAGGCATAGGAGCATCGCATGCATGCATACATACATGTTATAATGACGTTCAAAAGCATACAAGTGGCGACGACGACGATGACGATGACGAAACCGACGTTAAGGGCAGTTTTGATGATGAGTTAGTAGTGGCAGAAGAAGGGGACAGGGACAACAGAGGAATGTTAGCAATGTTAGCATTTTCTTTGAAAAACTATATGACACAAAAATTCCAACTAAACTCTCAGCGACTATACCCTATTCAACATATACGAGTATGCAACAAAACATTCACGCATGGGCTACCAACGAGCCGACTACAACGACGATGATGACGATGATGATGACGATGACGATGTTGACGACGACCACAAGGATGACTGCTTAACAAAGCTTCATCACACGAGGGAGGGGATCAGTCGGTCTCCCATATGCACTCACAATATTTGCATGCAAATTTGATAAAAGCAGCATCCCTTCTTATGTTCATTCTGCTGTTTGGCATTGTTGGCTACCTAAAGATCAGGGCTGTATTTATGTTGCAAGTAGCCTTTAGTTGTCGATGATTTTTGGGTGAATGCAATAATAAGAAAGCGGTGTCAATATTAAGAAATGCGTTCTTATTACAATTTAACTGGCAGTCATTTTGATCGAATACTTCAACTTAAAAAGACTGGCGCTTAAACAACGCTTCCTAATTGTCCAAATTTATTTCGTAATTCATGATCCCGTCCGAAATACGTATTTCACAACTTTAACAACTGAACAACCAAGAGATGCAGGAGCTGTGGATTGAAGAGCCGGCACAGTAATATCACAAAGCTCGTACCACAATTGCTTGGTCTTCAGATGTCTTGAAATATCCAAGGAGGTCTTGAGAAGGGGGGTCTGTAAAATAAAAGGGAGGTCTTAAAATATAAGTGGAGGTCTAGAAAATATCAAGTGGGAAATTCTAAGAGAGGATATCTTGAAATATAAAAATAGTTTTTGAGATTCCAGTTGAGGTCTTGAAATATCAAGCGAGGTCTGGTTATTCCATGGGAGGACTTGAAATTTCAGTGAAGGTCTTCAAACACCGAGAGAGGTCTAAAGAATCCAGGGAAGGTCCAGAAATATCAATTGAGGTCTTGAAATGTTAAGGGAGTTCTTGAAATTTCAACGAAGGTCTTGAAATATTAAGGGAGTTCTGATAATTCTAGGGTAGTTCTTGAAATAACAAGGAAGGTTCTTGCAATATCGATCAAGGTCTTGAAATTTAAGGGGAGGGCTTGAAATTTCAGGGGAGATCTTGAAATACCACGGGAGGTCTGGAATTTTCAGGGGCGGTCTGTATAAGACAAGTAATGGCTTGCAATTTCAAGGAAGATCTAGAGATCCAAGAAGGGATGTTGAAATTTCAAGAGAGGTCTACAAATTCCAGGGCAGAATTTAAAAGCCGGTCTGAATCTTTAGGGAAATGACAAAGTTCTGTTTTTCACTCTTACTTGAATCCATGTAGCAAAGGGAATACCTAACTAACAAAAATTTTAATTTTAAAGTCAAATTATTAGTAAATAAAGTATAAGTGAAACAAACATATAGAAGTTGACAACTAATTTATGACTATTATGCAAATTATCTGATACGTGCCCTACTTTACATCCTCGTATATCATATGAGAAGCCATTTTTGAAATTGGGTACAACAAAACCTAGTAGACTCTGGGGCTTAGATAAAGGCGCACTTCATCTCATAATATAACATGACTAGCGGCCCGTCCAGGCTTCGCACGGGTAGACATAATATGTAAATACGAGTAGGTACAGATATTTAAGTTATAATCATGCTAATTAAAACGACCATGAATCACTAAATTATAAAACTTTTTTTTTGTCCTATCCTTAATACTCTTCGCAATGTATGCGATGAAAGACATTTTATGGCTAATTTTTGTACACCTACGGTTGGTTTTAACAGGAATTTCTAAAGATTTCTAAAGTAATCTAGTACTAAATATATCCTATGTTAGTCAGTGATAATGTAGCTTTCTAATGAAAAAAGAATTATTAAAATAGGTCCAGTACTTTTTGAGTTTATTCGTTACATACAAAAATACAAATCTTTCCTCTTTATAATATTAGTGTAGATAAATGCACTCCTGTTTGAAGCTAAACAGCTTTTTGTCATCTCAAAACCACACCACTCATTGCAGCAGTTTAAAATAAATATTTGTGGATCCGTTTGCCCCCAGTGCATTGGGACGATTTTTTGAGAACCGTGCTTTCAGAAAACCATCCACCCTCTATAATAGTACACTATACTATACAGACACTAGCCCTCTGCGACAGCATGTGTCGCAACATGTATGAACACCAATTCCAATAGGATTTGCATCCTTTTGTTGATGTCGATAATGCTCCTCTTATATAGTATCTCTATCTTTCTATACGATTATTATGTATAGGTAGCTATAGGTACTTTTGTTGTCGAATAGTCGCCCATCCTCTTCTCACCGTGTATGTCGTATGATCGTCCTCGTTGTTGTCGTCAGAGTATCCTTGTTGGTGCGGTGCGGTGGAACGTGTCGCTTCAACCACTACTCTTCGGTGCTGCCATCTTTTGTGTAAATTTTACTCAGCTTCAGCTCCTTTGTGTGTTAGTTGTTTCCATTGATGATAACACAACTAAGTCTTTAATAATGTTTTATGCGAGCAGGAGAGTTAAGTTGAATCCCAAAAGCAAGCAACGTTTTACAATGGCTTCCTGCAGAACCCACACCTAACAATTTTCACATACTCTTTATATTCTATTCGAATACAAGAGGAAGGGTTAAACGAGGCGACTTCTATATATGCTAAGCTCATATCAAGGATATCAAGGATATGGAGAAGGTGTTGGGTTTGTTACATACAAAACAAATTTTATATTTCTCCCTATACCCCTAGACACGGCGATGACACTGCTGGCTGCAGGGTGCTGGGTGCCGCTTGTCCCCATCAGTCAGCCTAGCCACCCCAGAGTCAGACAGATTGAACTGTTTCAGGAATTAATTTAAAGCCTTCTGTTATAGAGAGATCTATTCGTAAAACTAATTGAAGTCAATTGCAAAATATAAATATGGCATTGTTTGGAGTATTGTGGGTTTTGTTGTTCTTGTTGTTCTCGTTGAGGATTATAAAATGAAAATTTATATAAAGCAACTTCCCATACAATCCTTTACAATCATCAGTAAGTATTATGGAGAAAGACTATTAAATGCGAAAGTGGTGAGGGCGCTGAAGGGGACGAAAGAGAACATTGCGAATGGGTTACTATGTGACTTGGCCAGATATTTTAGAATATAATATGTGGTTGAGGGTAATGTTCGAGGGAATAGTAGGTATAGGTTAGGTTGGTACCTACGACGACGAGTACAACATATACATATAATGTCAAAGAAACCATTTGGGGGAATTAATTTAAGCCTTATAGCCAAAATAAACTTGAGGCAAGGCAAAATCCAGATGTTATACTTAAATGTGCGTACTACAAAGATTCTTAAATGATTTGTCATGAAAGTTAAAATTATTGAGCGCAGTTAATAAATGAAGAAATGAGGTTTGTATGCTTTTGACACTTCAATTAGTTAATTTTCTATGTCTTTTCTTGTATTCTAATTTGGAATAGCTTAATTGTAACTATTTCAAAAAACTATTCACTTATAGGTATGTGTCGAGTCCTTACCACTAAATTACTGCAAACGACAATATATTGTTTTACTTATTTATATTCAGATTATTTAGAAAGATTCCAATATTTAAGGCCTAGCTAGAATAGCATGAGAAATATTTTGAAACGAAAATATATTTTGAACTAGCTGACCCGGCAGGCTTCGTACTGCCTCAATCGATAAATAAAAGACCTAAACTTTTGTATAAATTAATTTCAAAACAAGGTTAGGTTAGGTTTGAACGGGCTGACAGTTGATGTTGTTACCATCACACTTAGATCAATGTAGATCCATTGTGATACCCCGAAGTGTTGTAACTTCCTGAAAAGATATAACAACCTATGAATCATGTGGTTCGTTTAACCATTTAGAGGTCTTGACAAAGTTTGGTAAGCTTTTGCCTGGCAGTTATGATAGTTCCTCTAGTTCATTAAAGAAGAAGTTGCCTAGAGTTTTCTTCCTAGCAAGACAGAGTGAAGGACAGTGGCAGAGAAAGTGAGTGGTGTCTTCATGCTCGTTTTCATCACCACAGCCTCTAAAAAGGTCATCAGTACTGAGCCCCATCTTCTTCTTATGGTAGCCGAGTAGGTTGTGACCTGTAATAATGCCGATAAGGGATCTTAGGGAGGGTTTGTGAGAAGTTAAAATCCAGGATTTTCAATGAACTTTTAAAAAAAAAACAAAACAAAATAAAAAAACCGTATCGGCCAGCAGTACGACGGCAAAGTTGTCTGCTGTACCGGCCAGCAGTACGACGGCAAAGTTGCCTGCTGTTCATCCCTCTTCCACTGGTGCTGACATGGCTGTGGACACTCACAGCCCTGTTGTCGCCAGTGGAATATCGGATAATCAGGTAAAATTACCTTCTTCCTGTAGTGAGGCAGTTGTGAAGAACGGCTCCTCTACTACCACTGAGAGTAAACCTCTCACCTCGTCAACACCTCGAGTCGGAGGTAGTAGGGCTGTGATGCCAGGTCCTTCTACCTCCAAAACAAAGGATCCTAAAGAAGGTCCTGGGAGAGATGGGCGTAAGCTCGGACCCTCCAAGGCCTACTACAGGAACATACGAAATGCTAAGAGGATTCTCCAGACGTTTGGTGAACAACTAGGCGCTGGAGGAAACTCTCAGCATGACGCCAAAATAAATTGGGCCAAGAACTTCCTCGCCAAAAATAATTTAAAGACCAGCCAAGACTCAACGTCAAAGCGACAAAGGTCTATGGAAGGTAGTGTTTCACTACCCAAACGCCCCAAAGTGCTAAACACCAGCACTCCTCGTGACCCTCGCAAGGATAAAATGTCCTTCAGCGACGTTTTAACGGACAAAAAGGTAGTCGCGATTATCGACAGAAGCGATGTGGATGGCACGATCTCTGCCGAGAACTGGACATTGGCCAAAGGACAGCTGGCCTTCAGTTTTGTCGAGATAATGTCCGACAATCCGGGACCACCGCCCATCACAAAAGATGGCGGTTGGCATCAGGGACACATCAAGTTGATGGTCTGTGATGATCAGAGGTCGTGCGACCTACTGACGCTGGCGGTCAGCCGACTTGGAGAGGTCTGGCCTGGTGCTAAGCTTGAGGTTGTAGCAAAGGAGGACATTCCTTGCAGACCAAGAGCTCGCATCACGGTTCCGGCCATATTCAAGGAAGCTGACCACGTTCTGAAGATAATCCGGCTCTCCAATCCAACCCTTCCTACTCACAACTGGAAGGTTGCGAAACTAGAGGATCCAAAGGGACCCTATAAGGGTGCAATTGTGATCATCAATGCAGAATCCCTTTCTCCTCTGGCGCAATCAAAAGGTGTGATTAGGTTCGGGTTCGATGAAATTACGCTGAGGGTCTATAAAAAAGATGGGGCTGAGGCACAAACCCTTCCCCCTTCCCCACCCACACAAGCGGAAACGGTTGCTGAGGTACCTGGCGCATCGGTCACACTTCCTTCATTGGAAGACGATGCATCTCAGGTACCCCCAGTAGCAGTGGAAGCACCTAACACCGACCAAGGTTTTTCCGCAATGGAGGCCGAGGTCTACGACATCGGAGATGAGGACATTCTTTTAGAATCGTCCTCTGATATGGATGACTCCGACATTACTGTGTTGGAGGCTGATCGGGAGTGCAGTAGCAAAAATGCTGCGGTTACTCCAGATTAACCTCCAACACTCCATAAAGGCTTCGGCCTCCCTTCTTCTTCGCCTATCCAGCAGCGATGAAGATATTGTCCTGATTCAAGAACCCTGGATTGTTAAATCCATTGTTCGAGGAATCAGGACTCCCAAATACTGCGTGCTGTATGCATCAGGTGAGGATGAACCCAGATCTTGCATATTAGTAAAACGCAGCCTAAATGTATATTTACTCCCTAATTTCAGCGATCGAGATACCACCGCCGCAAGTCTGGAAACAGCCAGAGGAACATTCTGGCTGGCGTCGGCGTATCTTGGCCACGACCATCTTGGCCCTCTCCCGGGAGATACTCTGGAGAGTCTGATAACTGAAGCACAAAGGCTCAACATCGGCCTCATCATCGGTAGTGACGCTAACGCCCACCATACAGTATGGGGTAGCACGGATATAAACGACAGGGGTGAGTCTCTTTTCGACTATATTCTTAACACTAACCTACTCGTAAGTAACGTTGGTAATGAGCCAACCTTTATTACTAAAAATCGACAAGAAGTTTTAGATATAACTCTTGTCTCCGACTTCATTAATAATAATATTTTGAACTGGAAGGTATCTAAAGATCACTCCTTTTCTGATCATAGATACATCCAGTTTGACTTTATAAATGAATCACCTTGCCAACCGATCTTTCGAAATCTGATAAGAACAAATTGGCAAAAATACAAGAGAACGTTAAATAGTTTAGTAAAACCTGAACTTTTTAATACTCCCTCCAACATCGAAGATCTTGACGACAAAGTCAATAATCTAACATTAGCCCTAAACAAAGCTCTAGATACTGCATGCCCTCTTATACAAGTAAGAGGTAAAAAGAAGCCACACTGGTGGAACTCAGGGCTGGATCCACTTCGAAAAGAATGCAGAAAACTCTTTAACAGAGCCAAAGCTTCTAGAGACATGTCTGACTGGGATTCATATAAAGAATCACTGAAGATTTATAAAAAAAAACTGAGGAAAACCAAACGATCATCTTGGAGAAACTTCTGTAGTAACGTTGAAGATTGCTCCGAAGCATCCAGGCTGCGCAAAATCCTCTCCAAAAATCCAATCATGCCAAGTTGCTTGAAAAACGCCTCTGGCCTCTGGACCAATTCAAGCGAAGAATCGCTCAATTTGCTACTAGACGTCCACTTTCCTGGTAGCTCTAATATTATTAATAACGTTGCACTTAATAATGGTGACAATACTTTACAACCCCCACAAGGTCTAGTCACTAGGGAAAAACTCAATTGGGCTATTAACAGCTTTAAACCATACAAATCTGCTGGTCCGGATGGTGTAATTCCAGCCGAACTGCAAGAAAATGCAAGTTTTCTAATACCCATCCTAGAAAACATCTTCAAGTGTTGCCTTAATTTGGCATACATCCCGATGTCTTGGAGACAAGTTAAAGTTGTTTTTATTCCAAAAGCTGGAAAATCCAGTCATGTAAACCCTAAAGACTTAAGACCTATCAGCTTATCATCATTCCTTCTCAAAACTTTTGAGCGTTTGATCGATATTCACTTAAGGGCAAGTATTGATAAGTCCCTCCTTTCAAAGGCTCAACATGCCTACCACAAAGGGAAATCAGTTGAAACGGCTCTACACAGTATAGTACGTACAATCGAATATTCCCTCCATCATAAAGAGTACACCTTCTTGTACACCTTGCCTTCTTAGACATAGAAGGTGCATTTAACAATGTCGACACATCTGCAATTGCACGTGTATTGGCATCTCTGAAGGTAGATAAGTCGATCAGCGAATTGATTAATCAGATGCTGATAAGCAGGATTATCAATTCAAAACTGGGCGATTTTACTACACAAAGGGGTGTCAGCAGAGGTACGCCACAAGGTGGTGTCCTATCCCCTCTCCTCTGGAACTTAGTAATAAATGAATTACTAACTACTCTAGAAAGAGAGGGATACAGATAGTGTTTGCCTATGCGGACGATGTTGCTATTGCAGTAACGGGTAAACATCCCAATATACTAAAAGAACTCTTACAAAACGCTTTAAATAAGCTCACCAGATGGGCTAATCGGTGTGGAATAGGCGTTAACCCACAAAAAACCGACCTTGTCCTCTTCACAAGGAAATACAAAGTTCCATACATTGACCCTCCCCTCATAAACGGTGTACCACTTAAATTCTCTGATCAAGCAAAATACTTGGGTCTCATTTTAGACAAGAAATTAAGTTGGAAACCTAATATTCAAGAGAGAATAAACAAGGGCACAGTAGCCCTGTTCTCCTGTAAAAAGGCCATTGGTAATAAATGGGGCCTACAGCCCCGCATTACACACTGGCTATACACGTCGGTCATAAGACCGATCCTTACTTATGGAGTAGCGGTATGGTGGACGGCGCTAGATACAGCAACAAACCGCGATAAACTCAGCAAAGTCCAACGAACAGCCTGCCTGTGTATGGGAGGAGCACTTCGCTCCACCCCCTCCGCTTCACTAGATGTTCTGTTCCATCTAATACCGCTGGACTTTTTCAGCAAGCAAACGGCCGCTAACACTGCCATACGGCTTCAAGCCTCCTCTCTGTGGATCAATAATGGAATTGGCCACACCACTATTTTGAACTCGTTCAGAACTATAAGTAGTAATATTGACTACACCATATCCCATCCTCAGTTTAATAACTATAGCTTCAAGGTGACTATACCTCCCAGATCTTCTTGGGAGAATACATCATTTTTGAACGATGGTCCTATAAACTTTTATACAGACGGATCAAAAACGGAGGATGGGGTTGGTGGTGGCGTATACTCAGATAGACTTAACTTAAGTCTCTCCTTTCGTCTACCCGATCATTGTAGCGTGTTCCAAGCTGAAATCCTGGCTATAAAAGAAGTCCTATCCTGGCTTAGAGAAAACGTTATATCAACTAATGATATACGAATCTTCTCGGATAGCCAAGCTGCGTTAAAATCCTTAGACTCTGTCTCTACAAATTCACTAACAGCCCTAAATTGTCGATCATCTCTTACGGAGATGGCTACACAGTTCAAAATTCACCTTTTCTGGGTGCCGGGCCATAGAGACATTCCAGGAAATTGCAAAGCTGACGAACTTGCAAAAAGCGGAACAAGTTTACCTCTGCTGGCTCATAATGCTAGCATAGGTATCCCCTTAGCTACATGTAAACTCATGCTAAAGCAAGATACCATAGAGAAAACAAACTTCAGGTGGAATAACACCACCACCTGTGTAGCGACTAAACGAATTTGGCCTAATCTTAGCACCAAGCGCTCAAAACAATTAATCTCTCTGAGTAGATTGCACATTAGCTACGTTATAGGTGTCCTGACTGGGCACTGTTTAATAGGAAGGCATGCTATTCGACTTGGAGCCCCTGCAAATGATTTTTGTAGGAGTTGCATGGACGAAGAAGAAGAGGAGACAATCTCTCATCTTCTGTGCACATAGCCTGCCTTATCACAAAGACGTAGAATCCACCTTGGAGACTACTACTTTAACGATACCAGCGATCTAAAAAATTCAGACATTAGTTGTCTCCTACGCTTCATTCGTAGCTCCAATTGGTTCAACGAGTTAAGCTGATTAATTGATCCATGTGGTATCACAACGGACCATACTTTGGTCTAAGTGTGTTGGTCGTCCCAAACCAACAGCCACTTTAACCTAACCTAACCTAACCTAAAATCCAGTCGGATCTTTTCTTATCGTATCTAGGCCATATAGCTTCCTGGTGTTAACACAGGTTTCTAGGAGATTCCATCTGTCATTGGATTTGTGAATGATGGTTTTACTGACGTTATGTTTCAGTTCACATAACGGTATCCCTATATGATGGTCTATCAGGGAGGGTTCCAGTGTGGAGCCCTCCCTAGCAAGTTCATCCGCCTTTTCGTTGCCTGGTACATCACTGTGGCCAGGAACCCAGCAGAGTCTTACGTTATGCTGTGTGCCAAGAACCTTTAGCTTTTCGCGACAGCAAGAGACAAACTTTGACTTGATTTGGGTGGAATTTCAAAACAAACAAAACGTATTGAATAAAAAAGCATTTTTTTTAATGAAGCATGAAGTTTTATTATTATTTTCGACACATCATGTTGCTTACTTAAAAAAACAGAGTTTTCCTGAAATACTGGCTATTTATAAGGTTTAAATTTTTATTAACAGACACACACTGTTATGATACAGTTTGTTAATCAATTTAAAGCTTTCTCATAAAAAATATTTTGTGTTTTGTCTTGTGGTGCGTAAATAAACAAAGAAGACGGTTTTCCGACGCGCGAACACGTGACGTATAATTGTCCATGCGCGAAACAGGGAAACTCCAAGTTGATTTCGCAAACTTCTAAAGACTGTCCTTGCTATTTATTTATTGTCATCGCAAAGGCCAGACGTACTGGAAATTGTAAGCGTTTAAAATCGAATGGTAAATCCGTTGGAATCATCGGTATTCGCGGGATCAAGACATCCTTTCCTTTGTATTTTCCTTTTATGCCTCAATGACGTTATTCATCAGATTTTTCACAGCCAGTCTTGTTCCATTGCATAGTCAAGGTTGATTAATGTTACGCAGCATGATGACAACTGATCCTACTTTTAACTGCAAATTGTGAGGTGGTAATCCAGGCAATTCCAGTGAATTTAAAAACTCCGTGGGATAGTTGACTACGTCATCCTGGTTCATAACGGTGTCGACTGATTTGAAGGAAACCAACTGTCCTGGAAGAAAATTCTGAGTGGTCGCATAGAGATCCTCGACATCTTTATTTTTCGCTGCCAATATTCCTCGTTCACCCAGCCAATTATGGTTATTGAACTTTTGCGCTATATCTGAATCTGTGATGCGACAGAAATCTGTGGGTAATGTGATGAATCCGGTCGAGGTGTCCATTGCAACTTTATTATTTCCAATATCTAACAACTGCTTTGCAAACACATTTGCAGTTTCATCATGTTGCAAAAATACTAGCATGTTAGTTGTTAATTGGAGTGTATTTACGTACTGCCACAAATTCGATGATTTTAATCATGCATTTAGTTCATCAGCAACAGTTGATCGGGGAATAACTGGAACAGTCTGACGAAAATCAATTGACAACAGAATCATGGCCCAACCAACAATATTTTGGTTGTCACGAAGATCTTTCAATGTTCTGTCCAGCGCCTCCAGTGACCTCTTATGAGCCATTGTGCATTCATCCCAAACAATTAATTTGCATACCTGTAGGATCTTGGCCATTGCGCTATTTTTGGCGATGTTGCAAATTGGTGTTTCGGTGATTTGCATGTTTAATGGTAATTTCAAGGCAGAATGCGCAGTTCGTCCGCCTTCTAGCAGAGTCGCAGATATTCCAGATGAAGCCAACGCTAGAGCAACATCATTTCGCGATCTGATCCTCGCCAAAAGCAATGAAATTAAGAACGTTTTTCCGGTTCCTCCAGGAGCATCAAGGAAATAAATTCCACCAGATCCACTGTTCACAGCTTCCATCAAAGTGTCGTACGCAATTCTTTGTTGTTGATTTAATTGTGGAACATTTGTACGAACTGTTTCGGCCAATGCTTCAATGTCGTACTGTTGTTCCCTTTGCAACTCGTGGTTTAATGCATCGTGCATATGACGATTGGGTGCTGTCATTCCCAAACACGACAATACTTTATTTGCTATCAATAAACACATATCTTCTATCATGATCAATGTCTCATTGTAAATTGCTTCAGTCATTTGTAGTGTAGGATTCAAAGTTTCACGGCGCACACGATGCAAAACATCCTCAGACATGTCATCTCTATACTTAACCCAAATAGTATTATGGTTGTGTTCAGAAACTTAATTTGTGACAAAACTTAAGATTTATCAAACTTAAAAAAAAAAAAATCTGATACAGTTAAAACTGAAGTTAGCTAAAATTAAGTTTCGCGAAGCCGACCAAATTAATTGGAAATCAGTACTACTAATAGTTTATTACATTTTTTGTCGCGTTCGCGATTCACTTTTGTTTATTTTCGGAACGCGACATTAGATCCTCTAAGCCGCACGCGAAGACTTTTTTCATAGGTATGATTGAATTTGAACTTTATGCAGCGGTAATAAATTGCAAATTTACTCTTTGACGTTAGGAACACACTTAAATTGCTTAGACAGCAGTGAGTTATTATAATTTAATATGAACTTTAGCTTTTAGAACTATTGAACTTTTAGAACTATTGAATAGCAATAAAATTTCAAATTGACTCTAGAAAACGTTTGTATGGGAAATAGAAAAGGGCTGTTTTTAGGGTTTTCCCGGAAATTGTTCGATTTTTTCACGCCTTTTAAACCTTCCCTAGACCTCCACGAACATTTCAAGACTGAGATAAGATAAATCCCATCAGCCGTTCTCTAGTTTTAGTGAGACTAACGAACAGCAATTCATTTTTATAAATATAGATTTTTAAATTTGAAAGAACTTTATTGAAACAAATATTTTTAAAATTATATAATTTTTAGAATTATGAATAAATAATGGAAATAAAAATCGGTTTAATTTTGCATTGACGCTCGTTTTTAAACATTTTAAATCTTCTAAACAGATTTCCGATAAGAAGTTTTATATTGAATATTTTTTTATTTAGGCAGGTGTTACTTTTATAGCTTAAATCTTTTATTACTTGACATTTCAAAACTACGCCAATGCTGAAAATGAAACGATACACTTTTCAGACATGCACTAAAATTGTTAAAACTTAATACGAAAATGGTTACATTTTTTAAAGTAAAAATTGGAGAAACTTAAGCATTTTTGGCTCGTCGTGAAACACATTCTTGGCTGGCAAAAGTCAAGACAAAAGCCCATATTTTCGTATTTCTTGTCGATTTTTAACAAAGACTTAGGCTTTAAAGGATAGATTAGATATATATAATACCTAAAGCTCCTTGAAATTCTTTAAAATGATACGGAAAATGAAAAATCTTCTTCAGTTTTGAAGCAAGCTGGAATTTCAGAAAGAATGATGCTTAAAAGAACTCTTGATCCTCAAAATTTGATTGTTTGGCGAGGTTTGAGTGCTGGCAGAATGGTGAAATAATTGCGGGGCATGGATTGGGCAACTGAGCTATAATTAATGATTTTGCATGTCCGGAATTTCAAGATATTGATGTGGATCACGTTTATTTTCAACGCTTCATGCTAAATGTCGTCAACAAAACAATCTCAATTTACCAAGAACATTTTCCTGCCCGTGTGAGTTAGGTGATCATAGTTATAAACCGAGTTTATGTGATTTAAAAATCTTTAGATTATTTTTCTTAAGGTCACGTGAAGGTATGGATTTAAGGCCTTAATAATGGCATTGTAAGTTACTAAAAACATAAAGCGTGCAAATTTGCAAATTGGTCATGGCTTTGATTTGTATTGAAAGTTCGTTTTTGTTTAAGTTGAAGTTTTAATTTATTTAAAAAAATAGCAGGAGGACATAAGGAATATCCGAATTACTTAAAAACCTAATTTATTTATTTATTTATTTATTTCGTCTTTCAAGTTACATAATACATAAGTTCAAACAACAAACTTAGAATAATTAAGTTTAAAGTAATTTCAATGAATTTTTCTTTATATCTTACTTACTCTTATTGAAATCAATTAAAAAATCAAATTCATTTAAAACGATACAAGGATCAGTAATTTGATTGTGTTTGGCATAATTCGTACAATGAAAAAGAACACATACAAAAGTTGCATCTCCAGGTCGTAAATTAGCAATCTATGTTAGAATTCAGAACATCGAAAGCAATTAGTACCCAACATAGGTTTCTTCTTATTTAATACTAAAATAAATAATAAATAATAGTCCGTTGAGAACTAGGGCCTAGTGACTTACAACTCTCAACCATTCCTGTGTGCGAGTATTGTTGTCAGGGATGGAAGGGACCTACAGTTTTAAGCCGAATACGAACGGCAAATTTGAGAAAGCACTTTTCATGACAAGAATTACTCTTGGAGAATTTGTCAATTCCTCGCAAGAGGCAGTATCCGTGAAAAAAAACTTTAGATGGCATAGGCAGGGATCGAACCCAAGACCTCTGGAACGCACGAAACATCATGCCACCTTACTCAATACTAGAGATTTTAAATCGATAAAAGCACAACTGGTCTCATATGATGTAAGATGGAAAAAAAGGTTTGGTAAAGCAAATTAAGTAAATCTTTTTTGAACCTTTTCAATTCTATAGATAATTCATTGATAATGCAACAATATTCAAGCAAAGGTCTAACACTACGTCATCGTCAGTTCCTACGCTCGTTTCCAATGACACTCCTTTGTAAGCTTGATTGATAAAACCAATTTGCTTGCAGCACAGTTTGTGTTAATTCGATGCTGCCAATGAGTGACAAGATTCCTCCTGTACTTGAAAGCGTAAACGTTTCTATCGCACTCCTACAGTTGCTATAGATTAGTCAAAGATCTTGACATTCACAAATCCGCTGGTTCGGATAGTATATCCGCTATTGTTCCGAAGTGGTGTTCTTCAACGCTGACAAAACCACTTCGTAAGCTTTTCCATCTGTCCTATTCTACTGGTTTCTTTCTAAGTGGATGGAAAACTGCCTGTTGCTAAAAAAGACGAATCCAATTGCACTTATGTCCCTTCTTTCCAAAGTCATGGAACGCTGGTTAATTTTCAGCTTAAGAAATATCTTGAAGAACGAAAGCTCTTTAGTGACCGGCAGTATGGCTTTCGTTGCAATAGATCCCCTGGCAATCTCATGGTTTATCTCACCGAACAGTCGAACAAATCTTTACATCGTTTTGGAGAAAGTAAGATTATTGCACTTGATATTTCTAAGGCATTTGTTAGAATTTGGCATCAAGCTCTCTCACCGAAAATGCGTGCTTTTGGTATTAATGAATCTTTCCTTTCTTGGGTTAGACATTACCTTTCGAACCGTTCAATTCAAGTAGTATTGGACGGGTTCGAATCTGATATTCACAAAATAAATGCTGTTGTGCCCCAGGGCTCTGTTTTGTCTCCGACGCTCTTCCTTATTTTTATAAATGATCTAACTCACTAAATTGTTTCGCTGATGACAGTGCCCTCAGCTTTTCATATTCGTTTTAAGATTATCTCATCCTTGTTCTTTGGATGTGGACTACAAACGGCAACGGCGTATGATAAGCTCATTGAATTCCATGAGTGGTACTTGCATCGAGGAGACTGAACAACTATCAGTCCTAGGTATGTGTACTACAAACCACTTGTTGTGGAGTGATCATATATTTGACATCGCCAACAATGCAGCTAAGTGTTTAGGTTTTCCCCGACGATGCAAGAAGTTTTTTACCCCTTCTGATCTGGCTATAATTTACAAAGCTTTTATTCGACCAAAACTCGAGTACAATTCTCACATGTGGGCTGGTGCTCCAATAACGTACTTGAGTCTTCTTTCTGGATAGAATTGAAAAAAGAGCTCTAGAAATGATAGGAGATCGTTCTCTTACCGATACATTTGATTCTCTTCAACACCGCCGCAAGGTATCATGCTTGTCATTGTTTTATCCTTATTTTTATAAACAATGCCCTCCCCTTAAACAAATCAACCGTATTACCCGTACTGCTAGGAATGTCCATCAGTTTACCCTTGAACCCTTGGACGTACTGTTAAGTACAGAGATTATTTCTTTAGCCGCACTACACGAATGTGGAATTCTTTACCAGGCTCAATATTTCCCACTCATTACAATGTGCAGACATTCAAAACCAATGTGCATCGGTTTCTCCTTTCTAATCCTATCCTCCTTTACTAATTGCTCGCATTCTGTTTAATCATTATAAGGGTATTCATAACCCTTTTAGTGCGCGCACAATATAGAAAAAAAGGTATAAATGAAGGGTTTTAAGAGTATAAGTTTCTTCAAAAATTTAGAATTTCATAAATAAATCCCAAAATCGAGTTAGCTCTAGAAATTAACATTGTCGATTTGAAGCGAAGAACTTATTTTAAGGTCAAAGATAACTCCAAGATCTTTTGGATTCGTTAATCTTTCTAATGAATGATTTTTAAACTCTGTATAAGTAAACAATCGGATCTAGTTTCTTAGAAAATGTTAAACTTGATGATTTGTAGTACACCAGTCAATAATGCAGTCAAAATCTACCTGAATCATACTGGCTTCTAATGAATATCTTTCACAGTTAAAAATCTTGAGATCATCGGCATTATAAAAGACACTTTTAAAATGAAATATAATTTGACAAATCATTAATAAATAGAACAAAGAGGAGCGGTCAAAGATGTCTGCCTTGCGGTATACCAGAAAAGTTTTTTATTTCACTTGATAATACATCACCAATTGAACATATTGAAAACGTCCAACCAAATTACTTTTTATTCAACAAATTAGATAAGAGTGGAACCCAAGCAACTTTTTTAAAAGAACATTGTGTTGTACTTGATCAAAAGTCTTTGAAACGTCGACTTGATATCGGTTTACTAAACAATCAACACAATAATTTTAAAATATTGATAAACTGGCTACCGTCGATCTACCTTTGATAAAGCCATGCTGATGCTGGGAAATGTTATTTCCAACTAAACTGTAAGGGTCCGGCCACGCAATGAGCGACGTCGCTCTGTAATCAAATCTGTTTTAATTTTTCAATCGATCGCTGAGCGACGTAGAAAAAAGATGTGTACAATAAACACTGAAAGTTTAATTTCAGCTGTCCAAAAGCTGTTCGATTTTTCTCAAAATTTTACCAGATGTTGAAAACGTTATTCTTCGTTATACAAAAATGTTTTGGAGATAAAGTCATTTTTTGTTCGTAAAATTTTCGAGGTGACACATTTTTTTATTAGTTTTTTTTTGATTTAAAAAAACCGTTTATTGAAATATTTTCCAAAAATGTATTGGTTTGGTATCACGTTACAATAAATAATACAAAATTGATTTCGAGGGTTAACCAAAATGTTCACCTTTTTTTAAATTGCTATGGTAAGATTACTTTCTATGGGAATATAAAAATGTCACCGATAAAGGGTGGGAAAAAGTTGGACAAATTTGTAATTGTTTTGTTAAGTTTTTATTTATTTAATCTTTAATTACAAATAGTGTTTTTTGTTCAAAAGATGGTACTGACATACGACAATATTGCAAAATCGATCTGGAAATCTGCGAAAATTCTGAAATAAATGATGAAATTCACCATAATTTTCCCTTTCACGATTTATGGGGTGTACACCAAATCTACGGAACCTCGATCTTATTACAGATCTATTTTTTCCAACCAATCGCTCAGCGACGTGTCGTTTAGTAAATGGCCACCCATCGCTCAGATTGGTCGCTCAGCGACTCGTCGCTCGGTCGCTCAGTCGCTCGTCGCTCATTGCGTGGCCGGACCCTAAAGCTTAATTTTAACAATCGCTTTAAGTGCTTAAGGGATTAGCTGCTTAGCTATAGGTCAATTATATTAATTGTCCACAGTTGCTCTTTATCCAGATTTAGGCAGAGGAATAATCAGATAATGTTTCCAAGTACCTTAAAAAAAACCTTGTCGCAAAGATATATTTAAATTGTAACATAGTGGCGCTTCTAAATTGTATTTGCAAAATCTTAAAAGAAATAAGTTAATAGCATTTGGTACAGTAGAGAAACTGTTGCTAAAGATAAAGAGAGCTACCAGCATGTATGTATGTTTGAGTTGAAATTATTAAAATGTTATTTAGGCCAATTTATTACAAATATCACTCAAATTGTCTGAAAATACTCCTTTGTAAGTTACACTAGATGATAATTAAAATTTGCTTTAAAACTAATTAAAATAAAATAAGCACGCATACGCCTAAGTATATCATTATGATTTTCGCTAATGTGAGATGAATTTCTCTTTGGTATTGGTAATCTTATGTTGACTTTACGCTAGTTTAAAAATATTTTATTCAAGATTTCAAACTATACGTACATGTGTATATGTATTATGTTTTTAGGTATAAGAAATCTTTCACTCGTTATCAGTATTGTTTTGAGCATCGCTTTCGGCTATAATTTGTAATGCTGTTTCTTTCTTAATATTTCTTCTATTTATTACATTTATAAAGTGGTCTTTTTCTCTTTTATTTATAATTTCTTTTTAATAAACATTTTTTATTTTTGCTTAAACTTTAAAAAGCTTAGCGTTTCTTTTCCTCATCTAAAGCCACTTTCTTGATCTTAGCTTAAGAGTTTGAAATTCTCTTTATTTTCTTTATTACCTTCATTAATAACAATTAATTAATTTTTCTTCCTCATATAAAGTACTTAAAATATATCGTTTTCACCTACACTACCGCAGATTAAAACCAACTATAGGTAATTTTCAAAGATACTAACACTACTCATGGTAAATCTCTTAAGCCTATATTTATGTATATCCTTCAGCATAAACAACAAGACGTCACTTCGATCTTTATCTTATCGTATCGTATGTACTCCAACAAACAGCTTTTAGTAATTAAACCACCCCTTTCCTGCTCTGCATTCGCAAACACACACAGATTCTTATTATAAAGATGAGACGAGGGCTTCTTCAGTTTTAATCCTACTTGATTATAATCTCATAAATGTGTACCAATTTGACTCCGTTTCATTTTGTGAATACTCAATCTAAACATGAATGCCTTTTGCCACATCCTTGTGCGATTAATTGAAATGTGAGAGAGCATCAAAGCACAAACTTTTTTTTGTGTCTTTTACATAAAGCTCTCTGATATAACCGATACACCGCCGCCGCCGCCGCCGCCGACGAGGACGTTGATGTGGTTAGCTCAAAATCTCCTATGAGGTGTCAATTTACTCCATGATGAGTGTGAGGCAACAAAATTCACCCACAAGAATGCCGTCGCGCATATTCAAATGCATATTAATTAAAAATTATACTCCCGGTGGAGTTTTATTCTGTTCTGTGCCGTCGTTACCGCCTTCCATGCGTCGCGTCGTGAGGATTTGTGTGTGATGCCATCTCCAGCCATAAGGGCAAACAAACAAGACAAATAAAAAACACATCCGTTGGGATCAATTTAAAATTCACATCACGTTGTAATCATCTTTCTGTGTCGTCCTTGTTCCCGTTCCCATTCCCGCTCCCGCTCCTGTTCGTTGTCGTATAGGTACCTTTATCGTATAGCGAGTTCAAAAAGGTCTGGGGTGCTCTGCGTTGCGTTGGCACACATGTACCTGCCACTGATAACGTTACTTACGATGAGATAACCTCTCCGTGATCAGTCTACATGGGAATTATGTGTCATTCCACTTAGGATCATTATCCTTAACGCGGAAGCATAAATCAACACCAACTCTGTCATGGCTTGTCAGATGCAGCTCGCCCGCATTAGTCTCGTGTCTTTACATGAGATATTTTCCGATTAAGGATTATCCTTGTTCCTGTCGATTTTGGCCAGATTTATAAATGGAAAATGGAAAATGTTGCAAAGGGAAAAGCAACCACACATATACATACCTTCGAGACAAGGCAACTCCATTCTGGCGCTGGTGCTGCTACAGAGTGATTCGAAAAGTCTAAACATTTTTGTGTCAACACCGGATATTGCAATGGCTTTTATAACTGGTTTTGGCACACCCCACGATACACTGGACGGGACGGGCCGGGAACACCGGGAGTAATCTCTAACCGGACAGTGTCAAAACTTAGCGGAAGTAAGCAAAAAATATATTTGTATTAACCAAGGAGCAGCAAGGACTTTTCACACTTCAATATTAATGTAAAGGAAAAACCTAGTAAAACTGCACTATAACATCCTTCACACATAAATGCATTCCACATCATCCAGATTTAATACATACATACATATATTTTGTACTATTACTCGTATACACTTGAGGCAGGAGTAGGATGTAGGAGTTAAAGATATAGAAGAAGGATCACAACCAGAAGCAGGAGCTGGAAGGATTATACTGTTTGCCGCTCGTCGTCGTCGTCGTTTCGTAACTAACAGTGATCAAAAAGGGAACGACAAGTGCAGGGATGGTAAATGCAAAATCCTTGAAATGAAATGAATGGCACAAGGCAAAAGGACGATTGGTGTTGTGTTGTGTGAGGGAATGGTTGGAAAATTGTGGAACCACAGAAATCCCTTTGACAAGCGGAAATTAAAGTCCTTTTCATGTGATTAAAATTGAAGTACAATTAAACGCTATGAGATTTATGTGGATGTGGATGTGAATGTGGATGCAGTTTTTACTACACAAGGGATGATGGGAAATGGAATGAGTATAAAAATAAGGATGAAAAGAGCCGAAACGAGACGAGACCAGGTGGTGGTGAAAATGTGGGCGAGTCTCATTCATTTTGCACGTGTTTTGATTGATGGGAAGGGGGTAGGGGGGAGGTACAGCCAATGGGGGGGGGTGTAGCTTTTTCTGATATCTTAAGTTGAAGTATGAAATTACATTGCCTATATATACGTGAAAGTGATTCAGTTATATGTATGTAATTATTGTGGACTTACATTTTGTATAGTAACGTCTGTGAGTTTGTGTATGGATTCCATTAATTAACACTCCACACAAAATGGAATTAAAGAGGGAAACAACAATAATAAACAAAAAAATTAAAATACAAAAAAGATGCACAAAATGTTAATTTTAATTAAAGTGATTTATGTTTCCCGAAAATGGTATGTATAGCAATGGCGCGGAGTGGCGACAGCGAATGTGGACGCTGGCGTATGAGTGATATATTTTTTGAATTTCTCTTAAAAATAAATTTTTAAATGAAAAAATGGTATGTCCTTTTTTTTGTCTGTCTTGATTATTTTATGGATTTCATTTCAATTGGATTTAAGAGGAAAAGAGAGTTTGACCTTATTTCATGATTATTTTCTTATTTGGCTTTTACTGTTTGTAAAAATAAAAGGCAAGAATATAGAGTTCTTTGAATTGTTTGAATTGTTTGAAAGGACTCTCAAAAAAAATTGTGTGGTTGGTTTTTTTACCACATCAATTTAAAAAAAAGGTGAACATTTTGGTTTACCTAAAATATGTCACGAACCAATAACGCTAGCGAGTTGAATTAAATTTTATATTATATATTATGACGTGATACCAAACTAGTATATTTTTGGAAAAAAATCTAACTAACGGTTTTTTATAAATCAAAAAAACTAAAATACGAATATTTTATGAACAAAAAGTAATTTTATCTCCAAATCAATTTTTTGCAATAAAAAATAACGTTTTTGACATCTGGTTACATTTTGAGAAAAAATGGACAGTTTTTTTTTATAAAAAATAAAAATCTATAAAAAACATTCCTGAAAGTTGGTAAAAATTGATTTTCGACTTAAATATCTTTTCGAAAATTTAAGATTATGGCTTCTAACTAATTTTATCTTATAAGAAATATTGTTTGCAACATTCATTAACATCTTGAGAAAAATCGAATTGACAGTTTTTTTACAAAAAAATAAAAACCTAAAAAAAAAAACATTACTAAAAGTTCGTAAAAAATTAATTTTTACCCAAATATCTTTTCAAAAATTTGAGATTACGGCTTCAAAATAAATTTGTCTTATAAGAAATTTTGTTTTCAACATTCAGTAAAATTTTGAGAAAAATTGAATTGACAGTTTTCTACAAAAAAATAAAAACCTAAAAAAAAACATACTAAAACTTGGTAAAAATTTACTTTCGACTCAAATATCTTTTCAAAAATTAAAAATATTGACTTCAAACTAATTTTTTCTCACAGAAAATATTGTTTTCGACATTCAGTAATTTTTTTATAAAAATCCAAAAGTCCGTCTTTTCATAAAAAAATAAAATCTACAAAAAATAGTACCTACGCAAATTTGGTAAAAATTGATGTTCGGTTCTTGATATCTCGTGAACAATAGAAGATACTTACTTTAAATTAATTTCAATCATCCAATTTGTATTTGTTTATAATATAAGAAATAAAAACTTTTTAAAAATGCTACTAAATTTTGGTAAAAAAATCTAGTTGACAAAAATTGATTTTAAAATCAATCAAAATCATCATAATATGCAAAATATTGTTGTAAATTTTTAAATCTTTTAGAATAATTCAACTACAAGCCTTTAAAGCAAGACAAATCGACAGACGGGATGGGAAGTTATCAGTGTGGTACGCATTCCAACCTCTTTTTTTTTTAATTTCCAGTTCGCATTATTTTAGTGGGCTTCTATCTTGAATCACTTGTGATGCTTTTGCTAAAGTCTTTTAAGAAAGTCGTTATAATCATAGTTCGTAACAGTTGTATCAGACCCATTGGACACAAATGACGAATGTGAGTTTCCGTTGTTATAAAGCTAACCTAACTGAGGAAAAACGAAATAAGTTCATACAAACTAGAAAGACTTGTAACGGTCATATGCGATGAACCAAATTTTAAAATGACCTGAAATTAAGGCAACAATTAATATAATGTCCCTAAGGAGTATACATTTCTGGTAATTTGTAACAAAAACACAGCACAGTGTCCTGTAATTGAGAGCGTAATCAATTTAAACCTTACCATCTTTACTATTCTACAGCCACGAAAGCTTCTCAATGACTGGCAGTATGGCTTTAGTAGCAGAAACTAAATTCTGTGTCCTTAACGTAAGAACACAACCCAACCCAACCCCGATGTCGCTATCCATGATTGGAACTTGCATCCAGGAAACTAATCAACTTTCAGTACTCGATTTGTGTATTGTGTATCACAGATCACAGATCTTATGAAATGATCATATACCTTATGATTTCTTCGACGCACGAAGGTGCAAGAATTTGTTCACCTCTTCTGATCTGGCTGTTAAAAGGCTTTTGAAAATGATATAGGCGATAGAACTAAAACATTGTCATTATTCGGATACCGCTGAAATGTTTCATGTTTTTCTCTGTCTTACTGAAATTTTATAAACACTATTCTGTTGAGTTGGAGAGTTGCATTCCCCCCCTCAAACAATTCAGCCGTAATTAGCACACTTCCAGGAATGCTCATCAGTCTATCATTAAATTTATTTTCGGACGTACTATCAAGTATAGAGATTTCGTTTTTCTCTTCCATTTTAGTATTCAAAAATTTAAGACCGATGTCCACCGGTATCTCCTCTTAAATCCTTCCCTATTTTCATAATACCTTGCACTGTGTTCAACGTTAACATGTTGAAGGTATTAATGAACCCTTAAGTTCCACCGCTATAGGTTTCTATTGTCGAACGGTTGGAATTCTTTTGTTAAATGAACTTTACAAGCCTATAAGACCGAAGTGGTTATGCAAAATGCGGTTTAATGTCGTTTCTGGAGTGGTTATTTCAAAGACCGACGAACCTGGTTTTTTGTCAACACTACAGTAATATTGTAAGTTATTCAGAATGTAGTACCCGTGGCATGATGATAAGTGCGTTGGACTGTCATGCGAGAGGTCTTGGGTTCGATCCCTGCCTGTGCCACCTAAAGTTTTTTTTTTCACGGGTACTGCCTCTTGCGAGGAATTGAAAAATTCTCCAAGAGTAATTCCTGTCATGAAAAGTGCTTTCTCAAACTAACCGTTCGGATTCGGCATATAAACTGTAGGTCCGCTCCATCCCTGCAATTACTCACAAACAAGAATGGCTGAGAGTTGTAAGTCACTAGGCCCTGGTTCTCTACGGACTGTTGCGCCACCAAATTTTTTTTATTTTGTTTTTAATTCAAAATGTAATTCACGACCGACGACTCTAAGAGTCCTTTTGAATGGATAACTGATTATCTATTATTTCATTTTAAGTATTGGCAAACGTGAAAAGAACACAGCTTCAAAATTAATAGCTGTCCATATACTGGGCTTTCAAAATTAAAGCTCTTGTAAGAAAATTATATATTTTTGAAAATATTTTTTTTTTTTAAATCCGTGCCTTACAGAACAGGGCCAGATTTTAGGCTCTTTCCTGCAAACTTAATTGGTTTTTCCTTTTTTGAAGGTTTTATGTCTTCCTTTTACAGGGTGAAATGGCGAGTAAATGCAAATGATAGGGTAAAATAGTTGGCAATTTCTTGAAAATTCAAAAATCATTTATTAAATGTGATCTTCAGAAGATCATTGGTAACATTAAGAAATTTATTGGTTAGGTACACAGAGATATAAACTCAAATATAGCCATTCCTTTTTTTGTAGAGTAGATTTAAGGACACTTATTATATATTTTTTAGTACGAACTACTTCATAGATCACTTTTTAGAAACATGGGACTTAAAATTAAATTACTACAAGACTGGTAGGATATAAGAATTTTGAAATATACTTGCGACAAATAAAGAAATACAAACTTATCTTCAAGAGAAAGAAAATTAGAAGAACGTGTTTCGGGTCAGTTAGTTAACTATTACTATAATCGTTTCTCTAGGGATATATGAAAGAAACAGATATTGGAACAAAAAAAGGCATAATACGGTAGCAAAAAAAAAGGAAAAAGGATAGAGATAAAAGACTTATCATACAATAAATTGTAGCTTTTAAAAAAAGGACTTCAAACATTATGGATTTTTACATCTTATTAGAACTCAATAGTGAGAGGTTCGCTATAAATCAAATTTAGAAAGATTTTCAACCCCAAACAATATGGCTTCATCTAAGCATATTTACGAAATTATTCAAGTATTTTGACTTGACTTTTTATACATAAATGAAAAAGGCCAACAACCCTCAAAGTACACATAACATAATATCTTCGTACAAAATTTGCATATGTTTGTCCTTCTGCTGATGCGACTGCTGCTGATGCGACTGCTGCTGCTGCTTCTTCGGACTAGTCCTTATTTTTCCAAAAAAAAAAAACAAAAACAAAAACAAAAACGTATGATCATCTTGTTTGTGTGCATATTTATTATTATATGAAACATCCTTCGTCTCACATCTGTGAGTGTGTGTTCAAATATCCGAAGCCAGGACGCAGTCATTTCTTTTCCTGGCGCTTTAATTCCTTCACATATAACAAAGATTATGTTATGCACGACCAGGACACATCAACCGAAGAGGACATACCGAAATCATTATCATATCCTTGGTCACATATTCACATAGACATAAGCCACCCTCACTGCCTCTAGCGCTGGTCGGTTCCACCGCATCGCACAGTTATAACAATGGGGCCAACACTTCAACAAACATTGTTGGACGCTGACGAGCGACGTTTGTCCTGCATCTTTATTAAATTTATATGTACCTACTCTACCACGACGGGGAAAAGGACGACGCTGCTTATGATGGTTGGTGATGGTCTCGATTCTGGATTCTGGTTCTGGATTCTGGGTTCTAGGATAAAGGACAAAGGACAACAATGACGACTATGACGATGGAGATGAAGATGGAACGTGGTTTTCCATCCTTCATCATATATGGAAAAGGACGAGACATACAAATAAAGGTCCTATTCCTATTTCTATTCCTATATATGTTTGCCTCAATGATTCGCTTGAACAGAAAGAGAACATAAGAATAATACATCTTGGTACATTATTCCATCTAGCTCCAGAGGATGAATGTTTGGTATAATAATAAGAAATAGTTTAAGAGTCCTTTACATCAGGATTATGTGCACATATTTCATTATGAGTTATAATATTCTTTGCTGAGAGTGCGGCGGACACGGCACGGAAATTTATATAACTAGAACCCAGTACCTTGTACTGTATTCTTATAAGGTACGTATAAGGTTCGTATAAGGCTGACGGCTGAGGTAAAGAACAAAAAAAAGGACATCATGCCAAGTCGTGAAGATGAAGTAAGAAATTCGATGCGATGCGACAACGACGACGTTAGTCCTTCTCATTCTCCTTCCGTTGAAGTCATAAATTTAAATATCTATTCTTGCAAAATTTAACATGAAACCAATGTCAATGATGTGTAGCAAAGAAGGACATAAAATCACACATGCATATCGGTATATGATCTTAAGTACATATATACTATACACTATATACATACATATCTAAATTATATGTATGCATAGAAATTTGCAATTTTTTTTGTTCTAAGGATTTTGTGACACGGCTCATGGTGAAGTGCTTTTGTGAAGAGAGAAGAGGATTTGAGGACGATGCTCCTCAACATGTTGGTTGTACCTTGTTCCGTCTATACCAACCTTTACAAAACTTCATGTAATTGGAGTTCATTTTCTCGTGCGCCTTTAAGTATGTGACCAAAGTGGATGTGACTTCCATAAACACAAACGGGTCCTTCAGTGCACTCCATTTCTTTGCATCTTTCGAACCCACCTCTGCGCTGCTGATGTGATCCCCTAAAGGGTTTGTTATTCGTTCGTTCCGTTCGCTCGTTCATATACATAAGTTTATGTTTGTTCGTTCGTTCGTTCGTTTGGATGGTGACATTGTGTCGAGTTTCACTTTTAAGGGAACGGGACTTAGGGTGGTTGGGGGTCCTGATACGACAGCAGCAAAATACAAACAAAAAAAGAAAATTAAGGAGGAAAAAACTTGTTAATACAATATGAACGTGTCCTTGCAGCAGGAATTATTATATCAATTAAATTTTAATGGTTTCATGGTGTGAACAATCCTCAAATGAAGTGCATTACTGTTCGTTCAAGTCAAGGAGGAGCAGTGTTTTGTAGGATGTGTGTAAGTATCCACTCCAGGATGCTTTATATTGTATAATCTGTTGTTGTTTTCTTTTCTTTTGTTTCTTTTCGATGTGATGCCTGCTCCTGATCTTAATTGAATGGTATTGGCAAATGGTGTCTATACAAGAGATAGTGTCTTTTTTGCATGTTGCTCAACAGAAGATAGTACATTTTGCTAAGGATATAACGTAATGGTGATGATGGTGGTGGTGGCGACGATGACGGCGGGAATGTCTTTTATGCACCATTAAAATGAAATCAGCGAATGATTGATAGCACCAGGATAAAAATACATATCCTTAAATATACCTCATCCTATAAATCGTCTTTTTTTGTATTTTTTTTTTTAATAAAATGTCACAGGACATTGGCGGTGACAATGATAAAAATATAAGTATGAGAAACAATAACCCTCCAATAGTAATAATAATAATAACAATAATAAGGACTTTTATTGTATACATATATATATATTTGTGTGTAAGGATGGTAGACGCACGTGGTTCTCCAGGAATTCTGATGATGATGATAAAGAGGACGACGAGCGACGCATTAGGGTGCTGCTGACGAGACGGGAAAAAAATAAAATCTAACAAAATTGAGTTCGTGATTTCTTTATTATTTGACTTCTTATATGCGATGATGTGATTTATCCCGAAAGGACACAAAAACCACAAATCGCGCTAAGAATAGAGATGATAAAAAAAACAACATAAATATATAAAATACCTATGTATATATATATAAATCCCTATATAATATTCTTTATGGTTGATGGATATTTTGTATTCGTTTTTCTTATCCCAAATTGGAGCGTAAGGATTTTTTGTTGTTGTTGTTGTTATTGTTGCAAAAGATGATTGAAAGGTGTGTGTACTCAAAGACTTCGTGTTAAAAGATGGATTTATGTGGATTTGTGTGAACGGAAATGGGAAGTAAGAAAATTTTCTGACTCATAATCTTTAGATGGCAGAGGAGGCTTGATATTGGAATGGTTGAAGTCCTTCAATCAATTATTGTTTGCATTCAAAGCCGCAATAATCCAACAAACGTCAATAACGCACGACAACGACGACGATGGTGATGATGACGACACTTCACTTTACTATACTACACACCAAAATTAAAGGTGACAACCAGGAGTGTCCATTGAGTTATATACCTATACAAAGTTTATTAAGATAAGGATATAAGATGGTTTAAGTTGATGGACTTTTGATGGCAAGTTATTTAAACAGGATTCTGTTTGATATTTGAAGAGATTATAATATAACTGCGATGTGGTTTTGAAGAAATAAAGTGCTATATTTAAGTCTTGTATTTTATATATATATGCATAATCAAATTGAAGAAATCATGAGATAGGACATATGTATGTTAAAGAAATATTTGTATAGATGAAAACAAGTTAAGATAGAAAAGCTATTTGTAAACATCATATAAAATGTTACATTTATCATGCATAAGAATACTATGCGTTAAGTAAACCTACATACATACATATGTAAAAATTTTGTGATTTGATTTTTGAAAGAAAGAAGCCTAAAGATGTGTATATTTGAAATAAAGTTGTCAAATTTTATAAGAATATACAAAAGGGTGGTGTTGTCTTTTTTGCTAATTTAGTATTCAAATAAAAGCCAAAAGTTTTCTTGTATTACCCAAAGAAAAAAAAACACGCAGAAAACCATAAGTTTTACTCAAAAATTAGTGCAGTTATGTTTATTTTCATATTAATATAGATTTTCAAGATTATAAAAAAGGAAAAACATTTAAATTAATAAAGCAGAAAAATTGAGACAAAATTAAAAATAAAACAAACAAATATTCCAAAATGTTCACAAAATTTTTAAAGTTTTGTTTCTATTTAAAAAAAGACAATTTTTCGAGTCTCAAATCTTTTTTATATCAATAACAACTTACGTCTTATTTAGACTACAGACAGTTGAAGCTTCTGTTACAATTTTAAGGCTGAACCGTTGCTTGGGTATGATAAGGTCATTTTTTTTTTCGAAAAATACAATCATTAACAATCTTCCAAAGTAAGGATCTTAACGTTAGTGGATCACATAAAACACCCACGTTCCAATAGATTATGTATGTGTAAGTATTGTACGGTCACGAATTGTTTTTCCGTCAAACCGGGATCTCTAATATAATCGATTAGGACTTAAGTCGATCCTGGTTGATACTCTGATCAAAACCAGAGGTAGCAAAAGTTCTATTCCCGATAAGTAACCGAAATTGCAAAATTTGCTAAATTTGTTAAATTTTCTAAATTTGAATATCGCGAAAACAATAAGACAAACAAATCAGCGAGTGGAACCAAAGCGAAAGATGATACTCAAGTTCAAGTTACACAAAAGAAGGGCTCGTTTATTCAAATGTCGCTCTTTTTATAACATTTATTTACTTACAACTAAGGCGAATTCAATATTGGAAAAAATGGCGACTGGTATAATTTGCGCGCCAGATTTAAATTCAAAAAAGAGGCTGGGATGCGACCTACACTGATAACTTCCCATCCCGTCTGTCGATTTGTCTTGCATAAAAAGTTTGTCTATATGTATCAATTTTTACCAAATTTGCGTACTTTTTTTTGTAGATTTTATTTTTTTTTATGAAAAAGCGGACTGTTGCATTTTTAAAATTACTGAATACAGAAAACAATATTTTCTGTGAAATAAAATAAGTTTGAAGAAAATATTTGTAATTTTTGAAAAGCTATTTGAGTCGAAAGTAAATTTTTACCAAGTTTTAGTATTGTTTTTTTTTTAGGTTTTTATTTTTTGTACAAAAAAAAACTTTCAATTCGATTTTCCTCAAAATTTTATCGAATGTTGAAAATAATATTTCTTATATGTTTAAATTAGTAAGAAGCCATTATCTCAAATTTTTGAAAAGATATTTGAGTCGAAAAACAATTTTTACCAACTTTTATTAAATTTTTTTCCGGTTTTTAATTTTTTTGTAAAAAAACTGTCAATTCGATTTTTTTCAAAATTTTACTGAATGTTGACAACAATATTTTTTGAAAGATAAAAGTAGTTTAAAGCCAAAATCTCAAAATTTTAAAAAGATATTTGAGTCGAAAACCAATTTTTACCAACTTTTATTAATTTTTTTTAGGCTTTTATTTTTTAGAAAAAAACGATCAATTCAATTTTTCTCAACATTTTTCAGAATATTGAAAAAAATATTTCTTATAAGATAAAAAAAGTTTAAAGCCTTAATCTCAAGTTTTTGAAAAGATATTTGAGTCGAAATTCAATTTTTACCAACTTTGAGTATTGGTTTTTTTTAGGTTTTTATTTTTTATAAAAAAACTGTCAATCAGATTTTTCTAAAAATTTTATCAAATGTCAAAAACATTATTCTTCGTTGCACAAAATTGTTTTGGAGATGAAATCATATTTCAGTAGTAAAATTTTCGAGGTGACAAATTTTTTTATAAAAAAAAAACCGTTGATTGGATTTTTTTCTTAAAAATATAAATGTTTTGTATCACATTACAATATATAATATAAAATTTAATTAAATTCTCTAGCGTCATTAGTTCACGAGATATTTAGGTTTAACCAAAATGTTCACCTTTTTCTTTAAACTGCTATGGTAAAAAAACCACCCACGCAATGTTCTTTAGAGCCCTTTCTGCATCTTTGTGCCTTATTGTCTGTATAAAAAAATTTATTTGAAGTCGATATCTTTACTGGTTCTTGAGCTATGGATGACGAAAAAACGCCGCGAACGTACGGACGTACGAGCGTACGTACACACGCACGCACAGACCTTGAAACGTCGAGAAATTTCAAAACTTCGACAAATCGGACCGATTACAATAACTTCCTATGGAAAGTTAATAATTAGCAAACTATTTAGTTCGTTACTATTTCTGAATACTTTAAAATGCTCCAACAAATATTTTTATTTGAAACAACATTAGCACATAGACTTCCACTATAAAATGTACCACCTTTTTGCGTCGACACGTTTAAATATGTGTTGGATTTATGCTTTTTTATCATCACCCCATTTCAAAGCTTCATTGAAAATGTTGCTTCTTCACTAGGCTATATTCTGACATGTGTTCTTTCCAGAATATTGTCATTGCTTTCACTTTCATCACTGACCTCTTGCGTTTCGGTTGCGTTTTGAAGATCTTTATTCTATTCATGGATATCTGCAAATGAAAAACTGAATTGAAAAAGAGGTATTGTGCGTTCTTGTTGGAATTTAATTGGTGAACAAATCCTTTTTCTCAAAATAGCTAGTGGAATTTCCCCTTCACAGTCTTCTTCATCTTCTATAGACTTTAAAATTTTCGCACAGCATTTTGCTGGTGGTTCCTTTTCAAAATGTAGCCAACAGCGCTTCTAACATCAATTTCTTTAAGGCTTCAACAATATCAGTCTTTGTGGCAACAATTCATGCCAAAGGACTGTTTCCATAGAAAAGTTTTGTAAGTTTTCTGGCATTGGCTGTTTGAGCGGCGGCGGCGGCGTGATGTTTGCTAACAAAAATATTGCAGTTATTGTCGTCTGATCTCCTGTTTCTTGCCAGTGGTACAAAAGAATATACACACCACCCAATATCAATACAAAAAAAAACACCAATAACAAAAAATGATAAGCCACTCAGCACAGCACATCACAGTGAGTACCATCCCATCCTTACTTTCCCCCTCTTCCACAGTTGCACAGCCTAGCTTATGTGTTAAGTTTTCATCTCGAAGGAACTGGTGCATATGCTAGTTTGTGTTCTAGCAGATTTTTGAATTAAGATTTACTGTTTTGCATCACAGGATCGGATCGATTCTCGCCACTGCTAAGGCATAACACTAGTAGTGAAGGGTATCGAACACTATTCTGTGTTTCAACTCAGCGAATTTTATTCTCAATTTTATCTGTATTGGTTTTAGTATTTTTTTAATTTGCAATGACTGGATATTTTAGAGTAGACTATTGTAATATTCGTGGGCTAAGGGCAAATTTTTTGTTGGCATACCGCCATACTGTTTCATACAGGCCAGCTGTTTTGGCAGTAAGTGAAACCCAAGTAGGTGAGGATTCATTGGTATAGCTTGGTAGCTTTATTATTTTCCCATCATGGCCTCGCCATATACATTAGGAATGATGTTGCTTATCAGCTCTTACCACAATATGGTCTTTGCACCAATTCCTTTTTTAATTAGGTGTATGTGGTTTAAATTCTCCGGAAATAAGCAATTCATTTACCACTGCTTCCTTTATCGAAGCCCAAATTTAAACAGATAGTCCAGTCAATAAATGACCCAAAATGAGGTATAGAGTGCGTGAGCAGGTAACTAAGTGATTCCTTCAGAAACTTGTTCAGGGGGCTTAGGTTGTTAACATACCAAAAGTCCTGACTCCTAGGTGATGAGCATCAACTTCTCGTGAATTTGATGCTTTGTCTGATTCCATCCAAAGAATTGTTTCGTCATACCCTCGCACTGAAATCGTTGTTACGGGCGATTTCAATGTACACAATTCTTCATGGCTTCAACATTCAGGCCAGACAACACCCGATGGAGTGTGTGTAGAAATCTTCGCTGAGTTGAACTACCTAACTCAGCTGGTCAACGAGCCGAATATCGGACGTTGAAGGTCGAGCAGAAAACACTCTTGACTTGTTTCTTACCTCTGACCCTGATAAGTACGAGTACACTGTTAGTGTTATATCTCCTCTAGGCACATCTGACCATTGTGTTATATCAGCAAATTTCTCGTGTCAAAATCGTTTAGTTAAAGAAAGAGCTCCTAAGAGAACCGTTTGGCAATATGAGAAATCCAACTGGGACGGTCTCAATAATTATTTCAGGATCTTAAACTGGTCACTATGCTTCCTCGATAGTGACGTTGACGCCAGCGCTGATATGATCACAAGTTTAATTCTCCTGGGAATGAGAACTTTTATTCCGAACAGGGCTAAAAGTATCAGACCTAAGGAAAACGCATGGTTTGATGCGAACTGTAAAGAGGTTATTAGGGCCAAAGAGGTAAGTTTCCATTGCTATAAAGCCAACCGTACTGAGGAAAGCCGGAAAAAGTTCAAACAAGCCAGGCCAGGCCTACAACGCCCACATTCGACGGACCAAATTTTACGGCAAAAAATACTGCAATGTCCCAAAGACAGTAAAAATGTTTGGTCATTTGTAAAAAACATGACGAATCCTTCCTCTTCATCGGTTCCTACGCTCGTTGTCAATGACACTCCTTTTGTTAGCTCTTTAGAGAAAGCTTATCTCTTCGTTAGGCAGTTCGCCGCCAATTCTACGCTGCCAGTGAGTGTTATGACTCCGCCTGTACTTGAGCGAGTTAGTGATTCTATGGGACCAATCTTTTTTCGCACTCGTACTGTGGCAAGAGTCCTTAGAGATCTAAACACACATAAATCCGCTGGCCCGGATGGTATCCCTGCTATTGTTCTGAAGAGGTGTTCTTCAACGCTTGCAAAACCACTGCAAAAGCTTTTTTATCTGTCCTACTCCTCAGGTCTCGTTCCGAGTGGATGGAAAACCGCATTTGTCCAGCCTATTCCCAAAAAAGGCGAATCTTCCTCACCCTCTAATTATCGACCGATTGCACTTACGTCTCTTCTTTGCAAGGTCATGGAAACGCTGATAAATTATCAGCTTAAGAAATATCTCGAAGATCGAAAGCTTCTTAATGACCGGCAGTACGGCTTTCGCAGTCCAATGGTGATCTCATGGTTCATCTCACCGAACAGTGGAACAAATCTTTACATATCGCTTTGGAGAAAGTAAGATTATTGTTCAAAAGCATTTGATAGGGTTTGGCATCAGGCCCTCTTATCGAAAATTCGTGCTTTTGGTTTTCACGAATCTCTGCTTCATTGGATTAGTAATTACCTTTCGGATCGTTCAATACAAGTAGTATTGGATGGGTTCGAGTCTGAAAACCACAAAATAAATGCTGGTGTGCCCCAGGGCTCTGTTCTATCTCCAACACTCTTTCTCATTTTTATTAATGATCTCCTGTCTGCAACTTCTAATCCAATACATTGTTTCGCTGACGATAGTACTCTCAGCTTTTCATATTCGTTTTTAGACTCACATCCCTCTTCTTCGGATGTGGAACTGCAACGACAAAATATGATAAGCTCATTAAATTTCGACCTAAACAGCATTGTTCAATGGGGATTAAACCGCGTAGAATTGAATGCTTCGAAAACGCAATGCTGTCTTGTATCGTTAAAGCGAGATATACCCCCATTGCCATTATCAATGGATGGCACTTGCATCAATGAGACTGAACACCTCGATATTCTCGGTATGTGTGTCACCAACCACCTCTTGTGGAACGATCACATACGCGATGTCGCCAAAAATGCCGCAAGATGTTTGGGTTTCCTTAGGCGATGCAAGAAATATTTCACCCCTTCTGATCTGGCTGTTATCTACAAGACTTATATACGTCCAAAGCTTGAGTATAACTCCCATCTCTGGGCTGGTGCCCCTGCAACTTACTTAAGCCTCTTGGATAGTATAGAACGTAGAGCATTTAAATTGATAGATGATAATATCATCATAAGTTCATTTACTTCGCTGGAACATCGTCGTAAGGTCTCTTGTCTGACCCTTTTTTGCCGTTATTTTAACGGCTTATGCTCTAGTTAAATAGCCAGGTGCATTCCTCCCCTTCAACAGTTTAACCGTAATACTCGCGCTTCTAGGAATGCTCATCAGTATACCCTCGAGCCCAACTTCGGCCGTACTGTCAAATACAGAGATTCGTTCTTTAGCCGTTCTACGCGAATGTGGAATGCCTTATCACATTCTGTCTTTCCTAGTCATTGCAATATTCAGGAATTCAAAACCAATGTGCGCCGACATCTCCTTTTAAACCCTCTCTCCTCATCGTAGTTCTCACACTGTGCCTCTTCATAATAAGGGTAGTAATATCCCCTTGAGTGTGTGCTTATTATGAAAAAAAAAATACATACCAATTTTTAAAAATAACACTTGTCATCCATGATGATTTAGAGCAACTTTAGTCAAAAGAAGATTCAAAATAACTAAAAGATCGAGGATTTTTTGCCTTTCCTGACTCTTTAATTTCAACGCTATTTATCCCTGTGTTGCGTTTGTATTAGTTAGAAAAAGGGCGCGTGTTTTTCTGTTTTTCTTCCAGGAGCATTTTATTCTTGAGATGATCTGTTTTTTTTTTTTCAGGTAGTTCCTTCCAAAATAAGCTTGATTTGCCGACATTATAAATTTGATCGTGAGACAGAAATAGGTCTTTAATTTTGGCTTTTAACATGTTTTTTAAAGGGTCCACAAGGTCAGGTATAGAAGATAACTTTTCTCCACTTGTTTTGATATAACGATGTTTAAATTGTTGCAACCAGTACTAGGATTACTAGCTTTCAATTTCATTAGTTTTTGAATGAATAAATCAGTTTTTTTCATTGACCATTTAAATCCATTTACTAAATATTTTATTTAGCGGTTTAAGGAACCAACGGTGTTAAATAAAAAGTAACTCATATAAGTTCATTATTTTTAAAATATTTTTGACAATCTTAATATAAGTATCTTAAAGTGTTATTATGAAATATATGTTTATGAAAAACTTGAAAAATCTACTTTAATAAAAATGCAAAAACACATGGTGTTTTTGTTAAGAATTAATATTTTTTAGTAATGTTTTTGAATAATTGTCATCCCTGAATTTACTTCGCTCTTTGCTTAACTTATTATGTACTTATATACTGATGTTGTACTGTATCATTCCAATGACACTCTTTAAACTAAGTACATACATCACA
Organism: Eupeodes latifasciatus; assembly: GCA_920104205.1. Lineage (NCBI taxonomy): Eukaryota > Metazoa > Arthropoda > Insecta > Diptera > Syrphidae > Eupeodes > Eupeodes latifasciatus. The sequence continues at coordinate 41,151,680 of OV049925.1, read as the reverse complement.
GTTTTTTTTGTAACAACTATTCTTATTATGTAATATACAGTTCCTCTCGAGGCTTTAAACCGAACGGTCGTCTTTTTTCTTTTTTTGCAACAGGTTATGGGCCCAGTTGCGTGCACATAAAAAAAAAGGTGTTGTTTGGTCGGTTATGCACATGTGTAGGTTGAACGGTAGAATTTAGTTAATTATTTTAAATAAATTAAAATTAGTAAAATAACTAAACCTAGGTATACTGAGACGCAAAAATTATTTTATGTAGTAAGTTTTGCCGACGATTAGTGTGCGGACTACAGAATTGTGTATATTATTTTATATAGCCTTGGCAAATTTTTTATCATGTCGAACAGTAATGATGAAATTAAAATTGAGAAGCTCATAAATGGTGACCAATGGAATATTTGGAAATTCCAAATAAAAATCATCCTATGTTCTTCTGACCTACTAAAATATGTAACGGGGGAAGAATCAAGGCCAACAGCAGCTACTCCAGGGGTGAAGGTGGAAGAACTTCCCGTTAAATTAAACTTGTGGTCTCTTTTAGACAGCAAGGCGCAACGGGTAATTGTGACATCGGTGGGTCAGCAGCCACTTCTTCACATTATCAATTGCAAGACCGCCAAAGACATGTGGGATAAACTTCACAGTGTATACGAACTAAAATCTAAGACCAGTATACACATGCTGCAGCAGCAGTTTTACAGCTTCATTAAAGACCCTCAAGATGATATTGCGATGCACATATCAAAGTTGCAGACTATTGTGCAGCAGTTAGCTGATGTAGGGGAAAGTGTTTCATCTTCCATGGTAATCACTAAAATACTTATGACTCTTCCACCTTCGTATAGCCATTTTTATAGTGCATGGGAATCGACAGCTTCCGATCAGCAGACACTCGAAAATCTAACCACTAGGCTTGTAATGGAAGAGGCTCGTATGAGCTCCAATAGTGTTTCTAGTGCAGGGGGTTCTAATGCTTTTGTTGCGAACAACCAAAGTTCGTGGAAGAAGCCATCTAATAAAGGCAAGTCGCAGACAAAACCAGGGAAGTGTTTCATATGCAAGGAAAGGGGGCACTGGAAGAAGGACTGTCCCAAGAGAATGAAAGAAAGTGAGGGCTCTAGTGCTAAGCGAGGTAATGCGTTTATTTGCGAGGTTCTTCTGGCTCAAGGAGTTTCTGAAGATGAAGCATGGTTCCTAGATTCAGGTGCGAGTGATCATATGACCAGCAGAAAAGAGTGGTTTGAAAATTATAAACAGTTTGAGAAGCCAGTTGTCGTTAGATTAGGGGATGGAAACACGATTAATGCTTTTGGGAAAGGGAATATTAATGTTCTGTCCTATAATAACTCTACTTGGGAAGAAAATTATTTAGCAAATGTCTTATATGTTCCCGAAATTCGTCTTAACTTATTTTCCCTTAATTGTGCGCTAGACAAAGGCTTAAAACTATTTTCGGATAGCTCAAAATGTGAGATTTATCGAGGTAATACATTGCTTGTAGTGGGAGTTCGACAGGCAAAACTATTCAAGTTGCTTATGAAGGTGATAAAAGGTTCTGAAAATGAAGTGTGTGCAAATGTGGTTGCTAGAGACAAAACACCTTTGCGTATTTGGCATGAAAGACTAGGGCACCAAAGTATAGCTCACGTAAGAAATGTTCTTAAGGCTAGAGACATTCCTTTTGGAGATGATGAGTCATTTTTTTGCGAGGACTGCGTCATTGGAAAGCAGCATCGGGCAGTTTTTAAACAAAGTCAAAATAAAGCGAGCTGTGTTGGAGAGTTGGTGCATTCAGATCTATGCGGTCCAATGCAAAAGAATTCTATTGGTGGTTCAAAGTTTTTTTTGCTTTTTAAGGATGACTTTTCGCACTTCAGAAAAGTTTTCTTCATCAAAGAAAAGACTGAAGTGCAAGGCTTGATAAGAAAATTTTTGAGTTTAGTTGAAGCTGAGACCGGAGTGAAAGTTAAGGTCATACGAACAGATAATGGCCTTGAATTTACCAATAAAGAGGTTCAAAGCATTTTGTCCCAGAATTGTGTACTACATCAAAAGACAGTGCCGTACACACCAGAGCAAAATGGTCGCGCAGAAAGAGAAATGAGGACCATAGTTGAGGCTGCAAGGACTATGATTCATGGCAGGAACCTGGACCTTAATCTATGGGCTGAGGCAGTTAACACAGCTGTTTTTGTTCTCAATTGTACTGGCACAAGTCCAGTGAAAGGTAAAACTCCCTTTGAGCTATGGTTTGGGAAACAGGCTGAAATAAGAAGCTTCAGAGTTTTTGGTGAAGATGTTTTTGCTCACGTTCCACATCAAAAACGTCGCAAATGGGATAAGAAGTCGAGGAAAGGAGTATTTGTCGGATACGAAGAGGGTGTGAAAGGTTTTAGAGTTCATTTTCCAGGAACTAATAGTATAGAAATCTGTAGAGATGTTGTTTTTAATGGCAATGGCCTTTCAAAACCTACAGAGTGTTCCATCTCAAAGTCGAATTGTCCTGAAAGTACACAATTTATATTGCGAGGCATAGATTCCAATGATGATCAAGGACAAATTGAGGCTGGTGGTGATGCTGGAGGCGGTACTGGTGGCGATGCGGGTGGTGACGCTGGAGGTGATGCTGGTGGTGATGCTGGTGATAATGGTGTTGATGCTGTGGGTGATGCTGGTGGTGGTGATAATGACTTTGATGATGTTTTTGAAGAAGCTATTTGTGTTGATGAAAACGATAAAAATGGTGAACAAGCTAGAAAAGAAAAAGTCGGCAAAAGTAAAGGCCTAGGAGAATCAACTTTAACTATGAAAGATCGCTTGAGAAGTAAATCGAATAATGTACAAGGTGAAGTTCATTGTTGCATTGAAGAAAGTTTTGCATTTCTAGCTGAATCTTTTATACCAATGACTTTTGAGGAAGCAATTAATTGTGAAAACTCGGAAGAGTGGAGAGCATCTATGGACGAGGAAATTAATTCGCTAGACAAAAACGGAACTTGGAAATTGGTGCATCTACCTAAGGATCGTAAGATTGTTGACACAAAGTGGGTGTATCAAATAAAAAGTGCAACCGAAAATGAAGACAAACGATTTAAGGCCAGATTAGTGGCTCGTGGATTCAGTCAAAAGTTTGGTGTGGACTACTCTGAAACTTTTAGTCCCGTAGCTAAGTTTTCATCAATTCGAGCTATTTTGAGTATTGCAGCGTCAGAAAAATTACACCTTAAGCAATTTGACATTAAAACAGCCTTCTTAAATGGAGATATTAAAGAAGAAATTTTCGTTCATCAGCCAAAGGGGTATGAAGACGGAACAGGTCGAGTTTGTAAGCTACAAAAAAGTTTGTATGGACTACGACAGGCTTCTAGGTGTTGGAATAAAACTTTTTCTAAGCTTTTAAAAGATTTTAGTTTAGTTCCTTGTGATGCTGATTCATGCGTTTACGTTACTCATCAAAATGGAAGAAAAATGATCCTGGGTATTTACATTGATGATGGTCTTGTAGCAGCAACTTCTAAAGATGACATTTTTAAGCTATGTAAAAATCTGGAGCAAAATTTGGAGGTTAAAATTTTTCCTGCAAGACACTTTCTTGGTTTGGAAATAAGAAGGTTTTCCGACGGTTCTATTCATCTGAATCAATCGAAATATACTCGAAGATTGGTATCTAAATTTAATATGGATGATGCTGCTCCTATGGCAACTCCTGCGGATACTTCGATCAATTCAGTTGGTGGTTTTTGTGAGGCAGCTGAGACAACAAAGTTCCCTTTTCGTCAAGCAGTGGGTAGCTTGATGTATCTTATGGTGGCAACAAGGCCAGACATATCGTATGCTGTTGGATGTGTCAGTCGTTATTTGGACAATCCAACTCAAGTTCACGTCAACATGGTGAAGCGAATCTTGCGCTACCTCAAGGGAACGGACGAATATGGTATATTTTTTAAAAGTACTAAATTTAAATTCTCTTGTTTTAGCGATGCAGACTATGCTGGAGACGTAGTTACAAGGCGTTCTACCAGTGGCTTTGTATTCATGATGGGTACTAGCTGCATTGCATGGGCTTCACAAAGACAACAATGTGTGGCCCTATCGACAACCGAAGCTGAGTTTGTAGCAGCTTGTCAGGCGGTAAAGGAATTGGTTTGGATTCAACAACTCTTAAAAGATTTGATCAGGGATCAAAGTGCTAAACCAGTATTGTTTGTTGACAACCAGGGTGCCATCAGACTCATTAAGAATCCCGAATTCCATAAGCGTACGAAGCATATTGATGTTCGATTCAATTTCATACGTGAAAAATACGAAGATGGGCTATTTGAATTGGAATACGTTTCAACCCAGAACCAAGTTGGAGATGTTTTCACAAAGGCTTTACCAAAAGACAAGTTTCAACGTTTTCGATTTATGATGGGAGTAGCTCCTCCTTTTGCTAATTAAATTGTAATTTTGTAAACTGAAATTAATTTTTTTAAATTTTTTTTTTGAACTTAAAATGAAATATTTTTTTTTAAAACATTGTAAAAAGTGGGAGTGTTAAGAATTAATATTTTTTAGTAATGTTTTTGAATAATTGTCATCCCTGAATTTACTTCGCTCTTTGCTTAACTTATTATGTACTTATATACTGATGTTGTACTGTATCATTCCAATGACACTCTTTAAACTAAGTACATACATCACAGTTTTTTTGTAACAACTATTCTTATTATGTAATATACAGTTCCTCTCGAGGCTTTAAACCGAACGGTCGTCTTTTTTCTTTTTTTGCAACAGTTTTTTTTCCTCTAAAGCTATGCTTTGTCTTATGGACGGTTTTGAGTATTTGAGTATTTCGCATTTAAAGGGTTTTAGTGCTGCTGCGGAAGTATTTTCTGTGCGTGTTTTATAATTACTCTTAAACACTAACCTTAAAAATTAATTCGATAGTTTGATTCACGTAACTGGCTTACTTTGTGCAAAAATTAATTAGTTGTGTCCTTCCTGAAGTTAAGTACAGGGTGCGACAGAGCCGACTGACGAGTTTTGTTGGGCTATAATTAACGAACAGTAAAACTTAGAGACAATTTTTTTTTTATTTAAATCAGTGTTCAATCCTATTTTTAAAAATTATTTTTTGAAAATTATATCTCCAAGATGGCGGCCGTCAGCATTGATACACTGTTGTAGACGATCTCTGAAGCTTTCACATGATTTTCGGCACATTTCGACTGGTATGGCCTCGATTTCCGCTGTGATTTTCTGTTTAATTTCTTCTATGGTATGTGGGCGATGTCTGAAAACCTTATCCTTAAGGTAGCTCCAAAAGAAAAAAATCACACATGCTTAAATCTGGGGACCGTGCTGGCCAGCCTATGTCTCCTCTCAGAGAGACTAACCGCCCAGGGAACATTTGTCGTAAGACAGCAAGTGAAATTCGAGCTGTGTGCGCTGAAGCTCCGTCTTGCTGAAACCATACATCTCCGAAATCATGTTCTTCAGCCATTTCCTGCAACCTTTGCTGAAGATAAGTTTCCAACATCACAACATACCGAGCGGACGTGACAGTGACGGTCCTGTTCTCGTCCTCAAAAAAGTAGGGGCCGATCATCCCAAATTGGGACACAGCACACCACACGGTCACTTTAGGAGAGTGGAGTGGTTTTTCATGGAGCTGCCGTGGGTTATTCGCAGCCCAGTATCGAACATTTTGTTTATTTACAGTTCCAGAAAGATGAAAATGGGCCTCATCGCTACAGAAAAAAGTTGATATCGGAGGAATTTGTAGAAGATATTGCTGACAGAGATTTTTGTGGTTGTTAAGGTCAGTAAAGCATTTAACTCTTGGCCAAGCATTAATTTATAGGGATGGAATGATAAATCTTCGTGAAGAATTCTCCTCAAATAACGGTCTGAGATTCCCAAAGCTACCGCGTGTTTCCGGGCTGAGCGTCTTGGTGAATGCTCAATTGACTCTCTAACCAACTGCACATTTTCGGGGGTTTTTACCGTTCTGGATGCTCCGTGTACAAGTCTACTTAGGGTACTTCCAGCTTCTTCCAAATTCCGTATCCAAAATTTGATAGTGTTTGCAGAAGGAACAGATGCACGCACGACGAAACCACGATGTATACCTGTCCAGGCCATGGTTACGAATAAAAACGGCATTACCGTACAATTCAAAATATACCACTTATTAAGGCCTACTCTTATCTTATCACAGGCTAATGACCTCATTAAACTCGTCAGTCGGCTCTGCCGCACCCTGTATTTAATTTGGAATTCCCTACACCTTTTATACTTTCATAGAATTTAGGACGTCTTTGTTCACACTATTTTTGTGACGTCATGTTTTTTTTCCAGAGTTTGACTTGAAACAAACACTCAAGCACTCAAGCTATCCCATCGAACTGTTCTTTTTTTGATCTTTGATCAATCAAAATCTTTTAGCATTGAACTATGGCGTATAGTACATTTTAAAAATGCTTTTATTTAAAACGATTAATTTTTGATACTCGTATTATTGACAGTAAAGTTCTTTGAAAACCTTGAGTTTCTGTGGAAAGCTGACTTAATCTATATAAAATTCTTTAAAAAAAAATGTATAGGTACATATACGCCCAAGTGTACCATATTGAATATTTAATTGTCTTCGTCGAGTTCGAGTTACAATAAAACAAAGGAATATTTATGGTAGCATATTTTGATTGTTCTACATAACATTAAGTTATCATGACCATTATTTCAACTTTTAGTAATTTTGCTTTGTGAATTATTTACTTAATGTTGAAACCTAAATTTATTGATTCTTAAATATAATGGATGTGCGCAAACTTTCATACTCTATCTTAGCTGCGGCCCTGAAGTCAGCTAACATTTTATTTGAATTTAATGTCGTGAAATTGAGCCAAATTTCAAAAATTGTTTCTTATTTCACATTTGTAAGGTGTAATAAAGCCAATTTCCAACAGTTGGTCTTTATACACTTAAATAAAGTGAAATAAAACCAAATTGGTTTGTCAGTAATAATGGGTGATTGTTTTGAGGTTAGGATTTTCATGCATTAGTATTTGACAGATCACGCGGGATTTCAGACATGGTGTCAAAGAGAAAGATGCTCAGTATGCTTTGACATTTCATCATGAATAGACTTACTAACGAGCAACGCTTGCAAATCATTGAATTTTATTACCAAAATCAGTGTTCGGTTCGAAATGTGTTTCGCGCTTTTTTATCGACAAATTTTGTTCAGCGATGAGGCTCATTTCTGGTTGAATGGCTACGTAAATAAGCAAAATTGCCGCATTTGGAGTGAAGAGCAACCAGAAGCCGTTCAAGAACTGCCCATGCATCCCGAAAAATGCACTGTTTGGTGTGGTTTGTACGCTGGTGGAATCATTGGACCGTATTTTTTCAAAGATGCTGTTGGACGCAACGTTACGGTGAATGGCGATCGCTATCGTTCAATGCTAACAAACTTTTTGTTGCCAAAAATGGAAGAACTGAACTTGGTTGACATGTGGTTTCAACAAGATGGCGCTACATGCCACACAGCTCGCGATTCTATGGCCATTTTGAGGGAAAACTTCGGAGAACAATTCATCTCAAGGAATGGACCGGTAAGTTGGCCACCAAGATCATGCGATTTGACGCCTTTAGACTATTTTTTGTGAGGCTACGTTAAGTCTAAAGTCTACACAAATAAGCCAGCAACTATTCCAGCTTTGGAAGACAACATTTCCGAAGAAATTCGGGCTATTCCGGCCGAAATGCTCGAAAAAGTTACCCAAAATTGGACTTTCCGAATGGACCACCTAAGACGCAGCCGCGGTCAACATTTAAATGAAATTATCTTCAAAAAGTAAATGTCATGGACCAATCTAACGTTTCAAATAAAGAATTGATGAGATTTTGCAAATTTTATGCGTTTTTTTTTTTTTAAAAAGTTCTCAAGCTCTTAAGAAATCACCCGATACAAAGAAACATTGTATACACTCAAATTCGCAAGTACCCCAAATCGTATGTTGTGCCCAAGCAGAATGGTTGCATACCTTACCGTAAAAATAAGTTGGTCTTATTTCTCAAAATTGTTTGGCCTTTGTAAGAGTGCAATATGACCAACTGCTGAAAATTGGCCTTATTTCACTTTTGTAAAGGGTAATAATGTCCCGTTTTGAAAGTTGGTCTTATTTCACTTGACCTTATTTCACGGCATCTTTGAATCTGCAAATTAGGAATTCCAAAACTCACCTTCTTTTTTGAATTGAAAATATTGACATGGCAAACTTTTTTTAAATATTAACAAAATTAGTACCTTCCATCTCTGACAATTTTACTCGCACAAGGAATGTTTGAGAGTTGTAAGTCACTAGGCCCTAGTTCTTAACGGATGGTTGCGCCACCTTATTTATTTTTCCAACACTTCTCGATTTAACTACTTTGTGAAAATCTTATAAATAAAAAAAAAATATAAGAATTTGTTAAACAAAATTCGAGGGGCGGGGGGTGTGATTAAGTAAACGTAAGAGTCAAAGCGTAAGAGCGTAAGTGAAAGGAAAGACTAAATATTAAGCTAACAATTCAATTGTTCCTAAACTATAAATACTAAAGTGCATTGTAAAGATAGAGATTAAAAATTTATTATTGTAAGTCTTACAAAATTCCAAATATGTATATGGGTGATTACTGATTATACAAAAGTTGGGTAACTCGATGTCATCAACCAATATATACAAAGTCTGATCATATTTTATTGAGATTGCAATTTATTTTAAAATAATGGAAAGACCTTTATTAAGTCACCCCATTTCAGTTCTTCATTTTTAATACAAGTTATTATAAAACACAATTAGTTCTTAAAACGTCAGTCCTCTGGCATGCCACAACCCTGAAAACCAACCATTAAGTGACTGTCTATTAAACATTATCATTGATTTGAGAAAACTTATTAAATTAATACAATCTGCGACGTATGTAGTTTAATATATACTACAACTTTCATAATGCAGTGTTCTCCACTTTATTTAAAAAATAAGACATTTTTTTGTTCAGTTTTATTCGTCATATTCTTGTGTGTTATTTAAATTTAAAATTCGTGCGAAATATCGCCGACTCAACGTCAAATCCCACTTTGAATTTTAATGTTGGTAATAAAGTTAGTTGCGGGTCGCACAATTTGACGGCCACCATAACTGTACCAGAGTTTGGGTTATGTTTGTTGTCTATACACGTGCTTAGCCAGTCAACACGTCAGTTTTATGGTGAGTCGTTATTTTTTTGGTTATCTAAAGTTTATTTTTATTTATTCGTATTAGACTTTGATTTGTTAAAATGTAGTTTGTTGATATTTGAAATTACAAAAAAAAAACATTAGTCCAGATTATAATCTCAAATTTCGTCTTTTTCGTCAGTAGTGTGGCGTCAGTTCTGTGTCAGGTAAATTGTTATTGTTCTCCATTTCTTGATCATTAGTACTTTTAAGATGAATATTGTTAGATTTTGTTTGTTGATTACTTTGAAATATTTAGTAAAACTATGTGAAAGTAGTAAAAGATAAGTGAATAACGTTACGTTAAATGTCAAAAGTCTGTTTTGAAAACTGATGTAGTATTTTCTCCTAGTATTACATATAAATAATTATTTTTAATTGTTACTAAGTGATTTTAAGTGATCATTATTAAATCCTAAGAGATTTTTACTAATTTGTATTAAATTTCATTATAATACTTTCAAAACTGTGTATACTCGTCAGTCCTCTGGGAGTCAAATTCTGAAATTTTTTAATATCTTAAAATGTACTCAAAAAAGTGACTGGCCCAATTGGGAACAATATATTAATTAGATTAGCTATCATATACACCCGAATTTATAGAAGTTTGATTTAAAAACTATCGTAAACAAAATATCCTCAAAAGTTACCCAACTTTTGTATAATAAACCATATGTATTCTTTTTACTATCGTTTATACCTACTTACATTTGAAAATCAAGATCAAGACGGAACGCATTGAAAATCTTAAATATACAAGCTAATTTAAAATTATCTATGCATAGAAAAGATACAAACAAATCTTCAAAAGTTTTCAAAACTTAAACATACTCGTACCACAGAGACTTTAGCCCTTGAGATCTAATAAAATAACATACTATTTATGTATGTACCTAATGTACATACATACATCCAAAAAATACCTTCATAACCCAATTGAAGGATCAAGAAGTGGATATCTGATGGGATGTTGACTTTGTTTTAAATAAGTTTTCAAATTCAAGCTTTTCCATCAACTTTAAATATGCATGCATATATATATACCTATATGTTGAATGGACTCTTGTATCAATACAAAAAAAGCTATAAAAGTGCTCTCGGAAGAATTGATTTTGATTTTTTCCCATTGAGTGTTTTAGTTTTTCTTATGTTAAAACTATGTGCCTAACCTAACTTAAAATATACATATATCCTCATCCATTTTTCATTCTTCAATTTTTGTTTTCCTAAGTGTAACTTTGCGATGTGGTATTGAAATTGGGTAATGGAAACTCTTTTGAGAATAATATACTCTTCCACTATGCTATGCCATAGGCTACATAGGTCTCTCTAGTGATGAGAGCTTCAAATTTTAATGTCAAATGTTTATAGTCCAAGTGATAGAAAGGGTTTTAGGTTTTTTTTTGTTCTTTTCTTTAAAATCAACTTCCAAACACAAACAATTATAATGTATGCAGGTTACTTAAGGACCTTGAGGTGGATTTCATCAGTAAAGTAGTGTAGTAGTAAGAAATTAAGTTTATAATTGAAAATTCGATGCCCTAATGAAATTTCGAATGGACTTTTTTAAATAAGACAAATTTTAATTTATAGAACTTCAATGAAAAATTGAGTTTTGAATTGTATTTAGTAAAAATATTCGAGACAAATTTAGTAAAATTGTTAGTAGGATTTTTCCAAGAAATGTCACTAAACGTCAAAAACGTGATTCTCCGTGCTATGAAATTATTGTGAAGGTCATGTAATTTTTTGTCCGTTCAAAATTTGTAGCCATAGACAACGGGTGTTTTTTAAAAAATGTTGTTTTCAATCTAGCTTGATACCTACTTGATGTATTTTCTGTTTAGTTTGCCATATCATAGTAAATAGATTTCCTTCTGAAAAACTTTTGAAAATAGTGAAAATATATTACCAAAACAAATGTTTGGTTTACGGGTAGGTTATTAAGCAAAATTATTGTAGAGACGCAATTACGTGTTCAAAAAGTCACTGTTAGTGTGGCGAAGAAATCATTTGCGCATATTTCTTCAAAAATGAATTAGGCCATAATGTTACAGTCCATGGGGAATGCTTTAGACCCATGATTAATAAGTTTTCATATCTGAATTGAATCATGTTGATTTGGAGGACGTTTGGTTCCAATAAAGACAGTGGCTATTGCGCCACATGTCATACAGCCATCGAAGCAATGAATTTATTAAATAAAAAAATGTTGTTGAGCACATTATCTATCGTCGTCGTGGGCTTTTGCTGACATATGGCTCAAATTGCTGCAAAAAATTGTCCAATATTAGGCCTTTCAGCCAGTCGCAGCGGATACTTGCCCCGAATGAAAAACGCTTATCTATAATAATAATATAAAGCTGAAGAGATTGTTTGTTTGCTTGTTTGAACGTTTGTTCGTTTGTTTGAACGCACTTATCTTAGGAACCACGGGTCCGATTTGAAAAGGATTGATGCTGTAGGCTATATTATAACATAAGTCAAAAATTCCATTGCTTTCCAACACAACCCTTATTAAGAAATTCCTCTTTCATAACGATCAATATGAACTTTGTTCCCTATTCCAGAGTATGCTCAGTGTTCAGTGTTCTCACGAAGACACACCACAACATTAAGTATTAGCATTTTGGCCATAAGTAATTCACAGCTCGTTTTGTAGACGACAACAATGAATCCTGCTTAAAATCCCTAAATTTCTAGCTTGCTGATGCATTTTATTCGCAGTCAACTGCGGCTCAAGATATTTAAGCTATAACTATATTATGTAGCTCATGGGTTCCCTGTTAAAGTACAGGATGTCAAAGAAGAGGCAAGGGATAAATTGAACGAAAGCGAAATAAATAAAATAAAATGAAATAAAAAGTAAACTTTTATTCCATGCAGTATGTGTTGACTTAAGGATCCGAAATTGGAATTAATTTTGGCTCAGCTCCAGGATAAATAGTAAACGGATGTTTGCGGAAAACCTCTTCTCTGCGCTGAAAGTGGATGAAAATGTGGTTTCTATGGGATGTTTGCACTCAGGACTATTCTTTACTACTACATATAGAAACAGCATTGTAGAGATTTACTCTTCTCAAGACTTTTATACATACAGATATAGTATAAACGAAGTTCTTTTCCTTTCCAAAGACAAGACGACGATGATGGTGACTACGAAGACGACGAACGATGATGAAGAAAGTTGACTTTTAAGGGGCTAGTCAAGTAAACGCAGCACTCAGCGCATCAACAAACCAACGAACAAACGAACCAACGACAACTCGAACCAAAACGGACGGACGTGATAGGCAAGTCAAAGTTATTTCGGATGAGAGGTGCTATATTGCTATATGATGCCATGAGACGGTGTCGCTTCCTGCTCCATATGGCCACCCACTCCCTCCGACTGACTGTCATTATTGTTGTTTTTGGATGAAATGTCAATTCATTGTAGTATATGCCATCATGATGGTTTCAGAAATGGTGGTGGTGGTAGTGGCTAAGTTGAAAACCATGTTGAATGAAGACACTTTGCAGCGAAGTAAATGATTTTGATTCTACGAGTACGACAATAGTATGGTTTATGTACATAATGACAAGCGTTGAGTATACCTTTGCTATAGAGAAACCAAAATTTGATGGCATACCCTACTTTTGGATCACATCAGCCAACAAATCATACCACACAAGAGTGTGAGATGTTGGTATTGTAAATATACTGGCAACAAATTGTTTTCCGCACATTTCTGGCCGAAAATTGTGGATTCCGGGTCTAAATTACGAGAACCTAGGTTTATTTTTCTTTTTTAATTCCGATGAAGCCTTATTGGAAAAAATTGTCCTTGTGATCAATATAGTTGAAACTTTTTAAAGGGCTGGTATATATACATTTATGATATAAGCGAAAGAGGATACGGTGACTAAACTGATAACTTTCCATTTTTGTCCTTATAAATAATATGAACATAATATGCTTTGTCAATAAGAAGTTTCAATTTGTTATTAAAAACAACTAGTATTTTTGAAGAATAGTCAATGAATGTTCATTTTATTGCAAGGATACCTACATTACAAATTCAAAACGATGCTTATCAAATGGCTACGGTATCATATCCTTTTCATGACCATGGCGAGAACTTTGGCATAGACCTTTATCTTTCACTGTGCTTGATGAGAAAAGTCTAAAAGTGTTAAATAACGAGATCTCGATGACCAATTGTGGTCACAATTGTCGATTTTCAATAAAATCCGGATAATTTTGATGTATTTGTGTATTAACTGAAAATCCTTTCTGGAATGCTTAATTTCAACATTACAGGCTTTGGCAGCAACAATATTTTCAGTTGTTCTCAAGTGCAGCGAAAATTTTGATTCTCTACACAATTGTTCGCAACAACTTAAATTCTCTAATTTTCCCACCAGTTTCATTATTTCCGGAAAACGTTCACCATTTTTGTAGTAAATTTTAACAATTTCCGTGCGTTTTTGAACAGTGTACCGTTCTGTTTCTAATAATGGCGTAGTTGTACATGTCAAATGCCAGAAGATAACAGTCTTAAAAGTAACAACTGGCCATTTAAAATAAAACCTGTAAGCTAAATTTTTGTTTTAGCTAAGAAAATTACAAAATCAATAAATTAAAGTTTAAGCTGTTTTTGAGACGTTTTTATGAAAACCAGGCTTGACAATTAATTGTTATTGGTTTTGCAAAACTTCGGCTTCTAAAGGGTTTTCCTATTGGCTCGGGTAGATTTTGGTATGCCGTGGCGGCCATTTTGTTTTGGTAGCATCTTTTGTTTATTATTCAGTTGTTTAGGCCAAATCATCATGGCAAGTTACACGATTGAACAGCACGTTCAAATGAAAAATTTTTATTGTCAAAATGAGTGTTCGTTAACGCAAACGTTGCGCGCATTGTGCCCATTTTACCGTAGACATGGTGGTCCTTCACAGTCGACTTTTCAACGTTTGGTGGCCAAATTTGAGACGACATACCGGTTCAATAAACAATCATCCAACACCCGTATGTTTAAGGAACGCAGCAGAAACCGAGGCAGTCTATTCTTCGCCGTGCACAAGAACTCCTCGGCCTTTCGCAGACTTCAACTTGGCAAATTTTGCGTCGGGACTTGGGCCTACAAAAGTACAAGATCCAACCGACCTAGGAGCTCAAAGTTGATGACCATAGACAACGCCGTTTGTTCGCTAACAGGGCTTCGAATCGTTTGGAAGAGGACCCCAATTTAGGCCAAAAAATTATCTTTAGTGACGAGGCGCATTTTTGGATGAATATATGAGATGACACCAACCCAAGTGAGGTTCACTAGGTGATAATGTATCCTCAAAAAGTTACCGTTTGTTGTGGATTTTAGGCCGGCGCGGCGGCGTAATTGGTCCGTACTTTCTTGAAAACGACGTTAGTGAGGCGGTCACCGTCAGCAGCGAGCGCTACATAACGATGACAACAAATTTCTTATGGCCCAAAGCGAACCATATGGACCTAGACGACATATTGTGGTCCCAGCAGGACGGCGATACGTGCCACACAGCAAACGCCACGACATCTACACACAACATCTACACCCTTTTTGAAAAACCATATATACACGATTCAGAAGAAAGTATACTTGGTATGAGAAACTCAAAGAGTTTCACTAAAGATCTTGTATGCCAACAAAATATTGTCAACCATCCTGTTCGTGACACGAACAGTAGTCTTTTAGTGTCAATGGAAGATCAATTGCGGAGATGGAAGGAGCACTTCTGTACATTGCTGAACGATGACCAGAATGCAAATGCAAACGCCAATGCAAATCATCAACATATGTACGTAGATATACCAGAAGCATTAGTATGGATGGAAATAAGAACCGCGATACATCTTTTAAAGAACAACAAAGCAGCTGGGCTAGATGTCATATCTGTCGAATTCCTCAAAGCAGACCCCGACTTGGCTGCCGGTATTTTGTTGCCACTTGTTAAGTCTGTTTGGGAAAACAAAACCTTTCCCAGGGAATGGAAGGAGGGGGTAATCGTCAAGCTACCAAAAAAAGGTGATCTTAAAAACTGCAATAACTGGTGTGAAATGAAATCACAATTATGTCCGTATTTCCAAAGTTAATGGCAACCATCATTCTCGAGAGGATAAAATATAAGATCGAGTCTACGTTCAAGAGGCATCAAGCGGGATTTCGCAGTGGTCGATCATGTGTCGACCACATTAACACCTTGCGAATTATTCTTGAACAATCGTCGGAGCACCAATCGCCGCTTTAAAAACATGTCGTGATGTTATCTGGAGATCGCTTGTTGCTAAAAAGAGTCTTACTTCGTTTCGTTTTGCACAATGGACGGCTTTCCGACGCATTTGAAGTGCGACAGGGAGTGAGACCAGGGTGATGTATTGTCACCGATTCTGTTCTTGCTTGATATTGATGATGATATGACTGCTACAGTGGGTGAACACGAGAGACTGGGTATCCAATGGCGCCTGAAGGAAACATTAAGCCATTTGGACTATGCTGATGACATATGCTTAATGGCAAACAGAAATGGAGACCTCAGCCAAATGTGTCACTCTCTTCAACAAAATGGGGAGGTGGCTAGCTTAAGGATTAATGCCAGTAAGACTAAGACTAAGTTGTTATGAGACAAGTGACAGTAGAAGAGGTCACCCAGTTCAACTATCTGCGAAGCTATTTAGCACTCGATGGTGGAACGGACCTGGATGTCACCAATAGAATAAATAAAGCCCGTAGTGCATTCGGAATGCTTTCTAAAGTGTGGAACTCCCGGAAAATAGCGCTCCGTATCAAGTTAAAGTTGTTTGAGTCCAACGTAAAATCCGTGCTGCTATAGGGTATGGCTGCGAAACGTGGAAGTGCTCGCTCTGCTGACATCTCGAGAAGGTTACAAACTTCTGTCAACCGCTGTCTACATTACATCCTGAACATCCGGTGGCCACAAACTATATCTAACGATGAACTGTGGCTCAGGATTGGCCAAACAAAAGTGGATGTTGACATCGCGCATAGAAAGTGGCGCTGGATTAGCCATACATTGTGGAAGCCGGACGACAACATAGCAAAGCAATGCTTTCAACGGAATCCTCAAGGTAGAAGGCGGCCTGAAAGGCCAAGAGAAACATGAAGATCATCTGTCATGAAGGAAGGTCGGTCCCAAAACTTGGAGGTCCCAGCTGAGGTATCGTGCTAGGAATAGGGAGAGATGGAAGGAACTGGTACTCAATTAGAATAGCTTGATAGCTGCCATATTTTAAAATTTAATAAGTAGAAGCTACACCTTTTTTAATAATGGAACTATACCTACATGCTTAAAATTTACTAACACCGCAGCCGTGACGGCCATTTAACTGATATCTTTTTTTTTAGCATTTCATTTATGTTCACATATCGAGCCCGAGAATAAAAAACAACTTAAATATTAAAATTGACTAGTAACACATAGAGCCTTGAAGGCTATTGCCATGTCTTAACTTAACCATAATTAATAATTTCCAATACTGACTATGGGTACAAGTAGTTGTTTCAAGGACCGGCAATAAGCTCTTGATTTGTCGTTTACGATAAAATTTATTTTGGCGCTTAAGATAAATTATCGGGACATTCTCGATATATTCACATAGAAAGTAGTTGTAATCAGTCCGATTTATCGAATTGAACATTTTTACATTTCCTTTTCACGTTTCAAGGTCCCTGGAATGTAAATCAAAGGGTTTAAGAGAAATATCTGTGTTTGCGTGTGTATGTTAATTCGTAGGTCTCTACATATGAGATACCTTTTTTTCGAAAAATATAATTATTTCCAGTTTTAAGAAAAGTAGCTTTACGAGCTCAACGATTTTATTCCAAACAAAATTTGAAAGAAAAGCAGGTTACCAAATAATCTTTTGTAAGAATTGATAATCGTTTATGAAGCCTTTAGAACAATGTAAGAAGTAACCGTTATTTAAAGCAATTCAAAAACATAAACACACATTTTTGAAACATAAAATTCGAAAAAATCGTATTAAGCATATTTGTCCTAATAAACATATGGCTTTGTCACTTTTCGTATAGCTTAACCCTCTTTTTAACTTGACATGTTAGAGTAATTTCAAGTCGGACTTAAATTACGGCCATCAAATTAGATCGGAAAAGTGCAAATTGTTTGCCAGCAGCAAAACCTTGTTGACTAGTAAAATTGCTTCCTTCTTTAAGCCAACAAATAAATGTAAAAAAGGAAAACCAAACTTTGTCCAAAAAAGAACACCAAAGAATGAAATGACCATTAAAAATGTGACCATCGACGATGACGTGGTGTGGCACAGCGACGACGTTACCTCACAAATGATGTCTGAAGTACCTTTACCAATCACTCCGTCCGATAACATGACGACATTCGAGAGTGAATCCCATCAGGTGCCATTCGATCTAACCCCGTGTATTCATTTGAAAAACTTCAGTTTGAAAGATTTTTGGAGTTCCGAGGGTTTTTATGACGTTTGCATGAATCTGAATGAATTAAGGCACACAAATCTAACACTGTCACAGACGTTTAATTAATTAATACCACGAAAGACATGACCATCAAGTGGAGTTTGGAATTTTTAAGAGTTTCCAAAAGCTTCCATAAGAGTGGCAAGTAATTACTTCAATTAAGGAAGTACATAGTACCCCTTGATGGTTTAGAATATGGTCTGTGAAAAAAGGTTAAAGGACCTTCACGACTTCAAAAATAATTTGGTCTTTAAAAAACTCTACTTTAAACCATTTAAAACATTCGATACTATTGAGTCTTTGTTAAAATGAATTCACATCTTTATTTGGGAAGGTACATTTTTCTATAGGAATAAAATCTATAAAGTTAATAAAGAAAAATAACTTCTATGGCGTCCTTATTTTTCAAACAAAACCCCTCTCTTAAGGCTTTTTTAATATACATATATATATGTATTTTTTTGTTGTTGGTGGAGTGTGACAGTATATCAAAATTGTAACTCAATTCAAAGACATTACCATCGCATCGTGTACCGCACATATAGAAATTTGTGATGATGATGACAAATTAGCATTCATCTCATGACTTTTGCGTTTCTATCGATTTTTATTTTCTATTTTTTGTTTTTACTTTATATAAATATAAATATAAAAATAGATATACGGGAGTATTGTAAGGGTCGTCGTCGTCGTCGTAGTCGTCATCATCATCGTCGCCATCGTTCGTCGCCGTTTTGCTGATGGTTTATCCTTCAAAGGACTCTAATCATAAATTCAACGCAGCATTTGCTCACTAACACCTCATCAAAGGCACAAAAGAAGAGATATACGTTATGTTCGAGCTTTGGAAGGGCATTTTCAAGAATATACATATATATGTATACATTATGTAATAGTTACATATATATTTATTATTGTATATAGATTTTATGTGTGGGTAAAACAAGGTGTTTTCATTGTTTAGAATTCGATAACCAAAAGGGAGCTACCCACTTCCACCTTTTTCCTATGGAGGAAAGGTATGGATTCAGAAACGTTTGGGCTATTGACCTTTAGAGAAAATCCAAAATGATTACATATGCTATTTTTTTCATGGTGTTGTATGGTGAATGGAAACCGTTTTGTGGTGCTTATTAGGATAGGATAGGAGAGACATTGTGGTTTGAATATTATTTTCTGCTGTCCGTGCGTCACTCGTCGGTGGGTCGTCACGCTTCGCACCGCCTACCACTATATTAATAAATTGGTTTCTTTCAAATAAACATTTCGATGTTTTGTGTTATCCTAGACATGAAATTTGTTATTGTTGTTGTTGTGCGATTAAGGAAGTGATTTTTGATTAAAGGCATATTTCAATCAAATGTATAGTTGTATGAAAGCAGGGATGGACTGAGGTCAAGTGCTGAGTTGGAACACAAGATTTGTAGTTCTTGAGGGAATTTTAAATTTGATCAGACAGTTTTAATTGAAGTTTAGATTTGAATGAAGACTCATTCGTCTTAACTATTGGAATTTCTTAAAACTAAGTAAATTAATAAAATTATTAAAACTACATTAAAAGGGTTTTTCAATAAAGGCGAGTAGATGATGAAATGGAGTAAAACAAGCTGTGTGTGAGGTATTAACAAAATTATTTTTTTAATTGAAAGGTTCATGTATGCCATTAATTGTGGAATATCACATCATTCAAATGTCCGCCTCGGTTTCTTGCGGTGCCACGGATCCGAGTGGTCCAATTTTCAATGACTCTTCCGCATGGACCCAGCTGAATTTGAGCGATGTTCACCTTTAGGGCATCGGTCGATTGTGGTTTATTTGCATAGACCTGCGACTTCAAGAAACCTCACAGGAAAAAGTCTAGTCCAATTCACATCACCCCTACGAGATATAACCTTACCTTCAAATCGTTCATGCAAAATCTCAATCGTGGCATTTGCTGTGTAGCACGTATAGCGCCGCCGTCCTGCTAGAACCCCATTTCGTCAACGTCCATATGGTTCAAATTGAGCCATAAGAAATTAGTTATCATCGTTATGTAGTGCTCGCTGCTGACGGTGATCGCCTCACTAACGTCGTTTTCAAGAAAGTACGGACCAATTACGCCACAGTGGGGCATCTTGTATGGGGGAGCGGACAAAACTCTATAAAATCTAAACTAATGAACCGATTTGAATGAAATTTTCAGGAATGATAGCCAATAGCAAGACAAATCTACACCAGAAAATTCCGCCCATTTCCACGCCTACTAAAAGAGAAAATGGCTTTTTTCGGAAAACATATCTGAAAACAAAGATTTGTTTACCGAATTTAAGGTATTTTGCGAATATAATAATAAATAACGAAAAAAGAATTTTAAAAGCATTGTAAATTATTAAAAATTCAGTTTTAATATGCTTAAAGGTGAATGGTTGTGAGTAAAAAACATCTTTAGGTTTATTTTGTTTGCAGTTGTAAGGATAACACATTGGATTTATAATGACATAGATAGTTGGTGTTTTCAAAGCTTACCGTTTGATATGTTTTAAATGTAATATAAAATAAATTTAAATAATAAATAAAAAAATAATTCAAGTAGGTAAATAAAAAAAAAAAATTCAAGTAAATAAAAAAAAATCATTTAATCTTAATAAGCTTATTCAAAATAATTCAAATAAACTTAATTTGATATATGCAAATCTATGAAGTTTCAATTTAAGGCATTTCTGATGGACATTTAATTTTTACATCCCTGGTATTATTAAAACTTGTTCAACGAGAAAATGAAGAAAAATCTTCCACCATCCTCAACCCATCATTCACCAGCTCTTCAATTTTTCTTTTCAAAAGAAACTCTGCAAGAAGGTAGAAAAGAAAAAGACCGTGTAGAAGCTGAAATTTTGAATCTCCGAGATACTGAAATTGAGTTCAATGGATTCTTTATTAAAATAAAACATACAATGGATTTCACAATGATAGATGGAAAAACGGCACAAATTGTTACAAATACAACTTCTAGTAGTAATTGTACCATTTGTCGGGGCAAAGCCATCGGAAATGAATGACATTGCAAAACTCCAGTGTAAACCAACAGATGAAAATGCTCTAAAGTTGGGAATGTCATCATCATCGTCAGAACTGGTGGGGAGAGTACGATAATACGACAAAGTTTAATGACGGATTTGTATAGAACAGTTAAAAACAAGCATTTTTTACTATGGGAGGGGGTCTATCTCCCCCCGTTTAGGCGGTAGGGGCAATTTAAAAAAATTAGTATTTAAATTAGTTTTCTCAAAAACTAAAAGACATAAAATCATCTAGTTTTCAGTTTTTGATCAAAAACAAATAAGAGAAATAAATTCTGAAATAAAAACAATGGTAGATAATCTTGAAGTATTGAAAAATTACACTTTAAACCTTTTTTTAACTTTTTTTACTCAAATATTGAGTTTAAAATTATTTTTTTCAAAAACTACGCATAGTTTTGACTTGAATTAAAAACTGGCTAATAAAACAGAATGTTGGCTTAAAAAAAAATGTATAAAACTTAATTGTTAGTATCACCGTTATTTTTTAATTATTTTTTTCCATTTTAAATACTAATTTTTTTAAATTGCCCCTACCGCCTAAACGGGGGGAGATAGACCCCCCTGCCATAGTAAAAAATGCTTGTATTAAAACCCTCTACCAAAAACCGTTATTATATCTTGGCGCCAAAGTTATTGTACTCGTGCCGAACTGGTTAAAAGGCATAAATATCGATTTTTTTTATATGACTTCCCAACTTAAAATTGCTCTAAAAACCGCATCCGGACGTATCCGGATGAGACTTTTACTGAAAAATGTTGCTGAGACCCTGCACTATATATTGGGAATAGCTTGCTAACAGAGGCAAACAGAGGCAGTAGTTAAAACCTTATGCGAACTAAAAAAATCACATAAATAGAGTGTTTCTTCGTCAAAAAATACCTTATCCAATTTTTTTTTCAATAAAATAACATACTGTATTGTTTATCTATTTATTTCAATCATGTAAGCAGACAAAATTGTTTAAAACTTTCAAATTTCACAATATACTGATCATTTAAGGAATACCAATATTTTATCAGTTTTCACGATATTTGAACTTTGAGCGAAAATCTACTGGTCTACAATTTTTTTTTTGAAAAACGGTTTTCATTTTCTGATTCTACAACCAATTAACTATAAGAAACACTTTCAGTTTAAAAAAAAATCCTACTTTCAGAAAAATAGGTTTTGTCCGCATTTTCCCCACTGTGCGCCGCCGGCCCAAAACCCACACCAAATGGTAACTCTTTGAGGATACATTATCACCTGGTTAACCTCGCGTGGGTTGGTGTCGTCCCATATACGACAATTTTGCTTGTTAACACAGCCATTCATCCGAAAATGTAGCTCGTCACTAAAGATGATTTTTCGGCCAAAATTGGAGCCCAGTCAGCGGCCCAAACTGCGTTGTCTATGCTCATGAACTTTGAGCCCCTGGGTCAGTTGGATCTTGTACTGGTGTAGGCCCAAGTTCCGACGCAAAATTCACCAAGTTGACCGCAAAATTTGACAGATGTCACCAAAATCTACTCGGGCCAATTTAAAACCCTAAACAAGACTATTATTTTTGGCAGTCTTCTTTTGGAATATTAAGAACTTTATTATGGACTTTGGTTTGTTGTTTCGTCGCTTACGTTTGCGTCGGATACAATACTTGCGCAACTGCGAAAAAAAATTGTATTTTACAGTTTATTGTTTTAATGGTCTTGTTTAAATTGTTATAGGTAATAACACAATGATATTTATATGACCTCACATCTTCGATCGGTTCTCCGTTTAAGTACCATTGGTCATTCCTGGACATTCTGCCAGACAGGACCCCTTTATAAAATACCACCACTTTTGATTTACTGAAATTACTTGCAAATTCCACCAAAACGATTTATCATAATTTGCAATGTTACAGATAAATATGCAAAAAACACAACATCATCAGTAGATAATAAAGGTTTGATCATTATTAAACTCGAACCCATTTGGTAGACTGTCAATAAGATCGTCGATAAATTATCTTTATCTTAAGAAGCATTGCGGAAACTTTTCTAATGCAAAAAAGAAGTTATACGTATTCTTCCTTGACTTTAAAGTAGATGTGACACATTAGACATAAGAGCTTTGAATTATAAACTTTATAACTCCGGAATGACATCAAAATTTGGCAGAATTTTAGAAAACCTATATGATGGAAATCATGGTACAGTATGCACCGGTCGGTAAGGGAATGTCTAAATGGTTTGAAACGCAAGTTTATTACTTATTTGTTTTATTTATCGAATTGCTTATTATTGCTTGTAGTACCCGTAGCATAATGTTAGGTGCGTTGGACTGTCATGCCAGAGGTCTTAGGTTCGATCCCTGTCTATGCCATCTAAAGTTTTTTTTCACGGGTACTGCCTCTTGGAAGGAATTGACAAATTCTCCAAGAGTAATTCTTGTCATGATAAGTGCTTTCTCAAATTAGCCGTTCGGATTCAGCTTAAAACTGTAGGTCCCCTCCATCCCTGACAACAGTACTCGCACACAGGATTGGTTGAGAGTTGTAAGTCACTAGGCCCTAGTTCTCAACGGACTGTTGCGCCACCCACTTTTATTATTGCTTATTACTTATTTGCTTTATTTATCGAAGATCTAATTGACAAAAAATTAGGCTTATGTAATTTTTCGATCGATGCAATATTATTTCGTCCTATGTCAATGGGATGAAGTAACGTGTTTAATTTATTAATTAAGGCCTTCTTCACATTGGCTGCGTTCAATCTCAGACAGATAGGGTATCCAGATACCTTTTTGTTAGTGTTTTACGTGTAAAATAACAGCTGATCAAAAACAGCTGAGATGTCAAAAAAGGAATCCAAAGGTATCAAAGAATTATTGGTATGTAGGTATCTCACAGAACAGCTGAGTCTACACATGGTTGAATTTCAAGAAATTTGAAAATTGATTTTAGTTCTTTGTTATTGTTGGTAAACAAAAAGATACAAAATGTTAGTTGAAGTTGTATTTGAGGATGTTCTGTACATAATAGACAATGAAGAATAAAGTTATCTCTTATTTATTAAATTGTTACGCACCTATCAATTCATCATCGCCCGACGAATCAGTTGAATTATCCATTAAATGTTTTATCTTAAAACAATTTTGACTTCGAAGCTTAAATGTTTCTCTGCTTTTTGTGAACAGCTGAAAGTTGTTTTTATTTTTTGACAGCTATCTCAATACAGGTATCCAACTCGTTCAACAAGGTATTTAAAAATCCGCCCTATCCACCCTATCCAACGCGTGATTGAACGCAGCCATTGCAAAGTTTTGAGGTGGACCATTTTGAAGTTTCTCTTGATATTTCAAAAAGTTTATAACAATGAGTAAAATAAAATGATGAAATGTTTTAATAAACACCGACAATGTTAACACAGTTTTAAGTACGTGGTTTGTGAACTAAATCATAAAATATGTTGACACATTCAATTGTGTTGACAAGTGGTAACAAAATTCATACAATTCAAATGCAACTAATTTTATTAAAAATGTTTTCTACAATTTACTTTCTGCTTCTTGAGACTCTTTGAAAATATAAAGCTCCTAAATAAATTAATTTCTGTAATTAATTTGTTGTTCCAAAATTGGATTATTGGTTTCTAAATAAAATTCTGCTGTCAAAAAATCCAATAACTTTAAAAAAAGTTCAGTTATGAATTACCTACTATGTAAATTATAATATTTTTTTTTAAATAATTCTGTATTTCTTGATTAAAGTTCACAAAGTTTTTTTAACGAAGAAATTCCTTTTGAACAAACTCGATTCCCAGCGGATCATTAAAATGAACTTGAACTTCATACCTTCCCAACGGTTAATATACATAACAAATAAATAGTATACCTCTTTGGAAGAAAACTTGAGTTACTTAATTTTGAAAAGAAGAAGAAGAAGAAACATAAATATGAGGTCCATTCTACACATCTAGGAGCTTTTAAAATTGCTATAAACTACCTTAACCAACAAAATGACCCATCAAACTTAGAAACTTAGCGTGTGTGTTTATGCCAATTAAGATTTCTCTTCTAACACAAAGCCGATAATTTAAGTACGTTGCATAAGACATCATCAAGTTCCAAAATAAAATAAAAACAACAAAGAATCAACTCAAATAATTTTAGTTCTATTTACTTCAAAATTTAACAAGATTGATCTTAACGACAAAGTTCGTTCATTTCATTTTCTCTGTTTTTCAGGACAATTAAAATTCTCCATGATGTAGTGGCTTCTGTTAAAACAAATTGGTAAAGGCGGAGCACCCTCAATTCCAACTGCTGCTGCTGCTGCCAACACCACCACGTTGCGTCTCGTCGCTCGTAGCATCGTTGCCGCCACCTCCATCAGCTTGCCCCAAAATGGTAATAATCAAAAGTGTTGCACAAGTTTTGCCATATGCAAAACAACACGACACGACACAACGAACAAGAACTAAAGTCACTTGAACCAAAGTTAACTTTACGTGCATGGCATAAATGTTGAAACTTTATCCTTAAGATGGATTTCAGCTTCAAGTTAATACCGCAGATACGACTTCAAGCTTCGAGGAGGTTCTGCCGTTCGTTCGTTCGTTCGTTCGTTCTTTCGTTCGTTGCTTGGTTTGGTTGTACCTCTATGGTTGGTTTCAAATGTCGGAATACTGAAAGATAGCATATGATAGAACACCAAAAATGTACTGCTGAAGAAATTCGTACATCATATATGAATGTAAGTACACAGACGTAAGTAAGGTATATTGTAGTGAAGACTTTAGAGGAATAATGAAATGCAACAAAAGTAAATAAATGAAATGCTGCAAGCGGGTGTTTATTGTTTACCGACGTTGCTGACGGAGACGACGACCGAACACACGGTGCACAGTGCACGGAGAAGACGGATGACGGTAAGAGTCGAGCTTCCGCGAGTCGGGAAAGGTTTCTTGACTTTAGAAATAAACAAAAATATAGGTATAGAAGTTGTTGCAGGAAGATTGTTTAAAATTTTGGAAAACTTTTTTGTTGTTTATTTTTATTTTTGTTTGCCATCAAGTTTATACGCGCGCACTTATCGTAATGTGGTCAGAATTTAAAAATAGCGTGCACCGCGTATAAATTTCAAGTGGAGATATTTTTTATAGGTGGCTTGTTGAAACTTATGACCTTGTATCAGTGCAAAACAGAGGAATCTAAGAAAAGGTATCTTTTGGTTTTTTTATTTCTTTGATAAATCACAAGCGAGAGTGCAATTAAAAAACTAAATTAAGCTCATAAATTGACTTGAAAGCCTTTTGGCGATGGTTAAGATAGGTTCACAAATCATGGAAAACGGATGATGCGAGAATGTTAAAAAAAAATTTTTATAGAAAATAAATTATAATTGGACACATGGCGTATACTTACTTTTTTTTAAATTTGACTTTTGTGGGAAGGTGGCCAAAATTCCTTTTCAGTGACTTTTATTTTGTTTTATTTTTACTTTTAAAGAAAGCTTGTTATATTATCAATTGGGGATAATGATGCTACGGGACACTCAATCGTATCTTAGAGAATATCCCTCCGAATTAAACATATTTCTAGATCTCATTACTTTCTTGCTAGACGGAGAAGTGAGGCCGAGGCCTTTATGGAGTGTTATAGATTTATCTGTACTAACTGCAGCATTTTGGCTACAATTAGGCAGATCAACCTCCACCACGGTTTTGTTTTGATCCTCTGAGTCTGAGGATGAACCTAAGAGTTCGTCCTCGCTCAGAAGAATCATGTTTAAGTCGTCCTCAGTCTCCATTAAGGATTGACTGTTGTCGACTTTTTTAGAGGGTGTTGTCGCGATTAGAGAGGAGACGACGCGACGTCCCAGGCCTACTAACCGCGAGTTCACCTTCGATTGTTGGAGGCCTGCTATCCGCGATAGCCTCATCTTTTTTGTATATTCGAATTTTGATGGATTCGAAACCATAACTTATAGAGCCAGGGTCAGGGCTAGAGGAGCCAAGGATTCTTTATTGAATACCACAATGGTACTCCTATAAAGACCCTTCACTTCCTCTAGCTTGGCTATCTTCCAGTTATGCGTCGGCAGAGATGGGTTACAAATCTTGATCATTTCGAGAATGTCCTCGATACCAGGAGGTTAGATTGGAATCCAAATGCGGGCTCTAGGTCGCACCTGGCTAAACTTCACCTAACAGGCTGACAGCAAGCTTGTACAAGTTACAAGACCTATGATCGCCACAAACCATGAGTTTGACATGACCCTGATGCCAACCCCCATCGCTTATGGAAGGAAGTAGTCCTGGAAGCTCTCTCAAAATGCTTAAAAAGCCACCCGAGAGCTTAACCTTGACCAGCTGCCAATGATCGGCCGATATTGTGCCATCATCATCGCTCCTGTCAATGACCACAACCACGACTTTGCCCTTCGTGACGTCACTGAAACTGGCTTGTTTCCTGGTGGGATTGAGGGGAGTGCTGGTGTTGTGCCCACGAGGCCGTTTTGGTGTCGGTATGGCCCCCTCAAGAGACCTTTCTCTTTTAGACGTGAAGTCTTTTCCTGTCCTTGCTGCAGAAAACTGTTTGCTCATTCAACGCGGGCGGTTTGCTGCGGTGTCCTTCCAGCCTCCAATGATGCCTCAGAGGCCTTCAGGATTCTCTCAGCTTGCCGCCTTTGTTTGTATAGGCTTTTCGAGAGTTTTTTTCCATTTCTGGATGTACTCTCAGTAGTAGTGCCGCCCGGTCTTGAAGAGATACCGGTCAAATCATTTTTTTCTTTTTTGTTGTTCATATTTGGTCCCACGAGTTGCGAAGAAACACGTACGTAAGGGTGTCTTAAACAATTGTAACTTTTATGTTTCTTCTCCAAATTATTTAAAATTTGGAACATACTATTTTGAATATGTATGTTAATTATATATTTGGATTCAATTTTGAAATTCACAAATTTTTTGAGGATACAACAAATTTACAAAATGTTAAAACATAATTGTTATACACAAATTTTAAAAAATGACACATTTTAAACAACTTATTTTTGATACAAGGAATGAAAACTAAATTGTGGTAAGATGTTTGCAAAGTTTCAAATAATCTGCAGAGAAGGGATCGTACAAATCAAGTCTTTAGAATCTTCTAAGAATCCAAACAAATGAAAACTAAACCATTCCTACAACACTTTGTGATTTTAGTTATATTTGTAAATTACGTATCACGATGTTTGTCAGCGATGCACTCCTAAACTACTAAACCGATTTTATTCAAATTTGTACACCGTGTGCAGTTTGATCCAACTTGAAAGATAGGATAGCTTACATCTGAATTTATGATAGCAATATAATTTTTATTGAAAATTAATTATTTGTCTATTATTTGACAGTCACAATTATCTGTTAGCTTTAACCGATAACAGATGGCAACATTTGTTGACTGGATTGAGTAAGTGTTCAATAGATGGCGCTATGCCAAACTTCCAACCGATTCATATAAGCCATAATTTAAAAGTAGAATTAAACTGCAAGACAATTTCTGCACTGTTCTTCAGGGAAAAAAATTAATTCAGAGTATTTTTCCGGATATACAGAGTAATTGCTTGAATTATAACTGGCTCAGTAATCGGGCTATTTTGGCAGCCAAAAATGTTGATGTTGACGAAATTAACTTCCAGATACAACAGTTATTACCAAGCTGCCTGATGTCAATCAATACTGTCGTTAATGAAAATGATAGTGTAAATTTTCCCATTGAACTTTTAAATTCACTAGACATACCTGGAATGCCACCACACAATCTTCCATTAAAGATTGGTGGAACGATTATTTTTGTTTGTAATTTGAATCCACTTTAATTATGCAACGGCACACGTTTGGTCATCAAAAAGATCACCGGAAATATTTTTGAAGCAATCATTTAACTGGAAAGTTTAAAGGAAAAGTGGTCCTGTTGCCACGTATTCCAATGATACCGTCAGATTCTACCATACCCTTCAAAAGTTTACAGTTTCCAAAGCGTTAAGCTTTTGCTATGTCTATTAATACGTTTCAAGGCTAAACAATGTCCATTTGTGGCTTAGATTTGGAAAATTCGTGTTTTTCTCATGGGCAGCTATATGTTGCATATTCACGTGTAGGAAAACCGTCTAACCTATTTCTGTTAGCAAAAGATAGGTTAACCAGAAATATCGT
This sequence comes from Eupeodes latifasciatus, assembly GCA_920104205.1. Lineage (NCBI taxonomy): Eukaryota > Metazoa > Arthropoda > Insecta > Diptera > Syrphidae > Eupeodes > Eupeodes latifasciatus. The sequence continues at coordinate 41,122,725 of OV049925.1, read as the reverse complement.
GCGCTGAAAATAGTTTAGAACAATGTAATATGACAAAAAATGTTAGTCACAGCAACGCGTGGCCAGGTCAGATAGAATTTAATAAAACATTATATTTATAATTTAAGGGTTGGATGTTTTTCTTTATTCGTACTTCAAATATTCACAACTCAACCGTATTTTCTATGTAGGTATTCAATTTGAGTGAAGACAATTCTTATAGAAAAGTTGTATCTAACACGGTACCCATTATGAAAAAATTTTCTGTGCCAAATTTGATCTTTCGACAAGGATCAGACAAATTCTACAAAAATTGTAACAAATGCTCTAAAAGTGGGTAAATGTCACCTTCCTGAGTGGAAAATCTCAGGTTTTCAATTCATATCTTTATATTCACAGGAAAATCTACTATTCTAATAAATCTGATTATTTTATTTGATTCTAATTAATCAAAAACAGAAAATTTTCTTCTCTTTTACTATAAGGCCGATTTAAGTGTGAAATTTTTAACTTCCCATAGGAAATTATTGTAATGGGTCCGATTTGTCAAATTGAAAATTTTGACATTTCTCGACGTTTCAAGGTCCCTAGAGTTGAAGAGATGTCTGTGCGTGCGTGAGTACGTTTTTTACTATCCGTACGTTCGCGACGGGTTTTTTTCATTGTCCATAGCTCAAGAACCAGAAGAGATATCGACTTCAAATAAATTTTGTTATAAAGATAATAAGGCAGAAAGATAAAAGGGCTCTCAAAAAAATTGCGTGGATGGTTTTTTTACCATAGCAGTTTAAAAAAAAGGTGAAAATTTTGGTTAACGCTAGAGACTTGAATTAAATTTTGTATTATATATTGTAACGTGATACCAAACAAATATATTTTTGGAAATTCCATTTAATTCCAATTAACGGTTTTTTTATAAATCAAAAAAAAAAAGATAAAAAAATATTATTTACCTCGAAAAATTTACGAACAAGAAACGATTTTATCTTCCAAACAATTTTGTGAAACAAAGAATAATGTGTTTAACATCTGGTAAAATTTTGAGAAAAATCGAACTGACAGTATTTTTTTTTTTTGAAAAAATAAAAACCTATAAAAAACATTACTCGAAGTTGGTAAAAATTTGACCTTCAACTAAAATATCTTTTCAACAATTAAAGATATATGCTTTAAACTAATTTTATCTTTCAAAAAATATCGTTGTCAACATTCAGTAAAATTTTGAGAAAAAACGAATTGACAGTTTTTTAAAAAAAAAAAAATAAAAACTAGACAAAAATTAACAAAAGTTGGTAAAAATTGATTTTCGACTCAAATATCTTTTCAAGACTTTAAGATATATGTTTTAAATTATTTTTTTTATTATAAGCAATATTGTTTTTAATATTCAGGAAAATTTTGAGAAAAATCGAATTGACAGTTTTTGTTACAAAAAAAAACCTAAAAAAAATAATACTAAAACTTAGTAAAAATGTACTTTCGATTTATATATCTTTTCAAAAATTAAAAATATCGGCTTCAAACTTATTTTATCTCACAAAAAATTTCGAAGTTCAGTACATTTTTTATACAAATACAACAGTCAGTTTTTTCATAGAAAATTAAAATCTACAAAAATAGTACGCATAATTGGTAAAAATTGATGTTCGGTTTTCGATATCTCGTGAACAATAGAAGATATTTACTTCAAATTAATTTCATTCATCCAATTTATATTTGTTTATATAAGAAATATTTTTTTTAAGAAATGCTACTAAAATTGGTTTTCGACTAAAAATCTCGTTAACAAAAATATATTTGAAGTGAAACTATTTCATTATATGTAAAATATTATTGGTAGTTTTAAATTTTTAAGAATAATTCAACTGAGAACTTTTTTAACAAAACACGAAAACCTATAAACTTTTAAACAAGACAAATTGACAGACTGGATTGGAAGTTATCAGTGTGGGTCACATCCCAGCCTCTTTTAACGTTTTTTGATATCTGAAAGTGCATTGTAACTTTAGTCAATCAGTAACAATTATTTCAATTTTCGAATTGTATCGGGTGATTTTTTAAGAGCTTGAGAACTTTAAAAAAAAAAAAACGCATAAAATTTGCAAAATCTCATCGATTCTTTATTTGAAAAACGTTAAATTGGTCCATGACATTTACTTTTTGAAGATAATTTCATTTAAATGTTGACCGCGGCTGCGTCTTAGGTGGTCCATTCGGAAAGTCCAATTTTGGGTAACTTTTTCGAGCATTTCGGCCGGAATAGCCCGAATTTCTTCGGAAATGTTGTCTTCCAAAGCTGGAATAGTTGCTGGCTTATTTGTGTAGACTTTAGACTTGACGTAGCCCCACAAAAAATAGTCTAAAGGCGTCAAATCCCATGATCTTGGTGGCCAACTTACCGGTCCATTCCTTGAGATGAATTGTTCTCCGAAGTTTTCCCTCAAAATGGCCATAGAATCGCGAGCTGTGTGGCATGTAGCGCCATCTTGTTGAAACCACATGTCAACCAAGTTCAGTTGTTCCATTTTTGGCAACAAAAACTTTGTTAGCATTGAACGATAGCGATCGCCATTCACCGTAACGTTGCGTCCAACAGCATCTTTGAAAAAATACGGTCCAATGATTCCACCAGCGTACAAACCACACCAAACAGTGCATTTTTCGGGATGCATGGGCAGTTCTTGAACGGCTTCTGGTTGTTCTTCACTCCAAATGCGGCAATTTTGCTTATTTACGTAGCCATTCAACCAGAAATGAGCCTCATCGCTGAACAAAATTTGTCGATAAAAAAGCGGATTTTCTGCCAACTTTTCTAGGGCCCATTCACTGAAAATTCGACGTTGTGGCAGATCGTTCGGCTTCAGTTCAAAGCATGTCAAAGCATACTGAGCATCTTTCTCTTTGACACCATGTCTGAAATCCCGCGTGATCTGTCAAATACTAATGCATGAAAATCCTAACCTCAAAAAAATCACCTATTATAATAGAACCAAAAGTGTATGTCCTTGATTTTTTCGATGTTCGGACTTTAATTGTTCTAAGTTAGGGTTCAGCCGAAAATCTCTTGAATTTTTCTTTTAATTTTAAATTGAGCTTCATGATAACATCTAATAACACCAAATTCAGCATTTATTTAAAACTAGCTGTACCCGGCGTGCGTTGCTTCACCAACAGCTAAAATAAATTTAAGAAAAATAATTTTAAAGAAAAATCATTACACACATATTCAATTCATTCTAAGCCATTTTATTGAATTTGTTTATTTCGAAAAAAAGTGCTGTGGGATACACAATAAAGATTATCTTTTTTTTCATCTGGTGCGTAGACTAATAAATCAGAATCACACGTCAGCAAGTCCATGTGAGAAGCATGGATTCTCCAAATTGTATCCACACACTTGCAACGATTGTCCTTGCGCTTTGTTAATAATTATTGCGAAAGCGAGTCGCACCGGGAACTGTAAACTTTTGAATTCGAATGGCATATCTGTCGGGATTATTGGGATACGTGGCAACAGTACCTACGTCTTCACCGTTGAACTTTCCAGTCAAAATTGTTGCCTCGGTAATATTGTTCGTCATTGTCTTGATTGAGAGTCTAAATAATAACTTATAATAGTTCATTCGAAAAGAAAGTACCTGCGGCTGAGTATCCAACGAAGTTTTTTGTGTTTTAATTTCCGACTCTTCCTCTATTGTCAAATTTTCTTGCATGCCCACTTAATTTTGTTGTCTGTGTGTATCCACAAAAGTAATTCTTTTTTGCGCTCGTGTATCCAGGCGCAAGAAGAGTAATGGGTACCCCAATTTTCAGTGTAAGAACGTGCGGTGGCATGCCTGGAAAACCTAACGAATTCAAGAATTCAGTTGGATAGTTGACAATCCCGTCTTGATTCTCCACAGTATCGATCGACTTATATGTTGTCGTTTCACTGGGTATTCCATGCTGAACGGTGAAGATGATGGTATTGACATCGATGTTTTTGGCTGCTAATATAGCACGCCTAATTCGTCGATGCTTTATGTGATCTTACAGAAGTTTGCTTGCAGGGTGATACATTGTGTAGATTCATCAATTTCCATTCGCCTATCTCCAATATCCATTAATTGTTTTCCAATTTGATGGTGAATCTGTCTTTGTATCTACAAAATAAAAAGACTTTTTTCGATGTGAGAGTAGAGTTCAGAATTTGCAAATTTAATACGTAAGAATGAGTAATGTAAGTTATTTTTGAACTATATTCTATGTAAGTACAAAAATAAGTATATATACCTTAAATGTCGGATTAAATCCTCGTTCTTCGATAATATCTGCCCAAATAATGTCATTTGGAAACAACCATTGCAATTTTGAGTGTTTGCCAGAAAACAGCGTGATTCAGTTTTTTCGCCACAAAGCAATGAAGACAATGGCTCAGGTGGCGGAGTCAACAATGGTAATATCACTTTACCATTAAGGCTGCATAATCCGGGCATTTCTCTGGAAAACTTTAATGCACCACAATACTGGCAAACAACGTCCATTTGTCCAATGCAAACGCTAGGATGCAAGCTGTAATCATTGCTGCAATCGTATCGAAACACTGCTCGATTCAAATCAGCACTTTATAAATCTCTTGTTCTGCGTCGCAAATTATCTATTTGTTGACCTCTTCACGTACGATTTCTTGTCCTTCTTCAGTCCTTTTATTTGTAGTGTTTCGTATCCTTCTTGCATTACGGCGTTGTCGGGAAAGATTCGATCATCTTGGTCGCGGCATTGTTTTTTATTTTTATAATAAGCGTACATTTAAGGGGATATTACTACCCCCTTGTTAATTAAACGTCACTTAAATTCATCTAAACACTTATTTCACAACTCAAATTTTCAACCAATTATTCATAGACAAAATTACTTATCTGTTCGAGATGCGCGTTTTGTTATTCCAAGTCTGATGCGTTTTTGGTTTACCACCTTTTATAGTTCACTTCACTTTTTTTTTAAATAGGCAATGGCTCCATCATTACATTACGATTGTTAATTATTTTTTTTTTAATAGAAATAGTTTTAATATTGATTTCTTACATTATTATGATTGTTAATTATTTATTTAATAGAAATGGTTTTCATATTGATTTCTTACAAAAATCAAATTGTCACCCATACGTCCATCACATAGCTGTCATTTGCGTTTTGTTATTCCAAGTCTGATTCTTTTTTGTTATACCATTTTTACAGTGACTGACGTTTTATGCCAAGTCACACGGGAACGCTGTCGAACGGGATAAACAGTATCCTATGTCCTTCTCCTGGCTCTAAGCTACCTACCCACCAATTTTCAGCCAAATCGGTGTAGCCGTTCTTGAGTTATAAATAGTGTAACTAACACGACTTTCTTTTATATGTAAAAAAGAAGATATGAATTCATAAATGATTTATAACAATTTTATCGGAAGACGAACACTTTGAAAACGGAACATAAAATTGAGTTCCAAGAACCCTTTAAAAACATTTAATTGTAAGCTCTTTTGGAAATCTACCATAATACATTATCCATAAAATTAGCACAAAGTAGATTATATTTAAACAAAACTGAAGAACTCCTAAAACAAATTATGTGTACAATGTGCATCGTCAAAAGAAAATATTTTAATAGTAAAAAAAATAAAAATAATAACAAAAATCCTTCAATCTAACTGCATTCTTAATTATTCCATTAAAATATTTAAAACTAACTAAAGTTCTATTAAAAGTTCCTTCATGTCTTTGCATAACGTTTCAGTTGGTGGCCATAAAGCAAAAGCACGTACCCAACACCATAAGAACATAGGGATATAGGATGCAACATATACACAGGGACATAGCTTTTACATACACATATACTTAAATAAATATTCGCCTTGTGGCGATGTTTTATCATAAACTCCGCATCCTTTGCATCATCTTCTACATAACAAGAACAACCCCAACAATTTTCTGCACTCAGCTCGAACTTATACCCTCCTGCATAACTTACCTAACCTACACTATACCGTACACATAGGAAGGCGCACCTAACCTACTCATAAAATTGAACGTTTTACAGTTTACCTTCTTGAATTCAAGGCAACATTTATCTCATGTCTTAGCTCTGCTCTAAAGCGCTTCTTTGAGCTTATTTTATCTGCCGGGGTGAGAGTGAGGGTTTAAGTTTGGGATGAATGTGTGAACTGTACTAAATATGAAGTCAAAAATAGGAAAAATGAAAATACAAACATCGCTTTATATGTGAGATAGAAAAAAAATAAAGTGGAAGGGGGGGGGGGTGGTTAAACTTTTGAAAGTGCCTAAAAGTTTGCAAAAAGCAGTCATCACACACAAAATGCAAGCAACAAGACCACTCCGCTCCTCCGCACCGCACTGAACAGCATCTCACCAAGGATATTCAAGGCAAGGATGTGTAAAATGACTGACTGCATCTTCTTGAACTGTCATCCCCCAGACTTTTTCTTTTATATAAACCTCGACCTTTTTGACTCTTGAGACGATATAGAAAAGAGCTTCTCACCGCTTTCTTACCTCCTTCCATATCGCTAGCTATGTATCTTCATAACTATCTGCTCGAACTTAGAGTAACATTAACCATCAAAAGTAAAAGACCACCCGCTTGCACTGATTTTTAATGCATCCTTTCATGATGACATAACCCAAACCATCACATCACATCACACAACATCAGAACATCGCAGGAACATCAGAAGCGGGAAGTTTGCTCTTTCACAAAGACATTTCGCACGCCATGTAACCCGAAGTGCACATTTAGGTGTTCGAAAAAAGGTTTTTTAGTGCAGTGATTATGGTGTGCGCGCAACGGTTTATTATGGCGCGTAAAAGTATATTGGGCGGTGAGTAAGGGCTCGTTAGTTAAACGACGAAAAAAGTATACTATATGTATCTACAAAACAGCATGTTCTTTAGATGTATACCTTACCTATATATTTACAACTACGAGTATAGTGTTGTAGTAAAGGTGCTAGGAAAATGTCAAAATTTATAATTGAAAAAAAAAAAAACTTACATAGCATCTTTGAGGAATGATTTTATGATGGAAGCGTCAAAGGAAACATCGACGTTAAGCGTTCATAATTGAGAAGGTACTTTTCTCTCTAATAAAGCTATAAAATTGAAGCTTTTAATCATTTTTATGTAAAATGTCTGGAAATTTCGTCAAGTTTATGTATTTTGCTTGTTATATAGATGCGTTGGGTGTATAGTAATTTTATTGTTCTCATTTTCAATGACATTAATTCAGACTTTTTACTACAAAGTAGATAGATATTTTTCTTTGCATAAAACTTACATAATTGAGTGATAATTTTTCCAACATTATTAATTATTTATTGACTAATAAAGTGATGTCTTTATGTATATAAAGGGTCATGAAATTGTGAATTTGACAGTCAATATAGCAGCCATATTGATTTAAGCTTTATCTGTCAAATTGGCTGTCATTTTTATTACAATGGATGTTCTGTTTGGGTACGTTAAAAAAACAGAAGATCCACGAAAACAAGGACAAAAATATCGTTAACACGACATAATGATACTCCGTGAAACAAATAATTAATAAGTTTTTGCACGCGCAACAATGGACTTATTGAGAGACGAGTTGGGTGAACATTTTATTTCACGTTCGGGACAGGTCAATTGGCCGCCTAGATCGTGCGATTTAATGCCTGTAGACTATGTTTGGTGGTGCTATGTTAAAGCTCATATCTATACAGACAAGCCCGCTTCAACTGACGCATTGGAAGACAACATTGAAGCATTTATTCGTGAGATACCGCCTAAAATATTGGAAAGAGTATGCCAAAATTGGACTAAGCGGATGCACCATTTGAGGCGCAGTCAAGGTCAACATTTCCATAAAATAATCTTGAATCATTAAATTATATGAACCGGACTATCGATTCAAATAAAGATTTCATGCATTTTTTTTTAATTATATGTGTTTTTTTTCTTGAAAAACTTTCCTATAGCTTTTAAAAAATCACCCTTTATAACTTGTTGATCATGACTTAAAGTGCTATTGAACTTAAAATCAGACAGGTAAATGCAAAGTGTTTTTTTATTACTTATAAACTTCCAAAAATATATGGATTAATTTGTATATCTTCTTGCACCTTCTGAATGTAATTAGAATGATTTAAATTTGAAATTCAGTTCAAAAGATCTTTTGAATCACAACGAACTTTAAAATTATATACATTTTGTGTGCTTACCATAAATTGTTTCTTCTATTTTTATTCTCGGTTTTTGATTCTCTAGTTCCTTTCCATCTAAGGAAGTTTTTCACTTTGACCCAAATGTGTTTTAGTTTTTCAAACTGTCACCATATTTGTAGTAAATATTAAAAGTTGTATCTACTGTTTGAAACGTCCAATTAAAGTAATAGCTTAAGTTTTACTATCAAAATATGACAGCTCAAAAGTGAAAGCTTTCAAAATATGAGGATGTTCAAAAGGAATTCTTTGATTGGAAAACCTTTTACTTTTTGTGCTAAAATAATAAATCTCATGGCCAGCACTTGGGGAAGCATGTCCAATGAATAACGAAAGTTCAGTTTTGTGTGTCTAATCGTTATTCAAAATCTAGTATCAATATAAGTCATCTCTATATCGGATTCTTTTAAGTGTAGTGTGAATGAACTCCACGTCTTCATGTCCAGATCTGCTTCCAATGAAAACCAAAACAACTTATTCGGATATCCAGCTCCTGTCAGGACCTAGATGTGCTGCCAACAATAATTACTCAAGCCATTAAAACCTTAATAAACTATCTCATCATTTTCGAAATCGTCGATATGAATTTAGTTTCAAAAATTTAAGCACCATTTCATGGACAGGTATATGAACTATATTTCCTATTCAGTTTCATTTCATCACCATCATCATCATCACGAACTTTGCAGCCAAATGAAGCGTTTATTATCTTTTAAAAAATAAGGAATCATTGGTGCTAGAAATATTTCTTATTATAGACTTGTTCAATGTTCTATTCATCCTATATTTCGGCCACGTTCTAGAGATATGATTCAATTTTCTCAATCACACCGCCACCAAAACCTACCTTTAGTATAGGAAAAAGACTGCCATCTTTATAGATAGGTAAAGGATATAGTCTTTCGTTTCTATATTCTCAAGCTAACTCATGTATGAGATAATTTAAGGATTCACTGTGGTCATCACAAAACGTTCATCTTAAGTGGCAATTACTGCTTTTCTGCTTCAATCTCTCCTCAACCCATTCCCTATCTATCTGGTACGAGATGGTCAAAAATATGCAACGTCAGTAAAATATTGAAAATATACCATCGCTTGGCTGTCGACTCTGCCGCTGCCAACCACCATCCATCGACGACGAAGACAAACGGTCACGCCAGTCAGTCGTTCTTTTGAAGTCAGGTACCTATAGGAGTATGACCACCACCACCGTAACGTAGTCGTAGTCCACGACAAAGTCCCAATCCCTATCGCCAGGGAAAGAACTCATAAAGACGAGTGAAACAAAAAAATAAAACAAGTTTCAAAATCAATTTAGGTCCACTTCTCTCAGATACAATTGATCTTTCAAACAACCAAGGGCGTCTGCGGCCAACCGGAAGAGTCTGTAGATAAATATTGTTGCCTTCTCAACCTGAACTAATAAGCTATTTGATTTAGTTCTCACAGAACCCAGAATCGTTCTCATTCTTATTCTCATTCGCATTCGAATTCCCATTCCCATTCCCATGCCATTCATGCTCCCAGACTCCCGGTTTCCCTTGCATCCTGTTGCCAGCACGTTTCGGAAATTTTCATTTCATTTCCATCGAAAACGACCACGACTACGGCTATGACTTTAACTAGGATGATGACGACGACGACAGCGACGAACGTCGTCGTAGTCATAGACTCAATGATGACGATGTCGAAGTCGATGCAATGATGATAGCCAGCAATGGGATTCGGATTGCAATTGGAAATTGCAGTTGACCATCCAGACCATCAGGCCAAAAGCAGCAGGACCAGCGCCAGCGAAATGAAAGGACCAAAAACTAAAACCTAAAAAAAAAAAAATTCAACAAAAAGGAATAAGAGAGAAAAATACCAAAAAAAAGGAAAAACGAAGAAATTCACCAAAATGTGCTGAAAGAAAACTTTGAAACCACAAAGAGTGCAGGGAACGCATCCGTTGACCACCATCTGAGAACGTTTCTAGAATAATTTCCTCCCAAGTTTCCGTTTCACTTGACCAAGTGATTGTAAATTTTAATGTCTATGCGCTGCTATAGGAAGTTATATCCTTTCTAGTGTATTCCCAGAACATTCATAGATCTTATACTATAATCCTATATTCCTACATATATAGCTGTAGGTTATTTAAGTTAGAAGAGTCAGCAAAATTAATTCCAGGTGCGGTTGTTTTTTTTTTCGTCCTTTTCTTCTTCTTGCTTTTGGTTTCTGATCTTCTAACAGACACATACCTACTAAAATAGGTTTTCTTGTATTTGAGTTGCATTACATCTTTGAATCCTGTGAAGTCTTTTTGTCGTTAAATCGAAGAAGCTAGAAAATGAAGACGACAACCAGCCGACATGACATCCAAAGAGACGATATTGCTGACTTTCTTCAAGTCAAGTCATAGTGGTAATGGTAATGGTAATGACGTTAGATGGGATTCGTATATACATATATTCAATGGAAAATATTGCCTTCTCCTCCTCCTCCTTCTCTGAATGAAAAATGAAGTTTGACAGGACACAGGAGTTCTCTTTGAAATGTTAAACAAGTGAATAAAGGGTATAAAGTTGATTTAGCAGAGTCTTGAGCAGATGTCTTTATAAGTATCACCGATTTCTAATGTATACGACTCTTTTAATACTTACAAAAATACAAAAGTTGTTTGAAGATCTATGTTGATGCAGTTGACAGTTTGTGTTTGACAGTTTATAAAGAGAAACTCAGAAGATGGTTTTTCATTTTGTTCTAGAAATTTTAAATAGATGAAGTATATAATGAAAATAAAGGGTGATTCATTCAGATTTGTTTTTTTTTATCACATGTTATTTTTATTTAGTACCATGAGGATTTCTCTAGCATCATGAAAAGACTCAAACCTCATCTCAACAACGTCTTCAACTTATTAAAATGTTATAAAGAAATTGCGTCTTTATTGAGAAAATACTTTTCTTATCATTTAAATACCAACTTTAAGATTAGATACAAAAATGTCTTGATGTCTAAAAAATTCGGACTAAACGTGCGTTGCATGAAAAGCAAAGGGACTTGTAAAAGTCATAGTTTTATTTTCATTTTTACATAGGTTCTGTTTCCATGCAACTTAATCTAAAATTGTATCATTAATATTGTTAATTATTTCTTTCGCTTTAAGAAATTTAAGAATTCTTGTGATTTGACTTAAAATTTTGGCTAATGTCGCTTTGCTTTTGAAGCTAGAGATTGTGTTGTGCATACTTAACACTTTCTGTCTGGGGCTTAGCAAAATAACTTTTTGTGGGGGGGGGGTGTTGTAGGGTTCAATTGGAGTTTTATCAAAATAATTAAAAACTTGTTATAGCTAATGTAATTCTGAAAAAGGTTATAATTTTCTGTCATTGGCGTGTAAAACATTTAGTTAAAACGTTTATAAAGTATTTAGTACAATTATGTATTTGAGTAGTGAATTTTTTAGAATGTTGAAAGAATATAACATAAAAAATCAACATTTTGACATAAAATTCTATCATCACAATTTTTTTAAGGAAAGAAGCGAAACTATCGTTGATTTTCGTGATATTGGCCTCGTTTTTCAGAGCATAACCAAAATGTTCGTATTTAAAATATCACATACAGTGTTTTAACTCACATTTTGCCTAAAAACTTAACTTAAGCAGTTTCCTCTCATATGGTACTCATGTTTCTAAAAGGGATAAAATTAAAGGAATAACTATAAAATTAAAATCCTATTCTAGTTCTAGAAGACTCCATAGTTAATTCATAGGTCAACCCCATAGGTTACCCCAAAACTTAACTCATTTATAAATTTGGACCGTTTCAACTTAAAAACGGATTGGCTTTTAGATATCGTAGAAGTATATTTTTTTTATTTACATAATTTTGTTGTTAACAAGCTTTGTAAAACTTTAAATAGAAAATTAATTTTTTTCCAAGCAAAACCCACAAATTAAAATAAGAGCAACTTAAGTCATATTTTTTAAATCGATTTTTTTTACTTTATTCCCACAAAATAATGGTTTTTGATCATTTTTGCTGTATTTTTGAATTTTACCTACATAAGTCTTATTTTGTACGTAAGACTTTTTATCAGAAAAATCTTAAGTTTTGGAGTAATTTGGGTGAAACTGCACTGCATCACCATCTCACTATTCCTTAGATTTTTTACTTACGATATAATATATACATATGTATATAAAGTTTTAAAACAAAAACTTTTTGGACTTAAATTCTTTAGGCCATAATATTTCCCTACTTTATTTCAATAAAAAAAACAGGGTGGTCACCGTTTAATTATAATAAATTTCACGAAAAGGTCCTACGAACCTGCCGCATCAATGGAACCTATATATATTTTATGATCTAAATATATGTACATACATATGTATGTATGTATGTATGTATATTTACGGGGTTTTTGAGATATCGAATTTGAAAAACAATTTAATATTTGTTTTTAAATTCAACAAAAAAATTAAAAAAATTTAACTTGGGCTGGGATTCGACTCACGGTATAATAACTTTCCACAAGTACCCGTTTGTCGATATTTCTAAATGTCTAACAAAATATTTATACGAGTATTTACATTATGTGCACAATAATAAATTTCGATTGAAATCTCAAAGCCTCAAAATTCTCAAGTTGCTTGAGTAAAAATCAATTTCTCCCCAGTTCTTAGTTGTTTTTGTAGTTTTTCGTTTTTTATAAAAAAAAAAGTCAATTAGATTTTAGACTATTGCATTTGCTAGAATAAGTTTGGTTTCAATATCTGTTTTTATTCCCGACATATTTAGTCGAAGACCAATGTTTGACAATTTTAGTAGCATTTTTTTTATTTCTTATAAGAAAATACTGATTGTATTTTTTTTTAAATTACGTCATGTAAACAACAATATTTTATATACAATTAAATTTTGAACTTAATCACCCTTATCACAGGCCCCGACGTAATAGATTCGTACTACGAATCCCGAAAAAAGGTATCATAGCTCCGTTCGTATCGAAAAAATCTGCTACGAAATTCGGAGTTTTGAAAAGTGGTATCACTAGCCCCGAATGAAATAGTAAGCTTTTTTTGTAGGAGCAATTCAAAACTAGACACAACAGTTTTATCTACCAAAATAAGTGGATACAAATTGACAAAAATGTAAGTTCAAATACAAAATTATTGTAAAAAATATATATATTTTGTTTTTAAAGGTCCAAAAAAGTAATTACAAACAAGACACAGTACCAAAGGCTATTTGATTTGCTCCAAGAAACCCCTGAAATTGCTCAACGATACACAAAAGCAACAAAAGAGGAAGTCGCCGCCTTTTGGGATAAAGTAAAAGAAGAACTAAACAGCCTTGGTCCACCTGTAAAGGATGCCAGCAGCTGGACGAAGGTACATTTAATTTACATAAATGCTGCAAAAAGGTCCGTCTAAAATCTCTCTTTGTTTTAGGTATGGTTAGACTGGAAGGCGTATAAAAAAGAAATCATGGCTACAGGTGGTGGAATGAACAGAACGCATTCTTTTTCAGACCTTGAAGAAAGTGTTATCAAGTTAACTGGTCCTGAAACATCAACAAGTGAAATTAAAAGCTCTCGTTCGTTTGGCATCAACAGTTCTTTGGAAGATCAAAATCAAAAACTTAACGAAGTTGTTGTTGATGATAATCAAAATCCAGATGTGTCGATGTCCTCAGACGTTGCTGATTCAGGAAGTGTTCGTCATCGCCGGCGGCGTCTTCCAACCACTTTTCAACAAAACCACTCAAACGATACCGCCTGCCTTTTGAGGGAACAAATGAAACTTCAAAAGGAATTTGATCGGCAATCAGAAATTTTTTGGGAAAGCAAAATAAAAATGCGGATGATATCTCAAGCAGCTTGCGTCGTATAAATAGAGGAGTGTAAAAACTCTCTGAATTAAAAAAAAAATGTCTTGAAGAGTCCCAGAGACATAACAAGATAAAAGAAGAACTCTTGCAGCATAAAATTGAGCTAAAACTTAAAGTTCTTGAAATCGAGGAGTCAAAATATTAAGTTTTTATTTTGTTTATGAACTCTGAATGTGTTATTTGAAATGTAACTTTTTTTAAGTGTTTATTTTGTAAGTATTTATTTTTTTATATTTTGAATTACAAAAAATACAAATGAATTGGATTTTCTTAAGTTAATGCACTCAAAATGTTGTCTCTTATTTGGACTGCTAAATTATGGCAGTTCGACTCATTGTTCCCTTCTTCAATTGCTTCTTCCGTTTCAACACTTCCAAAATCATCTTCCACCTTAGAATGAATGCATATATTATGCAGAGCACATGCAACATTGATTATTTGTGCGGCTTTTTGAGGGGAATAATGTAGTTGACGTGCTGGAAGTATGCACCTTGAACGATTTTTTATTACTCCAATAATTCTCTCCACCATATTTCGTGTTTTACTATGCATTAAGTTAAAATTGCTTTGAAGACTCCCGGGCTCGGGACAACGATATGGAGTAATAAGCCATGGCTCGAGCGGATATCCGGCGTCACCTTAAATAAAATGCAAGGAAAAATATGATATATGTTTGTACATACATACGTACCGTACGTACATATATATTAATTTGTATACTACCTAAAATCCAGGTGCTTCTTTCGCCTTCTCGAAATTTAGTAAGGAAATGTGCTCTCGCCGAACTAAGATTCCACACATGAGAATCGTGGTTTGTGCCTGGATACCTTGCATCAACAAATCGAATGCGCATTTTGTTATCACATATCTAGAACAAAATATAATATGTATATGAATGAATATAACTACGCATTATTGCAACATTTTATTCATACCACCATAGCATTAAGACTGTAGTATCCTTTTCTTCAGTTTTCAGTTTCAGTTTAAATCATTTAATCAGTTTTCCACTGATTGGTGCAATCATTTTTATGTGTGTTCCATCGACACACATGATGGTTCCTGGGAATCTTGCTTTGGAGTAGAAGTCACGTTTAGCTTCAAGTTTTTCAGCTTCAGTCATTTGCAGTTTAATCCATACTGGACACAGTTTTCTCTCCAAAATATCTAACACAGTTTTCAGGTTTGCAGAAAACGTAGTCTGTGCCATAGGTTAGGTTAGGTTATAAGGGGTGTGCACAGCATGAAGCTGTATAAATTTCCTGGTCCATTGTGATCCCCTGTAAAAGTAAAAATTTTAGCATCGATGCTACTTAATTTGCCGATTAGCGTAGACTGGCTCGTTAAGAAACCAGCCAGTGCTATCTATAAATTTCCTCATGTTTGCCATTGAGACCTGTGCTAGATCATCCAGGGGCCCTACTATGTAACTCGATTCTACTTTTAATTCTATTCGAAACTCATTTCCGATTCTACTTTCAAATCGTACTACGTATGAAAGTAGAATCGAATGCCGTTTATACCAACTTGTTTTCAAAAAAATGTCTACTTTCGAACGAGTATCGAGTTGTTTGACAGTTTAAAAAAAAAAAAAAACTAAAATAAAACATTAAATTTTTGGACAAGAATAATTATAACAAAAATGGAACCCGTTGGATTTTGGTTTAATTTGCAAGGCAATGAAGAACGGTACGAGCAAATTGAACGCAAAAGAATAAGAGATAATTCCAAAATAATGGAGCTGAGTGAGAAAAGATTTGCACATATAGGGTCCGCCATCGAACGTTTTTTTTTTTTAACTAGTGCTTATTTCGTAAATGGTTACACTTAGCTCATGTCTGATTTCACACATAATTAGTTTTATCTTTCCGCTAAACGAATATGGTTGTGTATACACATCATCATCTTTTCAGATGAAGCTCATTTTAATCTTGTAAACAAGCAAAATTGTCGCATTTGGGGCACAGAAAACCCGTACGCATACATTGAATAGCCGATACACCCAAAAAGAGTCACTGTTTGAAGCTACACTCGATGTTTTTATAGCCAAAAAAAAAGTTTTTTGGCGGACCGGGACCCATTATCTATACGGTAGAATATTTGAACGCATTCTTAATGAAAAATATATACTTTTGTTTTAGTTTTGTTAAGAACTATCGTCTTTCTAAAGACGGATTTATGTTCTACTACTACTCGCAGAAGACAAAATGCTTTTCCGATTATCATTAAGTTAGCAGCAGCGTTGAAGCAACAAGAGGTTACCAAAGCCAACTCGGTGGTGAAAAGAACGCTGGACGTGCACAGCAAACCATGTCAAAAATACTTGCCGAAGTTTTGACTTCAATCAAAAGAGTCCATTTGTGCCCGGTGATGATGAATTTTGAAATGAATGAGGAATGAAGAGAAACAGAGAAACAAAAGTCCAAAAGCTATTTTTGGCAAAAATCACGAATTCCCGGTGTAATTGGGGTGGTAAAATAAATAAAAAATAAATAAATAAAAGTAAAATAAATAAAAACTTTCAAATTCCAATTGCATATTAATAATTTATAACATTTTATTTACACTTTTACAAAAAAAAAAACTTCGTTCACAAACACATTTGATGTAGAGTGATTATTTTCGATTTTGCCTTGTTTTGAATTCTACTTTCGAGTTACGTAGTTCCTCGTTTATTCGAAAGTTCATAAGAATATAGTTGGCATTACTAGAACTATTCGATTCTCGTTTGTTCGAAAGTAGTCAAACAGATACATAGTACCAATTTTTCGAATTCGAGCAATTTCATTGTAGAATCGAGTTACATAGTAGGGCCCCAGTTCTTAAACAAACCTGTTTCCGATTTGACGGAGTCGGCTGGTTTGGAGGTTCGGACAGTCGCAGAGCAGGTGTTCGACTGTGCCATTCCAATCTCGAAGTCTTTTCCTACGCTGCGCGCCGTATTGATACCCTCCTTCTGCCAGGAATCTGAGCACAGCTGCTAGTCTGCTGATAGGTGTGATTGAAAATGAGAACACACACGGGTCCAGTTCTTGATCCAGCTCCTCCTGATGTAAACGAACCTCAAATATAATATTCTAGTATTGTAATACATTTAGTACTTTATAGTAGTAAATCTTAAATGTGATTTATCTATCTGTCAATATATAAGTAATCCGGACATAATATAAGTCAGTCTTTTTTGCTTGTGATCTTCGGCACTTCATTTCGATATACAAAATTAATGAATTAAATAAATTGAATTTTAAATTAAACTAAGAGCTCTGAATTTCAATTATTAAAATCATAACACCTCCAATAAGTATTTAAATGCTGCTTTGTTAACTCTATAGTTTTTTCTGAATCTGGATATGGACCATATGTATACAGTTTAAGAAGATAGATTTTAATTTTACTTACATTTTGTCATCGTTGTCAAATGGATTCAATGCATCCCTTAAAATTTTCTTTGTATTTTTAATACGCGTTTTCGTTGCAAATTTTCTTCATTTATTGCAAAAATAGCGATTGCAAATGAATCCATTTTAAAAAAATACACAAACAGCAAGATCTAAGATTAAATTTCAATTTTAATTTTCACATTTTAACGTTTACCAGCTGATACCGAAAATCCGAATAAATGGTTTCTGTGTGGCAATGCTTTTTCACATTTCGTTCGAGGCCTATGATAAGAATTTGTTCGTATTCGTAGCGGAACGAAGCATTCGGAACTTTGCTACGAAAAAGCTTGTGATAAGGGTGAATAGCTTCTCGGAATAATCGGAATATTCTAGTCGAAAAACATTTCTTACTAATTTAATTTAATGCATATTTTTTTTTGTAAAGTGTCCATTCCAAAAATTTTACCAAAAGTTAAAAAAAAAGGTTTTTGAAAAGATACAAATAGTTTTGAAATAGTACAAAAAAATGTGTATGTTAAAAGAAACCAAGTTAAGAAAACAATATTTGGGGTCAATTCCACAAAAATCTTTCAAGCCCATATCTTAAGAAAGTTCGAATTTTTGATTTTTGACCAACAAATTTTTTTTTATGTTTTTGTTTATGTTTGTTTATGTTTATGTTTATTTCTCAAGATTCATGTTTAAGATACAATATCGATTTTACATTATTTTTTGAAAAAACATTATTGACATTTTATATTAAAATAAAATAGTGTTAAATGCCCGATACATATGCATATAAATAGTTTAAGAAAAAGAAATTATGGGTGGGGTGACCCTTTAAAAAAAATTGCAAATTATATAAAGCAATACAAAATAAAATAAAAATTATAATTATTTTATACAGACCATAAAAGAAAATTTAAAAAAGAATTTATTAAAAAGTAAAATTTTAAAAAGATGTAATTTTGAAGTTAGAGAGAATGCTAACAAAAATTTTTAAATATAATAATGTAAAGATCTACTCTTGGACACTTAAAAGATTTTCTATACTATTAAACTCCATACTAAACAACCAGGTTTTAATTTGTTTCAAAAATCTACTAGCTGATCGAAGAATTCTTATGGACAGAGGAAGTTTATTAATTAATCGACAAGATGAAATAGAGTAATAATTTCTAAAAGCCGTAGTGTGAAAGATGGGTACAGTAACTAGATTTAAGGAATTACCACGAAGATTATGATTGTCCAGAACCCTAAAGTTGAGATTACCGGATCTAGCAAAAAAAACCTTTAGCACTTTAAAACAATAAAGATGACGAATTGGAAGAATGTTCAAATCTCGAAACAAAGGAAAACTGTGATTCAGACGATGTTTATTACAGATTTTTCTTACAATGTATTTTTGGAGTATCAAAAGTGGTTGAATCTTGTTAAAGTAAGTACCTCCCTAGCAACAGATATCATACTGCAATTTAGAATGAAAAACTTCGTAATATATTGTAGTTAGTAGTTTAGAAGAGCATACTTTTTTCAAATAAAAAAAATGCCTCAATGCACATCGAAAATATATTCTTAGAGCATCAGAGTGTTTTGAAAAGGATAAATTAGGATCAAAAATTAACCCCAAGTACTTTTTTCAAATAACTAACTTGTTCAATTAAAAAGCAATTTTCGGAACAATCAACACTTTCCCAAAAAGTTGTCAAAGAGTTACAAGCACAGTTTGTTACTTTGAATCTTTCACATTCTGGTGCATGGTAGCATATATCTAAGGGTGAGGTGTTTTGGTAGGACAAACTAAAAAACATTATTTTTGACTTTGAACTAATAACCAGTTTATGGTCAGAAAACCATAGTCTTAATAAATTTAGATCCCAATTGATATCCGAAACTAGCTCCAAGAGACTTACTGACCCATAGACACAGCCTATATCATCAGCGAAAGCCTTAAGTACACCTTTAAAATTGAGACTAAAAAGCGAATTTATATAGATTAGGAATAGTATAGGCCCTAACACAGATCCCAGTGGTACGCCTATGCCCATATATTTAACACCACTTCTAATTTCATCTATTTTCACTCTTTGAGTCCTATTAGTCAGATAATATTTAAACCATTCTAAAATAAACCCCCTAAAACCAGCCTTATACAGGTTTTCTAGCAAAACATCATGGTTAACCAATAACCATATCAAATGCCTTTGTTATGTCGACAAATAGGCCAGCTGTATTTAATTTTTTGTCTAAATTACTGTATAATTGAGAACAAAATTTAAAAAGAGCATCTTCAGAGGATTTGTCTTTCTGAAAACCAAATTGTACGGAGCTAAAGAAATTAATTTTATTCAAAAACTTCATAAGCCTCTTTTTAATTACTTTTTCGAATATTTTGCTCACAGAAGGCAGTAGCGAAATCGGTCTATAGTTTTGAATACAATTAGATTCACCTTTTTTAAAAAGAGGTATTATATCAGCACATTTAAGACTGTCCGGAAAACATCCAAAGTAAATGCTCATATTAAATATATTAGCAAGAACGTCAATAATAAAGTATGATATATTTTTTAGCAAATTATTTGAAACCCCATCAAAACCGCAAGAATTTGAATTTTTCGAACATCCAATTGCATTTCAGAGTTCTAAAGCTGTTATTTGTTCATATACAAAACTTTGAAAAGATTTAACATTACTATTACACAGAGGGCATAAAGTACGACTTACTTGAGGTTTAAGTGTTTCTGCTATTGTAGAAAAATAAGAGTTAAATTTATCAGCTATACAATGTTTGTCAGATAAAATCAATTCATTATCTTTAAGTATACTAGTTTTTTTTTAGAAACTGGAGACTTTTTCAAAATATTATTAACTATCCGCCATTCTTGTTTGATATTACCTTTCGATAAATGTATCGGGAGTAAATGAAAAAAAAAAACCCAAACGTGAATCTTCTTTAAACTTTAATTTCCAAGGTTAAACTCAATCAACGCAATGGTTAAGGTTACACGAACGATGACAAGTAGACAGACTGGTAAAATCGAGGGCTCTCATTTTTCGATTTTTTCAAGTTTGATTGCAATCTCCCTTTAAAAATGTTGAACTTATATGTAACTCTTGGTATATGTACAATGTACATGTACATATGTGTATGTAGTTCCTTTATATTAAATTATTTAATTCCATTTTTTAATATACATGTTTTTATCGTTTGTTGCAGCCAAATCATGACACAATTAACATTTCAAAATCAAGTCAAATACGTATACCGTGTCTATTTCAACAACAAAATTATACGGATTGAAAGTTTTTAACCAGTGGTGAAAAAAGTAAGTACATGCATACTTACAAATAATAAACATACATACAATAAATAAAATAAGTAAAAATTCACAAAACTTAAAACAGATAGAACTTATTTCGAGATAAAATACTAAAAGCGGTAAATATTTACAAATTACAATAAATAATTTGGTACACTCTGGCGTATATGCAATTTAATTTGCGTATTATTATTAGCATTGAAATCTGAATCAGCTGGAAATTAAATTCAAAAGTATATTCACGGAATTTCATTAAATTCCACATCAAAGACCTGTCTCTCTCACATTTGCTAGCCTTTGAAGTAGTTGAGTTAAATATAGTATTGAAATTCAATTTCCGAAGGACTAGCATAAGATAAAGGGTGGTTATATTTTAAGCGCAGATGTTAATTTTAAATACAATACAAATTATTTAAGAAGTTACTGTCATTTCTATTAAATCCAGCGGTGTCAGATCACATTGAATTAGTCGCGCATTTGAATTTGTCGCGCAAAAGAACCATTGTTTTGTTAGCTGTGTGTCAAGTGACACCGTCTTGTTGAAACTACTAATCGTCTACATCTATATCTTCGCATTCGGGGCATAAAAAGTTCGTTATCATCTCACAATAGCGAACACTTTTCACAGTAAAACACCATTCACAGAAAAAATACGGCCCTATGATGCTGTCAGCTCCTAAACCAGACCAAACAGTCACTCTTTGTGGGTGCATTGGTGTTTCCACAATAATTCTTGGATTATCAAAAGCGGTGATTCTACTTATTGACGAATTCACTGAGGTGAAAATGTGCCTTATCACTAAAAATTATTTTCTTCAAAAAATTTATCATCCACTGTTGCCATTTCTTTCCATCCATTCTGACCATTGACGACGCTTAAAAATGGTCAAGAGGCTTTAGTTCCTAAGTCAATTGCACCTTGTAAGCGTGTATATTCTAGTCTTAATGCCTCATGCTCATCAACGACGAGCATGATAGGTGGAATTGTTGGGCACTACAAAGAGTTCAGTTGGACGGCTCTTCAGCCAGAGCAGTAATATTTTATGCAGCACAAGCTATACGAGCATGCACTGGTGTTTTCAGATCTTCTACAGACCTGGTTTGCTCAAATGTTTGCAACGATTTTTCCGATTGTAAGCACATTTTTACTATTTAATTGAAAAAAAAATCAAGAAGTGCACAATGTGCATTTTGATTTGAACGCCCATTTTCATAATAGGCCTCAATTACTTCAACGCTCGATTGTGTATCTTTCCGTGATTTAAATTGAATTAGTTTGAGATTGAGAAATATCAAATGAAATGCAGAAAAAACCTTAACGTTTAGGTGTGGTTCACATTCAACATCGGTCCTCAAAATTTAACCACCCTTTACAATAGAATTGAAGGTTATTCTGTAATCATCAGGAGACTCTAAATTGATTACATAGATTGTTCCCAAAATAAAATTGCACCCCCACTTAACTAATCTTATCTTTCCTTCACACTTAAATAGTGTTTGAGTATTTTGCCTAACCCAATACATGATGTGATGTTTTGTAAAAGAGAAGTTGTTCAATTAATCGTTATTTTGTTTGGATTTAAATATACATTTTATTTATGATATTTAGGTACGTTTATAAAATAAATTATGCATAGTTAAATAAATATATAAACATAGCTTCCGTATATATATATATATATAATTAATTGAAAATCAATTATACTATCAAATAATCACTTAAATAAGGCAGGGTCACCTGCAAATACCTTGTTTAGATTATGTACCCAAAACATGTATAAATATAGAGTTTTATATTAAATTAACATATGTTGTAAAGTTGACGCTAATTGATTGGAATCATAACCATTTAATACCGTCTCCATACGTACATATACCTGCAAAAACCTATTAGTCATAACAAAATGGCAGAATATTATTTGTCGATAAACAATAATGAGTCAATAAGTTACATACCAAAAACAAAAAAATACATGAATTATTATTGGAAATATTAGTATTTTATGCTTCATGCGTATCTATAGTATACCTAATCTATTTAGGTGTATGCTTTCATGTGTTTGTGCAACATCAATTAATTTTCATCCTATTAGGCAAATTGCTCTCAGGCTAATTGAAGAACGAGAAAAACTCTGTATTTTTCTGTTATTCGTAATATTTTTATTTAGAAGATAAAAACAAAATATACATAAAATATTTATGCATAAAAACAACATCAATAAACAAAACAAAAATACATTTTTGAATAGAATTTTCATGTACTCGTTGTGTGTGCAGCGTCCATTCGCGGATGTCCTTCCTGCATGACTTATACCACACGGTTATTTTCACACTGATATGGAAAACATTGTACCGCCGCGACTTCATCGCCACAGTGCCATAACATAATCGCTCCAAAAGTATATATAAGTACATAGTCCCGCAAGCCCATTTGTCGCGTATCATCCGGCCACGGTTACAAATGAAATGGTATAGGACGAAGTTGGCCTGAACTGCAGCACTGCATGTCCTGATGTCGTGCCTGATGCCCGGTCATAATATTTTGTTTGTTTGTCATCTTCTATTGAAAATAAAAATTTTTTTTTAATTTTTTCAAAAATATAAAAAAGGACATTTCCGAAATACAAGTAGTACGAGTATATGTAGTAGAAGAGCAAAACACACTCATGTTAACCAACAAACGATAGGACCTAGCGATAAAGAGCATAAATAATGTCAGGATTCAGGCTCCATAATACACTAACACATCGACTGTTTGCGGTACTTCTATGTACCATATCATCACAATCCCATTTCCATTCCCATTTTCCAACATCTATACGAGTAGTCGACGTCGATGCTGAATGTATTGCCCACAACAAACGGTCTTGGTATGGAGTTGGAGTTGGTGCTAGAGCTGGAGCTGGAGCTGCGGAGCCCATGAACTGCAAGCATATCTGCAGCTGACGTTGCCTGCTGTTACAATGACGGTTTTGTCCTTGTCATTGCCACTACCACCCAGAGCCCAGATGTAATGGCAATGGCTATTACTATTGGCTGGTCGTCGTCGTCGTCGTTGTAATCGCCTCCATCGAAAGTATTGGCATCGGTGTTGGCGTCCTGTCCCCGCTTCATACCCTTTCACGCTTTGTGTAAATATACTTTCTGGCTAGTAGGAGGATAGGAGCATGAGAACTGGAAGCTGGGAGCTTGTAGCTGGTCGCCTGTCAACTGGAACAATAACAGTGACAATGTTTTTGGTTAAGTCCAGGACCCTGATTTGACGTGAGTGCCAGAATGCCAGTGCCAGTGATGGTGACGCTTGAAAACGGAAACAGTTTATTTAGCATTTGATTCCTATCTATAATTGCAACAGGAAATCAAATGAAAACGGTCCTGCGATACGGCTACAATACAACAGCACCAGAGACTCAAAATTACTCTACAGAAGCTAGACTTGTTTTGCTGTTGTCGTTTTGTTGTTAACAGTGGAGGTGGCGGTGGCGGTGGGCGGCTGTGTGGTCGATCGAGGGGTTTCGGTTCAGATGACATGGCCTCATAGATGAATTTTAGTTTGACAAAGAAGGGAGTTCTCCGAATAACTTCAAGCACTCCAACAACTCTAACAACAACAACAACAACAACTAAAAATGGTTGGTTGGATTTCTGGTACTGATGGTAGATGGGAGGTTAACCGTAATTTTGATTTAATGTGAAACGGAGATTGGAGGTGGATTGATGTAGCTATGTGTGGATGAATGTATCATTTTAAAATGAAGGAAGGAATAAGCAAATCATAAGGGATGTGATCGTAGCGCCTAAGTTAAACAATCTGTTTAATCAAATTTTAAAACATAAAATTATGGTAAATAAGGGAGGTTGTGTAAATATAATTGTTTTTTCATGTCCTGATTATGGGTTATCTGATGGATGGACGGACAGTCAGAATTAAATTAATTTAAGGAGGAATAATATATTTATGGCCTTCGTGCCCGTCTGTAAAAACTATTTAAAATTAAAAAATATTAATAACAACTATTTGTGTAAGTTTACAATATTTTCTATACAACGAAATAATTTGTATGTAAATTCATTTATTCATTTTCAAGGTATTCATGTCGAAAATCAGCTAAATAGTGCAGTTGTAATTTTATAACTTTAACCATTTTAAGGCTGCTGAAGATGTGTCTTTAGATCGAAGGATTTCCCAGTTATACAGCTATTAAAAAGTTAACGTGATATGTAAAATACTGTAATAAAAATAGTGAGTTCGAAAGAAGGTTGCAAAGGCAAAAGTGGAAACATCATAGTAGAACCGCAGTGAATGCTAAAGATATGAAGGAAAGAGACCACTTCTGCAAGGTGTGTAACGGCCATGACTAACCGAATTAAGCTGTCAGGCAGGGTGATTCATTCAATAAAGACGGCGAAAGCGAATTATCCTGTCTTCCTGACTTTGATGAAGTAAAGATTGACATATCTAAGCTGAAGGTTAATAAAGCCACTGGAGCAGATTGCTTAAATGTCAAGCATGCACCAACTTATCTGTACAAAATAATCGGAGGAATGCATGCCCGATGAATGAAACATCAGTATCGTTTGCCATGCATGATGTTAATGGGGCTTTTGTAAGTACAACTGGCTGTACAGCACAGCAACGGAGACTTAGCCAGAAAGATATAAGTTAAACGTCTGAGGTGGCTCAGTCACGAAGAGCGCATACAAATAAATCCTCGAGCCCGTAAAGCCTTTGAATCCACGGCCACAACAGAGCAGCGCATTAAAAGCAGGCCCGACTCAGATAGCGTGCGAAACTGGAGACAGTAAGCCTTATCTCCGGTAGAAGAAGGACCTTGTTTCAAATCCAATAGAAACAATTTTTATTCGCAAATTGCTTTTGAAATGAATCCAAGTTTTTGACTTCGAACAGTAAACGGAACATAGCAAAGCATTGCAAAATCACGAAATTCACAATTGTTTAAGGTTGATATGATTTTTATGTCTATTCATTCAGCTATAGGTTTTGATATAGACACAAATGTTGCATGATATTAAATGAAATCAAATTACATTGTACGTCAAAAATGTTTCAAAGAAATCTTGGGATCGAAAGTTCCAATCCAAAAATTAATACCAAAATTCTTCTTATAATTTTCATATGAATTGTGTGGTTTTCTTTTATTAACTTTCCATAGGAAGTTATTATAATCGGTCCGATTTTTCGAATTGAAAATTTAGACATTTTACGACGTTTTAAGGTCCTTAGAGTCGAAATAAAAGATTTTTAAAAAGGTAAATATTTTGGTTAATAAAAAATATCTCACGAACCAATAACGCTAGAGACTTTTTAAATTCTATATTGTAACGTGAAAACAAACTAATATATTTTTGTAAAAAAAATCCAATTAACGGTTTCTTACGGTATTTTACGAACAAAAATTGATTTTATCTCCAAAATAATTTTGGGCGGGTAAAATTTTTAGAAAAATCGAATAGACAGTTGTTTTTATAAAAAAAAAAGAAACCTAAAAAAAGCATTACCAAAAGTTTGTAAAAATTGATTTTCGACTCAAATATCTTTTCAAAAATTTGAGATATTGGCTTTAAATTAATTTTATTTTATACAAGATATTCTTTTTAACATTCGGTAAAATTTTGAGAAAAGTCGAATTGAGAGTTTTTTAACAAAAAAGTCTAAAAAAAACTAAAACTTGGTAAAAATTGATTTTTGACTCAAATATCTTTTCAAATATTTGAGATTATGGCTCTAAACTAATTTTATCTTACAAGAAATATTGTTTTCAACGAATTGACAGTTTTCTTACAAAAAAAATCAATACTAAAACTTGGTAAAAATTTACTTTCGACAAAAAAATAAAATTCATAAAAAATAGTACGAAAATTTGGTACAAATTAATGGTCGGTTCTCGATATCTCGTGAACAATAGAAGATATAGACTTCAAATCAATTTCATTCTTCTAATTTGTATTTGTTTATATAAGAAATAAAAACTTTTAAGAAATGCTACTAAAATTGGTAAAAGGTGGTTTTCGACTAAAAATCTCGTTAACAAAAATAGATTTTGAAATCAAACTATTTCATTATATGCAAAATATTGTTTGTAATTATTAAATTTGTAAGATTAATTCAACTGACACTTTTTTAACAAAACTCGAAAACCTACAAACTTTTAAGCAAGACAAATCGACGGACGGGATGGGAAGTTAACAGTGTGGGTCGCATCCCAGCCTCTGTTTCAAATTAAATTGTCCTCCAAAATAAAGAAAGAAAAATGAAGAACAATACACGTCCAATAGAAAACTTTAAAAGTCAGATTGAACAAATTGATTTTGATTTTCATTGACGGATTGCAAATAAGATAATTTTGACACTTCATCCCACTCCAACTAAAGTATTCAGGAATTTGAAAATGTCTGCCTTACTTGCATCTTTTCTAATAACTACAATGGGGAAAGAGAGACAATAATGAGACGTCAAAATAGGTCGCCTTAAAATAATCAAATGTCAACATTGTTACTGAAAGGATTTTGACTGCTGTCAGTTCATTGGTGGCTATTGTTAGACCAATAGCGAATGGCTGTAGTGTCAGTCATTTGGCATGAATTGCCTCTTTTTAATTATACCCTAAAAGGAATGTACATCTGTGTTGATATATTATATCTTCAGCAAAAGGAACAGCTTAAGTCAAACTTCTAGATTAATATTTATTTACAATCATACAGCTCTATGAAGAACAACAATACAAATAAAGGTTATAAATAATATAAATTATTTGCTTTTAGTACTAAAGCCGACACGTTTGATGGGCAGTTTTCCCTGTCTGCTATATGTCATCACTCATCATAGCCATATAGTCCTTAAGGGATTCCTTCCTCGAACTGCTAAAGCTTAAGGTACCCTGCAGTCGTGTATCTGTAAATACTTGCTCCTTTCACCCTTTATTATATTGGAATTCAGAATTTTATTCCCCTTTTAGGAATATTGGCAGTTTTTATTGACTAAAACCCCTTGTTTTATCACTTTTATTTTTTCCATACATACTACACATTACACATGTACATATGTACATATACATATATGGTTTTGCACGACTTGTTGTCATATCTCTGGCTTAAAGCTTCATAATACCTACCTATTGGACTTTTGGGCTATGGATGTAATTTTAATTTATTCGAAATAAAAGTTTTATTCGGATCAGTTTCGATTATGTTTTATGGTTGTAATATGCTAAAACGCTTTCCATTAACACAAATTGGCCGTGATGTGTAAGCAATCCTTTTAGTTTAGGTTTCTTTTTGTTACCACTCTTGTGTCTTTATAACAAAAACAATATTTTTGTTGTTTTTATTATTTTTTGTTTAATATCCTATCATAATTTGTTGATGTTGTTGTTGTTATTAGTAATTGAGGATGATTGGATTGTTTAGATTCAATTTAGTAGAGTATATTCAGGGTTTTCCAATAAGAGGTTTCATTATGATATTGAAACAAAATGAGTATTTTAAAGAAAAATTAATAGATTATTTTTGTAGTACAAAGAAAAATGATATGATATGATGATATGATATTAATCATGTTACAAGATGAGCTCTGAGATTATGGTTTCACCACAGTATCCTTACAATGAAAGTTTCCCCGGCCAATTCGGACATTTCTGGCTGTATCTCCTTGAGTTTATCATTGAGTGTATCTGGCTTACTTTGTTGAGAAGAGATTTCACGGATAAACTCATATCTAATAGATTCTTAGAACAGTTTGAAGTTTAACGTGTAGCCAGACAGGGCTGCATACTATTACCTATTACGTTCTTATAGGCGATGATTGGTGAGCTGCGGGCAGCCTTGACAGCAAACGGAGAATACGATGAACTTTGACAACATACTTTAAATATCTAGACTACGCAGACGATGTTTGCTCGCTATCTCATAGTATAATGGATCTCCATCAATTGACAACACAGTTTCTGCTCAAACTTCGAATCAGTACTGTTAAAGAGATCCAGCACCTAGAAAATAAAAGGCAAAAATTTCCAAGAAACTACATTCACTAATTATTGTTGATGTATACAAAACATCTTAAAGGTTTTCTGTCCCAATCGAATATTCAAAAAACTAACAACAACAAACAACTAAATATATAGGATAACGATTCGAAAAGGTAGTGACTGCATTGCAGGACAGGCATTGGAATACCTACTCTCACTCAAAAAAATAGAAGAGTTGGTAGCTAGAAGCATGTAGAAAAGAACAGTCGAGGAGGAATGTTCAAGATTGGGGAAGAGCTGGAAGAAATTCAAACACATCGCTGGAAACACCACAAGATAGCGCAAAAAATTAGTTGAGGCCCTATGTCAAACTAGGGACCACCCAGTGACTTTATAGGTCTGAGTACCTACCTTGAATGAATTCTAGATAATTAGCATAGACCTTATCTTTGACGTGGTTCGTGAAGGTGCTTCACGACAACTATTTTTCGGAACTGTGCCTGTAAAATAATCACCATATTTTTGGTATATTTCAACAATTTCAATGAGTTGTTAAAGCGCTTATCGTTCCATTTTTAGTAATTTTGTAGTTATTACTTGTCATAGGATAACAACTGCAAAATTGACATTTGCTCTAAAAGGGTCTATTAAAAACGAAACCTTTTTGTGGAAAACCCTTTATAATAAAAACAACAAGTCCAATAGTTTTTTTTCTTCAGTCAAAAAGTTTTTCCTAAAAATAAACCTGTACAAAAACTTGCCCAAAACCCATTTGCCCTTCTCAACAACTTAATTCCTAGTTAAAATTTAAAATCGATTTATTTTGATACTCAAAAGTTGAATGTTGACAAAAAACTTTTATGAAAATCTTATAAGGTCAAATGCTCATCTTAATTGACTTACTTTTGCATACCATTTATGCAGTTTCAAACAGCTGCCAAGTCTTATGGTAGTTTGTATCTTCATATACACATAGCTTCTATACCGAAAAGTAGTTAACCTAATGCCAATTTCAAAAATTGCCTTAACACAGCATTCAGAATATTTGCTCTTCATGCAAATAAGGCAATTTGAAGAGTTCTTCATTTTAGCGAGTGCACTTGGCGCACACATTTAATTCAATTGAGATTCTCAAAGGACGAATTAAGAATAATACAAAATAAAAAACCGAAACAAATAGAAATGATCCGCAGGCGGCATCCTTTATTTCCATTTAATTCACTCACCCAAAAAATAACCATTAAAACTGTGTACAATCTTCAAAAGGAAATATATGTATATTATATACACGAGTCGAGTATGTACATTGTACATAGTTAAGTTTGCATATAAACCTAGATAGTTGGGTCTTACCCACATGTACCCATCTAAAAATAGATTAATAGAAAATTGAGTGGATATATATCAGCGCCCGTTGATGTTGCCTCTGCTCCTGCCCTCTGCCGTTCTCGTTGTCGTCGTTGTTTTTAGATTGTTGGACATGCTCTATATAAAGCAAACGCGCACATTCAACAATTTATACGATACGACGAGGACTATACTACTAAACTACTGACGGCATAATTTATGGATGGAACGTTTTTGACCCAAAACTACACACAATTCAAATAACTCGTTCGCTCGGACCGTCATGTTATGTACATAATATTTGAGAAACGGATATGGAAGTGGATTAAGCTTCTCGTTCCACTGTCATTCGCATACTTTCCTGCATCGATCCTCATCTCCCAATTCTCATCCTCATCATCATCCTGATGCCATTGTTGTCGTGGGAAAAAGCTTTTTATCAGATTTGAATAAATCGCTCCAAATAGAACTGTGTCCATCAAAAACACCCTCTCCCACAAACACACAAAACTATGATAGATATTGAGAACCATGCTTTGTGAATGTCCTTTGTGAATTTGTCGGGCGTGAATTTCAATAATACCGCTGTGAATTGCAGAACACCAGTAAGGGTATCCAAACAACATTAACAATTCGATGGAAAGGACCAAAATTCCATCCATTCCATGGGACATGGCAATGGCAAAACGATTGAAAATACGAGTACTATACATCCAGCAAAAATGTTTGAAAAAAGAAAATAACTCAATCCCCGAAACTCGAACACTAAGTGAATTTTCCAAATTAAACACTGAAAGAATACGAAGACTGACACAGATGGAAAAAGGCCCCAAAATGCTTTGCCTAAGTTCCGTCCACTTTTAATGTGACATTGACGAAGACGACGACAATGACAATTGGAGAGGAATTGAATTTTCCAAGGAGTCTAAGAATAGACATAGACAAGCTGTGTGCTAGAAAAAGGATTAAAAAACACTTTCCGATGGTAAATATTATTACATTTTTTTTACGAACGGTTTTGAAATAAGATCAAAAGGCCTGATGATGAGGACATAAAAATGTCCTTATTCCCATTTATTAAAATATTATACACTTTTGTGTTCTTAAACATCTTCAAAAATGTTGCCCATTTAAGAAAAATGGGCAGGCAGCTTACTTGTTGTGTAGTTAACACCTTAATAAGGATATGGATATGGATATGGATATGGATATGGATATGGATATGGATATGGATATGGATATGGATATGGATATGGATATGGATATGGATAGGGATATGGATATGGATATGGATATGGATATGGATATGGATATGGATATGGATATGGATATGGATATGGATATGGATATGGATATGGATATGGATATGGATATGGATATGGATATGGATATGGATATGGATATGGATATGGATATGGATATGGATATGGATATGGATATGGATATGGATATGGATATGGATATGGATATGGATATGGATATGGATATGGATATGGATATGGATATGGATATGGATATGGATATGGATATGGATATGGATATGGATATGGATATGGATATGGATATGGATATGGATATGGATATGGATATGGATATGGATATGGATATGGATATGGATATGGATATGGATATGGATATGGATATGGATATGGATATGGATATGGATATGGATATGGATATGGATATGGATATGGATATGGATATGGATATGGATATGGATATGGATATGGATATGGATATGGATATGGATATGGATATGGATATGGATATGGATATGGATATGGATATGGATATGGATATGGATATGGATATGGATATGGATATGGATATGGATATGGATATGGATATGGATATGGATATGGATATGGATATGGATATGGATATGGATATGGATATGGATATGGATATGGATATGGATATGGATATGGATATGGATATGGATATGGATATGGATATGGATATGGATATGGATATGGATATGGATATGGATATGGATATGGATATGGATATGGATATGGATATGGATATGGATATGGATATGGATATGGATATGGATATGGATATGGATATGGATATGGATATGGATATGGATATGGATATGGATATGGATATGGATATGGATATGGATATGGATATGGATATGGATATGGATATGGATATGGATATGGATATGGATAT
Source organism: Eupeodes latifasciatus (assembly GCA_920104205.1). Taxonomy (NCBI): domain Eukaryota; kingdom Metazoa; phylum Arthropoda; class Insecta; order Diptera; family Syrphidae; genus Eupeodes; species Eupeodes latifasciatus. The sequence goes on along the minus strand of OV049925.1, from coordinate 41,090,416 downwards.
GGATATGGATATGGATATGGATATGGATATGGATATGGATATGGATATGGATATGGATATGGATATGGATATGGATATGGATATGGATATGGATATGGATATGGATATGGATATGGATATGGATATGGATATGGATATGGATATGGATATGGATATGGATATGGATATGGATATGGATATGGATATGGATATGGATATGGATATGGATATGGATATGGATATGGATATGGATATGGATATGGATATGGATATGGATATGGATATGGATATGGATATGGATATGGATATGGATATGGATATGGATATGGATATGGATATGGATATGGATATGGATATGGATATGGATATGGATATGGATATGGATATGGATATGGATATGGATATGGATATGGATATGGATATGGATATGGATATGGATATGGATATGGATATGGATATGGATATGGATATGGATATGGATATGGATATGGATATGGATATGGATATGGATATGGATATGGATATGGATATGGATATGGATATGGATATGGATATGGATATGGATATGGATATGGATATGGATATGGATATGGATATGGATATGGATATGGATATGGATATGGATATGGATATGGATATGGATATGGATATGGATATGGATATGGATATGGATATGGATATGGATATGGATATGGATATGGATATGGATATGGATATGGATATGGATATGGATATGGATATGGATATGGATATGGATATGGATATGGATATGGATATGGATATGGATATGGATATGGATATGGATATGGATATGGATATGGATATGGATATGGATATGGATATGGATATGGATATGGATATGGATATGGATATGGATATGGATATGGATATGGATATGGATATGGATATGGATATGGATATGGATATGGATATGGATATGGATATGGATATGGATATGGATATGGATATGGATATGGATATGGATATGGATATGGATATGGATATGGATATGGATATGGATATGGATATGGATATGGATATGGATATGGATATGGATATGGATATGGATATGGATATGGATATGGATATGGATATGGATATGGATATGGATATGGATATGGATATGGATATGGATATGGATATGGATATGGATATGGATATGGATATGGATATGGATATGGATATGGATATGGATATGGATATGGATATGGATATGGATATGGATATGGATATGGATATGGATATGGATATGGATATGGATATGGATATGGATATGGATATGGATATGGATATGGATATGGATATGGATATGGATATGGATATGGATATGGATATGGATATGGATATGGATATGGATATGGATATGGATATGGATATGGATATGGATATGGATATGGATATGGATATGGATATGGATATGGATATGGATATGGATATGGATATGGATATGGATATGGATATGGATATGGATATGGATATGGATATGGATATGGATATGGATATGGATATGGATATGGATATGGATATGGATATGGATATGGATATGGATATGGATATGGATATGGATATGGATATGGATATGGATATGGATATGGATATGGATATGGATATGGATATGGATATGGATTTAGAAACGGGTATCGGCATACAAATTAACTGACAATAACAAGCATAATCAAAGGCTTGTTAACAAAAAAATCTAAATCTGTTCTCATCTAAGCCATTACATAAACCAAATTAAAAAAAGGAAAACATCCATTAAACTGTACCAGGTAAGTGTCATCTCACTTTTTTCTTTTTGTGTGTCAAAAGCAAACTGCAAACATTCACTTGATATTAACTAAAAACACCATTTAACAAATTTTCCAGTCAAACTTCATATATTATTTAATCCTTGATGGGACAACTCCGCCCAATTTATAGCCACACAGATAGATATACGATAACAATTATTAGGGCAAGCATGTAAAAAATTTACACTCATCTAGAATGGCACAACATAGAGCATCAGGGATATGCCTGTCGACTCGTGGTGAATGAGTTAAAATAAAAAAACAAAAACTATGTATAAAACCATCCAGGATTCTTCTTGCTCTATATATAGAGTGCCACAATGTATGTATATTCAGTTTGAAAGGAGAACAAAAACGAAATCAAATTAAGGAAGAGGATATGCAAATACATGTGTAAAGGATATTGGAGGGAAATTTCATCGTCATCCTTGATTATCGTTCCGTTTTCATTTCAGTAGTTGAAACTTCCGACTTGCCACCGCACTCATTTCCCATAACCAATCCGAACAACACACCCCCAAATTTACTCCAATTTCTCGTTTTATATGTCCCCTCAAAATGCAAAGGATGAAGGTGATGTGAGGTTAGAATACAGAGAGAGAGAGAGAGAAAGAGTGAAAGAAGTGAGGACGGAAACAGGAATCGTACAACGTACAATTCCTGCGATGGCGATGAGGTAATTAATTCAAGGACTCGTCTGTTTTAAACGACTTAGAAGGGATTACAATTAAATAGAAGAGCTTGTATCTTTTTCTCTAGCTCTGGTTACGTGGCTGCTACCACTATATACGATACGATTGTGAAAGCTGACAGACTTGAATATAGAATCCTTATACCTCCATAGAAGTTTTGTTGGTAACCATCATAAGAACAAAAAGAGTTAAAATAGAAAATAGATATAAAAGATAGCAGAATAAAAATAAAGAGGAAACCCAAAAATAGTGCTTCCGCATCAGGGACTTTGCGAATAGTTTAGTTGGTGTATATATGTATGTTTGTATAACCTCTTCACTCTGCAATTGTCATTTCGATTGTTCTCCAAACTAAAGGACGAACCAAAAACAAAACAAAAAAGGATGCACAACAAAAAACCGATAACAAAATAAAAATAAAGGAAAATCACGTTTGATTTTGAGAATTTTAATGAAAACTTAGATGAGAATTAGTTTTTGCTGGGAGTTTGGTTAAAGTACAAGTACCTCTATTCTCTACCTAAAATGATTCTCCTTTTTTTGTTGTCAATTGTGGCAAGGAGCAATGTTGACAAAAAATTCCGGATAACTAAAAGAACAACACTGTAGCCAATTAGCACTGCATTTCAAATAATGCATAAAGTTCATAGAAACGAGTCTCTCTTCATTTTTTATTCCCTAAACGTACTTAGATACCTAGACCGTTTTTTAAAACTTTTTAATATAACTTGAGTTAAGTTTCTCTTTAGTTATGTTTAGGTTGGCTAATTAAAAAAAAAATAAACAAACCCCTGCAGCAAGGTCATCAGTCTGATGAAAGCACGAATGGATTTTAAATGTTTATTTTGATGACTTCTGGAACAAACGGTTAAACGACATGAACCAAGGTTGTTAACACCGATTTTCCAAAAATATATTGACAAAAAAAGTGAAACAAAAATCAAAATCCGGTTCCTAGAATGATTTTAAGAGACAGACGTTTTAAATTTGGAGAAAAGCCAAAGACTACGGAAGAAGGAGCAAAAATAATCATTGTATTTAATACGTTGTATCTTAAGGGAAAGAGGGAGCTGAGGTTGTGAAGGGTTGAAGAATAAAGGTTTTTTTTAAGGGATGAGTACCCATTGTAGGACATGTAATCCTATCTCCTATCTATCACTTGGTCTTAAAGTAAAAAGTCCAAAGAAAGAATTGTTTTTTCATATCCTTGCACTGAAATCGCACACATTTTTGTTGCCTTCGGGTTCATCAGAAAAAGTGTATCTCGAGTGGGCTCGTAATGGTCGATCAGAAAATACTCTAGACTTGATTCTACTTCTGTCCCTGAGGATCACACTATCAGTGTTTTGTCTCCTCTAGGCACATCTGACTGTGTTTAATCTACTAATTTCTCGTACTGAACCCTCCATTTAAATTAATAGCTCCTTAGAGAACCGTGTGACAGTACGAAAAACCTAAAACAATTATTTTGTGATCCTTAACTAGCTTCCTCGAAAGTGACGTTGACTAATGATCACAAGTTTTATTCTGTAGGAAATGAGAACTTTCGTCCCAAATAGGGTTAAGAGCATTAGTTCCCGAGAAAACGTATGGTTTAATTTGCGTTCCAAAGAGGTTATTAGGTTTGTTGCGGCTTCACAAATTGCTAAACTGGAGTCTACTCCTTTAGGTCGGACTTAGCATGCTCGCATAGGGCATAGCTAGGTACGTCGCGACGTCGGTGGGCGAGGTTCTTGACCTGTGGATAGCCAGACGCAAACGAAAGAATTTTATCTCATGCCAAGATTTCTTTACACTATAGGACATCGGAAGGACACTTTACACTGGATTTAGCTTCATTGTTGGGCAGCAGATGGAAGCTGCCTCGAGTACCTTGCTTGAAAATCCCACCCTCTAACACTATGACAGACGTACTCGGGAATATTTTAGCAAATGGGCTGTCCCTTGTTTATCCCGGTTAAATGGGCTAATTCATTTCACCTGTCTTCTTAACGCGACCAACCAAACCACACATAACCCCATAAAAAAAAATACTTTCAATTCATTGTAAACATTTTAACACATTATTTTTATTAATTCATTTTTAAATATTTTGCATGTTTCTTTGTTAAGTTTCGTTAATTCATAAGATAAATTATTTCTAGATGTTTTATTTATAAAGAAATTGCATGATAGGCTTAGTTCAGATTTAAGTGTAGATTTTTGTAGATTAAAGTATAGAATATTAAAATTATAGCCTAGAATTTAGATTTTAAATACTTAAGTTACTTTATTTTAAATATAATGGGTAATTATCTGGATATTTTAATCATCAAACTTAATTCATTGAAGGCATACAAAAAAAAGAATATGAAATTGCTTTGGCAGCCGCGACTAGCAAGCTGTAGTATTCAGAAATACCTACTCCAATTTCAAATTATAGTTTTATGTAAACAAAAACAAATGATGTCAAAATAAAGGAGAGAACTCACCACTTTTAATGGTCCAGAGATTGTGAACAATTTCCTTTTTACCGCTGTCTCTCGAAGATGCTGAAAGTTATTTTATAAAAAACTTCTTTTAAACACTTTTAGCAAATTTAAGATTTCTACCGAAAACTAGGTTAATTCAGATTTAGAACATTTCCTTTTTTTTTCTTTTCTTTCAATTGGGCAATTCGGGATCTATAGCACCCCCCCTCTCTCAATCGTTCACGCTCCCGTCCCGAAGATTCACACAAACCACGAACCGCTCGATCACTGCGACTGCACTTGCACGACGACTTGGGTGGAAGATCTTGACAGTTGTCACTCCAAGGTGTAAAAGGCGACTGACCTGGATTTGCTGGACTTTTTTGACAAGTGCAATTGTATTGAGTTTGCGGTCGTGGTGAATTTGGCGCTCTCCTAATTTTTCCCACTTTGAAGAGTGATAAGTTTTTAATCCCCTGGAGGGCAAAAGGGGTGGCGATGAATTGGCCTAGAACGCACGTGGCTTTTAGAAATTCCAGTGTCAAATTCTTTTCTTTGTGTTCCAGGATTGAAATCAACGACACTGTGGTCAAAATGCTTAATTGAAGTATGCTGATTTTAATGAAGAACAAACAATTCTAATTACCTGGAATAACTCCTTCGAAAGGATTAGCTCAAGGAAATATTTGTTAATACTTCTTCTCGCGTAGGCTTTCGTTCTCGAGGATCGACTCTTATTAAGAATAATACGGTTTCCTTTTAAGATTGCCTAAATATGTCTTTAATATGTCTTTCTTAGCTCTAGAGGTATTTTCGTATTCTAAATTAGAAACGAGAAATTAAGAGAATATCACAAGGATTATGTCACTAAATAAGTCTTAGAATGAAAATGTTTTACCTCGATGGACGTCCGAACTGGATGGAATCCTTCAGAGAAAGAATGACATGGAGAAGATAAGTTTTTGACTTGACTGTGGCAACCGACATTTAATTAAATCGCTTCCGGTGAAGCAGCTGATTTCGAATGAAATCAAATTTTCGAAAACAACAAGCTGATCGATTTATCGTATGGAATTCACAACGGAATTCCACACCTCATCCGTAACAGGTTGTTATAGAACCAATTGTAATGAAGAAAATCGGAAAAGTTTCAAACAACCAAGAAAGGTCTGTAACAGATCAAATTGATACAAAACCAAAAATTAAGAATTGTTGGTCATTCTTAAGAACATAAAGAATTTTTAATCTTCTACAATGGTTTTCAATAAAAGTCCTTTAGTTAGCTCTATTAAGAAAGCTATAATTTGTTTGCAAGGCAGGTTACTGCAAATTCCTCCTTACCTGATAGTATCATGGCTCCCCTACTACTTATGAGCACGTTCATAATAAATATTATTTGGGACCAATCTTTGTGCATACTTGTACTGTGGCGAGAGTCTTTAAAGATCTCATCATACAAAATCAGCTAGTTTGGATGATATTCCCGCTAGCAAAACCCTTTCGTAAGTTATTTTATTTATCCTATCTTCTTTTCCCTCGAATTATCAACCGCACTCACATCCCTTCTTTTCAAGATCGTGGAAACTCGTATTTATGATTAGCTTAACGATCGTACCAAAAGGTCCACTGGTGATCTCATGGTTTATCTCACCGAACAGTAGAATAAATATTTTCATCGTCTTAGAGAATAAGCAAGATTATAGCACTCCATATTTCAAGTATGGCTTAGGGCTTTCTTATTAAAAATGCGTGCCTTTGGTTTATATAAATATCTTCCTCGTTAAATTAGAAATTTTTTTTCGGACAGTTCAACTCAAGTAGTATTGGATGAGATCAAGTCTGAAAACTGCACAATTAATGCTAGTGTGCCTCAGGGCTCTGTCTCCGACACTCATTCTTATTTTTTCGAATGATCTAGTATCTAAAACTTTACATCCAATCAATTGTTTCGCTAACGTAGTACTCTTAGCTTTTCATACTTGTTTTCAGACTCACACCCCTCCTCTTCAAATGTGTAACTGCAGCGGCAAAATCTGACCTACACAGTATTGTACAATTGAAGAAAAAGAAACTACTTGGAAACCAATGCTAGGAAAACGCAATACTGTCTTGAATCATTAAATTGAGATATACCACCTTTGCCACTTTCTATGAGTGGCACTTGCATAAACGATCGCAATCGTGCTGTCACCAAAAGTGGCAAGAAATTTGTATCTCCTTCTGAATCTACAAAACTTATAGCTATATGTGCTGGTACTTTAGAAACTAATTTAAGCCTTTTACATCTAGAAATGACCATCAGTATAGTCGAACATTGGGCATCCGTTGAAGTACAGATATTTTTTCCTTAGCTGTACTTCACGAATGTGGAATGCTTTACCACAATCTGTCCTTTCCTGTCATTGCAATGTTCAAGAATTCAAAACGAATCTACACCGACATCTCTTTTCCAACCCTTTCCTCTTTTTCTAATGCCCACACTCCCTGACTTATTAAAACTATTCAAAACCTTTTAAGAACGAAGACCTAAAATTTAATGCAAAACATGGTATAATGTCGCTTATGGTTGACTATTTTCAAATATTTACGGTTAAGCAGTATACCTGGAGTTTCGTTAACACTACGGACTACAGAAGCCTTAATTCTTAGTTGATTTTGAGCGAAACATACGGTTTCGATTTCTCATTTTCCACCAGCTATTCTATTACTTGTCGATAAGGTGCTTCACGAAATACGAAATTACTAAGCATTTAATTTTTAGTAATGTCATAATTTTTAATTTTCAAAAGTTAAAAAATGACAACTTACAAAGAAACAGCAGTCCTTCTACCGGGTCATTCAAAATGAAACCTCTTATTTTAAAAGGTTTTATAACTGTTAATAAAATATGCATTCAATGTTTTATAACTTTTATGGTCGCACTTAAAATCAAAAGTGTGCTCGTATTCTGGATTTCTTAAACCTCAAATTATTTGCACTTCAAAAATCATTCTTATAAAACATTACAAAAATAAATTCAACTTTTTGTTATTTTCAAATTTCAACTACGTTTCGGAATAAGATATTGTAAATTATATGTTGTTAAGTTTGTGTGTTTTTTTATGGCTACAAATATTTCGATTAATATATCTACTTTTCAGACACTTTGTTTAGTTTTTAAGGTTTCAGAGACTAAAGGTACTCGTATGTATGTAGGTATATCAAAACTTCCCTAATGTATAATATAACCAAACAAAAAGTTTGAACTATACTACATATTAAGCACGAATAACAAAACTTGTGTTGTATCGTATAAGGACTTTGTCGGGGTGATTATGATGTTAAAAATGTTGTGTTCTATGTGAATATACCTAACTTCCTTCTAGTTCTTGCCTCTTTTTATACCTTACAGCAAGTTTTAAGGATGATTTTTCATTCAGCAGGATATTGCTGCAGCTTTGCAGCACATTGCCGTAGTCGTCGTCGTTGTCGTGGCGTGTGATGAGAATTTTAATATATTCACCTAGGCATACATATACTTACATATAAACTGCTGATGCAGACCAGAAGGGGATTCTTCTATAGAGTGTGATTCTGTGGTCGACTCGACTCGGCTCAACTCAACTCAACTCGACTCGACTGTTGATGGTAATTAAATTATTTCGGAAATTGCTTCTTTTCTCTTTAGGTGTACACAAGGTCTTCACGTATTAATTAACCGCATTGCTTCAAGGCAGATGAGTTTGAAGCCGAATGCCAACAAGAAAGGAACTTGTGTGTTCTTATAAAAGAACAAGATTGTTTTGATAAAAATGTAGTACAAAAAAAGAAAAAAAAAAAGACTAAAGGAAAAATGTCTGGAAGTTTCAGTTTCAAGTGACTGTAAGGTTTTTGTTTTCGAAAGAATAATACAAAATTCTACATAAAACTACATTTTAGGAAGGAAGAAAGAAGTTCCGCAGACATATTGTATATATGTATAGGTAGGTAAAAATAAGGTGTTCTATTCTATATGGAAGCAAAAATTAAAAGTTTCTGGTTAAGAAATTTTGCACAAGGAGAAGAATTTTGAAACCACACAAAATAAAATACACTACTCTGGGACACGTGGATTTCGTCTCGTGAGAGTAGAAATTTTTAATTTTTGAAAATGCTCTTGAAGTCAAAGTTTTGTTTTTCCTTTTTTGACATTAAAAGGACCTTAAAATATAACATTAAATTCTTTAAGGGTGATCTCCATTCATGTCAACAAACATTGTTGAGGTTTGGCACTTGTAGTTTGTAGGCTGGAAAAGTTACACTTGGCGAAAAGGTTTTCTTCCTAGCAATAAAATTTCACTTTTCCAATGCATTTTGATGGTTTCATATTCTAATTAAACCCTAAAACTCAGATTTTTGAGGTATTACCTTTTTAACTTAAAAACAAATAATTCTATAAGGCTTTATGAGAATATACATATAAATTCGGGAAGTAGTTTATTTTTCAATGAAATAAGTTTAGTTTTCTTAATCTGTAATTCCTCTCTTCATTATTCAGTTGAAAGATAAGGTCTATGTTAATGCTTCATAATCGATTTAAAACTTTAAAGAAGAAATTCTAGAAGTGCTCAAGGAAAAACAGTCGCAAATGTGTGAATTGGTTATGGAAAATTTTATGAAAAGAATATGGGTTTTCAACCGTGCGTTGCACATACATAGATTTTAATGATTTAGACGACCAAAAGTATTTTTTTTAAAAATCATTATAATGGTAAGGTATCTATACAATTGGTAAGTCCATAGCTCTATGTACAATATAACACCCCCCCCCCCGCCGCCTTTGAAGCTCGGGATTCGACTTTGATCAGTCGGAATTCGATAGTGAACAAGTGTGTACAAGTCGGGTCTCGGCGCTCTCCTAAACTTATAACTTTCCAAAGTGCATTATTCATTTCAAGCTAATATTTTCGTTTTAACTGTGATGGATTGCGATAATACAGGTCACAGACACAAAGTCGCTTTGGAATTCGGCTTGTCAGTACTACACGCCCGGATTCGCATTTTCGAAAGCATTATACACCTTTTGTATAAACTGCCAGTAAAAAAATACAGTGAAAGAAAAACTGAAGAAGACAAGTCATTAGAAGCCCAAAAGAAGATGGAAATTCAGGAGATGTTTTGAAATGAAACCGGTTTGCTATTTGACATGCCAAAGGCCAACTTTGGCAACTCCAATGATGGCAACACAAGCCGGAGGTTTTTTGAAAACCCCGAATTGGCTTCAGACATCACAGGTATTAACTTTGAACTGATTTACAGATTCAAGGTTATTTTAGAAACTATTTCTAGTGGCCATAAAATTGATACTGAAAAATATGATAAGTATGCATTCGACACAGCAAAATTGTATGTAGAACAGTATAGTTGGCACCCAATGACGCCTACTATGCACACGATATTGGTACATGGAAGCCAAATCATAAAAAGTTTACTGCTTCCAATTGGACAGCTATCGGAAGAAGCTGCAGAAGCCCGGAACGAGCATTTTCGATCTTACCGGCTAAACTTTGCCAGAAAGTTTTCTAGGGAAGAATGTAACTTAGATGTATATTATAAGCTTTTGTTGAGTTCAGATCACTTTATTAGCAGTGTTGCCAGCTCGAAATTGGGAATTTAGTCAGATCTGACTTGTTGACTGGATTTTGATTATTTAAATCCAGTCAAAAAAACAGTTAAACATAATTAAAAACAAAAAAAAAAACAGTCAAAAATCCAGTCAAATAATAAAAACATTTTAATAAACAAATAACATATTTTATTCTGTTTTATAACAAAAACTATAATAGAAAAATTAACAAAAAATAACTTAATTTCTATCAGGTGATTTTTTAAGAGCTTGAGAACATTTTAAAAAAAAAAAAACGCATAAAAATTGCAAAATCTCATCGATTCTTTATTTGAAACGTTAGATTGGTCCATGACATTTACCTTTTGAAGATAATTTCATTTAAATGTTGACCGCGTCTGCGTCTCAGGTGGTCCATTCGGAAAGTCCAATTTTGGGTAACCTTTTCGAGCATTTCGGCCGGAATAGCCCGAATTTCTTCGGAAATGTTGTCTTCCAAAGCTGGAATAGTTGCTGGCTTATTTGTGTAGACTTTAGACTTGACGTAGCCCCACAAAAAATAGTCTAAAGGCGTCAAATCGCATGATCTTGGTGGCCAACTTACCGGTCCATTCCTTGAGATGAATTGTTCTCCGAAGTTTTCCCTTTAAAATGGCCATAGAATCGCGAGCTGTGTGGCATGTAGCGCCATCTTGTTGAAACTACATGTCAACCAAGTTCAGTTCTTCCATTTTTGGCAACAAAAAGTTTGTTAGCATTGAACGATAGCGATCGCCATTCACCGTAACGTTGCGTCCAACAGCATCTTTGAAAAAATACGGTCCAATGATTCCACCAGCGTACAAACCACACCAAACAGTGCATTTTTCGGGATCCATGGGCAGTTCTTGAACGGCTTCTGGTTGCTTTTCACTCCAAATGCGGCAATTTTGCTTATTTACGTAGCCATTCAACCAGAAATGAGCCTCATCGCTGAACAAAATTTGTCGATAAAAAAGCGGATTTTCACATTTCGAACCGAACACTGATTTTGGTAATAAAATTCAAGGATTTGCAAGCGTTGCTCGTTAGTAAGTCTATTCATGATGAAATGTCAAAGCATACTGAGCATCTTTCTCTTTGACATCATGTCTGAAATCCCGCGTGATCTGTCAAATACTAATGCATGAAAATCCTAACCTCAAAAAAATCACCCATTATAATTCACAGCGTATAATGTACTCATGTTACTAAATTTATTATAATAAGAATAATTTTTTTCAGGTAATTAAAATTTACGAATATATGTACTTATTCCGAATCGGAACTCGAGGTATTGTTTTCCGTATCAATATTTTGATAAATTACAGGCAATACCAATATCGAAATAGCGAACTTTGCCAATTCTTTAAAAAGATTTTCTCCACTAGCATCTTTATAAGATGAAACTTCACACCAAAAAGGTACTGTTTCCTCTATGTTGTTCTATCTTACAAAGTTTAGATTATCCCATTGACTAGAAATTTTGTTAGCTAAATCGCCTCGACATTCATTGCATTCCAAACAGGTTGCTTACCGAAAACATTCTTTTCTGCTTTAAAATGTTAAGATTTTTTGGCACTCTCTGCTGCAACTCTTTTACTAGCTTTATAATAAAATGTTTTACAGTTTTTTTCTGAATACAATATCTTCCTTGCTTTTTTACAAATTTAATTCTAATTCATTTAGTTTTTCTTCGCATTCGACTCCAAGGTAAGGCTTTGTTTGTAGCCTTAAGCAACTTATGTCTAAATCAGGACTAAAATCATAATCACAGTTGGGCATAACAATTTTTTTGATAAGCATTAATATGAGAAGTTCCAAATCACCCAAAACTTTAACAAAATCCCCCCTTTTTCACTTTCAAATATTTTGTTAACCCTTTGAAGTTCTTCTAAATAATTAAAGAAAGTGGTTCGAATTTTTGACTTGATTCCAGTCAAAAATAAATGTTGACTGGGTCTGTATTTTATTTCCAGCTAACGAAGAAAAAATCCAGTCAAATCTGACTGGAAACAAGTCAAAATGGAAACAGTGTTTAGTAGTTGCTTGAGACAAATAAGAAAACCTTCTCGTACCGCATTTCTACCTGAAACGGTTAAACTTTAATTACCTGCGGACAGAGTCAGTAGAGACATCTGAACCTGAAGATGCCGATTTTTAATGTAATTTTATATTTAAAGAAAACTTGTAAATTCTGTTTAAATTCATTTGTATTTTTAAGTGAATATAGCTCTGTTATACGAGTATATTACTGTTCTTTATAACCTGACAAATATACCTATGTATATTTTTTTAAATATATACCACTTCTTTATTTTAATTAAACTTAGAACTAAAATAACCCCAAAAATAATTTTGGCCGCATAAATCATTAAAATCTATGTATGTGCGTTGCCATGAAGAGGCTATTTAGCTTATATCGTTTTATATTGTTAATGGCATGTCTTCCACTTTGCAGTAACGTAAGTTACTTCTGTTATACTTATAAGAATTCGAACATTGTTTATGTTGTTCTTTGTAAAGCTTATATGAGTCGATTTTGTTTCGTTTAGTTTGATACGTCATTTTTGCGTCTAATCATTTACCTTATCGACTGCATTTTGCAATTACAAGTTATAAGATTGGCCCTTGAACACTTCCTTGTGGTACACCGCGTTAAATTTTGTTTAGTTCCAAGTAATTTTTGTCGTACCATACTTTAAAGAGTCGGTTAACAACATAAATGGTTTAAGTATTTCGTATTATTGCCTGCAAAGGTCTCTATGTAGTTTTTACTCAGGTCCCAAGTGCCAAACCTTATCAGAAGCAAGAGCAACCTTGCTTTTGTGAAATGTTTAATTGTGAATCCAAACTGGATAGTTCGAAATAAGTTTGTTTTTCTATAATTTTGCTGAGCCTTTTCATTTGCTGTTTTTAAAAATCTTTTACCATGATTGGTTTAAGCGCATGACATATTTTGGCAGAAACTTAGCTAAATTCAAGCTTTTTTGACACTAACCTTTTCAGTCATGTTGGTAATGAAAAAAAAACATTATGTGAATGTGTTCTCATAAAAAGTAATAATGCATCCATTGAACTAGTCTCGGTAAACGTAATATTACAAATTAAAACTGTTTTCAAACTTAACGTTTACATCCCACCGAAAAGTGTAGTTCTGTTTATAGTAAAATCTCCTTAGCATTAGACTTCGTTATCAATTTGTCCTGCTCTTATACCAATATTTTACTGTTAAGTAATATTATTTTACCAAACATTGACTGGATTCCATCTGAAAAAGAGTCTAATCTTGAAGCCTAGCACTCTCTTACCCAATTGGAACAATCTTTACTCGATTCTTCTAACTGAATTATAGCAAATAAGCTGTTCTAAATACTCAAAAACTCGACACTATTAGTACCGCAGCTCTAGAATCTAGATCAGGGATAAATAATATTGATTAATATCAATGTTCTTTAGAATTGTTCTTGACTTAAATAACCAACTTACTGAAAACAGTAATTACTTTGATTGCTTTTATAATTTTTACTTCAGAATATCAAAAAATCTTTCGATATCTGTAACGCTTTCGTGCCCTATTTCCGAGAGCTATTTGTTAATAATAGTTGATTGAGTATGTTTTTGGAATTTACACTTCTGAACTCAAACCAGCTGTAGTCATATTACTGTGTTACAGACTACGGTCCTTGATCTTCTTTCCATATTAAATGATGACTGCTTATCCGGTTACGATGGTATTCCCCACTTAGTTGTAATAAAAGTGTAGAAAAACTTAAAATTTGCCGTTGCATGGAAGAAGTCATTACTTACACTAATATTCAAAAAAGGTGACCAGGTGGAAATAACAAACTTCAATAACATTGCAAGACTTTTTTGCATTCCTAAACTTTTTGAACAAATTTGCGAACAACAACATGAATTCGTGAGAAAAAGATCAACCATCACAAATATTGTCACATTCTTCAACAAGGTTAGTTTCAAGTTGACTTTTGACAGACTTTCTGAGCTTAGATCAGACAGACATACCTGGAAAATAGTCTTTTGTTGCCCAATCTGGTGTTGTGCTTTTTTTCATGTTGAATTAGAATGGGATAAAAGAATTTTGTAAAGTACACAATGGTATTCCCCGGGGAAGCCATCTTGGCCTAACTTCATGTTTGATTTGATTAGATTGATTAGATTGATTTTATTTTCATTATTTCTTTACATATTTATAAATTAACAAAATCACAATTAGCATGACAATGTCGTCTGCCAGGTTGACAAAACAAAATTAATATAATTTAAAGCTTATTGGTTCAATGGTTGTATAAAATCAAGAATTATTGTTAAAAAAAAAGATCTATCTATGTATATTTTATTTTAAAATCAAAATAAATATTTTACTTCGGTGCATTTTCAAAAGCTTTCGCAGATTATTCTGTCCCGGTATGATTTAGTCACTTTGCAGTACATAAAGAGTTTTTCCACCGTCATCTCATTTAAGAGTCTTATCATTTCCTCTTTCGAAAGGTAATTAGATCCAAGGAAGGCTCTCCTACTTTCTACTAGCACAGGGCATTTTCCTAAGAAGTGAAAAACATCTTCTCTTTCTCTTCGGTTACATAAACTGCATTCCCCGGGTCGATCCTCTCTATGTGGTACATAGTTGAGATGCAGGAGCTCGCCTCGAAGTCTCAGCATCATAGAAATAACCTCCACACTGTTCTCATCTCTGAAATAGTTATTTTGACCAAGGTTATGACAGAGATGTTTGTAGATTAATCTATGAGTTGAATTCGAGGCTTCTTCTATACAGCGACTACGGAGTTTTTCATCAACCCTTGCAATTAATTTATACAGTTTAACCCTGCAATCATCAACGTTACCGAAATCCAGATCCAGTGACATTTCACACCACAAAGCCAGCTCGTGCCATTCTGCGTACCAACTACTTCTTTGATTGATTGCATAGAGGGCTGCTTTCTTTGGTAATCTTTCATTATGCATTTGCAGAACTTTGATGATATAGTCTATATGTAGTTTGAGGGTTTGAATAAAAAGCGGCGATAGTCCAGTTTCCAGCAGAACCATGTAGTTTGGTACAACATAATTCATAATTTAGCAATAAAACGTACTTGAAAAAATATATAGAACCTTGTAACTCAATGCTAAGGCATTTGAGCATAGAACAATAAGGTTCTAATTACCTGATAGAACTTAGCGTCATGATAAAAAATTTAATTGTTCAGATAGAACCTTGTTACCTAAAAGAAATACAAATTTTATTTTTTTTTATTTTTTATAAAATTAAAAAATACAAATTTATTAAAGAATAGTTATTAGTAGTTGTTATTGCATTTTATTATTTTAAAATAAAAGGATATTTTAAATTTTAATTTATAAAAAGTGGAAAAAAGTTTAAGTTTTGTTCCACCTCCATCATCTTAAAAAAAAAGTTTTAAATATAAAATTAAAATAACATTTGTATACTTTTTTATACATACCGAGCTTAAAAATGGTCTTGTAATAAGCTGTATTGAAACACATATCATGTTTTCGTCATCATCGACGCAACTCAATGAAAATCCGACTTCATTTTCTACTTGGGTTATTTTTAAAATTTTAAGCTTCGTGAACGGTACGTTTACGTATTAAAAACAGGTTTTTGAAACTTTCGCGAAATCCTTATAATCAGTAGATTTTATTTGCAATATCACCGATGGGTTCCTTCTGTTCACAGTTTTAAGGAGCCGGATGAGTCCCATCGGTGAAAAACACTTACTAACAAACAAATGTTTTTCTATTTGGCTGAGAGCATTGTCAACCTCTTGCAATCCTGAATGACCTGGTAAGGAGTAGTTCATGGTTATTTTTTCGATATCAGGGAGAGTTTTTATAAAATTCTGGACAGCGAATGTCATAATGGAACTTTTGTTCTGTGGCACGCAAGAGTCGGACCATGTTATCAAATTTGTAATAACATTTTCTTCGAAGACCCTTTCCAATATTTTTGAGAAGGCTGAAGCAATGTATGTCGTTTCCTCTTCGCCCACCGGTGTATTCGGTCCAAATAGCGCAGTAAACTTTTTTTTGTAGTGGATAAATGAGCTGTTAAGTTGTAAACGTTTAGTTTTGAACAATAAAACATAGGACCGATTTCAGCTCTTGGGCATGATAAAACATTTTGCAAATCAAAAGTTAAAATGAAAATTCCTGATTCTTTGTCATAAGCTTTTTTTTCTCATCATCTTCTTTAAATTTAAATGCATCTCATGTTCCTTTGTAAATTTTTCACTTAACGCATCTTCTTTTCTTGCTGTATTATATGCCTCACATTGGCCACATTTATCCGACTTGGGATGGTGAAAATCGTATTGAAAAGATCCCTGTAAGAGCTTTCTTTAACAGGATCAAGAACAGTATCATTGTATAAGTTATACATTTTCGTTATATTTAAGTTTGGATCTAAATATAGTTTTTTTGGAAAAGATCGTATATGCTCTTTTATTTCTTCTACCCTATTTTTGCTAATTCTTTTTACAGATTTAACTCCTCGTTTGTCTTTTTTGTCCATACCAGATATTACATTTTTTTTTCGTGCGCATTGTAAACGGATTTTTGAGGAAAATGTTGCAAGCCAAAACGATTTACAGACCTGGATCTTGTTTCCAAGTACCTCCAAAAAATACTCGAAAGTGAAATTTCGTCGAGAAGGAGACGTTTTTTTTTTGGTTTTCGAAATGTCTCCAGTTTAGTTTTAGTTTAGTTTAGTTGTCGATTTTAAAATACAGTAACAAATAAAAGGATTAAAAAAATTTGGCATTCTGATGTTGTCAATTTCTCGGCACAGTGGAACTTGCACTTAGTTAAACAATTTTTTGTCGTTTTAAGTTCTTTTTTTGGTACCGTTTTTCTTCGCGAACTTGTGTATGCCTCACCAGCCTGATATTTTTAACTTCACATAAGAAGTTATTTTAATGGGTCTGAAAATTTAACAAGCTTTTTGTAAATGAGCTCTTACTTGAGCTGTTAAATAAGTTCAAAATTTAATAAAGAATTTAAACTTGAAACGACAAAATGCGGATTAAGAAAAAATGCGTATTTACAGTGCGGAACTATCGTGTGGAATGGTTTTTATTTCATTTCATTTCATTTCATTTTCTTTTCGTTTTTCTTCTTAATTTCAAATTTTAAATAAAATATGGCCGGATGGGCGGGAAGTTTGAAATTTATACCAAACATTTTAGTTCACAATAGTGCAAATTTTTTAACTGATATATATAATTAAGTATTTCAATTTAAAGTTAAATTCAATATTTAAAAATTTCAATTTTGGTAAATTTTATTTATGACAGTTCGTATTAACGAAACACCGGCCACGTTGAAAGGCTGCAGTCTTCAAAATTCTTCATCGGGAAGTGGGGCCAGTTTGACGATTGGGCGTCTGAGTACACCGCTTGATGTTTTGACGTCGGCGACCCTGACCTTGCCGTCCTGCCCTTCGACGACCCCTATAACTCGTCCTGTTTTCCACCGCTGAGGAGGCGAGTTGTCCTCGTGGATAAGGACTAGTTTGCCGACGACGAGATTGGGCTGCTCCTGTACCCACTTGGATCGCGCTTGTAGGCCAAGCAGATACTCCTTGGACCACTTCAGCCAGAACTGCTGCTTGAGCCAGCATAGAAGCTGCCATCTTTTCAAGCAGCCCGTTTGCCGTTCCGGAACTGGTTCTGGAGGCAGCGATCGTAAGCTGCTGCCGATTAGTAGATGCGCTGGGGTGAGGGCTTCTCCGTCGTTGGGGTCTGCGCTTAGCGGTGCGATTGGCCTTGAATTGAGGATTCCCTCGACCTCGATGACTACGGTGAGCAGCTCTTCTGTTGTGAGCAGTGCGTTGCCCATGGTACGCTGTAACAGCGTTTTCGCCGCTTTCACCGCCGCCTCCCATAGACCTCCGAAATGCGGTGCCCTGGGCGGTATCAAGGCGAAGTTGAAGCCTTCCTCTGCTGCGTACCGTTGAACAGCTTTTGCTCCTCGCTCTACCTCCTCTTGAATTTCCCTCAAGATCGTCTGAGCTCCGACAAAGTTCGTCCCGTTGTCGCAGTAGATCGTCTTCGGAAGTCCTCGGCGACAGATAAACCTTTTAAGGACGAGAATAAAACATTCAGACGACAAATTAGAAGCTAATTCAATATGTATAGCTTTGGAGGCGAAACAAACAAAGACGCAAATATAAGTTTTATTGGGTGACCGGCCACGAATTTTAAGGGTGGTGTGTACCGGGCCACAGAAATCTACGCCACATACTAAGAACGGTCGTTGCGCTCGCAATCGATCCGCCGGTAGATTACCCATTATTTGTGTGAGTAATTTTGGTTTGTACTTAAAACAATTTATACATTGTCGCACAACCTTTTGGCAAGCTTCTTTGGCATTTATTAGCCAAATCTTTTCACGAAGCAATGCCACCATAGCTTGAGGTCCAGCATGGCTATTTTTTCGATGCAAATACGTTAAGTACGTTTTTACAAATGGTGAATTTTTGGTTAACAAAAGCGGGAATTTTGCATCATATTCAATTGGGGCGTTCAACAGACGGCCACCTACACGAATCAGCGAAAATGAAAATTCGTTATCTTGAAATTCATGAATAAACGGATTAAGTTTTTGAAAACTATTTTCAAGAGTTATTTTCCTCCGAAGTTTTTTAATTTGTTCTGGGAATTCATAACTTTGGACGATTTCAACTATTCTAAGAAAGGCCAAGTTCCTTTCTTTTGCCGTTGGCAATTCTTCAAATATTCTTTCTGTTTTGTTTTTTGATATTTTAAAAAATCGTATTATATAAGCAAACGTAGTAATAAGGTCGTTATATGAGGATTCTTCTTCTATAAAATCTAGAAGTTTAGTTCGAGGTTTTTCTACTGCTATTAAAGCCGTGTTTGATTTTCGTTTCTCTAAAGCTTCATCTTCTGGAGACAATTCAAAATGCGAATTGACCGGCCACGATGATTGCTCGTTTAATAAGAACTGTGGACCTTTGAACCAAATTGAAGCATTGATTTCTTCAACGTTACAGCCTCTTGACAGAATGTCTGCTGGATTTTGTTTTGTTGGTACATGTCTCCATGATACTTTTTGTGTCCACTCTTGGATGTCGGACACACGATTTGCAACAAAGGTTGCAAGCGTAGATGGATGTGTTTTTATCCAATGCAAAGTTATTTCGGAATCGGTCCAGAAAATAACTTGTTCGACGTCAAGACTCAACATTGCCTCTACTCTTGTCCATAACTTGGCAAGAGTATGCGCTGCGCAAAGTTCTAATCGAGGGATCGATTTCGTTTTCAAAGGGGCCACCCTAGACTTTGCAGTTAATAGCGTCGACTTGATACCGGCCGTGCTTTGGCTTCGGATGTAAATACAACAACCGTAAGCTCTCGTCGAAGCATCGGCAAACCCATGAACTTGAATTTTTGCGTTCGAATGAGTTTCGACAAATCTTGGAATTTTTATCTCGCCAAGTTGAGATAAATTGGTTTTGAAATTTTGCCAACTTGTATCAAGGCGCAATGGAATCGACTCATCCCAATCAATTTTTGCAAACCAAAGCTCTTGTAATAAGATTTTGGCTTTGGTTACTATGGGGCATAACAAACCAAGAGGATCGAAAAGACGAGCGGAAACTGATAATATGTTTCTCTTAGGAGCTCGTAGATCATGGAAATTATTGTCCAAATTGAAGCTGAATGTATCTTCTTTAGGGTGCCAACAAATTCCCAGAGTTTTTGTGTAATCTGAATCATTAAAATTAATTGATTTTTCAGAACTCTCCGCATTTAGATACTCTGGATGATTTGAAAACCATTTGGCTAATTGAAACCCTCCTTTTGTGAGGACTTCTTGAATCTCGAATTTCATTATTTTAAGGGTTTCGAGATTATCAGCACCAGTTAAGAGATCATCAACGTAGAAATCTCTTCTAATTACATCTGACCCCGTGGGGAAAGAAGATTCGTTAGCATCGCCCAACATCTTTAAACACCGTATCGCTAAAAATGGCGCTGGAGAAGTACCATACGTTACAGTGTTTAAGCGAAAGATTTGCAATAGTTGAGATGGATGCTGCCTCCACACTATGAGCTGGTAATTCGTGTGCTCTTCAGCTACAAGAACTTGCCGGTACATTTTCGTAATATCAGCCGTAATGGCATATTTGTGTGTACGAAGACGGAGCAACGTCGAAAATAGCTCCTCTTGAATGGTTGGCCCAACCATCAAGATGTCATTCAGTGATAGTTGAGAAGATGTCCGACTTGAGGCGTCGAAAACAACTCTCAACTTGGTACTTGTACTTTGCGGTCGCAAAACACACTGATGTGGAATGAAATAGTGCGGGCCCTTTGGAATTTCATTATTTGTTGGTGACATATGACCCAACAAAATGTATTCTTTCATGAAATCCATATACATTTCTCTCAAATCGCTATTTTTGGATAATTTGCGCTCAAGTGCGAGAAATCTACGTTTGGCAGTTTCGAATGATGATCCAAGCGAGTTTGAAGATAATTTGAAGGGAAGTTTTACCTCAAAACGACCTATCGGCAAAAGTTTTGTATTTTCAACAAAGTGTTTTTCACACAATTGTTGTTCTGGAGTAAAATATTTTTTCGTTTCTCCAGGAAATTCTTCCAATAACCAAAGTTTTGGTATCTTTTCATCTAAATCTAATAAGTCTTCAGACTGACATACCAGATTGCAATGCTTGGTATTGTTAATTGTACCCTTGGGCTATTTCTCAGATATTATCCAACCAAGAAGTGTCTTTTGAATAGTTGGAAATTCGGGACCTTGTTTAATTTGACCAACCGACAACAATTCAAAAAATGTGTCTGCTCCAATAAGTAGGTCAATTTTTTGTGGTTTATTGAAATACGGATCAGCTAGTTGAATGTTGGAAGGAATATTCCAATCCGAAGTATTTATTGCTTGATCCGGCTGATACGACGATATTGAGTTCATTACCCAATAATCAGCAGAAAACGAATGATCATTAAATCTTGATTTTACTTCTGCATGTACTTTTTTATTTACTGTAGTACTTGCCTTTCCAATGCCAAGCAGATTCAAAGGTTTTTCTTCCTTTCGAAGTTTTAATCTTTGGGCTAATTCTTCTGTAATGAAGTTTAATTGAGAGCCAGAATCAAGTAATGCTCGAGCTGTCATATATTCTCCAGAACTGCCTTTTATTTGCACAATTGCAGTGGCAAGAATAACTTTATCAGCTGAAACAGAGGCATGCATAGCTTGAAAACTTGTTGAAGCTTGTGCCGGCACATTGTTAAAAGTTGATTCGTACTGGTGCAGTAATGTGTGATGAGATCGATTGCAAACACTGCATCGACTCATTTTGCATTTCGAAACTGTGTGTCCTTTTCGAAGGCAGTTGATGCAAATAGGAACACTTTTAGCATACTCGAATCTTTGCTGGACAGGCAATGCAGTAAATTTTTGACACGTCGTTATATAATGGTCGTTTGATTTGCAATGTATGCATTTGGATTTATTTTGTTGCGAGTTTACACAAGCAAATGAGGACCTTGAATGTTTTAAACGACTT
Source organism: Eupeodes latifasciatus (assembly GCA_920104205.1). NCBI lineage: Eukaryota > Metazoa > Arthropoda > Insecta > Diptera > Syrphidae > Eupeodes > Eupeodes latifasciatus. Next base: position 41,068,301 of record OV049925.1, on the reverse strand, counting down.
GAATCTTGGTTAGGTTTGGATGGCTTATCGGAAGATTTGAACTTTGTATTTGAAGCTTCTTCAGCAGAAAGATGCTGATATCTTTTATTAAGAGCTTCTTCACAATCTTTCCACAAAGGAAGAGTATTGAAATCTAATTGTTCTTCCCATTTTGACCTAGTGATTGCATCCACCTTAGACATAACTAAATGTATAATGATCGCGTTTGTTATATTCTTTTCATCACCCAATGAAAGAAGCGAATCATAAATTGCAGACACTGTATCGATCATGCTTCGCAATGAAGACGCGGATGGTTTGGAAATTTCTTTCAATTCAAAAAGTGTTGAAACATTATCGAAAAAGATTAAACAATTATTGTCGTATACTTTTTTCAAACTTGCTAATGCCTTTGGATAGTTTTGTTCTGTAATTTGGAAAGCCTTAACTATTCCTAAAGCTGCACCTGATAAACAGGAAATTAAATGATTGAACTTTTCAATATCTGGAAGCATTGGATCGTTGTCTACCAAACTTTCGAAAAGGCTGATAAAGTTTTTATATTCAGAGTATTTTCCACTGAATTTAGGCAAAGACATTTTTGGAAGTCGCGAATGGTGTGGGTTGCTGAAGGAATAATCAACTACACTCGACTTTCGTCTTTTATTGACATGTGAAATAAGTAGTGCTTTAGCACCAACGCAAATGTCTTCCAACTCACCGCGAGAATCATCAGTACGATCTTCTGATTCTATTTCCGACTGACAATTCATCAATTGATCAATATATGAATTTAAAATATCAAATCGACATTCTAAGTCAATTGGATTTAACGATAAAGTTTTTTCCTCAAGACCCGTTTTAATACGAATTATATTATTTTTAATTTGTAATCGCTGATGAACCAAATGTTCAAGATCTGCGCTTTTCTTAGGTGATTGCTGCCTTTTCTTGCCCGTCATTGTAATTAATTTATTTATTTAGTAACTTTCGAAAAATAATTTATTTATTGGAATTAGTTTATCCAAACTATTCAATTTGCACTTTAGTTTCTGAATTTAAAAAATTGGAAAATCGTTAGAAAATTAGTTTATTTCTATACGAAATTCCTCGAAAATAAAATAAATTAAACCAAAACTATTTATGTGCAAATTGCCGAAAGTTGTTTATTTCAAATCGAAATTGTTTGAAAATAAAAATATTTTTTATAAATATTTGGCTGAACACACTCTTCGTATAATAAATTTGGAAAATATTTTGCGTCACTAAACACGATCACTCTTGATAGCTGAGAGCTTAACGAAAGAGAGTATGAACTTAACGAACTGTCAATTCTCAAACGAGTGAAATGTCAAAATAAATTGTAAACAAATTTCACTACAAGAGTTTCGGTTTAATTTACATAAATTGTTTTATTTAATTAAATGAAACTAATAATTCGTAAACTTTATTGTTTAATTAATAACTCGCGTATAAAATGAACGTAAAGTTCCAAACAATTTTCACGAAGATAGTGAGTGTGTTTCACAAAAAAAATATCGATGTGTACGACGGATTGTGACAGCGGCGGCGGCGGCGCGGCAGCAGATCGAGTTTCAATATAATTTTAATTAATTAAATTTATTGATCGTGAATTATTAGTTTTAATTTCACTTTGTTTTTAAATATGTATGGTAATAAAATGTTTTTAAATAAAATACATAAAACCGCACTTTGCTTGTTTCACCAAATATAATATAGGAATATATGTACATACGTATGTGTATATATGTATTGCAAAGAATGACAAAAACTGAAAGTTGTGTTGTTTTAATTATTAAAACAAAAATGTTGCAATTTTTACCTATCAATTATATCAATTGAAGTTTAAATATTGTTTGACAAATATTTGCAATTGTATGCAATAAATTAAATTTAAGAACTTTCAGTTTTTGTTAATACCTCAGTTTCTGTGTCGACTTCCCTTGGGCTTTTGTCCTCTGACATTGGGTGACTTTGGAGCTCCTTTTGGTGTTGTTGCTCTCTGCAGGCGATGTTTGCAGCAATGGATCCTTATGGGGGTGGTTTTTGCTATACACAATTTGATGCACTCACGCACGAATTTATGATTCCACCGATTTAATTAATTTAAATTTTAATTGTTTTTAATAAAATTTACAAGCGATAATGTATGTATTTTTAATTTACATATATAATATATGCGATATATGTATAGATTTAACACTTTGCGAATTTTATTAAAATTGGAACAAACTATTAGTTTAAATTTGTCCCTGCTCGGGCACCATGAAAATTTAACAAGCTTTTTTGTAAATGAGCTCTTACTTGAGCTGTTAAATAAGTTCAAAATTTAATAAAGAATTTAAACTTGAAACGACAAAATGCGGATTAAGAAAAAATGCGTATTTACAGTGCGGAACTATCGTGTGGAATGGTTTTTATTTCATTTCATTTCATTTCATTTCATTTTCTTTTCGTTTTTCTTCTTAATTTCAAATTTTAAATAAAATATGGCCGGATGGGCGGGAAGTTTGAAATTTATACCAAACATTTTAGTTCACAATAGTGCAAATTTTTTAACTGATATATATAGTTAAGTATTTCAATTTAAAGTTAAATTCAATATTTAAGATTTCAATTTTGGTAAATTTTATTTATGACAGTTCGTATTAACGAAACAGGGTCCGATTTGTCAAATTGAAAATTTTGACATTTCTCGACGTTTCAAGGTCCCTAGAGTCCAAATAAAAGATTTTTAGAAAGATGTCTGTGCGTGCGTGTGTACGTACGTTCGTACGTCCGTACGTCTGTACGTTCGCGACGTTTTTTTCGTCTTCCATAGCTCAAGAACCAGAAAAGGATATCGACTTCAAATAAATTTTGATATAGAGATAATAAGGCAGAAAGATGCAGAAAGGGCTCTCAAGAAAATTGCGCGGGTGCTTTTTTTACCATATCAGTTTAAAAAAAGGTGACAATTTTGGTTAAACCTAAATATCTCATGAACCAATGACGCTAGAGACTTGAATAAAATTTTATAATATATACTGTAACGTAATACAAAACAAAAAAAAATCCAATTAACGGTTTTTTTTATAAATCAAAAAAACTGAAAAAAAAATTTGGCACCTCGAAAATTTTACGACCAAAATATGATTTCATCTCCAAAACAATTTTGTGCAACGAAGAATAATGTTTTTGACATCTGATAAAATTTTGAGAAAAATCTAATTGACAGTTTTTTTTATAAAAAATAAAATCCTAAAAAAAATGTACTCATAGTTGGTAAAAATTGAATTTCGACGCAAATATCTTTTCAAAAACTTGAGATTAAGGCTTCAAACTTTTTTTATCTTATAAGAAATATTGTTTTCAACATTCTGAAAAATGCTGAGAAAAATCGAATTGACAGTCTAAAAAAAAATAAAAACCTAAAAAAAAATTAATAAAAGTTGGTGAAAATTGATTTTCGACTTAAATATCTTTTCCAAACTTTGAGAAAATGGCTTCTAAATAATTTTAACTTATATAAAATATTGTTTTCAACATTACGAAACATTTTGAGAAAAATCAAATTGAAAGTTTTTTTTTACAAAAAATAAAAACCTAAAAAAAAATTATAAAAGGTGGTAAAAATTGATTTTCGACTCAAATATCTTTTCAAAACTTAGAGATATTGGCTTTAAACTTCTTTAATCTTTCAAAAAATATTGTTGTCAACATTCAGTAAAATTTTGAAAAAAATCGAATTGACAGCTTTTGTACAAAAAAATAAAAACCTAAAAAAAAATTAACAAAAGTTGGTAAAAATTGATTTTCGACTCAAATATCTTTTCAAAAATTTGGAATAATGGTTTTTAACTAATTTTAACTTATAAGAAATATTGTTTTCAACATTCGATAAAATTTTGTGAAAAATCGAATTGACAGTTTTTTTTACAAAAGATAAAAACCTAAAAAAAAACAATACTAAAACTTGGTAAAAATTTACTTTCGACTCAAATAGCTTTTCAAAAATTACAAATATTGGCTTCAAACTTATTTTATTTCACAGAAAATATTGTTTTTGATATTCATATATCATTCGATATAAAAATCCAACAGTCCGTTTTTTCATAAAAAAATAAAATCTACAAAAAATAGTACGCAAATTTGGTAAAAATTGATGCATATAGACAAACTTTTAAGCAAGACAAATCGACAGACGGGATGGGAAGTTATCAGTGTGGGTCGCATCCCAGCCTCTTTTCTTTTTAAGATATTCTGTTTCCAATTTTTTTCATTGCTTTTACGCTTACGATTTTTTTTTGTTTTTACAAGCGCACTTACCATTTCATTAGCTTTAACTCCTACGTTTTCGTTTAAATCTTCAGCTTACTTTGAAGAATTATTTTTATCGACGACGTACAGCTGTTCTCCCTGACTAAATTTTCTTCTACTCCTGGAGGAACAATTAAAAAATCCTGTATGACAAGTGGAAAATTTTCTAAATTTATTATTTCTCCTTCCCAAAAGAAACTGCGAATCTGAAATCATCTGAATAAAGTTATTGAAGAAGAGGACATTTTAAATGAGTGGTATATATAAAACAGTACACTTATTTATTTACTATTTACTTTTAAAATAGAAATACCTACCTTAACTTAGTAAAATGTATGAATATTTAGAACACAAATTTGGAAAATCACACAGCACAAACTTATAAAACCGAATTGTACAAAGATTTAATTTAAAATGCATTTCTGATAAAATTCAAATTTATCACAAAATTTATAGCCTACGGGAAACGTTTAATTATTTTAAAGCAACAAAGTTCAATCTGCATCTTGTTGTGTAACAAAGTTATATCTATCGAAAGACCATACTCGATTTACTACGACCACATGTATAACTCAATTTTGAAAAAAATGTCAGCTAGAACCCTGTTGTTCTAAGGTCGCGAAATAACAATGAATTCTGCAATTTTTTAATGATGTGCTATATATTAGTTTAAGGCATGTGTTTATTAAAAAATTTAGTTTTTTGAAGGCTATTGAAGATACGTCTTCTAAAACTTAAGCAATTATTAGATCGTGCAGTGATATAACATATGTTGACATCATAAGCTTTTAGCGTGACATTGCAATGAGTCGAAAATTTTAAATGTGTGAAGCACTCTACATTTTTGTCACTTAAGCCGCTTAAATGGCACTTTATAATACTCTTCATTTAGTCAGCTTTCAGTTTGCGTTATTTAATTATAAGAATTTATGTATAAAATTACGGTCGAGAAAATATTCAATTTGAGTTTCTTTTCAGTATTAAATTGTCCTGTGATGCATAACTTTACATCACGTTAGGTTTATTGAAAACCCCAGAGTAACACTATTTCGATAGTACACAATTAATGTATCAACGCATTTCTCTCTAATGTAATTATTGAATTCATTTGTTTTGGAAACCAGATTAACACAAAAGGGACAATAATGAATAGTTTGACTATTTAATTGCATCGTCATTGCTTTAAGCATCAAATAATGAGATGACGCGACCAACGACAACATTACACGGGGTAGGTTACATATATAAATACGCCCTTAATATATGTACTATATAGAAGTATGTACCATCAATATTGCACTAAATCCTTCAATACCTTCACTATGTATATAAAGCCGCTGTTATTGCAACCAGAGTGCATTGACGTTAGTGTTGGGATTGAGAGTTAATTACCTATGTGTATAGTGAATGTCCCTAAGGACTTCAACACACACAATACCTACTCGTTCCCATTTTCCGTCTCTTTCTTTTCCTATCAATACACATAGCATGCAATTATTTTTGCTTCACCAGCAAATGTATAATTGGCCATAATTATTAAAGGAACTGCTTAAGGTGCAAATAATATCCTCAGCGACCATGGATGGATTAAGACTTTATGCCATGCTGACAGTCTGTGGTCTTGACAATAATGCGACGGTGGATTATTTTCTCCCCGTCATCTTCGTCGTCGTCCTTATGCTTATTCTGTTATCCTGTTAATCCTTTGTTCACGTTTGGCGATTATGAATTTGATCGGAGAAAATATAATTCCCCTCCTACTACCCTTTAAACAACCACTACCACTACCACTACCCACCATCATCATCATATTGCTCCCTTTTGATAAAATATTGTTGGAAGAATATAAATGATGGTGGCAGTGCGATAGATTGAGAGAGAGATGGGTAGAGGGGTGCTGAGGATTGTAGAAATGTAGATGGATTATGATGATGTGGTGCGATGCCATTCAACTTTTATCTGATCCTTGTTGGATGTGATTTTATGTTTTTCGTTGAAAATGTATGAAGGAATAGGTACCTATGCTTTATTTTTGTGAGTCCTTTCTATATACATATACATTTTTCTTGAATTGAAATTGCATAAAAGGCGGAAAATATGCGCGCAAAGGCAAACTAAACTAAGCAAACAAATAAATTGCATTAGTTGAGCATGAATAAATTTCTTATTCTTTGATTGAAAATTTCTTCTCTTCTTTATTTTTTTCTTTGTTGTACTCGTATTATGTACCTTCGTTTTGCAGATGGATGAGTGGGACGAAAAACTCACGATTCTCTGATAGACTAATCGGTTTTCTAAATCAATAAATTTAATGGTAAACATACAAAATTTATTCAAAAGATAGTAAACCATCACAAGGAATAAGAACTATTTTAAACAAAAACAACTATTTTTTATGCAGGTATTTTGAAATGTGTTTGAATTTCATTCTAATTTGAATATGAAAATATTGCAAAATTTCGAGTTCCACTAAAAAAACATGAAAACAGAATGAAATGTAGAAAAACAAATTAATAAATAATTTAAATTCTAAAACTTTAGTGAAAACATATAAAAACTAAAACAAAATTCGTTCAAAAATCGAGGATTTTAAGTAGATTTTTAATAAAGGGTGTCCCAAAATTAACGCAAGATTTGAATTTGCCGCCATTGGTGCAGTGAAGTGTTGGCAACCCTAAAAAAAAAGCAATTTGACAGCTAACAGTATAGGGTTATTAAAAATGGAGCGTTACACGATAGAACAACGCCAACGTGTCTTCATTATTAAAGAATATTTCAAAAATAGTGAATATTTGGCGGCTGCAGTGCGAAAATTTCATACAAAATATGGTCGGAATAGTGTTTTAACTTCGTCAACTGTGAAGAGATTAATTGAAAAATTCATGGACCCTGATTTTTCGAGCAAAATCATCCTAAGCGATGAAGCACATTTTCATCTTGATGGCTTTGTCAATCGCCAAAATTGCCGCATTTGGGGTTCGGAGAACCCACATGTGATTGTCGAAAAACAAATGCATCCACAACGCGTGACTGTATGGTGTGAATTTTGGGCTGGAGGCATAATTGGGCCATATTTTTTTGAAAATGATGCTGGTCAAGCAGTGACTGTTACTGGTGCTCGATATCGCGACATGATTACACAGTTCTTTCTGCCAAAATTGGATGATATTGATGTGTCCAATATGTGGTTTCAACAAGACGGTGCCACATGTCATACAGCCCGTGAAACAATTCAATTACTGCATGAGACATTTCCAGGTCATTTACTCTCTCGTTTCGGTGATCAAAATTGGCCTCCTAGATCGTGTGATTTAACACCATTAGACTTCTTTTTATGGGGTTATTTGAAATCACACGTCTATGTCAACAAGCCCACAACCACCCGTGCATTAAAGGAGGAGATTCAACGCTGCATCAACGAAATTCAGCCACATTTATGCAGAATGGTCATGGAAAATTTCAACAAAAGAGTGCGCATGTGCATGCAAAGCCGTGGAGGCCATTTGTCCGATGTGTTATTCCATACATAAACCTATCCTATGTACTTTACGAGTCAATAAAAATATAACTATCAAAAGACTAAAAACGGCGTTTTCTATTTAATTCAAATCTTGCGTTAATTTTGGGACACCCTTTATTAGTAAAGGGTTTTCGGTTTTGTGGTTTCAAAATTACGCGGCCAGAAAATGTCTCATGCATTAAAGCCATATTCGCTCGAGTTGTGTGGCATGTGGCACCGTCTTGTTGAAACCACATTCTCCAAGTCGAATTGACGGTGACGGTCATTATCGTCGTATTCGAAGAAGTAAGCTCCAATCACACCCCCGGACAAAAGAGCGCAACACTGACTTCTTGTGGATGTAATGGTCTTTTTTCAATTACTTGAGGATTTTTAGAAGCCCAAATACGACAATTTTGTTTATTAACTAAAAAAAAAATTGGTTTAACAAAATGGATAACCTGTTATTTTCGATAAACACTCCCAAAATAAGACATCATTCAAAAATATCTTGTGGATAGTTACTCATTTTGGAACTGATTTCATGAATGTTATGAATGTATAGATTGTCTCAATTTTTCCAATATGGATCCTTTTTTGTTTCATTAATAATGAAGTTATCGACTTTGTAAAAGATTTCTTAAAAAAACTCTTTGTTGAAACCTTAAAAAAAGAATCCCAAAGCACTTCTTAACCTTAAGGCCTCCTACTAAACGAAATGATCCTACATAATTAACATTCTCATCTGCCATTATATTCTATTAATAACAATTATGTATTCTTATAACAACTCATAAGTGATAAGTTAGGCATAAGCTCAATTTAAAGGGATTTTATTATTCTTCTCCTCACCCACCTTCCAACCCCTACCATCCCATCAAAAAATCAAACCCAATTTATCTTGTTCAACCCCAAAATAAACGAAGGAAAAAACGTTAATACCGACAAGCAATGTAATTTATGTATTACCTCGATTTGGTCCTCTTCATTAGGCACCCAGATTTCATCTTGAAAACGCATCTTCCCAAGGATAGAACGATGAAAACACAAAATTACCATAATCCTGTCTGACAAACTGTTCCAAAAGAGTATAAAAAGAAAATAAAATGAAAAAAGTCTTGTAGCCAAAAAAGAAAAATCCCTTCACCCGAGACATAGAAGACGCACCTGCAAAAACAGCCCACCTTATATGAATTATTCACCCAATCTCCTGTTTTCGTTCCACTTTTAACATTTTTAGTTTATACAAGAAAAAAAAACCCAAAGACTAAAACAGAAAAATTGCTTTAGAAAAAGAAACGACCATTTCCTGGAGATAATGCAGACCCTGGCGCAGATCACAGTGACAGGACAAGAATTATCTGCAAAAGACGAACAACGAACACACTATCATGACAGAGATTCAAATTGGAATAGATATGCCAAAGAGGGGCAAACAGAAATGAGGATAGAAAAACAGGATGAAGAACATACATACTTTAAAAACTTATATATACCTTTGTATATAAATAATATACATATATAGAAAAAAAATTACAAGGACCAAGGACCAAAAATAAAAAAAGAAAATAGTGAAAATAAAATGGAAAAATTGTGATCATTTATCAAAGGACAATGTCATAATGCTACTTTCTTTCTATCTCTCTCACTCACTTACTAAAACTTATAGTTATGCCACCAGAGTCCTGCTTTGAAAACACAAAACGACGATGATGACGATGAGAACAAAATTTGCATTCCTGGTTTTCGAGGACGACGACGACGCGACTATGAGGACGAAAAAGACGACACCAAGACGTATGTATATGCAAGTGTTGTAAAAGTAAACTCTTGAAAAAGAAAGAAAATCCAAGCATAGAATTTATAGAAAAATATGCCTCAAAGTGTCAGCTAACTTCTTTTTTGTATCCCCACTTAGACAAGAAGAAAAAGGACACATAAATTAATTTGAGTCCTTTTTAAATTAAATTCACCACCAAAATATGATTACTACAACAAAACAATAAATTCAAATATCTTGCAGTTTGTTGGGCCTTTAATGGAGGAATTTAAACATTTCCTTGACAGGAAATCAATAAGATGTCTAAAGCTATCATCCTTCCTTCGTCCATCTCCCCCTATCTTCATCCATTTCTTCACCCACCTGTACTGTTGTATTACTACGACTGGCATCAATCTGGATGATATTTTTAGAAGCGATTAGCAATGCAAATTAAATGGCCTTGTGCGTTTAAGCGTCCTTCGTCGGTCGTCGTCCTTATTTTGACTGTATATAGATTAATTAATGATTCAAAATTAATCCCTAACAAACACAGGGTTTTTAGGCTTTTTGATGAGGGTGGACAATTTATAAGAGGTTTATTTCGCACTCTATGAATGTACAGTACCTATACAACATAGGTGCAATTTAATATATATATATATCTATAGACCAAAACTCAAAACGAGGGTTTTAAATCGAGAGATTAAATAACGGTGTAAGTCTACTCGTATATAGAACTTAGTTATAGATAAATAAGGTGGACATAAAAGTTGATGGTATTTGTTGTTTGAAATTCGGTTGAATAAGAAACCAACTAAGAGTCATTTCTAGGAACAATTATATTTTGAGTAAACGTGAGAGGTATAAAAGAGGGATTACAAATATTTCAAAGAGTTGACTGGCATCAGTGCAAATGTAAAAAATAAAGGCAAAGGACAAAGGTCGAAACTTTCTGCTGATTATCTCTAATGGTTACTTTTAAGTAAAATTTTGAAAGTAATGATTTATTCAAAGTTTTCTTTTCTACTCAATTTAAGTTTTGGATGTTTAAACTTTATAAAATTAGTGTGGAATAAGTGAGTAGTGAAGAGGAATTTCTTTTGATCATCGGGTGGGAAAATTTACCTCTTTGTTTATAGGAATTTGGAAATAAGAACTTTAAAGTCTAAATCTTTGTGGAAGATTTAGCTACTAAAGGCATTTATGATAACTTTGTAAAAATGTAACTGCTGTTGAGGGAGACCATGATAAATCACCCCATTTGAGCGTTCCCATGTGGGTTGTAACGGGTTTGAAATCGTGAAGTCAAGCGGTGTCATGCTTCGCACATCAACTGACTTCGATACCGTCCCCATAGTAATGGTTTTACCTATTTTTAACTGCTCAAAATGAAAAAAATATTTACCTGGGGTCCGAGGTGTAATTACATCGTACCCGTGGCATGATGGTTAGTGCGTTAGACTGCCATGCGAGAGATCTTGGGTTCGATCCCATCCTCTAACACCTAAAGTTTTTTTTTACGGGTACTGCCTCTTGCGAGGAATTGACAAATTCTCCAAGAGTAATTCTTGTCATGAAAAGTGCTTTCTCCTTTCATTCCTACAATTACTCGCACACAGGGATGGTTGAGAGTTGTAAGTCACTAGGCCCTGGTTCTTTACGGACTGTTGCGTCACCTAATTTATTTATTTATTGAAATTACAGCCTTTTTTGATTATTTTCGTGCAAAATAAACATTTTCACTCTCCCAAAAGTATATGATGATAAAATAAAATCAGTAATGTGTCAAAAATGGTTTCCTTAGGCTGCTTTCATTTCGTTTTGGATATGTCAAAACTGTCTTATGTAATTAGTTGTCTACCTATACATGCATACATTCATACATATTATGTGGCCACTTTGGCGTATACGTACTTTTTTTCAATAAGAGGTTACATTTTGAATAGCTCACTTTTTGTACAGCTGGTTATTTTTGAAGCTATCATCTTTTAACGTTTGACAAGTTAATACTACACCACTTTTAATGCTCTATGCATAGTTCAACACCATATTAGTTTTGTAAGAATTCACTACAAAAAGTTAAAGAAATCAACTAGTCACTGTTCGCAAAACTAAAAACTTGTGAGCCGACGTTGTGAAGAACTTTTTCGGCGTACAAAAGTGAAACTGGTGGTACAATTGGAGCTCTTAGTAATGTGAAGAATCGAAGACTTGTGCTTCGTCCCTCAAGAACTTGAACAATATTGCTGCTGTAGCCTGTAGTGTTAGAGAAAACCCAAGTTTATCGATTCTTCATCGTTATTTGGGGTAAGGTATTCCACAAGCGAGATTATTGTGCATTTTGCATATACTCGTATACCAAAGTTTCAAGGCATTTAAAGTTCAGTTGAAACAAGAACTCAAGTTTTTCCACTACCAGCAACGTCGCATCTGGGTCCTTGAAATGTATCAAAATCACCAAAAAAAAATTCGAAAATTGATTGTTGAAAACGCTATCCATCATCAGTGCATCACTTTTTGGTGTGGGGTTTGGGCTAGCATTGTGATGAGATCTTATACTAATTCAGACTGTAAAAATTGCACAGTCGATTCAAGAGCTTAAGAAAGGAATTCGAAAAGTTATCGGGGACATAAAGAAACAAGATTTATGAAAAGTGTATGGTGCTGAAGCTGTAGTCTTGTTGGCCATTTGACTAATATTTTTTGATAACATTTAAGTTTTTATACATTGAAGTAAGCATCATGCATTGATTTCTCTTAAAAAACAACATTTTTGTTTTTATATCCAAAAGAAACATCGTATTGGAAATAACAGTTTATCCCTTTTGTGGTTTTAAAAGTATAAGTTGTTAAACCAATTTTTTTTTAATTGAAAGTCTGACATTGACGAAAATTCATCGCTTGACTATCGCACAACGCATACAAATTCTTAAAAACTACTACAAAGCTGGTGATTCAGCCATAGCCCATATCGTGCTTAAAGAGGAGATTCTGGTTGTGCATAAAACATAATAAAAATCGAGAGTTTTAAAATGAACAACATTACCAAAATAAGGCCAAAATTTGTCTTTGTTTAAAATTCCGACGATACCGGAGAAGTATTAATGAGAGACCCAACAGAAAATAGTCATCACATTAACTTTCACTTGAAAATATATTGTTTATCATTTTCTGACCTTTTCACTGTCAACACTTGACCGTAACTGAATTTCTTGTTGAATATCTCAATTAAATACTGACAAATGTGTAAATTGTAATTTTGTTTCATTTCATAAAAGAATTGTCAGGAGAAATTTGTCGGAAAACTCCTGAACTTGTGAAAAAATACTTGACAATTAATTGTCATGACAATTTCTTTATGAAACGAAAAGATTTCGTACAATTCTACAAAATTGTAAAATTGTTTATTAACTTCCCATAGGAAGTTATTGTAATGGGTCCGATTTGACAAATTGAAAATTTTGACATTTCTCGACGTTTCAAGGTCCCTAGAGTCGAAATAAAAGATTTTTAGAAAGATGTCTGTGCGTGCGTGTGTACGTACGTCCGTACGTCTGTACGTCCGTACGTCCGCGACGTTTTTTTCGTCGTCCATAGCTCAAGAACCAGAAGAGATATCGAATTCAAATAAATTTTGTTATACAGATAATAAGGCAGAAAGATGCAGAAAGGGCTCTCAAGAAAATTGCGTGGGTGGTTTTTTTACCATAGCAGTTTAAAAAAAAGGTGAACATTTTGGTTAACCCTAAATATCTCATGAACCAATGACGCTAGAGACTTGAGTTAAATTTTATATTATATATTGTAACGTGATATAAACAATTATATTTTTGGAAAAAAATTCAATTAACGGTTTTTTTTATAAATCAAAAAAACTGAAAAAAAAAAATTTGTCACTTCGAAAATTTTACGACTAAAATATGATTTCATTTCCAAAACAATTTTGTGCAATGAAGAATAATGTTTTTGACATCTGATAAAATTTTGAAAAATATCGAATTGACAGATTTTTTACAAAAAATAATAACCTAAAAAAAATAAAAAAAAAGTTGGTAAAAATTGAGTTTTGACTCAAATATCTTTTCAAGACTTTGAGATATTGACTTTAAACTACTTTTATCTTTCAAAAAATGTTGTTTTCAACATTCAGTAAAATATTGAAAAAAATAGAATTGACAGTTTTTTTTACAAAAAATTAAAAACCGAAAAAAAAATTTAACAAAAGTTGGTAAAAATTGATTTTCGACTTAAATATCTTTTCAAAAATGTGAGATTATGGCTTCTAACTAATTTTAACTTATAAGAAATATTGTTTTCAACATTAGGAAAAATTTTGAGAAAAATCGAACTGACAGTTTTCTTACAAAAAATAAAAACCTAAACAAAAAAATTAATAAAAGTTGGTAAAAATTGATTTTCGGCTCAAATAGCTTTTCAAAAATTAAAAATATTGGCTTCAAACTTATTTTATTTCACAGAAAATATTGTTTTTTATATTCAGTAATTTTTTTTATAAAAATCCAACAGTCCGTTTTTTCATAAAAAAAATAAAATCTACAAAAAAAAACGCAAATTTGGCAAGAATTGATACATTTAGACAAACTTTTAAGCAAGACAAATCGATAGACGGGATGGGAAGTTATCAGTGTGGGTCGCATCCCAGCCTCTTTTAGAATAAATTTTGACAATTGTCAAGTTGTAAGTTAACATATTGACGACTGCTGCCTGTCACAATTATCAATGTTTATGAAATAGGGCCCTAGTTCCTGAACAATGGCGCCATGCCACTGAACATTTTCCGCAATCGGTTTTTTGTGCAGATTGCAATTGTTTATGTTTAAAGTCGTGAAGGTCAAGAATCTGGAATATATTTAAATAGAAACATAGATACATTAGTTCTTAAAAAATTGAAAAGACATAAAACACTACTGCAAAACCGATCACTTTATGACGTTGTTTTTCATAAATGGAATTGTTGTTACAGCCAGGTCCGAAAAGTTGAAAACTTTCCTGCACCGTGCGTTGGGCATCGGAACAATCCTAATCTTTTTTGGCAATGTCAAAAATGTGATAATTCATGGATCAGAGAGTATTGAGTTTTGGTGCAATAAATTCTACACCCTATTGGACATTGCTGTCAAAATAGGAATTGTCATAAATGCTGCTATTAGATTGCCACATACGAAAAACAAGGAAACGTCTGTCTTCAGCGAAGCAGTTTTATAGATAAGATTACAACAGACAAGAGATCATTAAAGAATAGTAGAAAGAGAGTCGGAGATAAAACGGAGCATTGGGGAGAACACAAGCTTTTTTTTAATGAATTTCAAACAAATAGAAAAGTAGTTTCTAATCTAACGAAGAACAGATTCATTTTCCATAAGAGAGTTTGGCGTTAAACTTTATCAAATTCTTTTTAAATATAAAGTGCAATAATCTTATATAATAATAATAATAATTAGGTGGCGCAACAGTCCGTAGAGAACTAGGGCCTAGTGACTTACAACTCTCAACTCTCAACCATTCCTGTGTGCGAGTAATTGCAGGGATGGATGGGACCTACAGTTTATATGCCGAATCCGAATGGCTTATTTGAGAAAGCACTTTTTCATGACAAGAATTACTCTTGGAGAATTTGTCAATTCCTCGCAAGAGGCAGTACCAGTGAGAACTCTTTTTTTTTTTAATTAAGGTGGCACAGGCAGGGATTGAACCCAAGACCTCTCGCATGACAGTCCAACGCACTAACCATCATGCCACGGGTACTACAATAATCTTACTTTCTCCAAAAGATGTAAAGATTTGCTCCAGTATTCGGTTAGATAAACTATTAAATCACAGGTGGGTTTATTGCTACGAAAGCCATACTGCTATTGTTCTCCGAGTTATTTCTTAAGCTGATAATTGATCAGTGTTTCCATGGCCTTGGAAAGAAGCACCCTGTGTGCAATTGGATGAAAGTTAAAGAAGAGGAGCATTCGCCTTAAGAACAAACTCGTACTTATGTTACTTTTATTTTTGATTTTGATTTATTTCCTAATAATACTTAAAATGATAAAAGAGGTGATAATTCGATTACTAAGCTCTTAATCTAATCGTTTGAACTTTGAATAGCCTCTATTTTAATTTATTATCGAGAACTTTGTATATGTGCTTCTTTATGTGTGTCATAAAAATCGATTTAAGTTAAATGTATAAATTGAAGTAGAACACTGTTTGGTGTCACAGTATTCGAAAAAATAAGCCAATTTCTAATTAGTTTTTGTAATTTTCTTAAAAGGTGTCAACTAAATTTTTCTAAAAATATTTCCATATGTTGACCATAAAATAAATAAAATAAATTCGGTGGCGCAACAGCCTCATGAGAACTAGGGCCTAGTTACTTACAACTCTCAACCATTCCTGTGTTCGAGTAATGTTGTCAGAAATGGAGGGGACCTACAGTTTTAAGCCGAATCCGAACGGCTAATTTGAAAAAGCACTTTTCATGACAAGAATTACTCTTTGAGAATTTGTCAATTCCTTACAAGAGGCAGTACCCGTGAAAAAATTTTAGATGACATAGGCAGGGATCGAACCCACGACCTCTGGCATGACAGTCATGCCATGGGTACTTCTGTGACCATACCCTACTATAATTTTACAAACGTGAAAATTTGTAACTAATGGATGTTACTTACTAATTAAGGATTGTATTCACAAAAGATTACAAGTTTTAATATTGTTGATGTTTATCGTTGTGGAGAGCACCTTTGGGAACATTGACAACTTAAAAATTTTACCTCAAAACTTGTACCTTGGTCAAAGTTTATTAATTCATCAAACCGAGAAAAAATATCAAAAAACACAAAGAGTAGTTGTTGTTGTTGTTGTACTTGTATAGTGTACCTATATCCCTTTGAAAATACTGATGGTTTCAATTTTCAAAGTTATCAAAGGTTTGTTTTCTTTCTTGGGCTATTTCACATCATAATGCTATGCGATGATTATGATGATGATAATGATGATAGTGCAGAGAAAAGCTTATTATGTCGCCCGTCCGGCATTTTAATTAACGAGATTAATTTCTTATGACGGCATGAACGCGCAAAAAGATGGAAATTGTTGCAGAGGCACTCTGACTCTATTCTTTATACCTAGCCGAAAGAACCGAGAATAAGGCGACCGTTATGGTATGGCAAAGCGAGTAATGTGGAGCGGCGCGGCGGTGCGCAGCGATACAGGATAATGCCTTTTAATGGCTTAACAAGGACTTCAATTAAAATAATTTCAGCATTATTCAGAGAACTGACAGTATACGGGATATAAGGATGCCACTATATTGCTAGCTTTGTTCTGGATGTTGAAGGACTAAAAGATGTTTCTGTATATAGCTGTGTAGGTATATGTATGTGTGCATGATGACTCGGTCATCGTCGTCGTTGAATATATTCGTATATACAGCGTCTCCCACCATCATCGTCGCCACCATCGCCTGAATAATCACTATGCTATTTATTATTGCCAGAGGTATAATTTAAATGAATGTCCTCAGAGAGTAGTTTACATTCGTATTTCTTAATTTTAACGGAAAATTAATACAGAACTCCGAAAAATATGAAATTTACCCGAGACGACAATGCAGACTCTAAAAGAAGTTCTTTAAATGGCATGACATGGTATATGGAGAAAGTGGAAGAAAATAAGGACACTATACAAAAGTATTTGCTTCACTTCAATAATAATTATATTAATTAATTTTATTTGATAAAATGACTATAAGAGAAAACAAATTAAATCATTTAGGTTTAATTTTTAAAACAGTGTTTTTAGTCAGAATTTAAATTAAGTAAACTTATTAATAGTCAAAACAAATATCATAGCTTTGAAAATATGAATAAACAGTTAAGACTTTAGTTAAGTAATTTTTTCATATGAAAAGAATAGGAAGATATAAATCTGACAGTTATTTATTCCTTTTTCTGAAATTGACTTTATTATAATAAAGTCCAAATTTTTTAAGTTGATCGTAAATTTTTTTATTTTCTCTGAACAAGGCTAAAGTTTCTAGGGTTCTTCTCAAAGAAAGTAAAGAACTTGGATTTAGAGTTTCAAAACTCCAATTTGTAACCAATTTCATTTATTTTAAATCGTTGACGTTAAATGCTTTGACAATATGATAGCACAATATTTCATATACTGTCTTTTTCTTAAGGCTTACAATAACAAGTCGTTGGAAATACTTTAAAATTTATTTTTTAATTATGATAACAGGGCATTTCATATTCTAATAATACTGTTAGGGGTACTGATAATGTGACCTGCCCCTAACTAATGTTATAGGGAATGGAAACCAGAGCACTAGCCACGAGTTACTCTTAGACAGTAGCCATGGAATAGTCGGTTCGTAATTATACGTTCCCTGCCCCAAGCAGTAAACTAGAGAATAATCAGTCAGCGTAAGCCTTGTCCATTTTGTACACTTAGAAGAAGTGGATGGTAGAATAAACGGGGGGGGGGGGGGTAAGGAAATGGCAGTCAACTAATTTGGGAACCAAAAATTGCGAGACAGTTCTTTAATCTAGTACTAGCTGTGCTTAGAAGTCCGTTTATTTAATGTACTTGAGTTTGGTATCTAAACTTCCTAAAGACAGAAGACTAATTCGAGTTGAAATTTCACATCCTTCTATATGAAATATTCTATTAAAAGTCACTGTTAATTAAAGGCAGGTGAATGGTAAACCCTTTACCATATATATTTTCACTGCATCTGTTACGTTTTGCTATAGCAGGCTAGTTGGAAGGATTATAGAGGAGCAGTGTAACGCTTCGTTACAAATACAACAGTATCAAAAATCATCAAATCCTCACAACTCTTTTGTCTTGAGCTTAGCCATCAGAATGGTAAGCCTAGTACAGAATTTGTTTAGCAAAAGATTAATAGTGTCATAAACTGTGTGTGCCTAATGTTTGCAGATGATTTAGTCTTCCTATCGGAGACTATAAACCGTATGCAGTGAAAAATCGACGTTTGAGGAGGAACCAATAGAGATTGTTAAAGATTACAAGTACCTAGGAGTCTTAATTGCTTCTAATCTAAACCTAAAAAAGCATCTTCAATACAAACTATCTGATGCTAAACGAGCTATGTTTTCTGTGTGGAGAAGTTGTACTGAAAGGAAAAACATATCACATGCAGCAAAGTATCAAATCTTTCGTACAGCTGCATTATCAATTCTCTTCTACGGAGCCCAAGTTTGGGGATGTATTTCCTATGAGGCTGTGGAAAAATTTCTTCGTTTTTTTTAATACGGAATACTTTCAAGCTGCCTGGTAGTTCACCAAATTATATGTTATACTTAGAAACAAGTATAGCACCGCTATTTTTTTTTTCTTACACTTCAGAATTTCAGAAAGTAGTAAGCTTATAGCAAGCGTCAAACTACGATCATAGGCTCATCATAAGTGCATGTGTTAGTTGTTAGTAAAAGAATAATACAATTATAGCCTAACACACGCACAAAATACAAAACATAACTAACATTTAACTATTACAGAACAAAAAATAAAATGAGAACGTTTACGAGCACTGGTTCTAAACAATGATTTTAATCCCACCTTATTCAAATTTAAATCTATCAATGAACAGTTTAAGTTATATAAAATGTTCATTCGACTTAAAGCTTTATTCTTTCCATAGTTAGTTCTATGGAAGTTAATATGTATAAAATCAAATGTACGCAGGTGATGAGTTCCGCCTCGGAACGCTAAAAATATATTTCGATTATGTGACAAGAGTAATGGCGATGGGAGAAGAAAGGATTCCAAGACTGGTTCTCATGCAGCTGATAGATTCTGGGGATAATTGCGTTACTGAGTGGAACAAATTGGCCAACGAATCTTCAGCAGATTTTACAGTATCAACCACCAATAATAATAAAGCCATGAAGTTAAAATTAAAAGATTTGCTAAGGAAAGTTGGAAATATGATTTATGATAAGTTCACTACGGAAGCAGAGTCGTCGCAATACAGAACCTACTATAGCAAGCTGAATCATTTTTTAAATACAAACACGTATTTCTTGGCACAAAACACAACAGAACAGATCAGTATGCTATTTAAAATAAGAGGTGAAGTCATTGGTTTAAATTATATTCCGCATCGACCAGAACTACCATTATTGTGCGATCTATGCAATTTGAAAGTGCGCGAAGATGTTTTTCACTTTGTGGGAATCTGTCCAATACTCAAGGAATTTCGAAGACGTATCTTTGCAGTGGAGTCTCTTGGTCTAGACGAAGTAATCAAAATTTTGAATGGAGGCAGTGGTTGGGATCCTCTAGTTGGGTATATTACGAAAGCTTTTTGTTACAGAAACCAAATTATGCAAGAAAATTTTTAAATAATAATGATAGATGTATTTAGAAAAAAAAAAAAAAATAACAATAATAATTTAATGTTTTAAGCTTTTTATTTTTGAAAATGTACAAATTAAATTAAAATGTCACTCTGGTAGACGGCCTTCGGCCAAACCATAAAAGACTTAGTTATATCAAAACCCTGAAATGTAAATTTGTATATATTTATGAAGTCAATAAAAATAAAAAAAAAATCATGGAATGTGTCTCATAACGTGGTATTGACCACTTGATAATAACGTGCTTTTTCAGGACTTTTTTCAGCATTTCTAGGACTTCGCAGCATTAACTTATTATTGGAAATAAATTTTTAATATTTTTCAGCGCTGATGTTTAAGTGTCAAATGAAGACGAACCTTTTTATCAACTTTTGCAGAAAAACCATTTTTGATTTCAGATCATTTGAAGAAGAACCCTGATTACATTACCCGGATTGATACACATTGACATCTGTCAAAATTGAGAAAAGGTTGAAGTTCTGTGTGCTATCTGATTTATTTAAATTCAAATTTACAATTATTGATCTTTAAAGTCACGACATATAAATTAAGTGACATCGTCATTCCCTAATTCTTAGTGGGTCAATGGAATAATTGATCTTTACTTATTTCAAAACGAAGCTGGCCTAAACGTTATGTTAATGGTGACCACTATAAAACCGTGATTTTATTGACGTTTTAGTTCTTCAATTGATCAACCATGATGAGCAGGAGCTGTAGTTTCAAGAAGATAGCACAACATGTCACACATACCATGTTCCACAAATAATTTATGGAAATCACATAGTTGCACTTTAAGGAGCAGTGAATTTGCTCCAAGTTAGTGCGATCCCTTGATTATTTTCTGTGGGGAAATGTAATGTCACTAGTCTTTTCTGATAATCCTGAAACAATTGACCACTTATAGGACAACATTCGTTACGTTATTGCCGATATACAGCCAAAACTGTTGGGAAAAGTCATTGAAATTTGGACATTCAGCAAAGACTACGCAAACAAAAGTCGTGACGGCCATATGACAGAAATTTTATTACCATTTTTACTATTTCAATTCAAAAAACACACTTTACAAGCAAATCTCCAAATATCAGCTCATTCACAAAAATATAGTTATTTGCTTCTTTTTCCTCAATTCTTTTGGTATCATGCATCACATTATTTAATCCTTAAAACCCAATATGTACACATTTTAGGTTACATCTAATTACATACATTGATGTTATTATTGGCATATTATGTATTAATTGAAAATAACTTTAGAAATTAAAAACCTAATTGTTTCCTGCCTTACGATGTTATTTCTACACCAAAATGGAATCAATATTCCCCTCAGAATTCATTCCAGCGCCGTTAAATCAACAACAAACCACTGCTATCGATGCCAAACCAATACACCCAGTTTCAAACTTTTTAAAATAAAATTAAAAAAAGTGCAAACAAACACATTCCAACAAAATTAAAAAGGAAACATCCAGGAGAACGACGACGACGCGACATGACAACCATAGAACGAACGAGTGACGACGACGCCCTCCATTCCATTCAACCAAGCCAGCCATCCAGCAAGCAAGCCATAACCTTAACCATAGTACCAAAAACCAGACCCAGACCATCATCCGCGCTCAAAGCGTTCATCAAAATTTATTATTAATTTGAAATTCATCTCGGTTTATTGCTGAGTTCAAATTGCAAATAGCACAGAAAATTGCGAGAGATGCGAACGAACGCTTTGGGGTAACGACACGAATGGTATTAAATTTCCGGACAAACAGTAATTTGTCGCACGATCCATAATCCATAAACGAATAAGGGTGATAGTAGGTAGCTATATTTATACAAGGATACAAGGACTATACATATTTAGCTGTAGTAATGGACGCTCGTCTCACACTACCTATGCGATGTAAAAGGATAAACAAAATAGCTTTACACGCATTTTATGATGTTGCTGATGAGGGCAAAGGCGAAGGCGGGCGGTACGTTTAAACATGCTTATCACCATACCTATTACCCAATTACCAGGGCTTGATTAAATTATGTTAGCTTTTTTACTTGTTTTGTTTTCTATAAATTGATTTGTTTGCTCTTAGGTTCATAAAGTTGGATAAAACTTTCTCATCATGTTGTGGGAGGGTCTGATTGAATACAAATCATCGATTTCAAATTTTAAACGAATATATTAAAATTCAAACAATAACGAGTATGTCTTAAAGGTATGTACTTAATTGTTTGTATTTATAAGAGTCAACAATACTCTTACTCTAGACACGAGCGTTTACAAATGTCAGCTTCCGAAATCAAGGTTATTGGTCACAAAGGATAATGATAGATCCTTTCCACTAATGACACTCACAGTTAGTGCCAAATTTAAGCAACCTATTGGTAAGGGCTAAGCTTTTTAATATTTTGTAGTATTCTACATAAACTTAGCAATTTACTATAGCTATTCTTAGTTTGAATCTTTTGCAAACTAGCTTAAAATGCTAATTCCTTTTATTAAAAACACAACAACTCAACACGTCTTAACATTGACAATTTATAAAAGACAAAACAAAGAAACCAAAAATTGACGAATTTTTGTAATATGGAAGGTCAAAAATCAGAACTTATAGCGATTATGCAAATAAGAAAAAGTTAAAGTAGTAGTTTTGTGATTCCAACTTTAGTAAAATGTAAGATACTAAAATTGTTTTTAACTAGCAAAAATTTCTTTATAAAATTGGAAATTTAGTAAAACGGCTTACATTTTAGTAAATTGTTTAAAATTTAGCTTGAATGCTGAGGTTGGTAAAGAACACTTGAATTATAAGCAACGTGTCAGTATCGGGATGTCAGAAATTGTGACCTTAAATCCTCAATTCTATAGAAGATTTAAACTTTTTGAAATATTCGATACCTATGTGTATTTGCATTTCTAATCACTATGCAAATATTTCCTCCGAGAACATTGTTTAAAAATGTTTTAAATGTATTTCCAAACGTACCGCAGAAAATTTTCCGATCGGACTCTTCTTCGCTAATGGGTGCGACCGACGTGCACAGTCTATCAGAGTCTATTAAGCTTTACCTATGCCTATATAGTACCCGTGGCATGATGGTTAGTGCGTTGGACTGTCGTGCCAGAAGTCTTGGGTTCGATCCCTGCCTATGCCATCTAAAGTTTTTTTTCACGGGTACTGCCTCTTGCGAGGAATTGACAAATTCTCAAAGAATAATTCTTGCCATGAAAAGTGCTTTCTCAAATTAGCCGTTCGGATTCCATCCCTGGCAATAGTACTCGCGCACGGGAATTGTTTAAAGTTGTAAGTCACTAGGCCCTAGTTCTCAACGGACTGTTGCGCCACCCAATTTATTTAATTGTGCATATATCCAGCTTCGCAGTATATTTCCAGAATTGTCCTTCCTCACAAATGAGGCCAATTATTTTCTGCGAGACTTTGCTCTCGAAGCACCCTAGTCCAAGCAATTTAGAATTTATGGTGAGATTTCTGGATTTCTGGATAAATGAGTTCTGAAAAGTTTGTTGGCTTCTTCCAAATATGTCAATGTCATCTGCGTAGATGTTTCATAGTCATAGTCTCGGATGGCTATCTCTAACGCCAGATTAAAAAGAAGCTAGCCCAGCCGATTCCCTTGTCGGAACCGATTGAAGACGGGCCTTGGGTGAAAATCTGATCAACTGTTGACTTGCCTTGTCTGAAAGCACATTGAATTTATTGTCGGTTATGGTTTCTGCGTGTAGGGCTGTCCTGTCTTGAAAAAGAAAAATATCATATAGGTTGTGTTCAACAACTTTATATTCTTATAATTAAAACTATTTTAATTTGATATCATGTCACAATGTTTATTAAAAGTCGCTAGCGTTACTGGTTCGAGAGCTTTTACCACCCATTTTTCTTTAAAGTTCTTTCTGCATCTTTTGATTTTATTAAAACTTAATTTATTTGAAGATGATTTCTGCACTAGTTTTTGAGATATGGCCGACGAGAAAAGGTATCCCTAACCTACGGCCTTGCTAATGTACGAATTTACTTCTACGCCCATATACAGAGATCTCTCTAAAAACCTTTGATTTAGATTCAAGGGAGCTCGAAACATTGAGAAATGTCAACATTTTCAATTCGACAATTCGGACGGATTACAATAATTTCATATGGGAACTTTAAAATGAAGTTCTGTGATTCGTAAATACTAAGGATTGCCAGTTTTTTTTGTTATAATTTATTGAAAGGACATACCTAAAAATAAAGGAACTTTACAAATCAAGCATATTTCGAGACCATGTTTTTAATTAATTTTTGTTTATGGAAGCCGTTTTCTATAGCCACAAAAAGAAACCCCTTTTCAATTTAATTTGATTTTGAAGCAATTTTCATTCACTTCTAATTTATGGATTAAATTGGTACCTTTAGTTTTCCGTTATCAGAACGTGATGGTCTCTCAGTTTGTCTCTAATATCTAGACCCATGATCCTATGAGGAATCATAATTCGATTGATATCGACACATCACAATATTCCCACAGAGAATATGACTTTCACTAGCAATGGAAAACATATAAAACACATCCGAATGTATGAAACTTTTGCATTTACATTCACTCACATTGATCATCATAAAATCTCTCCTCCCCATCAGTTTCAAAGCCTGAGAACTTATTTTTGAAAGCCAACTTTCATTCGTTCCTATAGTACCTATGTACGAGTATATCCTTTGGCATATCTATTCTCTTTTCCAATGGTAAACCTAAATGTAATTGCAGAAAAGGTTTTCAATGTGTCCAAAGAATACCTACCTACATCTACTTTTCTGTTATATTTGTTTGCCTGCTGAAAAACGCTACAAATTTACCTACAGATACCTCCTGCCAAAAGCCCCACCTTTTTAGGTCCAGAAGGCGCAGCATTATTCCATTCATCACCAAATTGTAAACCAAACAAAAAATAAAACTCTTGGGAAAAATAAAACTGAAATTCCGATCACAGGGCGTAAATGTTTAACGGACAAGCGTCTGTGTCTCTCCAGCATTGAATGTTATGTACTACATGGCATACCTATAAGTACGTTTGTATGTAGGCCCTTATAAATATTTCATACATGTTGACTTGGAACCAAAAGTTTAAATTAATTTTGGCTAGGTTCCAGCTTGAATTATGCATCATCGCAACTGCACATAGCAGCACATGTAACTCAATGCGCCTAGCCCTAGACCTAGCCTAGCCTACGAGTGTATTTATCGTCATCGTCCTTTTCTATGAGAGGAAATTCCGTATCGAATTCGGAATGTGTGCATCAATGTGCCATTTTATTTCATTTGTAATTCCATATCCCCATCCTACTATATCAATTCTTGCAGCGGTAAAAGTTAAATCAGTATTGCAACACGAACAAGTATACGTATCTCCTTTTTTTCCATCATCAGATGGACTCACCCACAAGGATTCACCATCACCATTACTTAGCCAAAATAAAAAGAATACAAAGAAAACAAATGGGGGCCGCCAAATTGATGTAATGCCTGGTCTTCGTTTGCATCCTGTTTGGCAAGGATTCGATAAAAATTATATATTTTTTTTTTATCTCATGTCCCTGCTGTCGTATTTTTAAGAGAAAGTCATTTGAGGATCAAAGTACTACATCTAGATAGTTATCCTTCTGTTTTTTCTCGGCTCTGCCCCTGCATTTCACCCTCCATAACGATATTTGCAAATCTAAAACGAAGAAGACAAAAACAAAGCAAAAACGATAGAATAACGGGTAATGAAAAACATGTCAAACAATATTTGAATTCGAAAAGCATTTCTTTTCTATACTCCTATCCTATACCCATCGTGTTGGAATGTCTGATGTTGTTGAGAGGGTACCTACTATCCTACTCCTACATAGCTTATGCTTGTTTATAGGGGTGGGATTTTTTGAAAAACAATAAAAATTACTGTTATAGTGGCATTAGTGGTTGGCAAAAGATTTGGCAACCACATCGACATGATTTTGTTAAGCCAAAGGATTTATGGAAGATCTGATTGAATCAATGATTTTGATTGAAGACCACAAATAAAAAATTCAATACCTTAGAGGAAGGGTTGTTGCATTGCAAGGAGGTTTAAACTTGAAGTACTTATATGGAATGAAATTAAGATTGAAATCGATGCTTTATTCTGAAGGTCCAGATTTTTTTTTTAATAATTTACAAGCACTCAAGGGGTTATTAGTACCCTTTATATGTTTATATTTAAACACAGTGGCAGTGCGAGCATTAGGAAAATAGGGAGGGATTTAAGAAGAGATACCGGTGCACATTAGTCTTAAAGTTCTTAACATCAAAATGGGAAGGAAAAGAGAGTTGGCCCAAGCATTTCACATTCTCGATGTGCGATTTAAGAAAGAATCTCTATACTTGACAGTATGCTCGAAATTAAGCTCAAGGGTAAACTGATGAGCATTCCTTTAAATGCAAGTGTTGCGCTGAATCGTTTAAGGGATAGAATGCAGCTGGCTAATTTGAAAGAATATTTATATATAATTTAATGAGCTTATCATACGCTGCCGTTGAAGTTCCACAATCCACATCCGAAGGACAAGGATGTGAATCTAGAAACGAATATGAAAAGCTGATGGTACTGTCGTCAGCGAAACAGTTTAATGGATTAGAAGTGGCGACAAGAGATCATTTATGAATATAAGGAAGAGAGTCGGAGACAAAACGGAGCCCTGGGGGACAACAGCATTTATTTTATGAATTTCAGATTTGAAAGGTAATTTCTAATCAAACGAAGAAGAGATTCATCAATACCAAAAACACGCATTTTCGATAAGAGAGCTTAGTGCCAAACTCTATCAAATGCCTTTGAAATATCAATTGCAATGATCTTACTTTCTCCAAAACGATGTGAAGATTTGTTCCACTGTTCGGTGAGATATTTCTTAAGCTGATAATTAATTCCATGACCTTGGAAAGAAGGAAAGTGAGTGCTATTGGATGATAGTTGGAAGGGGAGGAGGATTCACCTTTTTTAGAGACAGCCTGGACAATTGCTGTTCCGCTCGGATAGACCTGTAGAGTAGGAAAGATGGAAAAGCTTACGCAGTGGTTTTCCCAGCGTACGAGAACACCTCTTCGGAAGAATAAAGGGGATACTTTTCGAGCCAGCGGATTTCTGTATTTCAAGGTCTTTCAGTAGTTCTTCGCAATAGATGGCCAAATATTGTATAATATTTGGTGTTGTAGTTTATGGATTGTTGATTTACAAGCTCAAAATTATCATATCATAGTCACAAACATTTTTCTTAAAGGTTTTATTATGAAATGACAAACGTCGAATGGATAAATTATACTTTAAAAAAGAAAAAGAAGCATTTTACTGCTTTTTAAGTAAGTAGAGTGCTTTAGCGTGAAAATGTACTTTATATCGTGAAAAATTTTCAAAACAGTCAACTCTCATTCTAAAACTCTTTTTTAGAGTCGACTTTTAATTTAAAAATTATTCAGAGACGGCTTTAAATGTTTCAAAAGTTGGGCCATTGCTTTTGATATTTGATATAATTTTTATAAGAATTAAAGCCTTCCAAAAATTGGTAAATAATGATTTTTGACTCGATAAAGTTACTGGCGCAAACTTTTAACCAATTTGATTAAATGTTAAAGCAATTTTAAGCATTATATATATATACTCGTAGTTGTAGACATTTTGATAAAGTTAACATCACGGAATGGCTGCTTTAGCAATTTGGTAATTTATTAGGGACCTGTCAATATCCTAGACAATATGTCTTACCAATTTCACTTGAGAGAGTTGATTTGTGAGTTTTTTTTGTATAATTTGTGAGTTACCATTGTTTTGTTTTAAATTAAGATATTTTTTTCTTAGAAAACGAAGATCTTAAATCATTCGAATACTTGGCTTAGTGCAGAAAAGTGCAATTGATGTTTGCGTGTCAATTCAGGGATAGAGGGGACCTGCCGAATTTAAACGGCAAATTTGAGAAAGCACTTTTCATGATAAGAATTACTAGTGGAAGATTTGTCAATTCTTCGCAAGAGGCAGTACCCGTGAAAAAAATTGTAGGTGACACAGACAGGTATTGAACCCAATACTTCTGGTATGACAGTGCTACGCACCTACCATTATTCCACGGGCACTACTTTAAGCTTATACACTTTATTTATTTTCACGAACTGTCACTGTTTAGACATGTTCGGACGAGTATTTTTTAATACAAGGGAAATTGTAATTTAATAGTTAGGTTACAAACATTAGAAAATTGCTAGTTAGTAAAATGTTGAGCCCTTATTAATTGGTTGTTTAAAATGTTGCTATTCAGTATTTCTTACACAAAAATTAAAATCCCATCAGAAACTACTATACATTATTTATCTGGCTTCTTAAATAAATTGCGACGGAAAACAGATAAAACCTAAACGTTTCATTCCATACTCTTTCAATTTATTTAAATACAAAAATTGACTCGTTACAAAAAATACTATTAAAACATTTTAAACGGGTATTTAAAAGTTAAAGATGAGTTTATCAGTAGAGGTCGCAACCAAGTCCCTGTTTTTTTAAATTCCAAAAACATTTCTTAGTTTCATTTCAATTTTGAAGTAACTTCTGCGTTTGCGTGTTTGTTTTCTTTTGAAATAAATAACTATCAATAGAATACACTAGGGCGTATTCGCAATTTTCTTAATTTTAATGGGAAGAACTTCTACTTTCATTAAAAGTTCTATACAAATTTGAAATTTCAATGGATATCGTATTTTGTTTAACTTAGGCTACTGTCGTTCAAATAGCTTTGCAAGACTACCAGCCGGCGAGTATTGCAAAGGTTAAATATTCTACAACTTAGTAAGGTCTAGCGTTTAAAACCGCAATAAAATTTAATTTCTGCACTTCGAAAATGGAATTTTAGTCTTCCATACTGCCAAATATGTAAAATATCATACCTAAAACTGCAAATTGAGTCAATTGACCTAATGAGAGACTAAATTAGTTTTAGAAATTATTCAGTTTTTTCAAGTGTTTTTATTTTTTTAAAACAAGTCTGTGAAAATAATTTTTTACAAACACACCAATAAAGTTCTCTTAATCTAACCTCTTCAAGAAATTGTCTCGCACAAAATAAAATATCCTTTAATAATAAGAAAAAATTCCAGAAAAGAGTATAAATTTTCTTTTTTAAGAAAAACAGACACGAACTTTCGATGACTTTCTATGAATATTCATGTAAAATGTGAATTTCAATAACAATCGAAAACGGAAATTATTCCTTTCTGTTTCCTTTCATTTTCATAAGTTTTCCCTCCATCACCACTACACACCCCCCACGTCTATGGATATCGGATGGATATACTCTAAGCTAAGCAATTCCTGGCACTTTAAGGTACCCTGTAGAAAAGCAATGCGCCTTTCATCCCAATTTCGATGCTATGAGAGTAGGTATGAAAAAAGGATATATGCAAGGACATAGCTATAGAGAAACAGAAATAAAGAGAGAGTCTTACTTTGAATGAATAATTACAACTAGGAAGGAAGCAAAGTCATTGTTTTAAAAGACAGAAGGATATATATACTCTATGAGATAGCTTAGGAATGATAACCCAGGAAGGATCTCATCATCAGGATGAAGAAGAAGTAGATGATGATGATGATGATGATGATGATGATGATGATGATTATGAAGAAGACCTATGTACCTGTCTATCTACACATTCAGATTTGCTATGAACCCAGGTTTCAAATCTAAGAAATGTTCTTATGCTCATCGTGCATCATCAAGAAAAATCCCTAACGAAACGGGCAAATAGAAAATGTTGGACTAGAAAAAGAAAAATATAAAGAAAAAGGAACACAGGAAAATGTAAATTTTATTCTAATTTCCCTGATCCTGCGTTACTATTTAATTCTATGGACTGGGCTTCAAAGAAAAATGGAAGAAGTAGAAGAAATCGCTAGCGACATGATGGTGCCTAGAAACACAACGATTACCAAGAAGATGCCTCTATTCTGATGTGATACAGTGGAACAGATGTACACAAAATTCTAATCAAAATCAATAAAGGTGTGTTTTTTATCACTTTCAAACTCTGCGACCTCTGATTCAAATTGTTAGTCAATCCATTGGAATTGACTTACTAGTACCCCTTAAGGATCTTAGTCCTATCAAAAGGATGCTTTTGGAAACATCTTTCAAAAGGATCCGAACCACTGTAAGTGGTGCTATGCTTAATGGCATGGTTTGTTGGGAAATTATTTACTTGAATTGAATTCGAATTGGAATTGGAAGGTGCCTGAACCCACTTATAATCCTACAGGATGCAGATGCAACGTGCATAAAATCCACTCCGATAGGGCAAAAGCATCTTTTGCATTCAAATAAAAATATTTTCTTTTTGTTGTTGTATGTGTGTTCCTTATATTTCTTAGCCTTAGCTTTTTCAATTCCTTCATTCAATTCTTAATTAGTTTTCTATGCAGTATCTATGATGGGGTGGCGGCTTAGAGCTTAGGTATGGAAGGCCCAGGCAATATAATAGAATAGTAATATAGAAAGGTACCAGAACTAATTTGTTTATTCAGTGTATATTCTTTTCTTTGAAAAAGACTAAAAAGGTATAGAGGATGTTTCTTGCTCGATTGATGTAATGAGGCATTTGAGAACTATGTTGAAGAAGAAATAGTTTACATAAGAGAAAAGCCATTAACACTCTATTGAAATTACGAAACGACGACATTGACGACCGACCGAAGGAACGCACGACGCACGAACTAGTTAGTATAAAGCAATGAAACTGTTAATTATTTAATTACTTTTGCATTTGATTAAGGACTACAAGATCCGCTTATGGAAGAATATCTCTAGATTCCAAGTTTTTTTTCTCCCTTTTGTCCAGAGCCGAAGAAAAATGACGGACTATGCACTTGCAATAATTATTATTATTTTTAAGCTTTGTGTCTGTGCAACGTAAGTATACAAGACGGTGGAACAAGACTTATTTAAAAAAGAACACAGGATAGTCTCTGAAATATTTAGTGATTAAATTAATAAGCAGATTACTTTAGGTATCTTGGAAGTAATGCGAAAATAAGAAAGTATAATAGCGTAACTAGCAAAAGAGTGATTACATTTTAATTTGAAGCATAATATTTAACTATTTGACTTGAAATTTTAAGGGATGTATAGAAATACGAAGTGATGTCTTAAAATGTGAAGGAAGGTTTTGGAGATTTCAAGGTCTTGAAATACCAACTTACTTACATTACTCAGCACTTAAATGTACACAGTAGAGACACATCACCTTGAGTGATTAGACTATATAAGGAGATAACAAAACAAGACATTAATACAAGACCGAAGGACAGAGGAGAAAGAACTTATGACAAAAGCACGCGATAGGTTTTGAGATGGTCCCCCATCTGTCTACTAGCCGCGCTCACCGAGGCTTGATTTCGGTGATCGATGGGAACCGATGCTTTATCAGTGACTTGTCCGTTGCCTTACCAACTTACTTAATTACTTAAGTGGCGCGACAGTGCTGTGTGAACTAGGGCCTCATCCAACAAGCTTCTCCATTTAGCTCGGCTCGGTCCCTAACTAGATCCTAGATGTCTCCAGTTGCGTACTCCATGTTGGGTGAGATCATTTTCCACTTATGCGCTCCACCTGATTCATCCTCTACTGCGCTGTTCTGTGGGCGTGGGTTCGATGACTTTCCGGGCCGGAACACTGCTTTAAATGCAATCTACGTGGCCTAGCCATCTCAGTCGTTGGACTTTTATTCTTCTGGCTAGGTCTACGTTGCTGTGCAGCCCGTCGTTCCACCTTCTCTTCCACTCACCTTCTATGCATACGGACCAATACATCACGCGAAAAACTTTTATCTCGAAACTTCCCAAGGTGCTTTCATCCACTTTTGTCATAGTCCCCGTCCATGTTTCTGCACCGCATAGTAGGACGGGGATGATAGGGGTCTTATATAGCGACACTTTGGTCGCTAAAAGGGGCTTTACTACTCATTTGATCTCAGCGCTAGTGTTTTTTTCTTTGTTCATAGTGGATCCAAGGTAGACGAAGTCTACCTCAAAGTTACGTCTGTTGATGGTGAAGTTTTGACCGAGACGTCAATGTTGTAGGTTCTTTCTGGATGATAGCATGTACTTTATTTTGCCCTCATTAACCGCTAAACCCGTTTTTTCCGCCTCTTCGTCAATTCTTTAAAAGCTCACTCACATTACAATGAGTTGTTCCGATTATGTCAATGTCATCAGCATTTGCTAGTAATTGGACAGACTTTTGAAAATTTTCCCAGGGCGTAACTAGGACACTGCTCAATTGCTTTGACCAAATGTTCGAAGAACATATCCTTAATGTTGTCATCCTTCTCTTCTATGGAGGCGTGTTCGCATATTATTATGCTTGATGCTGATGGTCATGAGGCGCTCATTGAAGCACTTACAGCTCAAGACTTGTTGCTTAAGCCTGGCTCCAATGACAAAGCCGCATCCAAATAAGCGTTGTTGGTATTCTCGGCAGTAGTCACCATAGTAAATATCGCAGCTTCTCATCATCTTTTTACGCAGTCCATTCCATCGCATTTCCTTGATGGCAGTGATATCTGCTTTTTAGCAACCAAGGGCCTCCGCTAATTCTTCGGCTGCAAGTGGTCTATTAAGGGACCTAACATTCCACTCGCATATCAGAAGTTCGTTGTCCTTAAATCGTTTGCGTGGGTTGTCAACAGTAAATCCGTCACTAATCGAAGCTTGTTGGTGCTTTGCAACTGGTTTTTCTTTCTTTACATGTTCAGGAAGTCACCCTGACGAACAACCTTCAACCTGCAAGACCAGGTCCTTGATTAAACTCCAAGGCCAAGAGATGGCATATGTTCCTTACAGGCCTGGGCTCCGAATATGTTGTAGTAGCCATATAAGGTGTTCACTTAATAGTTCAACCTAACTGGAACTGTAGACGCCACCGTTGATTCTATCTCAGGAATTCCTCCGCTGCCGTCTGGATGAAAGGAGTGGTGATTTAGTGGAAACACCTCTCCCCCCTCTCTCGTTTGAAATATAAACGCAGTTCTGAATTCTCAAATGAGGTCTCGAGATATATCAAGTTCGGTCTTGATTTCCGAAGGAGATCAAGATGGTCTTGAAATTTCAAGAGAGATCTGCAGATTTTCAGGGGAGTTTATGAAAAATAAAGGGAGCTATTCAAACATCTAGCAAAGTCTAAAAATATCAAGGGAGGTGTTGATAAATCCAGGGAGATCCTCAAATATAAAGGGATGACTTACAAAATTAAGGGCGGTCCTCAAATATCAAGAGTGGTCTTGAAATATCAAGGGAGGTCTTGAAAAATCAAGGCAAGTCTTCAAATATCAAAGGATGTCCTGAAAATCGAGGTCTTGAAATATAAAGGGGGTCTGAAGATTTCAAAGGAAGATCAGCAGATTTTAAGAGAGGTCTTGTAAATTCAGAGGAGATGTTGAAATTTCAAGGGAGGTCTGTAGATAGCATGTTAGGTCTTCACATATCAAGTTAGTCTTGAAATTTTAGGGAGGTTTTCATATTCGAGGATAGTACAAAAACGAAATGGAATTTAAATGTACATAGTTTAAATTACAATATTTTTCTTTTGAATAAAATTATTATATGTATACAATACAATCCCGTATAGAATATCGCCTCAAGTAAGTTTTCGATACACAAAGGACCTTCCTATAATCGTATATAGATCATATATAACTATGTCTTATAAAAGTTCATGATATATTCACTTTTTACCTTGGCATATAATGCGCTTCAGCTCTCGGAGGAATTTTACTAACTGCTCCAAATACCTTTTACAGTTCAAGGAATGAGCTGAAATGAGAAAAATAAAATCTGCACTCTCTATTTCGCCTCGTTTAAAATATGCTCCTATCCCTTTATTCACAGGGATATCTAGGTGGTCGTGGTATTCACATTTTACCCATGAATAAAGTCACTTTAAGGATACGTTGATACTTTTATATGCTCGTATGTCGTTCGTTTACATAGGTGCACGTACCACCTTCTTTTCTCGGTAACATGTAAGACATTACCCAAGAATACTTACATAAATATCTCTATTAAAGGTTATAAGTTTCTTCCCTTAACAACGCTCCGTGTCGATTATAAATTGATAAGGTTAAGGAAAGGTATGTATAGTAGGTAAAATATCACGATCAAACTGTTTGTTGCAACAAAAGTTACAAAATATTTATATAGCTTAAGTTGGTTTAAGACAACGATAACAACTTGTTTGTAGTATATGACAGTACCTCCATTTATACATACATACATATGTAACTAGTTGTGTAACTTCAAGGACGAGAAGACACCACAGTTGACTAAACATGTGATATCCTTTTGTACTCTTGACCTTTTCTTGACAATTTTTAATACATGATGAACTTCAGTAAATTGAGTTGCTAAAGGTATAAGATATGTAAACTCAATTTGGCTTGAAGGAAAACTTAGATTTAAAATTGAGAATTTGACCAAGACTCTTTAATGTGATACTAAAAATTTAGAGTTTTGAAACTTAATAAATATACACCCTTATTAATAAATGCAAATAAGACTTTATTTAAATATTCGAGTAGTGGGGAATACGTTAGTAGAAATATACCAAATGGAAAAGGTTGAGTACTCAGAAAAGTAACATTACTCAATTGTCATATTTTCAAATTTGGTGTTTTTACGATTTCGTGTTTTTAATATTATAATTTTTAGAAATTTCTAAAAGTTCAGATTTTGGATGTAAGTATTTATTTTGTATTTTCTCGATCTTAGGATTTCTAGATTTTTAAATACGGATACGTTTGGTTTAAGTAATATTAAATTTGAAAGTTAAGTTTTTGAAAAAATAAACACTGGGTTCCTTTAAACCGTATGAATTCGGCGTTTTATCCCTCTTAAAAGTTCTACCTTAAGTTTTTCGCCTCAAAAAGATAAATATGTGAAAAACGTCTTTAGTTTGAAAACATTTAATTTTTGTCTTTTGAATTTTGGGCGATGTGAATTTTGTTTATCCTGAGAGTGATGGACTTTCCAATATATAAATTTAGACTTGGTTTAGAACTTAGGGTTTTCCAGATTCTTTTATTTGATACAATGACTTTATAAGGTTTTAGGGCTTGAGCTTTGACATTAGCAGATATTGATTTTTCAATTTGGAAGGTTTTTGGGGATTCTTACACGAACATGCTGTAAGCTGTAAATGACCCTCTTGACATTTTCGAAATACATATTTGTCATGCGTCACGTTCATTTCTCATTTATTTCCTTTCTACTCGACAACATTTATTTCCCTGGTTAAATTCACCAACTAATAAAAGCCCATTAATAAAAGACGTAGAAACAAAACTTGGAGAACTATGATGGCAAGGCAACGTTAGTCCCTTAGTGAGCCGAACTAAATAAATCAAGAAAATTACCATCTATCCAGCATCAGGCATACCATTCAGGCAGGCAGGCAGGGCATCGGCATGGTTTTGGTTCGGTACGGTTCGGTTCGGGTTTGGTTATGTCCTGTGCGCATAATTCCTTGGAATTGACTTTCGTTTGTGTAAAACTATGCAAAAGTCCTTTTCGTCGTCGTCATCGTTTTCCTCTCGAATTTACTAGATCTGTAGCTATAGAGCAAAAAGAATTCTCATCCTTTTCATCCACCTCATCCTCGCACTGTGTCGCATCCTTTCACTCATTCCATTATGAAAGAGCATTGTTAATTGTGTGTAACGAAATTATGAGATGCTGGAGAAGCTTTCATGTTTGTTTGTTTGTGAGTTGGTCCGCCCAGCACAAATATCAAGGACTAGGATGAGGAATGAGAATAAGGACAAGAACGATAACGATGACAACACGCTATGTTAAAGCTAGAAAACTGAAACGTGCTCTCTTTATATAGGTAAAATGATATTATATACAATATACATACATGAGTATATATATAATGTATAGAGACTGGATCTAAGGACGAGTCTAAGGGATAACTAATAATGTACATGCTCTCGAAGATACTGCTTTATAAGTTTTGGTTGATGCAAGAGCAATAATGCTACTGCCCTGTCCCTATCTTCCATGCGGGGGCAGCGCAACATGGCTGAAGGAATTTCCTCTTGGCTTGGCTTGGCTTGGCTTGGCTTTCCTTTGGCTTGACTTGACTTGGTGCGATATTGGATATCTTCTCTTGGTTTCAAAGAAACTTGATAATGCCACCGAGAAG
Source organism: Eupeodes latifasciatus (assembly GCA_920104205.1). Lineage (NCBI taxonomy): Eukaryota > Metazoa > Arthropoda > Insecta > Diptera > Syrphidae > Eupeodes > Eupeodes latifasciatus. The sequence goes on along the minus strand of OV049925.1, from coordinate 41,032,094 downwards.
ATGTAAACACTTCGATATACTATATACATAAGAAAGTTAGAGAAAAATTAGAAAACATGGCAAAGGAGAAAATATCAAGACGTCCGACGACCGACGACGCCACCATACCGTCATCGCCGACGACGAACAAAAAACAACTCAAAACAAAACAACAACAAAAAAAGGTATAAGAAAACAACAACAAATAGAAGAAACAAAAATTAGAAAACATGAATAATGTTAATTGGCTGAGAAGTTGTATAAGGATATTAAGTGCCTTATGGTCAATTTGGAGAAGAGAAAGTCCTCCGAGCAACTCCCAGGATCCTTTTGAAAGAGGAAAAGTAACAATATAGATGATGGTATAATGGTATGAGTTTTTGTTATCTGAGAGGCAAGTTATTTTTGTATAAGATGTCTTGAATTATGCACTGATATATGTAATTAATTTAGAGATTTTGTAAAAATGTTGACATTTAATACTATGATAGTAGATACATACGTATAGGTATACATACGTATATGAACGAAGATGGTTAGTTGTTTTGACTTTTTCCTATATAGCAATTCGAGGTACTCAAATGTTTTCCTTGAATATTAATTGATACTCGTATATTCTTGGAAGTTTTGTGAAAGTATTTTGAAAGGTTAGTTTTATGAAATTTTATGGGTGTAAAGTTATTTAAATATAATTTATGAAATATTATCTATATGGCTATATATAAATTCACAAACACATAAAATACCGTGAAGGTTAGTTATTTAAGATGCGTTAGAAGTTCTTGGAATCTAGGAAACGTTGAAGGTGAACAAATATTTACACAATTTAGTAAAAGGAAATTTTATTTTATACAATTTCAATAAATGGATATAAAATAAACATTTTTGTTAATAGTACAAGAAAGTTTTAGGGTGTCCTAACAGAAGCGTATATTCTAAAAAAGTATACTGAAAAAAGGAGACCCTCTAAACTGCACGCTGAGTTCTCCTAACTATGTGAATCATCAGCGCATCATCACCTTGTCTAAAGCCTTTTCTGACATCAAAAGGTTCGGTTAAGTTGCTTACAACCTTTGTAGAATAGGGCGAATTTTCCATGCAAAAATTGGGCATGGCTCTATACAGCTCGTCTCTGTGAATGTTGTCATATGCGGCCTTGAAATCGAAAGATAGTGGGTGTCTATTTGATGTTCTTGGTTTTTTTCTAGGATCTGCCGTAATGTGAAAATTCGATCGACTGTGAACTTTTCTGGTCTTAAACCACACTGATAAGGACCTATCATGTTGTTGACGATGGGCTTTAGACGTTCACATATTACGGCAGAGAAGATTTTGTAAGCGATGTTAAGTAGACTGATGCCTCTATAGCTGGTGCAGTTTAGAGGGTCTCCTTTTTTCAGAATTGGTCAATCAATATAGAGATTCTATTAATCGGGCATGTTTTCTTCCGACCATATCTTACAGATAAGTTAGTGCATGCTCCTAACTAAATTATCTCCAGCTGCTTTGAAGAGCTCGGCATTCAAGCCATCTGCTCCAACGGATGTAGCTTAGTTATGACAATATTTACTTCGTCTAAGTCGGGAGGACGGGATTGTTGGTTTTCGTCGTCTATTTTGAATAAATCATCCTGCCTGACAGCGGAATTCGGTTCGTCATCGCCGTTATACAGTTTGCAGAAATGGTCCTTCTATATCCTCAGCATTGATTGCGGTTCCACTATGATGTTTCCACTTTTGTCTTTGCAGCCTTCGGTTCGATGTTAATGTCCTTGGGAATTTCGTTTCACCTGCTTATAAAACTTTCGAACTTCATTCCTGCTTTTGAACCTCTCAACATCTTCGACCGCACGCTTCTCATGCTCTCTCTTTTTCCTTCTGAGAAGTCGGTGTTCCTCTCGCCTCTTCTGCTGATAGAGCTCGTTAGCAGCTCTCGTCCTTCTATGTAGCGCCGCTTTGCGTGCCTGTATTTGCCTGCCGACATTCCTCATCAAAATAGAGGTTCCTTCTTGCACCCGCTTGAAACCCAGCACGTCAGAGGCGGCTTCTCTGATTGCCTCGACGTTGTATCTTCTCCCAGAATCTCTTTGTTTTGGCTTGGGTCTGGAAACCCAAAGTGCTACCTTCCCTACAACGAGGTAGTGGTCCGAGTCGATGTAAGCTCCTCGGAAAGTTCGGACTTGCATGATGCTGAATCCGTAGTCGGAAGTGCAGGCTGTTTTTCCCAATTCTTCCACCAACGATTTTTTCCCTTCCTAGCTTGGCATTAAAATTGCCTAGGACAATAATAATATCGTAGCTAGGATACTGCTCATATGTTTTGTCTAAGAGCTCGAAGAACATATCTTTGGTGTTGTCATCCTTCTATTCTGTGGGGTCGTGCGCACATATCAGGCTAATGTTGCCGAATTTAGCCTTGATGCGGATGGTCATGAGACGCTCATTGATGCTCCTTAGCTCGAGACTTGTTGCCTAAGTCGGCCCATCCCATCCCATCGTATTTCCTGGATGGCGGTGATGTCTGCTTTATAGCAGTCTAGGGCATCCGCTAATTCTTCAGCCGCACGTGGTCTGTTAAGGGACCTAACATTCCACGTGCATATCCGAACTTCGTTGTTCTTTTAATATTGCGTGGGTTGTCAACAGTAAATCCGTCCGCATCCGATGCTTGTTGGTGCTTAGCACCTGGGTTTTCTTTATGTGGTCAGAAAGTCACCCTGACGCACGACCTTCAACCTGAAGGACCAGGATCTTGATTAAACTCTGTAGCGTACACCTAGAGTTAATGTGAACAAAACCAAACAAAAAAAAAGAAGAAAAATCGTCTAGTGTAAATTACTATACTAGTTATCTGCAAAACTTGACGAAGATTATTCCGAGTATCGAATTACTCAGCCATTTACGGAAACTAATCCATTTTTTAGAAGATTCATCGTGAATCTTCCTCTTTTCCATTCCAAATCCCGAAGTGTTCAGAAGTTCGTTCGCAGAAAGAATAGCAAACTTAGAAACTTAAAGTAAAATAAAGTACACAGTAAAATAGAAAATTAGATTGAAAGAAAATTAAAGAAATTAATCTGGAAATCACCTATGGAATTCGAAGTTCGAACTAGCGCGCTTAAGTTGCTCAGTTCACTCAGGAAACAGGTGGTACCAACCGCATTGAATCAGGTAGCTTTCCGCCAAAATTCTGAGTATAGGTCTTTTCATTTTGGCCACAAAGCGAGTAGGATCTCCTCCTCAGGTATTATATCGTGCTACAAAAAAATATGTGATATTTTCTATACAAGTTCAATTTATAATAAGTTCTAATAGAATTGTGGAGTTCCTTAAATCTTTTACAACCATCATATCACAACCAAATCGAGACTGTGAACCTCACGAGGTAAATTATAAATCACATCTTTAGGTTAAAACCAAACATATTATAATAAATGATCTCTTATAAAAATAACCAACAAGGGCTAAAACACGAATTATGTTTGATTATTAGGACGCCTCTGTGCAGAACACCGAATTATCGGCCTTTTGACATTTGCACCACGGGCACCTGTCTCGTGGTCATTTTTTGGTCAAGTGCAAAAACGAATAGTAGAAGAGAAAGCGAACAAGAAAATCAATTTCAAGTTCAAGGCCAAGGCCAAGCTCTTCGCTTTAAATCCGATAACTGGAGCACTTGCCGTTTTCCTCTCAGCTTCTAGCTCCGTAACGGCTTCTTTCCCTGAACGAATCACTGAATCGAAGGCATAGACACCCGAACAAGAAAGCTAAGACCCATTCTACAGCTCAGTTAAGTGAAAGTCGCGAAACCAATCGGCTGGCTGAAGCCCCGATCGAGCTACGGGCGTTGTGCGGTGAAGTGCGGTGGAAAAGAGGGGGTTGCAATCCCACCTGGTCTCGCGCAAGGCGTCGAATTTATATCGGGTGATTTTGTTGAGGTTAGGATTTTCATGCATTAGTATTTGACAGATCACGCGGGATTTCAGACATGGTGTCAAAGAGAAAGATGCTCAGTATGCTTTGACATTTCATCATGAATAGACTTACTAACGAGCAACGCTTGCAAATCATTGAATTTTATTACCAAAATCAGTGTTCGGTTCGAAATGTGTTTCGCGCTTTTTTATCGACAAATTTTGTTCAGCGATGAGGCTCATTTCTGGTTGAATGGCTACGTAAATAAGCAAAATTGCCGCATTTGGAGTGAAGAGCAACCAGAAGCCGTTCAAGAACTGCCCATGCATCCCGAAAAATGCACTGTTTGGTGTGGTTTGTACGCTGGTGGAATCATTGGACCGTATTTTTTCAAAGATGCTGTTGGACGCAACGTTACGGTGAATGGCGATCGCTATCGTTCAATGCTAACAAACTTTTTGTTGCCAAAAATGGAAGAACTGAACTTGGTTGACATGTAGTTTCAACAAGATGGCGCTACATGCCACACAGCTCGCGATTCTATGGCCATTTTGAGGGAAAACTTCGGAGAACAATTCATCTCAAGGAATGGACCGGTAAGTTGGCCACCAAGATCATGCGATTTGACACCTTTAGACTATTTTTTGTGGGGCTACGTCAAGTCTAAAGTCTACACAAATAAGCCAGCAACTATTCCAGCTTTGGAAGACAACATTTCCGAAGAAATTCGGGCTATTCCGGCCGAAATGCTCGAAAAAGTTACCCAAAATTGGACTTTCCGAATGGACCACCTAAGACGCAGCCGCGGTCAACATTTAAATGAAATTATCTTCAAAAAGTAAATGTCATGGACCAATCTAACGTTTCAAATAAAGAATCGATGAGATTTTGCAAATTTTATGGGTTTTTTTTTTTAAAGTTCTCAAGCTCTTAAAAAATCACCCGATATAACCCGAAGGTGGATTAGCTGTCAGTTAGACAAAAATTATAAAAGGGAATTAAAAAAACCCACAAAAAAAATTAATCAAAATTGAGATAAGAAAAAAAATAATTAAAGAAAAAGTATAAAAGTTAGAATAAGAAAAAAAAAAGAATAGAGAGTGAGTGCATAATAAGTACAACAAGGAAAAGCTAAATAATTGAGTTTTATAAAAAAAAAATATAATTTTTTTTATTAGTATTTTTTTTATTTAAAATTTCCAATACGAAAAAAAAATTAAAATAATCTAAATGGAAAGTGATTGTGATAGTTGTGGTTTGGCGGTGAGCTGGAATTTAGCCACTTGCAATCTTCTCTCTATTGGAACCCATTGGAATCTGTGCACAGGATCATCGTAAGCGGTAAGTCTCCGACCAATAAAACAGTTGATTTTCTCTTTTCCACAGGCCAAACTACCACTATAATTTTGACAGGTTATCTTTATATATTATTTACTATTTACATTGATTTATTTTGCTATTTAACCTAAACTACTACTTTAACTAATTTAAATTATAACTACCTACCTAAAACTACATATTATGCTAAGTCTACCTAAAACAAAAATTGAACTACGAAATTTTGCAAAAATCTACCATACTACATTTACATGCACTCACGTTCATCTATGAGATTAGAATGTTCATAAAAACCTACAAAATTTTTAAATATTGAATAAAATTGATATGTTTTGAATCATAATGTTTTAAATTAAGAGATTATGTGGGTGAGTGAGGGAAATTATGGTGCCAAATTAAGAGTTGTGTAGAGCAATCTAGGCTTCTGCGAAAGCAGGTAGGGAGGGAGACAGACACCTTGAGCGGCTCCAACACCTGTCGCCTGGTAAATTGGTAAGGTAAAACAAGATGTCCGTCCGCAGTCATGAAGTTTTCGTAAACCTTGGCATGAAGAAAGTTTTCCTTTGGTGCGACTGGCTACCTAGGAACAAGAACCACTCCCCAATCCGACGTCACCTAGCCGTGCGTATGCGAGCATGCCAAGTAAGGCTCTTAGGTCACCAGATTATTATAACCGAAGCATCGATAGAAAAAAATCATAAAGAATTAAAGACCCAAAGAGAAAATCAGGCGTTAGTCAAGGCCAAAAGCAGAAAGCATACACGTGGGACTGTACCAGAATCATTTAAAATTGTCTCGCTTCAGTCTTCTCCAGCATTCCCAAGTCACTCATCTCATCAAAAAAATAAAAAGAAAAAAAAAAACATATACAAATTAAATATACAGAAATTTCAAAATTTGGAAAAAAAATCAGAATTATAAGTAATTTTGTGATAGATTTGTGTTTAAACTTTAAAAAAAAAAATAAAGAAATAATAATTAATAAGGTTCATAAATTGAGATCGTGGTTTGATAGATAAGAAAAAATAAAAAAAAAATTAATCTTAAAACAGTTAAACAAAGCTAATACTCGAAGTTCAGCGATTGAAACTTGTGGTCACAACTTTCGTCGCAACGCTGAGATGAAGTAAGTACCCATTTGTACGATTTACTATATATTTTTGTTTGTCTTCAAATTTTTATATATTACATCGATACTGTTATATGAACAAATATCAACAATACAAATAAATATATAAATTTATAAAGATAAAATAAATTTAAACACAAAGCTAAAGTAGGATGCTAGACGGGTCAATAAGTCCGTGACTTTTTGAATTTCTGACCTCTTTACTGAAACAGCAACACTGCTCCTGTCAACAAACATCTGTCAGTTGACTCCTGTCAAAATTTAAACTTGCTGCGTCAGTTAGTTTGTGTTTGACAGCTATTTTTATCAGACTACGTACTAATTTTAGGAGAAAATGGAAAAAAGTGAATTTCGTGTACTTATTTAAGCATTATTTTTTGCGAAAAAAAACCATTACCGAGACCAAGGCTAAGCTTGATAAATACTATGGGGACTCTGCACCATCGATTTCAATGGTAAAAAAGTGGTTTACTGAATTTCGTAGTGGCCGTACAAGTACGGAAGATGCCGAACGTCCTGGACGCCCAGTTGAGGTCTCTACACCCGAAACAATCGAAAAAATTCACGATATGGTGTTGGCCGACCGAAGATTGAAAGTGCGAGAGATTGTGGAAGCCGTAGGGATCTCGCATTGCTAAGTGGTTTCAATTTTGAATGATCACTTGGGCATGAGAAAGCTTTCCGCAAGATAGGTGCCACGTTTGCTTACAGTCGACCACAAACGCAATCGTGTAACAACTTCACAGGAAGGTTTGGCTTTGTTTAATCGCAATATGGAGGAGTTTTTGCGCCGTTTTGTAACCGTGGACGAAACATGGATCCATCAAAACACACCAGAAACCAAACAACAGTCAAAACAGTGGGTTTCTAAGGGTGAATCGGCGCCAAAGAAGGCCAAGGTGGGTTTGTCAGCCAATAAAGTTATGGCGACTGTTTTTTGGGATGCACGCGGGATAATCCACATTGACTACCTTTAAAAGGGAAGAACAATCAATGGGGAATATTATATAATATTAGTAAGGGGTTATCTCAACATTTATGAATAAGATAGCCATGGTATATTTTTGAGTTCAGCCTCAAAGATATATGTATATAGGGGAGGGTATACTCAAGGTTTCTCAACAACGAAACCAAGGTTGTGTGTGGTTGGCATGGGCTTCGAATATGTCGTAGTAGCCCTATAAGTTGTTCGCTTACTAATTCAACCTAACTGGAACTATAGACGCCACCGTTGATTCCATCTTGGGAATTCCTCCGCTGCCGTCTGGATAGAAGGAGAGGTTCCTTAGTGGAAACACCTCTCCCCCTCTCTCGTTTGCTACCCCCAACAACTTTTCACTAGGGTTGGAACCCAATCTCCAGTTGAGGTACTAAGTAAATAAGTAACAAATTCATTTACTTATATTCTTATATCTACTGATTTATAATTTTATGAATTGATAAGCTATGGCTTAGCCGTCAGCGTGGTTAGCAAATTTTATAAATAAATTACATGTTTTGTTAATTCACATTTTTCAATCCTAAATTGATATAAATTGCATAACGTACAAAATTGATTGAAGCTGCCGTTCAGTACAGTTGAGGTACTAGGCACCCGATATTCACCACGGGGAGGTAAGAGTAGGAGTTGATAGACAGAGGTGGGTTTTGAGTAAAACCTGTGGACGCTTGCGTCCTCATGAATGCACATGTCTACCATTTGAATATCGAATTTTTAAACCTGCGTTAGTTAAAATTGGGCTAACTTAGCTGAACTCTGTATTTCGCTTTAGAATAAAAAGCCATTAAAATATTTTTTTTTTTTTTTTTTTTTTTTTTTTTTCGCAGGAAGGTGAGAAATCTTCAGAGACACTATAAGCCCGATGCTTATAGTAGTGTCAGATTTTTACTGACTAAAACTCACCTCCCTTATCTTCTATATTATTACTACAACTAAGTCCAGCTTAACAAGTAGTTTTAGCGTCATTTTGTTCGCGTTTTGTCAGAAAGCTCCCCAACGAGAGGACCTGAAGATTACACAAAATTCGAGTGGAGAGATTAATTTGTTTGCGCTAGATCAGAAGGTCTTGTTCGGTGCAGACGCCGAAAAACGAACGCCTCGCTAACAGATTGTTGGATTAAGTTATTACTATGATTTCTAAGTCGTGATCTTAGCTCTGTAGCAAATTTTTTAATTTCGTTTTCTACATATTTTATATTTAAATCTCTATGTAAGTCGCTATTTCTTACATACCATGGAGCATTTACTATTATTTTAAGTACTTTGTTTTGGTATGTTTGCAAAATTTGTATATTTCTTTCGTTGGTACAACCCCAAAGTTGTATACCGTACGTCCAAACTGGTTTCAGTACTTGCTTATAAATAAGAAGCTTGTTATAAACGCTTAGATTGGAATATCTTCCAATAAGCCATGTCAATTCGCGGAGTTTATTTTCGAGTTCATCGCGTTTCTTTTTTACATGAACTTTCCATTTAAGTTTCGCGTCTAGAGTCATGCCTAGATACTTCGCTTCATTAGCGTATGGAATTTGCACAGAATTTATATAAATAGGTAAGTTATATACTTTTTTATACGTAAAATTTGTGTGCGTCGATTTCGTTTCATTAAGAGCAATTCGCCATTTCTTTGTCCAATCTGAAATGCTATTTAATGCCTTTTGAAGCTTAGAGGTTGCCGTTTCTATTGAATCCGATATTGCGAGTACAGCTGTATCATCGGCAAAAGTGCCTAAAGTTGTGCCTTCTGTTTGGGGTATATCTCGGGTATAAAGAACAAACAAAATCGGTCCAAGGACGCTACCCTGGGGAACCCCAGCGTTTATTTCTTTAAACTCCGAATACTCCGTTCCTTGTTTAACTCGAAAGAATCTATTTTCTAGGTACGATTCAAGAATGTTATATATTTGTTCTGGAAAGACTTTTAATTTATATTTTAGCCCGTCATGCCAAACTTTGTCAAAAGCTTGAGAAACGTCAAGAAATGCAGTTGAGCAAATCTTTTTTTCTTCAAATGCTTTTTCAATTTCGTTAGTTATTCGGTAAACCTGGTCAATTGTCGAGTGATTATTCCGGAAACCGAATTGGTGGTCGGTAATTGGTAAGAGAGAAATTGGTCTATACGATTTTTTCTCATTCGGTGGCTTACCCGGTTTGGGGATCATTATTACTTCGGCGACTTTCCATTGCGTGGGTACGTAAGCAAGTCTTAAAGCAGCGTTAGTGAGCTGTAAGAGCTTAACCATTGCTTTTTTAGGCAACTCTTTGAGGACACGACCGTTAATCAGGTCGTAGCCAGGAGCTTTATTATTTTTCTGCCGTTTTATTTCCTGGACAAGTTCAGTCAAAGTAATATTCCTGATAGAAAAATTGTCCGGCGCTGGTTGGAGCTCTCCGTCATTAGTCAGAAGCTCTTGACCATCGAAAGGTTTGAACGTTTCCTCAAGGTGCTTAGCAAATAAATCCGCCTTTTCCTTATCAGTTTTTGCCCATTCAGAATTATTTTTTCGAATAGGTGCCGACATTATTTGAGGCTTTTTAATACCTTTTATCGTCTTCCAAAGAGAATAATTCGTTTTTTTGTCTGCTGTTAGGCTTTCAAGATAGGCAGAATTCTCGCTGTTTTTAAAATCTCGTAACAAATTTTTAATCTTGTTTGATAAAAAGTTGACGACACTTTTATGCTGAGGAGCACGTGATTGCTGCCATACTTTTCGAGCTTTTCGTTTTTCGCGTATCAATTCTTTTATATCTTCTGGAATTTTTTCTTCGTATTGCCTTGACTTTTTACTACAGATCGGAGTATTATTCCAAGCTGCTTCTTGAACAATATTTATAAATTTTTCTGTTTCATCTTCTAACTCAAACGGAGTTTGCAAAGAGACGTTCAGCATAATTCTATTTTCGCAATCTTCTTTGAATTTATCCCAATTTGTGTTATTATTTGTTAAAATTAGGGGCTTTTCTTTTTCGATTACGTTACTGTTTATTGTTAAGATAACGGCCGAGTGATCCGTAGAAAAATCGAAGTTATCATCTACTGTCATATATTTTCTGTTCATTCCTCTTGCGATGAAAAAGTCAACAAGATCGGGTGTTTTCGCTGTGTCGGTTGGCCAATACGTTGGTTTTCCTGATGAGAAAAATTCAACGTTACATTCAATACCCGCTTTGTAGAGTTGTCTACCCTTCGTCGAAATGCAACGTGATCCCCAAAATGAATGTTTCGAATTGAAGTCGCCGCCAATAATAAATTTTGGACCTAAAGCGTTGAAAAGAACTTTAAAATCGTTTTTGTCTATCTTGGACCGAGGAGGACAGTAAATAGACGCAATATTAAAAAATACGTGTCTAACTTTTATGCTAACGGAAGTAACTTGCATTGTATCGAGCTCGATATTTATCTCAAACGAATGATTGATATTTTCTCTGATAAATACGGAAGAACCACCCCTTGCTCTTTCGGATGGATGGCATGCGTGGTCAGCCGAATAACCTTTAATACTTAAATTTGAGTCTTTTTTCAAATGAGTTTCAGAGATCAAACAAATATCTATTCTTTCGTTAAGTAGAACCGTTTCTAGTTCTTCGATTTTTGCGGTAAGTCCGTTCGCGTTCCATGTTATTATTTTGAGTTGTTGGGACAACTGATCCATGTTTACGGTAAATTTGGTGTTTTAAGAGCCGCCGACTCAAATTTGTCCAATTTCTCAAGAATAATTGTGTTAATTCTCCCTTGTTCTTCTAATCGTTCAAGTATAAGGGAAAATACATTTTGAACGGAGTCAGGTTTAATAGTTTTAGGTTTTTCGGGCGCCGTGACTTGAGCGTACGTGTTCGTCTTTTTTGTTTTTATTTTTCTGAGGGTAAAACGTTTTCATTATTTTTCCCGTCCGTTTTACTCGACGCTTGAGTATTAGTCTTGGTTTTTAATTTTAATTCTTTGTTTTGCTTTGAGGTATTTTTTTTAGTTTTCTTACTAAATTCTTCGCGCCTCTTTAACATTTCTTTTGCGACCTCACAGCCACGGTAATTTGCTGGATGATTACCTTTGCAATTCGCGCATGTAGCCGGAGTTTCTTTTTTAAGACGGCATACATCAGTCATGTGCTTTCCCGCGCATTTAACGCAAACGGGGTCCTTCTGACAATAAGCTGCTGTATGGTTAAAACCTTGACATCGCTTGCACTGAGGAATAAGGCGTTTGTTCTTTCTTAGTGGTTCGATTTTTACAACAATATTCATTATAGTTTTAATATTATAAACATTGTCTACATTTTCATTTTTATCGAAACTTAGAATAAAAAGCGGAAGAGCGCGTTTTATATAAGCGGTTTCGATTCCTTTTTCTCGCTTCAACAGATTTGTTGCGTCAAGAATCTTAAATCCTTTGGTTTTTAAGTCCGAAAGGATGTCTTCTTTTGAACAAGAGGGATGAAGTCCTCTAGCAACTACACGTAGAGGTCTTTCTTCTTTAATTGAATAACTATACCATTCAATTTTTTCATCGCTGAGTTTTTTCGACAGTTTTCTATAAGAATCTGAATCATTTACGTTAATTTTCCATGTATTATTGTGAGTGGATGTAGCTTTGAAATTCTTTTGCGCCGTTTCTTTTAGAATAGGAAGAATTTTGTTATAATCCGCTTGACCAACGATGTTTATCGGTGGAGGAAGTTTCTTATTCGCAGAAAACTGATCTTTCCGTGTAATTTTATTTGGTTTTAGCTGATTTTGAAACTTAGGCGAATTTTCAGCCTTCCGTTTTTTACTAGGTCTACTTTTTTCAGTTTCCCGAGCAAGTTCATCTTCATCAGTTTCATATTCGTGCCGATCTCGATGTTGTGGACTTAGAGTATTTACTTTATGTTTTCAGAAGTTTTTAACATCTTGTTCTCTTCACGAAGACTTTCGACTTCTTTTTTAAGCTCTTCGTAGAGTCTTATCATTTCGTTCAGCTTCTTTTGCAGTTCACAATTTTCCTGCTCAAAACTGTTTGTTTTCGGTGAGTCGCTTTTAGTGCCTTTTGGCACAACCGGTGGACTCTTTCTGCCGGTAACTCTCGGTACAGATGGAGGTGATCGAGGGACCTTATGCGCTTTCGCGAAAGGATTTATCAAATGCAATAAATGGCTCTCCCCAGAATCCGTAGAGCCTGCCTCCGAAGAGGATGGATTTGCCAGAGAAACTGGCTTCCACCTGGGGTAATTAATCTATTTGTTTTTTCCATTGCATATTTTGTATACTTATGTAGTTCTCAGTATACGGAGATTGGATTTTAGTCGCCTTTTACGACAAGCATACCTTACTTCGGGTAAATTCTTAACCCCTACCCGAAAGGGTAGGGTAAATATGATAGAAAACTGTCTTGAAAATTGAAATTCTCTTATGTAATTGTATGTGTAGATACAAATTATTCCTTTTTATATTGCATCTGTGCGAATTTTTGTACAATTTTCTAGCAATATCATACAATGTTAGTTCTATACTAAAATTACAACCAATAAAACCGAGCACGCTATGCAACTATACGTGGGACTTGTCAAGTTAAAAAGAACGACTTGACTAAAGGTAAAATCACGACAAGACAACTAAACGCCTTCTGCTTCTGTACACAACAAAAAACCCAAAAAGAAAATATTGTCATCAGGCGAAAATGCAATAGAAGCACCACACACACACACAAAAATATTAAGGACTCCCGTCTACATATAAACATATTAGGTACCGACAAACGGTACCTATATCTTTCCAAACAAAGCCGGAGTGGGAGTAGTAGTAGTGGTCGTAAAGAAAAGCGCAGTTGGTAAACAATGATAACGTTAGGCAAACTCCTTTGTGAATTAAAATTCAATTTTCTTCCTTTGAATAAAGCAAACGCAGACCAAACCAAACCATCATACAGCCATATGAGCTATGTGGTAGCACGGGGTGTAGTAGCGGAGGATTACTTCTCTTAGCCTGCTGCCGTAGAGTGCATCGCGCCACCAACAACGCCAACGCACCCCTTTGGCTCCAGGCCAGAAGTGATTTAAGTTATTATCTCCGGTTCTGGAGTAAACATAATCGACAGGAATAGCACAGAGCATAGGTACCTTTTACGAGGGGCATGCCTTGTCTATGTACATCAGGATATCCATATAGTTCGATGTAAGGTATAGTATATATGTCTGTGTTCATTATGTTGTGAAAAAGGCAGGCTGAAGAGTTGTCCTTGCAGAAAATCAAAGGGGCGAGCTGAAATCCTTTTGCCAAGGCGGCTCTGTTTGCACTTACAACATACTCGGGTCCATACTTGAATGTCAACATTGAGCCACCATCACCTTCACCATCATCATCATCATCCTCATCAACATAACCATCACCATCGTCATCTTCTTCATCATTCTGGAACGAAAAGGCTGTATATGCTGTAGATGAATAGTGATGCTTGTTGATGCTATATGTTCTTGTGCTGTGCTGTGCTGTGCTATGCTATGACATAGCTTGTCCTTGTCCTGAAGACCCATCATACTCACATTATCCTCAAGGGCAATAATTACGGCAGTCTCATGGTTGACAAAGTGACTTAAGGATGAGGCTGTTGATGCTGCTGACGATGATGACAACACTAGTTATGAAGCTGGTATATTATAGATAGAAGTTCAATGCTTTCAACCTAATCCACTTTAAATTCCATGGTTTCGGCTTTGAAAAATAAGGCTTTTTTCTAAACTGATGCGATGATGATGATGATGGCATTCTATGGTCCAATAAATGGCAAATATTCTTCCTTTGTTGTTGTTCGATCCGATATGTTGTGTCTATCTGCGTTGTCCTTAGAACCGAACATATGGGAAAAGAATGCATGCAAGCAGACATCCGCATTTCTGGTTATAGAAGTTGTTGTCCTTGCCAACACGAGGCAAGAACGAAAATACATGAGGAGGTGGTCATCGGCGGCCGCGGCGCGGTGGCGGTGTTCAATGGTAGCTATATGCTATCAAGCCCAGCGCGTGTCACGTTTGTCTTCTTCTTCTCCTTTGGTAGATCATCCGCTCCATTACTAATTAGTAACTTAATTAATGATGATATCCTTGAGGGCAACAATAAACTTTGGCGGAGATAATAAACTAATAACCACCAAAGCCCTCCGGACTTTGTCTGGTTCTTGTGTCACACAAGAATTGACTTCTATGAATTTACTCAACTTGAAGGGAATATAAATAAGATGCGGTACTACTCGTATATCTGGAAAAGACCAGAAAATTGGATTTCATAATGTGATTATTTATCTGCAAAGTTCAAAAGGGAATAAATAATGTACATACGTATATGTATAGATTCTAGTAAGTTCAAAAATATGTTCACAACATTTTAGCACACAATTATTAAAGGCTTAGAATTTTACTATAGTTATTAATTTTTCTGAAAAAGATTAAACAATAAAAACAGCAAACAAAACTTAAACTAGGGAACGGACCTGCTAATTTGAAATAACAGAAATTCAGACGTTATATAGATTTATAATTAAGATACCTTGAAGCTTTGAGATATGTTAAAATTTAGCCGTTTGGATCCGGACACTACTCGCATACAGGAATGTTGGGGTTAGTTCCTGGTTCTTCAAGGAGTTGTACCACCACCAACCTACTCGATAAAGGCGTTAAAGGTTCTTTTTTGGTTACAGCATGTATTTTGTTTTGTCCTCATGAAGCCTTTTCTTGTCGTCACTGTCTTACTGCTCACAAAAGCCCCATTGACGGCTGGCTTAGTTCTTCCGATTTTGTCAACTTGAGCAGCATATGCGAATAATTGGAGAGGATTTTGAAAGATAGTGCATTATTATTTCAAATAACATTTTTGACATCAAAACATTCGGTTAATTTATTTCAAAACTTTATGGAGCAGTGCAAATTCACCATGGCCACCTAGCAAGTAGTTGACGATGAGCTTTAGACGTTCACATATTATGCCAAAGAAGATTATGTATGCGATGTTGAGAAGACTGATTCCTCTATACATAGTTGATACAGTTTAGAGGGTCTCCTTTGTTCAGTATCTGGCAAAAATAATATTGAGGTTAAATTTATCGGGCATGTTTTCTTCCGACTATATTTTACAGATAAATTGGTGCATGCTCCTTACCAAATTATATCCAGCTGCTTTAAAAAGCGCGGCATGTAGGCCATCCTTTGGTATGAGAATCTTTACTTCGTCTAAGTCGGGCAGACGGGATTGTTGGCTTTCGTCGTCTATATTGAATAGATCATCCTGCCTCACAGTGGAATTCGGTTCGTCATAGCTGTTAAACAATCCTCAGAAGTTGTTCTTCCATATCCAAAGCATGGACTGTGGTTTTTCTATGATGTTTTCACTTTCCTCTTTACAGCCTTTGGTTCGAAGTTAATGGAATCGTGAATTTCATATCAGCCGTTTATAAAGGCCCAACTATAATAGACTTAACCGAGCTTAAGCCAGCTTAAGGGAACGAATCAATACGCAGCCTTATATGTCACTAACCATAATAGACGTTCTGCTCAGTTTCGTTAAATTTCGGTAGCTTTCGCGCAATTACGCAAGAGCCATTTAACCCTTTCGGTACGAGATTGGAACAGAACAAAGAATATTTATATGTAAACGTAACACTCCCGTCCCGAAAGGATTAAATGGCTCGAGCTTAAGCAAATGTCAAATTTGAAACGCATTTGCTTAAGTTACTTGAATCCATTATGGTTACTTTTTGTTTTGACGATAACTTCTGATAACTTTTCGTTCGGTTTTGACATTAGCTTACTCTCGGTTAAGTCTATTATAGTTGGGCCTTAAGACTTTCGATTCATTTCTGCTTTTGAACCTATCAATATCTTCCATTGCACGCCGCTCAAGCTCTCTCTTTTTCCTTCCTCTCTCTTCTTCTGCTCATACATAGATCTTGTGAGCAGCTCTCGTTTTTGTATTCAGCGCAGCTGACCTGTTGTTTGGCTGCCGACATTCCTCATCAATGCAGGGATTTCTTTTTCGTGACTGTTTGAAACCCTGGGCGTCATAGGTGGCTTCTCTGGTTGGTAACGTTGCCACTCGTTCTCGATACATTGTGTTGGCGGCAGAGAGCTTCGAGAGAGGTTACTTCTGACTTAGGAGAGGTTACTTAGGGAATGATTTGGAGATCTCTGGCGATTGTAGCCGTTGGACGTTCTATCTTCTTTCAGCATTTACCTGTTTTGTTTTGGGTCGGTCTGTAAACCCGAAGTTCTAACTTAACTACAACAAGACAGTCAGTGGTCCGAGAAATTTTCTTATGTGGGTGAAAAATAAAACAAAGTATTGAAATTTTAGTTTTGAAAAGAAATCTATGCTATTTTGATTTTCTTAAGTTTGTTGTTGTTTGCTTACTTTTTTATTTGAAAGGTTTTTTTTAATCATCTATTTCGATTAATGTTTTTGTTTTCTCCAAAAATCTTTCTATGAAAAATTCTTAAATTGATCGGATTCAACCAACAACTAAAAAACTATTATGTCTTTAAGATATTTGAACTATGCCCTATTAAATTAAACTATTAAGGTTAAGAGGCATAAGATTGTGAATACATACGTTTGTTTACCATGTAACCTTGGGTTAATAATATTATATCCAACCCTTTTTGAATTATCTTAATCTTAATACTTCTCAAAAACCATCACTATACGCCATTTTGAATATTAAATGCCTTATCAAAAGCACCCTCTAGTTTAGTTAAATCGCATATTATTGCATTATTAAGGGTTGTATATTTGTATCTTCTCATATATACATATATCACATGCTTGAGAATGTAATGAACACTCATAAGTTCATAATTTATAATCCACTTTGTTTTGTACCATTATTAACTACTAGGTATACAACTAATAAACCATATGAATATGGATATGTATAGGAACATAGATATGAAGTGATTAATAAATATTGATATTAAATATATTTTCTTGTGAAGCTGTAGTACTATAATCTTCGAAAGAATCTTATATTAATACCGCATTAAGAGCATAAAATGAAGCCCTAGTGGCGGCGCGCGGTGGGTGTCTTTGTCCCTTTGATGATGTAAATCCTTGCAAGGAAAACTGATTTTGTAATTTTTTTGTTTGTTCAGGATGCAGGATATCTACAAAAAGTTGTATAACTATATACATAACATATGTTGACTTTTGTGCCTAATTATGTAGCTATTACATATATTTTTAATGTTATATTTTAATTTAATGTCTTTAGGAAAGAACTTTTCCTTACGTTATTATTGGGGCTAGATAATAAAGGGGTGAGCGTGAAGAGACGCGTGTTTTGTTTAATTTTTAGTAATAACCTTGACAAGTTAAAATGTCAAAAGTTTCATTTTTCCACACACAAATTTGTTGATCAAAAATATAAAATTCGATTTTTCTGAAAAACGGTCCCATAGAGTTTTGTTAAATTTTCTCTACAATTTTATTTTCCAATTCGGTTTCTTTCAATATGAAAAACATACATAGGTTTGTATTGCTTCAGGATGATTTTAATTTTTTCTCGATTTAAATAATTTTATTTTGCATTTATATTGTCTAATGTCTTATAATGATCAAAATTAATAATTTTTTTTTAGCTAATAAAAGTTAGTAAAAATCGGTTTTCAACAAAACCATTTTAGAAACAGAAACAAGTATTAAAATCAAACTTATTTTATCATGTGCAAAATATTGTTGTTGATTTTTAGTTAATTTTTTAGAGAAATTGAATTGACAACCCATTCACAATTCGGGACCTAAGCAAGATGTCACCAATTATCGTCCTATAAGTAAGCTCTCAACGATTCTGAAGTTCTTTGAGAAAATCGTTTATAATAAATTAACTTTTATAATCAAATATCTCATTTCGCCGTTTCAACATGGTTTTGTCTCTGGAAGATCGACGGCAACTAATCTAACCATTCTATCACAAGTAACCTTGAAGATAGGTTTCAATTTGGTGTTATTTATACTGATTTCATTAAAGCTTTCAATAGAGTCAATTGTAGGAAACACCCTCTAGAACGAACAAGAGAAATAATATCTAAAGATCCATCGACCAACTCACAAACAAATAAAAGTTCAATTACATCAAACTGTTATACAAACGAATCTACAAGAAACTAAACTGACCCTCAAGTTTACTAAATCAAACAGCATTACGAAACAGAGCTTTTCCGTTTCAATTTCACACTGGCCTATGTAGCTGTGGCCAACTTCACTAACTTTAGATCATTTGATTTCGGCCATATCCCTTTCTTTTCTGTCTGACCGTCATCAAGAACACACCTATCTTTGAGCAAAAGGAGTACACTTATATTAGTGGTAAGTTTTGGAGAAACATTTTTCTTATTAATTTTCCTTTTGAACAATCCAATTCCTCCGAGGTTAATCTGACTTAAATAAATCTTTTTAGGCCAGGTATCCGTACCTTGCTGGAGGCGAATTTAAGTAGGTTCAGACATGAATGATTCTCAGACGAGAGAAATTACAGAAAACAAACCCATTTTTAAAGCGTAGAGAATTTCCTAAATATATATGGATGTGTGTGATGTTCGTACTAAAAAGGTAATCTTTTTATTTCCATTAAGTCAGAAATATAGGGAATCTTCTCACTATCCTTCCGATGGGAGAAGAAAAAAAAGGAACCTTAAGTCTAGAAAAAAGAATAAGATAAAACTAGCGTTCCGTCGCCAGATCCTCACTATATCCTTTCTTTTTTTATTTGTCGTGTAGGTACGCGAAGAAATATAGAAATTAATTACGTCAGACAGCAATCAAAATGTAAAGAACCTTCAATAAAGAAAGAAAACGCAACGCAAAGAATATCTGAACAACATCCAAGATTTTTGTTTTCATTTTTATATACAATCGAGGAAGATTCCAGAGACCCTGGTGGCTCAAGAATCTTCCGCATAGAAGCAACAATAAAATTCCAGAAGCATCCATTTCTCAGTCATGTATTTACATTAATTTTGAAGTTCCATGAGACGATCAACCGACAAATATAAATAGTGTGGTTACATACCGACCAAATTTGTTAGTGGATTCAATCATTAGTGTAAAATGCGAACGACAAGGAGTGGACACGAGACAGACACGAGAGCGTTATTGAACCTCAACCTTGATATTTATTAGAAACTCACTCGAAGTAAAGAACTGTTTTTGTGTGAACACCTGCATCCATATGCCTATTGACGCATTCCATGCCGTCGTCGGCGAACGTCATAAGGAGGTAGCACACAGGCAGACCTTCGATTCACCGCAGAGATTTATATTGGGTACAGACACGCTTCAGTCGTTCTGGCGAAAGTCGCACCCGAAACCACCTCAGTGTAAAACAAGGGGTGAATTTTTCTTTGGAGATCTGTGTGTGAAGGGAGAGACGAAAGAGAACGAGTAAGGTAAAACGGAATTGAGACTCAGGAATCACTTCAGGGGAAGGAGTCCATTCAAGGAAGTTATATTCTGTGAAGTTATTATAGTATATGTATATATTGATTCACCTATATTTATTTTTTTTTATAAGTCTAGCTTAATATAAAGGTAAAGTAAATTAGCGTATCCTTGTGAAGAATTTAAGTGATAAATTTTGTGTGAAGTTAAATAAGTAACAAATATTTGAGATCTAATTGAATGATAGTATAAATAAGTTAGTTTCATTTAGTGTTTTGAGAAAAAAAAAAAAGATAATTTTCGCGAAGAATGAACTTCAGTAAAATTAGTAAAGTAACATTTTTTTTTTGTTTTGTGATTTGAGTCGTTTAGAGAACGCGATTTTAAGTTAATGCGAGAATTAAATCGTAAAGTTAATATTTGAAAATATCAAAATTTGAAGATAAAGTTGAATTAAGTGTAAAGTTCAATAAGCGAAGTATTAGCCATAATGAGTAGTAAAGTTTTTTTTTTTTTGAATAATCAGAGTAGTTCAGTTTAGAGAGTAATGAAAAAAAAAAACCTGTGAATTCTTTTTCACTCCATAACATAAAGATAAAGAATCTTCAATTAAGAAGAATGGAAACTAAAGTAATATCAGTAATCAACTTCCAGTATAAGAAAATATAGAAAAGTGGTAACATGACATTGAAAATCTATGATAAATATCAACATTTCTACAGCAACATACATCAAGGATCATCTATACGTACGTGTGCACATTTACATATGGAGATGCCGGTGAGTGATTTGTTCTTTAATATTTTTATTTAATTACCTTTGATATAATTTACTTGTTTTAACAATTGATGACAGACATATTTATTTTTGGTTTTTTTGGGAGTGAAAATTTATCTTTGAAAACAAATAACATTTATTATTTAAAGTTCATTTTGATATTGGAGTATATGTGTAAAGATATATATTTTTTTTTATTTGTGCGTATCGACGATAAGTAATTTTGCGAGATGAAACTATAAAAAAAAAAAAAATACTTATAGTTCATCGACCTTTGTTTAATTTTTGTGTGGATTTATGACTCGAATGACGGAGTCACATATGGAATATAAAGAGAGTTTAGAGATAGACATATTTGAGTTTATCAAACCTATTTGATGAAAATATAATATCTTGTTAATATAGATACTATTTTTATTGCATATTAAATTTAAGTAATACATAATTTTCAAGAATAAACGTTTAAGAATTTGTGGAAAGAAAACAAACATACGATGATTTTTGAGTAAATTTGGATTTAAAAGGGGATGAGGAAACTGGAAAAACATTAGTCAGTAAGTTCAATTTATTGCGATAATGTCTTCGTGACATTGTTGCAACTTTCAGGGGATTCTTTAAAAAAATTCGTATTAGCCTCCTAAAGAATCATTAAAGGATATGGCCGAGAGTCTTTTCAGTCATATTGTAGGGCGGGTTGTGAAGGCATCAGAGTGACAGTCCATCTTCGTCACTCGAACAACGGGATCTCCAAAAATCGAGAGCGACGAGAGATCATAGGATTTCGACCGTAGGTACGACAGTTGAATTGGGAGGGTATAGCTAGCTCTGAGGGACATTACACCTTAGTCTTCTCATACACGTGAGATCAAGTGTTCATATTCAATCACATCTTATTCAATTGATTCGTACTGTCAATTATAGGATTCGAGGCATGAAAGGAAAAACAAGGGATAGTAAAAATAATCTTAGGGTGTAGTAATTCGGGTTCCGCAAACTATAATTAATATTTCTTTTTAGTCCATTCCACCGTGGACAAGTAGGGTCTGAAAACAGGTAACACCGTTCCGAGTTCCGGCTACAAGAACCACTCCCCCATCCGGCGAGCGAAGCGATCGAGCACCCAGCAGGCCCAGGTGGCTGTTGAACAGGAACACTCTTCCGTTCTGTGTAGGCGGGGAGATGAAGCGGTCAATATTTGAGCGCGGAGTCTCATCGTTGAATAGGGAAGAGAGAGCGAACGAGAGTCCCTAGGGAATAACAAGGATTGAATAATTGTTGAGATTACTTGGTTTTGTTCTCCTTTCGGATATCATCGATGTCAGTTTGGAATTAGAGTTATGATAGTCAGCTGTTACTAAGTAAACCGAGAAGGGTAACTTCAGTGAGTTATCATAACTTCGTTTTAGGTTGAAGAAATCTGTTTTATTTTTTTGGTAATTTTTTTTATAACTCGACTCACTAGTCGATAGTTTTGCGTGGTGTATATAGAATAAGGATATATAAGACATCGAGGCATATTCGAACAAGGTGAGGATGATGCGAAAGCAAGGCTTCTCGTAATTTTTATAGAAGGTCCAACTTTTAAAGCACTCTCACTTCTGTAGCAAGGGATAAAGTTAATTCCGTGAGTAACTGTATATGCTCATGCGAGATTAATATTACTTCACGCGTTTATAATAGTATTATTATATATGTTTGTTACAGATGGCACTCAACGTGAGGCCTGAAGTGACAAGAAGATGTAGTTGTGTGTGGACAATCAGTTTCGTTCTCTAGATAAATTTATGTATTTATCCGTTACAGATGGCGCCCAACGTGGGGCCCGAAATTTACTAAGCCCGAAAATTTGTTAGCCCGATTTTTTCTTTTTGGCCCGTTCCGTAAATTTACTAACACCAAAATTTACATATTTTGTATGATTAAAAGGTCATATTAGCGATTAGATGTTTTTGGAGAACATAAACATTCGTTAGAAGCATATATTTAGTTTCATTAGTATTTCAAGTGAAAGGTTTTTACTGTTGTAAGTTCACTCGAGGTACTTAATTTTTTTTTGAGGAAGGTATAGTAGACTTTACTATCCGGAAGTTCTTGTGAAGACGAGACTTTGTCTGTTGTAGCTAAAGCCGACTAACTATCTTTAACCTCGAAATTTTGAGTATGATACTTATGTCCGCACTGGATTATATTCATTCGGTGGACTGTTGCGAAAGATCTAATTCTGAGTTTTGTGATAGGATTTTTTGAGTGATCAGTATCTATATCTTTTGACCGGTGGTTAATTGATTAATTCTCGACGCACGTCTGTTGCAAAAGTATAGAGAAAGTTACAAGGAAATTCACTTTCAATCGGAAATTGCAATCACTTAGAACAATTACATCTGTTCATGTTTTAAGGAAGTTAGGTTTGAGAGAGATTTATTGGAAACTTCTGATACATCGACCGGTGATTAGTGAACATTTTCCTGATGCACGTCTGTTGCGATGGTAAGAATATCTAATAACATTTCTTACAAATTTAATTTTTTTCTTATGATCACACGTTGTAGACCAAAACAAACAAACAAAACACCAACTACTACAACACATTAAATTAGGGACCGAGAGAAGGATATTGTTGTCGTTCCAACTCTCAACGTTTTTCCAATTCTTAATCCCCAACCATTTATGAAGTTTAGTTTATTTGCCTGGTGGCACAATTTTGAGTTTATTTGCCTGGTGACACAATTTTTGAGTATATTTGCCTGGCGGCACAAGTTTGAGTATATTTGCCTGGTGGCACATATATTGAAAATTTAGTAAGTTAAGTAACTAATTCTAGAAGAAATTCTAGGTGTAGGTATATATTTAGGTTATATATATATTATTATTTTTTTTTTTTTGAAGTTTATTGAGAGAATCTTGTAAGAGAAATTTGTATAGATGAGTAGAACTGTGAAGAAACGATTGTCAATTCCAACTGCACGCGCGCTAAGACACAGAAATAGACGCGAGCTTGATATTATCAATAGGAATATGTCCATCAATTCCGCAGCAGGAACTTCGAGGCAAAACGCCGAGGAGGATGTGCAATCGATTTCTCACGAAGATGTAGGAGGAAGAGATCCCACACTTAGTTCAAGTCGTGAAGAGAGACGTGAGTCTTTCGACGCAAGTCAGTTTGATAATTACGTTCAGGAAGTTGTCTCGGCAACAGTAGGATTAAATAGAACAGCAGATCACAAGTTTATACAGGAGGAATTAGCTCGTAGTCAAGCTAAAATCCTAGAACAAGTAGGGAGTATTGTGAAAGATGCTCTCGCAAACGTATTACCTGCTACGCGAACTACTGTTCCGAACGTAAACAATTTAGCAGAGGCAATAACACCAGCCGCACGACAAGTTGAAGAGAATACATTTTATCCAGTAAATAATCATAGGCAACCCATTCAGGTACAGACACAACAAAATGAACCTGGTGTTCATTCAGTGAACATGGCAAGAGGATCTAATGTAGATAACTTTTTGACCCAACTAGGTCGTATGAATCTCAACGATTCACCAGCCACGTCAAACCAACCAGCTTTATCACCAACTAGTTCACAAATTAGATTTCCACATTTTCACAAATGGGGTGCCAAATTTGATAATAAGGAAATGACTGTAGATGAATTTTTATTTAGGTTAGAGAGAATGAAGAAAAGTTATAATATCTCATGGGAAGAGATAGTTGTGAATTTTCACCATTTTGTTAGCAAGTCAACCGAAACTTGGTATTGGACTTACTTAAAGAGTAATCCAGACACGACTTGGAGTTCACTCAAGTTAGCTCTTTTGGAGCAGTACAGATCTTTGGAGTCCGACTCGGAGTTGTACCGTAAAATGTCTGATCGTAGACAAGGATTCAATGAAAGTTTTGATAGCTTTTATGACGAACTAATAAGAATCAACTCTAGGATGAAATTACCCAAACCACCAAGAGAGATAGTTGAACTTGTGAAACAAAACGTGAAAAGACGCATCGGAGAATTGCTAATTACTTTTAACACGAACAATTTAGCAGAGTTAGTTTACGTCTGTAGGACAATTGAGAGGTATCTCAACAAAAATGAGTCTGCGAATTTTAGGCAACAGCCGACACATCTTGGGAAACGTCAAGTTAGCGAAGTCGAACATTTAGCGATCGAACCAGTCTTAACTGATCCAAGCATGGCAGTGGAAGCTTTTCATAGAAGAGAAGAAGCGCAGTGCTGGAACTGTAAGGGCGTGGGTCATCTTTTCAGTGATTGCCCAGACACGCGAAGACGATTGTTTTGCTATAAATGTGGTCGCGCAGATACAGTTACACCCAATTGCCCTAATTGTTCGGGAAATGTCCCAAGGAGCAATTTCTCTACCGAGGGAAAAATTGTGAAGAAGGAGTACTCGGAAAAGTAAGAAAGGATACAACACCTATTCCTAAAATCTCGATACTGAAAAACAAAAGTAAAAGCAACGAGAAAAGCGATATTAAAGTAACTAAGAAATCAGAATCTCACCCTTTACAAAAACCCATTCACGAACGACAGATTCAATATTATAAAGCACGTCAACGTTTATTAACATTTCCCTGTCGCTCAGCTAAAATTGAAAAATTAAGAAAAAGAATTAAAAATAATAAGAAACGATACAAACATATTTCAGCAACAACCATAACTAATAGATCAGTAGATCCACGTCCTTATGTGACGGTGGATATTTTCGGTAAAAATTTGTTAGGTCTCTTAGATTCAGGGGCTAGCATAAGTTGTTTAGGTGCAGGAGCGTTAGCGTTCTTGAAGGAACATAATGTACCTTACAAGTCCTTCTCCTCTACTGTTTCAACTGCAGATGGAAACAAGCAAAATATTGTAGGCATGGTCAATGCAAAGGTTCAGTACAACGGCATAGCCAATAAACTAGATCTTTTCATTGTACCTTCGCTTGCTCAACCACTTTACTTAGGCGTCGATTTTTGGGCATTGCTCAAAATCGCACCTAACGTTATTGCATCGCTAGATACTATCCCCGATTTCTCGACCGAAGCAAAAGAAAGAAAAAAATGTAATTTGACGAATCAACAAGCAGAGATGTTGAAAGAAACCATCGAGCTCTTTCCATCATTTGCTGAGAAAGGTTTAGGTCGAACTCATTTGATTGAACACGTGATAGATACAGGTGATGAGACGCCAATCAAACAGCGTCACTATCCCATATCTCCCGCGGTACAAGCCTTAGTATACGAGGAATTAGACCGCATGCTAGAGTTAGGAGTCATCGAAGAGAGTTCCAGCCCATGGAGTTCCCCTGTCGTACTAGTACGAAAACCCGGTAAGAACCGCATGTGCTTGGACTTTCGGAAGGTGAACTCCGTGACCAAAAAGAATGCTAGTCCAATTCCGCAAATAGAAGGATTATTGTCACGTCTTTCAGAAACGCATTTTATATCAAGTGTAGACTTGAAAGACGCATACTGGCAAATACCGTTGGAGCAAAGCTCAAGGGAGAAGACTGCTTTCACCGTCCCTGGTCGACCATTGTATCAATTCAAAGTGATGCCGTTCGGTCTTTCGAATGCGGCTCAAAGTCTTTCGTATCTCATGAATTTAGTCATTCCGTCAGAATTACGAGATAATGTTTTTGTCTATCTAGACGATCTATTGATCATTTCAAAAACGTTCCAAGAACATATAGATACATTACAGACCGTAGCGAAGAAGTTGTTGGAAGCAGGACTAACAATCAATGTTGAGAAGTCAAAATTCTGTTTTCAAGAACTCCAGTACCTCGGGTATGTAGTAGGACATGGATGTTTAAAAACCGTCCCAGCTAAAGTTTCAGCAATCTTGAATTTCCCAGTACCAACGTCAATACGTCAAGTACGTCGATTTCTCGGCATGGCAGGATGGTACACGGAGAGAATTGAAAAATCACTAATTGCTAAATTTTAGGTTGCAATTTACGAAAACCCTTTTTTTTAGTAAATCAAGACGATTTTATTATAAAATGAATGAGAAAGTTGTAATTCAGCATTCAAATCTTCGTAAAATACAAAATTTTATAATTTGGTAATTATTATCAAAAGTTATAATTCGAGCTTATTGAAATGAAAGTAAATTGCAACTTTTAAGTCGCAATCTACTATTTTAGGGGAATAATATAATTTCACTACTCATTAATCTTGTTTTGCGAAATGTATGCGGTGATTTAAGCATTCTCAATTCTCAAATCAATAAAATATAATCACAATATAAATATTCAAGTTAGCAGGGAAATTAAAGTGGCTACAGTTTGTCATCTTTAAAGAATTGTAGCAACTGTATAATTCGCAGTTGCTCTATGCAGCTCGGATTATATGGAGTCTCGATTTATTCGGGAAAGTATGCGTCAAGACAAAGTGTAATGGTCATCTTCTGATGAGCCCAACCATTGCATCGGGCGAAACGCATATATGAACACTTATGCTGGTTTATATTTTTCATGATTTTAAATCATATTTATTAGAATAAGTTTATGTTGTAAATCACTAATGAAGATTGTTGATTTTGGAAAAAATTGTTCTTTTTGTTGTTTGATTGCTTGAAAATGGAAAGTAAATTAATCTTTAAAAGCTACAAATTGCTGCAGAAACTGTTTCAAATTACGACTCAAAAGTTGCAATTTAAAGATAACTAAGTATCAAAATTGTGACTGCCATTTGCAAACTGCAGAATAACCTGTTTTAAATTACAACTCAAAAGTTGCAATTTAAAAAAAAAGAAGTAGCAAAACATTAGTTGTCATTTGCAAACTAATGTATATTGTCGCAGTCTGAGAAAACAAGGGTTGAAATTTGCCACTTGTGTGTGTAGGTATTTAAAAAAACGAATCATAATCTACAAGAAAACAATTTCAATCTACAAACTCCTGCTGAAATTTACGATAAAAACAAACATTAAATTGATACAAATTGATATCAAATTGCAATTCGCTGTTTGAAATATTTGATTTCCTCGGTCGAATTATTGCTACTCAATTGTAGTGAAATATGATTTTTGAGTGTCAATATCTTCATTTTGCTCATTTTATGAAATTGCAAACAAAAAGTAGCAATTTACTTATTTCGAAGCCAAGGTCCAAAACTGGATTCATTTTTCGTGATTTGTAGCTTATTTTCCTTGATCTGATCTAAGAATTCTTTCCGTGTACAGGAGATTTATCGAGAATTTTTCAAGTGTAGCAAGCCCAATGACTGACACCTTAAAAAAGAACAAGAAATTTGAATTCAACGAATTAGCGTTAGAAAGCTTTAATGCAATCAAGAAAGCCTTAACTTCGGCTCCAGTCTTGATAAACCCCGATTTCTCGAAAGAGTTTGTCATATTGTGCGACGCGTCGAACACAGGAATCGGTTGTGTTTTGTGTCAAACGGACGAAACTGGTGCTGAAAGGCCAATATATTATTATTCACAAAAACTGAACGCAGCGCAACGGAACTATACAGTCACCGAGCGTGAGTGTTTAGCGGCTGTGAAAGGTATTCACAAATTTAGACCATATGTGGAAGGATACAGATTTAGAGTTATCACCGACCACATGAGCCTCAAGTGGCTCATGAGTTTGAAAGATCCAACGGGACGTTTAGCGCGTTGGAGCCTCAAATTACAAGGATTCAATTTTGGGATAGAACATCGGAAAGGTACTCTGAATGTGGTACCAGATGCTCTATCTCGAACGTTTGAGATGGAAGGTCTGCATTCAGAAGCATACCAACCGAAGTCTATGTCAACGAATCCAACTGAAGTGTTACACCTCGATTTAGAGAGTCCGGCATTTAAGTCAGACGAGTATCTCCAAATCGCTGAGCACATCAGACACAATAAAGAACGATTCCCGGATCTTCGTGTTACGGAAGGTTTCGTTTACAAGAAGGTCCGGCATACAACAGGAAACCCGCTTCAAGATGAATTCATCTGGAAGTTGTGGGTTCCAACTGCGCTGACGGAACAACTGATCACGCAAGCTCATGTTCCGCCCAGAGCCTCGCATGGAGGGATAGCTAAGACTCTGTATCGCCTCCGTCAACAGTTTTACTGGCCGTCTATGGCTTTCCAAGTCAAACACTTTGTAAATAGATGTGATATATGCAAAACGACCAAAGCATCCAATACGATCTTGAGAGCAGAGATGGGAGAAGCATACAATGTTGAGAGACCATTTCAACATTTGTATGTCGACTTTCTCGGACCTTATCCTCGATCTCGAAGAGGAAATCATTTTATTGTCATAGCGTTAGATCAACTAACGAAATTTGTTTTGATTAAACCGCTAAAGAAAGCAAATTCCACGGAATTAATCAAATTCTTAAGAGATGATATTTTTCTAATATACGGTGTTCCAGAAAGTATTTTGTCAGACAATGGTTCACAATTTGTAAGCAAAGATTTTCAGAAAATGATAGATATATTTGGAATCAAACATACAAGAACAGCGCCTTACTCACCTCAAGCTAATGCGAGCGAGAGAGTAAATCGTTCGATTTTGTCGGCGATACGTTCTTACATTGACCAGAAACAGTATAATTGGGATGAATATTTGTCTCATAAAGGTAGCGCGTTACGCACCTCCATACACTCCGTATTAGGAATGTCCCCTTACGAAGCCCTGTTCGGACAGAGAATGATCGAACATGGAGCTGATTACAAACTTTTGAAAAAACTTAGTGGGTTGAATAACTCAGACATTGATTGGTTACCTAAAACAGCTAAGATGAATATTCTGCATACACATTTGAAAGCAGCGTTAGTAAATGCTCACGAACAATATAGACAGACTTACAATCTTAGAAGTAAAAACGTCAATTTTGAAGTTGGAGACATAATCTTCAAACGAAATTTTGTGCTTAGTGATGCAACGAAGCATAGAAGTGCAAAACTCTGTCCAAAATTTATTAAAGTAACAGTCATAAAGACCATAGGAAATAATCTTTATAAAGTTAGAGATGAAAAAGGACTTGAATCAATCGTTCACACGAAAGATTTGAAAAGATGAAGTCTGGTAGTATCTTAGCCCGGCTGCAGCTGTGCATGAGACTCTCTGTAGTTCAAATTCATCATAAGGTTTCTTTT
Organism: Eupeodes latifasciatus; assembly: GCA_920104205.1. Lineage (NCBI taxonomy): Eukaryota > Metazoa > Arthropoda > Insecta > Diptera > Syrphidae > Eupeodes > Eupeodes latifasciatus. Next base: position 41,002,460 of record OV049925.1, on the reverse strand, counting down.
CTTGTTCATTGTACGAGTCAAGGACTAGTCCAATCAACAAGTTGTGTAGGAAACACCCTCTAGAACGAACAAGAGAAATAATATCTAAAGATCCATCGACCAACTCACAAACAAATAAAAGTTCAATTACATCAAACTGTTATACAAACGAATCTACAAGAAACTAAACTGACCCTCAAGTTTACTAAATCAAACAGCATTACGAAACAGAGCTTTTCCGTTTCAATTTCACACTGGCCTATGTAGCTGTGGCCAACTTCACTAACTTTAGATCATTTGATTTCGGCCATATCCCTTTCTTTTCTGTCTGACCGTCATCAAGAACACACCTATCTTTGAGCAAAAGGAGTACACTTATATTAGTGGTAAGTTTTGGAGAAACATTTTTCTTATTAATTTTCCTTTTGAACAATCCAATTCCTCCGAGGTTAATCTGACTTAAATAAATCTTTTTAGGCCAGGTATCCGTACCTTGCTGGAGGCGAATTTAAGTAGGTTCAGACATGAATGATTCTCAGACGAGAGAAATTACAGAAAACAAACCCATTTTTAAAGCGTAGAGAATTTCCTAAATATATATGGATGTGTGTGATGTTCGTACTAAAAAGGTAATCTTTTTATTTCCATTAAGTCAGAAATATAGGGAATCTTCTCACTATCCTTCCGATGGGAGAAGAAAAAAAAGGAACCTTAAGTCTAGAAAAAAGAATAAGATAAAACTAGCGTTCCGTCGCCAGATCCTCACTATATCCTTTCTTTTTTTATTTGTCGTGTAGGTACGCGAAGAAATATAGAAATTAATTACGTCAGACAGCAATCAAAATGTAAAGAACCTTCAATAAAGAAAGAAAACGCAACGCAAAGAATATCTGAACAACATCCAAGATTTTTGTTTTCATTTTTATATACAATCGAGGAAGATTCCAGAGACCCTGGTGGCTCAAGAATCTTCCGCATAGAAGCAACAATAAAATTCCAGAAGCATCCATTTCTCAGTCATGTATTTACATTAATTTTGAAGTTCCATGAGACGATCAACCGACAAATATAAATAGTGTGGTTACATACCGACCAAATTTGTTAGTGGATTCAATCATTAGTGTAAAATGCGAACGACAAGGAGTGGACACGAGACAGACACGAGAGCGTTATTGAACCTCAACCTTGATATTTATTAGAAACTCACTCGAAGTAAAGAACTGTTTTTGTGTGAACACCTGCATCCATATGCCTATTGACGCATTCCATGCCGTCGTCGGCGAACGTCATAAGGAGGTAGCACACAGGCAGACCTTCGATTCACCGCAGAGATTTATATTGGGTACAGACACGCTTCAGTCGTTCTGGCGAAAGTCGCACCCGAAACCACCTCAGTGTAAAACAAGGGGTGAATTTTTCTTTGGAGATCTGTGTGTGAAGGGAGAGACGAAAGAGAACGAGTAAGGTAAAACGGAATTGAGACTCAGGAATCACTTCAGGGGAAGGAGTCCATTCAAGGAAGTTATATTCTGTGAAGTTATTATAGTATATGTATATATTGATTCACCTATATTTATTTTTTTTTATAAGTCTAGCTTAATATAAAGGTAAAGTAAATTAGCGTATCCTTGTGAAGAATTTAAGTGATAAATTTTGTGTGAAGTTAAATAAGTAACAAATATTTGAGATCTAATTGAATGATAGTATAAATAAGTTAGTTTCATTTAGTGTTTTGAGAAAAAAAAAAAAAGATAATTTTCGCGAAGAATGAACTTCAGTAAAATTAGTAAAGTAACATTTTTTTTTGTTTTGTGATTTGAGTCGTTTAGAGAACGCGATTTTAAGTTAATGCGAGAATTAAATCGTAAAGTTAATATTTGAAAATATCAAAATTTGAAGATAAAGTTGAATTAAGTGTAAAGTTCAATAAGCGAAGTATTAGCCATAATGAGTAGTAAAGTTTTTTTTTTTTTGAATAATCAGAGTAGTTCAGTTTAGAGAGTAATGAAAAAAAAAAACCTGTGAATTCTTTTTCACTCCATAACATAAAGATAAAGAATCTTCAATTAAGAAGAATGGAAACTAAAGTAATATCAGTAATCAACTTCCAGTATAAGAAAATATAGAAAAGTGGTAACATGACATTGAAAATCTATGATAAATATCAACATTTCTACAGCAACATACATCAAGGATCATCTATACGTACGTGTGCACATTTACATATGGAGATGCCGGTGAGTGATTTGTTCTTTAATATTTTTATTTAATTACCTTTGATATAATTTACTTGTTTTAACAATTGATGACAGACATATTTATTTTTGGTTTTTTTGGGAGTGAAAATTTATCTTTGAAAACAAATAACATTTATTATTTAAAGTTCATTTTGATATTGGAGTATATGTGTAAAGATATATATTTTTTTTTATTTGTGCGTATCGACGATAAGTAATTTTGCGAGATGAAACTATAAAAAAAAAAAAAATACTTATAGTTCATCGACCTTTGTTTAATTTTTGTGTGGATTTATGACTCGAATGACGGAGTCACATATGGAATATAAAGAGAGTTTAGAGATAGACATATTTGAGTTTATCAAACCTATTTGATGAAAATATAATATCTTGTTAATATAGATACTATTTTTATTGCATATTAAATTTAAGTAATACATAATTTTCAAGAATAAACGTTTAAGAATTTGTGGAAAGAAAACAAACATACGATGATTTTTGAGTAAATTTGGATTTAAAAGGGGATGAGGAAACTGGAAAAACATTAGTCAGTAAGTTCAATTTATTGCGATAATGTCTTCGTGACATTGTTGCAACTTTCAGGGGATTCTTTAAAAAAATTCGTATTAGCCTCCTAAAGAATCATTAAAGGATATGGCCGAGAGTCTTTTCAGTCATATTGTAGGGCGGGTTGTGAAGGCATCAGAGTGACAGTCCATCTTCGTCACTCGAACAACGGGATCTCCAAAAATCGAGAGCGACGAGAGATCATAGGATTTCGACCGTAGGTACGACAGTTGAATTGGGAGGGTATAGCTAGCTCTGAGGGACATTACACCTTAGTCTTCTCATACACGTGAGATCAAGTGTTCATATTCAATCACATCTTATTCAATTGATTCGTACTGTCAATTATAGGATTCGAGGCATGGAAGGAAAAACAAGGGATAGTAAAAATAATCTTAGGGTGTAGTAATTCGGGTTCCGCAAACTATAATTAATATTTCTTTTTAGTCCATTCCACCGTGGACAAGTAGGGTCTGAAAACAGGTAACACCGTTCCGAGTTCCGGCTACAAGAACCACTCCCCCATCCGGCGAGCGAAGCGATCGAGCACCCAGCAGGCCCAGGTGGCTGTTGAACAGGAACACTCTTCCGTTCTGTGTAGGCGGGGAGATGAAGCGGTCAATATTTGAGCGCGGAGTCTCATCGTTGAATAGGGAAGAGAGAGCGAACGAGAGTCCCTAGGGAATAACAAGGATTGAATAATTGTTGAGATTACTTGGTTTTGTTCTCCTTTCGGATATCATCGATGTCAGTTTGGAATTAGAGTTATGATAGTCAGCTGTTACTAAGTAAACCGAGAAGGGTAACTTCAGTGAGTTATCATAACTTCGTTTTAGGTTGAAGAAATCTGTTTTATTTTTTTGGTAATTTTTTTTATAACTCGACGCACTAGTCGATAGTTTTGCGTGGTGTATATAGAATAAGGATATGTAAGACATCGAGGCATATTCGAACAAGGTGAGGATGATGCGAAAGCAAGGCTTCTCGTAATTTTTATAGAAGGTCCAACTTTTAAAGCACTCTCACTTCTGTAGCAAGGGATAAAGTTAATTCCGTGAGTAACTGTATATGCTCATGCGAGATTAATATTACTTCACGCGTTTATAATAGTATTATTATATATGTTTGTTACAGATGGCACTCAACGGGGGCCTGAAGTGACATAGCGTGGTGAAAGTTTTCGTTCCAAATTTCTATATTCTTTTTTTTTGTTACAGATGGCACTCAACGTGAGGCCTGAAGTGACAAGAAGATGTAGTTGTGTGTGGATAATCAGTTTCGTTCTCTAGATAAATTTATGTATTTATCCGTTACACAATCACGAAATTTTAATAATTTTACTATCAGCTTAAGGTTTTCTTGACCTTCAACAAATTTTAAAAACTCGAAGACGATACGAGAAGACGAGCTCCGAGTTCGTAATATATTTTTTGAACTACTTCAAAGAGTAAACTACGGGCTCGATGAGCCGATAACACGGTGCCTGAAACAGGCGTATCTAGTATGTACTATGTAGTCATATTGACTTTCAAAATAATAAAGGGTTTTTCAATAAGGGCGGGTTGATGTTGAAATGGAATAAAACAAGCTGTGGGTGAGGTATTAACAAAATTATTTTTTTATTTGAAAGGCGCATGTATACCATTAAGTGTGGAATATGACATCATTCAAATGTCCGCCTCGGCTTCTTACGGTGACACGGATCCGAGTGGTCCAATTTTCAATGACTCTTCCGCTGATTTGGAGCGATGGCCTGTATTATGTTCACCTGCGACTTCAAGAAACCCCATAGCAAAAAGTTTAACGGGGTCAAATCGCAATACCTTAGTGGCCAATTCACATTACCCCTGCGAGATATAACCTTACCCTCAAATCGTTCATGCAAAATGTCAATCCTGGCTTTTCCTGAGTGGCACGTAGTGCCGTCCTGCTGGAATCACATGTCGTCTAGGTCCATATGGTTCAATTTGGGCCATAAGAAATTAGTTATCATCGTTATGTAGTGCTCGCTGTTGACGGTGACCGCTTCACTAATGTCGTTTTCAAAAAAAGTACGGACCAATTACGCCACCGCACAGGCTCAAAATCTACACCAAATGGTAAGGATACATTATCACCTGGTGAACCTCGCGTGGGTTGGTGTAGTCCCATTTACGTCAATTTTGCTTGTTAACAAAACGCCTCGTCACTAGAGATGATTTTTCGGCCAAAATTGATATCATCTTCCAAACGATTCGAAGCCTACTCAGCGAACAAACGGCGTTGTCTATGTTCATGAACTTTAAGCTCCTGGGTCAGTTGGATCTTGTACGGATGCAGGCCCAAGTCCCGACGAAAAATTCACCAAGTTGAAGTCTGCAAAAGGCTGAGGAGTTCTTGTTCGAGGCGAGGAATAGACTGTCTCGGGTTCTGCTGGACCGCGGCAATGTTCTCGGCCGATCTTGCGTTTCTTGAACGTACGGGTATTGGCTGATTGTCTACTGAACCGGTCGTCTCAAATTTGGCCACCAAACGGTGAAGAGTCGACTGTGAAGGACCACCACGTCTACCATACAATGGGCTCAATGTGTGCAACGTTATTGCGTTAACGAACAATCATTTTGATAATAAAGTTTAATCATTTGAACGTCCTGTTCAATCGTGTAACTTGTCATGATGATTTAGCATAAACATCTGAATAATAAACAAAAGAGTTGACAGATGTCACCAAACCAAAATGGCCGCCACGGGGTGTCAAAATCTCCCCGCGCCAATTGAAAAATCCTTTAAGCATCTTGCACATCAGCTACGAACTGCGAACTGTGGATGTTCGCATATTTTGACTTTTCTTTCACATGAGCTTTATTTCGTTGTTATGCAACGAATTGACAATCATGCGGATTACACAGGCGATAGTAGTGACGGAATTTTGCGGTCTATGGTTAGAATATTGAACAAAAATCAAGTGACGGGTATACGGGTGTGTCATTTGAGTGCACAAAGTTTATTTTGTAAAATTGACGAATTTAGAGATGTTTTTGAAAACTCTGACACCGACATCATTTGTGTGTCAGAAACCTGGTTTCTAGATACAAATCCTGACGAAATGTATAACCTTGGTAATTTTAAGTTGTTTCGTGGAGATAGATGTGGGAGGAGGGGTGGGGGTGTTGCAGTGTATGTTCGGAATAATTTGAAGTGTAAATTTAAATGTAAATCGGAAAGAGGTTGTGTTATGGAATATGTATTCATTGACATCATTACAGAAGAAAATTCTCTGACATTAGGTGTTGTATATAGACCCAATAATGATGTTTCCTTAAGTCCTTTGTTTACGCTCATTGAAAATATTTCTTTAAATTCGTCAAAAATGGTAATCTGTGGTGACTTTAACAGTAATCTTCTTGTTGAGAATGCATTTATTAATGAAATGGGGTCATATAACTTATTCCCAGTTAACACAACCATTGCCACTCATTTTGTAGGTACTTCACAAACACTTTTAGACGCATTTTTTGTAAGTGAATAAAGCGACGTTTTGCATTATGACCAGTTGTCGGCACCAGCATTTTCGAAACATGATCTTATTTATTTAAGATTTGATTTTAGGAAGCATACAATTGAAACCCCATATGTGTATATTGATTTTCACAGGGTAGACTATACTAGCCTTGAACTAAATCTGCTGAACATTGATTGGGACAGAGTCTTCTACCTCCCCTCACCTAATGACCAAGTTAAGTTTTTGAACTCTAATATTTTAAACCTGTTTAACAACCATATACCAATCAGAAGAAGAAATGCTATAAATTATCAACGTCCTTGGTTCTCCAATGAAATTCGTAGGCTACTAATTCAACGGGATCATGCTTACCGTGAGTGGAAGAGATATAGACTTGTAATACACTTCGAAACCTATCGTACTCTTCGTAACCAAGCAAATGCTAAAATTAGATCCGCTAAAATCGAAGCGTACAGTTCAAAGTTAGGAACAGCCAACAAACGCCAATTATGGAAAAATTTAAGGGAATTAGGGGTGGGTAGATCTTATATTGAGTATAATGGGAACATAGATGTAGTTGTATTAAACCAAAACTTTGTTTCGCTTCCTTTTCCACATCTCTCTCGTAACTCATCTTCATCACTTACTCAGGAATCTCTTAATACTTCTCACCAAGGTATGTCATTCGACTTTGTTGGTATTGATAATACAGATATCGTTGAAAGCTTACTTAGCATCAAATCGAATGCGGTTGGAATCGATGGCATACATCCAGTTTTTGTGAAGGCAATTTTACCATACATCTTAACCTATTTGACCTACATCTTCAACACTATAATTATGATGGGCGTTTACCCTGATGATTGGAAAAGGGCGAAAATCATTCCAATTCCCAAGGGTCGCAACACGGATGAATTCAGGCCCATCTCCATATTACCTTTCCTGTCCAAGGTTTTCGAGAAAATTCTCCAAAAACAGCTCAATGTCCACATCAGATCACAGAACTTGTTGTCAAGTAAACAATTTGACTTTCGTGAGAAGCACAGTTGTACTACAGCAATAGTCAATGTAGTTGAAGAAATAAGATTGGCATTAGATGATAACCTTGTATCCTTTCTAGTATTACTAGACTTTTCAAAAGCCTTTGATACGGTGGACCATCACGTTTTATGTCAGAAACTTTCTAGTTATTTTGGTTTGTCTCCATTGGCGGTTAAGTTGATGAAAACATATCTGCAAGATAGATTTCAGGCGGTGTCGGTTAACAACAAAATGTCGTCATTCCTTCCCACAACCAGAGGAGTTCCCCAGGGTTCTATTTTGGGTCCCCTTCTCTTCTCTCTATACATTAATGAAATACCAACTCAGATTTCGGGATGTGCGATTCAAATGTTTGCTGATGATGTACAGTTGATTTATAGTTGTCCCCTGGGGCTAATAGAAGATGGAGCTTATACTATCAACCAAGATCTCGAAAAAATATCCAACTGGTCTCAGAATAATGGTCTTTTCTTAAATCCTACCAAGTCAAAATGTGTTATCATCAATAAATCAGCAATTAATCTGGAGTATTTTCCAAGCATCTGCTTGAATGGTATACCAATTGAATTTACATCGAATGCGCGAAATCTAGGCATGTTGTTTAACAGGAGACTTACTTGGGACAGCCATATCAATGTGGCGGTGGGTAAGGTTTATGGGGTTCTTAGAATGTTATGGTCGTCACAACATTTTACGCCCTTGAAGACTCGGATGATGATTGCCAAAACGATTGTGATCCCAATATTAACTTATGGTTGCGAAGTTTTTAGCAACTGTGATGCCAACAGTAGAAGAAAATTGAATGTCGCCTTTAATAACATAGCTCGCTACATTTTTGGTCTACGTCGTTTTGATCGTATTTCGGAATTTTCACGCCAAATTTACAACTTTTCTTTCGATCATCTCATGCGGTACAGGACTCTACTCCTACTCTGTAACATAATAAACACGCAACAACCTTCTAGTTTATATAATAGGATTCAATTCAGTTCCTCAAGCAGATCCTTAATGCTTATGCACCCTCATTATTCCTGTCGTACCTCTGAACAACAATTTTTTGTTTACGCTATTCGTCTGTGGAATCTTCTGCCTAGAAACTTGAAAACTTTAAATGGAGAAACTAGGTTTCGATTCGAACTCCGAAGTCATTTTCAAAGTGCCTAATTTTCAAAGAACCCTGCATAAAGTTGAGAGTTGAGATTAATATGTACGAATTTTATATTATATGATTTTAAATAACGAACTGAACTACTAAAATTTGTATAAATATACATATGTACATAAATATTATATACTAATTGTAATTTTAACTGAATAAATCAATTTGAATTTAAAAAATGAGATTATTAATTAAATTAAATTAAATTTTGTATAAACTCAAAAATTTTATATAAATTCATCTTTGAAGTAGCCTGTTTACTATTTTATGTTTTGTATTTTAGCATATCACTAATATTATAAGATGTATGTCTTACTGTGTATGCATTCAATGAATAAATCTAAATCTAAATCTAAATTTCTATTAGCAGACAGCGACAAATTGTCAACCTTTTCTCCATATTTTCCTCAGCCACGATCTTTCAAACAAAAACAAAACAAGAGCGGTATAATTTTGAGGTTAATTTGAGCGCGAACAATTTATTCGTTGCAGTGTGGATGGTATGTGGAACGCGAATAGAGTTTGACAGTTCGTAGCAACCACACTGCAATTCGTTACTACCAAATTGTTTTTACAAAATTCTCTTGTTTTAGAGAACAAAATGCAAATTTTATTATCCTAATATTAGTGTCAATTGGTTTCTTATAATTTAAATGTGTTGTTGTGTGGATTTGACTTTTTGAAATGTGTAAAATCACGTTTGTTCGTCCATTCGCAGTTAGCAGTTCGTTGCTCATGTGCAAGGCACTTTATATTATTAACTTTATGTATAGTCCGCTTGATGAATAAATAAATAAATTAATAAATAAAAAAATGGTTTTCGACTCAAGTCTCTTGAGAACAATGCAAGTCAATAACTTCAAACCTTTTTTGCCTTGCACAAAATTTTGTTATTAATATTTTGTTAGACTTAAAGGAATGTCGACAGAGGGACATGAGTGGGAAGTTATCAGTGTGAGTCGCATCCCAGTCACTCTTTGGTTTTAAATATTGAATTTTATTTGCTTCACCTTTTTTAAGCCCTTATCTCTCAAATTCCTTGTAATTTAATTGTTATGGTCTTACCAAATAATTATAAACGATTACAAATTAAATGTTCCTGTTTTTGGAAACGAGCTAAAAATTGGTTTAAACTATAAAGACCTCGACAAAAGTGCACTTGACTTTATTTATAATAATATGTATATCCATTGCTAAGATAACATATACATATGTAAATCAAAACAATGTTTTCCTTGCAGCAATCACTAACTTTGAAGACTTCATAAATTTATTATTTCTATTCATTTTAAATCGACAAATATAACTTTAAATTTTCAAGTACAAGGAACTGTTTTTTTTTGTTTATTTAATCCAATTAAATTTCAGTAGTTAAATTTTAGTTTCTTTGGCAATAACATAACATCAAGAAAATACACGAACTTATATCATTTGCTTCTGTTTTTTTTTACATTTTTTTAAAAGGAAAAGTTGCCAACTTGATTAAAAATATTTTATTCCTTTAGGTTACTCGTCTTTATTTGCTTTTATTTGATTCTTATACTATACGTACGAGGAATGAGGCAAAATAATATCCTTACACAGTTAACAATCACTACTACACTAATACTACAACGATGGCAAGGACGTTGACAACAACAATTAGACGCAATAATTGGAGTTGCCAACAAAGTTTATCAACAACCAGGGCTCAAGCATCCTATAAACGTACTTTACCTTTAACTACACCATAAACACACTGTCAGAGATTTTTGTTTGAATGCCTAACAAAAATGAGAACCTACCTCCTGTGTCTATATAGCAACTATATCTTTTATATAGGTTTGTGTTATATCCCACCCGATGTAAAGAAAATCAAGGACGACAAACAACTTATCATACATATATGTATACTCGTACATAGGTATTAGAGTATGTAGACAGAAGCTTACCAAAACTCTGAGCATTTACCCTTTAAGTAGTTTTTACTTCTATACACTAAAACTCTAAATAACTGGTAACCCATTTGTATATAAAGCTTCATAGGATTATAGAATTCTTCATATGGAATACTATCCTGCCTGATGCCTAAGCCGAAGGATGCAACTTTCGATGGTGTTAAATGATATCCGAGTAATTAATCTAGCATCCACATATGGAGCGGAAATGTCCAGTTAAATTTTGTTTTCTAGTTTTTTATAAATTTTTGACAGATGAACATAAAATAAATTTATTTTTGAAGCGTGGGAATTTGGGCAGAGTTCCAAGGTTTTTGTAATAGAAAATAAAAGCAAACAAAAAATCCATCCTATGCGATGACCTGAATAAATTTATTATTTACACAGAAGTTTGTAATAATATGTTGTTTTTTTTAAAAATTCCTGTTTTTGTAAATTAACATGGAATAAAAATCAATAATATTTTGAATTTGTTTTTGTTGTTATTTGCCTTTTTCGAGAGTTTACTTATGTTTTTCAGATTACTGCAATACTGTTAAACAGTTAAAAAATCATCACAAATTCTTTACAATTGAGTGAATTTACCATTTTAGCTTAGGTTGAGTTAATGGGCTTAAGGTTGGTCTTGTTATCGTCACACTTAAATCAATGAAAAACTATGGTTATACCCTAGGTGATAACGAATATTAAGAGTTCCATGACAGACCTTGCCAAGGCGTGGATGTAGTTTTTGCGAGCTGTAGCCCGAAATTGTTAAAAGGTGTCAATTGGCATATTCACTTGGGTAAGCAGAGGTTAACGCACCAGAGTTTTTTATGTCAAAATTAGTAATGTCCTGTCAAATGAAATCATACAAATTTCCGGTGTACCACAGGGCAGCCATCTTGGACCGCTCCTTTTCATTCTTTTTATAAATGATTTGCCTAGTTTTATTTCATATTCTAAGTACTTATTATATGCCGATGACCTCAAGATTTTTAGTTGCATTAAATCTCCACTAGATGCGTGTAAAATTCAAAATGATCTTAAAAATATTGTTCACTGGTGTAATCTAAATGGATTATTTTTCAATAATAATAAATGTAGTGTTGTAACTTATGCAAGATTACTCAATCCTATTTTTTTCGATTACAAACTTGAAAGATACAAAGATTAATGAGTCAAAAGGACCTTGGAGTTATCTTTAATTCTAAAATGAATTTTTCGCTCCAAATTGACCAAGTAATCTCCAGAGCAAATTCGATGTTGGGTTTCATAATGAGGAATTCAAAGTCTTTTGAAGATCCTTACACCCTTAAGACTCTGTTTTTATCTATTGGAATCCATATACTCAAACAAGCATTCTTCGTATTGAAAAAATTCAGAAAAGGTTTACTAAATTTGCTTTGCGGAAAACATTTAGAAATGCAAATCTTCCGTCTTATGAGATCAGATGTGCCTTTATTGATTTAAAAGCCCCTAGTACTCATAAGGAAATTATATTCTGCTATTTTCGCTTTTGATATCCTCAATTAAAATATTAACTGTTCGATGCTGATTTCAATGTACTATATTTATGCACCTTCCCGTATTTTGCGACCTAGAGATGGAAATCTCGTTTATGTTCCATATCATAGTACCTACAAGTTACGCCAAACATAATCCAATTACTAGCTCTTGTATTGCTTTGAATGATCTTGATCTTGTCATTGATATTAACAAAAGTAGGATAAATATTAAAAGAGATATATTGAATTCATTATAATATTATTATTTTTATATTTTGTAAATATGTTATTTATTCGTTAGTTAAAATTACTTTATAAAGTTTTTGTAACTCGATTGACGAAATAAATAAATAAATAAATAAATAAATTAATCCCACCAGGTATACCATCCTTCAGACATGTGGGAAAAGCGGCTGCATGCAACGTCCGGTCTGTGGATTTTGTAGACTAGTGGCTGGTGTATGGACCAGTTAAATTATGTCGTGTTGGCTTATTAGTGCTGTGATGATGCAAAAAGCAGAGGCGGCAACGTCTGGTATAAGGGTGAGGTGCCCATTCTCCTTAGGAGGACATCACCACGTTCATTTTGTCCGTACTAACATTGTCGTCCAAGTGCTATTTGGCGTTTAGTTAAGTGACCCTTTTGGTAGGCTAAATCGATAGGGGTACACATTTTCAAGCCGTTGTGAGTTTCATCTCTTGTTTTTTAGTTCTAGAATTTTATCCTCGATATTATCTATTTTAGATTACTTGGCGGGATCTGAACTTGGGTCTGCCTATTCTTGCCAGTTATTCAGAGTTTTTCACTTCCTGGAACACCAATGAGCTCAAAAACTCAAAAAAGCCTTAAGTTGTGCTTTGTACCAAGAACGCTTATCTATTCGCGAATACAAGTCACAAGCTTAGATTTGATTTCGATGTCAGAAATTGGTTTTATTGCCACTTGGCTGTCAATGAAAGAGAGATAATATCATATTGTGGTATTGCCATCATTGATATTGCCTGGCAGCTTTCGTCACTGCCAATATCTCAGTTTGGAAAGATGAGCTGGCTAGCCAAGATTTTCGGAATAGAAACTTGGACCAACACCAGTATCCATCTTTGAGCCATTAAGTCAATACTGCTACGGTGACGTTAGGACGCACGGGCGTACGAACGTGCGAACGCAAAACTCACACAAAAATCTCTCTAAAAACCTTTGATTTAGAGTCTATTGGTAACTTGAAGAGTCAAAAAATGTTAACATTTTGAATTTGACAGATCGGACCGATTATATGGGTAACGCTACAGCTCGTGAATGATCAGGACCTAAAACCTTATAACTTTCAATTATTCTAGTTTGCGAGTAATTTCAGCGATGCTGAATCCGAACGTCTTCTCTAAGGAAGCACTTTCCTTGATAAAAATTATTCTTGGAGAATTTGTCAATTCCTCGCAAAAGACTGTGCCTGTGAAGGATTGAACAGTCAGGGATTGAGCCTATCCGTCACGAATTTTTCTATGATCAATTTTGCACATTTGCTGCTGTATGTTTTCAAAAACTTTTTAAAAATAATTTCATTAAGATCTTGAATCGATTGAATAGCATTGCGATATACCTTAACATTTATGTTGCCCCAAAGAAAGAAAAACTTTTAAGATGTTAAATTACAGGATCTTGATGCCCAAGTGTGAGCACCTCATATAAAAACAAAACGCTTTTAAGGAGAGTATTGCCCTTCGTCATTATATTCACTGTAACAATTGCGTAAGCCTCATTTCCATCCCAAAACTGCAACAAAAAAGAGGCTCGGATGCGACCCACACTAATAACTTACCATCCCGTCTTTCGATTTGTCTTGCTTAAAAGATTTGCAGATTTTCGTATTTTGTTAAACAAGTTGTCATTTAAATTATTCTAAAAAATTTAAAAATCACCAACAACATTTTACATATGTTTATATAATTTGATTTTTTAGTCGAAAACCAATTTTTAGCAATTTTAGTAGCATTTCTTTAAAGTTTTTATTTCTTAAATAAACAAATACAAATTGGATGAATGAAATGATTTTGAAGTCAATGCCTTCTATTTTGCACGAGATATCGAGAACCGAACATCATTTTTTACCAAATTTGCGTACCTACTATTTTTTGTAGATTTAATTTTTTTTATGAAAAAAACTGACTGTTGGATTTTAATAAAAAAAAATACTAAATGTCGAAAATTATATTTTCTGTGAGTAAAATTAGTTTGAAGCCAATATTTTTAATTTTTAAAAAGATATTTGAGTCAAAATCAATTTTTACCAACTTTTGTTAATTATTTTCTAGGTTTTTATTTTTGGTAAAAAAACTGTCAATTCGATTTTTCTTAAAATTTTACAAGATGTTGAAAACTTTTTATTCTTCGTTGCATGAAATTGTTTTTGAGATAAATCATTTTTTATTCGTAAAATTTTCGAAGTGACAAATATTTTTTTTTCAGTTTTTTGATTAAAAAAAAAAAATGTGAATTGTTTTTTTTTTCCAAAAATATATTTGTTTGGTATCACGTTACAATATATAATATAAAATTTAATTCAAGTCTCTAGCGTTATTGGTTCGTAAGATAATAAGGGTTAACCACAATTTTCACCTTTTTTTAAAACTGCTGTGGTAAAAAAAACACCCACGCAATTTTCTTGAGAGCCTTTCTGCAACTTTCTGCATTATTATCTGTATAACAAAATTTATTTGAAGTCCATATCTCTTCTGGTTCTTGAGCTATGGACGGGGAAAAAAACGTGGCGAACGTACAGACGTATACGGACGTACACACGCACTTTCTTTTATTTTGACTCTAGGGGCCTTGAAACGTGGAGAAATGTCAAAATTTTCATTTTGACAAATCGGACCCATTACAATAACTTCCTATGGGAAGTTAAAAATGGCTCGTTGATTACAGAGAAACTTTTCAACAATAAAATTCTTAGACTTTGAGAGCCCTAAATGCGAGCATTCTGATGCTTATTAACTTAGACTCCGAAATCGGGATGAATTTGATGCATTTCAAGTACTCAATCAGCGATGGTCGACTGACTTGAGTTTTTTTTTTAACTAAACTTCTATAGTCATATTATCCTTATACAGAATAAAGAGTTATGTTAATGCTTAATTTCAAATATCAACAAAGGAATACAAAAACCTAGGTTTTCTTCAAAACTGCGAACTCTCAGCAACAATATTCTCAGTTGTTCTTGTGCACACGGTTTTAATTCCTCATTAACTCAGTAATTTGACCCACGAGTTTCACTTTTGCTTTTGGAAAAGATTTATTTTATTTTATTTTATTTTATTGAAATGTCAAAAATGACAGCCTTTATTGGAAAATCCTTTAATAAAATTTGTATACTCTCTTTTTTTGTTTGTATAAAAATAATATTGACTGCAATATAAGCTTAAAATTTTCAGTCTTTTGTTTTTATTTTTAAAATTAAATTATAAAGTTTAAAAATTGATATCAACTTTAATTTAAAACTTTCAGCTTTAAGGTCGAAACCAATTGCCAGAATATATACATATCGTTGAACTAAACGCCACTAAACTCCAACCAACTGTGAAGAACGTATCCTATAACGAAAAGTATCTATACACACTTGTTCTTCTTCTCCGTCTTCTTTCATCTTTACACGAACAAAACTATATATACTTTTACTTCCACTCGACCGTAAATTAGATTGCAAGGAAATTCACTTTCGCGGCTTTTACTTAACTGCAGTGAATTCTAAAGTTAGTCGTCCATTTTTTGGATAGGACGACCCGATATATGTGTATGTTTTGTGTATGTATACCCATACCCATACCCATACCAAGCTGTCCTTGTTTCTATTTCCGCATTCTCTTCCTTAACCCAAACCCAAACTCAAAACCAACAACGCAACATCACTTGAAAGCTAAATCCTACAAAATAGAAATTATTTGCGTCTTTTTTTGTTGCCTGTGTTGTTGAAACTTTTAACCTTTTGTGAACAAAAGCGGGTAGAGATGTATGTTAGATGTATCTTTGCAGAAAGGAATTGTAAAGGAAGTGCAGACAGAATATACCAACCACCATCACCATCGGAATACATACATATAGAAGGACAACGATATATTGAGGCCATAAAGTGATTTAGAGAACAAGATATGGAGAGTACAAGAACAAAAATAAAACACATCTTTTTAAATCCTTGAGTGCACTCAAATGCAAGAGAATCCTTTCCAACGACGCTCTAAAGTAATCCTTTTCGCCTTCCTCGATCATGATACTTGTGTTTGTTTGTATAAATACTATAGAAGCTCATCCTCATCTTCTTCTCACTCTTTCTATCTCGTAGTAACTATCCTATTGAAATCCATTTGAGCAAATTGTTTTATGGTGTGTTATGATGAGAGAATAGAAAAAACGGAAGAAAAATAAGCAAGGACTAATCTCGACCACGGTGATGATCTGGTCAGGCCAACTAAATATCACAAACTCACACCTAAAACGACACTCTTGATTGCCCGTGGGAACTAACAAAATCAGTCGAGGGTAATCAAAAAAGGACGAAAACAAAATAGGAATAACTTCAAACAGGAGTATTTTTCTGTGAACGAGCAATGAGCTGAGCTCTGTTTGAATGTGAATGAGCACAGGAATAGGACACATCATTTCTGATGTAGTACATATACACATAAGTATCTCTATAATGAATGTCCAAGAGAAGAGATGTCCTGAAAATATAGATGACATTCGAGGAAATTGGGCTACCTGATGGAATTTATT
This sequence comes from Eupeodes latifasciatus, assembly GCA_920104205.1. NCBI lineage: Eukaryota > Metazoa > Arthropoda > Insecta > Diptera > Syrphidae > Eupeodes > Eupeodes latifasciatus. The sequence continues at coordinate 40,985,807 of OV049925.1, read as the reverse complement.
TATTCAACCCCATAGCCAGTCCAAATATTATCCTGGCTATAGATGGATGGATTCACCACGGATGTCGGTTCGGTAGTCGGTAGTTGTTGGTTGTCGGTCGATACTGAAACCAACCAACCAACTAGAGTATGTATGATGGTTGTAAATGAATACGCCAGAAGATGCAGGGAAGCCAAAGAGTGCTCGCTTTTATAGTAGGTGCCCTCAATCGTGTGTGTAGTTAAGGATCTTCTCTCTCTTGAACATCTCCGCACATCTCTGGTTGATGTTTAATTATGTAAAATATGAGATGGTGCCATATCCCGGACGTACGAGGAATGGCTGATACCTTGTATGAGGAGACGAACACGAAACGTGTGGTGCCTGATGTGATGGTCTCCCGTTGGGCGCCTTTTTATTGCATGACCACATCACACCGCCGGCCGCCATTGCCATAGCAAATCTGTGAAAGGATAACGCGAAAATGTTCTGTCATTGAAGCAAGTAGGTTTATAATACGTTAGGGGTCATGTAATCATCGAATTGGGAATGGCAGTTGGTTGGTAAAATATTTGCAATGGTCATTGAGATTTTAATTTATTTTTCTTCTTTTTTCTTCCTTGTATATTATGCCCTCCCTTGGTTCGTTCTTTCAATGATTATAATCGCGTTTGGAATTTCTCATCCTTTTCCTTTAGAATGAGTATAAAAAAATTTTCTTTTTTTGTGAGTTCAAGGATTCGATTACGATTCATGCATGATGATGTAATTAAATTTTAATTTAGGTTAAAGGCTGCTACGACTCAATCGATAAATTTGTTGGAAAATGTTTCGCTTGCAATGCAATGGACTGATGAGTCTGACGGCCAACAGCGCATCAGTCACAGAGAGAGGGGTAAATTGAATGGTTGGATAATAATTTGATGTGAATAAACATTAATTGATGCGAATGGGAATTGGTGATTTAAATGAATTAAAATTCTATAGATGAATTTGAATGCGATTGATCTTAAGGTAGGTGTATAAATTATAATACGTATCTTTTATTTTATTTTATTTTATTTTATTTTATTTTATTTCTCTGTTCTTGATTTTGAAGCCTTCTTTTGGTTAAGATATTTTGTCTGATGGTTTTTTACTCTTGTGGATCAAAAGAGAGGTCATAAGCTTAATGACCCCTGAAGAATTAAAAAAAAACGACGATTCCAAATATAACTTAGTTTTATGTAAATCACAGTTGACAAAATATTTTGCAAGCTTAATTTTGATCTAAATTATTGTTTGATTTATTAAAATTTAGGCATTGAAGTGGTCCACACAATCGGAAACTAAAATCAGTGGTTTCAAAACTTTTTAGACTCTAAGTTCAAATTCTTTGCCGCTTTTTAATCCTTCATTTTCGAAGTTGAATCCAAGTTTAATAATAAAGTAGCCATCTGCCATGTCATCTTTCGATAATTTGACACTCTATGGATTGGGTTAATTTTGACAGCTTTTGGCGGCAATATAGTTTATTTTACTTTCTGTCAAAATATCTTCTTTTAATCAGTCACTTAAGACAAATCATATCATTTTGAGCATTTGGAAGTTGAGCACAATTTTGGTCGAAGAGTCCTCTTTAGCGATGAGACCCATTTTTCCGGATTTGGGATGACACCAATCCACGCGAGATACACCATATGCCAATTCACCCAAATAAAATTAGTGTTAAGTGTGGGTATTGAGTTGAAGGCTTCATCGTTTCGTATTTTCTTTGAAAATGAAGCTGGCCAGGCCATCACCTTCAAAGGTGTTCGCTATAGGTCAATGATCACCAAATTCTTGGGCCCTGAATGGGATGATAATGGTTTCAACATGGTTTCCATAATCAATATCGCTCGCCGAGGAGACATGAATTGTCCACCAAGATTGTGTGATTTGACCCCTTTAGACTTTTTCTCGTGGGGCATTCTTAGGCCACAGGTCTATGCGAGTAAGCTACAAAATACCGCGGCCTACAAAGGAAACATAATTGATGACATTAGTCAAACTCAGGCTGATTTATGCGCCAAAAAATCTCCGAAGCCAAGAGACTTCATGTAAACCCACAACAAATAGTCCATGGGTGTTACACGATCTTGGAGAGCACTCCACTACAGGCATACGACAACGTGAGATAATGCACTCAATAAAAGCGTGCACGATTTGCAAAAGTTGTGTTATTATGAAATGGCAATGGCATAAATGGGGCTTACAACCCCGAATCACGCATTGGTTATACACGTCGGTAATCAGACCGATTTTAATGTACGTGGTGGCAGTATGATGGACTACTTTAGAAAAAGCTATAAACCGAGACAAAATAAATGAAGTCCAACGTTCAGCTTGCCTATGTATAAGCGGATATCTGGGATCTCTTCAAACAACCACAACTGCGGCACTGGACATCCTACTCTACCTAACACCTCTTGATATATTTAGCAAACAAGCTCTGCAAGCTCTGCTATTCGCCTCAAAGCTTCGTCGCAGTGGATTAACAACAACATTGGCCACTCCGTAATTTTTAAGTATTTATAGAATCAATTCCAATGCACACAGACTACATCATCTCCCAATTGCAATTCAATAGAAACTTCCAGATTTCTATATCTTCCAGATCTTTCTAGGAGGATAGGGCATTCTTGGAAGACGAGTCAGTCCACTTTTATACATGGATGGATGAAAAAAAAAATAAATTGGTGGAGGTGTGTACTTTGAACGACTGAAATTAAGTCTCTCATTTCGCCTTCCCAATCATTGTAGCGTTTTAAAGGTGGAACTTTTGGCGATAGTAGGAGTCTTGTCCTGGCTTAAAGAAAACTTGATATCAACATCTGATGTAGTGATGTCCGAATATTCTCAGATAGTCAGGCCGCTATCAAATCTCTGGACTCTGTCTCTACGAACTCTATAACAGTCCATATAACTTTCGATCATCTCTAATGGAGATGGCACAGCAGTTTAATCTTCACCATTGCTGGTAGCCGGGCCATAGAGACATTCTAGGAAACTGTAAAGCAGATGAACTCGCCATAAATGGTACAGTACAAGCCATTCTTCCAAGTTTGGTAAATGCTGGCATAACAATCGCTTCATATAAACTATTGCTAATTCAGAACGCTATAAGAAAGCAAAAACCAGGTTAAATAACATCACCACATGTCAGGTCACAAAAAACATCTGGTCAACAACGAATTTAAAGCGATCAAGGTGCTTGCTATCTCTAAGCAGATCGCATATAAGCTCCATAATCGGTATTATTACCGGGTACTGTGTAATAGGAATGCACTCCACGCGGCTAGGTGTATTCTCAAATGATATTTACAGAAGCTTTATGGATGAGGAAGAGGAGGAAACAGTTCTTTACTTCCTCTGTACATGCCCTGCTCTACCTCAAAAGCACAAAAATTACCTAAGAAAATTCTCCTATAAAGATCTAAACGATCTTAATTACATTATTTATAACATATTGAGTCTTCCACGTTTCGTAAGGGACTCAAACTGGTTCCATTAAGCTAAGAAGATACCCTCAAGATTCATGTAGTATCACAATGGGCCATTAAACCTAACCTAAGCATGTGAAATGGCAAATAAAACTGAGCATAAATCAAGTGAAAGCTGCCAAAAAGACCAACTCCGAAAGAAAATATTTCCGGATTGAAAACTGCACATCTAAAAAAACACTCGTTACTTTTAAAAACAAGGTACTTCAAAATTTACGACTTCACTACAATCCTTGTCATAAGTCACCATTTTATCAATCAAGTCATTATCCATTTTTGGCGTCTTCTTTAATGTTTAAACCATGAAAAACCCATCCATTAACTCCTCGTTTAAGTCAAGTCAGGCAAAAAATTTCAGTTTTATGTCGTAATTTGTGAAGATTGAAAATTATTTTAGCTGTCAAAATTACGTACAAATAGTAAAAGAAGGTTATTACTTGATTGGCTATAAAATTGGATATACAAACATTAAAAAAGACATCCTGCAGAACTGCACAATGAACGTGAGAATTATAAAGGACTAAAATTAAATCCTCATCTCTGATGTCTTTGAAGTTAAACTATTGCATAAAAACACAACTTCACACCAAAGTCCTTGTAAGATTTGTTTTTATTTTTGAAAACTCAGCATCAACGCCGTTTATTTCTTCTTTTTTTTATAACACACCGTTCGGTTCCTTTTTGTGTTTTTTTTTATAAAATGTCCCCGTGGAGATTTATCTGTTGCAGAGTGCAGCTTACATTGGCTTCTTTGCAATTCTCAGAGTATAGCTCTTGGAATAGTTTTCAATTGGTATACATGGTTTCTCAGAATGATCCTAGATAGGACACTCTTGTGCTTCTGTAATAACACTATGCAGCTAAAGTAGATGTAGAAGATTTCACTCCACAGCAGGACAATCGAATATTAAACCCCAACAAAGATTTTTGCAACTTTTAATGTGTGTTGTTTGTTTTCAGTGCCGTTTTAGGGAAGGAAAGTTTGAGCTCATTTTCTTGCAGTCCTTATTTTATTTTATTTAAAGAATATTGTGGAACAAATACAAACTGACCCAAGACGACAACGACAACGATGTCGTTAAAGAAAGGACCTTTTTTGCTGCGACAATATGCGATGGATGAGGAAAAGGCTATACTCGTATAGAATGCAGCGCGTCTGCGATGTTGTAATCTTTTATATTATGCAGAAGTCAGCAGTTAATTTTATTGTCAGTCTGTGACTCTTGTGTCGTGTTAAATTATATACCTATAGTGTGCATAAGGAAGGATGCAGAGCACCAGGATACTGTTTCGTCTAGTTTAACTTTCGGCTCTAGGGCGTCCTCGTCCTAGTCCTAGTCTTCCAAGTCTAGATTCTGTCTTTCAACATTCAGTTTTGTGTAACGAAATAATTAACAGCACTCGAGTAAATTGTTACACACTACTCGTAAGAGCTAGTGACCCTCTTTTATATGTATACCTTACCTACATAATATAGTATGTCTTGACAACAAGATATTCTGGTATAGTACTTAGTTGTTGTTGATGGATTCTGTTTGTGCTTTTATATACAATTTTCACAAGAGATGTTTGGAAATGTGTTTAAGCTTCGCTCATAATTTGCCCTGAAACTTATGTACATTATGCATTTTAATAAAATTTTAAGAAATTTGAAAAATAGGTGTTTATTTTTGGAAGCAACAACATTTTTAATATTGAACACAAATGTTTACAAATCATTTGTCGCTATACAAAATAACTTATTGTCTCACGTCTACGTGTACCTTGTGTCTATAAAAAATAAAATTTTGTAATTCTGCAAAATAACTGACGAGTCCCCTAAGATAAACAAGAACGCAAACTTATTTTTTTGATAATCAATAAGTTTTTAATTGATTTCAAAAAAATTTGTCAGTATTTTGCGCTACGGGTAGAGGAACTGAATTGGACGTACAAGTTGAAAAGGTCTGAGGATTGAGTAAATATATTGATTTGCATTTTGGCATAAACTATAATTATTGCAGTATAGTAATTTTGAAACAAATTGTCGTTGGTGTTCATATCATCCACTTTAAGTTAAAAGATAACGTTGACGTAAACCGACAGTAGTCGCCATTGACGGTAACAGACATTTAAAAATGTTAATATAAATAAATGCAATTAAAATATTCTTTTGTTTGTATGCATAACTAAAGGAATTACCTTTAAAAAAAAACGGTAATAGATATTTAAAAACTTGAATATAATGGGTGATTTTTTTGAGGTTAGAATTTTCATGCATTAGTATTTGACAGATCACGCGGGATTTCAGACATGGTGTCAAAGAGAAAGATGCTCAGTATGCTTTGACATTTCATCATGAATAGACTTACTAACGAGCAACGCTTGCAAATCATTGAATTTTATTACCAAAATCAGTGTTCGGTTCAAAATGTGTTTCGCGCTTTTTTATCGACAAATTTTGTTCAGCGATGAGGCTCATTTCTGGTTGAATGGCTACGTAAATAAGCAAAATTGCCGCATTTGGAGTGAAGAGCAACCAGAAGCCGTTCAAGAACTGCCCATGCATCCCGAAAAATGCACTGTTTGGTGTGGTTTGTACGCTGGTGGAATCATTGGACCGTATTTTTTCAAAGATGCTGTTGGACGCAACGTTACGGTGAATGGCGATCGCTATCGTTCAATGCTAACAAACTTTTTGTTGCCAAAAATGGAAGAACTGAACTTGGTTGACATGTGGTTTCAACAAGATGGCGCTACATGCCACACAGCTCGCGATTCTATGGCCATTTTGAGGGAAAACTTCGGAGAACAATTCATCTCAAGGAATGGACCGGTAAGTTGGCCACCAAGATCATGCGATTTGACGCCTTTAGACTATTTTTTGTGGGGCTACGTCAAGTCTAAAGTCTACACAAATAAGCCAGCAACTATTCCAGCTTTGGAAGACAACATTTCCGAAGAAATTCGGGCTATTCCGGCCGAAATGCTCGAAAAAGTTACCCAAAATTGGACTTTCCGAATGGACCACCTAAGACGCAGCCGCGGTCAACATTTAAATGAAATTTTCTTCAAAAAGTAAATGTCATGGACCAATCTAACGTTTCAAATAAAGAATCGATGAGATTTTGTAAATTGTATGCGTTTTTTTTTTAAAAAGTTCTCAAGCTCTTAAAAAATCACCCGATACATTAAAATACAAAAATTGAAATACAAATTTTGTCAATATTTTTGTATTGAACAAATCTAAATGGAAATAAAAACATCGTTTAAAGAAAAACTAAATGCAATTTTAAAAATCAGTTGCATTTCAAAAATATTTACTAAAACAAAACAGTTTTTCATAAGAAAAATTGAATGTAACTCAAAGTTTACTTTTAACAAAAAAAAAAAAAAATTGTATAGCAATAAATGTTTAAGGTCAAAACACTGCCTATTTTTTAAATAATAAAAGTTCGTTTGATTCTTTTTTTTTAAGCTTAAATTGATTTTTTGGTATTGTAACAAATTTTTTAACTTTGCATTAAATTTTGTTCTTTTTTTTACTTGATATTTTCTAGTTCTTTTTTTTATAAGAAGTTTGAAAATTGGTAAGGAAATTTAAAAATAAAAAATATTTGAAACAATTATTTTTTTTAAATAACTTAAGATTTTGGAGGTTTACGGAAGGTTTAAAGCGCCTATGGTACTGATCATATCTAATTCCACATTCGCGTAGTACGGATGAAGAACAATATCTGCACACTTTATTGTGATCGAAGTTTGATTCAAGGGTTTACTTATTAGCTGAGCATTCATAAGCTAGTGGGTAAATTCTGATTGGATTTATGAGCTAGCATGATCACTTTATGATTTTAAAAACCTTAAAAACTACTCGTACTTTCTTTGGAAATTAAATAATTATTTAGTCAAAACAAGCTTAATAATTTCCAATCTACCAACTAACTAACTCATTAAATTTTCTTAATTCATTAATCACTTCGTGGGTTGCTATTTTTTTAATTCGTTGTTAATTAATTTGTTTTTAATTCATAAGTCACTGACTTGCTCATAAGTTTAATTTTTTTTTTGTTCATAAGTAATTTTGTAAGTTCTGAATTATTACCTTTCCATAAAAAGTTATTGCAATCGGTTCGATTTGTCGAAGTGAAAACTTTGACATTTATGGACACTACCATGCTTTTTACATAGATGCCATTTGTAAAAAACATGGCGACCTTCATGACTGATTTTCTACTGACGTTACCCCAATGAAATTACAATGAAATTATTATTTTCAACTAAAGACAGAAACGTTAAAGGGATTTGAAGGGGAAGGACTTTGAACACAATTGATCAAAATTTTCGTACAGTTCATGTAAAGCAAAAATTAATACATAAGAATTTGGTTTAAAATGTATTATTATTTGTATTCTAGTTTGTAACAAATGAGTATATTAGAAAGTTTTTAGTAAGTAACACGTGACTGTTAAACTCATAAATGAGGTAGGTAGGGCGGATAATTTTAAATCTTCAAACAATAATATTTATTATTTTGAATAATAAATACTTGTAATTTCAATTTTATTTTTGGCTAACCTCTCTTTCGCTAACACAAATATGTTAGACGGTTTTTCTACACATGAACATGCAATATATAGCTGCCCATGAGAAAAACATAGATTTTCCAAATTTTATCTTGGCCTTGAGACTTATTATAGACATGACAAAAACTAAATGTATTGGAAATTGAGAATATGGTAGAATCTGACAATATCATTGGAATTTGGAACTATTTTAACTTTCCAGTTAAAATAGTTTCTTCAAGAATATTTCCGGTATCTTTTTGATGAGCAAGCGTGTACCGTTGCATAATTGAGATAGATTCAAATTACGCAGGAGAATTAAAGGTGAACCAATCTTTAATCGACGATTGTGTGGTGCTGGTGGCATTCCAGGTATATCTAGTGAATTTAAAAATTCAATTGGAAAATGTACAGTATTATTTTCATTAACAATAGTATCGATTGATTTAAAAGACATCATATCGCCCGGCAACAATTGTTGTATCTGGAAGTTAATTTCGTCAACATCAACATTTTTGGCTGCCAAAATGGACCGATGACTGAGCCAGATATGATTTAAGTAATTATTCTGTTTATCCGTAAAAATATTCCGAATCAATTAATTTTTTCCTGAATAACAGTGCAGAAATTGTCTGGCAGTTTTATACATTGCGTATTTTGCAAGTCTATTTTACCGTTCCCAATATCTAGCAATTGTTCAGAAAATATTTGTGCTGATAGATCATTTTGCAATCGTACGCGCATGTTTATGGGTGAGGTATAACTGGTAAGGTTTGGCGGAAATCACCAGACAAACGTAAGAAAATTTATCATTGCCATTTAAATTTAAAAAATAGTTATGCTATTAAATTAAATAATATTGCGATCATAAATTGAAATGTAAGCTATTATATCTTTTAAGTTAGATTAAACTGCACACGGTGAATTAATTGGTTCAGTAGCTTAGGAGTCCATCGCGGACGAACATCATGACACGTAATTTATATATACGTTTTCCAACAGGGACGCTACAAAAGAAGAGCGCAAGGGACAGCAAACGACATTTCTCTTCAGTAAGGCCTGAAAAAGTGCGCACTTTTTTACATTATCGAAACGATTTTTATTTGTCAGCCTATTTACAGCATTTTGAAATACAGAATTTTGGTATACAGAATTTTAGGATACAGAATTTTGAGCTACAGTATTTTTATCATACAGTATTTTGTACATACAGTATTTTGAAATACAGTATTTTGAGATACAGTATTTTAAATACAGTATTATGATCCATACAGGATTTCGAACCCAACCCATTTAGGGTTAGCCAAAATGTTCACCCTTTTCCAAATTGCCATGGTAAAAAAAACACCCACACAATTTTCTTGAGAGCCCTTTCTGCATCTTTTTGCATTATTATCTGTATAACAAAATTTATTTGAAGTCGATATCTCTACTGGTATGGAATACGAAAAAAACGTCGCGAACGTACGGATGTATCTACACACCCACGCACAAACATCTTTCTAAAAATCGTATATTTTCAATCCGACAAATCGGACCCATTACAATTACTATGGGAAGTTAAAAATACTAATTTTGAAATATTACTTAAATTGGTAAAAATTAGTTAACTGAAAATCTCGTTAACAAAAATAGATTTTGAAATCAAACTATTTCATAATATGCAAAACATAACTTGGTAACTTTCTCACAAAAAATATTGTTATGAATATTTTGTTAAAGTTTTAAGCAAGACAAATCGACAGACGGTATGGGAAGTTAGCAGTGTGGGTCGCATCCGAGCCTCTTTGTATTTTTAATTTATAAGTCACTAACTAACTTATAAATTAATTTATTTTTATTTAGAAGTCATCTACAGACTTATAACTTAATGATTTTTTTAATTGAAAAATTCGCAACCCTGCTTGGGGATAGATGATTTGATGTTAAAGTTTATTTTTTAAATTTGATCAAATTATTATTATTTAACCAAATATTAAATAAACGTTATTTGCATTTACTGACAATTTGATTTTACCTGTAAAATATGTCGAATATTTGAAAATATTATCGTCACGTCTTCGACTTTATCAAAAATACTTCGATGTAGTACGAAGCAAGACAAAAAGCAGAAAGTATGCGATTAAAAATTATTATTTGATCATTTCTAGCCTCCAAAAAATTGTTTGTCGTCTATAAAAACAAAGGAGTCGGAGAAAAAGGTTTCCAAATATGATGTACATATGTATGTACGAACACATTGAGTACATAGACTTTATATGTACGAAAGTTAAACAAAAGAATTTATTTTTCAATTCTCACGTACATATGTATCTACATACACCTACACAAAATTTTATTTTATTTTTCTAAGATTCAAATTCAAGCATTCGATTTTTCTTACGAAGACGCAAAAACATTCATTTATCGCATTAAACAAACTGAAGCAAACAAAAATGGTGTTATGGTTCGAACGAAAAACGTCTCAGACGTGAGAGCCTATGTATGTATATTATGTGAGCACATCTGGAAAACGGTCATAAATTTGGCTTTTGAAATTCACTAAAAGAATGTAAATGCCGCCTTCGCACTGCCGCTCGACTCCGCAAGTAACTACGATGTGCACACCTTAGGAATAAGGACGAGCTAAAAGTATTTCGAGTTCCAAAATAATGTGGTTATGTGCTTAAAATGAATGAGTATTTCTCTATTTTGCAAGCACGTTGAGTGATGTAGACTTTCGTTTATGTTCTGGAATCACGATGTTAAAAAACACAAATTTTTGGTGGCAGCAAGATGTACCTCCAAAAGTGAAATTTTGAGGTCCATAGCGGTTTTGAAGATAACAATATCTGATTTTTGTATAGAAACCCTTGATTGACTTTCACCTTATTAGTCGAATAATTTGTTTTTAACAACATTGACAAACAGTTCTTCCTTTTTTTATATCCTAAGTCGTCAATCCGTCTTTTAAAAGCTCAACTTAACTCTGATCTTTAAAGTATACACCAACACATATTTTGTATTTTTACAGTCTTCTACTTCCACCATAGATATTCTCTCAATGAAAATTTGTGCAAATTGCACAAAGAACACCATATACTGATTTTTCATATCCTTACAAAATTTTCCTCAGCTCTGAAGCAAAGGAAATATTGTCAAGAAGAAGAAACACACACACACAAAAAAAGAAGAAATAGGAAAATGAATCCAAAAAGCAAACAATGGATAAAAGTAACAAACATATAAATAGCTACAGACATAGACTTAAGAACATTTATACATTTTCGTAAAATGCTGCTGATGATGATTCTATGTATACTCGGTGCATGGTGTAGAGAATTTAAGGACGAATATAAGGATGCCTCTGTTCAAAAATCTCACAACGAGAAATTCACATCCCGGAAAGGAGTTCCTTGTCGATTTGCATGTTCTTATAGTTGTCGATGTTGGAGCGTAATGCAGTTTTTTGTTGTTGTTGTTTTGTTCGTTCATCGTCACCCTATTCCATCGAAAAGGGGAAGGGAAGTAGCTCCCTTTATGGTAGATGGTAGGTGCATATGTGTGTGTGCATAGCAAATTTTGCATAGAACATTTTTGCCCATGCACCAGGCACACACGCTATAAATATTATATTTGCGTTCAAATGGATGAATTCACAACCAGCACATGGTGGTGTTCTGCAAAATGCTTTTGAACATATATATATGTACATGTATACGTATAGGTATATAGACCAAGTTTAGAAGTGCACGCACCCATAGCGCCTTTTTCAGGGCATCCTTAGTTCGTTTGGAGAATATCGTACCCTGTCCCCGCAAAGAAGAGTAGTGCAATGAAATCATTCTGCATAGCTGCGGAGACCCTTTTCTATTTTTCCTTTTTTGGTTCCCTATTTGATTTCGTTGCTTCTGTGTGTTGAATGTACGAAAGGGATACGGGTGCGCGAAATTTGTAGATTTTCTTGGATCTTTCAAAAATTAAAGAAATAAAAATAAATCGAACCAAAGTTGCAACAAAAAAATAAAAAAAAAGAAGAAGAATTTTCTTGGGTTTGTGTACCTACTTTATTCCTTGTCAAAGTTTGCATTGAATCAAATTAGGAGGCTGCTTAAAAGTTTTCATCCTTAGAGCATACATTATAAAAATATATAGGTACATATGTACATACGTTGTATGTGTGTAGATATTGTATGCATATGAATATTTATCTTCTTTTTCGAGAAGAAAATCAACTAAGGAGATGGAAGAAAACGGATGACAATTTAAACTTAAATTTTTATATATATGTATATGTGTGTATGATATTTTATTGAATATATTTAAATTTAGTATTATCGCAACTACAACAGTATCCATACTCGATCCAAGATCCATGTTTGGTTTTTTGTGTGGTATGTGGATTTTTTTTTTAAATTTTTTTGTTGAACTTTGTTCGGTTTAAAATTGATTTGGTATTTTCAGAAAGGCATCAACATAGAGGAAGAAGTGTACCTAATTGCATCTGTTTGTGGTCACCAAAATAAAGAGATGACTGATAGGCTCTACACACATGTTTATGTTAGTTCAGTCAAAATACACACACACAATCTTTAAACTTGACAACATCATTATTAAGAAGTAAAAAAAAGTGTCTAAAAACACCCTATGCATATACAATGTTATACAAATAAGGTTTTCTAACCAAAAATTTCTGTATTAAGGCTATAACTTTTGAAGAGTTAATACTACAGAAAAGCTGATCATCTAAAATTTGTAGATTGTAAGATGTACTACAAAATAACTTGAGTAGCTTAATTTTTTTCAAAAACAAATTTAAAATACACTCCAAAAATTAAAAAAATACACTTTCTTTGGAGGTGTTCAAATTAGAGTTGTAGAAAAGTAACATTTTAGAATTTTGCAGGTTTCTTGTCGATATCGAAAATCATTATCATGAAACTCCAAAAATTAAGTAAAAGATTTCATTAGAAAAACCTTAAGGGTAAAGGTGAAAAATTCTAAATTTGTTCAGCAAAATATGACAATAATGTGGGAATTTTTCAAAAATTATTAAAGAAAAAAACAATTTATAGGATTAATATTAACGTTACTTTATCGATTTTGTATGTCACAAAGGAAGAACATTACATGCAATAGCCGTATTCAATCAGGGCATAGTGCGCAGCTTTTTTCGTTTTTTATTAGCTTAGCTCCGTTTTTAAACCCAATTCCACTTTTTGTCAATTTAGAAATTAATTTTAAAAAAGGGATCATTCACAATGAAGTATCCAGCGAGGGAGCGGGTCGAAAAGCTGTTCTTTTAAATACTGTATGGTCAAAATTCTGTATGTATGCATATGTATGGTCATAATACTGTATAGTTAATATTCTGTATTTTAAAATAATGTACACTTAAAATACTGTGTCTCAAAATGCTGTATTGTCAAAATACTGTTTCTCAAAATACTGTCTAATACTGGAAGTTTTAACAGATCAATCATCCCGGTTTAATTGTTTATGTAAATGTCGATTATGATAGGAACAATTCATGTTAAAATGTTTTTTTTTAATAATAAACGGGCACTCCTTGGGTTATTAATACCCTTAACATGTTTAAACACAGTGCGAGTTTTAGGAAAATAAGGAAGGATTAAAGCGGAGATGCCGATGCACATTGGTCTTAAAGTTTTGAATATCAAAATGATAGGGAAAAACAGAGCTGGGTAAAGCATTCCACATTCTCGATGTGCGGTTAAAAAAAGAATCTCTATACTTGACAGTACGTATGACAGTACGAACTCACGGTTAAACTGATGTGCATTTCTAGAAGAACGAGTATTACGGCTGAATTGTTTGAGGGAGGGGGAGAATGCAACTGGCTAATTCGACAGAACAATGTTTATAAAAATATCTGTAGAACAACGAAAGGTATGAATAACTGCGGCAGTGTTCAAGTGACATAATTGTTTCGGTTATAGTACTATCGCCTATCATTTTCAAAGCTCTTATTTGGATCCTGTCCAAAATACTTAAACTTGTTTTAGGGGCACCTGCCCAAATATGCGAGTTATATTCAAGTTTTGGACGAATGAAGGCTTTGTAAATTACAGCCAGATCAGAAGGGGTGAAAAAGTTCTTGCACCGTCGGAGAAATCCTAAGCACCTAGCAGCATTTTTGGCAAAATCGAATATGTTATCATTCCATAAGAGGTGATAGAGATATAAACAAATAATAAGAAGAAAATGAGAAAGAGAAAATAAGAAGAAGGTACGAGTACCATTTATTTTGTTTTTGTTTTTATTACTTCAAAGACTTATAAGTTATCATACATACATAGGTACATACATATTTTATTGTTCAACTGAAGTACCTATATCAGAACATTATGCTAATGAAAAATCATTATGATATTTTCTTTAAAAAAGTAGTCTGTTTTCCAAAATTCTGTATTTCGAAATGCTGTTACTAGGCTAAAAAATAAAAATCGTTTTGATAATGTAAAAAAGTGCGCTTTTTACAGCATTTTGAAATACAGAATTTTGATATACAGAATTTTGAGATACAGTATTTTGATCATACTGTATTTGGTGTGCTATAAACTACAGAAAATTAATAGATAAATGAAACACTGATTTGTTTAAAGTCGGGAAAACTATGAAAACCCGACTATAGGAACATTTTATTGCACTATTTCTTTTAGTGAGTTGAACTAACTCGAACACTTAATACTATACTACTGTATTTTCGATCATTAGGAGCTCAAAAACCATGACCGATCTGGAAGGCTGTACAAATTGAACTAATTCATGGTTGCTCAAAGGCGACCGTCCTAACCGATAATTAATAAAGTATATAAGACTCACACATTTACAATATATTGGTATTTTGATAAATACACATACAGTATTTTTTACAAAAAGTATTTTGAGATACAGTATTTTAAATACAGTATTATGATTCACACAGTACTTTAACCCCAACCCATTCAGCGCACCTCCGCCCATACTTCTTTTATAAAAGTGAAACAAAAATCATGTTTTAACGTTGAATGTGAGAAAAATATCTTTGAGGGATGTATTTCGACAATTATCAATGTTTAATTTTGTTTTAATTTGTTGAGAAAAAATCCAATTTTCGCTTTAAGAATTTAAAGTAAACTACAACCGTAGACCTTCAGACAGATTTAAAATACCCTTAAGGAATCACTTAGGCAGATCACCTACGTTCCATTTGTGACTTGCGATATATAGGAACTATATGGGAAGTTCCAACATGAGATTTTAATCAAACATGACATTACGATGGTAGAGAAGTCGAAAAAAATGAGTCCCCCGATTCCGTCCGTCTGTCTGTCCTGGCACCTACAGCTCAAAACATTGGGACAATTGAGTTCAAACTTGGAAATTAAGGTTTAGAGCCAATTCGATTTAGATGTCTTTAATTTTTTTAAGATTTAAAGTAACAGTAGTTCATAATTTTTTTTTTTTTTTAAAAATCAAAAATTCAAATTTTCTCAAAAACAAATCGATAGATTTTTATTAAACTTTCTGTAAACTTAAAAAAAAAAAAATTGTTGTTTTGCTCCCATAGAACCGTTATTTTGTTTTTAAGTTTTCTCAAGAACTAATCAACCGATTTCAATATTTATTTTTCTGCACAAGCTCTTATACTGTCATATTAATATCAAAAATGTATTTTTATTTAAAAAAAATGTAAGTAGTATGTTGACCTTACGTCACACCTTCCGTTGTACCAGGGCTATCTGTCGCTTGCGTTTAGTTTACCCATTATGCATTTGGTTGATTATTTAACCCGATCATTCGTCAGAGACCTTTTTTAGTAACAATTTCAAGATGCTTTGAGTGCAAGCCTCTGGCAGATGGTCTAAGTTCCTCTAATCAATGAAGGAAATGTTTAAAAATAAGGAGCAAGGAAAACGAATAGGCAAGTGATACTTGTTGTGGTAAAAATTATCACAAAAAATCTTTAAAATTAAATTAAAAATTCTTTCATGTTTTTTGAGCATTGATGGTAAGTAATCATTTGTTGAAATCGGTTAGAAAATTGTGGAAGCACCGATTTTGTACACATATATCTTACTGTAGCTTTTCTTATGTACAATTTATACAATATAATACTTAAGGGGGAATGCGGGACACGTTCAACATCAAAAAAGTATAAAAAAATTAAACATAGGATACATAAGATATTTTCTTCGGGCCCGTCTAGCACTTGTCTCGGGTTCCTTTTAATTTGAGACAAGACCGAGACTTTTCTCGTGTCATGGTTAGCTCTATTCCAGATTTCTTAAAATTTCCTGCTTAGGTAATGTTTAATTTAGTACAATGCAAACAATCAAGCTATAACACTTTTTGAAGTTACTTCTACATCAACACACTACACAAACACACCATTACACATTCTGTCTTCACAATGGAGATTATGTTGTGATAAAAATAATTTTACCCAGAATGACAAAGAGCATACTCTGCACATAATTCATGCAACCAAATGCAATCTTATATTCGCTGGTTTTCGTTATAAGACAGCCATTAAAAATTACGTGCAAGGACTTTTTTATATGCAATCGCATACTGTACATACCCGAGTAAAAAACTAAAAGGACGAGCTGTGGAAAAGTGAATAAAAAGTAAAAAACAAAAGAAAAAGAGAGATAGAGATAGAGATTATATTCGTTGGATGTACTAAAGATATATATGTATAATGGAGTTGAGGGAATCCAATTTCAGGCAATAAAAACCAGCGTATACTTTAAGGATCTACACTTTACACTAACAACACAACTAGCTAAATCCAAACTATACTATCAAGCACTCATGAAAAAATCCTCTACATAGAGTGCTTATATAGCCCCTACTATATTATATAGGTATAGATGGTTCCAACATAGTTATGGAAAGACATTCTTTTAGATAATGGGACATGATTTTTCCATAAGCGACAGCCTAAAGTAAAAGGATATAAAAAAAATAATATTTAAGTTCGTTAAAAGGCCGGATTTATATCTTTTTTCGTTTATTATAGCCGTACTCGTAATCGTATACACATACGAGTATAGAGGAAAAAACTAAAGCTTTTAAGAAATATATAAAATGCAAGACCTTCGAAATCATTTTGATGTCCTTAAATAAAAGTATAGTTCAATATATACAACAAAAGCAAGAAAATCAAATAAATTAACAAGTAAAGAGAACAGTTCAAGTGACTTATGTGGCTTTTAATTTTTCTAAAAGAAATAATTTATTTTGTTCTAAAAACCTAAAAAACAAAAATTAAATCAAATAACTTGGTAGAAAGTCCTGTTTATTAAGTAGTGAAAGTTGCATCTTGTTTCAAGACTTGGTTCTAGAAATATGGCCGTCCGTGCGTCGGTTAATTCTTATTTATAAGCTGAGTCAAAATTCTATAACTCCACTCTATCACCAATATTTCGAAAGTTTTGATGTGTATCTGGATGGTTAGGTTATGTTATAGTGGCTGTCCAAGATGGAAACGGACACACTTAGGCCAGTTTAATGGCCCATTGTGATACCACATGAATCTTGAGGTTTTCTTCCTAAGCTCAATGGAACCAGTTTGAGTCTCTTACGAAACGTGAGAGGCTGATTATGCCGATATGATTTAGATCGTTAAAGAAGAATTCTCCTAGGTAATTCTTGCGTTTTCGAGCCAGAGCAGGGCATGTGCAGAGAAGATTAAGATCTGTTTCTTCCTCTTCCTCGTCCATACAGCTTCTGCAGAAATCATTTGAGAATACGCCTAATCTCGTGGCGTGCTTTCCTATTAGACAGTGTCCGGTTATGACACCTATTATCGAGCTTATATGCGATCTGCTTAGAGAGAGCAAGCACCTTGAACGTTTTAAATCCAGTGTTGGCCAGATGTTTTTTGTGACTTGACACGTGATGATGTTGTTCCACCTGGTGCCTGCCCTCCTCACAGCGTATTGCATTAGCAACAGTTTACAAGTAGCGATTGGTATGCCAGTACGTGCCAAACGTGGTAGGATGGGATGTACTGTACCGTTCCTGGAGAGTTCATCTGCCTTACAGTTACCTGGAATGTCTCTATAGACCGGCAGCCAGCAAAGGTGAATATTAAACTGTTGTGCCATCTCCATTAGAGATGATCGACAGTTATGGACTGTTATAGAGTTTGTAGAGAGAGAATCCAGAGATTTCATAGCGGCCTGACTATCTGAGAAAATACGGATATATATATGTGTATCTGGATAGGTCGGAAACAATATTAAATTAAAATTCACGACTGGGTGGAGAAACTTGCTCCTCTATCCAACGAGTCTCTTTAGAAATGGTACCATGTTTTAAGATTTAAGTGTATAAAACCAAAATAATTTTGTCTTCAAAACTTGAAATGTTTTTTAATTTCTCAATAACATTTTTTTTTTTTTCAGAAAACGATTAAGTGGTGTATTATTTCTCCAGGCAAGTTCAAATCTTTAGCCTCGGAATGAAAGAATTTTTTTATATATTTCTTTATAGAGAGGCTTTAATTTCCTATAGTAATAAGTTCATTATAATACAGTTTTAGTTTAATTTACAATTCTTACTTTTGGTTTTTTTAGAGTATCTTAGCTATATATATTTAGTTTTAATTTCTAATTTCTAATTTCTAATTTGGATTTAGTTTTCTCGAAAATTCAAAGGCAAAATGGCCGATGACAGTTTCCTTTCCGTAAAATTTTGTCATTGGTAGAGTGGTGCCAAGCTATATTTATGTTAATGATAGTGTCGGTAACACTCCCCCCTGGTAAGCTGGTTTCATAAACTGGCTTTCCATCCTCTTTAGAACCGACCAACGTCTAGCACGGCGAGCTTAGCCGTGGGCCTAGTGTAAACACCATTTTTTGTCTTTACCATCGCTTTTCTAACAATGCCATCTTTTCCTGGGAGTACCTTGAGAATAACTCCTTTTGGCCAGCTGTTTCGCGGACTTTCTGGATCTGTTATAATGACGACATCTCCTTCTTGAATAGACCTCGTCGAAGAATACCATTTTGTACGCTTAGTTAGGTCAGGTAGGTATTCTGTAACCCAACGCCGCCAGAACTGATTTGCGAATTGTTCACTGGCTAACCAGTTTTTTCGAAGTATTGTTCCGTCACTGTAAATTGGCCCTGCCAATTTCTCACCACTTGATGATCCCAGTAAAGAATGGTTTGGTGTCAATGCTTCAGCATCACCACCATCTAGAGGAACGTAAGTAAGGGGTCGGGAATTAAGGATTCTCTCTACCTCAGAAAACGTAGTATGCAATAGCTCTTCAGATGGGTTTCTAGTAAGAGTTATATGATTGAGTGTTTGTTTTATCGAACGCACTAGCCTCTCCCAACTACCTCCCATATGAGGCGTCAGAGGAGGGTTGAAATTCCATTTGATATTAGGTCCAACGAAACTTTCCGCCACTTTATCTATGTCAAGGTTTTGCATTGCTTCCTTTAGTTCTTGACTAGCTCCACGAAAATTCGTTCCGTTATCACTGTAGATTTCCAAGGGCCAGCCCCTACGTGCAATAAATCGTTTTAATGCCATGATACAGGAATCTGCTGATAGGGTGCAAGCTATCTCAATATGCACTGCGCGTACTGTGAGGCACGTTATGAGGACGCCCCAACGTTTTTCTAGATGCCTACCCACTTTGACATTCAAAGGTCCAAAATAGTCAATCCCTATATATGAGAATGCTTTTGTAAATGGTTGGAGCCTTGCCGCTGGCAAGTCACCCATAAGCGGAGGATTTGGAAGACATCTGTTGACTTTACAAGTTTGACAGTTTCTTCGTACTGATTTAAGTAGAACTCGAAGTCTGGGAATGTTGAACCTTTGACGGATTTCATTTACCACCGTTTCGTTATTGTGATGGTAAAATCGATCATGGTAATCAGTTATAATTAAGTTGGTGATTTGATGTTTCTTCGGTAAAATTATGGGTCGTTTTGTACTATTGGGAACTCCTGGTGCTGCGTCAATTCGGCCACGTATTCTCAACACCGAATTTTCATCCAAATAGGGTGAGAGCTTGTAAAGGGCACTTGTTTTTTCGATAAGTTGCATCTTCGATTCTTCGTGGTTTTCAACATGATTGAGAACAGAGATCTCTTCAGCAAAGACATCCCTTTGACACATTCTATGTAAATAATTTTCAGCATTTTTAAAGTCTTCACGGGTTAGACATTTAATAACGACTTTTTCACATCTGAATTTTATGTACAGCCGAAGAAAACGATACACCTGCGCCATACACCGAAGCATTTTGTTCCACTTGCTAAAACGAGTCACATCAATGAGATTATCGAATTGTTTTACTTGATGAAGATGAATATGTCTTAGCTCTACGACTGAAGCTTCTGAATTGACGAATTCCGTGGGCCAGTTCTCCTTTGTTTCATACAAGAACTTTGGACCGGTATACCAACGACTATTTGAGTTGAACTCGTTTTTGAACTGCCACTTTGTAGCCTCATCTGCCACGTTTTCTTTGCTGGGAACCCATCTCCAACTCTTCATATCAGTTTCTTCAAGTATTTCTCCAATCCGGAATGCGACAAACTGCTTATATTTACGATGATCAGAGTTTATCCAGCTCAGTACAGTTTTGGAATCTGACCAAAAGTATTTTTCAGAAATGTCTATGGAGTGTCCTTCTATTATTGTTTTTGCAAGTCGAGCTCCTAGCACAGCTGCCTCTAATTCGAGCCTGGGTATTGATATAACCTTTAGTGGTGCCACTTTGGTTTTCGCTGCAACTAAACTGCAAAAAATTGCATTTTCAGTCGTTACACGAAGGTACCCTACTGCTGAATAAGCATACTTCACTTGCATCAACGAAAATGTGCACTTCAACATGAGAATTTTTATTAAAGCAGATTTCTTGTAGGTACGATCTTTGGATGGAAATATTTTTAATCGCTGGAACTAAACTTTTCCATTTTTTCCATTTTTCAAGTTGCTGTGGGAGTATCTTTTCATCCCACTCGATTGCCGAGGCCCAAACTTCCTGCAGAACAATTTTTAGCAACACCATAAAATTAGCTATAAGTCCCAGGGGATCGAAAACAGACATCAAAACTCTCAAGATATCTCTTTTAGTTGGGCATACATCTTCAGCTAGAATATTTAATTCCGTAGTTTTTACTTTTATTGCAAACGAGAAAGTGTCATCACTTGGGCACCACCACATACCTAGAATTTTTTCTGACCCTGACAAAATATTCCAGTTAGTTATGCCCTTTTCATAGTTTGCAGCTCTTTCTTTCAAATTTGTAAGAACAGCTTGTGAATTGGACATGAAATTACGAATGTTGAAACCGGCCCGATTGTGAATGAAAATAACCTCATTTGACAATTGTATTGCCTCCTCTTCTGAGTCAACGCTGTCGAGATAGTCGTCCACATAGTGGTTTTCAATAATAGCTCTAGCTGCCTTAGGAAACTCTTTCTCGTATTTTTTTGCATTTTCATTTTTAACGAATTGAGCACAAAAGGGAGAACAAGTTGAGCCAAATGTCATAACCTTCATAACATACTCCTCCACTTTCTCACTTCCCTTGCTGAGCCATAAAAATCGTTGAGCGTTTTGATCCGACCGCCTTATGCCTACTTGGTGGAACATTTCCTTTATATCTGCACAGATGGCAATTTTTTTCTGTCTAAACCTAAACAAGACTGAGAGTAGAGAAGGAACTATGTCAGGGCCCGATAACAACATAGAGTTTAGTGATATTCCATCCACAGTCGCAGCGGCATCCCACACAATCCTTACTTTGTTTGGTTTATTATGATTGAGAACAGAAAAAATTGGAAGATACCAAATTGGGGAACACTTCCTTTCCAATTCAATTTCACTCAATTTTCTAGCATAACCCTTTTGCACGTATTCTTCTATTTGCATGTGTAGGTTTTCGTTGAGTTTTGAGTCTTTTTTCATTCTCTTTGACAAACACATCAATCGTTTCTCTGCCATCGCACGGCTATCAGGCATTTGTTTTGATTCAAACTTCCATAGAAGTGGAACAATGTATTTATTTCCTTCAACAACTGTATTATTTTGCATAATTGTTATTGCATTTTCGTCATCACGCGAACGTTTAACTTTAAAGTTTTTTGTGCCGATAGATTCTAGGGCAATATATTCCTTTAATTGTGTGTTCAGATCTTTTTCTTCTATTCGCTGACAATCACAGGAGTGAAAGTTAAAAAAATGTTGATTTCGATCGAGTGTATCCATTGGGAGCGTGCAGGGACCATAAACCGTCCACCCCAATCGAGTTTTTGCTGCAATCGGTTGATTTTCTTTCCCTTCTCGAGTCTGCAAGGGAACACTTAGCTTCCAATGATTCAACCCAAGTAAAATTCGTGGTTGCGCGTTTGTGTATGACTCGATTGGTAAACCCTTTAGATATTCATATCGTTTGGACAATTCACTGCAGTCAATGGTTTGCTTTGGAAGATCAAGAGACTTCACGGTGCGTATATTTGATACGTTGTACTTCTTGCTGAGTGCTAATGATGAAATTTGTATATTTATTTTCCTAGATGATTGTTCCGTCCTATGGGTATTTGAAGTCCACTTAAGGCAAAGAGGTTGTGGTTTTCCTTCTGCTCCTAACTCCAGAGCTAAATTTTCATCCACAAGGGATATCGATGAGCCATCATCAAGAAAGGCAAAAGTGTTCAATTGTTTTTGTTCGTAGTGCAATGTAACTGGAATGATTCTGAATAAAATGGTTTCTTCATTTAATTTGTAGTGATAGTTAAGTTGCACGTTTACTGGTTCTGCTCTTTGTGGGTTAGGCGTTCCGCGTTGTTTGTGAAGAAGCTGGTGGTGTTTAAAGGTGCAACCATCAATTCCACAAGCTTTTTGGAGGTAGCAGCGGTTCTTTCCGTGTTGGCGGAGGCAGGTGCGGCAAACTGAGTGGCGCTTGATAACATTCCATCGGTCATTTAGGTTCATCTTCAAAAATATTTGACACTGATCGACAGCCTTGCAATTAGATGTGCAAAGCAAGCACTTTCTGAAGTTTTGTTGCGATTGTGTCTCTGTATCTTGATGAACGTTAACTGATGCCGCTCTAGTACCACCTCTTCCGTGACTGGTGGTTGGTAAATGAAGCTCATGAAGTGGGTTAACAACTAATGCAGAGTGTGCTATTCCTTCTAGCCATGAACTATAAGTTGAGAGGTTAACAACACTTAAATTTTTTCTATAGCTGCCCCATTCAAGACGAATAGGTGGTGGCAACTTGTTTGTCAACTCTCGTAATAGAGATGGGTTCTCTAAATGTCCATGTAAACCAGTAGCTTCCATCACACCACATATGTTTTGGACTGCTAAAGAAAACTTTATAATCGTTTGCAACTTATCTTGTCGAGGTGGTGGTTCTTTACGAATCCTTTCCACAAGGTTATCAATTATAACTTCTGGCTGTCCAAAATGAATTTGAAGAGTCTTCAGAACACCTGGAACTTGTTCAGGAATAAGGAGTCTGTTCCTGACAGCATCTAAAGCTTCACCCTTGAGGCAGTTTTGAAGCCGACGTAGATTGTCCGTATTCGTAAATCCACAAGAAGTTGTAGTGTTGTTAAACCAACTTATAAACAGTGGCCATTCTTCCGGGCGTCCACTGAATGTCACTTGGTCCTTAGCCATTACTTGTCTGGCTGCCATTTGCTGCTTATTCGGTGCCGACGTTTCTATTGATGTGCCGTTCAAGAATTGGTATGCTGTTGGTAGTTTGCCAGAAGATGCGTTGTGGCTGGAGGTGACTGCAATGGGTGGTTGCGAACTTTGCGGATTTAAAGTTGTTGTGAAGGTTTTAACTTGTGTTGCATTTCGCTGTACAGGGGTTGAAATATTCTTCGATAGATCGTATGCAAGTTTTTTCTGAGTTTGATTAGGGTTATTTTCAAGTTCAGTGTTTTCTTCATCGCTTTGACCATCAGATGAGTCTGATAATAACTCTTGAAGCATTGCGTACTTCTTTTTAAGGAATTCCATGTCACTTCGTTCTTTCATCTCCTTTTCTTCCTGCAGTTGCTGTAATTTTAGCTCACGTTGTTTTGCTCTTGATGCTTTTGCTGCTTGCTTTGTTGCGGAGGCGTTTAAGTTCTGCAAATGACCATGAAGAGTCCTCTGTGGTTGTGTCAAAGTACCATTTCTGCCTGCAGCTTCTTGGTCACTTGGGTGGCTATTGCGGTTTTCGGTAGTTGCTGGTGTTGGATCTTCTGTATGTTGGCACTTGGAACAATTCCACTCTTTGTTTTGAATGTCGATAGTTACTCCAACACAGGCAAAATGATACCATTCATCACAGGTATCGCATTGCACCATGTCATCATTGTCTTCAAAATTGCAAGCTTTGCAATTGAAGGATGGGTCCGACGTATTTGAAGGCATATTTGAACAAATAAAAGGCTTGCGAATCTCTTTTTATTATTATTATATGCATATAAAGTTTTTATTTACATATATACATATACATATACATATACATATACATATACATATACATAAATGCAAATGGGTATAAATATATATGTATATAAACGAGGTAGGCGCGAATCTGATTTCGGTGTTATGAGACTGAGGTAGAGAGCTCGGGATTTACTATGGTGTTTTTTTTTTTTTTATATATATGGTTTTAAAATAGGTACTGGGTAAATAGGATATTTCAAGGCAAATATGTAAAGGACTAAGGTAAAAGTGGAAATCGGAATGACTTACCCTCTATGTTCATGTGATGAGATGGATGGTGGTGAATCTTTGTGATGCGTGGATGAGACGTATGAGATGAATGATAAGCCGCGATGATCGTGAGTCTGATGAAGATGATCCTGATCTGCCGTTGTACGGTGAACGATGACAGTATTTTTGACGATGAGATTGAAGTGTGAAGATGATGATTCGATGCGATGATGACGATGAAGTATGACGATGATGATTCGATGCGAAGATGAAGATTGTTGATACGATGATTATTATGATGATTTTGCAATTAAAGAAATGAAATTTTCCAACAAAAGAAATTAAAGTATTATTTCTCCAGGCAAGTTCAAATCTTTAGCCTCGGAATGAAAGAATTTTTTTATATATTTCTTTATAGAGAGGCTTTAATTTCCTATAGTAATAAGTTCATTATAATACAGTTTTAGTTTAATTTACAATTCTTACTTTTGGTTTTTTTAGAGTATCTTAGCTATATATATTTAGTTTTAATTTCTAATTTCTAATTTCTAATTTGGATTTAGTTTTCTCGAAAATTCAAAGGCAAAATGGCCGATGACAGTTTCCTTTCCGTAAAATTTTGTCATTGGTAGAGTGGTGCCAAGCTATATTTATGTTAATGATAGTGTCGGTAACATGGTGTTTTTTAACTTCAGATAGGAAGTTATTGTAATCGGTCCGATTTGTCAAATTGAAAATTTTGAAATTTCTTGAAGTTTCAAGGAACCTAGAGTCGAAATAAAAGATTTTTAGAGTGCGTGCGTGTGAACATATGTTCGTACTTCTGTACGTTCGCGAAGATTTTTCGTCGTCCATAGCTCAGGAACCAGTAGAGATATCAAGGGCGGAACCAGACTTTTCATCAGGGGGGGTCACGCATTTAGATGAGTTTTTACTCACCGCTTAAAAATGTTCTTTAATGTTTTGTAAAGGAGGCTAACAAAATTTAAATAACATAATGTGTACGAGTATATTAACCTAGCCTTTACACATTTCAATTGCTAAAATGATAACTTTAGTTATCAAATTATTTTAGAACACTGTTGTCCAGCAAAGTATAGTCTAACTATTTAATTTGGATGACTCTCTACATATAAAAGCATTTCTATATTCCAAAAGTTTTCTAAATATGACATATTTAAGTGCTAAAACACAATAGTTTAGGGGGTTTTTGGTGCATTTCACGCAGAAATGTTAAAAACTGTTTTGAAACGTAGCTTTTTTTCCAAAAATAAAATATACTTTTCTTGTATCCATTTCTATTTATGCTAAGAACGCTTAAAAATTCAAAAATCCAAAAAATGAGAGAGGATCTGATATGAAGAAATGTCGGGCTTTTTTGACGAAGTTTTTTCGAACTCAATTTTTGGGAGTCTATTATTACTATCGCTGTCAGTCTGCTTACTCGTATTTTGATCTTAAAGAGGTCAACAAAACTTAAAAATTTTAGAAAGAAAAATTGTTGGTTCTTGAATTTAAGGAAATATAGGTGCTTTTAAGTACATAATTTCTCAAAAAAAATAAATTAAAACAAATTAAGGTAAACAAATAAGTTGGGAAGAAACGTTTGTGTGGCACTCACAAATTACACGTTTCAGAATCTCTTTTCACTTAAAAACTTAAGATATTCAAAGCTTGTATATTAATAGATGTAGGATTGAAACAAACTTAGACGGCAACGCTGAACCTGCTCTTATTTTCGGACTACTTACAACTTCCAAAAAGAAACGAATTCTCCTAAAAAGAAGAAAGAGGACACTAAAACGAGACGACGAACGACGAAGACGTGTGTCAATCCCGCTGAATTCTTACTTTTTTTTTTTTCAACTTACTTTTTTTGCATTCCTTGTTTAATTTTTGCCTTTTAATTTCCATTTTGCTTTTGTAAATTTTGAATTGTTTAATTAAATAAAAATCGAATTCTACAATTGGGGGCTCAACTAATCCTTTTTTTTTAAATAATTTTGATGCCAGAAACTCGATTTTAAAATATTTGCGATTTTTTTTGTCAGTCACGTGGTTAATTGAGAATAGTACCTACTTTCGAATTAAAATTATCGTGAGCAAAGGAAAAAATAGACGATGGTAGGCAAACGACGAGGAAGACAATTAAATAGCACTGCAATGAACTCAGGTGCTGATTTCTCAGAAGTATTTGAGGTTCTTGTGCAACGAGAAATCGACCTCAAAAGACGTGAGAAAGAGTTGGAGTCTAGCAAAAACAAGTGGAGAATGTCCATGTGGACACAAAGAGGCAACGTGGAAGCACCCCAGAATGACGAGGAGGAGATGGATGACGTTCTGCCTGATGTGCCGATCGGCAGGAGGACGATGGCGAGGGCAGAAGCAAGTCTGTTCGGGGTGCGACCACAATTACCTCCTACAAGAGGACTCCAAGATGACGAACTCGGGAACGATGGTGGTGGCGGAGCTGATAACGTCGAATCGATGCACGCAAAAGATGACCAAAGACGTGGAGTTGCAGTTAGCGTTGAACTAGAGTGTTCACTGCTACGAGCTGAACTCGAGGAGCTCAAAAGGCGTGATATTCAGACAAGTATCGGATCTTTTGAAGACGCTCTTAATGCTGTTTCTAGTTTCAGTGGTCAGGGAGATGTTGCTTCATGGGTTGACGAATTTGAAACGGTATCATCCTTGATGAAGTGGGATGACACGCGGAAAATTTTGTTTGCCAAACGGTTGTTGTCTGGTACCGCTAAAATGGCGATGCGGGCTAAGCCAACTATAACAAAATGGATGGAGCTTAAAGAACTGTTGTTGGACGAATTTGGAAACGCGATAAATACTGCAGATGTGCACAAAGGTTTGGCTGCAAAAAAACAAAAGAAAGGTGAAACAATTATGGAGTATTTGTTTGCAATGCGAGAGTTAGGGGCTAAGGGTGGCGTAGAGGAACTCGCCGTTATACAATACGTTATCGATGGCATTGACGATTTGGCGTTGAACAAAGCCATGCTTTACGGTGCTCGAACGATGGGCGATTTTAGGGCTAAATTACTAGAGTATGACCGATTTAGAAGTAGCCTTGGTCAACGATCTTCTTCAAACCAGTTGCAGACCATCAAAGCGAAGACGAAAGACCTTAACCATAGCAATAATTCGGGAATTCGATGCTATAACTGTGGAATGACGGGACATAAGAGCAGAACATGCGAAAACAAGTCGAAAGGTCCAAAATGCTTCAACTGCGATACTTTCGGTCACCTTTCACCAAACTGTCCAAAGAAAGCAGACGTCGCAAAGGTGGTAGACGTCCCAAAAGCAGTGAATGTGGTCGAGGCTGACGTAAGCGAGTTGGAGGTTAAGATGGTTTTGGTGAATGGCTTTCAGGTTAGAGCAAGAATTGACACAGGCAGTGACGTGACGGTGATGGACTCGACAGAGTATTTTAAGATAGGCTCTCCAGCATTAGAGGTTGATGAAAAAGTTTTTCGAGGACTATCCCAAGAATGTACGAAGCCTTTTGGATACTTTCTCGCCACGGTGAAAATAGATAATATGTTCTATGAACCCAAGATTTACGTAGTTTCGTCAAGGTGCCTACAGCACGCGCTTTTAATTGGCAAAGACGTCTTACGAGGCACACGCATTTCACTGGGTAAAGACGGTGTGCACATA
Source organism: Eupeodes latifasciatus (assembly GCA_920104205.1). NCBI lineage: Eukaryota > Metazoa > Arthropoda > Insecta > Diptera > Syrphidae > Eupeodes > Eupeodes latifasciatus. The sequence goes on along the minus strand of OV049925.1, from coordinate 40,957,398 downwards.
GAGCAGATAGAGTCGAAATTACGGAACTGTTACCAGGTTAGTAACGAAAAAGTAGAACTTTTTGTTGGCAATCCGTTGTACAGGGAGCAAGTTCAGAAACTGGTCGACAACTACAAGCCTGAGAAAACGAAGACAACAAACGTTCAGATGAAAATTATTCTCCGTTCTGATGTGCCGATTGTTCATCGTCCAAGACGACTTGCCCCACTCGAAAAAGATATCGTACAAAAACAAGTAGATGAGTGGCACGAGAAGGGTTTTATACGACGAAGCGAGTCAGAATACTCATCACCGGTTGTACTCGCAAACAAAAAAGACGGCACGAAAAGGTTGTGCATAGACTATCGGGCACTCAACAAGATCATCATCCGGGACCCGTTTCCAAATGCTCTGGTGGAGGAACAGCTCGATCAGTTGAGTTCGGCGAAAGTTTTTACGACAATGGACTTGGAAAACGGCTTTTTCCACGTGCCTGTAAGTGAAGAGAGTCGTAAGTATACGTCTTTTGTGACAGCATATGATCAATGGGAATTTAACGTTGCTCCTTTTGGAATATGTCTATCACCAGCTGTATTCCAAAGACATGTTAATGCAGTCTTTAAAGATTTAAGACTACGAAAAATTCTATTGATTTTTGTAGATTATTTTGCGATTCTTGGGAAAGATTATGATGACGCTTTGAATAATCTGAAACTGGTGCTAGAGGTGGCGAGTGAATATGGTCTGAAGTTCCGCTGGAAGAAATGTCAGTTTTTGTGTGAATCCATCGAATATTTGGGATTCCGAATAGAAAACGGGAACATCAAACCATCAATTGAAAAAATAAAAGCCGTTCAAGGATTTCCACAGCCGATAAGCGTTCCGAAAATCCAAAGTTATTTGGGACTCACTGGATATTTTAGGAGGTTCGTGCCAGGCTATTCCACCATCGCAAGGCCACTAACGGATCTACTAAAAAAAGGTGAGAAGTTTCAGTTTGGACCAAAACAGATAGCCGCATTCGAGGAGCTCAAACGAATCTTGACGACTTCTCCTGTTCTTAAGCTATATAGACCAGACGCAGAGACGGAGCTGCATACTGATGCGTGCAAATGGGGTTTTGGTGCCGTCTTGCTCCAAAAAGAAAATAATGCCTTTTATCCTGTTTCTTATTACAGCAAGAAGACCTCATCGTCGGAGCAGAGCTACAGCAGCTATGAGCTTGAAGCTCTAGCAGTGGTGAACGCCCTGAAGAAGTTTAGACACTACCTACTCGGACTGCGATTCAAGATAGCGACGGACTGCGCAGCTTTCAAAGGAACGATGGAGAAAAAAGAGTTCTCTTCACGAATTGCGGGATGGGTGCTGATAACGCAGGAGTTCGACTTCGAGTTGGAACATCGGAATGGGGTAAGAATGCGTCATGCTGATGCACTAAGCAGAAATGCGGTAGGTGTCATTAAAGGTGAGTTCCTATCTAGAATTATAAAAGCACAGGACAACGACGAAAACATACAACTGATAAAAAATATTTTGAAGTATAGCCCTTATGAAAATTACGTTTGTGTACGCGGAGTAATCTACAAAGAAGATGACGAAGGACGGAAGCTGTTGTACATACCAAAAAAGATGCAAGCCGAACTATTAAGGAATGTTCACAGCAACGGGCATTTTGCTACTAAGAAAATGATGGAGATCGTGAAAAGAGATTATTTCATTCCTCATCTCGCAAAGAAACTAGAGGAAACCCGAAGCAATTGCATTGCCTGTATTTTATCGGAGAAAAAATCAGGAAAACAAGAAGGGCTCCTAAGCCCCATCGACAAAGAAAGCGCCCCTTTGTGTACATATCACATCGATCATTTAGGTCCTCTGACCAAAACAGCAAAGCAGTACAGCTACATTTTCTGTGTAATCGATGCATTTTCCAAATTTACATGGATTTACCCAACGAAGACGACTTCAGCAGCAGAGGTAATCGCCAAGCTTGAGCTTCAAGCTGCAACCTTTGGCAATCCAGCAAGAATTATTTCCGATCGTGGATCAGCGTTTACCAGCAACAACTTCGAGGATTATTGCAAGTCAGGCAATATTGAACATTTGGTAATAGCCACAGGAGTTCCAAGGGGGAATGGCCAAGTGGAACGCATAAATCGTGTTATCGTTTCTGTTCTAACCAAGCTTTCAGCGACGGATTCAAGTAAATGGTACACTCATTGCAGTAAACTTCAAGCATCCATCAACTCGACCTGGCAGCGAAGCATTAAAACCACACCGTTCGAACTCATGTTCGGTACCAAAATGAAAAGCAAGACTGACCCTGAACTGACAAAACTAATAGACGATGATATAAGAGAGCTGTTTACTAAGGAGAGAGATGAAGCAAGGCAGCTGGCACGAGAATCTATCGCAGAGATACAAGACGAGAATCGGAAGACTTATAATCGGAAAAGACGTCCAGCTCGAAATCATAATGAAGGTGACCTGGTGGCGATTCGGCGTACACAGTTCGGGCCTAATTTGAAGATTTCCAGGAAGTATCTTGGACCCTACAAAATTACCAAGGTTTGCAATCATGACAGGTACGAGGTGGAGAAAATTGGAGACCACGAAGGACCCTCCGTTACAACCAGCTGTGCCGATATGATGAAAAGTTGGCGCCTTACGGATATTGATTCAGACTCTTCTTCGGAAGAGGAAAACGATGACTAATTATTTTTTTTATTATTTCTTTTTGACAGAACGCTGAGGACAGCTTGTGATCAGGATGGCCGATCTGTAGGATTGAAACAAACTTAGACGGCAACGCTGAACCTGCTCTTATTTTCGGACTACTTACAACTTCCAAAAAGAAACGAATTCTCCTAAAAAGAAGAAAGAGGACACTAAAACGAGACGACGAACGACGAAGACGTGTGTCAATCCCGCTGAATTCTTACTTTTTTTTTTTTTCAACTTACTTTTTTTGCATTCCTTGTTTAATTTTTGCCTTTTAATTTCCATTTTGCTTTTGTAAATTTTGAATTGTTTAATTAAATAAAAATCGAATTCTACATAGATAGGACCCGTTTATTATATGTTTTTCAATTAGCCATTAGTTTAACAAAAGTGTCACTTGATTTTTTGGACATTTGTATTATTGAAATTCGTGTAGATTTATTTAATTTTTTAAGATCTTTTAAGATTTTTTGTATTCAACAGAAAACCAGTTTTGAAATAAATAAAATGCACGACTGGGTCGCTAGAACTTGCTTATTTCTTCTAAAAGTCTGTTTAAAAATATTCCCTATATTTTAAGATTTAAAAATGTACCTGCAAAATAAATTTTTCTCAAAAACTTAAATGCCATTTTATTTCTCAAAAAATCTAGATTAACTTATTTTTTTTTCGAAAATCACTTTAAATTTTAAATTTTGTCTTAAAAATATTTTTAGTAAGCACTAAATAAAAAGCTTATAAATATATGTACATTTTACATTTAAATTTCGTCAAACAAAATTAATATTTTTTTTTGAAATAAAAAAAATACATTTTTGATCATAAAAAATCATCATCAATTTGATCATTTGATCATCAAAAAGAGCTTGCACAGAAAGAGAAGATTATTGAAATCGGTCCATTAGTTCTTGAGAAAACTTAAAAACTTGAGGGGTACACTTCTGGAGCAATACCAAAATTATGTTTTTTTTGTAGAAAGAAGCCAAATTACAGACAGACGGACGGAATCGGCGTACCCACTTGTTTTGACTTCTCTACCGTCGTAATGTCATATTTGATTAAAAGCTCTAGTTTGAAATTGTTTACTAATGCAAAACATACCAAATAGTTCCTATAGGTCGCAAATAAAAATCACTTCAATAATCACTATTTATGTTGGTCAAAAAAATGTAATAATAAAATAGAAGGCTAGTTTAAGGAATTTAAAGGCAACTTAATATAAAATTGATGATCTCGTATTCAAGGTTTCTTCTTCTAAATTGAGTGAAAACAAAAATTTTAGTTGTTTTTGACAGCAAACCACTTTTTGGTGAATGTCGTTAATTTACTAATAAATCTATAGATGAAATCTTTACTTACTGTATAAGATTTATGGCTCATATGACCCCCCCTGGATCGTCAGTTGGTCAAAAGTTGATGAATTTGTGCTGTGTTTTTGGAATAGGCTGAATTTCCGATTTATATTATGTTCTTGTTCCAGTCCTGAGTTAAAAGTAGTACTTTTAGTAGTACTCTTGACGGTGTCTCAACCAAATCTCAAACGGCCCTCGATTGTTGATCGTCTCTTATGGAGATGGCGCAGCAATTTAACATTCACCTATGTTGGGTGCCGGGCCACAGAGGCATCACGGTTAATTGTAGAGCCGATGAACTCGCTAAAAATGGAACCGTCATACCTATTTCACCTGAAAGGTAGAAGATAGGTATACCGATAGCTACATGTAAACTTCTGCTAAAATAAACAGCTTTTGCGATAGAAAACTCTAGGTGGCACAATTTACCAACATGCGCAGCCACAAAACTCATATGGCCTTCACTGGACCTAAAGCGCTCTAAAGACTTGTCATCTCAAAGCATACTTCATATTAGCTCACTAATAGGTGTCCTTACAGGACACTGTCTTTAAGGCAGACACGCAATACGACTTGGTGTAGCCTCAAATGACTTCTGCAGGAGCTGTATGGACGAAGAAGAAGAGGAAACAATCTCTCACATTCTCTGCACTTGCCCTGCTCTTTCACTAAGACGCAAACTTCATCTGGGAGACTACTCTTTTGATAATCCCAGTGAACTAGCTAAAAAGGATATCAAATATCTTCTTCGCTTTATAAAAAGCTCAAAATGGTTCGATTAGTAAGAAGTAATTCTCTGGATTCATGTAGTATCACAATAGGCCTTTTATTTTGGCATTAGTGTGTGGATTCTAAATCCGCAGCCACGTTAACCTAACCTAACCCAGTACTTTTAGCAACAATGTTTAAAGAAGTAAAATACAAATGTTGTTTTCATATACAAAACAAAAATAATTGAAAATATAATGTGGGTCATATCCAGGGCCGGACAAAGCATATGTGCAAGATGTGCAAATGCACAGGGCGCAGAATTCTGGAGGCGCATTGCCAGGAGCAAGAAAATGTAATCTGATCTTGCAAACAAATATGTACTACATACTACATATTTGCCATTCTTTAACCACAAACATTCTTAAAATAATCTCAAAAAAACATCCATCACAACTGTCCTAAGTTATCTCTTGCGCACTAACTAACATCACTTTCATTGTTGCATTCAATGAAAATTTAACTCAAGATATCGCAGAACTAAAAATTCTACCTACCTCATTTCCAAATATTTCACCCTGTTCGTACAAGAGAAAAAAAGAAAAAAATCTCAACACAAAAAAATTCCATGCAAGAGAAAAGAAGAAAAAATCTCAACACAAAAAAGTTCCATGCCACCTCATATGTGCAAGATATATCTTATGCACACCGCACCGAGTCCCAAAATTAACATAGAGAGTATGACAAAGCAAAATACTTATTCACATTGAATCGTATGGGCTAGAACGTGCAGGTTTTGTATCACGCACAGTACCAGTGTTGCCATAATCTCAAATTTCATAATGCTAGATTTCAAATTTTATAATGCTAGATCGTATGGGAGCTCAAAAAACAAAATGCTAGATTTTAAAATCCATACAAAACGTCCATATCGATGATTAAAAAAACAAACATCATAAAAAATGCAAAATAATATTTATTTTCACATACAAATACCTAACAAACATAGGTATATAACAAAAAAAAAAAAAACAAAACAAAATTAATTCAAAAATAACAAAACTTAAAGCTTTATATGTAAATAGGTATTAGCAGCACAATGTTTTTAAGTATAGGAACATGTTTTGTAGTCAAATTTTGGCATTCAAGAATGCAAAACTTAAAAACAATAATGCCAGAAAAGCATTTAGCATTATTTTAAAATTTCATAATGCTTTTCCCTTCTCTATAATGCTAGATCTAGCATTAATAATGCCGTTATGGGAACACTGCACAGTACCCTGTATGTGAGACTCACATGAGACATTGTGAGTTCTCATCTTCAAAGAAAACAACAAAAAAATGTCTCTGAAAAAAGAGAGCAGGTAGGTTTCTGTATTCTGTGCTACCTTCTGCTACAAATCAAAGACACAGCAAACAGCATATATTTTTGTTGTTGTTTTCTTTGTAGATGAGAACTCACAATGTCTCATGTGAGTCTCACATACAGGGTACTGTGCGTGATACAAAACCTGCACGTTCTAGCCCATACGATTCAATATGAATAAGTATTTTGCTTCGTCATACTCTCTATGTTAATTTTGGGACTCGGTGTGCATAAAATATATCTTGCACATATGAGGTGGCATGGAACTTTTTTGTGTTGAGATTTTTTCTCTTGTATGAACAGGGTGATATATTTGGAAATTAGGTAGGTAGGTGCTACAAATGGTGAATGGATGTGCAAGTTTTCTTTTTTGCACCTTGAGTATCGAAACTAACATGGGAGATATTTAAAAAAAAAACTTATTTATACGGAATCATATGGATCAGAGTGTGCAGGGTTTCTTCTTGCACACTGTGTAAGAGTTAAGTGCCTGATTACAGGAGATGAAATTTTTAATAGAATGGAAAAGGAGCATAGAGCTTAAAAATTAAAGAGGGATGATTCTATTTGGAGTCGAATTGTTCTTGCGCAGGCAGTTTGTTTTTTTTTTTTTGTTTGAAAGTTAATGACTGTTGTAACGGCTACTTTTAATGTATATCTAGTCTGGTGCAGAATGCAGATTGTTTCAATTGTTTTTTCGCTTTGTTGGTTAATTAATATTAAATAAATAGCTAGCAGTTTTTAATAGAAGTGACGTATTTTGTGACAAGACCGTAATGTGACTGACTCAGTTGATTTTAGACAAGCTTGAATTACATGGAATTTTAATAAGTAACTGTCGAAGCCAAAGTTATGATAATGGTTCGAATATGAATATGAAAGGAAAAGAAGCGGGTGTTCAGAATCGAATTCGAACCCTGGAACCAAGAGCATTTTTGGTTCCATGTTGCCCGCATTCCTTAAATTTAGTGGTTAATGATGCTGCTCGGTTCTCATTTTATGCAGTTAAAATTTTCGATACAATTCAATGTTTGTTTAACTTTTTTTCAAGTTCAAGAAATATATGAAGCCCTATAGAATTAAGAAATCTAGAGGCAAAAAACATTGCAGAATCGTTAGGAAATAAAATTTTTGATTTTACATTTATTTGCTGCCTGCTAATTTGGTTTGATATTTTAGAAAATATAAATTAAACTAGTAAATATTTGCAAAGTCCGTCCGTTAATCTGTCAACTGGCATAACAGTTTTAGAAAATACAAAAAACAGTTTGATTTTAATGCGTTCCGATGAAAAATTTAATGAGTAGGTATGTTCAATTAACCGAGCGTATTGCTAGTTCCCTAGAAATACCAAATATGTTTCTTGTAGCTTCATCATTGCGATCTCAACGGAGAAAAATACTTTATGCTGATGAATGTCCTGAAACTATATTAGCCGAAACAAAGATTCAAAGTTGAATTTTTTTTTCAAATACTTGAAAGGTTTGATACGTATAGTATCAATTTTACATTTTTGAGTAACATAAGCGAATGTTTAAAAAATAAAAATGTACGTGTTTCATGCCTTAATTTGCAGAATGTTTTAACATATAGTAGTTTTAAATATTTAGATGGAGAAGAATTGTTTCAAGAGTTAACCGTAATATCCCAGCTTGTTACGCCACAAAGCTCAAGTTTAGATGTGTTAAATTTTATTTTTAGTTCAAACCTTGAAGATTTTGCTCCGAATTTAGTAACTGCTCTCCAAATCCTTAATACAATCCCGGTCACGGTAGCTTCAGGAGAACGTAGTTATTTTAAACTTAAAATTATTAAAAATTATCTTAGGGCTTTGATGATCTCATTTCTGAATTTGCAAAATGTAAGGCCAGAAAAGTAAGTTTCCAAGTTTAAAAGTTTCCCCTCTGCTCATTTCTTCGCTGCGTTTTAGTTTAATGGTTTAGGCTCCTGGGGATACCTCAATAAAAAAAAACATTGAAAGTCTACCTCCTGGGTAATCTGGGAAAGGCTTATGCTTGTGTATCAGTTTATGTGTAAAAAAAATATAAAAAAGGGGCGCTTTCTACAAATCTTGCACAGGGCGCAAGTTTGGCTTGGGCCGGCCCTGGTCATATCCATTAACGCAATACGATTAGTTTTGAGCAGGGAATTCCTACGAAAAAGGAAACAAATTATCTCCCAGGGGGGTCATGACCCCTACGAACCCCCCCCCCCCCCTGGATCCGCTATTGAGAGATATCGACTTCAAATAAATTTTTTTATACAGATAATAATGCAGAAAGATGCAAAAAGGACTCCCAAAAAAATTGCGTGGGTGGTTTTTTTTACCATAGCAATTTAAAAAAAAGGTGAACATTTTGGTTAATCCTAAATATCTCACGAACCAATAACGCTAAAGATTTGGATTCAATTTTTTTAGTATATATTATAACAAGTATAATTTTGGAAAAAAATCCGATTAACGTTTTTTTTTTAATAAAAAAAAGAAAAAAAATATTTGTCACGAACAAAAAATTATTTTATTCCGAAAATAATTTTGTGCAACGAAGAATAACGTTTTTGACATCTGGTAAAATTTTGAAAAAAAAATCGAATTGACAGTTTTCTTACAAAAAGTAAAAACCTAAAAAAAACATTAGGTACTAAAAGTTGGTAAAAATTGAACAGTCCGTTTTTTTTCCAAAAAATAAAAACCTTAAGAAAAACATTACTAAAAGTTGGTAAAAATTGATTTTCGACTCACTCAAATATCTTTTCTAAATTTGAGATTATGGCTTCAAATTAATTTTATTTTATAAAAAATATTGTTTTCAAAATTCGGTAAAATTTTGAGAAAAATCGAATTGACAATTTTCTTACAAAAAATAAAAACCTAAAAAAACTTTTAAAAGTTGGTAAAAAATGATGTTCGACTCAAATATCTTTTAAAAAATGTATGGCTTTAAACTAATTTTATCTTATAAAGAAATATTGTTTTTAACATTCGGTCAAATTTTTATAAAAATCCAAAAGTCAGTTTTTTTTCCAAAAAATAAAAACCTGAAAAAAAAACATTACGAAGAGTTGGCAAAAATTGATTTTCGACTTAAATATCTTTTCAAAAATCTGAGATTATGGCTTCATAATTTTGTTTTATAAAAAATATCGTTTTAAACATTCGGCAGAATTTTGAAACTAATTTAATTAAAAGTTTTCTTACAAAAAATAAAAACCTAAAAAAAAAAACAATACTAAAACTTGGTATAAATTTACTTTCGACTCAAATATCTTTTCAAAAATTAAAAATAGTGGCTTCAAACTTATTTTATTTCACAGAAAATATTGTTTCGACATTCAGTATTTTTTTTTTTTAATCCAACAGTCCGCTTTTTCATAAAAAAATAAAATCTACACAAAATAGTACGCAAAATTAGTTCGGTTCACGATATATCGTGAACCAAGAAGATATTGACTTCAAATTAATTTCATTCATCCAATTTGTATTTGTTTATACAAAGAAATAAAAACTTTTAAGAAATTCTACTAAAATTGATTAAAATTGGTTTTCGACTAAAAATCTCGTAAACAAAAATAGATTTTGAAATCAAACAATTTCATTTAAGAATAATTCAATTGACAACTTTTTTAACAAAACACGAAAACCTACAAACTTTTAAGTAAGACAAATCGACAGACGGGATGGGAAGTTATCAGTGTGGGTCGCATCCCAACATCCCATATTTTTTTTTTTTACTTTCTGTCAAAATATCTTATTTTAATCAGTCACTAAAGACAATCCCTCATGTCAAATTAGCGCGGCGAGCAACACGTGGTAATGATAAGACTTTACTATCAAAATGGGTGTTATATAGTAGCAACGATGCTCTGGTTAAGCCCTTTTTATGGGGTACATGATCGTCCTTTCAATTTAGCGTTTGCCGGCCGAACTCGAAAACACCGGCTCATTAAATAATCAACTAAAACCCGTACGTGCGTCGTTAAAAAATATCGCCACTGTTTGTGAAAGCTTGCAGCAGAATCCGAGGCAGTCAATTTCTCATCGCGTCGTTGACAAGAACTAAACCTGGCGCAGACCACAACATGGCAATTTGGGCCTGAAACCATGACCCAGGAGTTGAAACCAAACGACCATACTCAGCGTCCATCGTGTGTTCGATAATTTGATTTTGGAGTAGTTGGAAGTTGATCTCAATTTTGGTCGAAAAATCATCTTTAGCGTTGAATCCCATGTTTAGATAAATTCTTCCAGAATGATTCTGGCTAGGCCATCACCGTCAACGGCAATCGCAATTAGTCGCTGATCACCAGCTTCGTGTGACCTAAACTGGTACGAACATCAAAGACCTTTCAACTTTTTCTTGTGGAGCTTCGTTAAGTCGCAGGATTAGCATCAAGGCTTTTAAAGACAATAATATAATCAAATTCAGCCTTATTTATGTACTAAAGTCATCGAAAACTGGACCTTTCAAATGCGCACCACTTAGTGAAGCCACGGCGCGGCGGCGGCGGCGGCTGGCGGCCATTTAAACGAATGTTATCTTTCACACATAATGTCATTGATAGGGCTCTCAAATAGGAAGATATCTCATAGACAACATGTTTTATTAACTTCCCATAGGAAGTTATTGTAATGGGTCCGATTTGTCAAATTGAAAATTTTGACATTTCTCGACGTTTCAAGGTCCCTAGAGTCGAAATAAAAGATTTTTAGAAAGATGTCTGTGCGTGTGTGTGTACGTACGTCTGTACGTCCGTACGTCCGTACGTCCGTACGTTCGCGACGTTTTTTTCGTCGTCCATAGCTCAAGAACCAGAAGAGATATCGACTTCAAATAAATTTTGTTATACAGATAATAAGGCAGAAAGATGCAGAAAGGGCTCTCAAGAAAATTGCGTGGGTGGTTTTTTTACCATAGCAGTTTAAAAAAAAGGTGAAAATTTTGGTTAACCCTAAATATCTCATGAACCAATAAAGCTAGAGACTTGAATTAAATTTTATATTATATATTGTAACGTGATACAAAACAATTATATTTTTGGAAAAAAATTCAATTAACGGTTTTTTTTATAAATCAAAAAAAACTGAAAAAAAAATTTGTCGCTTCGAAAATTTTACGACTAAAATATGATTTCATCTCCAAAACAATTTTGTGCAACGAAGAATAATGTTTTTGATATCTGATAAAATTTTGAGAAAAATCGAATTGACAGTTTTTTTACAAAAAATAATAACCTAAAAAAAAATAAAAAAAAAGTTGGTAAAAATTGAGTTTTGACTCAAATATCTTTTCAAGACTTTGAGATATTGGCTTTAAACTACTTTTATCTTTCAAAAAATATTGTTTTCAACTTTCAGTAAAATTTTGAAAAAAATTGAATTGATAGTTTTCTTACAAAAAATTAAAAACCGAAAAAAAAAATTAACAAAAGTTGGTAAAAATTGATTTTCGACTTAAATATCTTTTCAAAAATTTGAGATTATGGCTTCTAACTAATTTTAACTTATAAGAAATATTGTTTTCAACATTAGGAAAAATTTTGAGAAAAATCGAATTGACAGTTTTTTTACAAAAAATAAAAACCTAAACAAAAAAATTAATAAAAGTTGGTAAAAATTGATTTTCGATTTAAATAGCTTTTCAAAAATTAAAAATATTGGCTTCAAACTTATTTTATTTCACAGAAAATATTGTTTTTTATATTCAGTAATTTTTTTATAAAAATCCAACAGTCCGTTTTTTCATAAAAAAAATAAAATCTACAAAAAATAGAACGCAAATTTGGCAAGAATTGATACATTTAGACAAACTTTTAAGCAAGACAAATCGATAGACGAGATGGGAAGTTATCAGTGTGGGTCGCATCCCAGCCTCTTTTTTAACTTCCCATAGGAAGTTATTGTAATGGGTCCGATTTGACAAATTGAAAATTTTGACATTTCTCGACGTTTCAAGGTCCCTAGAGTCGAAATAAAAGATTTTTAGAAAGATGTCTGTGCGTGTGTGTGTACGTACGTCTGTACGTCCGTACGTCCGTACGTCCGTACGTTCGCGACGTTTTTTTCGTCGTCCATAGCTCAAGAACCAGAAGAGATATCGACTTCAAATAAATTTTGTTATACAGATAATAAGGCAGAAAGATGCAGAAAGGGCTCTCAAGAAAATTGCGTGGGTGGTTTTTTTACCATAGCAGTTTAAAAAAAAGGTGAAAATTTTGGTTAACCCTAAATATCTCATGAACCAATAAAGCTAGAGACTTGAATTAAATTTTATCTTATATATTGTAACGTGATACAAAACAATTATATTTTTGGAAAAAAAATCAATTAACGGTTTTTTTTATAAATCAAAAAAACTGAAAAAAAAAATTTGTCACCTCGAAAATTTTACGACTAAAATATGATTTCATCTCCAAAACAATTTTGTGCAACGAAGAATAATGTTTTTGACATCTGATAAAATTTTGAGAAAAATCGAATTGACAGTTTTTTTACAAAAAATAATAATCTAAAAAAAAAATAAAAAAAAGTTGGTAAAAATTGAGTTTTGACTCAAATATCTTTTCAAAATTTTGAGATATTGGCTTTAAACTACTTTTATCTTTCAAAAAATATTGGTTTCAACATTCAGTAAAATTTTGAAAAAAATAGAATTGACAGTTTTTTTACAAAAAATTAAAAACCGAAAAAAAAAATTAACAAAAGCTGGTAAAAATTGATTTTCGACTTAAATATTTTTTCAAAAATTTGAGATTATGGCTTCTAACTAATTTAAGCTTATAAGAAATATTGTTTTCAACAGTAGGAAAAATTTTGAGAAAAATCGAATTGACAGTTTTTTACAAAAAATAATAACCTAAAAAAAAAATTAAAAAAAAGTTGGTAAAAATTGAGATTTGACTCAAATATCTTTTCAAGACTTTGAGATATTGGCTTTAAACTACTTTTATCTTTCAAAAAATATTGTTTTCAACATTCTGTAATATTTTGAAAAAAAAATAGAATTGACAGTTTTTTTACAAAAAATTAAAAACCGACAAAAAAATTTAACAAAAGTAGGTAAAAATTGATTTTCGACTTAAATATCTTTTCAAAAATTTGAGATTATGGCTTCTTACTAATTTTAACTTATAAGAAATATTGTTTTCAACATTAGGACAAATTTTGAGAAAAATCGAATTGACAGTTTTTTTACAAAAAATAAAAACCTAAACAAAAAAATTAATAAAAGTTGGTAAAAATTGATTTTCGGCTCAAATAGCTTTTCAAAAATTAAAAATATTGGATTCAAACTTATTTTATTTCACAGAAAATATTGTTTTTTATATTCAATAATTTTTTTATAAAAATCCAACAGTCCGTTTTTTCATAAAAAAAAATAAAATCTACAAAAAATAGAACGCAAATTTGGTAAGAATTGATACATTTAGACAAACTTTTAAGCAAGACAAATCGATAGACGGGATGGGAAGTTATCAGTGTGGGTCGCATCCCAGCCTCTTTTTAATTTTAAAATCGACCCGCCTTTAATGGAAAACCATGTCTCTCATTTCTAGAACACAATTCATGGCCGTCATAACGTTATTCAAACGAAAAGGCTCTAGAGTTTGTACAAAAGAGAAGATTTAATGCAATTGCAATGGAGTTCTTGGGAAATGCTTAATACATTTTCTTAAGGAAATATTCTTTTGATGTTTCTAACACTTAACCATGTGTTTTAACAATTAGGAAAATATAAAAAAAGTACCTTAAGACCGTTCGGTTCGTCGTAGTCGATCGTTACTCCATCAAACATGGTGAGCTTTGTATTTGACTTTTGCCAAGGATCCGTATGTGTGTCTGGTGGCATAAAACCAAGACCAATCCCAAGACCATGGATATGGAATTCCTTTGCAATTTATAAATTACCCGAGAGTCTAAAGCATGAGTGAGTCAAGTAAAGGGTCGTATATATACGATATTTATCTACCTTTGATGTTTGTCTTGGGGAATGTACTGTGCATTCTGCCTGCACTCTTTTCCTTTATGTACGTAACATAACGTATTTGCAATTATATGTATAAGGTATTAATGTACCCCATTAGGTTATGGTCAGCATAAGTAAGCAAAACTCATACATATTACTCGCTCTTTGAATCGATGGAAGCAAATAGTTCGCCACTTTCGTTTTGGTTTCCGTTTGGTTTTCTTTCTTTTCTTTTCTTTTCTTTTCTTTTCTTTTCTTTTCTTTTGCTCTTGATTTTTCTTATTTTTTTGTTTTTGCTCAGAATTCTTTTCCATACTCGATCTCGATGATGTAAATGGAAAAAGGAGAGAAAGAGTGGCATTGGATGGGTTGATGTGCGGTGTAGTTAAGGAAAAGCCACTGGCATCTTCAAACGGAAGCGCATATAATGCTATATAGCAATGGCTGAACTGAACATACAAATGAACGACACACTGATAAGCGACGACCGACAACGGACAACGGACAGACGGACGGACGTTGAATGGTATTTATTTTCACATCCTCAAAAACAAATATCCTGTATTGCCGTGAGCCAGATGTGTAGCAATATACATAGTATGTATAATATAAAGTCCTTGTTTGGACGATGAACCAGCTGCTCATACACATACACACACACACACACATGCATACCAACATGGTGTACAAGTATGTTTGTAAAGGACGAAGAAACTAAAGTGCTCAAATAGATACTCTTGGACAGTTGGCAATTAACTATGTTGTCCGTATTGCGGGATTTCGTGAAACATTGCAGTTATCTTTGTGATACGTGTAGAATTTGAACACTATGCGGCTTTGTTAGCAGTCAGGTTTCTAAACTAACAGATGTGTAGCAAATTTTTGATGAAATGTTGACGTAAAAATGGTAGTGGTTGTGGTTCTTATTTTCTTTTGGTTTATTGACACACAGAAGAACAAGGAAAATGCTTTTGACACAAAACAAAAAAAAATGATGAAAGTGATGTTTTCTTTATTGGGATGCATGTAGGTGCCTTATTGTAGAAGTTTAGCATGCGGTTGGGTCTTAAAAGCTAAAAGGTCTTGAATTGACAAATACTAACCTTTAAAACCACCACAGTTGAACTTAATAATTTTTAGTTCACCTTGATTAAAATGTTCAACTTAGTGGTCTTGATTTGTTCTATACAGAGAAAAACTTAAATGTTTCTTAATAAGTTTTTCAGGTTCAAATTTTGTAAAATACCTTGATATATGCAAATTTAAATCATTAGAATTATTTCCGCGTAAAGCATTACTTCCATAAAAGGTTCCTCTAACCTTTTACCTTTGCAACTTATTGTATAACAAGTCTGACGGCGAAATTTAATGAAACCTAAGTTGAGAACATAAGAGCTTAATATAAGAGTTTCACTTTTACGGGCACCTGAGAAATACCCGCTAAAAAATTAGTATTGGGGGTTTTATTTTTTCATGGAAACTGCGGGTCTAATAGAAATTTCTTTTTGTAAATGCTATAAAATAAAACCAATAAAAATTGTGCTTTTCCTATAAGATGTTTCCATTAAATAAATAATTAAATAACGATCTTTTTAGCTTATTTTGAAGGCTATCAAGCTGTCATCTTTTGACATTTGAAAAGAAAATATCATGGTATTAATGAAAACGAAACGATATACTTCTCGAAAACACATTGAAATTTTTAATTAATTCATTTCAAAAACGACACAGGTCATTGTGAGGACGTGAAGCAATTTCTTCTCGACTCATACAAGGATTAATATTGCCATATCTAAGCTAAAGTCTAACAAAGCTGCTCTTAAAAGCAGCTGGAGGTCATTTGGTTTGGAGCATACACCAACTTATTTCTTTGACCGGAAAAAAGCATGTCCGATGAATGGCACCTCAGTAATTAATACTGAATTAAAGAGACCCTCTAAACTGCATCAACTATCGAGGAATTAGTGTCCTCAACATCGCATACAAAATCTTGTATGTGAAAGTGTGAAGCTCATTATCAACAACCTGATTGGTCCAGGGTGGCTTTTTACCAGCAAAGTCCATATTAGATCAAATATTCACATTACGACAGATCCTGGAAAAAACGCAACAACATCAAATTGACATCCACCATCACATATGACAGCATCTACAGGGGCGAACTGTATAGAGCAATGTCTACATTTGGCATCCCTACCAAACTCGTCCGTTTGTGCAGGATGAGCATGGAGAATTCGCGCTGTTCGATAAAATATTTAAACCTAACCTTTTGATATCGAAAAAAGACTGTAGACAAGGTTAAAAGCTGTCATGTAGTTTCTGTAACATCGTCCTTGAAAAAATAGTGCAGAGCTCCCACGTCAACACTAGAGGCAGCATCTTTAAAAAGTGTGTCCAAATACTTGCATATGCTGATCACATTGACATATAGGCAGAACTCAAGGCTTTTGTGAGTATTAGGACAGATGATGCAAAAATGTGCGTATCGGTTATTGAGGGCAAAACAAAGTACATCCTGTCATCGAAAAAGGACCTCCAACACCGACTTCTCGGTCAAAACGTCATCATCGACAGACGTATTTTGAAGTATATAAGTACTTTAAAGTAAAGTAAGTAAACCGACAGACGTACTTTAAAGTAGTTAAGGACTTAAGGCTATTTCTGTTTTTATTTTTAAGTAGTATTTTTAAGTAGTAAAGCCTTCTCTAGAGCAACCAAAGTATAGCCATATAGGATCCTTATCATCCCCGTCCTGCTATACGGAGCAGAATTTATGACTATGGAAAAAGCGGACAAAAGCAACTTTGGTCATTTCGAGCGAAAAGTTATTCACGTGATCTACGGTTCCATATGCAAAGAAGGTGAATTGATGAGAAGATAGAACGTCGAGCTGTAGGGGCTGTGTAGTGTACAGCCCACACAATGGCGGATCCAGGGGGGGGGGGGGGGTCGTAGGGGTCATGTCATATGAGCCATAAAGCTTATACTGTTAAGTTGTATAAGTAAAGATTTCATCTATAGATTTATTAGTAACTAGCTTTTTTTGAATAGTACTATGAAAAAACCTGAGCTGTACTTTTTTGTACGTATGTTTGAATTGTGCCGAGATGGGTCATAGGTTAGGCTAGGTTAGGTTAATACATTCATTTTAAGAAGAAGATAGGTTACTGCAATACATTTGTATACCTATACGACGTTTTTTGTTTTTCCTTCCTTGGCCAGAACGTAAAGATTTTGTGGGTTTGAGACTCGTGAGCACGCTATATGTATATAATTGTCCATGGGAAAAACAGTTTTTTTTTTCCAAATTTACACATGCAACTTTCAGCGTTTGCCGCCGAGCTTTGTTTATTGTTATTGCAAATGCTGCTTTCAGATAAAACTGCACTCTTTTAAACTGAAACGGCAAATCGGTTGGAATTATCAGAATGCGGGGAATTAAATCATTTTTTCCTTTTGCTATCCAGTCATGATTATAGCTTTTATAATATTTCGTCCTAGGTGAGTAACCTGTAGCCGTGTACCATTACATAACTTTGATGCGTCAAGATTTCTCATTAACAGGACTGGAACACCAACCTTCAATCTCAACTTATGAGAAGGGTTGGGAATGCGTTGTTTTCCCACACCAATTTTATCCAAATATTATTCAAATATTTACTAATTTAGGAGTGAAAGCGATCAGATTCCCCGGAAAGTAATTTTCCCCATGGGAATGCGTTGTTTAAAAGTCAAAAGTAACTCATGTCCTTTCATAATTCTCAAACTATCTCCTTACCAAATTTTATTTAAATCTGTTCAGTAGTTTAGGTGTAAAAAAGGTCGGCCCATCTGAATTTTCCCATGGAAATGCGGCATTTTCCCGGGATAAAAAGTAGCCTATGTCCTTTCTCGGGCATCAAAATATCTCCATACCAAATTTCATGCAAATTGGTTCATAAGTTTA
Source organism: Eupeodes latifasciatus (assembly GCA_920104205.1). NCBI lineage: Eukaryota > Metazoa > Arthropoda > Insecta > Diptera > Syrphidae > Eupeodes > Eupeodes latifasciatus. The sequence continues at coordinate 40,939,365 of OV049925.1, read as the reverse complement.
GGCGTGATTGAGTAACAGACAGACAGACAGAGTTATTTTCGGATTTATAATATTAGTATAGATTTAACGACATTCACCAAAAAGTGGTTTGCTGTCAAAAACAACTAACATTTTTGTTCTCACTCAATTTAGAATTTAAAAAAAACTTTAGTAGGTAATGCTTTAAATCTTCTACCTGAGCGTCGAACTTGTCGAGTTGTAGAAGCTGAGTAAGGGCAATGATTCTCGGGAATTATTTCCCCAGAAGAGTCCTGAAACCAAAGGTCGCTCGCCCCCTCCCCTTCCCAATCCTTTACCCCCACCTCCGTCAGCTCTGTGATATTATGCTGGCTGACGTCTCCTTATCCCCTGACTGTATGGTATATAACTGTCTGTCAATGCCTAGTTTCCTTCCTGGGACGCTTATGGCTTAATTGCTGTTCGTCTCTCCTTTTCCAAAACATATCCTTCCCTTAAACTTCCCAATTGGGCTGGATCTAAGGTGTTATACGACCCGTGCCGATGATCGGCCAGGCTGAGGGCCCAATTAAAAAACTAGCTCAGTCGCTAACGGAGTATCCGGATACCTGGCGACCTCCGGATTAACTAGCCTTATCTGTATACACGGATCTCTGTACAGATGGACCACCCCTTATCCGCTACTCGTGGGATTCAAAATGAACTTTCTTAAAACAAAACAAACAAAACAAAAACAAAATCAAAAGACCGAACCGGCCAGCAGTACGACGGCAAAGTTGTCTGCTGTTCATCCCTCTTCCACTGGTGCCGACAAGGCTGTGGACACTCACAGCCCTGTTGTCGCCAGTGGAATATCGGACAAACAGGTAACATCACCTTCTTCCTGTAGTGAGGCAGTTGTGAAGAACGGCTCCTCTACTACCACAGAGAGTAAACCTCTCAACTCTTCTACACCGCGAGTCGGAGGTAGTAGGGCTATGGTGCCAGGTCCTTCTACCTCCAAAGCAAATAATCCCAAAGAAGGTCCTGGGGGAGATGGGCGTAAGCTCAGACCCTCCAAGGCCTACTACAGGGACATGCGTAATGCTAAGAGGATTCTCCAGACGTTTGGTGAACAACTAGGCGCTGGAGGAAACTCTCAGCATGACGCCAAGATAAAATGGGCCAAGAATTGTATGGCCAAAAATAATTTGAAGACCAGCCAAGACTCAACGTCGAAGCGACAAAGGTCTATGGAAGGTAGTGTTTCACTACCTAAACGCCCCAAAGTGCTAAACACCAGCACTTCTCTTGACCCTCGCAAGGCAAAAATGTCCTTCAGTGACGTTCTGAAGGACAAAATGGTAGTCGCGATTATCGACAAAAGTGATGTAGATGGCACGATCTCTGCCGAGAACTGGACATTGGTCAAAGGACAGCTGGCCTTCAGTTTTGTCGAGATCATGTCTGACAATCCGGGACCACCGCCCATCACAAAAGATGGCGGCTGGCATCAGGGACACATCAAGTTGATGGTCTGTGATGATCAGAGGTCGTGCGACCTACTGACGCTGGCGGTCAGCCGACTTGGAGAGGTCTGGCCTGGTGCTAAGCTGGAGGTTGTAGCAAAGGAGGATATTCCTTGCAGACCAAGAGCTCGCATCACGGTTCCGGCCATATTCAAGGAAGCAGACCACGTATTGAAGGTAATCCGGCTCTCCAATCCAACCCTTCCTACTCACAACTGGAAGGTTGCGAAATTGGAGGATCCAAAGGGACCCTGCAAGGGTGCAATTGTAATCATCAATGCAGAGTCCCTTTCTCCTCTGGCGCAATCAAAAGGTGTGATTAGGTTTGGGTTCGATGAAATTACGCTGAGGGTCTATAAAAAAGATGGGGTCGAGGCACAAACCCTTCCCCCTCCCCCACCCACACAAGCGGAAACTGCTGCTGAGGAACCTGGTGCATCGGTCACACTTCCTTCATTGGAAGACGATGCAGCTCAGGTATCCCCAGTAACAGAGGAAGCTCCTTACACCGACCAAGGCTTTTCCGCAATGGAGGCCGAGGTCTACGACAGCGGAGATGAGGACATTCTTTTAGAATCGTCCTCTGATATGGATGACTCCGACATTACTGTGTTGGAGGCTGATCGGGAGTGCAGTAGCAAAAATGCTGCGGTTACTCCAGATTAACCTCCAACACTCTATAAAGGCTTCGGCCTCCCTTCTTCTTCGCCTATCCAGCAGCGATGAAGATATTGTCCTGATTCAAGAACCCTGGATTGTTAAATCCATTGTTCGAGGAATCAGGACTCCCAGATACTGCGTGCTGTATGCATCAGGTGAGGATGAACCCAGATCTTGCATATTAGTAAAACGCAGCCTAAATGTATATTTACTCCCTAATTTCAGCGATCGAGATATCACCGCCGCAAGTCTGGAAACAGCCAGAGGAACGTTCTGGCTGGCGTCGGCGTATCTTGGCCACGACCATCTTGGCCCTCTCCCGGGTGACACTCTGGAGAGATTGATAACTGAAGCACAAAGGCTCAACATCGGCCTCATCATCGGTAGTGACGCTAACGCCCACCATACAGTATGGGGTAGCACGGATATAAACGACAGAGGTGAGTCTCTTTTCGACTATATTCTAAACACTAACCTACTCGTAAGTAACGTTGGTAATGAGCCAACCTTTATTACTAAAAATCGACAAGAAGTTTTAGATATAACTCTTGTCTCCGACTTCATTAATAATAATATTTTGAACTGGAAGGTATCTAAAGATCACTCCTTTTCTGATCATAGATACATCCAGTTTGACTTTATAAATGAATCACCTTGCCAACCGATCTTTCGAAATCTGAAAAGAACAAATTGGCCAAAATACAAGAGAACGTTAAATAGTTTAGTAAAACCTGAACTTTTTAATACTCCCTCCAACATTGAAGATCTTGACGACAAAGTCAATAATCTAACATTAGCCCTAAACAAAGCTCTAGACACTGCATGCCCTCTAATACAAGTAAGAGGTAAAAAGAAGCCACACTGGTGGAACTCAGGGCTGGATCCACTTCGAAAAGAATGCAGAAAACTCTTTAACAGAGCGAAAGCTTCTAGAGACATGTCAGACTGGGATTCATATAAAGAATCACTGAAGATTTATAAAAAAGAACTGAGGAAAACCAAACGATCGTCTTGGAGAAACTTCTGTAGTAACGTTGAAGATTGCTCCGAAGCATCCAGGCTGCGCAAAATCCTCTCCAAAAATCCAATCATGCCAAGCTGCTTGAAAAACGCCTCTGGCCTCTGGACCAATTCAAGCGAAGAATCGCTCAACTTGCTACTAGACGTTCACTTTCCTGGTAGCTCTAATATTATTAATAACATTGCACCTAATAATGGTGACAATATATTACATCCCCCACAAGGTCTAGTCACTAGGGAAAAACTCAAATGGGCTATTAACAGCTTTAAGCCATATAAATCTGCTGGTCCGGATGGTGTAATTCCAGCCGAACTGCAAGAAAATGCAATTTTTCTAATACCCATCCTAGAAAACATATTCAAGGGATGCCTTAAATTGGCATACATCCCGATGTCTTGGAGACAAGTTAAAGTTGTTTTTATTCCAAAAGCCGGAAAATCCAGCCACGTTAACCCTAAAGACCTAAGACCTATCAGCTTATCATCATTCCTTCTCAAAACTTTTGAACGTTTGATCGATATCCACCTAAGGGCAAGTATTGATAAGTCCCTCCTTTCAAAGGCTCAACACGCCTACAACAAAGGGAAATCAGTTGAAACGGTTCTGCACAGTATAGTACGTACAATCGAATATTCCCTCCATCATAAAGAGTACACCTTAGTTGCCTTCTTAGATATAGAAGGTGCATTTAACAATGTCGACACATCTGCAATTGCACGTGTATTGACATCTCTGAAGGTAGATAAGTCGATCAGCGAATTGATTAATCAAATGCTGATAAGCAGGATTATCAATTCAAAACTGGGCGATTTTACTACACAAAGGGGTGTCAGTAGAGGTACGCCACAAGGTGGTGTCCTATCCCCTCTCCTCTGGAACTTAGTAACAAATGAATTACTAATTACTCTAGAAAGAGAGGGATACAGAGTGTTTGCCTATGCGGACGATGTTGCTATTGCGGTAACGGGTAAACACCCCAATATACTAAAGGACCTCTTACAAAACGCTTTAAATAAGCTCACCAGATGGGCTAATCGGTGTGGACTAGGCGTTAACCCACAAAAAACCGACCTTGTCCTCTTCACAAGGAAATACAAAGTCCCACACATTGACCCTCCCCTCATAAACGGTGTACCACTTAAATTCTCTGATCAAGCAAAATACTTGGGTCTCATTTTAGATAAGAAATTAAGTTGGAAACCTAATATTCAAGAGAGAATAAACAAGGCCACAGTAGCCCTGTTCTCCTGTAAAAAGGCCATTGGTAATAAATGGGGCCTACAGCCCCGTATTACACACTGGCTATACATCTCGGTCATAAGACCGATCCTTACTTATGGAGTAGCGGTATGGTGGACGGCGCTAGATACAGCGACAAATCGCGATAAACTCAGCAAAGTCCAACGAACAGCCTGCCTGTGTATGGGAGGAGCACTTCGCTCCACCCCCTCCGCCTCACTAGATGTTCTGTTCCATCTAATACCGCTGGACATTTTCAGCAAGCAAACGGCCGCTAATACTGCCATACGGCTTCAGGCCTCCTCTCTGTGGATCAATAATGGAATTGGCCACACCACTATTTTGAACTCGTTCAGAACTATAAACAGTAATATTGATTACACCATACCCCATCCTCAGTTTAATAACTATAGCTTCAAAGTGACTATACCTCCCAGGTCTTCTTGGGAGAATACATCATTTTTGAACGATGGTCCTATAAACTTCTATACAGACGGATCAAAAACGGAGGATGGGGTTGGTGGAGGCGTATACTCAGATAGACTTAACTTAAGTGTTTCCTTTCGTCTACCCGATCATTGTAGCGTGTTCCAAGCTGAAATCCTGGTTATAAAAGAAGTCCTATCCTGGCTTAGAGAAAACGTTATATCATCTAATGATATACGCATCTTCTCGGATAGCCAAGCCGCGTTAAAGTCCCTAGACTCTGTCTCCACAAACTCACTAACAGCCCTAAATTGTCGATCATCTCTTACGGAGATGGCTACACAGTTCAACATTCACCTTCTCTGGGTGCCGGGCCATAGAGACATTCCAGGAAATTGCAAAGCTGACGAACTTGCAAAAAGCGGAACAACTTTACCTCTGCTGGCTCATAATGCTAACATAGGTATCCCTCTAGCTACATGTAAACTTATGCTAAAGCAAGATACCATAGAGAAAACAAACCTCAGGTGGAATAACACCACCACCTGTGTCGCAACAAAACTAATTTGGCCTATTCTTAGTGCCAGGCGCTCAAAACAATTAATCTCTCTGAGTAGATTGCACATTAGCTACGTTATAGGTGTCCTGACTGGGCACTGCTTAATAGGAAGGCATGCTATTCGACTTGGAGCGCCTGCAAATGATTTTTGTAGGAGTTGCATGGACGAAGAAGAAGAAGAGACAATCTCTCATCTTCTGTGCACATGCCCTGCCTTATCACACAGACGTAGAATCCACCTTGGAGACTACTACTTTAACGATACCAGCGATCTAAAAAATTCAGACATTAGTTGTCTCCTACGCTTCATTCGAAGCTCCAATTGGTTCAACGAGTTAAGCTGATTAACTGATCCATGTGGTATCACAATGGACCATACTTTGGTCTAAGTGTGTTGGATGCCCCAACCAACAGCCACTTTAACCTAACCTAACCTAACCTAATGCTTTAAATTATTTTCATGAAAATTGTTTCTAGAAACAGAGCAAATATTCAGGTTCTTAAGAAGAAACCTTGAATACGAGATCATCAATTTTATATTAAGTTGCCTTTAAATTCCTTAAACTATTATTACAATTTTATTATTACATTTTTTTGACACACATAAATAGTGATTATTGAAGTGATTTTTATTTGCGACCTATAGGAACTATTTGGTATAATTTGCATTAGTAAACAATTTCAAACTAGAGCTTTTAATCAAATATGACATTACGACGGTAGAGAAGTCAAAAAAGTGGGTACGCCGATTCCGTCCGTTCTGTCTGTAATTTGGCTTCTTTCTACAAGAAAAACATAATTTTGGTATTGCTCCAGAAGTGTACCCCTCAAGTTTTTAAGTTTTCTCAAGGACTAATGGACCGATTTCAATAATCTTCTCTTTCTGTGCAAGCTCTTTTTGATGATCAAATGATCAAATTGATGATGATTTTTTATGATCAAAAATGTATTTTTTTTATTTCAAAAAAAAATATTAATTTTGTTTGACGAAATTTAAATGTAAAATGTACATATATTTATAAGCTTTTTATTTAGTGCTTACTAAAAATATTTTTAAGACAAAATTTAAAATTTAAAGTGATTTTCGAAAAAAAATAAGTTAATCTAGATTTTTTGAGAAATAAAATGGCATTTAAGTTTTTGAGAAAAATTTATTTTGCAGGTACATTTTTAAATCTTAAAATATAGGGAATATTTTTAAACAGACTTTTAGAAGAAATAAGCAAGTTCTAGCGACCCAGTCGTGCATTTTATTTATTTCAAAATTGGTTTTCTGTTGAATTCAAAAGATCTTAAAAAATTAAATAAATCTACACGAATTTCAATAATACAAATGTCCAAAAAAATCAAGTGACACTTTTGTTAAACTAATGGCTAATTGAAAAACATAATAAACAGGTCCTATCTATTAATATACAAGCTTTGAATATCTTGAAGTGAAAAGAGTTTCTGAAACGTGTAATTTGTGAGTGCCACACAAACGATTCTTCCCAACTTATTTGTTTACCTTGATTTGTTTTAATTTAATTTTTTTGAGAAATTATGTACTTAAAAACACCTATTTCCTTAAATTCAAGAACCAAAAATTTTTCTCTCTAAAAATGTTTAAGTTTTGTTGACCTCTTTAAGATCAAAATACGAGTAAGCAGACTGACAGCGATAGTAATAATATAGACTCCCAAAAATTGAGTTCGAAAAAACTTCGTCAAAAAAGCCCGACATTTCTTCATATCAGATCCTCTCTCATTTTTTGGATTTTTAAATTTTTAAGCGTTCTTAGCATAAATAGAAATGGATACAAGAAAAGTATATTTTATTTTTGGAAAAAAAGCTACGTTTCAAAACAGTTTCTTACATTTCTGCGTGAAATGCACCAAAAACCCCTTAAACTATTGTGTTTTAGCTCTTGAATATGTCATATTTAGAAAACATTTGGAATCTAGAAATCTTTCATATGTAGAGAGTCATCCAAATTAAATAGTTAGACCATACTTTGCTGGACAACAGTGTTCTAAAATAATTTGATAACTAAAGTTATCATTTTAGCAATTGAAATGTGTAAAGGTTAGGTTAATATACTCGTACACATTATGTTATTTAAATTTTGTTAGCCTCCTTTACAAAACATTAAAGAACATTTTTTAGGGTTGATTAAAAACTCATCTAAGTGTGTGACCCCTCCCCCACCACTGATGAAAAGTCTGGATCCGCCCTTGAGCCCACATAGACTTAGTTTGAGGGTCCAACGATTGCGATAGCTTGTTCACGTAGAGCACATGAAAACCAATGCTCAGGAATGGAAAATTCTTCGGATTTTCTTCGAGAAATCATTTTCAGTGAGTCTCCGTTTCAACTTTGCAAGAAAACTTTCCAGACCGTGTTATTTTACTATTTGCCACCGAGATTTTGTGTAGACTCGTGCCATAGAGATTTTTTTTTGCCTGGAACCTCGTGAAAGCTAGGGCCTTTGCCAATACTCCAGAATTAATTGAACGACTTTGACATGTATCTCGCAAAGCTATCTAGGGCAAAGACAGCAAGTTATGTGAGAAATAGCTATTGAAAATGGCATGAAAAGAATATATAGTTCTGGAACCGTGATGTGGTGGCTATTTGGCTGATATCTACTTCTGATATTAATGGAATACCGTCTTTTTTACAATGAAATAACCATTAACTGATTTTTCTTAAAAATTAATCATTTTTGGTATATATCCAACTGAAACCTGCTATTTGAAAACCCTTCAAAACAAATACGACATTGAAAAGCTTGTATAAAGTTCAACTGTTTGTGACTCAAGTATTTGATAACAATATTAAAAAATATGGTTGGCGCTACTACAATATTTTCTGTGTGTGACAAATACCAGCCTCTGGATTGTAAAACGTAACTGTAAATTTATTAATATTTGAAATGTGGCGGAATACCTGCATTTTTCAAGTCACTAAGGGTCAAATGTTTCTACTGATAACTGATCCGTAAATCATCTGACGTTAAAAATATAACCGTAATAAATTGTTTTTAATTTTTACATCACAGTTTTAAAATTTAAAAATATTTTCCTATGAATGTATTATCATTTCAAGAAGCTTTCAAAAATCAAAACTCTCATAATTTTTTATTTGAATGCATTTTCCTACTCATCCGTGTCTCATATTACATTGGAATCTATGTAAAAAATTCTATCTCAACTTATTTGATATGAAATGTCTAATTCGGGGAAATTCCAATTAATATCTCTACAAAATTCTTTTGACCATATTTGCATTTAATCCAGTAGATGCATAAAAGTTCTTTAAAATATTATCTCAGTTCCATATAACATTAATTTTATGTGTTCCCTATGGGCACAATGCCCAGTGTGTCGAAAGGAGAAGCTCATTCATTTCTATATCCTATAAAATCGACTCGAAATGGATTCAACATGCAAAACAAACTTGTATACCTACCGAAATGACTGAACCCTATATATATAAAAGACATACTATCACTGCTTAATCGCCAGAATTTCCACCAATCCTCATCAGCCTCGCACCCTGTAGTCATATTTGTTTAAACTTTTCCAATAACGCAGCCGACATTCAGGGCATCACATAACTATGCCCATTGCCTATACATACCCATAACTGTACAACACTACAGTACATCATATACAATACATATGTAGCTGCTAGGCCTAAAAATCCAAAAACACATGCCCGCTGCCCGCACATGTCCACTCAAAAACTCGCCCCACACTCGAAAAAGCTTTACATTATTCACCAGAAGTAAACCGAAAAAAGTAAAAATAGTTTTGATTCTGACTCTTCGTTCTCGTTCTCGTTTTCGTCCTTGCGTGCCTTTTGCCTCATCGTCCTGCTCGGAAGCGAATCGTTTCCAATCGAATGCGATTAATTGGAATCCGCATATCAATCTCGCTCGGGCACACATAATACACAGTCGTCCTTAGCGTCCCTTTGCTCCCCCTCTCCCCCACCCCCTCAATTTATCCCTATCCCGCCCACAATCAGGAAATAAAATATCATTCGTATTTGCTTTGCAGCACAGCAAAGATAAATATGAACAACAGCTTCGTGTTTATGCCGCTCCTGCCAGTCCTGCCACTTCCGCCCGCTCCCTTCGCTTTATGATTGTGTACCTTGTATGTATATGTGTGTTCGCAGCTTCGGCTTCGGCTTTGGCTTTGGCTTCTGCTGCCAACAAACAATTACAACAACAATAAATTGTTCTTCTGTTGATGTCGTTTGCTGTTGTTTTTTATTACAGTTATGGGTGCTACACTATAAATGCTCCTTCAATGGAATAGGAATCCTGGCAGGATTCTGTGAATGCGCTCGAATGCCTGCATTTGGGTACATTCAATTGATGATTACTATATACCTACATATTGCGCCGAAGGGTTTGAGGTTGAATTCAAAAATTCAAAGGCTTTGTTGGAGAGGCGGTCCAGGAGTAATCTATATGGTGATGGTGATGGCATAACATAAGCCTGTACCCACATCGTATGAGATATGGCATGGTAAAGCGTGGAATAGGGCATTGTTGACCCTTTATAGATGGGAACTTGGCTTCACACCAAACCAACGTGCACCACCCGCCAAATGCCACCCATCAAACGCCACCCGCCTTGCGCCACCCTCTCAAAATACTTACCTTATCGATAGCGATTCTAACAAATATCGCATGCAGAAATCTAACCAACCAATCCTTCTCATCCCTTCCTCCGCTTGTAAAACATTCTATATTGGTCGTATCTTCTATAGGTATTGTTTATTTCCATATCGCGCGTTTTACCTACATATATTGAAAATATTGAAAACGCTGATCGATTAATCCGATTAGAGGATGTTGCACACATTATTTGTGTACCGATTAAAGTTTTGAAATTGGGATCACAATCGGATTCAGATGTTATAATTGTTGTTGTTGTTGTTATTGGTGCACCTATTATACTGTTTAGCTTATGAGAGGTTTGAGTATGAGGTAATGAGCCAATAAATTGAATTTGCCTTGCCTTGCATTTATACCTATGTCCTGTACATGTATTGTACATACTTCGCATTTGTTCAAAAACATGCGTACATAACATACACATAAACATATTATAGGTGCGTGGTACATGTGTATCTACATGAAGCAAACAAGATTCAGTGGGATTAGTGAATTATTGACGTGGTGACACCGTATCCTAGATAATGTGGTGCGTGTCCTTGTTTAAGGGATTTAGTTTAACTGAGCTTCATTTAATGCGCTACATCAGCTCTTAAGTGAGACAAATGCCGGAAAGAACGATTGCATCTATAAGTTTAAGCAATGAAAATAATAAATAATAATTAAAAGTTTTTAAAGGTTATCTAGGCTCATTTCTCAATGTTATGAGATGATTTTGAGAGTTTTGGGTCAACATAAGATGATTTCTCCATTTTTAACGATTTTATTTATGAGATATGTAAAATATAATATCAATAAATTGGCCCGTTGTTTAATGTGTGGTTGCACTTAGAAAAATTTGTTTCTCAATATCGAGCTTTCAAAAGATTCTTATGTCTTAAATTCTTACATAAAATGTTTTACTAGATAAGAAGTTATTTTCTTAATAAGGAACAAATGGAATCAAAATAGGTATCAAATTATTTTAGTCAAGATATTAGAAACTTGAAATTAATATCCTGCATTTTTTTTTCTTTCAGACTTCTTATGAAATAAGGTTCATCTAGTCCAAAAAAGATATTTAAATACATATTTTTTTAAGATCTTAAAATGACATGATATATTTACATTCATTATATATTCTTACGTTTTATAAATATTAGAAGGTATATATCGCTTTTCCAGAAACTTTTTTTTGTTTCCAAAAATATTGGAAAAATCTGAAAATCAGTAAGTTTTTTTAGTATCTAAGCATAACAAAAATTGATACTGATTCAAAGGCATATATAAATACAACCAACTTGTGTGAACCATTCTAAAATTGCTTCAAAAAATATATCCACATACCATTATAAAATCTTACTACGTTATTGAAAACAGAACGAACTAAATAATATTTTTGGGAATTCATCAAATTGCTGGTATGCGACCCACACTGCAAACTTCCCATTCGTTCCCGTCTTTCAATATTTCTAAAATCTTAACAGAATATTAATTACAACATTTCAAGCAAAGAAAACAAAACCAAAGTCAATACGTTTCTTTGTTCTGAAGATAGTATAGTCGAAAACTATTTCTTTACAGTTTTTTGTTGTTTTTGTAAGTTTTCGTGTGTTGTAAAAAAGCTGTCAATTGGATTTTTCTAGAAATAATAATTAAAAGTTAACAATAATATTCTCCATATTATAAAATAAGTTCAATTTTATTATTTCTTTTCTGTTCATATTTAAGTTGAAAAACAATGTTTAGCAATTTTTAGTAGTGTGGATTCTAAGACTTTCCGCGCTGGAGCATTGGTTTCCATGCACTCTGCGTGACCCAATCATCTCAGTCGTTGGACTTTTACCTTTCTGGCAAAGTCTACGTCGCTATACAGCTCGTACAGCTCGTACAGTTTTTCGTTCCATCTTTTCCTCCACTCCCCTTCTATGCATACGGGACCGTAGATCACACGAAGAAGTTTTCCCTCGAAACGACCCAAGGTGCTCTCAGCGCTTGTTTTGTTTTCTGTGTTCATAGCGGAGCATAGGTAGACGAAGTCCTTAACTACCTCAAAGTTACGTCAGTCGGTGTTGTAAGTCCTTTCTTGACCCCATTTTTGCCGCCACTACCTCAATACTCACAAAATCCAAATTGACATCACGCTGAGTTCTTCCGATTATGTCAATGTCATCAGCATACGCTAGTAATTGGACAGACTTTTGAAAGATAATGCTTCTAGTGTTGACGTGGGAGCTCTTCACTAGTTTTTCAAGTACAATGTTAAAAAATCACATGACAACGCATCACCTTTTTTGACATCGAAAGGTTCTGTTAAATTGTTTCCAACCTTTATGGAGCATCGTGAATTCTACATGGTCATCATGCACAAACGGATGAGTTTGGCAGGGATTCAATAACTAGACATGGCTCTATACAGCTCATTTCTGTAAATGCTCTCATATGCGGCCTTCAAATCGATGAAAAGATTGTGTTTGTCAATTTAATGCTCTTGGGTTTTTCCAGGACCTGCGTTAATGTGAATATTTGATCAACTGTGGACTTTCCTGGTCTAAAAATACATTGATCAGGACGTATCAGTTTGTTGACGATGTGATTTAGACGTTCACATATTACGGCAGAGAAGATTTTGTAAGCGATGTTTAGTAGACTGATGCCTCTATAGGTGGTGCATTTAAGAGGGTCTCCTTTTTTCAAAAATCGGGCAAACAATACTGAGGTTCCATTCATCGGGCACGCTTTCTTCTGACCATATCTTACAGATAAGTTAGTGCATGCTCCTAACCAACTTATCTCCAGCTGCTTTGAAGAGCTCGGCATTCAAGCCATCTGCCCCAGCGGCTTTGTTAGACTTCAGCTTAGATATGGCAATCTTTACTTCGTCTGAGTCGGGATGACGGGACATTTTATAATATACGTATAAAATTCATCTGTATATTAATCTAATCACTAGCATTAATGGTTTGAGAGATGCCCTCAGTTTTTTTGAAACTCCTTTCTACATATTTTGTAAGACATACTTTATTTGAAGTCGATATATTTTCTACCCCTTGTTATATAAACTTTCAAAAAACTTTTTATTTAAACTGAAATGAGCTTGAAATGCGAGAAGGTCAGGACCGATTTCAATAACTTCCTATGGAAATTTACAAAGTTAGAGATGCGAGCTTTCTCAAATTTGCCGTTCGGATTCGGCTTAAAACTGTAGACCCCTTCCATCCCTGACAACAGTACTCGCACACAGGAATGGTTGAGAGTTGTAAGTCACTAGGCCCTAGTTCTCAAACGGACTGTTGCGCCACCCAATTTATTTATTTAGAGATGCGAGCTACACTGATTGCATTGCTTTGGTGCATTTAAAAACTAGTTCCTGATAATTCCTTAATGATCAAAAATATAGATCAATAGTTCAACACTCTTGAAAGTATAGAATCAAACATTGATTTAAAGCTGTTTTTTTTTAAAGTTGTTTGAGACATACGTAAAACAAATTCGAATCCCAGTGATGGTAGACAAATTTTTCAATTAATATGATTGAACCAAAGTCTTAATAACAAAAGAATCTAATGATCAGTTGCCAGCCGTGAAACATACCTATGTAATTCCAGCCTTGTGGTAGCACAATTAAGTTTAGTAGTAATACTGAAAGCAGTATATTTTTCTTTTCTTAAAATTGTCCAGCCAACAAGTTTTGTTGTACCGATTCGTTTCGTTTCATTTACAAAATTGGCAGTTCATTTCTTACTTAACTTTTACTTTTTTTAACTATTTTACATTTCTCGACGTTTGAGGGTCCCTAGAATCTAAATTCATAGTTCAAGTGCCGTTTTATATAATGTTAACAACAATATTACGCATACGCTTTAAGGCAGTATAATTAGTTTTTCAATGATTTATAACCTGACCAAGCTGATGTTTATGTTTGATTTGAGAACAATTAAAGTGGTGATTCTCATTGTATTAAATAAACATTTTTATCATTTTTGTGAATAAAGACATCCCCTGAAGAAGACGGCAATCACCGTCGAAACGTTGGAAAAAATCAGATGAAAGCTGTTTTCATTTAATCATCAGAAAGACCAACAAAGCCGATGAGAATCACCACTTTAATTGTTCTTAAATCAAACATAATTAGTTTTTCTCAAGATTTTTTCCGGACAAAATGAAGATTTTTTAAAGTTATTTTTTACAAAAACGCTCAACTGAATTTATCGAAATAATTAACCAGAAGTCAAAAATGACTTCTTGATAGTATACAAAATTATAATCATTAATGCAATGTCATATCTTGTTCTATTAATTTTTGAGCTGTAAAGCTGTAAAGAACATTCATTTTTTATTTAAAAATATTTCAGTACTCTTACTTTGCGATATTTGGAAAAAAGAACTAACGTAAGTCTATATTTTTATAGTCAAACAAAATTTCCACTGTTAAATTTAAATTGCTCAAACAAACAAAACAGATGGCTCGAATGCTCGACCAAGTTGGAGGTATTCAAAAAATCTGTTTAAAAATAGTACCAATATTTTAAGATTAAAAAATATGCCTGCAAAATAAGTTACTTTTCAAAAATAAAAAAAAATCGATAGTCGTTAGAGCAGTGTTTTTTAAATATATTTTTTCTTGTGACATATAGGAACTATATGGCAAGTTCTCAAGATTTTAATCAAACATACGATAGTAGAAAATAGAGAAAAAAGCTAGCTTCCGCCCGTCTGTCTGTCTTCGCCTCTACAGCCCAAACCATTGGGTCAATTAAGTTCAAACTTGAAAGTTTAGGTCTTAAGCTGACTCGCGTTAAGCAGTTTTATCTAATTTGTTTTTATATAATCAAAAATAACAGTGGACCCCATACAAATTTTTTGGTCAAAAATCGAAAATTTGAATTTTCTGAAAAACCACCCGTTAGATTTTTATTAAATTTTCTATACAATTGTTTTTTTTTTTAACTTGGCTTCTTTCAATATCAAAAATACAGTTTTGTATTGTTCCACAAAATTTGCCCCCTAGAATAATTATTTTTTTTTTTTATTTTTTCAGGAACTCATGAACCGATTACACAATCTCTCAAATTGTCTAAATAATCAAATAATAAATGATCAACAATGTAAATATTTTGGCTTTGGATTTAAAAAAAAAATATTAATAATTTTGTCAAAATTTCATATCTCGAAAACGGGTCAACATTTTTCGAACGAAAGTGAAATATAAAGTGTGTATTAATATACTCTAATTAACTGCATACCAAAAGTATTTGTAAACATACAAAGATTGAAAAATTTTATTTATACAAAAATAATTAAAAAAAAAACTTTATAACGATTTTCAAAAAAAAACAAAATCTGAAAATTTAAGGTTCTTTTGGGAAATCAAAAACGGTTTACATTTTTGAATTCAAACTTATTTTGCAGGTATATTTTTGAATCTTAAATTAAAATCTATATACGTATATATAAAAATCAATGCCACTTTTCGTTGTAATGTTATAACTCAACAATGCCTTTACCGATTGGGCTAATTTTGGTCTTGAATTTTTCGTGGAAGTCCAGAGAAGGTTTGTACGTAGAGAAAATTTAAACAAAAAATCTTGCAAAAGTGTAAAATTAACATCTTTCTATACTCCCATATACAAACAATTTGTACTAATACTTAAAAGCCAATTTGAACCTTTGGCAAAACAATTGAAGATAAAAAAAGTGACTTTAGTTCTGTCAAACAAATTTAGTGTCATAATATGTCATTTCTATAGCTTTGTTGTGTTTATATTTTCCAAAATATTGTTGAGTTATTGCTTTGTGTTCATATTTTCCAAAATATTGTTGAGTTGTTGAGTGAAGTTAAAATACCACGAGCAAAACGACCAAACATAGGCCGGCGAACGCGTAATGCAAATCAAGTGCCATTATTAAGACGATCTCAGACTACAGATGAACACGCACAAGCTAATGCATCGCAGCGTGAACGTACTGCAAAGAATAGATCTGTTGACCATGTACCTGTACTTAATCTTGCACGGCGATCACGAATACGTCATGCTGTTTTGGATGAAATGCTGCGTGCTGCTTTTAATTACAATAGTCAGATTGATTATAGTACGAGTATGTACGGATACATTGGAATGATGGACGCAATTTGTCCACATTGTGATGCGGCTAACTTTCCAGGTGAAAAGCCCGGAATGTGTTGTGCTAATGGTAAAGTGAGATTGCCAACATTAGAAACTCCACCCGAACCATTGTATTCATTTATTTTTAGGACATCTCAAACGTCGAAGCAGTTTTCGAGTAATATTCAACAACACAATTCGGCATTTCAAATGATTTCTTTTAGTGCTACTAAAATTATTAGAGATAATTTTATGCCGACTTTTAAGGTAAACACCTCAACAGGATTGTCCCACGTTTATATCAATCTGTATCATAAAGTCTTAAAAATTCTGATTCAACATCTACCTAAAATTGCATACATGTTACAAATTCAGGGCCAGATTTATCATCAAGCTGGTTCGTTTTTGCCATACCCCGACGCTGATCATCAATTTTTGCAAATTTATTTTATTGGTAATGAAAATCGTGAATTGGATCAACTTTGTTCAATTGTTTCGAATACAAGACGAGAGGTTTTTCCATCAGCATAACGCATTAGTTCAATTGTTCAAAATTGCTCTTGATTGTATTCCATCTGATAATCACAAAATTGTAATAGCACCAAATTGAATATTCAACAAAAACATGTACCTATATGAAACAATCATGCAAGCCGTTTCCAATAATGCAGGTGGATTATATTTCTTGGATGCACCTGGTGGTACAGGCAAAATTTTGTGTCATTGATTTTAGCGACTATTCGATCGGAACAGAAAAGTGCATTGGCACTTGCATCTTCGGGAATTGCTGCTACATTATTAGAAGGTGGTCGGACCGCACACTCTGCTTTAAAATTGCCATTGAATGTACACTGTACAGGTGATTGAAACTCCAACTTGCAATATTTTGAGAAATTCTGCTATGGCAAAAGTTCTGCGTTTAATGTCAATTATTTTATGAGATGAGTGCACAATGGCGAATAAAAAATCAATAGAAGCATTTAATCGAACAATGCAAGATTTACGCGGTAATCAACAGCTTGTTGGTGGTGGTCTGATATTGCTGTCAGGGGACTTTCGTCAAACATTGCCTGTCATTCCTCAATAAACTCCTGATGATGAAATAAACGCCTGTTTGAAGTCATCAGTTCTTTGGAGATATGTATGAAAATTGACACTGAACATTAACATGCGTATTCACCTACATAATGATGCAAATGCCCATGAGTTTTCAAAACAATTGTTAGAAATTGGTAATGGCAAAATACCAATCGACAGTACCAACGGATTGATCACTTTACCGAACAATTTTTGTACAATTGCGCAATCTATAGATGAGTTGATTGAATGTGTTTTTCCGAATATTCTTCAGAATTACAGAAATCATGATTGGTTGAGCGAACGCGCCATTTTAGCATTTTTTCAATGCCATTAATTTTCAAATTCAAGCGAAACTGCCAGGTGTAGTCATGATATACATATAAATCAATTGACAGTGTTATGAATCAAGATGAGGCAATGAATTATCCAATTGAATTTTTAAATTCATTGGAACCGGCTGGTACACCACCGCATTGCTTGTATCTGAAAATTGGTTATTTGATTATATTATTGCGAAATATTAATCCACCAAAACTGCGTAATGGCACCAGATTGGCAGTGAAAAAATTATTGCCAAATTTGATTGAAGCTACAATCTTAACTGGTAAATCAAAAGGAGAATTGTGTTTGATACTGCGTATCCCTATGATTTCAACTGATATGCCATTTGAATTCAAAAGATTACAATATCCTGTGCGTTTATCATTTGCGATGTCCATAAATAAGGCCCAAGGGCAAATATTTCACGTTTGTGGTGTCAATTTGGAGGAATCATGTTTTTCACATGGCCAACTTTATGTTGCCTGTTCCAGAGTCGGTACCCCAACTGTTTATTTATTCATGCTCAAAATGGAAAAACAAAAAATATCGTTTATCCAACCATAGTAAGAGTACCCAATTCTTTTTTATTTTTTTAGTTTTTACTCTTTGCTGATAAATACAATATATAAACAATATATTATTGGGGTCATTTGGTCTTTTAAATAGCTAGCAATTTAAAATATTTTTTTGTTTGAATAATTGAACTTAATAATAATTTTTTTTATTACTATGCCTTATACGTAGCGAAGCACGTACCGGGCCGCTAGTAATATATAATATATTATTTTTCAAGAGACAGTTTGGATACAGGAGAAAATTCGTGCGATCCAGTCGTACATGTATTTTATTTAAATATGTAATTTTTATATAGCGCTTAACAATGCCAAGGAATTTTTATAGCAATTGCTTACTGCATACAACTTGATGTTTTTTATTGGTAAACTCGATATCTCTACAAGTTCACCTACATAATATGTTCAGAAAAATAAAAAATGTTTTAATATAAAAACCTGCAAAATAAAATTCACTACAAAGTCGCACGAATCCTGAATGTAAGGAGTCTGCTTAGATTTAGTAACTACATACATATATCTTAAGATATACAAATATATGCCTGCAAATAAATTAATCTTCTTAACTTTAAATGACACCTAACTTCTTAAAAAAATCTTAATTTATTAATTTGTTTCCAAAAATTGGAAGTTGAGAAAATTTCATGAAAACCTATCATTCCGTTTTTGAGAAAATACTAATTTTTGACTTTTGACCAATAATGCAATACTTGCCATTTAACGGGTGTTTTTTTTACACGTGTGGTTTTGAATCTGGCAATACTTTTTTCGGAGTTGTTTGTCTTGAAACGTGTAACTTTGACTTAGTTTGATTTTCTTGTTTAAAATGAATAGACTTACTCTTGAACAACTTTTACAAACCTTGCACAATTAATACTGAAATAATGGTTCGGTTCGCGCGATAAGACATCGAAACAATCAATTCATTAAATGAAACTCTTTTAGTGGATTGGCCTCCAAGACCCTACGATTTAGTGTGTGATGTCACTCGCCTACGCAGATAAGCCCAAACGATTGACACCTAAGAAGGAAATATTCGGCGCGTTATTGATGACTTATTTGCTGCAAATATTGTCTCATTTGGTAACCCTTTATTTTTATAATAGCGAACGATTAAATCCTTGCCACGACGACGAGACGTTAAATTATATACATTTTATATCTTTTTGAAAACCACACGTCTAAAATAAACACCCTAACAAATTGGTAAAAATTATTTTTTTCAATTCGAAAATTGTGGGGCATTATTTTTCTTCACAAACTATCTCTGTTTGCAAGTGTATTTAAAATTAGTACATTTTACAAGTTAGAAAATTTTAAATGTCCGGTTGCTATTTCCTTATCATCTAAATTCAACTTTTAATTTTAAAAACGTTTGTTTAAGTTTCGAATTCCTCAAAACGTTTATTGTTCTAAGTGATCAAGTTTTCTTTAAGTCGAAAATGTTGTCACAAACTCTGCTAGAAGTTAGTTTAAGACACACATTCTTTTTTCCATTGTTTCAGAAATTCCAACAGAATTCTTGTTAAATTGTAACCTCAAACATGCCTCGGAAAATTGTTACACAACATATAAAACAAGAAAAGAACGAAAAAGCATACACGTCCATTTTATTTCTGATGATGGTGGTACAGGACGAGTTAAGTAAATAGTCCTGATTGTATGCAAATGTTTTGTTTTATTTATGAGGAATGGAAAAAAAGCCACAGTCACAGTTTAGGTACATCAGAAAATACCAAAACCAAGGTGAATTATTGTTGAATTCATCTCCAGTAAAATGTAAAATTGTGAAATGTGGTAAGTGTAGAGCGACGATGAAGTCTTCCTTCAAAGAAATAGATATCCTGTTTTGTATTTGGTCCGGTCCGGTTTGGTTTTTGTTTCTTATTTTTATTTGTAAAATTTCTAAATCCTTGCCTTTGGGTCATGTTTTAAGAAATACATTTCTATTCGAATTTGAATGGTTTGGATCTGGAAAAACATTGACAACATCAAGAAAAAGTCTACGATATGGATCCTAAAGATGGACCCATGGACATGTGGACATGATATACTTTGTAGGTATCTATAAGTCGATCACATACTCGTATGTCATGTCAGGTAAATTGTGGTTTTGTTTGTTTAGGGTTACGATTTTTATAGGATGAAAAATGTCCACGTGACGTAGGATGTAAGTTTACAATTTTGCTGTAGTTTATTTTTTGTTGAGGATGGTGTTTTTATCTTCACACATATTTGTGTTCTTTTGTTTCGATTTGATAGGAAAAAACTAACATATATTGAATTGATGTGATATCGAAAGGATATTGATTCATTGAAGAAATTGTACCATCGGCAATCTAAACAAATGTTTGCACTTTTATAAGATTTGTGTATAGACAGACTTAAAGATACATATAAATCCACATTCATATGAATTATTTAATGATATAATTTATACGGGTTTAGTATTATTTTGCGCAAAGAAAACGATATGATAGATGAACTGACGTGAGCAAAAATTCGATTGAAAACATTATAGTACCTAATATACTTAAAATAATTTACCTTTCTTCAAAATAATGGTTTTCAGACAGATAAATGAAACTGTGTTCGTTATTATTTGTCTTTATCATTTTAAAAAAGCGAAATCATCTTATGTCAACTTATCACATTTTAAAGAAATTTTATTAAAAATAGGATACAATCTTGAAATAAGAGTATCCAAATTATAGAAATAAGTTTTCAAAGCTTATAAGAGCTAACCCTACTAACAATGGAATAAATTTTACCAATAATTTGATATGTCGATAGTAGAAATAATGTTTGGTAATAAGACGTAATAAATGACATTTGAATTGAAAGTTAATTTGCTTTCAAAACAGTTTGCTGTTAATGCTGCGACGCTAGCATTTAAGGCATATTTCAGACATATGACTGTTTCAGTACATTAGAAGCATAAGCCATTTTATGGAAGGAATCTTTTCATTTCGACTCTTGGAGTTCTTAGAACCTTCCTAAAGAGATTTTCTTCAATACTGACAAATCAATCCGACATTTTTTTTTCATATTTCCTACTCTGAAGTCTTTTTCCTATTGATACAAACAGACATTTTTCCAGCCTGTCAATAAAAAAACTATACCTGTCTGATTTTATTGACATTTCTTCTTCCCAAGGTCAAGGTCTCATGATATATCTCACCGAATAGTGGAATACGTTTTTATCTTTTGAAGGTATGTATGTACCTACAAAAATTTGACATCAAGATCGCTTACCGCAAATGCAAATATTGTTCTAAATAATTTCAAAGACATTGGAGAGAGTTTGACATTAAGATCTCTTATCGCTAATGTTTCACATTAAGTATCAATGAAAAATCTCTTCTAAATTGATTAAGGAATTCGTTTTGTGACTGTTCAGTGTAAGTAGTATTGTGCTGTTTTAAATCTATTGAAACGCTGGTGCCGACACTTCTTCATTTCATAAATGATCTTTTTCTTTCCAATTCCAATGATCTAAATTGTTTCAATGACGATACTTCTGTGAATTTTCAAAAACAGCGTATTGTAAGCTTATTAATTTCTGATTTTGACAGCATTGTTCAATAAGGACTCAAAAACCGTGTGGTATTTAATGCTTCTCACTGAAACATTTAGTTGCATTTTTTCATTAAATTGTTCAACAGCAATACACGTATTTCTAAAAATGTTTATCCTTCTTTACTTACATATGTATATGCTGAATATCATATAAACATGGACATTTTTCGTAAGCTTCACTCGAAAAGCTTTTGGAAATTCGTTAATACAGGGTTATCCATTTTGCGGTTTCAAAAGTAATCGTAATGGTTTAACCGGCTTCATCCGGGAGGTATTCAACTATTTTATATAAAAAAAATGAGGATGACAAAACTATACTATTTTCTTATATTGCACCTTTTTTATTTATTAATTTATATATTATCTCTGTACACATTTCTATTAAGGTTATAATACTTCTTTGTAAACAATATTTTTTGTTCTTTGGTGACGCGCATACACACATAGATTTTTTGCCTCGCTGAAACGAGAGCAAGCAACATTAAACTGTCCGTGGGTAAAACAGGGATTTGTGATGTCAAGGCCTGCAACCTTCAGTGTCCGTCCCTGTGCCTTATTGATAGACATAGCAAAACAAAGCTTTATAGGAAATTGTACTCGTTTAAATTCGAAAGGGTATTCATTAGTAATCATCGGTATCCTGGGAATGAAAACAACTTGACCTTGGGCTGAGCCGGAAAGAATTTTAGCTTCAATCACGTCCCTCTGCATAGTTACTATTCGTAATCTTGTACCACTGCATAATTTCGGTGCATTTTAACTAATCATAAGTATTATTTGACCCCCAATTTCCAAGTCCAGTTTATGCGAAAGAAGATTCAAAGAATTCAAAAATTCAATTGGAATATCAATAGCATTATCTTGATCAGTCAGATTATCAATAGAAAAATAAGTTTGTTGATGGGCCTGAAACATTGAAAGAACTTTATTATTTATACTTGTAACAGAACAGAAGTTTTTAGGTGCTAAAATCGCTTGTTCGCGTAACCAATCATCCGTTTTCTTTGAAATTTGGGCGACTTGCGGGTAAACATTAGCTATTAATTCGGCTTGTGCATCGACGCTAGTTGCAAATGTTGGTTCTATTAGTACTTCACCATTATTATTTTAAATATTTCCATTTTCTACATCCAAAAGATTTCTTGAAAATTGTGCTGCATTATTATCACCACCCAAATGTACGAGCATATTTGTGGTCAATCTTAAGAGTTTGACAGAAGCCCACAGAAACGACGATTTTAGGCAAGCATTTATTTTATTATTTGTTGTACATCTTGGCACAACTGGTAATATTTGCCGAAAATCACCAGCGAACAATATCACAACACCTCCCATCGGACTAAAATCTCTAAGTGTACGATCCAGAGCTTCAGGCCCACCTTTATTTACTAGACTTTGGTAAATAAAACAATAAACGTCGTTTCTCTAAGCACTTTAGCTAGTGAGCTTTGTTTCAAGATAATACAAAATGGACGCTCTTATATATATAGATAACTAATTAGTGACTAACATTATCGGACATTATTTATGCCTAAAACCTGCTCCGTGATATCCTCTTTCATTTAAAAAAACTGCATGGTAATTGGATAAGAAGTTTTGAAGCCAAACCGTAACAAAGATTTCCTCTTTTGCTTGATTTCAGTTTTATATACATAAGATTTATTTTCACTAAAAAAACACTAAATCATTTAAATGACCACCACGCGAATTGTTGTAAGCATCGATTCTTTTGACGTAATTTTCGACCACTTTTTTACACATATTGGGCTATACCTCAATGAACGAATATTGGATTTAAGTACTCAAAAGTTAAAGGTTTATATGCATAAACACGGTCTTTTGCGTAGCCCTACAAAAAAAAATGGCAGCGAGCGGTTTCAGTTGATATCGCCACTACGAGAAATTACACGGCCAGGAAATGTCTCTTTCAATAAAACCATATTCGCTCGTGTTGTGTGGCATGTGGCTTGGAAACACGTATTTTCCAAGTCGTATTCTTCACTAGCAGGCAAAAAGTTCGGTTATCATATGACCATAACTTCCTTCAACTGAACAAAAAAAATTGGTTTAACAAGTTAGTTCGACAGATGTCGAATTCCATCCCTATACTATATACTATACAAGAATATTATACGAAATCAAAAACATGGTTTTATGCGACAACTTAATTTTTGCATAAGTGCTCAAATACCCTAGAACTCGGGCAAGAGCTTGACTGTATAATCACTGCTTATTCTAAAGTTTTTGATTAACTTTCTAATGATAACATCACATTTAAGCTGAAGTCAAATGGATTTTCTCCTCAATCTATTACAAAGATTTCTTATTAGCTTCAAAATAGATGTTATCATGTTTATTTCAGTAGTTCTTATTGCTACCTTTTAACTGCCAAATCAGGAGTTCCCCAGGGTAGTCATTTCAGACCTCTACTTTTTTTCCAAGTTAACAATGATGTACTCCCTTGTATACGTTAGAGTAACATCTTTATTTATGCGGATGATATGAAAATCTGCAAAAGTATAAAATCTCAGAACGATCGATCACTACTCAAAGATGATATTAACAGTTTTCATATTTAGTGCATGAAAAATAGTAGCTAAGCCTTAGCCAAATTAAATAACTTTCTCTAAAAACGTACTCCCATTTCGTTTGATTATAAAATTTTGCAGTACTTATAGTTTAAAAGATCTTGGAGTTATTATTATTATTACAATGTTCCAGATATTCAAACAAAAATGTGTATTGGCATATCTTTTCAAGTATTATTATACTTTCCTAATTAAGGGTCCTGATCGATAAACCAAAGTGTGAAAAGCCAAAAACAGTGCGTACACCCGAGAATATTGCTGCTGTGGCAGAAAGTGTGCGTGAAGCGCCATCAACATCAATTTACCGTCGTTCTCAAAAATTGAACATTTCGGAGTCCTTGGTATGACGCCATACAAAGTCCAATTGGTTCAGGAATTAAAGCCAACTGACCATCCAATGCGTTTTCGCTTCGCTAAGTGGGCCTGCGGTCGACTTATAGAAGATGCCGATTTTGCCATCTTTTCAGATGAAGCTCATTTTGATCTTGGCTAGTATGTTAACAAGCAAAATTGTCGCATTTGGGGCACAGAAAACCCGCACGCATACATTGAAAAGCCGATACACCCAAAACGAGTCACTGTTTGGTGCGGATTTGAGCAAGGAGTAGCAATCGTTATCGAGCCATGTTCAACGAATTTTTGTTATTTGGCGGACACTTTAGTTCGCACTAAAGTTAAAATTATAACTGTATTCATATCCCCTTGAGTGCACGTTTAATATAAAACAAAGCTTAGTACTGTAATATAGGTATCGTCTAATTTTTATATCCTCAGATTACAAGGAAGAAATTTTGTACTAGTTAAAGAACAATAGATAGAATTGAGGAAGACTGAACAAAAATAAAATCTTGTTATGATAAAGAAAAATGTAAGGCTTGCAATAATTAAAAATATACATACGTAAATGTTTTTGTAGATTTTCTTCCGAAATTAGTCTCTTTTTGTATCATACTCATCTTTTTGATTTTTAATAAATTTCCCAATTCTAAAACCCACTCCATTGAATTGAAATCGTCAATCTATCGTATGCATATATATTTTTTCAATTCTCAATTATTGTTGAAAGTCCATATATATTGATAACAGAGCATGCGAGCTTCAATTTTATTGGTTCTTTCCCTTCAGAATTTCTCGCGCAACACAAGAGCCCCGCAAGCAATATACACAAACTTCCATTGCTCCTTTGGTTATTGGGTTCTTGAATTGATGTGAATGTAGAATGTTGGAATGGCATTGGCACTTCCCAGCATCGATTCACTTCGTTATGCGCCCGTCCGTCGGTCGCCGCGCGCCGCTGTCTAAATCCATGCAAATCCATTCATCGAACCAATTGTCTTTTGCTTTTCGGAGCCGATGAAACTTTCTCATATCATATCGTAACGTCGTCGTTGTATACCATATAGAGGTTTGTATCTAGGTATGGACTGGGGCTGAAACTGGATAGGGTATGAATATACATTCTTTTTGCAATTATTCTGCAGGCCCCAAACCAGCCCTGCACATAGATATAGATATACCAAGAGTCAGAACCAGAAGAGAAGATCGAAATGGTATTGTTAGAGAAAACCCGCTTTTCAATCGTCACCATATTATTCGTTATGTTCAGCAGGAGTAGCAGCAGCATAGAAGTAGTCTCCTTCATAAATACGGCCACAGAGCAGTTTGAATAGCTAGCCAGAACCAGAATGATTTCTAGCTGAAGAACCGCATAGAAGCATATTGCACTGCACAGCACAAGGCACAACGTTGTTCAAACAGTCAAAGCTTGAGCTGGAGCTAGTATACTGGTGATGCTGGATGGTGGATGTTCTGTTGAGCCCCAAGGATGTTAAACTTTACAACAAAAGCGTGGCGGTTGATGGTGGTAATGGTGATGATGGTGGTGCATGGTTTGTGGTGTCGTTGGCGTTGGTGTTGGTCCTGATGCTGATACTGGTAGTGGCGTAGCGATGGTGATGGTAATGGCTATGGCATTGGAGTTCTCTGATGATGGTGGTTCGTTGACGTCTCCAGCAATCAACTTCGCGTGATGCTGAATCAATTTCAATGTTGTGCATTGCTCCTTGCAAACTTTTATATTAAACAACTTCGAAGCGCCCCAAGCTATCCATTTCAATGAAGTGAAACTTTCGCACTATAGACGATTGCAAGCATCAGGCGATTACAACATGCTGCCTGATAGAATTGCATGCCATAACCATCACCATCATCATCACTTTTATACCAAACAGCTATCACCATCATCATCATCATTCTCATTCTCATCGTTGTCATTCATTCATACATATTTCTCGATTTCCAGATTTCAGATTAAATTGACGCACTTTATGTTGACAGTCAGGAGGATGGTGGTGGCGATGTTGGTGGTGGTTGGGGTTGGGATTGGGGTTTGAAACAAAAAGCGAATATGAAACATTGTGAAAAAGTCCTTTCGCAACAAAAACCGTCCCTATCTATGACTTGATGGAATTGAACGACATTATCTCCAATAGAATCCCATGTTTCTGTCACTAAGAAACCACATTGAGTGCGCAATGGAAATGGAATTGTATCAACATATTGTTTTCTAGATTTTTGCTTTTCTATATATTTTGTGTTTTTTCTGTTTCCATTCTGTTAGCTGCAAATTCAGGATGTGTGCCATTTTATCAGCTATTAAGTTTTGATATTTGAGCAGCAGAGCAAGTTAAACATTAGAGAAGAAAGCTTTGTTCTTATGGAAATATACTATACATCAGAAAGGAAGAAATGAAATTAATTCACTCTAAAGGGAAAACACGCATATTACGCAACTGACGGAGTTTATTAATTTAAAGCTTTTTTCATTCCATAGAATTTAAGACTAATGAAAGTTGTGTTTCAAAAGACATTACAAACGTTCTCATGATGGGAGATATTATGAATAATAAAATAAGAAATTGTTTGATATCGTTTTACTAGACGAGAATACAGTCTTGAAGTGCTGATGCTGAAGGGCTGCAACACTTGTCATCAGAGGAAGATTAAAGATAACTAGTTTCTATTTACACTACACTATTTTTTCACTATAAATTATTTATAAAATTATTTTGCAGAAATCATTTTTATACCTGAACAAGGTAAGCCATCAACAGATGTAACATCTTACAGACCAATATTGCTTATATCAATCATGGCAAAAGTTTTTAAACAATTGCTACTAAAAGGGCTCAGCAAAATAGTAGAAGAAAGCTTAAATATAAAAGAGCACATCGCAAACAAAAGAGAGGAGCTTAACTTGAAGTACAAAAACATGCACTGGTAAATAGGAAAGAATTTTGATCTATCTATCCAGAACAAACCAATTTTATATAAACAAGTATTATAACCCGTTCAGACTTATAGCCTCCAACAATGGGCCTTTACAAATAATAACAAATACTAAACCCTTCCAAAAAGTTCAAAACAAAGTAATTTGTGGAATAATAAGGACCGTTGATATAAAGAAAATAGCAATCTACATCTACATCGTGACCTTCAAATTGAAATGAATTGTATCACACAATCAGAAAAGTCATACCAACTCTGAAATGGAGACCGCCATATATGTTCTAAGCAATGTTCGAAGACAAAGAAGGACCAAGCTTCATGAGCTGACGGTCTTATTTGTATATATTATAACTATAAACTTCACTCAAAGTAAATTAAGAAAGAAAAATCAGTTGTTGATATTTCATAGATTGGTCCTGATCAACCGATGGTTTTGGTTTGGTAAGAGTCTCACTTTACTCAGTAGCGATGTTTGTTGAAGATTTCCATCGGATAAAACAAAAATGTTACAATGGTTACTCACTTTCTAGGCAACACTTAGAACAATTATTTACAAAGTAGAATAGCAAGAAGTAGCTATATAGAACAAACACCAAAGTCTCCCCCACTTAGTAAAATATATTTAGGAATGAACACTATCAACAAAACGGACTGAAGGGTGTCTTTCTCTGGTTGATCTTCTAATTTCTTGTTGAACTGGAGGTTTATGACTGATTAATACTGAAGAATTAGCAGGAATTACTTGAGCTGGATTATCTTGAGGATGAACAGAGATAACGGAACCAGGATTAGGATTGCTTAATGCTTGGTCTTGAAATGTTAAAACTTTGACTTGGACCACATAAAACGGATTTCTTTTTGACCAAAGTTGTTAGAAGTTGGTTAATGTGTCGTTTGATTGTGCGACCAGAGTCAAGAGTAACGAGGTAGTGACGCTTTGCCAATTTAGTTTTGATTTCTCCAAACTGCCATTTACTAAGAATATTGACTTGAACTTTCTCCCCCACTTGCAATGAACGCATTCCAATTGGGAAGGTTTTAGGATAATATGGTAAAATGCATCAATTCGTATTCTTAGTTTTCTGCTCAGGTAGAGTTCAGCTGGTGACTTTCCACAGGCGGGGGGTGTAGCATAGTATCGTATAAGTAAAGGGTGATTTTTTAAAAGCTGTAGGAAAGTTTTTCAAAAAATAAACACTTAAAATTAAGAAAAATGCATTTAATCTCTATTTGAATCGATAGTACGGTCTATATAATTTAATGTTTGAAGATTATTTCATGCAAATGTTGACCTTGACTGCGCCTCAAATGGTTCATCCGCTTAGTCCAATTTTGGCATAATCTTTCCAATATTTCGGCCGGTATCTCACGAAAAAATGCTTCAATGTTGTCTTCCAATGCGTCAAATATAGCGGGCCGGTCTGTATAGACATGGGCTTTAACATAGCCCCACAAAAAATAATCTAAAGGCGTTAAATCGCACGATCTAGGCCGATTGACCGGTCCCGAACGTGATATAAAATGTTCACCGAAACAGCCTCTCAATAAGTCTATTGTTGAGCGTGTTGTGTGGCATGTGGCACCGTCTTGTTGAAACCACATGTCATGGAAGTCAAGCTCTTGCATTTTTGGTAAAAAAAAGTTGGATATCATCTTTTTTGGCATTCACATACGTTGAATTCAAATTCAAGAATGTTTTTTTTGTAGTGAGGATACAAAATCAGTGATATTTTGATTGTAATTTTTAAAAAACATAAAGAAAGTAATGTTGAGAAACCACCACATTCTTCTTTGAAATAAGCATCTTTTTGAAGTTTTCGATTAGGTCCCTAATATTTACGTTCTTTACAGGTTTTTTAGGTCCTAGAAATGCAGCTAGATTATTGTAATGTTGTGAACAAATAGAAAGGCATAGGAGTTGTGCTTTTTTGGCTTCGTCTGCAACATTTTTCATGCTGCAATAATTTTCAAAACGTTCTAGATAGTTTGAAAATTTTTCTTTTTCAGCGTCGTAATTTTCAAAAGATTGAATATTTGAATGACCTGAAGGCATTTGCAATTGTGCAACAAGGTCAGTTATCACCTTCTTTTCATCCTGGAAATCTTTTAAAATTTGATTCAATTGGAAAATCATCAAGAATTTTTTTGAAAAAAAATATACTTCATGAATTTGATCAGCCTCAAAAACTCTAATAAATGAGTTTGTTTTTTTTTTCTGAATTTTTAAAAACCAGAGCTACTATAATGCGATAATTATGTGTTCAAAATCAATTGGACTAGTGTAGGATGGAAATATGTACTTTTTTTAATCGAATTGTTTTGAAAATCCAATTCTCCTTATACTAACAATTTTTCAAGAAGATCCGCTGGTCCGGATGGTATCCCCGCTATTGTTTTGAAGAGGTGTTCTTCAACGCTGGAAAAACCACTGCGTAAGCTTTTTCATCTGTCGTACTCCTCTAGTCTCGTTCCGAGCGGATGGAAAACTGCATTTGTCCAGCCTATTCCCAAAAAAGGCGAATCTTCCTTACCCTCTAATTATCGACCGATTGCACTTACGTCCCTTCTTTCCAAAGTCATAGAAACGCTGGTAAATTATCAGCTTAAGAAATATCTCGAAGACCAAAAGCTTCTTAATGACCGGCAGTACGGCTTTCGCAGCAATAGGTCCACTGGTGATCTCATGGTTCATCTCACCGAACAGTGGAACAAATCTTTACATCGTTTTGGAGAAAGTAAGATTATTGCACTTGATATTTCAAAAGCATTTGATAGGGTTTGGCATCAGGCTCTCTTATCGAAAATGCGTGCTTTCGGTTTTCACGAGTCCCTGCTTCATTGGATTAGTAACTATCTTTCGGATCGTTCAATACAAGTAGTATTGGATGGGTTCAAGTCTGAAAACCACATAATAATTGCTGGTGTGCCCCAGGGCTCTGTTCTATCTCCAACACACTTTCTCATTTTTATTAATGATCTCCTGTCTGCAACTTCAAATCCAATACATTGTTTCGCTGACGATAGTACTCTCAGTCTCAGCTTTTCATATTCGTTTTTAGAATCACATCCCTCTTCTTCGGATGTGGAACTGCAACGACAAAATATGATAAGCTCATTAAATTCCGACCTAAACAGCATTGTTCAATGGGGATTAAAAAACCGCGTGGAATTTAATGCTTCGAAAACCCAATGCTGTCTTGTATCGTTAAAGCGGGATATACCCCTTTTGCCATTATCCATGGATGGCACTTGCATCAATGAGACTGAACATCTCGATATTCTCGGTATGTGTGTCACCAAACACCTCTTGTGGAACGATCACATACGCGATGACGCCAAAAATTCCGCAAGGTGTTTGCAGTAAAACGTTTTATTTTGAATAGCCCGATATTTGGACAATTTTTCTTATTTTGATTCTCTCACCTTTTAATATTTGACAAGTGAATACTACGCCCTTACTAATTTTATGTGGAAAATCCAATTAACTGAAAGAAAAGTTTTAATTTCTAGGTTTTGTTAAGAGGACTTAGAACCAAGTTTAAACGAAAAAACAGCACATACAGAAATAATAGTTTTTTTTTAATACCAAAATGAAACCTCTTATTGGAAAACCCTATATTAAGCACGAAATTCAATAATTTATGCATTATTATTCAAAAAACTCGATATAAGGGGTCAATATTATTAGGTTAGATGCCATATTTGCACACACATCCCTATCGGACTCTTCAAATTCTAGCTTACCCATGTTTAAAACCCCGACAAAAGAAACCCCATTAAAGGAATGGTAAACTATCAAACTTTTATTATTATAGCTGAATTTATTTTTGTCAAGTTTTTACTTTCCCTTCGAATCAAACTTACCGAAGGGCTCTATTACCCAGCATAGGTTGCTTTCTACTTAAAATTTAAATTAAACTCTAATTTATATTCAATGTCTGAAACACGTGTTTTCCCTCAAAAATAAAAATACAAAAAATTCTATAGATAGAAAAATACATACCTACCTATCAAACACACATCTAACCTAACCAACAAACACACGGCCTTGGATATACCTATGTAGAAACTGATGGTGTTCGATGTGCCTATTTGATATTATAGGGATAAAGAGATGGGTCCCCACATTCTACAAAACATCATTTTGTCTTTCCTGGTTCCTTATGCAACTCTGGAATCATGCATTATACATTTTGCCATTTTCACACCTCTCTTTCTCTTTCTCTTTCTCTTTCTCTGTTCAAGGTAAGGGAGAAAAGTGTCCCTTTTACAAATTGGAATGAATTAAGCGACCCAATGTGACTATGTACAAAATCTCACAATCAGGTTTTAGAAAATGGCATAAGGAATAAAGGACACACTATAAGTATGTATGTATGTGCATAGCTAGGACCAAATAGACAAAATTGAGAGGATTTGAACACCTACCTCAGGTATCGTATCCGATTTGGGAATACTTATCACACCTTCCTGGGTGTCACACATGTACGGAATGAGCCCCCAACACGCATCCTATCAGATCGGATAGCATAGTCGCAGCAGGATTTCCCTGGAAATCCTTTCCGATACCTATACGATATTCATAAAAGAAAATCAATATGACAATGTGGAACGTCGACTACGACGGAGACGACCGACGACGACAACGACAACGACGTGGCAGAAAGTACATCCTGCGCCGACATTTGCTGTTAATTATTTATAAATAACACTTTCGCACTTCTTACAAATGGGTGGGTGGTGCGAGTCAAAGAATGAGCTAAGTACAGCGCAGTGCCAGTGCGAGGCTGAGGATCCTCCACAGAGATAGCAATTCACCATCACCGCCACTCCACGCCCGCCACGCCATCGCTACCCGTTCTCCAGAACGTTCGCATTAATAAGTTGCAAGAATTCATCCGGGTGAAAGAACCGGATGTGCACTGTGCACCGTTCACAGAGTGCAATCTGTGCAGGGATGTTGTCTCAAAATAATTTATGTTAATCTTAGCGACAATATGGGCGTATAGGTTTGGCGATAAACTTTTCGCCTTTCCCGTCGTCGTCATCGTAGTCGTAGTCGTATTCTGAGGAGAACTGAAAGAAAACGAATGTCAGCTCAGCTCGTAAAGTTAGAGATTCGGTGAAAATATATCGCATTGGAACTTTGAGAGGAGTTTATTAAGTTCTGCCATCAGAGGTAGGTAAGGTATTCTTTATTTTTTTGTGATGTGTTCTTTTTGCCACAACATGTTGAAACTCTACAATCCTTCCACCAACAAACTTATATACGAACCTATAAGGACAATAGAAGACATAAGATGCCTAACTAACCTCTTTATCATCTGGCAGTATTACCTGAGATTTTCTGGAGATTTTTTTGTGTGTTTAAGTTTTGTTTTGGTGCATCCAGCTAGCATTGAGCCTTGAGAAGGGTAGGAGTAGATGAGAAAAAAGGAAGAGGAGGAGTGAACGCCCTGAAGTGGTTAAAGTTTTGAAACATTTGTGCTTCGGGGAAAAAATTCAGAACTTAGGGCACCGCCATCCCCCAGCTTGAGTTGTAGGACTTTAGAAAGAGTTTTTGGAAGTTTTTTGTTGTGAGCACAAGCAGCAGACAGCTACTTGCGTTGAAATATTTTTTTGCTCAAGAATGCTTTAAGGATAAGTGGTAGGTACCTACGTAATAAAAAGGGTACAAAAATGTTTAGTCGAATTATAATACAAAACAGGCTTTTATTTGAATACGTTTTCATTTGTAGTGTAGTAGCATAAGGAAAGAATTTTAACATTTATTGATAAGGGAATGTCTGGATTTTTTAAAATACTTTTTGCGTCTTTAAAAAAATTTCAAGTAGGTACAAAAAAAGTCGTAAATTTGTTGTATTGGATAAGTAATCCTGCTAAGCGTTGAACTTATTACTTTAATTATTTCTTAAATTCACAAACGTCTTTTTTTAAAAACATCTTTTATTGAAAATAACTCAAAAATTATGTAAATTTGTGTTTGTATAAGTCCAACTGTAGGTTGAAATACATTTTTACAGGCCATAGTGAAGTCAAATGTTGTGGAATCGAATTCAGGAAGCACAACGACCTAGTCTCTACGTATATACAATCACTTTTAGTTTGGAACCCTACCAAGTTTCGCAGGATTTTTGGCACAAAATATCTACCAAATATTTAACTAGAATTATACATATACCCTAAACGTGTGTTATAGTATCTATGGGAGAAAACTTTATGAGATACATAATGGGGTCAGTCAGTGAATGTAATTCTGTTCTTCTTAAGAAAATAGAAATAGAAACAGTTAAAGAAGTGTTAGTTGAAAACAGATATGTGTACCTATACAATTTAAATAATATCCTTTTTTAGTTGGCACTCAAAATATATAGATTTGTATAAGGTTTTACAGGATGCCTTTTACACTCAGTGACTTCTTCTAAAAAATTATCTTTTTTCATATCCTTAACTTAATATTAGGTTTAAAAATTAAATTTGTAACCAATTTTTTTAAATGTCGAAAAACTTTATACACGCATATTTTTGTTGCATTAGCGTAAGTGTTTGTTACTGCTTTGAATTTATCTCTAAGAATAATTTAGATAATCCAGCGAAGGTAACTTAGGCGTTTACTTATTTTTTTAATAGACCAAATCTGATTTTTATCCTCTCTTGTTCTTATAATTTTATATTATGACTTATTAGGTCTCAAAGAATTTAAGGATATATAAAATAATTATTTCAATACAAAATTATGGTATGGTGAAATTTATCACATTAAATAGGTTGTTTTTCAACGTTCTGAGCTAAGGGTTAAAGCAACGGTGGAAGAAAATGGATTTTATTGTAAAGAGAAAAAAGAACCAAAGATGGCCCAGAGATTTGTTTGCAGTTTAGGAGAGAAGCGAGGGCGTGTACGAGGTCAGGATAACAAAGTTAAAAAAGAGGCTGCACGAGTTTAGGATCTCAAACGGAAAAAGAGGTTGGATTACAGCCTACAACGATTATTATACTGACTTACTGGCTTACTTTTTTACTCACTTGCTTTCTTACTCCTTTGCTTTCTTACTGACTTATTCACTGAATAACTCACTCACTAACTGACTCACTGACATACTGACGTACTGACGTACTCACTTACTAACTTACTCACTAACTGATATACTGACTTACTGATTTGCTGACTTACTGACTAACTCACTCACAACTGAATTACTGACTTACAAAATATGAATTACTAGCAGCCCGTCCCGGCTTCGCACGGGTAGACATAAATAGGTACGGATAATGTAGCTTTCTAATGAAAAAAGAATTATTAAAATCGGTCCAGTACTTTTTGAGTTTATTCGTTACATACAAAAATACAAATCTTTCCTCTTTATAATATTACTGTAGATAAAATAGTGTTAAACTTTAAGGTAGGTAGAGTAGCCTAATGGCGCCCCTCCCCCCAGTGGCCGGCCACCTCTCAGAAATGTCGTTGTAACTAGTGAATTCGTTTAGTTCTCTTCCAAATTTTAGGTCTTAAATTGTTTTCTTAAACTTTTCTCTCAACTGTCAAAAATCTACTTGCGTTTGCTCAATTTTTTTGGAAAGATTAACCGGTTTGCGTCGTCTTGTAGCCGGGGAAGGTTTTTGTGTTAATTTATTGTCAAAATCGTTAGTGAAATTGCTGTCAAAATTAGTGTTTTGAGTGTTCATTTAGTTGGTAAGTGTTTTCAAATGTTGTTTTTCTTATAAAATATATTATTCTTCATTAAAATTAACTTTTGAATGTGAAAAATTTTGTAATTTATTGTTGATTTTAAGGGGGCCGGAGATAGGACACACAAATAAACCTTGTTGCCTATTATCGGCCGCCCCGGCCGGAGATAGGCAACTCAATTTTTTTGTTTTTTAACTGTGTACGCAAATTAATGAATAAACCTACTCTGATCATTTTGTAGCAACATAATCGTTATAATTCAAAGTTTTCCAATGTTCGCCCCTCCCCTTTTAAACAAGAAGTCCTCGTGGCCGGATATAGGACACAAGTCTCCTAACTCCGGCCCTTTGTTTTATCTAAAGGTTAAAACAAATGTTTTTTAAGGTTCCCACTTACATTTTGATGTTCAAATATTTAAATTCTTGTTTTAAGCGACTTAGCTATGACCCGGGTAAATGAGAAGCATGCAAAAGACAAGAAAAAGTGCGTCATTTCATATAAAGGCACAGATTTAGAGAAAGCATTATTTGAAATACGTCAAAATAAACTACCAATCAGAGCAGCAGCAAGAACATGGAATGTTCCAAGGACGACTCTTCAGGACCGTATTCACAATAGAACATCAGATAACCTAGGGAAATTTGGTCCTTGTCCTGTGCTGTCTGCAGAAGAAGAAAATAAGCTAAAAAACTCGCTTGTAAATTTAGCAAAATGTGGCTTTCCACAAACTTGTGAAAACCTTTTGAAAACGGTCCAAGAAATTCTGCAAGAAGACACCCGCAAAACTCCTTTCAAAGACAACAAACCCGGTAAGAAATGGTACTATGCGACGCCATCCCGATCTAAGCCTACGAACTGCTGAATCTGTTTCCAAAAGCCGTGCTCAAATAACAGAACAAGGTATACGAAAATGGTTTAGAGAGCTGAAGGACTATTTGACAGAAGAGAATGCCTTAGATATTCTTGAGGAATCTTCTAGAATTTTTAACGCCGCCGATGAGACGGGATTTAGTATGGCTCCAAAAACGGGAAATGTCATTGCCCGAAAAGGAATCAAACATCTTTACGAAATCAAGGCATCGAATTAAAAAGAGAACATAACTGTTCTGATGACGTTTTCAGCAGATGGAAGAACACTTCCTCCTATGGTTGTTTTGCCTTACAAAAGATCGCCCAACTGGTTGAAATCAATTCAAAATAAGAAGCCTGACTGGGTTTTTGGCAAGACTGAGAGTGGATGGATGCGGGGAGAAACTTTTCTTTAATATGTGAAAGATGGTCTTAACGTTTGGATATCCAAGAATGATGTTAAACGTCCTGTTCTTTTTTTTGTCGATGGACACGCTTCTCACATGTCCCTTGATTTGAGTAATTTTTGCAGCAGCAACAACATCATTTTATATGCACTTCCTCCAAACACTACTCATATCCTTCAACGGGCCGATGTGGGTGCTTTCAAAGGTATAAAATCAGACTATAAAAATATTTTAAATGAATGGCGCAAACGTTCAGGTAGTCACGGCAGCACAATGAACAAGGAGAGTTTTTGTGATGTCCTAGAAGAGCTCCTAAGTTACAAGGACAGGACTACCATCATACAAAATGGCTTCAAAAAAATGTGGACTATTTCCATTCGACCCTAATGCCGTAGACTACTCGAAATATATACAAAATGCCTTAGAAGCTTTAAATGCTACTGTTTCCAATCTTGGTGGTGATGTTCGCGGTTCAAATGTTGAAGTTCCTGCTGGTGTATCTGGAGAGTGTTCTGGCGTTCATTCTGGTGGCGTTCATTCTAAGGGCAATCTTGATGCAGATCCTGGTGGTATATCTTTTCGCGGTTCTGATATTGATGCTGGTATTGGTATTATGGATACTCGGTATATTCTATCGCTGAGTAAAAAGAATATTAAAATCTTGATAGGTGTACTAACAGGTCATTGCGCCATTGGCACAATGGCTAATAGAATAGGGGCATTTGCACCCGATTTTTGTAGGAGCTGTCAGGATGAGGAGGAAATGGAAACCATTAAACACCTGCTCTGCGACTGTCCGAACCTCCAAACCAGCCGACTCCGTCATTTCGGAAACAGGTTTGTTGGAGAACTGGATGATCTAGCACAGGTCTCAATGGCGAGCATGAAGAAATTTATAGATAGCACAGGCTGGTTCGTTAACGAGCCAGTCTACGCTAATCGACAGAGTTGAATTGAACTGAGAGCATCGATGCTAAATTTTTACTTTTACAGGGGATCACAATGGACCAATAGGGCCCCGTGTACGCAACAGCTTCTTGCTGTGCACACCCCTTACAACCTAACCTAACCTAACCTTGGTATTATGGATGTTGATGTATGTGGTGATCTTGGTAACGGTGATAACGAGGAATTCGTGGTCAACTTCGATTGAGATATAGGCTGCATTGTGAACGTTGGTGGTGCTGATAAAGATATCTCAAATACAAGTTTCTTAGAAGCTGAAAGAGTGATATTGCACCTAAAAGATGGTCTTTAAAGCAAAAATATCAACAGTCAAGTTGTGCTTGACGTTATTCGCCAGGCCAAGCAAAACATTTTTGGAGTTTCTGGGATACCCGAATACATTGAAGGGACTTACGAAGTTGTTTGTGATGGGACATTATTAAGAGTACCTCAACCCAATCTAGACAGTTCATCCTTACAAGAAAAAATTCTACAGGATTACGAAACAGTCATAGGTAGCTTAGTATAGCTTATAATTATGAATCTGCTTTTTTTAATACTTGATTTTTTTGTATAAGATACTATGGAGCTGGAAATAGTGAAAGATAATATTTTGCAAGAAATTCCTTCCCAAATTATTAGGGAAAATACACTGACATGGGTAATTTTTATGCTCCATTTTTAAGATCATAAAAAAGTTAAAATTATTACTTATTTATATTATATTTTGACAGAACCTCATAATTCAAAAAGCGCTGAAAACCCATCCGTTTTTGAAAAGTATCTTAAGTATCCAAAACCTATACAAAACTCCGTCAAAAGATTTTTTAACACTCAAAAACCACCTAGTATGTCAATCTCATCTCATGCCTGGAAAGCGTTTCAAAAAAACAAAGAAAACGAAAAAAAATTTAAAGCTGCCGAAGTCGTAAAAAGGAAGCTTGAGGCACAAATGAAAAGAGAAGGGAAGAAAAAAACTAATAAGCGAAAAAAGGCTGTTCCAAAATGTCCTTCATGTAATGAAGTTGTCCTTACCGACGTGGAAGAAGAAGGTCTGAAAAATATAAGCTGTGATAGCTGTGAAAATCGGTTTCATCTACAATGCACAAATCTTTAAACCATGCCATTTGCAGATGCTGAGCTACAAGACTTTACCTGTTTAAAATGTGAAAAAAAACTTTAATAAATTGTTACTTTTAAGCAATTTAAACATTCTTAAGTGTATTGAAAAAATAATATTTACATATGTACCAATAATTTTTTGATAATTCATAATTAGCTTTAAAAAAACATGTTCCTAATTGAATAATTAAATTTAAGGATTTTTTTATTTTAATTTTTAAGCCTGAAAAATGGATTTAATTAATTTAACTTATTTTTTTATTTTTGTTCTATTTATTTTTTTTTTCAAGATAAATTACTTTTTTTTTAAATTTTCTTTATTAAAACATTTTAATAAAAAATATAAAATAATTCAAGACTTTTGCTTAGTAGGTGGCCGAAAATGGGACACCAGCTGGTCGGAAATAGGAAACAAGGGGCCGGCCACTAGGAAAATTACTTCTTTTTACAAAAAATTAAATAAAACATTTTTCGGTAAGAAAATTTATATTTTTTTTTTTATATTATCGATGCAGAAATCTATAAAGAATAATTTATTTCAAGAATTATTCGAAAATGTTAATATTTGTTGCTACTGTGCTATGTTAAAAGAGGAAAAATCCTTAAGGGGCCGGCCACTGGTGACTCTACCTATTTCCTGTGCGCTGACGTTCTTGTTTTGTTTATAAAATTTACACGTTTTTATTGCAATTTTAATTCAATCAAACATAACCTTTGACATTGTAGAGTAAATATATTCAAGAGTACTGAATTCAAATTTCAAGTCTTTGGGTTAAAATGTTAGCAAAATCGAAAAATTACACCAGCTATAGGGTAGGCCATGAAATTTTGACAGAATACTCTGGAAAATATACATATACAAACACAATTGAAAATTTTAGAAGCATTTTAAAGTATTTGAGTAGAAGACTTATAGTCTAGTCATTTTAGGTTTTATCTGCGGAAAAATTCCTAGTGAGCTGAAACTTTTTTAGCCTGCACGATATCAATGTCGATTTTTCACATCATCATAACAATGCCATAATAAAGGTGTAGGTATGCAAAAATTCAGCTCACTAGGAATTTTTCTGCAGATTGGGGTTTAAAATAGCTAAAATGACAGAACTATTAGTAATTTATAGGTAATATTATTATCTCAAAATAAATACTTTTTTAATTCTAGCAATTTTTAACATTTTAAAACTAAATATAATCTTCAAGTTATAACTATTGATTGTTTTAAAGTTATTAGACTCGAAAAAAATCAATTTAACATTTTAAAATTTGTTAGCATGAAGTTGTATAGTTTGTACATCGTTTGTACAAGTTTGTTTAAACGCATTAGTGCAGTGACCACTTTTTTGTATAAGCAATTAAAAAAGTGAACGTCAGTTGGCCCACCAAATTTCGAATCTGAAAATTCCAAAAACGAAGTTCGACTGATAATCGTTTGTAAAATTTGTACATCCAATCATTTAGTTTATCCATGTCCGAAAAATTTGGGACAAAAAGCTTTTTATCAATTTTGTTTGACATTTTTTGAAAAGCATGCAATCGTTTGATTAATTTTTGAGTAATTTTTCTATATTAGGACATGTACCTACATAGCTGACCAACTATATAAGACTATGTGGGACTAGTTTTAGTGAAACTTTGATTAGTTTTTATTTTCAAGAAATGATTTTTTAGACCAAATGCATTTTTGGATTTTTGTCCCAAACATGCGTGGGCCAACTACTGTTAAATGTTTGCATTGCTTATAATAAAAAAAACCTTGATGGTACAAACTTTTCTAAGAGATGTAGAAACTCGTACAAGTGTTTTATTAGTCGAACTGCTTTTCAGAATTTTCGTAAGTTTTAATTTGTAAGGTAGCTCACCAATTTTACTTTACACAAAATTTTGAATTTGTGATTAAAAAAAGAAGGAACACTATTTTATTAAAATGTTTTAGTTGAACAGTGATTTTAAGAGATGTACAAACGATTACATGTATTAAAAAACATTACATAAACAATTTTTGACTGTTAAATTAAACGCTTGGATGTATAAACTTATACAAACGATTATCCGTTGAACTGAGTTTTAAAAATTTTCAGATTCCATTCAAAAATTAATTAAAAATACAAGTGATACGTTTTTTAAAAATTAATATCATGAACTACCATTTTAAAACATGTTCAAACGATTACAAGCTTTTCAAAAAATTAAAAAAATTGACAAAGTTTGTTGTCCCAAATTTTTCGGACATGTATAAACTAAATGATTGGATGCACAAATTTGTACAAACGATTATCAATGAAACTGCGTTTTTAGAATTTTCAGATTCAAAAGTTGGTGCGCCAACTACCGTTCAATTATTTTAATTGCTAATAAAAAAAAACAGTGACTGTACTCATTTTTTTGAAAGTTGTTTAATTTGTACAAACGCTTGCAATTATCAGGTTTGCCCAGTTTGAAAGTTGGTGGGTAAACTTAATGCTAACTAAAAACACTTCTTGCAGTTTGTTTAACTTCGTATACAAACTAAATATTACATTTTAAAAAAATTACAATATGGTTAAAGCCAATATTTTGTGTAAATGTAAACATTTTTTAGATATTTTTTTTTCTTTTTGATATTTGAGTCAAAAAGACAATTCTTAAGTTACTATTAGACGCTCAACGTAAACGGTCAACGGCAGCGATTAACTTTGTGTGTCCAAAAACCTCCAATTTTAATTTTATCCAGACGCATTTTAACAGGATACGAGCAAAGAGTGATCCAAGAATGATCAATACTGAAATTAAAGTCATGTTTGCCTTAAATAGACTGTTTCAAAGACAAATTATTTTTAACTTTTTATCAAATGGAATCAAAGCTACGACTATAAACGCACCTTAAAAAAATGTATGGTCCTCTTTGAGGCAAATAGTTTTCCCTACAAAAACCATCCTTCTACCATCAACTTCTTTGAGATTTCTTTTGTTTATTGGTTCTTATTAATAATAATCAAAAATTCAAACCAACTTTGATTAATAATCCACTTTTTAAAGGAAGTAGAAGTTCAACTCTAAAAAATACTCTTACTCTTTAGGTATTTATGTGTCCTTTTGCTTTTTATTTAATACGGCATTTTACCTTTTATATTTACTAAAACAAACATCATTAGATCTTAAAAAAAGCAGGTTTCGGTATTAGCACTAGAAATATACTTATAAACGAATTATTGAAAAAACGTAAGGGAATAACATTCAAGGTTATTAATTTGTCCAAACTTCAGTTAAAATCAAATGACGATCCTTAAGTCATCTCATAACTAATGAGAAGTTACGTAAATACATTTTCACTTTTTTGAAATGCTGCTGAATAGGAGCCACATAATGAATTTTTTTGAGGGTTATATGTACCCTAGCCCCAAAGCAAAAATCCCTAAAACATCATTCCTAAATCTAAAATCTCCGAAACCAAAATCCCCAAATCCAGAATGCCCAAAATGTTTGGCGCCAAACATAATTTCTTAGATATACTTGAAATATTTGCTTAAGGATTTTGATTTTGGGAATAATTCAGAACAAAGTTAAGTTTTGTTTTTCTTTTTATTCAACAAAAACATAAGTAATTAATACTACGAGTATCTATGTTTTTCAAAAATAAGAAATACATTTTGAATTCATGGTATTAAATAAACAAATGAAACAAATAATTTAAAATAGTAATATGATATAAATTTTTAAAATTCAAGTTTTTCAACTTTTTATCGCCTTGTTTATATGTTTTCACGCTTGATTTTTCCAATTGACGTTTTTCACCGCTGCTATCTATCATTTCCGATGTAAGACAAAATTCCCAATCCATATGTCCCAGTGCCCATTTTTCCCAAAATGTAATGTCCCAATTTTTGTCATTCCCAAGCCAATGGTTTCCAATCATTATTTATCCCATTGCCAAGTGTTTAAATAATAATGTTTTGAGCAGGGACGGACCAACAGCTAGGTATGTAAGGGGGGCATTCTGCAACCACCCTGCTTGAAATCACTATAGGATTTGGGGTAGGTGCGAGTTTGGCATTTTAGCACTAAAATCAAAGAAATCCCCAACAAAAAAAAGAGGCTGGCATGCGACCCACACTGATAACTTCCCATCCCGTCTGTCGATTTGTCGTGCTTAAAAGTTTGTCTATATGTATCAATTTTAACCAAATTTGCGTACTATTTTTTGTAGATTTTATTTTTTATGAAGAAACGGACTGTTGGATTTTTATAAAAAATTACTGAATATCGAAAACAATATTTTCTGTGAAATAAAATAAGTTTGAAGCCAACATTTGTAATTTTTGAAACGCTATTTGAGCCGAAAGTAAATTTTTACAAGTTTTAGTATTGTTTTTTTTTGTAAAAAACTGTCAATTCGATTTTTCTCAAAATTTTATAGAATGTTCAAAACAACATTTCTTAAAAGATAAAATTAGTTTAAAGCCAATGCCTCAAATTTTTGAAAAGATATTTACGTTGAAAAACAATTTTTGCCAACTTTTATACATTTTTTTTAGGTTTTTATTTTTCGTAAAAAAAACTGTAAATTCGATTTTTCTCAAAATTGTTTCTATTGTTGAAAATA
This sequence comes from Eupeodes latifasciatus, assembly GCA_920104205.1. Classification (NCBI taxonomy): domain Eukaryota; kingdom Metazoa; phylum Arthropoda; class Insecta; order Diptera; family Syrphidae; genus Eupeodes; species Eupeodes latifasciatus. The sequence continues at coordinate 40,896,219 of OV049925.1, read as the reverse complement.
ATATTTCTTATACGTTTAAAGTAGTAAGAAGCTATTATCTGAAATTTTTGAAAAGATATTTGAGTCAAAAATCAATTTTTAACAATTTTGTTAATTTTTTTTTTGGTTTTTATTTTTTTGTAAAAAATGTCAATTCGATTTTTTCAAAATTTTACTGAATGTTGAAAACAATATTTTTTGAAAGATTAAAGTATGTAGTTTAAAGCCAATATCTTAAAGTTTTGAAAAGATATTTGTTTCGAAAATCAATTTTTACCAACTTTTAACACACTTTTTTTGGTTTTTATTTTTTGTAAAAAAAACTGTCAATTCGATATTTCTCAACATTTTTCTGAATGTTGAAAACAATATTTCTTATAAGATAAATTAAGTTTGAAGCCTTAATCTCAAGTTTTTGAAAAGATATTTGAGTCGAAATTCAATTTTTAACAAACTTTGAGTAATGTTTTTTTTAGGTTTTTATTTTTTATAAAAAAACTGTCAATTCGATTTTTCTCAAAATTTTATCGGATGACAAAAACATTATTCTTTGTTGCACAAAATTGTTTTGGAGATGAAATCATATTTTAGTCGTAAAATTTTCGAGATGACAAATTTGTTTTCAGTTTTTTTTTAATTAATTGAATTAATTGCATCGTTATATTTTCGAATATCCTTGTTTTATGCGTGGACTAACGGTGTCAAGTTAGCACTACATACCCCCCTTTTTTAAAAAAAATCAAAGTAAAAAAAATTTTTGGAATTTTTTTCTTTCCACAACTAATTTACAACAAATAATTGTCAACTAATTGCGTACTTAGTTTTAACAAAATCAAAAAGTGTAGTGCTAACTTGATATCAACCTAGCACTACATACCACTTTTTTTAAAAATCGTCGAGCTACAAATTTTTGTTTCCACATCTAATTTACAACAAAAAAACTACAATTAACTGCATACTCAGTTTTTTAAATTTCGAAAAATGTAGTGCTAACTTGCCTCATGCGACCATGATACGACTTTTTAAAAAATTGTCTATTTTGACCCTATTTAAAAAATTATGCGACTTTTTTGACCCCATCTCTAGAAAAAAACATTGAAAAGATAAGTTATTTTCTTAATTCATACAAAGTTTCCAAACTTCCATTGAAATAAGAACATAACTAACACTGTCACACATAATTTCAATCTATAAAATGGAATCAAGTTGAAATTGTTTGGGTCGACTCGATCACGTTCGCTCAGAATCGAAATCTTGCTATACTAGCATAAAAATTCATTTCAACCTTTCGACTCTGCATATATATGTAGTTAATAGTTAACAATTTTAAGTTTGTATGAGTAATTTTGGTTATTTCACCACTCCGTTCCTCTTTAACAAAGTTTCCCAATTATTTCTATGTGTTTGTTCGACTGTGGTGAAATTTGAATAAATTCATGAATTCGAAAAAAAAAAATTATCACTGTCAAGATTTACCTACTATTTTGTTGTCTTTTGTGTTTTTGTTTTTCGGCCGGCGGGGTTCATTTGTTGGGAGCTCATTCTCGATATTGTTTGTCTTTTTTATAAAATAGATAGGTAAGTTTTTATGAAATATATCTAAAAAATTTATCACTCGTATTTATAAAGAAAAAATAGTTATTTCAGCCCTGGAATATTAAATGTAATCAGCAGATGTAAATCCATTGATGAACAAATAAATAAATAAATAAATAAATAAATAATTGTGTGTGTTTAGAAAAAATACGTGTTTAGGAAAACTACGCCATGGAATAAGAATATTCCGCACTCAAATGGAACAGTAAGCACCTGCCTTAAGTTTGAGTCCAACAAATTTTTAGTTTTCCTAAAAATGGAAGCTGAAAAAACTATTTTTTTCTTTATATCTAAATACTAGTATAAGAATGCATTTTTCTTTAGAAGGTATACTAATAAAAAACTAAAAAACAACACTTTTTTTTTGCAATTTATACAGATTTCGTTTGATTTAGGTATGCATTAAAAAAAATCTAAATGCGACATTTTTTTTTCATTGGTCACTTTTTTTGCGACCTTTTCAAAAATCGCAGCGGTAACACTGATGGAAACTCACTTTAAATGCTATTAAGGGTACTACAAAAATTGTATGGGCATTTCCTTAATTAAGGGCATATAATATAACATAAAACCGGCTTCGACCTTTGAACAGTAATAACTTAAGAACGAATCCATGTACAGAATTCGTTAAAATATTATTTTGCTTACAATTGTACTCGATATAAGTTGTTCCTTTAATGACTTATTAATCAGAAATAAAATAGGCTTCGATTCTATCCGAAAACCATAAAAACACTTTCAATTTAATAAAAGCAAAAACATATTTTTGCTGTTACCGCAACTCATCTGAAACACTTTCGAACATATTTTAAAAGCTTTTGATCCAAAAATATAACCTACCTGCAACATGTATATTTCCTTAATGAAATTAATTTATTTTTTCCCCTATCTTCATTTGGAATAAGCATCAATCTGCTGATGGTTAAATACATCACCTTGTCTTGTCGATAAATATCTTTGATCTCTTGATTTTCGTACATCTCTAAAGACGTGGTGGCAAAAGCATTTATAAATACCAGAATTTATACTTATATTTAGGTATATGCATATATAAAGTCCCACACCATTGATTTTAAACATCGACCCCAAAAATTCAGTGCAAACACGAACAAACCACGAACATTCAGGTAAGCCAATGAAGTGAAACACTCTTCATCAGACGTGTGTTGTTTTGTTCCCATTCTAGTTCCACAACCAGTCCCAATCCCAGTCCCAGTCCTAGTCACAGCTCCAAAGTGTAAGTCTCAGTATAAACTTCGCATATAACCTTTCCTTCGTACACCAATACCAACTCCAACACTATAGCGAATTTAAATCCTTTGAACATTTAAACATATTTTCATTTATTCGAACTACGAAAAGCATCCGCCGGAATGAAAGTTGCGCCAAAGAAAATTCTCCCACCTCTGAAAGCAGCATTTGAGTTTACAATTATGTATAGATACATATATAAATAGAAGGTTTGGTATGTATCCTTTGCCAGGTCTTGAATGTAGGTAAGCCGAAGAACATTCTAATGAGTCCAGGTGGTAGGGAATACTTTTGCTTCGTTTGAGTTCCAAGTTTGCAGCTTTTCAGTGACTTAACGATGCTTCTGCCATCAGGTATTCAGGTTGAATGCCATTGCTGCTCCTCTAGCTCCTTTAGCTTTCTCCAAACCAACTAAACCTTTGCCAATAGTATAAATATAGTAGAATTGTAAAGTCCTTCGATTCCTTATAGGAGTATGTGCCCTACTTATTCTTCTGCAATCCAATGCGATTCGATGTAGCAAATGAGATTTAATCTCTGGCATTTGCTTGTATACTTTGACCACTTGGCTATGCGTTTATTGGGTTTGGATGATGCTGAAGGATCAAAGAGGATATCTACAGGAAATTGACTAAATGAAAACCTATGAGCTGTGTTGCATTTATAGACTCACCTACCTATACAAATATATGTATATGCATGCACGAGTGGTTTCTTGTGTGTGAGAAAGAGTACAAATAATGTGAAATGTGTGGTATAGGGGGTGGTGGTGTTGGTGGAGGTGGTGGTGGAATCGGTATCAACATCAACATCAACATCAACATAGACATCGACAAAGTAAAGTCTGTAGCAATGAAGAAGCAAACCTATGGAGTTGTGCTAGATCGATTAATTCACTTTGGATTAATTAATTAGGCAGAGTAGCAGAAGATAAGAGTTCTGTTTTCTAAATACTTAGACATAACAGTAGGTATAGACTATACAGATATAAGTATTAAGTAGTCGCGCAAATGGTATCAAAGATGCCCCTTACCTGTTTTCTACATACATACATACATACATACAATACATATTCTGTATAAAAGGGTTTTGGTAAACATCTAATCAATTGGAATAGTGTTGCATACGATTGTTGTACTTAACAACAAAAGATACTCTTATACGATGAATCTATATGTATCTATGAAATACCTAGGTGAAGTATGAGATGTGAGCAGTGAGAACATAAGGTAGGTCGTAGGGCTGATGATGCCTGTTCAGCTCAGTTCTCAAGCCCTAAATTCCTGAAATAATGGCAAAGTAGGCTAACCATAGATGTGTGTGCGGTGTTTCGGAGAATAGGTGATAGGTCTATTGTATTGCATTCGTTGTGTGTGGTAATTGAAAGGTGCTCTTATGTGGCTAGGACGAAATTGTGAGGTGAACGGAATTGAAGTCTGTTGAAGACTACTTTAACTCATGGAACAAATTCGATGAGCTCATTAAAAATGAAACATTGCAAATGAAGTATTTCTTAATGGAATTGGTTGAGAGAAAATGATTTTAACGATTTTGCCAAGAAAAAAATAAAGTGCACATGCACATTGCACATCTGTAGTTGCGGTGTTTAAATTAGGAAGATTAACCTAGAAAAGCTGAAATCTTAAATGTTAGTATTTTCAATTTTATTTTAACCTAGTCTAGACCTCGTGAAACAGAGTATATTATCTAAAAGGCATTTGAGACAATATCAAGACCAGATCTTCCAAGTCTAGCAGGTGTTGTCGGATTTTATATCAGTTTTTCCAATAAGAAATTTTATTTTCTTATTACAAAAACGGGTTTTATTTGAAAGAAATCAACAATAAAAACTAAATTTTCCGCTTGGAATTCCAGTTTTTGCAACTTTTGTCCTTAATAATATTACAGATTTCATTTTTAAGGTCTTAAGCCCATTTATCTTTCATGTGAGCTAAAAGAAAAAAGTCTAAAGGTGTTAAATCACAAGATCTTGGTATTTAAATGTGATCATATCATCGTTGTTTCGTTACTTCTGTAGCACTCAACACCCTTTTGTCAAAAATCGACTTCGTCCACATCAATACCTTTAAACTCTGTCCCAAAAAAAATATTAATCATTTCATTAATCGGCAACGCAATCTATTCGCCGTAACATTTGCACCAGCATTATTTTTGAATAATTAAGGTTAAATCACACCAACATACTGTGGCTGCAAATTTTCACCACTAGTGTGATTTTTGAAAATTCTAATGAGTTGTTGAAACGTTTATAATTCAAAGTTTAGTAAACGTTACTTGTTAAATGTCAAAATATGGCAGTTGCCTTAATAACTGGCTTTTCCATATAAAACTTTTCAGAACGCAAAATACACTCAACTTTCACTTTATTCTTAGAATTGATTTTTAACCCCTTTTTTAAAATATTAAAAAAAAATTTAATATATTAAAATATTAATTAAGATATTTCAAAGACCTTATCATCGACTTGAATTACAATCAAAATATTTATTAATGAAACTAAATATCCTTCATATGGCCACCACCGGCTAGCTTGTAGTGGTCGATTCGTTGGACCCAGTTTTCGATGTATCGTCTACACATTTCTGTCGAAACTGCCACTATTTCATATTCAATGGTGACTGAGGACTATTTAAACGTCGTCAGCTTGTTGGCATAAACCATGGATTTAAAGTATACGAAATAAAAATACTATAGTTAAAACAAACACGCTCATCAAACTTATTCTTCTATAAGTCGATTGTAACGTATACTTTGTGGATGGAGACCAATCGGAGAACGTACAATTGGTCCATCGGCTTCGATTCTACAAAGAGGGAGGATACGTTACACTATGATTGCCATCATCCCGAAGTAGTTACTCGTTCATTCGATCACTGATGGGACTCACTCGCTCGGTCGATAATTTGGCCCCAGGTCTCAACTTCTCTAGATGTCCTGAGAAACTGGATAAGTTTGCTTTGTAACGAATAAATATATAATATTTTGAAATAAATGGTATCTCATATACCACTATACCATATGATATATACCACCATCATGTCACTTCCAAAATCATTATAGTACTCACGACTTCCTTCTTTCCATCATCATCTGCCTGTCTGCCAATCGATTTTCGAAGCATCGAAACATCATCGACAGCCAAACCGAAGATTACAGAAGTCTCTCTGCCGTAAGTACATAGACTCGTTTACAGAAGTGAACAGCTGAGTGACTTTCTTAACCCTTCTGAGAAAGAAACCCTTCCGTCCACCTTTAGTGAATATGTCTCGATGTAATACATAACTTCTCAAAACACCAAATGTCGACTCAACAGTCGAGTTACTTGTCGTTTCAAAATCGTCGTATACCCCATTATTGTACACGAGTTACAATAACTCAAATGGTTTTGTTTGACTCTTGCCGACCATTCACAACCAAACTGACTACTATAACTCGCTGTAATCATCGAATCATATCCCTATGAGAGAACCACTAGATTTGTAGAGAGATAATTTCTTAAAGTATGGAGCTGCGACTAAGCAACTTCCGCTTCAGAAAAGAAACGATAGCATTACTCTCTAACTCCATGATTATCTCTAAAGGAATCTATCCTCATCTTACACGCGACGTTTATTTTCAACGAAACTACTAGGAAAGTCCACGCCGTTTTCGGACAAGGGTGCCTGCGCTCTACAGCCACCTGGCCTGCTGGGTGCACGATTGCTTAGCTCGTCGGTGGGGAGGGATCTTGCAGCTGGAGCGGAGACGGTGTTACACTGTTTTCAGACCGACTAATCTAGATGTTGTACACTAGAAAAATATGTTAAGAAATCCTAGGACCCGAAGTTAGTAAACTAAGTACATGACAGTTGAAAGATTGTACCTATCCTTCATGATATTCTCTTTCGTGAATTGACAAGATCTTCCGTGATTTATTATGGAGGAGCATAGATGGTCATGTCCTCTGAACCGTACTTTACCCTTCCCTATCATGTCAGATGTACGACCTGATACGAACCTATGGCTTCCATTTGGTTCTGAAATTCGGAAACCCCTTATTTGAGAGACACGGCTGTTGTTGTGCTCTCTACCTTTCTTTACCCTACCCTATGACTAAAAGAATCGACATCCTTAAAGTTCCTATAATTGATTCTCTAAGGTATTATATTTACGTTCTCGAGAATTCCCTTATTGAATAAGAGAAGTCTAAAATAAACTCCTCTTAAATGTTTCGATCCACTCTCTCTCGACCCCCTTTCTTCTTACTTACATTGTCATGGTTTTTCGGTTACATTTCAGAATATTCCAATAGCATATCATTTCTATACTTCTCAAAAATTCACAATAACAGAATGTTCGGTACTTGATTTTTACAAATGTTATTTATTACCATATTTAACTTAATCTCTATCTTCTAAATATTCTTACAGTACCTCCTATATACACTATCTAACTAAACTAAAACTCGTTAACTTAACCTCTAATTTCTACTAAACCTTCTTAACTCAAAAATCTCAAAATAAAACTTTACGGTTGAATTTGTTTAACGACATAATGAAAGAGTCGTCTCTTACATTCACGTCTCGCTTTGTAAGTTTTTAAATCTATTATAAACTTAAGTATTCGCAACTCTTATCTCGCTTTCTTATTTTTGTCGCGAAATACATTCGTATTCTTTTTTTTTTCAAACTAAGTACCTATTTACAAATCCTCTTTAATTTACTCACTAAGAACGTTTCAATATAGTCTCTCACAATCGTTTATGTATCAAAAAAAATGTTCAACAAATCAAAAATAATTCAAAATACCTATGTCTCAATATGTAAATATCATTTGGTAAAAGGGAAATAACATATGTTTACAAACAAAATATAGCATTTAAAGAAATAGAAAAATTGTTCACTCACCAAATTTCTTGTATTCTCCTCGTTGAAGTGCACTCGAACTCGGATGATGCAGGTGACCGCTTTCATTAAATATCACAATTTGTTGTTAATTAATTTTTTTTTTTTATCAAATGACATATATTTTCACTCACAAATACCTTTCTCCAGACTAGATTTCCTACGTCTCATTTAGACTATACTAAAACTTTTGTTTCGCTTCCGGAACCTATAAAACTTGCTGAATTTCTACTCAAAATATATTAAGGTATTCTTTTTTTATATTTAACTTTTCCAATAATCTTTGCTCTTCATTTTTTTCGTATCATCTTTTCAGATACTTTCAATCCCACTCTTTACGTTGGTACCATATTTTTAGATACTTTCTTTGTCTAAAACGTAACTACAAACTTTGACTCGACTATCTTTTGGTTTCTTCTCTTTTCAGTGTTTCGGTTTCCCGATCCTCTGTTATTTACTTCCTTTACCTTATTTCCAAATTCTAACCACTACGTCATCCAGACTCTTGACTGTACTATCATTTCTCTCTTCAAAAAAAAAATGAATTGAAAGTAGGAGTTCTTTACCTTTTGACTTTATGAATCTAACTACAACTTTTCCTTACCACTCTGAACTAGATCTAAAACTTTACATTTATATATAAGATTATATATATAACACACATTAAGTGACACTTGAATATCACCACTCTGCTAACTATAGATTTAAAATCTTTCATCTTCGGACTTCTCAACGGATCCTCAGGTAGGCCTTTATAGGATACAGGTGGGTATCGAGTTGTGAATTTCCTTGACTGTACTTTAATGCTCTGTTGTTCTTGATGAATTCTCTTGACGATGTATCTTGCGCTGCTTCCGAATTGATGAACAAGAACTTATCTCGGAAGATTCTCGTCCTTAGAAATTTTTTTTAATGTTTGTTCAGACGAGTAATTGATGGGCTGTTAGTAGGTACTTTCATAAGATATGTATCTCGAAGTGTGTTCAGGAACTGCGTTACGATTTTCTAGAAAGTTTTCTAGTGCCTTGTCCGCAAAACAAGACAAATTTTCTTTTTAATTTTCGATAAACTATTTTTTTTGCAGATGTCCAAGAGTTTCCTCAACGAGAGATGGAATCTCTAAACAAGATCACTCAAAAGAAAGTATATAGCTTATATTCCACAAAGTAAAATTCTGATATGAGATTGTCAATGTATGTATATACATACATACAACCAACGTTATATAACTAAACTTGGTATATAAAAGCAAAAGTATCGGAAGATAATCTTTATGAATATGAATTGGTTAAGACTTTATAGTGATGACAATGAATTGTTCTGTCATTTATTGTCAGGAAATGTTACATTTTCTGTAATAAGGTGTTGAAGAAAATCTTGTTATGCGGTATTTGGGTTTGCTTGTTGTTATCCCAATTGTATCTTCTAGAACGATTATTGAAGACTTGACGTTGTTATTTGGTTACTTAATTTTGATATTGAAATTTGATGTTGTCTTGATTTGTTAGTGAGATTGAACCTCGAATTTGAATGCCATTATTCCTTCTCTAGTTTTGATATTGAAATTTGATGTCTGGCCGCCGTGTGTTTTATTTATCTTGAAAGATCTACAGCCGCGTCGCATTACCTCGTCGCGCCTGTGGCATCGAGAAAGAACTAATAGAGAGAACCAACTTCGACGGTTTTTCTCTTTTTGCCTACAAGCTATGATTTGGCCACCAACTTGCATATGTAGTAACTCCATATAAAAAAAATGTGGGGAACAAATACTTATGCAAGTTTGTGCACATACTCACCACGAAAGAGAAAAAACTTTTCTCTCTTTTCTCTCTGCTCACCACCTTTTAAAAATGGCGACCACCTTTGAAAAATGGCGGATGTAGTCAGCTGTTCAGAGGTGTTCAAAGAAAATTCAAAATTGTGTATGAACAACTTTTCGGTACTCTCATTGTGTTCGTTTGATATGAATATCATTCGAATATGAAGTGAAATTAATTACTCTTGTTAGGTGCCAGAACAATGAAGATTTAGAAACAATTCTAAATTACGCATTTAGATAAATATTAGTTAGTTATTTGAAGCCAGTTTTAATCATTAAGTAGGTAAAACAAATTAGGTGGTGCAACAGTCCAATGAGAATTAGGACCTAGAAACATAAAACTCTGAAAGCACTACTACTATTATTTGTATTATTAGCTGAGTTTATGCGTTTAATTTTCGCTCCGACCGTTGAAAGATGCAAAAAAACTCAGATTTGTTTCAATTTTCAGAGTTTATCGACTTAATTTTGTCGATGCGAGAGTTGCAGGAACATTGAAAACGAGAGTTACAGAATGTAAACATGGAACATTGAAAACATTTTTATATACTCATCTCTTTTTTCCATTCCTATTTTATTTGTATGTACTCGTTGTTTATTTCCTTTACATTACTCACGACATTTCCAAAATCCTGAAAATAAGTGATTTAAGTAGACACTAAATAAAAAGACCGTCAACTTGTTACTTCTGTTACCAATTTTCATTGCATAAGATTTGTGAATAGGTGATAAGCTATTCTTACTGCCTTCCACTAAGCTAGTGTGTTGCTTTTAAAGGCTTAACTACATAAGCTGGGTCAGTGGTTTTGTGAAAAGAATATACAAATTTGTTCTTCAACCAAAATTTAAGTCTTATGCATCATTTTTATAAATTTTCCAGTTCTAAATATTTATATCTTATCTTTCAGTTATATAGCGACAAGGAAAAATCTGTGAGGGAAAGTTCTAACTACAGTTTTTCTGAAAGTGCATTGTGGCTTATTCATAGATGTTTGCTAAACGTTTTAGGCTATTCATAAATAAATGCAAATCAAAGTTAAGGGCTAAACCTGAATAACTATAAACAATGAAAATGCTGTGTTCAAGTAGTTAGGTATTATCGCAGCCAAATTTCATAATTGATTTTTTTGGTGTATAAAAAGCTGAAAGAGTAATTCATGACAAATAAATGTTACTAAGTTCCAAAAAATATCGATTGATACCGCAATTGCAGAAGATGTGGATATTTTATATAAATATTCCTGGTAAACTGTAGAACTTTATTATTTCCTTCTTTTATAATTCAATGTAAAATAATTCAATGCAGTATATTTTAGGTAATACAGTAGTTAAGTTAGTAGTTAAGGCATTACTATTGAAATAAACATAACATATGTTCATTTATAAAAAACATGTACTCGTTCAAATATACAAATAAAGTCTAGTCTAAAAAACCTTAACCTTGTTATACTCTTTCTGCACACATCCTTTCTTGTTTTGGTTGTTAATGCCATCTATCTGTAACTCAGAGAAGGTTGTTAATGCCATCTATCTGTAACTCAGAGAAAGAGAAGAGAAAAACAAATTCACCACGAACTACCGGTATAACTTCTTCCGGTATTTATTGACAAACAAAAATGTTTTCCTAGAATTAATTTGAATTATAGGAGTATTTTTGTAGATATAAAAACGACAAGATGTTAGTAAAATTAAAGAAAGAAATTCATGAGAATTACAAAAATATTATAATGAGACTTTAAAAAACATAGCCTTCTTGGCTATCAATAAACAAAAATGAGAAATGTCGCATTTCCCGGAAGTGATGTTTTTTTGTGTACTCTTTTCCGAGGTGAAAACATGTATACACCGATACGAATTCAACACGCTATAAAAAATGAGAGTAAGAGGTTTCGAAGAGACGGAGACGAGGAAATTTGGTTCTCTCATTTAGTTTTTTCTCTCTGCCTGTGGGAATTGAATTGAATGAAAGGAGACTAGAATTTTGCAATCACGTGTGCCACACACACAAATTTACATTTTATCTTTTCTTTTTTTCTTCAAGCTTTTCTTTTCGTTACAATCAAAAAAAAACTATAGTGTTATATTCAATTAAATATAATAGCTGGCAACACCATGGTATAACAATTTACTTGAGTTAAAACTTATATAACAACTAGAATAAAATAGGTTCTCTCTCTGTCCGGCATCCAACAGGTTAAATCTTATAAATAATTATTAAGTATTGTAATTTAAAATAAGTACCTTTGTAAAAGTTGAACAAATAAAACAAATAAACTTGAATTATAAAACAATTGGCGACGAGGAAAATAAGGACAACACTGGAGATAAGAAGAAAAAAAAACCTGGGATTGCGAAGATAAATTAAGATTAGTTTCACATTTGATGACCTCGACATCATCTCCATTGGACATTTTAAAAGAGGAAGATGACCCATCTGATTCCGAAGTAAAAAGGGAAAATCTTCAGTCAAAAAAAGAAATCACACCAAAGACAAATATGTCATTTCTTGGAAATATAAATGAGTTTGTCCCTGGTGAGGATTTTGTGGCGTATAAGGACAGAGTGCAGCAATATTTCATTGCTAATAAAATTGCAGCCGAAATACAGACTCCAGTGTTCATTACTTTGGTCGGTTCAGAAGTGTATAAAGTGCTTAAATCTCTGGCCGCACCAGCATTACCAAGCTCCAAACCATTCACGGAATTGATAGGTTTACTAGAGCAGCACTATGCTCCCAAGCATAACAAGAGAGCCGAACGATTCAAGTTCCAAAAAGCGAAGCAGGAGGACGGTGAGTCAATTTCCGACTTCATCATAAAGCTCAGAAATCTAGCTGAGACATGCAGGTTTGGAGACTTTATCGACGACTCAGTGTCAAATACAGCCAGCTTGCGAAATCTGGTATTAGAAGATGCTCTAGTGGACAAATTTATCGTGGGGCTAAGGAACGATCGTATTCAGCAGAACATCTTAACAGATGACAGTCGCACGTTTGATAAATGCTGTGAAATCGCGCTAAATATGGAGATGTCTGAGAGAGAGCAACGATCAATGCATCCACGTGGCAGCGAAGTTCATGTCATAAGGGAAAAAACAAGGCTGTCACAACTCAAGTTAAAACAAAACAAAATAATATGAGAAGCAATCTTAACAATAAATGTTCGCATTGTGGAAAAAATCATTTTGAACGAGACTGTCCAGCAAAAAATTGGAGTTGCTTTAAGTGTAATAGAAGAGGGCACACTGCAAACATGTGCTGGATTGGGGGCAAGCGTGATGGTGGAGGAGCTGGTGGCAGCAGCAGTAGCAGAAAAGATGGTGGTGGAGCTAAGCGGAGCGTAAGATCTATTCAGGTCATCAACAGTGTTAAAGCATCAGAAAAAGGGCTCAAGGTGGAAGTCAAACTATGTGGAGTGTCATTTCAAATGGAGGTTGACACGGGAGCAGCTATGTCTGTTATATCTTTTATTGAACTTAAAGATAAGTTACCATATATTGCTGTTCTTTCTAGTAATGTAAAAATTTGTACCATTTCAGAATTTGAGGTTAGAGTTGTGGGCAAGGTGGAGCTGGACGTGGAGTTTCAAGGGACTACTGGAAAATTGGAGATCGTGGTAGTGGATAGCCCAGTTTTTACACCACTTTTTGGTAGAACGTGGTTGGATAAATTTGTTCCGAGTTGGAGGCAGAAACTTTTGTGTAAAAGTGAGTTAATTAATTATATAGAAAACAAAAAAAATGAAAGTAGTGCATGCGATGAGCTTTTATCGGAAATTAGAGACAAATTTCCATGTGTCGTTTCGAGTGATCCTAATCAGATGATAGTGGGCTATGAAGCCGAAATAAATATAGAGCCAGATGCTGTCCCCATCTTTTGTAAGGCTTATATGGTTCCATTTAGGTTACGTGACGCTGTTAAGGTTGAGTTAAATAGGCTTATTTCTATAGGAACTCTTGAACCTGTCAACCACAGTAGGTGGGCATCACCAATTGTGTGTGTTCCAAAACAGAATGGTGAGATTAGGTTGTGCATTGACTGTAAAGTTACAGTCAACAAATACATTCTTTTATCGCATTATCCGTTAAACAATGTGGAAGATATTTTCGCAAATTTGCCAAACTGTTCAGTTTATTGCGTATTGGATATGGCTGGGGCCTTCCAACAGCTTGTGTTAACTCCAGAGTCGCGAGAACTTTTGACTATAAACACTGATCAGGGTCTTTTACAATACACTAGGTTGCCGTTCGGTGTGTCATGTGCTCCTTCAATATTTCAATCGGTGATTGATAGAATTTTAGATGGCATTGAAGGTGTATGGGCGTTTATTGATGATGTCGTCATTGGAGCAGAGTCTGTTGAAAAGTGTAAAGAGAAACTATTCAAGGTTCTTAAAAGGTTAGATGATCACAAAGTCAGAATAAATTTAGCTAAATGCGTATTTCTAAAACCTACAGTAGAGTATTTAGGTCATATCATTGGGAAAAATGAGGTGCGGCCAAATCCCAAAAAAGTAGAAGCTATTACAAAAGCTCCCTGTCCAACAAATGTTAAAGAGCTTCAATCATATTTAGGGCTTTTAAATTTTTATCGAAGGTTTATACCGGATTTGTCAGGAAAGTTAAGGAGTATGTACAATTTGTTACAAAAAAATACAAAATTTGTGTGGAATAAAAGTTGTCAGGAAGAGTTTGCTAGATCCAAGGAGCTTATCGTAAAAAATAATGTTCTAGAACTATACGACAAGGATAAACCAATTATAATAAGTACAGATGCAAGTCCATATGGCGTTGCAGCAGTACTTTTGCATGTAGTTGAGGGTGTAGAAAAACCGGTGTTATTTGCAAGTAGTACTCTAAGCGATTCTGAAAAGAATTACTCACAGTTACATCGAGAGGCTTTGGCAGTTATGTTTGCGGTGAAGAAGTTTTTTAAGTATATTTATGGCAAACACTTTGTAATCTATACCGACAACCAAGCATTAAAGGAGATATTTAATCCAAAGAAAGGCACTCCTTCGGTCGCTGTGGCAAGATTACAAAGATGGGCAATAACGCTTTCGACTTTTGATTATTCAATCAAACATAAGCCTGCCAGAGAACTAGCATTTGTTGATGCTTTGTCGCGTCTTCCTATTCCAGGTACCACGGATGTTGAATCAATTTGCATTAATTCAATAAATTTTTTTGAAGAACTTCCTGTGGATAAAGAGTTAATTCGAGGTGAGACGAAAAAAGACGTAGAACTTTCTCAAATATATGAATTTATAAAAACCGGGTGGCCAAAGCAGGTGAATCCAGAGTTTAAAGTTTTTGTTGCATTCAAAAATCAGTTAAGTTTAGAAAATGATTGTGTATTTTATAGGACAAGAATTGTCATTCCATCAAAACTAAGAATGCAGGTGCTTAAATCAATCCATAGTAATCACAATGGAGTTGTTATAATGAAAAAAATGTGTCGGTCATACGTTTGGTGGCCGAAAATTGATTCTGATGTAAAAGAATTTGTTGCGTGCTGTGAAATTTGTCAGGCAACAGCTGTTGTTCCAAAAGAAAAAGTTGTGTCCAGTTGGCCCAGTTGTACCTATCCCTTCGAAAGAGTACACTTAGATTTTTTTTATTTTGAAAGTAAGACTCTACTTTTAGGTGTAGATGTATTTAGTCGCTATTTGATTGTGGTTGTAATGAATGGAACCTCCGCAAAAAACTTAATCGATAAATTAACGCATAATTTATTTTCAATTTTTGGACTTCCCACTGAGATTGTCACTGACAATGGACCTCCTTTTGCATCGTTTGAATTTAAAAGTTTTTGTTCAAATAGTAAAATCAAATTAACACATAGTCCAGTTTACCACCCACAGTCAAACGGGGTAGCGGAACGACACGTGCGAATTGTAAAAGGCGTGTTAAAAAAGTTTTTATTAAGCTCGAAAGCAGGTTTATCACTGCAAGAAAAGATCGATTTGTTTTTATTTAATCATCGAAACACTCCAAATTCGGTGTCCAATGAAACTCCATCTGATCTAGTTTTTTCTTATAAGCCTAAAATATTAATGGATAATTTATGTAAAAATAATAATATTGATAATAAAAACAGAAAAAAGAAATTAATTTATAAAAAGTCAAAATCTGTTAAGTATAAGACTTTGGAAAAAATTAATTTAAAAAAATATAAAGTTGGGGAGGATTGTTTATATAAAAACCACATAAATGAACTTAAGAAGTGGTTACCATGTACTGTTAAAAAAATCTTAAGTACGGTAAGATATATAGTAAAAATTGGTTTTCAATATAAAGTTGTTCATGTCAACCAATTGAAAAAAATTAATAAAAAACCAACGTTTAGTTATTTGTACACAAACATTCCTAAGTCTTATGCTGAAAAAGATACAATTATAAATGGTACTGATTTGTCTTATTTGAATAATAATTTAGTATCTAAGAATATACCTAAAACCAGCCATTTAAAAAATACAAATGTTCAACAACGAAGAAGTAATAGAACTAAGAAAATTGTAAATTATTATAAACGGTAAAAAGATTTTATTTGTTTTTAACAAAACATTAATGTTAAATTCTTAAAAAAAAAAAGAAACAATTATTGAACTGTATTATCCTAAGAATTATGTACATATATATATTTTGAAAACATTTGTTTGTATATAAACCTAATTTAAAGCTGGGAGGATGTTATATTCAATTAAATATAATAGCTGGCAACACCATGGTATAACAATTTACTTGAGTTAAAACTTATATAACAACTAGAATAAAATAGGTTCTCTCTCTGTCCGGCATCCAACAGGTTAACATCTTATAAATAATTATTAAGTATTGTAATTTAAAATAAGTACCTTTGTAAAAGTTGAACAAATAAAACAAATAAACTTGAATTATAAAACAATCGTGCGAATTGTAACCTCTTCATTTTGTTACCTCTTCATTTTAATGAAATTTACTCGAAATCTATATGCCGCTGTAGATAATGTTCAATTACTTCAAAATGGGTTATTCCACACTTCGTTGACTTTGCGTCGTACTCTTGCGTTTGTACTTCGCTTAATTTTAAAACACTTGATATTGATTTTCGTTTCTTGTTTCCTATTAAAATTGTTGTCTATATTACTTTGAGTTCTTTTTATGAATTTTTATTAATTAAATAACTTACCCTAATTCCAGGAATTTCTTCGAATATTGTACGAACGATGTTGTACGTTCGGCGGCCAGACAGTAAAAGGAAAGATGTCTGCCATCGACGTACGAAAGACATCCCAATCGAAAGTCGCCGGCTACCTGGAACTAATTGGAATTGGAATTCCAATTGGCTCGATGTGATAGGCTCATTCACAATAGGGTTTATGTGTCTTTGAATGTTTTTCCGGTTTAGGATATATTCAAATTGGGTGCGTTTATTTTCTTAGCTCAAATGACGATTTCTTCTAACTAGATTTACCCTAACTTTATTTTATTCTTTTGTTGGAATACCAGGCTAAATAGAATTGGTTTTAGCTGAGATTGTCGGTTATATTTATAAATTTAGTTCTCACTAATTTATTACCTGACTTAAAATTACGAAATTTATAATCTATCGTTTAGTTCACCCTCGCTGATGTTGTTGCGAACATTGAGTGCATTCAAAGAAGGTTTATACTTCAAATGTATGATGGACTTGGGTGTTTACACTGAGGACATCAGCATGAGTTTGATGTATCGAACATCCTGAATAATTCGGACTCTACGATTTTGCCATGTTTCCTACAGCTTTCATAATTTTGGAGGTATCCAAAATATAATTTTCCTATTTTATAAATTTAGTTATATTTTGTTTCATCTTTAAAAAATAATTTAACATAGCCTTTAAATTAGGTCTGTCTTCAAAGCTTATATTGAAAAAAGGACAAATAAAAACAATACCGAAATGTCATTTAACGAAAAAAACTTTCCGCATCAAGGACCACCACAGGTGTTTTCTTCGTTTCAAACATTTATCCATCTTTTAAAAAGTTCCCAATCGTCCATACTACTCAAATATCTATACATAGGTACCTATGTCTATGCTCTTCAAAAGACTTTCACCAACAAATGTTGCTATTTCTCTTATCCTACACTACACTATCACTATACTTATGTATGTACCTATATAATACTAACCATCAGTTTAACTAAAAGAATTGAAAATAATAAGAAGAAGAAAAAGTTAAAATATAAAAAGGAATCCAACGGACTTTGTGTGCATCTTTATCCTGCAGCAAGTTCCATTTGGAATAAACCGCATGTTTTTCTATCGAGGAGCAACTTATCAAATCGATAGTCAAGAAATTTCCTCAAACATCGATTATGGGACAAAACGTGAAACTTTTTATCCCAAACACCCAAAGGTCTTCTATTTATATATATTCGTATATACCAAGTATATATCTATGTAGTTTGTCCTTCCCCTCGAATACTGCATCACCGACCATTACAGATCAAGCCAATATAATAGTTTGAAGCAGGATAGAGCTAGAGTTACTTACTCTTGCAGTGAAAGTTTCACAGCCCCACCTGCTTGTTCTTTTGGACAAAGAACGTACTAAATGCAGAACTCCATGTTTCCAATAAATCACTAAAAGAAGTGACAGACGTCGCTAGCTGCTACCATCACCAACGCTGCCTCCTGTCGCCTCCACCACCACCGACCGTAAAAAATGAGAAGTAAATGTGTATGGAAGAAGAAATGGAATTAACTTTGGAGACAAAAATAGATCCTTTTTCCTTTGGCACTTTTTGATAGTATGAAGGCGTCATATGTATTTGCTCTTAAATACTGAAAGCTAGCCAATGTCCATGCTGTAATTAAGGTACATATTTGCTTTACCTTTTTGAAATTTCAAGTATTACTTCCGGGCACAAATACTTCATAGCAAATGCTAAAATATTTGAGTAGTACTTCAAAAGTTCTTTATCAGTACATTCGTCTGAAGGAATACATTAATCGTCATAACTTAATGGTCTCGGGAGTTCTTTTTCAAGTATTTGAAGTACGTCCCGAGTACTTCTAGAGTACTAAAGTAACTTATAATTGATAGTTGTCACAAAATACTTCAAAATTACATGCAGTTGGCATTTTTAGTACCGAAACACGGAAATGCCTTACCAAATACTTGAAAAGCTTAAAATCTTGGAATACTTTATTTACTTTTTTGAATTTATTTCAAGCACTTCCAGATAACATTCAGACTTCTACTCATCATTTGAAGACAAGTTTGTAAAGTTTGATATGGAATTCGAACTTAAGGATCACAATTTTCTTACAACACCTTAAGTGTCCTTAAGGTTTCTAGCTACATCACAAATAAAAAACTATGTACAACGAAAAGAAAGGCAAGTAATGGCAGTTAAGAAAACTACATACACGACACAAAATAGTAAATAGATATATGTAGGTACAACAAAAAATGCTATATACGGTAAAAGATGAAAGTTCTTTAAGGTTGGCGGTAATGAAACTTTTTATTGGCCTATTCACACATGGTGTTAACATTGCGTCACATACGTGATGTTATCAGTGGCAGTTTTTAAGGATAAACCTATATTTTTTATATTCTTTTTGTCTATATACCATAGATAGTTAAGTTCGTATTGTGAACATATACATGAGGCTAAAGATTAACTATAGAGTGACAAAGTGAGTTTATGGATCAACACAATAGTACAAGAGATGGTATCAGGACATATAGTTACAACAGCGAATATAAGAAAAAGCTGAGCTGACCACAAATTAAATGGCAAAATACACTTCACTTTCACTTAGATGGATGAAATTTATTTCCAAGGATATTATACATACCTAACACTATATAAGAGAAGTATATTTATAGGTATTATTTCTTTTTTTTTTCCTTTTTTTTTAAGGCCGATCGTAAAAACAACAACGTTATAATTTACTATAAAAGCCTTTCTTTTCAAAGTGGATATAGTTTAATAAAATCCTCTGATATCATCTTTAATGCTTCAAAAAGGTTATCTTTAATAGTAGGAGTAATACTTTAATCATATAAAATGTGTAAGAAAAGGATATTCACTGTTTTTGGTCATTGGACATTGGGTCAATAAGGATTGATTTCTCAAAGACTGTAAACTACCTACAAGTTGTTAAACCTTTTTCAAAACACTTTTTACGGCGGAACTAATAAAATACATAAATATAGGTGGGAACTAATAGTCCATGAGGACATGCACTCAGTACATTTTTAACTTGAATTAAGTATTTCGGACTTCATTTTGCAAAGATTCCGCGCGAGGATGGGTGTATGTTATCACAACTCATAGAGAAGAAGATTTTCTTCATAAGCCTAAACGATGGAGTATTGTAAGGAATTTCGATTTCGGCGTCTTACGATTATTACTAAGAAGTACACAAAACTGAACAAAGGATTTAAACTGCTTTAAGCCTTAACAAGCAGAAGAAAAGAGAAGAACACTGAATTTTGAGAAGAAATATCAGAGAAGGGCGCTATTAAGATTTAATACTTCAAAATAAAAGTGGAAACCAAACAAATTTCCAGTCATCTCGAAAAATGGATCTTAACAACTCCATGAATAACCACTCACGGTTGCTTATAAAGAAGCCATCCTAAATGAAGTGCTCGAAAAAGTGGCCCAAAATTAGAACAAGATTATTCTGTATACAAAGCGTAGTCTTAGACTTTTTATTAAAGAAATAATTTTGAAACATTTGATAGCATTCAAATTTTGAGTTAAAAAGTCCAAAATTTTAATTGTTCCATCGTTTCATACAAAAACTATGACCATTACTAATTCACTTGAATTTTTGCGTAAGTGCTTAAATACGTTAGAACTCTCACAAGAGCTTGACTGTATTTATTTTGATTATTGTAAGACTTTTAATTTAGGACCACTACTCTTTATCTTAGCTGAGTAAGTAAGTACGCATCCCTGTTCAACGCAACTTCACACGTTTCTCGCCTTAAAGGTGCGTGTCCATTTGAGAGTAAACGTGCTGCGAGTCGCTCTCAAGCTGCTCTCGAGAGCGATCTCGCAAGTGGACATAGTCTGGAGAGTAGCTCGCGGAGAGTTGACTAATTACTCTCGACATTCGATCTTTTTGAAAGTCACTCGCAAGTGGACACATGTGTTCACCACTATCCGAGATAAGCTCTCGGAATACCAACACAGTTCCAGTGGCGATTCCTGCTCATGATCTCAGGGTTAGCTACTTTCTCCTAGAAGTTGAAGATAAGTTTTCAAGAATAATAATTCATTTTATTCAAATTTTCTGCAGTCCGCCTGAGCTTACATCGATAAATGCAGCAAATGTTTCATGATTTTTTTTATTAAAGTAGGTAATAACAACAGATAATTGTGACTTTACATGAATGTCAGACAAAGCTATACACTCTGGCTGTCGGATTCTATCAGAAATGTGATCGTCTAAGACGTCAGCAACAGTTTTGATTAAATCATTTTGGACAGCAATTGAAAAACTTTAAAAATTGTTGACGTTTTAACACTGCACAACTTTTTTGAATGTTATGTTGGACACCTAAAGCTTCGTCTTTCCTAGTCTGACCAAAGTTAGCTAATTTAATTGCATATTGCAAATGGGAGGCACTTAGCTTGTGTTTTCTCTGAAGTGTGGTTAGAGTGTTCATATTGTCCACATCCGAGGAACTCCACTCCATGCGAAAGAGATACCGGAAAAAAGCAAAAAAGATCAACAAAATAATTTCTTGTTATTCTCGCTACCAAAAAGCTATTGGTAATATTATAATATATTGAATATTGATTTTCGCTAAAGGTTCAAGTATAATCTCTGTTTCTATACTTGTGTGTTCATTTTAAATCTGTTAGGGCGCCCATTATTAGCTTCTCTTCTTCTTCTTCTATTTTTAAACAAACAAAGAAGACTCTATTTACAACGACTTATCTCATAGCCTAAAACCTTATTCTTAGCTGGAATATAATAGAATTTTTTATTGAATACAATTTGAAAATTAAACTTCATAAAATTTTTATTAATTTGTTTTTGATTGCAAAAGAATTGAAATTGATAAAATGCAGCTGCATAAGTCGTAATGCTCTCTTTTTTTATTTTTTTCGCTCTGGTAGTTTTTAATTTAAAGTCATAGTTTTCATTTTTTTAAAAGAATTAATAAGAATAACGAATTCTAAATGAAAAAATATATGGGCTTTATAAACATTTTGAAAAATCACACTTCAAACTGATTTTTTGACTAAATATTTGTTTTTTTTTCGGAAGCTATGAATAAATTTAATTTTTATTTTTTGAAAATTTCTTTTTCATTAAAAGAAATGCTTGTTTTAATTTGAGCTGCTCTAAGGAAATCAAATAAAATAATTTCTTACGACTAGCCTCTACCATGTTTGAATTGGTATGGAATTATAATAATAGTAAATACAATAAAATATATGTACATAAAAAACATATTGATCACAAAACATTTAATATTTAACTAACAAAACAATAGATATTAAAATGCACTTTCTTAAGTCACTTTCCTTTCCGCCTAAAAGAAGGTTCCAAACAAAACCTACTTCCTATTAAACATTTGAATAATCTGCCTAAACTTCCAACGCATTTACCATTTCCTTTTCCTCACACATCGGCATCGAAAATCAGTATAATCGCTAAAAGCTGCGCTAACCGACGAACATGCGTTGCTCGCTATATTCTCGTAGAGCAGGGTCAATCAAGTTTGTAGCAAAACCCATTTTCACATAAATAAATAATCACACAATTTTCTGCTTTCAAAAACAAATATGGTGTATAAATAGTTGCCGTGTTCGACGATCATGTTCGATTCGTCAGTGTTGTTCTTTCTTCCATAGTCCATACGAAGTATAAAGAGAGAAGACATCAAACTCTTGGTCGCGCCTGGTCTTCCTCTTTGTTGTTTGTGTGTCTTTTATGTGTACCTTCATACTTCGCCTGATGGTTATCGTTTTTTTTTGCGCATACCCTTCTACTTATTTGTACAGGCTTTTATTTGATTGTGTGTATTTATCTGCATGTGTAAAATGTATGAAATTTGATAGCGCAAACTTTTGCGATGCCCTAGCCCAATGTTTCAAGATAGATTTAATATTGTATGAGAGTTGTATTCCATGAAATGAAAATTATTTGAAGAAAAGTCACTTTGATTGCAAGATGCAAGTTATGTAACTACAACCGAATTTTTTAACATAATGGTCAACTGTTGAGTTGGTTAGTAATTCAATTACCAAATGATATTCATATTACAAAATAAGATTAATTCTAAAATTCTTGGTTTAGCGCCGCTAAACCTGCTGACTATGAGGAATCGCCCCTGCACAGTTCGTATTTTGCGAGTAGCTGTCGAGAGTAAACATGGCAAAGCAGTGGAAACTATGTCTTTTTTTCATATAAATTTGATTTGAAAATACATTTTTACCTTCCCATATGAAGTTATTGTAATGGGTCCGATTTGTCAAATTGAAAATTTTGACGTTTCTCGACGTTTCAAGATCCCTAGAGTCGAAATAAAAGATTTTTAGAAAGATGCCTGTGCGTGCGTGTGTACGTACGTTCGTACGTCCTTACGTCTGTACGTCCGTACGTTCGCGACGTTTTTTTCGTCGTCCATAGCTCAAGAACTAGTAAAGATATCGACTTCAAATAAATATACAAATAATAATGCAGAAAGATGCAGAAAGGGATCTCAAGAAAATTGAGTGGGTGGTTTTCTTACCATAGCAGTTTAAATAAAAGGTGAAAATGTTGGTTAACCCCAAATATCTCACGAACCAAAAACGCTAGAGAATTGAATTAAATATTAAATTATATATTGTAACGTTATACCAAACAAGTATATTTTATGAAAAAAATCATGGTATGATCCTTAAAACTTTCGAAACTGGTTTTCGATAACTTTGCTTCATAAATTAGGCTAAATTTGACTGTTGGCATCTATTATGTTGTCTTTGAAGTCCGCGGTTAGGTAAGGTTAGACCTGCGACTTAAGAAATCCTCAGAAGTAAAAGTCTAAAGCTGTCAAATCATACGATCGTGGTGGCCAATTCAAGTCACCTCAGCGTGGAGCTAGATAACCATACCATTACACCGCCATATGTCTTTGATGTCGATGTCATTCAATACAGGCACAAGAAGTTGGTGATCATTAATTTTTAGCGATAGATGTTGACGGTGATCATAGTTTTCGAAGAAGTACGCACCAAAAATCCACACCAAACGGTAACTTCATTTGGAACCATTGGCACCTCGTGAATTTCGGGTGGATTGGTGTCGTCCCAGATCCGGCAATTTCGCTTCTTCACGTATACATTCATCAAAAAATGGCCCTCATTCCAGAAGATGATTTTTCGACCAAAATTTTGATCAACTTTCGACTGCTTCAAAATGCAATTATCAAACACACGACGCTGCGTAGGGTCGTTTGGTTTCAGCTCCTGGAACAGTTTGATTTTGTATGGGTGCAGGCCCAAATCACGACGCAAAATTTGCCATGTTGTGGTCTGCGGCAAGCCAAGTTCTTGTGAGGGGATTCTGTCGCACACTTTCACAGTGTTGCGTTTCGTTGAAATACTGGTATTTGCTTACATTGAACCAATGGACTCGAACTTGGCCACCAACCGTTGAATAGTCAACTTGGAAAGCTGACCATTTATTCAATAAAAAATGTAAAAGAAGATAGTTTGACGAAAAGTATAAGAAACAATATTGTAGCCGCCACTCAACTTTTATAAAAGTCGTTTCTGCATCTGAAGTCAACATCTCTGTCGACGAAAAAAGAACGTCGAGAAATGTCAACATTTCCAATTCACCCATTTAAAAAGTTAAAAAAATTTAAAATACCTATTTGCTTAACTTGAGCTCAATTTAAAGTTCGAATTCAAAATTGAGAGCAAAACCGTGAATGCGCAAAGGTTCAAGGTTTCTCAACATGTCAAATAAATTCAAAAATGAAGACTCATAATAAATGAGAATTTCCAAAAAATGAAGTGAAATACTAAAAACAGTTGTCTGTATCTAGAAGATTACGATACATATGTATGTACCTACTTTGCAAAATCAACATATAATGATTTTGTGAAGAAATATTTAGTGTTTTACCTTGGCCCTGTACCATAAACACGATATTTTTGAATTTTTATCGGTTTTAAGGAGATACATACATAATGTATGTTTCAAAATTATGACCTGATGTATAAATTAAAAGGTCAGCTTCTGTATAACAATTTTTCTCTGAAAGTATATTGGTATTTTTTCTACAGGGTGTTCAAAGAAATAATCAATTTCTTACTTTTCCCATAATCTTTATTTTTATTTCTGAATTTTTCGTTAATAACACAATTACATTATTGTAACCATTACCTTAAATATTTAATCTCTAATGTAAGCCAAAACCACGTTACGGTCAAAAGCATCAAGCTTCGATCACATAATCTAACATTAAATGCTTCGAAATTTTGACAAAAACGACCAATTTAATATTGAACAGTTTTATGGGTCTTTTTTATATGTTTTTTTCTTCCGTTTTTTTCTATTAAATTATTTATTAGTTAGGTACCTACAATACCTCTACTCTCTATATAATATGTACTTCTATGTTTTATTTCTTAATTGTGTGTCTTCGAAATTTAAATCAATCACTTTATTGCTGACCACCGAACCATATGCCAATTGCAATAAAATAAAAAATAAAAAAATAAACACAACACCAACAACGCACTCGAAAACAGTCTCAAAGGACGACTTATAAACAAACCAATACCAATAAAAAAGTACAACATACATACAATAATAATATAAAAGTCAGCACATTGACCCAATGGTCCTTAAAATTGCAACTTAAATCCATTTCATGGAAAAGCCATTATAAAAAAAAAGTTCCACAACATTTCTGCATTAAAAACGCCCATTACGCTGACAAATTGAGAACGAAATTTAATGGACATAACGAAACGTAAAACCCTTAAGAAGAACAAAATTTCATGTTGGTTCCATTTCTCGGGAAGATGTAAGAAAAAATTCTTATATATTTTTGCACAACGCAGACGAGCACATTGTACAATGTCCATGTCCAAATTCAAATGCCGTTCGTGTGTGCTGTATAATAAAAATCGGGGCCAGGCGTAACCAGATTGCCAAATTATTCCCATCCTATAGTGCCTTCCAATTCCAACTCTCTGGCTTGGCCAAAGATACCTTCCGCACTGTTCTTTCCTCTCAGTCTCAATACCAAACAAACGGTTAAGTTCTCTTTTACGGTTGTTTATAAGAAGCGTTTTTACGTTTGGACTTCTTCTGGCGCTCTTCATCATCATATCCTCGAACATCTCGTCCTTGTCGACGAAGCGATGTCCTAAACTAGACGCTGTCGTATATAGTCGAAGTGTTT
Organism: Eupeodes latifasciatus; assembly: GCA_920104205.1. NCBI lineage: Eukaryota > Metazoa > Arthropoda > Insecta > Diptera > Syrphidae > Eupeodes > Eupeodes latifasciatus. Next base: position 40,870,267 of record OV049925.1, on the reverse strand, counting down.
GTTTCTTTTTTCTTATATTGTTATGTGAATCTTCTTACCCTCAAACTCAAGGACTCCCACTTTTTTTCTTCTCCTTATTCTATTTCTTGGACTTTTTTTTTTTCCCTGGAAAATTAGGTGGGAAGAAATAAACTCTAGAAACCCCATTAACCCAGCATAATGCTATAGTTGTTGTTTTTGTTTTAGTTCTAAGAAGCATCAGACGCCCGTCTTAGTCGCCATCGCCACCATTTGGCGCTGATGAAGGACGAAGAAAGTATTGTGTGAGTTTGATACCTTTAAGTATAGGTTATGTACCTCTATAACCCTACATATATACATACACACACTTATGTATAGTATTTGAAAAGAAAACCCAAAACTGCAGAAAACTTCTGTTTCATTTTCATCCTTTTTGAAAATAAATGTACGACCATAAATTTCACTAACGACAAAGTCAGGAAGTCAAAAATCTATTTTATTAGACATTTTATAGCACAAGAGGTTCTCTATCTCTCTATATAACCGACTTGATGGGTCTTCCTATAGGTACGTGTATATGTATTCTTTTTGTATAGAATATACGAATACCTTATCTGAAAATGTTATAGAAATGGATATCTTCTGTATAACGAAATATTTAATTCAAATTGTTCTTTATTATAAATCACTTGTATTTTTAAGGAGATACGATAGTTCCAGTTGCGGTTTGAGGGTTAAGCAAAATAAGGGCTCTAATCATGCGGAAATAAAGGGTTTTGCAGTAGGAGGCTTCATTTGTAATTTTCCACTATTTTTGCAGCTGTCACTTTTGAAGCTGTCATCTTTTGACAATAATAATGATAATAACTACGTTTTTACTAAAAACATATCTATGTGGCCTTCAAAAACGCACACAAGTGTTAAAATTCATTACAAAATTGTGCACATTTTTAAGTGACAGATGGAAAAACTAAATCACTATTTGGTCGTCGTGAAGCATCTTCTCGTAGGAAATACTGAAACTGGAGGAAACATTTGAGCTGTTGGTATAAGTAAGTGATGTGAAGCAACAAAACGGTTACCGTCGCTGAGGAACAACAACTGAGCTGTAAATCATGGGTTAGGTTAGGTGAATGGGCTGGTGATTAATTTAGTTATACCTACCAACTCAGATTAAATTAGATTCCTTGTGATACCCTGAAAGTTTTATAACTTTCCTAAAAAGTGAGTGTATAACCTTTGATTCTATCTCTTGTCATTTTCCAGTTACTAAGAGGCTTTGATAAGGCCTAAGAGATTGTTTCCTGCAAAGTTTTTGAAAAAGTATTTTCCTAAGAATTTGTATCTTGTGTGACACAATGCTAAGCAGTGGCATATTAATTGAGTGATGTCCTCGTGGTCTACCTCATCATTACACCCTTTGTAAGTTAACAAACCGCATTTTCTTCCTGTGGTAGCCCTATACGTATAAGATGTGGCTGGTTATCATTCTCACAATTAATCGTAGTGATTTTTTGTCGAGGTGCATAACCGAACGGGATCTTGTTTTATTAAATTGGGCCCAAAATTTTTAAGCTGTGGTGCATGTCTCAAGGTTTATCTGGTTTATCTGTTTTAATTCACATAATGGGGTGCTTCTGGTTAAGTCTATATTGGATTGGTCTAGTGTTTTACCTTTTCTCACAAGTTCATCAGCCCACTCTACTGTGAGCTAAGAACCCTAAGTTCTTGACGACAGTAATTTCCAAGCTTTGACCTGTTTGTTGCGGCAGAAATCAATTTTATTGCTTCTTGGCTGTCAATGAAAATGGTGATTTCAGCTCATGATATCGCTATTATTGAAACCTGTTTTGCAGCGTTTTTCAATGCCAATTCCTCAGCTTGCAAAACGCTGCTTTGATCGTTAAGTCTGAAAGAGCTATAGCCCATAGTGTTGACAAAAACACAGGTTTTTCGAATCTTTATCGATCTTTTAAATAAGGCATACTATCACAGACTATATTCCATCGTATTTTGCGTAAATACTTAAGTCTTAAGACTTTAAAAGTCCAGTTAACATAACAACTCAAGTTGCATCGATCACCAGCAAGTCATACGTATCTTCGCTTATTGAAATGTATCAAAGTGATCCGGATTTCATAAAAGACTCGCGATCGAGGAGATAGACAAATGCGCATTATGTAAACGTCTGAAGCATCTCGTCAACAACTTGATAGGCGTATATCAGTGTGGCTTCAGGAAAATCCACCATTGACCAAATGTTCAAATCATGGCAGATCTTGGAAAAAACATAGGAACATCAAATCAATATCCAACATCAATACATCGATTTCAAGGCCAAGTATATATGACAGTATCCCGTATCTCTCCTGAGTAACACCAGCAAACTCCTGGAGGAAATTATATTAAGGAAACTGAAAAAATTCTGCTGTAAAAACAGTATTATTCCTGACATGCAGTTTGGTTTTCGGGAAAAACACTCGACGCTGCATTCTTTGATGAAGTTTGAACACGACATCACCACAGCTCTTAATAGCTCAAGGCCAAGTATATATGACAGTATCCCGTATCTCTCCTGAGTAACACCAGCAAACTCCTGGAGGAAATTATATTAAGGAAACTGAAAAAATTCTGCTGTAAAAACAGTATTATTCCTGACATGCAGTTTGGTTTTCGGGAAAAACACTCGACGCTGCATCCTTTGATGAAGTTTCAACACGACATCACCACAGCTCTTAATAGCATCGTGTCACCGTTGGATGCCTTCTGGACGTTGAGAAAGCATTCGATAGCGTATGGAAGGCCTTATCCATAAACTTCACATGCTGGGCTTTCCAATCGCACTAATAAGAATTATTTTTTCTTTTCTCTCTTCCAGAAAATTCTATGTACAATTGGAGAAATGCAAATCGTCAATGAAGAACATCAGGGCTGGAGTTGCCCAAGGATCGAAGCTCGGCCCATTTCTATACAGCATCCTGACATCTGACCAACCTAACCCCGTCAACTGCGAGAACCTTCTATATGCCGATGATTCCTAAACCTACTGCTCCTCAATGTCACCACATATAGCCGTGAAGAAAGAAGAAGAACACACCACCGTCTCTTTGACTTTTACCATAAATGGGGTATTAAAATCAACGCAGCAAAGTCGGAACTCATCTGCTTCAGAAGGTTGTCAACTGTCGTCCGTAGAGCATCACAAAAAGCGACAATATGCATAAACCTGAAGTTAAAACTCCCAGATCGTCACTTGCAGCCAAGAGGACCGTCCAGTACCTGGGAATTTATTTCCACGAGCTATTAAAGTTTAACCCACACGCCCAGAAAGTTTTTAGGAAAGTCAGCTGGGCCTTTCATCGTGTCCATCCATTGATGAAGAAGAGCAATGGACTAAGTCAACAGACCAAGATCCTGATGTACAAACAACTGCTGAGACCAGTCATTGGATACGGCTTTCCCGTTTGGTACACCATCTCCAAAACGGCCATGAAGCAGCTAAAAGCCTTTGAAAGAAAGATCCTAAGAATCTGCACTGGGCTTGTCTTTGACAGGGAGCGTCAAAAATACTTTAAAAACGACAGAATTTATTCTGAAGCGAGAATAAATACATTGGACAACTACCTACTACTCTTGGCATTAAAAAGTTAGTAGGTAACTCATCTAGCCACCCAAACCAACTAATAAGAAGGATGACAACCCAACAGCGACTGCCAGAGGCCAGGTACCTTAGCGTCATGGACATTATGGATGATAACATAATTCAAGTCAACAACGAAGATGCCGTTGCGTTCTACGCTGACCCCGAGTCAGCCCACCGACGCACGTGGCTAAACAAGCCAACAACCCTCTAACCAATCAACAAATCCAACAAATGACAACCGGGAAGGAACACCCCGAGGATAACCAAGTCAACCGACTTTTATTTTTAGAACGCCATACATATTAAACAATATTTTAATTTAAACTTAAGGCAATATATAAAGTTAGGCCCCCTATGTGCCAACAAACAATTTTATTCTAAGACAATGTATCTATTTAATCTTAAAACTATCCAATTGTATATATAAAAGTTCAATAAACAAATCTTGAATCTATATAAATGACAGTATCTAAAGAGAAGAACTTAACAGACTAATGTCTAATTTGGCATACTTGACCGTCCACTTGTCTGAATGACGATGGAAAATTCACACTGCTTTACCAAGATCAGATAAAATCTCGCCAATGCTTTTGATGTCAAAAAGCGTTTTAGACAAGACGATACACTGTTCTGTGACTTCTTCAACATAGTTCAGGAAAGAATTGTGCATAACTCAACCGTCAATACTAGATGCACAATCTTCCAAAGGTCCATCCAAGTTCTCGAATACGGAATGATGATATTGACATAATTGGAAGATTAAAGAGTTTTTTTCGACGAAAGTGGTGTATATGAGTTGAGTGGTCTCCATATACTAGTCAAGGCGTTAAAGATTTAATTCGTGAATTAATAAAAATAAACCACTATTTATTAATCAATATCTCTAACCGTTCTTGAGATATTGGGAACGAAAAAATGATATCAAGCGTTCATACACACGAAACCATACACATCTTTATATAGATATATTGAAAACGATTGATTAAGATTCTAGCGGCAACGTCAAGAAATTTCAACATTTTCAATTCGACAAATAGCACCGATTCCAATAACTTCCAATGTGTGTAGGGTTAACCCTACAGCGCACAGTGTTCCACATATGGCACATACCAATAAAATGCCCCAATATAGAAAATGAGTACACACAGCGCCATCTACTATCTAATAGCGGGACAAGGACCTATTGAAGTGTTTATAATAGTACAGTTATTTACAAAATTATGGTTCGATGGAAAAAATGTTTTTTTTATTTCAAATAAGTTGTCGGTTTGTAAAAAGTGAACGACGTACGTTCAGATAAATAATTTCAGAAAAGTGGTAAAATTTGGAGTTTTATAGTTACGAAATAATTAGAGGAGGTAAGTTTATGTTTCCATTTGTTGTAAAAATTGTTTTCTCCTAGAAAAATTCATAAATATAGTACATAAATTCACCATATTTTTGTATGTGCCAGATATGGCACACTGTGCAATAAGTGTATCAAATTATACGTATAATTTGCAGATGAATCCTAACAAACGTCTGGATTCTACAGATATTTAACACATACTTGAGGTGCCGTCTGGTAGCGAAGATGAATTGGAACTGTCTAATGGGGATAGAGATGACGACATGATCAAAACTCAGGATCTGGTGATGAGAGAATTTGAAGTGCCTTCTGGAATACTACAAAATGATCTAAACAACAACTTCAGCATACCCATTCCTCAGCCTAGTAATACCAGCTTTTCGTCACAGCCGAGTACTTCTGGTGTCGTAAACTCTCCATCCAGACGGACATCATCACAAGCTCACCCACTACATAGAAACTTTCAATTATTCGGCTCCCATAATACGCCGTGGATATAGGAGGGAATTTATAGCTTCAAATCCGCTACTGATGTTTCAAAAACGAAAAGTCCATATGCTGCGTGTATAAGGATTCTGTATATTTCTTCCTTATATATCCATCATTTGGAAAACTGTCGCAGGTGAATTCATGTGCAACCCCCTTTACATGTGGATTCGATGTTAAGGATACTGAAGAGCAGATGGCAACCTGAATAAACTTTCTCCAGTCTTTTGTTTTTATTTCTTCCTTTTTTAAGGAAAATATTTTTAATGCACTTCAGGGTCATAATATGTAATTATAACTTTACTTTATATCTATACAAAGGAAAGCAACCCCAAAAATATCCAAATCCATCTAACTTCCTTCCTCGTATTCGCATTTACATATGTATAAGTGTGATCATAGATTTTGGTCATCTGATATCTGCAATTATTATTAAAACAAGTTTCTTACAGCCGAAATTAAGTAAATTTACTAAAATATTTCCACATAAGTTTCCTTAGAATGAGTTACCTACCTAAAAAATTAATTTACAAAATTGATAAAATTTATACATTTTTGTCTGTCTAAGGATATCGAAATTTTGACGATATAGGTTTAGATTGAAGCTTTTGATCCATTGAAGGATGTCCAATTTGTCCATTGGCATTGTTTAGACTTTCATAGAATAACTTTTGCTTTGGTAATGGTAATATCTATAGAAGCCTTAAGTTCCTTGTTGAAGTAAAGTATGTGTATTGGTCATAGAGATAGAGTTCCAGGTGCCGTTTTGTGATTCTCCACAGGACATTATGGCAAAATGTGATAGGCCATAAGAGTGAGTAAGGGGCATGGTTATAGGTAAATAAATTTATATCTGTATACAATAAAACAATTTTATATAAGGGGAGAGTTTTTGATTGATGATTGCGTTTAATTGGAAGGATAACAAATGGATATTTTGTTGTTGTGGGCCAAACTGATTCCTGTGAATGATTTGTTATACTTGTCTATACAGTATACATATATGTATAATGTAGTTACGAACAAAGTGAGTCCAATGTGGTTGGATTGAGCCGGGCTGGGCCGGGCCAGGCCGGGTCGAATTGGATCGGAGGAAAGTGGAAGATTTATTTGATTTTGATTGACACTATGGAATATACCTAAGTCTGTTTTGTGGCTTAAGCAATCCAACGTGGTTTATTTGGGGGACACTTTTAGATATCGTGTGGTTTAGAATTTTATAAGGAGAGCAAAAACAAAACAAAAAAAAAACTACGGATTTAGATAAGACCAAAAAGTCAGTGTTTTTGAAAGATGATAATGTTGTATCTTGTATTTATATTTATATTTGTATTAGGATTTTAAGTTTTAGAAGACATCACAAGCTGTGGCCATGAGCCTTTTAAATAATAAGGATCATCATGTGATTGACAAAGGACTTAAGATCCAAATTGAGAAACTTTATAGGCATGATGTATATCGCCTTATAACCTAGAGAGTTGTTTTGTTTTCAAAATGTAAGGAAAACAACTTTAAGAGATGTTATTGAAAATTTTAATTAATGAAAAAGGATATAGAAGATAAAATAAGATAAGTAAAATACAGAATATTAAGGTGCAAGTTTAATGTGAGATACTAGCCTTAGGGTAAAAATCAGTGTGTTATTAATGTTAGGAAACAATTTTAATTCAAACACAAATATATGTATCTTCTGAAGATTTGAAGGTTTTGGTTTCACAGCCCACACAGAATATGCAAATGCTTCTCATCAATGACCTTTTTGTCGACATTGAGATAAGTTTTTTGTTTGTTTCAAACATGAAATTATTTTTTTAATATATAACTTAGCAACGCAAGCAAAGGTTATTGGAAACATTTCAATTTTTTTAATATCACGACTTTTCATTACTTTTGTTTACTTGTTGAAAACAGTGATATTTTTAGTGCTCTCTTTTCACTAGAACGAAATTTGTAAGTCTATGTCACATGTTTTCCATTACGCCGAGATACCTCCCAAAAGGTTCTAAAAAGTGCTAAAATTATCTCAAGAAAAGCAATTACTGGGAATCGTTCCAAGACATCTCTGGATATTGTTTTTTTACACTAAATGGCAAAGTCCAAAATTTATGATAAAATAAAATATTCATCAAAAATATGTAACTGTTTATTATTTAGTCCATAATTTTTGTTCAGGACTTATTTCCCATTTTATAAGAATTCGTTTCTAGACATATGTAACACCCATAAGGAATACTTTTTTGAGACTTATATCCCACGTATATTTTATTTTTGCATGGGTACCTATAGAAAGAATTAAATGAAACTTCAGCTGACGAAATAGGCCAATTCTCAAGGATTGGCCTTGTTTCACTTTTGCATACATTCAACCTTGCAACTTAAAGTCCCCTATATTTTAAAGTGGGCTCAAGCAGAGGGGTAATACTCACCATAAAATCAAGTTGGCCTTATTTTTCAAAGTAATTTAACTTTATTTTACTTTGTAAATGTACCAATTTTTGAAATTTTGTCTCATTTATTTATATCATGGCATCGAAAAGTACAGTTACAAGCTGTGGAAAAACTGACTAAAATATTGGAGGTTTTGTTGAAGATTTTGGAAAAAAAATAATAAAAAACCATAGGTTCGTTCTTGATAACATACAAATTTTCACCAAAAATTTTGTATGAGAACTACTGTTATTTTTAGTCTTAAAAAAATGAAGAAAACGCGAATATGCTTAAAACCCTAACTCTCAAGTTTGAATTCAATCGACCCAATGGTTTGATCAATATAGGCGAGGATAGACAGACAGACAGGTGGACGGAATCGTGGACCCACTTTTTTCGACTTCTATCTATTTTGTCTATATATTTCTCTACTATCGTAATGTAGTGTTAGATTAAGATCTCGAGTTCAAAATTTTTTTGCGACTCCAATACTTGCCATATATGTAGTTGTTATATGTCGCAAAAAAAAATAATTGTGTGTGTGGATATAAGAAATCAACTGGTGATTCTCAAGATTTCGAATTAATCAAATACAAATTACGCAAAATTACTAAGTCTTGAAAACTGTAATTTTGATATTTACTGGTGCGTTTCGAAATTCTGACGATCCTTCTTTTTTCTCGCATATTTTCGAAATAAGATCCCCACGAAAACGCACGGGATCTATGGCCACTTTACGAAAGTTGATTTAGTTCCCACTAAGTGGATTTGTTTCCCTGCACAAACAAACATTAACTTTTAAAAGCCGCGTTTTATTATCACCATGATCTGATCCGGATCAGATCATGATAATAAAACAGCATTGGATCATCATATTTTTTGTTATTTAAAGTTTGGTAGCAGTGTCAAATTCGTTCTTTCAAAAGTGACATTACGAAGGAAAAAAAAAAAAAACAAACACATACCAAAAATGGAAGCTCCACAACTTTTGAAAATGTTTCTGCAAATCACCATTGCACTCTTAAACTCAAAGCATCCAGGAACGCTTTGGTCTCACGTGTAGTCCAGATTCTTTTTGACCTTTTAATAAATGTGACACTTAAATAATTTAATTTAGAGATTACTTAAAATTTATTTGAACAACTTTTCTCAAATTTGTGCAGCAGCTTTCTCGATTTTATTTATATTTTTTGACATTTAAAGCAGGGTTGCCCAAAGAACATTTTGCTCAATGATTTTTTTTTGTTCCTTTTTCTGGGGGAAAATAATACCCATAAATTATGTCAAATATACATTTTTGTTTGACTTAATTATTTTAATTTCACCAATTAATATCTAGTTTTGTTAAAATATCTAATTATTTCATGGATTATATACCAAATAAATAAATATAAAGCTTCTCGCTTTCTATTTAAAAAATATTTTATTTCATTCAAATGAAAATGTTTACATGGTAATACAGGTTTTATTTAATTTGTTTGCAATGATACCAACATTTACATGTGAAATAACAATGATAAAGCGCTCCTTGTTGTGGAAAAAAGAATTAAATTTTGGATCTCAAATTGAGATCCACACACAAAGCAGGATCTTGTGTTGTTGTTGTAATGCATGTAAATTCAAGATCTGGATCAGATCATTGTGATAATAAAACGCGGCTTAAATTGGAACTGCTGAACTGAAGCGGTGCAAGTAAAAGAATACGCTATAAAAGTTAGCAGTCTTTTATTTTTCAAGGATGTATTTTAAATGTATTTTTCCACTTTTACACGATGACTCTTGACTCTTGTTTAAAATTTCATCATGAATTGTGATTATTTTCATTTTTGTCTACAATATTAAAAATTATTAAAGGAAAGAATATTATGTTGATAACAAAAACCTCTTTAACTTCTAACAGTTGATAAATTATTCTTAATGGAGTTGAAAACTTTTCACCTTACCTGGCCAAGCCCGACACTTACTTTACGACATCAGCAATTGTGTCATACCTTTTAAAAATTATATCTTCAATAGATATTGACCGTTCCCTTAATTATTTCCATGTCCACAATATTCTAATTGAACAATAATATACCTTTTCACGAGACACGGCAGCATTACTTATGACAATACTACGTATTTGAGAACGTTACATTGTTCTTTTTTTTTCGAAGTAATAGAGATTGTAGTTTCTTTGCAGGATTAGTCCTTCCGAGAAAGTGCTTGTTGTCATGTGTATTCCACATTCAAGATATTCATGACAATCTAATTGAATTCTTTGAAAGTGTATGATACTCTGAGAGGACTCAAAATGATATACCACCTATGTTCATTAACTATTATGGCTTTTTGAAACTTGATTCTCTCTCTCGCAGGGATGTTTGTATACGACTCTGAATTCAAACACTCGTAGGATAACCTAATTCCAAGGGCACAAGTCTTAATTCCCTAATAACTGTATTCACAAAGGATTGTTATTTCTGGTGTCAACAGTGTCGGCTATTTTCTTCACCATAATATTCGATCATCTGTATAGACAAAAGGTATTATATAAACCTTACGCTTCAAAGAGATTGACCCTTATTTCCTTCCTTATTTCATACTGGGATAGGCCATATGAATGCCCATTGCCCATACCGGAACCCAAAACTCAGGTTATCGTTCAACATTTCAATTGCCATTAAATGTCATGTTTCTGGCCTAGCCGCATCCTCGTTGGTGGTGTCATTTATTTTATATGGAACTGCATCTCTCCTTTAATGAAAGCTGTGCCAGATAGAGAGGCGGGTGGCATTGGCATCAGATTCTGCTTAAGCTTCAGCTTGAGCTGCAATATATTAAAGGCGAATGTCCCAAACCATCATCAGGCATCAGCCAGTTGCAGTGCATGGTCTGTGCCCTGGTGAAGTTACCCTAGTCAGCAGGGAACCCGGAGCTCGGAACAGGACAGAAGCAGAAGCAGAGAATGCTGATAGATATATGGTCTATATAATGAAGGTCTGGCGCGGTGATGTGAAATTTGTGGGAATCGCCGCTAATTGGAAATTATGTGAAACCTTTTCGATTGATTGCCGAATTTTCTGCGATTTATGTATATACGCGACGAGATCGTACAGATAAACGGAATAGCCATTGCCATTGCGATTGCAGTGGTTGTTGCATTTGACTATGGGGTTCTCTTCCTCTATAGATACACCTGGCCTAGAAGTTCGCGACCGTACCTATGCACATAATAATTTATATAAAAGCTTTGTAGCCGAAAAGTTCACAAAGAAAACATGTGATGGTGATTGCACAGCTTAATTGATACCAGACCGCAGTTAAAAGTGGTGAACATTAAAACGCTCGAGTGATAGTTAAAATTTGCATATATTTACATAAATTTTGCCAACCAATGAGGACCGGACGACTGGACTGATTCCTCTGCTCGGCTATACCCCTTACCATCACACCCTCATATAAATCTAATAGTCCTATGTACTATAATGGTGATGCTTTATGGTGGTTGGTGCGGTGATGGCGGTCGGTGGTGGTCTTCTATATATTTTCTATTTTATGCGGTCGACCGATAGCAAAGTCTAAAGTGTTCATTAAACAATTTTTATGGTTATGCGACAGTGGACTTGTAGAAGGGAAAAATATTTATGACATTTTGTGTGTGAATCATGGAGGCAAACAATTTCAACAAGCTTAAAACAAACAATTATTTATCAGTGATGGTTTTTCCCAGAAACAGTGCTGGAGCAACACTACATAATGTATAGGTAAGGTAGACTGTAGGAAGGTAGAGTGAGGTGGAATTTTTTGGACTAGACATCGAGTTTATGAAAATTTATTAAAACAATGATTTAGAGTTGTGGAATGTTTTTAGTAAATTATATTTATGATAAAGTTTTATTTTCTTTATCTTTTTTCAACTGTAATTTTCGGTTGCATGATTTTTAATCCGGATAAAATTTGTTTTAAAGTTGACAAAAATGATTTGTTTTTAAATGAAATAAGTTAAACTTTTTGGATAAGAAGGTCAAAATGGACACATTTTATGGGATTTTCTAGCTTAATTCAATTTAATAGCTTAATTGCAAGGTGCACTGTGGACAATCATTTTTAAAAGATATGATAAAGGCTGAATTTAAATTATAGTTGAAGATTTATAGCTTAACAATAATTTAATCGATCTCTGCAGGCTTCAAATCTATAACATTTGATAAAGCATAAAACCACATGGAATTGATAGTTGGAGTTGATTTAATGAAAGAAATTATATTTACCACATGTACTGAAAAATGGCGCCAGTTGCGTCTGCCAGCAGATTCATTAAAATACACGACTGGGTTGCAGTAACCAAAAGCAAGTACGTTAAAAAGTGTCTGTTCAAAAATAGTACCTTTATTTTACTTACTTACATGGGTCTATGAAATAACTCCCACGAAATAAGTCCCACTTTTAAAAACGAAATAAGTCCCACCAAAATGAAATGATTTTAAAATTTACTTGAAATGAAATAACTCCCACTCAAAATGAAATAACTCCCCCTTGAATAATATATAAGATGGAAACCGTTTCGGAAGGACCATCATATAAAATGATCGACCTTTATAAATGGCTTGAAGATCCAGTGCATGGTAGACGGTATTATAGTTTTAACGCGGCATTGGGATTAGTTGTATTTTATAATGGTGATATTAGAAAACATGGAACACGAATTCCAATTTCCTACTAAAAATATTATAAAACACTTACATACGTAATTACGTCAACAATTTTTTTTAATATTGTTTTTCCAGTAGTTAAGTTCGGTACCTATTTGTACACATTTCTTTAAAGTTTTTTTTTATTATAGTAAGTATAAAGTAATTAATAACAAAAAAAGGAGAGCCATGAGAGATAAGGACAAAAAATTATGGTTGTCCCTTTTACGAAATGTCCAATATATAACTTTTTGCATAAGAAAAAAATGAGAAATAAAGCCATAATTGCCTTTTATTCAAAAAAGCTGTTGATATTGGCGCCTGCCTGGCGACTTTACATACCCTAAGCGGAGCAACGGAGTTGCGTGAGCGGTTGTGACCCCGAAAAAGGGAGTTAAAATCCTGAGAACCCGCGAAGCGGGCCACCCACAGGTGCTTTTATTGAAAGAAGTTGTTGATATAGGCGCCTGCCTGACGAGTTTACACACCCTATATATAATTGTTTCTCAAAAAAAATATAAAGAAGCTTGCTGTTATTCCTCTTCCCTGCAATTATTTCGTATGTCACACTCATGTTCACTATTGAAATTCACAAACTTAACTAATCAATATAATGATAAGGTCTTGTAAACTAGCATACTTAACAACAAATTTGAAACAATACCATTCATTTCGTAAAGAGCAAGAAATAACGGAACTTTTCGAAAGCATATTCTACAATACAAAACATTTTTTTTAAAAAGCAACAAAAAAAACATTATGAAATTCATTGAGAAACAACGTGAAGAGCAACAAATAATGGCAAAATTTATTAAGCATTCACTTAAAATGCAAAATTATGAAAATGAAATAAGTTCCACTTAAAACGAAATAAATCCCACCAACATATAAATTTAGGGGTATGAAATAACTCCCACTTTACAAAACGAATTTATTCCCACTCAAAACGAAATAAGTCCCACTTAAAATAAAAACGCGTAACGAAATAAGTCCCACCAATTGACGAAATAAGTCCCACTTTTAAAAGCGAAATAAATCCCACTTTCAAAATAGCAATTTTTGGTGGGACTTATTTCGTTTTTAAAAGTGGGACTTATTTCGTGGGAGTTATTTCATAGACCCACTTACATATGTACTTCGTCGGCCCGGCCAATCACTTTGTCATTGTTTCCTCAACCGGGATCCGGTCCGAGGCTCATTTAACATGCTTGTTCACCTTTCCTGGTTATTTGCCGACGCTATCAAGTTGCGCATCCCAAGACTCTGGTCGTCCTGGTCTACGCAATCCTTCCAACAGAGGCTTGGTCTTTCGAGCTGTCTTTTACCATTAATCGTACCATAGATTGTTCGAGCAGACTCTTCTGCACTCTACGTGCTACGTGCCCAGCCCACTGGAGTCTTCCAAGCTTTATCTAATTTTCTGTATCAGCTTCACGGTATTTTTCGTTATACCTCCTCCGAAATTGTCCTTCTTCATAAATGGTGCCAACTATGCTCCGCAAACTGTTCTCTCCAACTCATATAAGGAGTTTAGGTGTCTTTGACTGAGCACCCAACTTTCGGATTCGTGAGTAGGTACTGTTAGAACAAAAGTCTTATATATGTAGCAGAAGTTTGGAATTCATGGTGAGATTTTTGGATTTAAGGAGTCTTGATAAGTTACGGTACTTTTGGCTTTAAGCAGGCGCCAGCGTATTTCTTATTCTGTGATATTTTCGGCCGATATTATTCACCCAAGATTAGTGAATGGTTCAAATTCTTGATCACCTATACTTTTTTTTCTTCATTTGTGTGAAGTCAAAGGCTTTTACTTCTCGCTCGATCTGGATAAATGAGTTATGTACAACTTGTTGGCTTTTTCCAAAGATGTCCATTTCATCTGGGTAAGCCAGTAGTTATGTGGACTTGTTGATGATTGTCTCTGTTGTAAATGTTTCAGCGTCTCGATTTGCTTTCTCCAACGCCATATTAAAGAGGAGACAAGCCAGCTCATCCGCTTGTCAGAGCCTATTGAAAATGTCGACGGAACTGGATAGCAAACCGGATACCTTTACTTGGATTGAAACGTAAGTCATAGTCATCCGTTTATTTGTGATGCAGAATTTTCTCATGTCTTTATAAGGTTCTACCCTGGCTAAATTATAATAGGTGGCTTAAAATTCTACAAACAGATGGTATATTGGATTTTACATCGCCAGTCTAAGGGTAAAAATTTTATAAGTTGTTGACTTGCCTAGTCTGAAACTACATTGATATTTGCCGGTTCTGGTTTCCACGTATGGGTTTATCCTGATTTCTTTTAAGATAGAGGAAAGGAAGGAAGGTTTTACTTAACAAAGTTATACCCCTACAATTGCTGCACTCAATGATATCTTCTTCCACTAAAATTGGAATACCATTTAAGTTTTTCAAAAAATTGAAATTAATCGTTAAGCGTTAAAGGTTACTATAAGTACCTAACGTCCAAAAATGGTGTGTTGGTAAAGTTTTGTATTCAAAGTTATTGACTGTCAAATTTCATTGAAAAAATCGTTGTTTTCCAATGAGAGCTTTCATGTTTATATTTTATATTTAAGGGTCTTCAATCGACTGTAGAACATTGGCATATACCTTCTCTTTCACGTGTCCTAAAGAAAAAAGTCAAAAGGTCTAAGTTGGAAATAATTGTGGTCACGAGCTTTTTGTAGACTTTAAGGGTCTTATGTGGACTGCTAAGCCATTTCATTTGCTAATAGCTTAAAATTACACAAAGCTGAAAACATAACAAATTCAAGCTGCTTAACCTAACTATAGCCCTTTAATCTCCCTCTGATGTGTAGATTACTATCACACTAAGGAATACAATGTTTGTCGTATTTAAAACTATGACCAATTTATTATCAAAACATTAACACTTTCCGAAAGCCAAAATGTATGCACAAACATAAATATATTTTAGTTTATAGCCATATGCGGTTTATATTGTATACGTTTTCATAGTTAGGTAAATCAAATTATGTACCATGACAGCGAATCATGATTATAATCATTGAAAAAAATTCAGAAAACCGAAATAAAATAATATTTTCCGCTCCAATGAATTCTGACAAATTTCAATTTTATGTCCATGGTACATATAAAAAATAATATATATATATATATAAAGGTGTTTTCAGTGTTGAACATAAAACAGCGGTTCTTTTAATTTCATCACAGATAATCACGATGACATTTCGAATGAAATTTAAATTTTTGCATTCATCCTGTTTCATATATGTATGTTTTTGTATTGGTATAAGTTTTAAACGAACATATATAGATAGATGTATAAAATTTAACCTAGGTACATATCTGCTTACCTATTAAAATTAAAATAGATAAAATTATTGAGATATAATTTCAACTGACACATAACAATAATGGACTTTATGTTCACGCATATAACATAGGACATCTCTCAGAGCTATAACCAACAGCAACAGCAATAACAACACAGCACAGAGGGAGGGAGGACCAAAGCAACTCGACTTAAATCCGTAATCTTGTTCACATGCCAATCGGAAATGAAATTGAACGTGACCGTTTCGTAATAAAGTCCAGTCCCAATCCCAGTCCCAGCTTCAGTTCCATATGCCATATTGCCAACCAGCCAGCAGCGGAGCGCAGTGCATACGCGGTGCAAAAGCTATAGAATCGATATTGTACACTATTCAGTGCATGTGCATAGCCACGAGTGCATCATGGTTTGGCATTTAGCTTTGTTTATATATAAAGGGTGTCCCAAAATTAACGCAAGATTTGAATTAAATAGAAAACGCCGTTTTTAGTCTTTTGATAGTTATATTTTTATTGACTCGTAAAGTACATAGGATAGGGTTATGTATGAAATAACACATCGGACAAATGGCCTCCCCGGCTTTGCATGCACATGCGCACTCTTTTGTTGAAATTTTCCATGACCATTCTGCATAAATGTGGCTGAATTTCGTTGATGCAGCGTTGAATCTCCTCCTTTAATGCACGGGTGGTTGTGGGCTTGTTGACATAGACTTGTGATTTCAAATAACCCCATAAAAAGAAGTCTAATGGTGTTAAATCACACGATCTAGGAGGCCAATTTTGATCACCGAAACGAGAGAGTACACGACCTGGAAATGTCTCATGCAGTAATTGAATTGTTTCACGGGCTGTATGACATGTGGCACCGTCTTGTTGAAACCACATATTGGACACATCAATATCATCCAATTTTGGCAGAAAGAACTGTGTAATCATGTCGCGATATCGAGCACCAGTAACAGTCACTGCTTGACCAGCATCATTTTCAAAAAAATATGGCCCAATTATGCCTCCAGCCCAAAATCCACACCATACAGTCACGCGTTGTGGATGCATTTGTTTTTCGACAATCACATGTGGGTTCTCCGAACCCCAAATGCGGCAATTTTGGCGATTGACAAAGCCATCAAGATGAAAATGTGCTTCATCGCTTAGGATGATTTTGCTCGAAAAATCAGGGTCCATTTGTTGATGTTCAATAATCCATTCAACGAACTCTCTTCTCTGTCCATGGTCATTAGGCTTCAATTGTTGTGTTAATTGAATTTTGTAAGCATGAAGACACAGATCTTTGGTGAGTATACGCTGTAGAGAGGTTCTTGAAATTTGCAATTCTTGTCCACGACGTCGAATTGAGGTTCCTGGATTGTCAGCAACACTCTCACGCACTGCTTCGACATTCACATTTGAACGGCTTGTTTTTGGACGACCAGTGTGTTTGGCGTCTCCAACGGATCCAGTCTCCATGAATTTTTCAATTAATCTCTTCACAGTTGACGAAGTTAAAACACTATTCCGACCATATTTTGTATGAAATTTTCGAACTGCAGCCGCCAAGCTTTCACTATTTTTGAAATATTCTTTAATAATGAAGACACGTTGTTCTCTCGTGTAACGCTCCATTTTTAATAACCCTATACTGTTAGCTGTCAAATTGCTTTTTTTTCAGGGTTGCCAACACTTCACTGCACAAACGGCGGCAATTTCAAATCTTGTGTTAATTTTGGGACACACTTTATATGTATAGGTAAATAATATATACGTATAGGTACGCGGGAAATCCTTCAACTATCGTCCATATCCAAGTGCATTACTCTTATAGCACCACAACAATGTCCAGGCAAATTATTGACTTTTAATTGCACTTGTCCCCACATTTTGCAATATTTTCACAATCACCATCGATGTGTGCTATGGGCAGTAAATTAAGGACACGTGGTTGAAATTCTATATAGCTATTACATATACATATATAGTTTAGTATATATAAAGTTGTTACGAGATGAGTTTTTATTTTATTTTTTTGGAAACTTGATCCCATATCGGTATCAATTATTATTCCGTGGAAAGTTTATGCTTTTTAAATTTAATTTGAAATTGTAGAGGGAGCCCCACGTTGGGCTCCAATTGTAGAGGGTGAGTATGAGGTCTCATAGTGAGCTCAAAGGGTAGTCTGTTCGGGAACTCTGAAAAGAAGTGTCATTAACCTACACGCCGCTTTGCTTTAATCTCTGCCACTTTCTGTGCTGTCCGAAGACTACAGCAGACGCTGAACAGGCAATGAAGCAAATGATTCAAACGGAGTTGTTGAGTCGGTTTAGCTTTCTCATTGATTGAAATAAAAAGACAAAGGTTTTCTTATAAAAGATTTAACAAATATTCAAGTTTTATTCAATGAAAATTATAGTAAACTTAACATGTAATGAAATAAACGTAAAGAAAAGATACAAACGTTGCCTAGGTGTGAGTGCTCTGAAGGCGGTGGAAGGGGTACCCGACCGTCGAACAGAACACTCAAACCCGAGCAAAGGTTTGAAATAAAAACCACTAGGAGAGAAAATTAAAGACATCATTCAGGTGCGTGTGTGATGCAGGCGGTGGAAATGTAACCCGACCGTCGTACAGCGCACTCAGACCCGAGTAGTGAAAGAAATAGTAGATCGTTCAGGTGTGGACGCTTTGAAGGCGGTGGAAGGGGGCCCGACCGTCGAACGAAGCGCTCAAACCTGAGAGAGAGAGATCAAAGAGAAAAAGAATTCATTCAAGTGTGGGCACTTTGAAGGCGGTGGAAGGGGTACCCGACCGTCGAACGAAGTGCTCAAACTTGAGTAGGAGGAAGCTAAGGATGATTCAAGTCAAAAATACTCCATTTACCAAGATCGTAATCTTTCGTACGTTTTAATCTCCAAAACCCGTTTGCTTACATTGTTGTATTTGTAATTTTGACAATTAGTCCATGAATAGATATGAGCACAAACAAAAAAAAAACGATGCCGTGGGCTACCGGCACTTTGCACAGCAAAAACAAAATGGGGTGGTTAATAAGTTTTTTTTTTCAGGTTTTTCTTTTTACTTTTTTTCGATGAAAAGGTCAGTTTTAAGCCTTAATTTTGCAGTAATTTTGTTGATAGCGAACCAATGTAAATTTTTGTCTTGAAAAGAACATGTTCAACATCAGTTTATTATAACTAATTCACTAATTTAGAGTAATAATTACGAAATTCTTTAAATTTCATAATTATCAAAGATGCGTTCGAAGAACCATCAAGTTAAGGGTGCGAGCGCAATTTTTTTATTGAATTCTAATAAATTTTCGTTAATGAACGGCCCAAATATTTTTTTTTGCAAGTAATTAAAATCTGTATAAATTTAACCAATCCAAGTATATTTATAGTTTGTTTTTAATGATTTAAGGTTGCAACTATTTTTCAATTCCATTTTGATTAATAAATATTAAATTTAAAAAAAGAGTTATAATCGAAAAATACCTTATCCATAACATTCTTGATTGATGGAAACATACATGTATTTGCTATCAAAAAAACTATGCATCAAAGGAACACCAATATTTTAAAAAAATAATCAGAACGATTATAGTGAACCTGTTGAATAAATGCCGAGCAAATAAAATGCAAATTTTGACATATATCACAAAATGAAAACGTCTTAAAATCGTTCTGAATTCATGCACAACTCATTTAATAGATCATGTAATCGACAGAAGTTTTTTTTAGTGAATTCCCACAGTTTAACGCAAAATATAATTTTCATTCATTCCTTAAAAATTTTAAGTTACCAAAGTTTAAGTTTACTTATTATTGTTTGAAGGGTATGTTTAGTAAAAGTGTTTTTGTTTTTATTAATATAATAAATACTTCCATAGATTACATTTTATAAAAGCAGAACATAGAAGAAAATATAAATAAGCAATAGTTTTCAGATATAAAGCAGAAGTTAGTGTAGAAAAATATTTTTGAGAAAGCCAATAATATTTTAGGTATGTTCATTAAAGAAATTTCCGCTTCAGTTAACCTTCATCAACTTTTTAGAAACAAAATTAGCATTAATAGCAACATTTAGCTGGTATTACGTGTAACCATATTGCCTATTTCTATTCTTTAAAGATGCTTTACACAAAGCAGCTTATTTTTAAAACATGGTTCCCTCAAATTTTTATTCCAAAATCTAACTACAAACAAAATTCTAACTCTAACATAGTCCCTCAAAAAGAAATTTTCAGGAATATTTCTGCAACAAACAAAACTAAAATTTGGTCTTGCAACTACCGAACTGCTTAAATGATGAAAATACTGAAAATCTGAACTAGCTAAAGTTGGCAATGGAACTTCACAAGTATGCTTCTCGTAGCATTGTCTGTCCCAAAAAAATACGGAGGCACCCGCCTATTGTTTCCACCTGAACTTCTAACGTCGCCAAAAAAATGCTCTAAGCAAACTATAGCTGAAAAAATTGTCTGTTTTGTTGTTTTAAAAAGTATTTAGTTAGACTTTTGTCAATTTCCAATTATACTTAACCAGTTGCAGCGCATATTGCGTTAATCTAAAAAATCTTATCTATTGCGTTCGCAAAAAATTTAAGTAAACAAAAAACAGCACTAATAAATCATTAAATATGTATTTGGTCAATCTTATTTTATTTAATATACATTTACAACATTTATTTGGATTGAAATTAAAAAGCCATATAAATCTTCCAATTTAAGCCCATGTCAGCACTTCAGATTCTGTTGGTTAGGATTGTTTAGGTTTTGAACGAGGCCATGAAACATTCAAAATGAAGCATTTAGATGGGGCTGATTAATATAATGAAGCGTTTTGATGGGCTGTAAGACTAAATGTGAGAATGTGTTTGGTTTTTTGCATCATTTCACGCACACTTTCTCACATTTAGTCCTACGTAGCTTGTAGGCAAACCGAAATGTCAGTTTGAGATTCCGATCTTGGTAATGGAGTATTTTTGATTCAAATGTGTGTGTTCAGAAGGCGGTGGAAGGGGTACCCGACCGTCGAAAAGAACACTCACACTCGAGCATAACTCAAACTCCACGTCCGATATACTTACAGAGGACGGTGGAAAGGACCCGACCTTTGCTAAGAAGATACCAAGCGTGAATGAAAATATTCTGATTCTGAACTGATCTCGCCTTTAATACGATTCTGAGTGAGCTTTTTTACTTGTGGAATCCATTTGTGGAATATATAAAAGAAAGCTTTTTTATACAATAGAGCTTTTGTCTTGGCGTTGCCACCTTTTGTTATATAATGTTTCTTATTACAAAATATAATAAATAATGATATGAATATAATAAAAGTAATGATAACAAAAGTAATGATAATAAAAGTGATGATAATAAAGTACAAAGTTTAGTAATCAAAATATATGATGTGTTACAAAATTATTTTTTTAATCAGCATTTTATCTTTTTAAGTCTCGAAAATAACAGAAATATTTTCCTGTACTTTCACCTTTGAGTGATCTTTTAAAGAGTGCACCCGCGAAAATCCAAAGCTTTCCCTAATGATATTTAATACCTGTGATTCAACTCCTAATAAAGACGAGTATTGATCAAAATAGACAGCTTGTTTGTACTTGAATTCTTGGAACCATTTACCTGATTGTGGCTTCTCATAAAATTAGATTTTGAACAAGAATTCTTCTACAAAAAATCGTATTGAATTCACATTTCAATTCTTACTTTCATAAACAACTATGAAAAGCTGAACTTTTGAAGAGACCTTCATTTACATATATGCCCTTAACATCTTCTTTAGGAGGTGTTCATAATTGGTCATCGAGATTTTGTGTTTAAAATACTTTAGATTTTATTCATTGGAGCCACGTTGACTATAAAATCTATGCCAATACACTACAATCGATTCAAGACGGAATTCTTGAAATTATAGCAAATGTACAAATTTGTCATGGAAAAATGTATGTGGATGTGGTGTTGCAACCGTACAAGTGGCGTTTATTTGACATACTTTTTTCTAATATTGAAATATACATACATACATACATATGTACATCTTTTGATAGAGAAATATTTTTTGTATTATTGAAATCTTTAATTAATAATTAATAACATTTTTGGCATCTGGTAAAATTTTTAGAAAAATCTATGAGACAGTTTAAAAAAAATACTAATAAAAGTTGGCCAAAATTGACCTTCAACTCGATTATTTTTGCATCTTTGTAAAGATATTTGATTTGAACTTATTTCATCTACGCTAATATTATAAAGAGGAAAGATTTGTATTTTTGTATGTAACGAATAAACTCAAAAAGTACTGGACTGATTTTAATAATTCTTTTTTCATTAGAAAGCTACATTATCACTGACTAACATAGGATATATTTAGTACTAGATTACTATAGAAATCTTTAGAAATTCCTATTAAAATCAACCGAAGGTGTACACAAATTAGCCATAAAATGTCTTTCATCGCATACGCTGCGAAGAGTATTAATGATAAGACGAAAAAATATTCGACAATCTACACTAATATACTAATGTACCTATTTATATCTACCCGTGCGAAGGCGGGACGGGCCGCTAGTTTTTTACATATTTTAAGGACATTTCAAATGGAGAAATTGTAAAACAGACATAGACATTTTTTTTTTAATTTGTAGCCACCTACTTACATAATATGTTATAACAAATTCGTTGAATTATCGTTAACATAACAGTTGTTGACTTTTCACCTTTTGAGTATGGTATCCTCTTTTTCCTGCACTGAAGACTGAAAAAACTATGTTTGGTATTTGTCATAATTTAATTAGGTTAATTAAAATTTTATGAGTTAGTTGCATATATCAAGAAATAAATACTTTACTAAACTATCAGCACTCCTTTAACTGTAAAATATTTCCTTCAAGTGAATAAGGACATGTGTATGTAACATATATACTATAGTATATGTATAATGCATCACATTTTAACCTTCATGCTCTATATTCATGCTCTATCCATTAGAGATTATACAAATACATATATAAGTCCTACTATTTCTTACTTCGGGGACATTGCCATTGACACTGGCAAAAGTAATGGCTGAGTGAGCAGCTGTTACTAAAGCAACCAGTAGGTGGATAAAATTTAGTACACTTATTTAATAAAACAAAAATCTATAAGGACCACAACAAAGTCATAAAAGTTTTAACCTTAAAATTAAGTTAATTAGTTTAACATAGAGCGTCCGTATGGGACCAGTAAGTTAGTTGTACATAATGGTTAATTAGGCTAATTTTATGAATTTTTGTCTAGCTTTAAGATAGGTTCAAGATTGAAGTAATAAAAATGAATTAAAAAAAAAAAAAGTGCGTTGGACTGTCATGCCAGATGTCTTGGGTTCGATTCCTGCCTATGACATCTAAAGTCTAAAGGAATTGACAAATTGTTCAAGAGTAATTCTTGTCATGAAAAGTGCTTTCTCAAATTAGCCGTTCCCTTACATCTGTAGGTCCCCTACATCTCTGACAACAGTACTAGCACACAGGAATGGTTGAGAATTGTAAGTCACTGGGTCCTAGTTCTCAACGGACTGTTGCGGCACCCAATTTATTTCTGTATTTATTTATTTATATGATCTTATAAAATTGACAGGCAATGCTCTAAATTGACAGATGGAGTTTTTCAAGACTTCTGACAATTGTTGGTAATTGTTTCATTGTCATTTATAACAAATTTAGCTTCAGCACCAATTGACAGTGAAATTTGAATCTGTTAAACGTCAGACAAATTTGTATTGAAAGATATTTGGCTAAAGTCAACTCATTGACAGTTATTATCAAAGCACTGACAGATCACAGAATAAGGTGAGAACTTACAATCATCTGTACTAAGCTTAAGTAGGAATCATTTATTTATGCCAAATAAGTGATGTTAAATAAGTTTTTCAGGGCATTGCGTTTTAAACATTTTTGTGGATAATTTAGGACTTATTTTCAACTTCGAAAAAGGTTTAAACTATTTATAGTAAAGCAATCCTAAAGTAGGAACTGCCAAACATAAAAACTGATTTTTCTCTTGGAAATTAATTTTTGTTTGCATTCTATAACTTTCCCTTAAACAAAAGGACTGCGCACAAACTATACTTACTGAACTTTTATTTTTATTATATTTTTTTGTGTTCTATTTAACTTATTTCTCACAGCAATTAAAGATGAATTTTAGTTGAGGGGCAGTTTAATAGTAGTGTATGGCTATAAAGTGCCCACAATATCTGTTTAAATGAAATGCTGTTACTGTAATGGCTTGAATAAGGGTGAGTTATAATATGGGTGGGTTTGGTGAATAATAATTACTCAAATTGTGGTTGTTAAATTCCGTTAATGGTGGTAATAGTTTTATTTTTGTTTTTCATTTTCATTTTGTTTTGTTGATAATAATAAATTATCGTATTACTTTGCATTTTGGTATAAAACATTGACGCAATGTTTAATTGTTTGTTTGATTGTATGCAAAACGAAGTGCGAGTGATATATGTATATCTATGTATAGTATATGCATCATAAATGTATAAGTCAACAAAAATATAGGAACCTATATATACCTTCTGTCAACGAGACCATTATTTTAAATTATTCAATAACGATCGACAATTATATTTAATTGGTTTCGTGGATTATTTGGTACCCATCACACTTTGAAAAACAATTAGGTACAAAATTAATGAATTTAATTTTAAATGTTGAACTCAATACAAACAAAAATTCATCAGTTCAATACCTCCTCCTCCACGTTCTAGCTCTAATACATTCACACACTTGGTCAGATATAGCAGATAGGCATATTTTGATTGGATTGATATGAGGCTGGCCTTGTGGCAATGTTGCCTGCGAATTTTCACAATACATCGATGGAAATTATAAAACTGTGTATGAGATATCTATAAGAGATTATCACTTCGAAAAAATTCCGTTTAATTTCCATAACATTTCTTAAAAAGTACCTTAACGTTTTGAGTGGAGCAAAAGATCATAGAAGAGGAGGAATGGAACACCCTTAATAACTTTACGTTTGAAAACAAAAGAAGTTATGCTACATATCGAGTTTTCTAATACGGTCTTGAAAACTTTGAATTGCATTTTTGGACGCAGCTTTTCACTAATCAGTTCCATGATTGTAATTGTTAATTTAATAAGTAAACTTAACATTTGTATCATGGTAATGAACGAGCAAATTATAATTTTTTGTACCGACATTCGGAGTCGGTGACCGTAATTTAAAAACTGTTAAATTGAATTTTCGGTCGTAATTCTCGCCCAACAGCAAGTCTAAATACAAATTTTGAGTCTACATATTCAATGCGTGATTTTATTGTGTCGAAGACTCAATATCAAGTCGCACCATTCATAGATTTGTTGAGAAAGGGTCGAACAAACTGGAAGGAAAATGCTACGATCTTCAGAAAATTAATATGTGTGCCTTTTTTAACAAGTTTAATTTTTTTAAATAAGTTCTAAGACAACTTTTAAGTACCTACAATAATTATATCTAAAAAATAGTACTTTGAAGAGTGAATCTGTTTTTTAATCAAAGCTTTAAAAATTAACTTTTTAGTTAAAATTTTATCTCATAAAGAGTGGTTTAATTTTAAGGACCGATGTTAAATGTGACCAAACGTAAACGTCAATTTTTTTTTGTGGATTTTATTTGATATTTTACAATTTCAGTCTAATTCAATTCAAAACCATGGGATGAAACACAATCAAGCAACGCGTTAAAGTTATTCAGGCTTTTTATAAAAATATACATATGTTCAAAATGCATATCGTGCACTTTGCGTGTCCAACAATTGCATCTCTCACGCTCGTTGTTGATGAACATTATGCATAAAGACTTGCATTTACACGCTTACAAGTTGCAATTGACTCAAAAACTAAAGTCTCTTGATCATTTCAAGCGTCGTCAATGGTCAGAATAGTGAATGATCAATTTTCAAAGAAAATCATCTTCAGTAAGGCACATTTTCACCTCGGTGAATCCGTCAATAAGTAGAATCACCGCATTTGGGCGAATGATAATCCATGAGTGATTGTCGAAAAACCAATGCACCCACAAAAAATGACTGTTTGTTGCGGTTTATAGGCGAATGGACTTTTTCCAAAATGAGGCCGTTCAGGTAGTTAATGTTACTGTTACTGGGGTTCGCTATCGTGAAATGATAACGAACTTTTTATGGCTCAAATTGATAGATATAGAAGTGGACGGATATGTAGCTTTAACAGGAAGTTGCCACACAGCTAACGAAACAATGGGACTTTTGCGCGACAAATTCAATGGTGTTGTTATCCCACGTGGTGGCGATGTCAATAGGCCGCCAAGATCATGTGATTTGACACTGTTGGACTTCTTTCTTTGGAGTTATTTTAAAGAAAAGTTGTACTTCGTTAACTCACCAACAATTCAAGAGCTAAAACATGAGATAGTTAGTTACTTAGTTTTATTTACTTCAAAATTTGAATACTGTTCACAATTTTCTTTGTAAGTTTATCTTAGGTCTTAAAATGGTTTGGCCGATGGCCGTCTACCAGACTGACATTTACATTTTAATTTTTATAATAACAATACTAAAGAAAAATCTAACATAATGTTTTCAAAAATAAAATATAACAATTTTGCATACATTAAAAACGTTAATTGATTATTCATGTTATGAAAAACACCTAGGTAACCCAAATCCGCTTAAAACCATAATTTTCAAAACTTGAAGTTAACCGACCCAATGCTTTGAGCTGCAGGGTCCAAGGGCGGATCCAGACTTTTAATCAGGGGGGGGGATCATACACTTAGATGAGTTTTTACTCACCGCTTAAAAATGTTCTTCAATGTTTTGAAAAGGAGGCTAACAAAATTTTAATAACATAATGTGCATCTTAACCTTACGTTTACACATTTCAAGGGCTAAAGTGTCAACTTTAGTAATTAAATTATAATAGAACACTGTTGTACAATGTACAGCAATTTATGATGACTCCCTACAATTATGAAAGCATTCCAAGATTCCAACAGTTTTCTAGATATGCTATATTTAAGAACTAAATCACAATAGTTTAGAGGGTTTTTGGTGCATTTCACGCAGAAATGTAAGAAACTGTTGTGAACAGTACCTTTTTTCCATTTATATTAATGCGAAGAACGCTACAAAACTTGAAAAATCCAGAAAATGAGAGAGGATCTGATATGAGGAATTGCCGCTATCAGTCTGCTTACTCGTATTTTGCTTAGTCAACAAAACTTAAAAATAGTAGAGAGAAAATTGTTTGGTTCTTGAATTTAGCCATTAGTTTAACAAAAGTGTCACTTTTGCTGTTTTTGGGACATTTATATTATTGAAATTCTTGTTTAAATCTCAGTTCTAGAGCATCCAAAGCAAATTCACTTCAAAAGTAGATTTATTTAATTTTTTAAGATCTTTTGTATTCAACAGAAAATCAATTTTGAAAGAAATAAAATGCACATTTGGGTCGCTAGAACTTGTTAATTTCTTCCAAAAAGTCTGTTTAAAAATCATTTCAAATTTTAAAAAAAAAGCACTAAATAAAGTGCTTATAAATATACATTTTACATTTAAATTTCGTTAAAAAATGTTAACCCCTTTCTGAGATATCTAGTTTTGTAAACAAAATTAATATTTTTTTTTTTAAATAAAAAAAAATACATTTTTGATCATCAAAAATCTTCATCAATTTGATCATTTGATCATCGACAAGAAACAATTTATATAGGGACCACTGTTTCGTATTAACAAAATGAAAAAAACGCCTTACGCTAATCGGCTTAGTTTCAATCAACACGATTGTTTTTAGTGTAGGGACGGACGGAATCGGGGTACCCACTTTTTTCGACTTCTCTACAGTCGTAATGTCATGTTTGATTAAAAGCTCTAGTTCGAAATTTTTTACTAATGCTTATATAGTTC
Source organism: Eupeodes latifasciatus (assembly GCA_920104205.1). Taxonomy (NCBI): domain Eukaryota; kingdom Metazoa; phylum Arthropoda; class Insecta; order Diptera; family Syrphidae; genus Eupeodes; species Eupeodes latifasciatus. The sequence goes on along the minus strand of OV049925.1, from coordinate 40,842,463 downwards.
CTATATTTCGCAAGTAAAAATCACTTCAATGTTCACTATTTATGTGTGTGTATCGAACGCGCTAAACACATTCAAGTCAATTGTCTTATTCCTTTGTATTAGTAAAGTTATATATTTATTCCTGTCTTAATGTCATTGTATGCGAGTGCAACTTGGAGAAATAAGTTCACTCATTTTTACTTTGTCGTGTCGAGTTAGTTATCTCTTAACTCTTGTACGGTACAGGCCGGCCTCAGATAAAATAGAATTGCTGTAAAGAACTAAATCTTAATAGCGAAACCTGGCTGCATAAAGAAATCAATATTAATAAAGTCAATCAATAGTCGGGTTTTTAACCACTTTTCCCGACTCTAAAGTGCCGTGTTTTATTTCCTTTTTTTTTCCTATAATTTTACAGTCCGCTTTATACAGTGTGTCAAAAAATGTAATAATTTAAAGGCAACTTAATATAAAATCGACCCCTACGACCCCCCCCCCCCTCCCCTGGATCCGCCATCGCGTAATGTAATGTTTGATGAAAAATCTCGAGTTCGAAATTTTTTACGAATGCAATACTTGCCATACAATTCCTATTTGTCACAATTAAAAAAGAACTCGGATGCAGCGATCTTCAGCTTCATACTTAACAACTTTACTTCCGGGATATGTAGTTTCGTTAGCTTGACAATCATATGACTACTTTACTTGGGCAATTTGGTTTTGGTTTGGATTTAAATATATAAATATAACCTTGTTTAAGTATCCGCCTTTAAAACAGGAAATCTCAAAAAGAATAACAATTAAGGCCGATGAAAGGTGGAACCTTCTTGACACCTGCGGTACTACAAGAAAGATATGGCCCTGTTTTAACAAACAAAGAACGGAAAGAATTATGCAGCTACAAAAGGGATCACTTCGATCTCTTGTAAGCATAATCACCGGACATATAATCTGTTAGGTTATCATATGAAAAAGATGAGAATCAGTTCAGATGATCTATGCAGAGGATGCGGTGACGAGGAGGTGCATGAAGACACTTCGCACTTTCTGTGTCACTGTCCCGCACTCTACCATCAAAGGAAGAAACTGCTTGGCAACTTTTTCTTCGGGGATTTAAAAGAACTCTCTAGTACGCCAGGTACTAACATTTTGAACTTCGTCAAAGCCTGTAAATGGCTTGACTAACTGAACACATAGGTTCTTCTTATTAGCTTGAGTAGCAATACTCACGGGTATCACAATGGATCTGTATTGATCTAAGTGTGACGGTTAAGACATCAACTGTGAGCCCCTCAACCTAACCTAACCTAACCTAAGTATCCGCCTTCGCTTCTTTAAGTCGAACAGAATTCGACGTTCCCAAGTTATGGCAGTTTCGTTTGTTAGCGCTGCAAAATTGCGTCTCGTTACTAAAAATGTGATGGTATTTCAAGCTTATTTTTAAATAATAGTTTTATCATTTGAACGTAGTCATCAAACCAAAATGGTCACCAAATCGTACCCGCATCAGCCGAAAACCCCTTTATAATAATCTGATAGCATATGAGGTGAAGCCATGTTTAAATTAATTGCAATGTCTAATGCAGGATGATGGCGATCTTCGTCCACAATTTTAACAGCAGAAGAAATCACAGCTGCTTCAGAGCATATGGTTTCGGAAAAAAATACAAGATCGAGTGTTTTTCCAAAACGGTTCTTCACACCGTTGAGTTGACTTAAGCCACATGAAGACATACCATCGTTAATAAAAGCTGGTTTGAAGATGACGCGTTTATTGGGACGAAGAAGTTATCGTCGTCAATTTTAATCCAATTGAGATTGGGTAAATTAAAATCACCAACAACCAATACTTCGTCGTCAGGCTCCAAAAGGATATAAATACTTTCTATACAGTTGTTTAGTTTTTCATAAACCTCGTTCTTGGAGCTTGGAGGTATATTATATGCTGTTACAATAAATAAATGTCCTGTTACCATTTTAATTTTTAAGCATAGTACTTCGATGTCTGTTGATCGAAAGTCGTCAATCAGGTAACCAGTGAGTGTATTGTTGATAGCGACAAGAATTCCGCCACCACAACGGCGGCGTTTGAATCGTCTGAGTTATAACGATCACGTCTAAAGACTTGATAAGAGGAGTCAAAAAGCTCCGAGTCCGAGATAGAGTTGTTGAGCCATGTTTCCGTCAATATTATGATATCGTGAGAAAGATTGTTAATGTTTTTGTAAACCATGTTGGTCTTTGTCCGAAGTCCATTTACGTTTTGGTAGTAGATTAATACCTTTTTAAGCTGCTTTGAAGGTGGTTTAGCATTGTCCGATAATGACGAAAAGGGTTGTTGGACTTATTCATGAATTCATGAACTATTACTCCTTTAGGCCAAAACGATGGTGAATTTAAAACATGGAAAATTGAATCAGGTGCACGTATTTTAAAGGACGAATACTTAGTATGGTTTCGATGTATAATTTTCTCAACATTTAACGTAAATGAGGAACCCAGCTTTTCGGACAAGTGATTTTTTATGTCAAGTGCATTTGTAGAAGGTGCAAGTTTAGAAAGAAACAATATTTTTTGCCCTTCAACAGCCTTTAGTCCGGACACAATTGGAGATGTTAGTGAAGTAGTTTCGTTGGTGATTTTTGGCAAAAATATGTTTTTCGGCAAAGTAGAAGTCAAAGAATCCACATTTAGTCGGGTCGTTGAATTAGATGGTGAGAGATTAACAACATTAGGTGCTGATATCAGTGGTAATGTTAAAGAAGAAATAGATAACGAAGCAGGTACATTGTTGTTAGAGTTAAAATTGGCTACTGGGTGGGATATTGCAAAGTCTTTAAATACGGAGGTTGCAACTTTATTTGGTAAATGGCATATATCAGAATTTTCGTCGTCAAGATCATCGTTTTTACGTTTGGTTACGGTTTTAGTTTTGCTTCCTAAATCAGAAGTTTTGTCTTTATTAATATTATTTTCAATATTTCCGTTGGTGCAGGTCAGATTATCAACTTTCTTTGAAAGAAAAGTAAATTGTTTCTCCAGTTTTTCTAAGTCCTTTATATTTTTTATGACGTCTCGAACAATATTCTTTTCGGAGATCGGGTCGCATTCATCACAAAAGTAGAAAAAAGATTTTCTCTTAGCAAAAAGTTTTATGCAACTGAACGGGCGTCAATGCAAAGTACATGAAAAACTCTTCGACAATTACCGCTACACATAATAGAGTCGATCATGTAATCAGAGATGGTATTACAAGCACCACAATTAGCCATAGTAAAAATCGATGTTAAATTTTTTTAGTTTGTATGCCGTGTTATGTTTTTTTATAATTAAGTTTTAAATTCAATGTTAAATATTGATTTAAAATTTTAATTGTTAGTGTACTCAGAAAATATAAAACTAAATTTTAGTACATACACATACACAGTAGTGTAGTAAATCAATGATAACGTCGGATGAGTAGTTATAAACAAATGACAGGTTCTATGTAAAGATGTTTGTTGTATTTTTGCTAGTCAGAGCAATGTTGTCAAAATTATCTGGAAGTTTATGCAATAATTTCAAACAGCTGCAGCTTCAACCAAATCAATAGTCGTCAGTGATATGAAATGATAGCACCACAAGGATATGATCTCAGACTACTTTATATAATTGAACTTCTTCAATGATCATTCTTTTCATAATTCAACAATAGATGCCATTTTGATTTTAAACATAAAAGCTACATTTATTTATACATATATACTCGAGTATTAAGAATTAAGCATGGTTATGAGCTATTTTCACAGAAAGCAACTTCGATTAGATGACTCTTGATGTTAAAACTATTTGTTTATTAATCCCCTTTGCACAAATACTTCCATTGTATAGTTCTTCCTTACTTACCTTTATAGGGTTATCTACAATTTATATAAAATGGATATTTCAATAATTCTACTTTGAATGACGTATTTATATAGATATATAAGTAACCAACTTATGTTTTCATTATTTATGTATGTATGTACATATGTATGTATATGTATGTATAAGTAGTGCGTATATTTGCTTATGCGAATGTAATGTATGCAAATTGGTTTGAAAATGTCTGTAAATACCAATTGAAACTGAGATTATGTTTATTTATTTGATATAATCTTCATACATAGCTAAAATATAGAGAATCTTGAATACGAACTTTTGGATAACTAATAAATATCTATTTAAATATACACACACAAACATTTTAATGTAATGTTAATAAATATAGCAAAGGTAAGTATCTGTGCTTACATTGGTACTACTATATACATATGTAGTTATGGAACAATACATCTCAGGAATTAGGTAGGGAAATTTTGATCAATACATACATTTGTATAAATACATATTTAATATTCGGATTAAAGCAAATTAGTTGGTTTGAAATCTTCACAAAATTGTTTTATTTTTTTTCAATGTGAAATAGGCTTTAAGGCATTAGAATAATTGAACTTATAAGATCTAAACATATGTATTGAATTTTACCTGTTTAATGTTTAAATTCTTTTGTTAGGATTTTATTAAGAGTTTTCCAATAAAGGCGGGTCTATCTTAAAATTGAATAAAACAAAATGTATATGAAATTGGTTTCAATAAGGTTTTATCTTTAATTGAGAGCCCTCTCAATGGCGTTATGTAATGGCCACATCGGCTTCCTTGGGTGATGCGCAAGGTCCAGACTTTGGCACATATTCGGGCTGAATTTGATGATTGGCATCTATTATGTTGTCTTCGAGAGCTACGGTGGCTAGCAGCTCATTCGCATTGACTTGTTACTTAAGAAAAAGTCTAAAAAGGTCAAATTACACAATCTTTTTTTTTTATAGTTTACAGGCACTCAAGGGGTTATTAGTACCCCTTATATCTTTATATTAAAACACAGTGCGAGCGTTAGGAAAAAAGGGGAGGATTTAAGAGGAGGAACATCAAAATGAAAAAAACAGAGTTGGCCAAAGCATTCCACATTCTCGATGTGCGATTTAAGAAAGAATGTCTATAATTGACAGTACGCCCGAAATTGAGCTCAAGAGTAAACTGATGAGCATTCCTGGAAGTGCGAGTAATACGGCTGAATCGTTTAAGGGTCGGAATGCAACTGGCTAATTCAAGAGAACATTGTTTGTAAAAATATCGATAAAACAACGAAAGGCATGAGACATTGCGACGGTGTAAGGGTTTCGATTATAGTTATATTGCCTATCATTTTTAAAGCCCTTTTTTGAATTCTATCCAAGAGATTTAAACTTGTTTTAGGTTCACCTGTCCAGATATGCAAATTATATTCAAGCTTTGGACGGATGAGGGCTTTGTAAATTACAGCCAGATCTGAAGGGGTGAACAATTTCTTGCACCGTCGGAGAAATCCTAAGCACCTGGCAGCATTTTTGGCAATGTCAAATATATGATCATTCCATAAAAGGTGATCTGTGATACACATACCGAGTACTGACAGTTGATTAGTTTCCTGGATGCAAGTGCCACTCATAGATAACGGCATCGGGGTTGTGTTAAGCTTTAACGACAGGAGACAGCATTGATTTTTTTAAGCATTAAATTCTACACGGTTTTTGATTCCCCATTGAACAATGCTGTCAAGATCAGAATTTAATGAGCTTATCATACGCTGCCGTTGAAGTTTCACATCCAAAGGACAAGGATGTGAATCTAGAAACGAATATGAAAAGCTGAGGGCACTGTCATCGGCGAAACAGTTTAATGGATTAGAAGTGGCAGACAAAAGATCATTAACGAATATAAGAAAGAGAGTCGGAGACAAAACGGAGCCCTGGGGGACACCAGCATTTATTTTATAAATTTCAGACTTGAAACCATCCAATACAACTTGTATTGAACGGTTAGAAAGGTAATTTCTAATCCAACGAAGAAGAAATTCATCAATACCAAAAGCACGCATTTTCGATAAGAGAGCTTGATCCCAAACTCTATCAAATGCTTTTGAAATATCAAGTGCAATAATCTTACTTTCTCCAAAACGATGTAAAGATTTGTTCCATTGTTCGGTGAGATAAACCATGAGATCACCAGTGCCTATTGCTATGAAAGCCATACTGTCGGTCATTAAGAAGCTTCCGTTTTTCAAGATATTTGGAAAGAAGGGACATGAGTGATATTGGACGATAGTTGGAGGGGGAGGAGGATTCGCCTTTTTTAGGGATAAATGCTATTTTCCATTCGCTCGGAAAGAGACCTGTAGATTAGGAAAGATGGAAAAGTTTACGCAGTGGTTTTGCCAGCGTTGAAGAACACGTCCTCAGAACAATTGGGGAGATACTATCCGGGCCAGCGGATTTGTGTATGTCAAGGTCTTTCAGTACTCTTGCAACTGTACGAGTGCGAAAGAAGATTCGTCCCATGGAATCATTTACGCTCTCAAGAACAGGAGGACTTATGACACTTTCCGGTAGCGTCGAATTAACAGCAAACTGTGCTGCAAGGGAATTGGCTTTAACGATCGAGCTCACATACAGAGTGTAATTGTGGACGAGCGTTGGAACCGAGGATGACGTGGTGTTTCGTACGTTTTTTTTACAAATGACCAGACATTTTTACTACCTTTGGGACACTGAAGTATTTTTTGCCTTAATTTCTGATCATGCAAAAATTTGGTTTCTCGAATATGACCATTACAGGTCTTTCTAGCTTGTTTGAACTTATTCCGGTTTTCCTCAGTCGGGTTGGCTTTATAACAACGTAAACTTACATCTCTGAACCTAATAACTTCTTTACAGCTCGAATCAGCTCGATCTTGGTTGCCAATTTACATCGCCTCGACGCAGGTTAACCATAACCATGCCATGAAACCGCTTGCGTAGAATATCGATTGTGTCTTGAGCGGTGTGGCACGTAGAGCAATCCTATTGAAACAATATGTCTTTAGTATACGAATCATCCAACTCAGGCTACAAGAAGTTGATAATCACCGACCTATAGCGAACGCCATTGACAGTGTTGGCTTCCCAGCAACACTTTCCAAGAACTACGGACCGAGAAATTACCAACATCCACTACAAAATCCAAGTAGTGAACAAGCGACGCTACATACGGTTGTTTGGATTTAGTTTCTGGGCCAATTGGATTTTGTATGAGTGCAGGCTCAAATCACGACGCGAAATTCGCCATATTTCTGCTCTTCGACAGGCTGTTTCAGGATGTTTTCTTCAGATCTCGCGTTTCATTTACTTGTTAGTGTTGGCTGAATGTGCACAAACGTTGAACAGTCGACTTGGAAGGACAACCATGTACCACACAAAAAGGCAGCAACGCGCCTATCGTTGCTACTAGAGAACACCCATTTTGATAATAAGGTATTATTATTTGAACGTGTTGCTCGACTCTGTTATTTGCCATAACATTTGTCTGGTGACTGATTAAAAGAACATATTTTGACAGAAAGTAAATGATACAATATGGCCGGCGCGAAATGTCAAAATCAACCCACCCTTATTGGAAACCCCCTTTCCTAAATATCAAAACTAAAATTTTAAAGGTGATATTAATTTATAAATTTCCCGGAGAGATACAAAACCTTTAAGTAAACGAGGACTGTGAAATGTTTTTAACCATCCCTTTTAGAAAGTACACCTTAACTTTTATTAAAATTCTACACTGGTTCATATAAATCTATCAAATACTTATGTATATAGATTTAGGCTTTAATTAGTTCACAAATATCTACCAATGATTAAACTCTGACATGATGCTAAGAATATAATTAAACCATTTTAACAGAAAACCCCTTTACTAAAATATGTATTCATTTATACTCATACCCTGTATAAATGAAACGTGAACAAATATAAAGTTGCACTCCTTGTCCTTATCAACGTGCTTAAACTCAACAACAGAACAGAACATGGAGCTTCATTGATTTTGATTGATTTAAGCAACACGCTGCTGAGAGGAATGTAAATCAGAAAATGCGTGAAGTGTTTCATAGATGCTTTTATTATCTTTGTATATGAAGAATGTTTTGACTGACGACAGGAAGCAGCATTGTTTTCCAATGGCAAACACTTTCTCTAATTACTGAGTAAAGTACTTTAATTGAAATCTACGCTTTCTGTATTGGTTTGGGAGATGAAAATGGGGAGCATCCATGAGATGAATTTTAATTTATTGTTTTTTTCTTCTTTCTCATGAATATAACAATAGGAGTTAGTATAAATCATGAATATCAAGTGATACTGTTTTGAGTAGTAAAGATTTCCTTATTCGACAGCACTGTTTTGCTAAGAAATCTTAAAACAATCAAGTTAATTGCATATGTTTAGATGTTTCTGGAAATGGAGTATTGCATACTTGTAGGATGTTTTATGTGATTTTTGTCCGTATCAATAAATACTTGCTGAGACGACAGCGCTGATTGAACTTTGCTTGCATTTCTTAAACTCGTCTCACAGTGTGAGCTGGGGTAAAATCGGTTAAGGTTAAAGTTGATTGTCAATTTTTTGATAGTCGTTTTAACTAATGCTTTCTAGACGTCAAAACGGTTATCAGTTTAACAAACGATTTCTTTTGTTTTACGCGATTCAGGCCCTGTGTTTTTTTAAGACGGAAACAATGTCCTTGGGGTTTGGAATATTTCTTTGTATATGCTTTGATTATACCATAGCTTCCATAGACAAATCCATACATTCCAACCATAAGTTTCCAGGGCTTTCCCAGATCGGTTAGTTTTTGTTTTTGTTTTTGTATTTTTTTATTTTTGAATCAAACCATCGTCTTCTCAGCTAAAAAATCTGAATATACTTACACTTAAATATGGAACCTCCATTTTCTTTTTCTAAGTATATCCGTTCCCAAAACTTCGACCCATCAAAACGGCATTTCCATCGCCATCTGTCATCCTTTTCTGAGTGGTGGGGCTGGTTGGGTTTTTGGTTGCAATAAATGATGAAGATGAAGAAAAAGATCTAAGAGGTTTCTTTTCCGAGGGTGATGCTGATGGTGGCTGTTTTACTGATAAGATAAGTCACACACAGTTCGATAGGAAATTTGTCTTGTGTGTCAGAGTCTGTTCTGGGCCCGCAAGGTTTGAAGATGGTTTAGTGCATGATATAGTAGTTCGTGATACTGCACCTGAGGTCATGACAATAATGACATCGATTGACTGGCTTTTGTGGCAGGGCTTGTGGGAGTTAGAGGAGGAGTTTGCAATCGAATATACATATACCTAAGCAAAGTAACACTACACCCAGCTTGGGAGAACGACATCGACAACGACACCAAAGCTGACTATGGAGGCGGATAAGAATTGGCATCGAACGAATTGGAGTTCCATTTGCTTATATGCTTGGGTATGCATTTTAAAATTGTGCATCCCTGAGGCTCCCTAAAAATGCCAAAGATAGTTGAGTAGCTTTGGCAGTCACTTTGGGGTTTGCCTCCGATATCTACATACCTGTTCAGCTCATTCCACCACCTACATTATACCCTGCCATCATGACTACTTGAAGAATGAGGAAGGTTGGAATAGAGATAAAGTAGATGCCATTCCACGGCAGGAATCGATCGATGGTAGCATTGAGATATCCTTTAAGATTGTCAGAGGAGAAGTGTTCATTTTTTTTACAACAAATGCACAGCACTAGCTCACAGCAGAGCAGCGCAGCTACAGCACAGGTTAGGTTACGTTTTAAAGCGCCACGGGAATGGCACCCTAATGGTTGAAGTTGAAAATGTTGTGTATGTATGTATATAGAAGTGGCTTGGAAATGCACCTTGTTGTTGTAGGTATTGGAAGAAAGCAGTGAAAATATATTTGTTAAAGATGAGACAGACACGATTAAATGTCCGTCATTTGATTAAAGGTATTCGATGGCATGAGATAAGCAAGAGCAATGTGTTGCTTTTTATTTTGCTTCGATTTTGCTGTTGTCTAGGTGATGTCTATGTTTAAAAGATAATTGATGGGAATAGCCTTGGGTGTTTAGATTAAAGTTAAGAATGCATAGAGCAGAAGATTTTGAACTCGTAGTATAACTTAAGGGATGGGAATATCCAACGTAAAACAAGTGATATTAAGGATATTTAAGGATATAAAAGTTTGGTTTGAATTTATTTTGGTAAGGGGATCCTGAGACGCCAACATAATATATGTTAATTACATATGTTATACAAATAATTAATTTATACAATGTATTGTCCAAAAGGGTTGAGTGTCACATTTTGTTTGGTTTTTCTATATTTATATTCAAATACCATATTCAAAAATAATAAAAGCTTTGTACTTCACATCTAATCAAAAGGTAGTACTTACTTACTACTTCTGTTTGGTCGCTAATTGTCATAGCTGCCAAGAAAAAAAGTTACTTGGGTTTGTTTTCCAACAACAGGTTTCATTTTGAATATCCATCTATTAGTGCAGCTGTTATTTTTGACACTTGAAAAGTGAGAAATTACGCCACTTTTAAATAAGGAAAGGTACAGTAATTGTTAACATTTATTCATTCTTTTAGAGTTCATTTAATAGAAGAACACCAGGAACGCCATATTTTCGTTAATTGGATCCTTGAAGTACATCAATCCGGATTTTCATAGAAATATAGAAATATAATCTTCAATGATGATGTCCATTTATGGTAAACCGCGGGGCGGGGGCTATATGTTAAAAGAATTGTCCATCGAAGAATGATCGTTGAAAATCCTCTCTTTCCTCAACTATGTGCTGTAGTTAATGCAGTGAGATTGGACCTTAATTAATAGACAATTAGACGGCTAAAATTGTGACGGTATAGTATCGACCTATAAGAAATAATTTTACAGGCCGGATTTAATTTAACAGGACTGCGTTATATTCCACTCAAAGAACGAATACATAGCACATTTTGCAATAAAAGTTGACTTGACCTTGTCATTTCTCGAAGAGATTATATGATTTAACACCTTTAGACAATTCGCTTTGGGATAACGTTGAAGATAAGATCTATGAAAGTACTCCAAAATTGATTTAAATCATTTGGGACATACATCCCTAATGTGCAAATTGGTCATGGACAATTTCATAAAAAAATATTACTCTGCGGGCGACGATTTTGCTGATATCGTGTCCCATTTTTAAAAATTAATTTTTGTTCATTAAATTCCTTAAAAAAAATATTCGTTTTTTAAATAAAGCCTATTTTCGGAAAACTCGTAATTCGTTCTATAGTAGGGAAATGAGCATAATTATAAAGGGTGTCTTTGAGGCATGTGGTTTTTGAAGATGAAATAAAACCCATATATTATTCAATGTTGTTTAGCTTTATTATAAAAGATAATGCTTTGGCATTTTGTTTACAAAAATTATTTCGGGAAAGCGGCCTCCGCGGCTAAATAAATAAAAAAATCAATTAGGTGGCGCAACAATCCATTCAAAACTAGATCCTAGTGACTTACAACACTCAACCATTCCTGTGTTCGAGTAATGTTGTCTGGAATGGAGGATACCTACAGTTTAAAGCCGAATTAGAACGGCTAATTTGAGAAAGCACTTTTCATGACCAGAATTACTCTTGGAGGATTTGTCAATTCCTTGTAAGAGGCAGTACCCGTGAAAACTATTTTTTTTTAATTAAGGTGGCACAGGCAGGGATTGAACCCAAGACCTCTCGCATGACAGTCCAACGCACTAACCATCATGCCACGGGCACTACTATTTATTGAAAAAGTTTTTTTTTTATTTCTGCTCAACGTGCCATACATGATCCAAACCGGAAATCGCAAAATTCTCCACTTTTTTTTCAAAAAAATCTAAATTCCTGAAACACGTTTTTTTTAATTATAATTAACTACAGTCAAACGTCTTTATAACGAACCTTCAAGGGAACAAAAAATTGCTTCGTTATAAAGAAGTTTATTATAAAATTCGTTATATAGAAAATGTTGTTGTTTTTAAACACTGCAAGTGTTCTTTTATATTTTCAAAACAAAGTATACAAACTCATTTTTAGCTTTTTGTTTGATAATAGAGCCCGAGAGTGGTAAATTCCTTTTCCTGTTTATCTGCACCCATTTTAACATTGCTTTATCCACATTAACGTATTTTGTTTTTCTTAGTTTATTTGGCTTCTGTTTGAACTTTCTTCGGCAAAATTTAAAATTTTGCATTCATTCTTTAAAATTATCGACAATGTACTAAACGATACACCAAATTTTTCTGCAACATCTTTTTTCTTTTCTCCCCTTTTAACTTTTTTAATCATCGATAACTTCTCTTATAGCGAAATAGCTTTGTGCTTTGACATTTTGGCAACAATTCTGGAACTTTAAATGCCAATGCCAACTCAAACTCAAACAATTGACCTGTTGATATGCGTAACATTTCTACTACACATCCATGCATACACAGTACACACATTCACTTTAAGAAAATTCTTCCCAAAACGGGGAGTTCCGTTTTAAAATAAGAAATACAAATAGTAGTAAACTTTGTTTTCAAATTTGAAAATTAACATTTCGTTATAAAGAAACAACTTTGCTTTCGGGCCACAAAATTAGTTCCTTATAAAGAGAATTTCGCTATAGAGAATTTCGTTGTAGAGAACCAAATTCGTATGGGATATTTCTTAAGGGGAAGAAGAACAAAATTAAATTCGCTATAGAGAGAATTACGTTATAAGGAAGTTCGTTATAAAGAAGTTTGACTGTATCACATATATTTTTTTCATGAAGAAAACAAAATCATGCAGTAAGGGGTTAATTTGGCTGTTATAGTCTTATCATTCCTGAATTCCTGACAACTGTTTTTCAAAGTCAGTTCAAATGTTTCTAGATTTAGATAATTTCTTATAAATCGTTTGTTTTCACTAAACTCCATACATGTATATGTGTAGAAATACTCGTAGTTCTTCATTACTTGCTATCTCAATTTATCAGAGTCCTTTCATAGATAATCCATAGGCTCGAAATACCGCAATGTGTGGAGCAAAGGGATCACAAACTTAAATGGCCCTTTTCGATTATTCAAGCTTACTTATGATCGTTTTAAAAACGTCCATATCCATTGCCAATCTTCTCAGAAGAATTCAGCCCATTCCAAACACCAATACGAAATAAGAACAACGTTCGTTTATATTTTTTTTTTTAAATAAAAAATGTATGTATTTTTTATTAATTAATAATTCTTACATAAGAATAATAATAATAATATATAATATATATATTTACTCACAAAAAGCAGCAACAAACAAGCCAATAATATATAGCGACAAAATAAAAATTATTTAATATTAATAATAATATATTTATAATTAAAAAAAGAAAAGAAATACTCATAAGCTAATTTAATTTATTTAATTTAATATAATATTGTTTTATTTTTCTTTTATTCTTTTGTGTGTGTTTTTTCTTTTTTGTTGTTGTTTATTATATTATTTTTAAATGATAGATACCTAAAACATATAATAATATAATATTTTTTTTTTACTTTTTTTGTTTTTATTTTTTTTAATAAACATATTTTCACGATGCATTTCTTAGTTATATTCATTTACAAGACAGTTAAATATTTATTTTTTAGTGATTTTTTAATCGAGCTTTTCTTTTACTTTTACTTTTCTCTTGTCAATAAAATTGTTTTAAAACTTTACTCTACTATCGCTTTTGAATTTAATTTTTCTTCATTTCATTTCAAATCTAAACAGAAAAACGTTTTACTACTACTAAACATAAAAATCGTTCTGGCTTTCTAGTTTTTATTTTCCAAAAAATTAATGGTAACATTTTTATTAAATTTAAATTTAAATATTTTATATTTTTTTTAAGTAAAACTATATTTAACACCATACAATTTTAATAAAATTTTTTAAAAAAATTAAATTAATATTTAATCTTTATGATTTTTTAGTTTTTATTTTTATTTAAAGAAAAAACAAGCTTTCTTAAAAATGTTAAACAATTTATGAGAATCAAATAGAAGGGTGATTAATTTAATTTAAAAAAAAGTAACAATTCAACATTCTTGTTTTGCTTGCATTTTAAAGATTTATTTATTTGCAATTTATTTTTTTTTAGAATTCCACTTTTTTACCATTTAAACATTGAAGACTTACTAATTTTTTTGTTGTTGTTTTATTTTATTTTTCATTTAATATAATTAATTAATTTACGTTTTTTTTTTCTTTGAATGCATCAAATCCATGATTTATTTTTTTTTGTTTTTAATTTCTCTAATAAACATACAAAAAGAAATATATATGTATATATATTTTTGTTATATATATTTTTTGGATTTTTGTTTTTCTTGTTTTGCTTTAGTTATTTTCATTTCATTCTTATTTTATGAAGAGGAGATATTATGCTTTGCATTATCAATTTTGTATCTCTTTCTATGTTGTTTTTGTGTTTTTTTTTTATAATATTAATGAACATTTTTACAAATACTTTTTTATACAATTTTCTTTACTTACAATCATTGTTTACTTAAATTTAAGATTTATTTTATTATTATTATACTACATGTGCAAAATGTTTCACTTACATTACTTATTTTTTTGTTTATTATTACTACATTGTTTTTTTAATATAATATTAATTATGTTTTATTTTTCTCATTTTTATATATCTATATAATAATATATATTTAAAATAAGGGAAAAATGTTAAATTTTTGTTTTGTTTTTGTAAAAATTGTATATATTTTTTTTAATGTGATGTGAATTTATATAAAAATAACATTTTTCTTGTTGTGTGTATTTTTTGTTTTATATTTCTACCCAATTGGAAAAGTTTTCTTATTTTTTTTTATTTTTCTTTCCTCAAAGTTTGCTATAAAAAGTTTTTTTTTAGTATATATATATTTTTTATAATTTTCTTTAAAAGTTTCGGTAAAACGTTTCGTGTATTTTTTTGTTTTGTTTTTTTTTTGTTTTTCTTTTAAAAATTCTGACGAGCAGAAAAATTCGATTTTTTTATCAGTTTTTTACGTCATATCGGTTTCGATTAGTTAAGATTTGTTTTATAGATACATTAATTATGAAATAAAATTAGTAACAGAAGGGGGGGACATATTTTTTAACTGAGTGTGCACAAGTGATATGTTACTTTTATTGAAGAAGTCACGAAAACAATTTATAATAGTTTTGAAATATCGAACGAAATAAAATATAATTCCGTTTTTTAAATTTAGTTTTATGAAATTTTGTAATACCTAAATGTACTAAGAAGAGACTTTTTAATCGAATGAGTCTAATAAGTTATAAGCTCAATATTTTCTGCCTGAAAAGAGAGCCCTCGAAAGACAATTTCCTTCTCCACAAGTCAGTTGAGTGAATAATCAATCAAAATAGAGTCTCTTTAAAAACAAGAAGTGATTATAGTTTGACTTTAAAATTATCAAGCAATTTATGGTATTGAAATTTTAACAGATCAAAATACGATATCAGCTTTAAATTAGTTTTATGAACTTTTGTGACGAGGGTACTATGAAGAGGCTTTCAAATCGAACTTGTCTAATAAGTTGTTAGCTCGAAAGTTTAAGAGCTTCTGCCTGAAAAGAGAGTTCTCAAAAACACATTTTTCCTCTTCACCAATTGGAACCCGAGGAATAACTCAGGACAATTTCTCCATTCTGTTTTCTCTCAAATGTCAGCTTGACATTAGAAGTTGCCGGTTAAGGAATAATAACATTTAACAGTTTAAGATTTGACAGCTGACAAATTATGACTTGCGATTAGAGCCTCTTAAAAATCAAAAAGTGATTATAGTAGTAGACTTTTAAATTGAACTAGAAAATTTTCAAGCAATTTATGGTATTGATATTTTGACAGATCAAAATACGAACATTTTTTAGTATTTTGAGTGCATTTCAGTGTGAAATAATCCCAATACCCCCTAGAAAAAAAAGTAAAATAATAAAAAAAAAAAACAGTAATAAAGCAAAAAAATTAAGTAACAATACAAAAATATTAAAAAAAAAAACAAAAATAAACTCGGAATGTTTTTGAAATTTGTTTTTCTTGCAATAAATGTTTTTTTCTTTGTTTTTTAATCTAGATCTCAGTTTTTTTTGTTCTGTTTCTATTTTTTCATGTTTTTTTTTTTAATTTTGTTTTTTAAGAGTTATATTTTCCAAAATGTAATCAGTTTAAGTGTTTTCTTTTCGAAAATTTCTTTCTTAGAGACTAAATCAATTCTAAGTTAAGATGTTTCTGTTTTTTATTTCTATATATAGAGTTCTAAAGTTTTAAGTTGATTTTTGTTTTTGTTTGTTTTCTATTTTGGTTTTCATTTTAAAAAATATGTTTGCTTCCATTTTTATATTTCTGTTTAAATTTTATTTTTATTTTGTTTTAAATTTTATTCTTCGGAACACCTCATATACCAGTCTTTGATTTATAATACTTTATTCAGCTTAAAAAATATGGGATTTCTTATTATTATATTTTTGTTTGTTGATCTTAGATTATGTTTTAATGTTTATTTATTTTTATTTCAGTTTTGTTTTTTGAATTCATGATTTGTTTACTTGCGAAATGTTTCTAAACCTAATTATATATTTCAATTTATTTTTGTTTTGTTTTATTTTGTATTGTTTAATGATTTTACTTAAAAGTTTTCTGCATAAAGTTTTTTTTTTATTTTGACACATTTTGAGTTTGTATAAATTGTTATTGTTTTTATTTTTTAAATATATATTTATGTTTATTTTTTTGCTTGAAGTGAGAGAAAAGTTTTATTTTTTTTTTGCTAACAATATTAAAAAGAAAATATTAAAAATTTCAAAGAAAATTATTTACAGAGGATACAGAAATATTTCAACAATTCCATCAAGAGTGCATTCGGTGAAGTTTGTTTTTTTTTGTTAAAGATTTGTTTTAGGAAATTTGTGAACCTAAGTTTTTGCTTTTTTTGTTTATAAACTTTTTCAGTGAAGAAAAAAAAAACAGAAAAAATTTGACTGAGTGAAAAATTAGACTGTTTTGTGGCATTTTTGTATTTTTTTATTTGCTTTTATGTATTTTTTGTGTGTCAGGTACCAATTTGTTTTTTTCTTTTTTGTATTTATTTGTTTTGTTAAAGTTTTGCGTAAGTTTACTAAAATAATAATAATAATAATAAAAAAAAAATGTTCAGATTTTATTGTTGTTTATAAATATTTTGTTTGTATCGCGCCATTAGGAACATTTTATTTTTATTTTGTTGTTGTTTTTGTTGATGATGATTTTGAGTGTTTTTGTTGCAGAAGAAGGTGCTTAAAATTGAGCGAAACATTTTGCAAAATCAAAATTTAAGTGCATTCAAATATAATATAAATATATATTTGTGTTTTGTTTTTGTGATACAACCAGAACCAATTAATATCATGGAAGTTTGAGTTTATTTGGAAGAATTTTGTTCAATCATAAATCGATTTTTTTTTTTTTTTTAATTTGAGAACATCAAAAACTTTTATTTTTGTATCTTTGTTTGTTTAGGTTTAAAATCGAAGATGTTTTCCCTAATTGTTATACGAGATGGCTTGACTTTTCTTAATTTGAGTGTATTTTGTGAAAAAATGTAAGTATGTATCTTTTAATTGGAAGGATATTGCTTTTTAAATAATAACATTATGTATTTTTACGCTTTCAATTGTTTGTAGTGCTTTAGAGTAAAATTCATTCAAAATTACAATGAGAAAAATTAATGAGGACTAAAAATTGAACCTTTATGAATTCCAAAGAAAATTAAGTATTTGTCAAGAGAATGATGACACATGATTTCGGGAAGCTTCCTGGTCTGAAACTCAATACAGTAACTTTCATAGAAGTAGCTCAAGAAAAAACGTTAAGAGATTTTTTAGAATCTTGACTTTTGAAACCCCTGAATCAAGAGAAGGAAACAATCCAAGATATAAAATATCAATACTATACTCCTTCTGAAAAAAAGCCTTAGAATTCGAATAAAGAGTCCTTGCATTTTCTTAAACAAAAAATTACTACGACACACATTTCTAAGGTTAAGATCCCAAGAATAGCAAAAACCACTGTTCTGAAACACTGTCACTTTAAAAAAAGAACCAAAAACTAGGTACAAAAGTATGAATTATGATGATGATGGAATATCACACAAGCTTAATAAAGCAATTTTTTAATATTTGGCTTATTTTAAAGGAGAATTTTGTTAATTGTTGTTGTTATTGCAATTTGGAAATAAGTTTTACCTATCTACAAGTATTTTCTTTATTGTCGTTGGGTGGTTTTCAAAATTAGCTTACCGTAAAAGAAAAATGTCTACGATAAGAAGAAAATAAAAATTAAAGCCAATTACCAAACTCGTATCTCGCAAAGTAAAAGAAACATAACCCCAAACGTTAAAGACAAGTTAATTTGTTGTTTTGTTCATATCCATGGTTTTCTTCTTTCTTATTTAGTTTTATCCTTTTTGCTTTCATTTAAATTATCATATATAAACGCCACCCAAAAATATAATCAAATGCGGATCACAGAATTTTCATCACACAAACGATAGCGAATATTTGTTTGTTTTAATTTTAATTTAATATCAATTTCTCTTTTTCCAATTCATTTAATATTTATTGCTGCAATTCTGAAAATATTTATTTAATATCCTTAATTTTTTTTTAATTTAAGCAAAGATTTTTTTTTGGAAAACCAAAACAAAAAATTTTAATCAATTTTCCTAAATTTATTTATACTCGATTTTCTTGTTTTTCGTTTTTGTCTGTTAATTTTTAACTATCGAAGCACTCATTTTTGAAAAATATTTAAAACAACAAAAAATTTAAGCAAACAAAATTTTTATAATTAATCTAAAAATTTTAATTTGTTTTTTAATGAATTTCGTTAAAGAACTTTTTTTCTTTTCGTTCCTTTTTTATTTCTTTTTGAATTTTCAAACTGATTTTTATTTATATTCATTTATTTTGAAACCAAGTGATACTGTTGCTAAATTTTTTGATGTACACACACATACATATTATTTACAAATTTTTAAATGTTTATTTTATAAAATTAAATTGTAAAATTTTGATTAATACGATGTTATTTCTTTTTTTAAATTTTAATTTTATTCTTTTTGTAAAAATGAGAACATAAATTTTATGCTAAATTTTAAATGCAATTTCTAAATAACATTCAAAAATATCAATTTTTTAATTTTACTTTTTTTTTGTGTTTTTAAGTTATTATTTAATATTTTATTTAGTTTATTTTTTTATTTGTTTTTATATTAACGCTACAAACAGCCAATTTTAAATTATTTCATATTTATATAGTTTTTTGTTTTCAACACTTTTTATTTTCGTTTTATTTTTTCTTTTTCTTTTGTTTCTTTTTTTTTAAGGTAATAAAATAGTTTTTTGTTTTTTAAATAAATTTTGTTTTGCTGAATTTTTATTCTACACAACCGCATATCGTTTGTTCGTGTGTGGTTCACTTTCTCTCATTATTCCTTAAAATTTAATTCTTATTTTCATCTACATCTCTTTTTATCTAAGCTAATTTTTTGTGTGTGTTTTATTTTGTTTAAATTTAAATTTTGATGATAAGATTTTTTGTTGAATAGTGTTTTTTTTTTTAAATTGATACGAAAAATGAATTAATAAAAATATTTTAATTAAAGAAAAAATATCATTTAGCAAGGAAACTATTATTGCCTAGTATATATGTATATATACATTACATTTATTTAAATATATATATATGTATATTAACATCAAAAATTAAGCTAAGCTTATGTGTTAGGATTTTAAATTTAATTTAATTTAATTACTTTTTATAAGCTTCATGAACCAAAAATAAAATATTGTATATTAAAAAATAGATCAGCGAAATAAAAATATTAAAATTAAAAAAAAAAAGATTATAAACTTAAGTGAAATAGTTTATTTATAATATTGTTTGTCGCCATCGTAAATGTTTTTGCACTATATGTAATTTTTTAATGTAAGGTCGCGCATTACTTACTTTATTTTTGTTTTATTTTTTTTTTAATTTTTAGTTTTATTTTTATATGTATACACATCATTTGAACTATTTTTGTTTATAAATGTATTTCTTCTGGTTTTTTCTTTTTCTTTTTCTTTATTTTTGTTTTGTTTTTTTTTTTTGTTTATAGAATTTTTGGCAGTGTTGTTAATTTTTTTTTGTATTTTCAAACTTATTTAATTGTTCTTTAAATTTATTTTATTGTTTTTTTTGTGTTAAAAAATAATTTGCACTTAAAAAATTATAATTAAGAAAATATTAATATTTTTATTGTGTTTGCTATTTGTTTATGATACTTAAAAAAAAAACTTAAAACTTATGAACTTACAGAATTAATATTGCTTAGAAAATAAACTATCTACGTTTTTGTATTTTTGTTTCTTTCTTTTTTTATATTTATGTTGTTAAAAAATTGTATCTTCTCTACTTTGGTAAGTGATTTTAAGACAAAAATAAAACTCTGCTATTAAGAGATAAACAAGACTACTTTAATTTTTCTTGCAAATAAAGAATACAAACAAATTAATAAATAAAAACATTGAAAATATGAAACTTTTCTTTGAATTTTGTAAATTTTTCTTTTGTTTTCAAAAAACTCATGCATTATGCATTACAACTTGTTTTTCTTTTTGTTTTCTTTGTAATATATTTACTCATTTTTGCATTTCCTTCATCTGTGATGGCACGATAAAAAAATTAAATACTTCACTTTAGTTTTTTTTTTAAATATTCTTTTTATTATAATTGCGTGTACGTATTATTTTCTTGATTTATTTATTTTTTTAAATGGAAGTAAAATCACGATTTAAACATGACGTTTCATATGCAAAGCCAAATGATCAGATCGAGCGAAACAGCGATCACAATTACGACATTTGAAGGGTTTTGCGCCGGTGTGCTTTCGAAAATGACGCGTTAATTCATCACTACGTGCAAAACGCCATGTGCATCCTTCCCAAGAACATTTATATGGTTTTTCACCTGCAAAGAAATAAACATAAACAAAAATATTGAATAATTGGATAAAATTGTATTGGTCAGAGTTTAATTTTTTAAGGGAAATAGGGTTTTCAAATGGGGACGAGTTGATTTTGGCAGCTCGTGGCGGTTATATTGTTTCTTATATTTTCTGTTACAATATCTTCTTTTAACCAGTCAAGAAAGGCAAATCTTCATTAAAAGTTAAACTTCGAGCAACACGTGCAACTGATAAGACTTTATAATCAAAAAGTGTATTTCTTTTTATGGGGTAGATGATCGTCCTTCCAAGTCGACTTTTAACCGTTTGGTGGCAAAATTAGTAAACATTCAGGTTACACCCGTATGTCAACGAAACACAAGAACTGCCGAAAACATAGCCGCTGTGAAAGTGTGCAGCAGAATCCGAGGCAGTCAATTCTGTGTCGTAGACGAGAACATGGCGAATTTTGCGTCTTTATTTTGGTCTGCACCCATTAAAAATCTAACTGATTCAGGAGCTGAAACCAAATGACTATACGCATCGTCGGGTGTTCGTTATTTGAATTTTGGAGCAGTCGAAAGGTGGTCCCGATTTTGGTAAATAAATTAATTTGGTGATAAACTATTTTCAGCGGTGAGGCCCATTTTTGGATGAATGGGTTACGTGAAAAAGATAAATTGCTGCATTTGGGACAACACCAGTCCATGCGAAATTCACGAAATACCAATGCATCCAAATAAAGTTACTGCATGGTGTGGTTTTGGGCTGGAAGTGTCATTGGTCCGTACTTCTTCGAAAATGATGCTAGATAGCTATAAGTCGATGATCACCAACTTTTTGTGACCTGCATTGGTTACCGAAGTCATATGGTTTTAACAGGATGGCGCTACTTGCTACAAAGCTCAAGACATGGCGTGTTTATCTCGTGCCGAGGCAATGTGAATTGACAACCAAGATCGAGTGATTTGATCCCTTAAGGCTTTTTCTTGTGAGGCTTTCGTAAGTCGCAGCTCTATGCGCAAAACCACCGCGGACCTTAAAGATAAAGTAATCGATGGTATTGGTCGAATTCCAATTTGTATTTATGAACCAAAGTCACCGAAAACTGGACCTATCAAAGCGGCAACAGAGGTGGCTATGTTAATAAACAAAATTGTCATATTTGGGGTTTTGAGAATTCTCAAGCAATTCAAGAGAGGCCATTATATCCACAAAAACTCACTGTTTGCTGCGCTCTTTGGTCCTTACCGGAGGTGTAATTGGGCATTACTTATTCGAAAACTACGATGGAATGACTGTCACTGTCAATTCGGCGTCATATGGTCATATGATAACCAACTTTTTTTGCCTGCTATTGAAGAATACGACTTGGAGAATATGTAGTTTCAACAAGACGATGTCACATGCTACACAACTCGAGTGAATATGGCTTTATTGCAAGAGACATTTCCTGGCCGCGAAATTTCTCATCGTAGCGATATAAACTGGCCACCAACATTGTGGGATTACGCGAAAGACCGTGTTATGCAGATTAACCTTTAACTCTTGAGCACTTAAAAACCAACATTCGTCAAGTTATGCCTGAGATACCCCCCAATATGTGCCAAAAAGTGGTCGAAAATTACCTCAAAAGAATCGATGCTTGCAACAATTCGCGTGGTGGTCATTTAAATGATGTAGTGTTTCACACATAATGTCAACGTTCAAACTTTATAATAAAACCAAAATATCATGAAAACAAATATTTTATGTGTTTTAATTACGTTTACTTTTGAAACCGCAAATAGAACCCTGTATTTCACACATAATGTTATTGACAGAGTTCTCGAATAAATATTAAATTTCATTGATATACAACTTGTTTTATTAAATTTAAATATTAAATTTCATTGATATACAACTTGTTTTATTAAATTTAAAAATCAACCCGCCTTGCTCGTTTTAATCCATTTAATTTAATTTAATCTTTATCTGCAAAATGCTTCTAGAATTTTCTTCTGATTTAATTACATTTAAATTTTTTTAATAGGAGTTTTGACTCATTGTATCAAACTCCATAACTTTATGACAAAAGTAAAATGTCAGGAAACATGTAACATAGTGTAGCTTGAAGCTAATACATAATAATTAATTTTTTCTTATTCTTTTTATAAAGAAATAAAAAACAATACAAAACTTTAAAGTGCTTCAAGCATTCGATCTTTTTTCTTTTTTGACTTTTTGGAAGCAAACACTCATTTATTAGTGCTTAAAAAATATCCTTGTTTGCTTCATTACCTTCTTTTTTATAACTCATTTAGTAGCATAGCAATTTTTAATTTGAATATTATGCGAGTATAAGGTTTATTATATAAATGAATGAAAATACTACATAACAAAAGTAAACATTATTCAAGTAGAAGTTTCGTCAATTATTTTGTGCAAAGCCTAGACCATAGACCATTAAGTTTAGGCCTGAAGGCATTCAGTTTGCTCCATACTATTAAGGACCGTTTTTTGTTTAAATTTTTATAAGCAAACATTCAAATTTTTTGTGAAGAAAATAGTAAAACAGAAAAATAAAATTTTACACCCATTGAGTAAATATAATTCCATGCGCCATAAAAAAGTTCTCATCAGCTGCAGAATTTTTGTTTTAATTTTTATACCATAGCTGTATTCAAATGGAAATGGAAAAATCCTCGTCCACTTGTAAGTGAAAGTCCGACAAATTGTCCACATAAATTCACACAGAACTAACAACGACGACAACTACGGTCGCAGGACCTACCTTCCTCATAACCAAACCTAGTTTTTTATTTTTTTATGAAAATTTGAAAATAAATGCAATAAAACACAAAACAAGCAAACACCAAAACGAACACAACTACAAAACCCAAAAAATTCCCTAAAAATACAAAAAAGTTTGGAAAAAAATTCAACAGGACGAACACAAAAATTATCCTGAAAAATAAACAACAAAAGTTGCCAACAATTGTCTTATTGGAGAGGAAGCCGGCTGTGCTGATTCCCCTTTTCTATGTTGTTGGGTGTATCCTTTTTATTTATTTTCTTTTATTATCTAAACCACCATCATGGTGTCTAGGACAATTGTAGAAAATTAAATTAAAAAAAAAAGGAAGAATAAGAAAATCTACGGCATCTCATAAATACTCGTCGTACATAGGAAAAACAGTGGAAAGGCGAAAATACTTTGGAATCATCATCATCATCGTCATCAGGATTTCCAGAATGCAACTATACCAGAAAAATTCATCGAAGGAATAAATCTTAAGAAAAGAATAAAATGTTTTTGACTTGTTTGTGTTATGTGTGTGTCGTAAATTTTGTTTATCCTGTTTCCGTAGCCGAAATTCTATTTTTGTTGTTGTTTGTGTCCTTTTGCTCGTCTCTTGGACAACACAAAACAACACACTTATTAATGAATTTAACATCATCACCCAGGTTCGGTTCCAGCCAGCGCTGCCGCCACCGCCGGCCGCCGCCGCCGCTCCGCAAGATCTAGCGCCAGAGTTGGATTTTAGGTAAACAATGGTGGAACCGATTCAATTTAGGAAAAGAACTCTTGGCACACAATATGACTCGAGAAAATTACGAAAACAAAGCCGTGCAAAATAATAAAGGAAAATTCCTGACGACGAAAAATTGACATCCTTGGCAAAGATTTTGCTTTTATTTCCACATCTCCTTACACTTTTTACATATATATGTATGTGTGTGTATGTACGTTTGTTTCTATAGAGGTATATAAATAGGTAGTTCGCTTGCTCTTCCACTTAAGAAGCAAAGCCTTAAGTTCTTATCTTTGTTCTTCTTGATGAGGCTGGAGCTTGGGCTGGCTGGGGCTGGGGCTGGGACTAGGTCTTCGGATTGCATTGTTTTGTTTTGTGTTGTTCTGTTTTTTTTTTGTTTTTTTTTTTTTGAGGGTGTGGGGGGGGGGGTTTGAGGGCGATATGATGGTGATTTAAAAAGTCATCTTCATAGCAGTCTTGAGGCGGGTATTGTGTGTCCTAGATCTTTCACTTCATCATCACGGCATAAATATTTTCATCTTAACTTGCTTTTGATGACTCTTAAGAAACTCTAAGTTTTTCTTGTTATCATCGTTGTTGTCGTCATCGTCGTCGGTCGTCTTCATCGTTGTCAACATTAAACAAAAATAATAAAAACACAAAACTCGTGTAAGGACTTAAACGATGAAAGTGGCACAAAACAGACAGTTTTGAGTTGATGAATGTTGAAAAAAAAAAATTAATTGAGAGTGAAAGAGAAGTAGAGATAAGAGAGATATAATATTAAACAATGGATGTTGAATTTTAGATAGTATATAAGAGCGGAAGCTTAACAGGTGATGTTAGAGAAATCCAATCATGTAAGACATGGGCATATCTCAATCTTGTAAATGTTGATAGCTTTAAAAGTTCAACAAGAACAAAAAACCGAACATCACATTAAGGCACATTCAAAGTTAATTCAATTCAATTGTCAATTCAAGTTGACAATCTTTTTAGCGGATAATTGGTGAAAGCGAAAGGCCTTGACTCAAATTTCGAGAGTTTCGAAAGATACTTTAATCTAAGGTAAAATGTATCAATGACTAAAAAATTAAGGGTATATTCGTGACTTTTCAATTTTTGGCTATTCTTTAAGGACAAGAGGTCGAAAACTTGGACTTTTTAGATTAAATATATTTAATAATAAATAAATTAGGTGGCGCAACAGTCCGTAGAAAAAAACTTTAGGTGATACAGGCAGGGATCGTACCCAAGACCTCTCGCATGACAGTCCTACGCACTAACCATCATGCCACGGGTACTACTTTTTAGAGATTACTTTTTAGATTACCAATATCAAAAACCTTTGGAAAGAAAATTTAGTCTACTGGAGGCAGACTATTTTCTGGTTGGAAAGCAAAGGTGTACATGATTTTAAAGTAAAGGGATTTCTAAACAGAGGTCTTGTCTTAGAAGCTGTATGAGCAGAAGAGAAGAGAGGAACACAGACATCTCAGAAGGAAAAAGAGAGAGCTCGAGAAACGTGCAGTCGAAGATGTTGAGAGGTTCGAAAGCAAAAATGCAAAAATTAAGTTCGAAAGTTTTATGAGCGGGTGAAACGAAATTAACAAGTTCTTATACCTTGAACCAAAGGTTCAAGAGACGAAAGTGGAAACATTTGTATTTGTATTTATTTATTGAAATTAACTAAATGCAACAAGATAATGAATCTTTTAGATGCATGAAAATTTATAGTTACCAGGTTTACATATTTGACGAATACTTAAAATATAAACTATACACAAAAAATTAATTTTAATACATACATAAATAAAATTGAAATTAAAAAGAATATATAGAGTTAATTTAAGGAAGCTGAGAAAAAAAAAAGATACCCTTTCCCTGAACAAAATTGATGAAGTTATTCTCTGCAATTCAATTGGTAGAGTATTCCACAAACGAACTACAGACACGAAAAACGATCTTTCTCCAATAGTATGTGAGAAGCGCGGTAATATTAGTCGCAAGCCTCTCTGTGAGTGGGCAAACCGAAGTAGTTCTTCCAAGTAGCTCGGACAATTTTTATGAATTATGTTGTGAAGTAGTATCACATTCTTACGTTTAATACGTTTAAGATAGTTTTCCAAGCTTAAACCTACAAGAGAATCTTGAAGATGAGAAACACTGACAAATCGCGGTATGCCAAAAATGAAACGAATGCAATCATTGAAAGCAACATTTAATTTTCGCTTACATTCTGAATCTAAATCAGGATAAACAGACGAGTTATAGGTAAAAAATGGTAATATTAGACTCTTAACAAGATGTTTTTTTATATCTGCATCTAGGAAGTGAGATGATGATCTTAAGGATCTAAGTGTACCATATATTTTTCGTATGGCATCTGAGATTGCATCACAACATGATAAACGATTATTTATTTGATAACCCAAATACTTTACTTTAGTCACATACTCAACACTTTGTCCATTTAAAATTGTCATAGGAAGGTTTTCATTATTAATTTGTCTTCGAGAGCAAATCATGCTCACTGTTTTTGAAGGGTTAAGAAGCAATTTATTTGAAACGGCCCATGTCTGAATATTAGCCAAGTCATTATTTATTTCGTTAACACAGCATCCCAAGTTGCTCTGGTCACAGAAGTTGTAGATAATAACATCATCTGCATACATATGTACAGAAGAATGTTGAACAACATCAGGTAAGTCATTGATAAACATAGAGAACAACAGAGGTCCAAGAACTGAACCCTGAGGAACTCCGCTGTTCATATTATAGGGACTGGATGTTCCGATGTCAGTTTTTATTGATTGACTTCTATTTAATAAATAGCTCTGAAAGAAGCGAATGGCCGTCCTTGAAAAATTAAATTTATTGCTTAACTTGGACAGAAGGATATGGTGGTCTATGCTATCAAACGCCTTTGAAAAGTCAAGCAGAACCATTATACCAATTTGTCCACGATCCAGAGATTCACGAAATTCTGTTGTGACCTTCAAAACAGCAGATTCACAGCTATGTTTAGCACGAAAGCCATCATCATAGTAGAACCGCAGTCAAGGCCGAGGATAGGGAAGGACAACTTCTGCAGAAGTTCAACGAAGAATCGAATTTCGCTTTCGGTTGATCCATTCAATATAGACGACGAAAGCTTACAATTCCTTCTTCCCAACTTAGAAGAATTAAAGATTGCCATATCTAAGCTGAAGCTATAGGTTGCAAACAGCTTAACCGAAACTTTTGATGTCAAAAAAAGTCTCTAGACAAGGTGATGAGCTGTCATGTTATTTCTTTAATAGCGTCCGTGAAATAAGAGTGCAGAGCTTTCACGGCAACACTATAGGCACTATTCTTCAAAGGGCTGTCCAATTACTGGCATATGCTGATGACATTGAGGTAATCGGAAGAACTCAGGGGCTTTTATGAGTATTGAAACAGAGGTTAAAATGGGTTAAGGTTACTGCTGTCATCAAAAAAGGACCCACAACACCGACAGACGTTACGTTGACGTAATTAAGGACTTTGAATATCTGGGCTCTGCTATGAATACAGACAACATCAGCACCAGCGCTGAGATCAAACGAAGAATTACTCTTGGTATCCACTGTTTCTTTGTACTAAGAAAGCAACCAATGTGTTGCAATATAAAACCCTCATCATCACCTGTCCTGCTATAAGGTGAAAATACTAGGACCTTGGGTCATTTTGAGTGAGAAGTTCTTCGTGTGATCTACGGTCCCTTATGCATAGAAGACGAGTGGTGAGTAGAAGATGAGACCACGAGCTGTACGGGATGGGATGTACAGCGGCGAAGACTAAGACAGAAGGATAAGCCTGAGATTGCTGGATCACGTAGAGAAAATGGAAACCAATGCTCTGGCCTGGAAAGCCTTCAAATCCACGCCCAAAGGACAGCGAAGTAGAGGAAGCCCGCGGATCAGGGGCACGCAAAAGTGGAAAATTAGTTAAGCGGAAAGTGACATAACTAAACAACTAGAGACATCTAGCTAGGAGCTAGATGGAGAAAATTTGTTGGGTGAGGCCCAGGTTTACACAGGACTTGAAGTTGTCATATTTTTACATTTAATAATTAAAAACTATACCATTAGCGAATATGGAATTATACGAGCTTCAAAAACGCATTGACAGTTTTAGAACTCACTTAAAATATTGTGAACGTTTTAGAGTAAAATTTGAAGGAAGTTCTTATATATAACTTAATCATTGACACAATTTTTTAAACCAAAGATGTTAGCGTGAGTAGATTTGTTGAAGCTCAGCTTATCCTTCTGAATCTAATTTCTACAAAATTTCAAGTCCTAAAATATTTAATTTGTCTCTAAATGAGTGTGTAAAATTGAAAATCAATCATTCAATAATAGCGTTTAGAAATGTATGAAGGTTGTGAAGTGGGCGGAAAGCTCATATGTTATTTATAAAGATTTATTTATGTAGGAAGAAAACTCTTATCCTTCAAAATAAAAACAAACATAAAACATTAACGAATAACCTCGATGTTTTCAACATCTTCATAATAAATTTATTAGAGCCCAAGCTTTCTTTTGCAAATTCTTCTTTTTCTTCTTCTTCTTCTTCTTCTTTTGCTTTTGTTTGTTGTTAAACAAACATTTCATTCAAAAGATTAAACACTCTTATCTTTCATCCTTGAAATCAAGTACAAGAATAGCATATAAATAAAAATGTGAATTAATATTTTTGCACATTTTACGAACAGTGGGGGCATAGTTCAGTATAAAGCACAGAAAGTCAATTTTTAGAAAATAATAATAAATTTAATTTTCTAAATTCCAATAACTCCTATTTGAAATAACCATCAAAACTCATTAAACTACACAACTAGCTTCCTTAGTTCTTCCTGAGGTTGTTGAAATATTGATGAATATGATATTACATTGGCAATCAATTTTTGTCAATATTTTACTATAAATTAATCCACTGTGCTTCCCTTTGACCGACATTCATAATAAATCAACCGATTTTGTTAGCATTGGACTTATATTCCAATCAAGTTGGCCACATTAATCATCTTATTATATTTTCAAGTATATTCCACAAAGTACATAGGTACATACATGCATGTAAATGTTTTGCGTGTATATATGAAGGTATGAATTATGTACACACATATGTATATATTGCACATTATAGTCATTACTTGCAAAAGCATCAATTTATAGACTTATATCTGTATCTATAGGTACCCTTATTTCATCCCCTCTGCGTTTCACTCAGTCCATTTAAGTTCATCAGATTCTCGATATGTAGGCCAAAGGTTTTCGAGGGTTAATAACCATGATGATGCCACACGATGAATTGTTTAAGGCATTTTTACTAATTAATATACTTGTGATGCTTATATACGCAATGACTACAAGTATCGTTTCATCGTCATCGTCGTCATCATCATTATCATTATCGTGGTAAAGAGCAAGAGTATAACAGCGAGAGGTTCTTAATCAATTTAAAGATGTCTTCTATTCAAATTAAAACTTTATTATCTGGTTCTCTGGGTGCTAATGCTAGCGCAATGACATAAGATGAGTGTATAATTATTTTTTCAAACTTTTAAATAGAATGAAAGAATGATGCTCGATGAGATCATTCAACGGTATTAGTTGTTGAGAAATTCAAAGCTGGAATTTTAACTTTAAAGAATTTTAATTTATTCAATTAAAGAAATAAAAAACAACAACAAAAACAACTAATAACCATCACCTTTATGAATAATTGCGGTCTGGGTGAATTTAATTTAAACAAAAAATAAATAAATCGAAAATAGTTCGATTCCATTGAAATTTTACAATTAGTCATCTCCTCATATTCATCTATTTATTACAAATTTTCATTCATCAACATACGTTGACGTAATTTGAGAAAAAAAAAACTACAAAGTGGCAGCTTATAAGAATTACGTCACTAAATAACTTGAGCAGAAAAACAAAATTGAGTACAATTTTCTACACGTTTTCAGAGAATGAAAATTGTACTCACTTTTGTTTTTCTGTTCAAGTGTAAAAAATTTACTCTGTTTTTCTTTTTAATTCAAAATGTACTTAAGGACTTAAGTACTTAAAATAATTGTCATAATTTAGTTAGAATTATATTATTATTATCAAAATGATGCATTATGATTAATAATATCTGTATTAAACGCTAAAATAACGAAAAATCATTGATAGGCACACTTAGGCGTATACGCACTATTTTTTAAAAAAATTATTTGATATCAAATTTTGAGTTCTGTTCTTTGTGTAAAACATTATTTTGTAATATATATATTATATAGTGCTGGTTAATTAAAAATAAAAAAATAAATTAGGTGGCGCAACAGTCCATGAAGAATCAGGGCCTAGTGACTTACAACTCTCAACCATTCCTGTGTGCGAGTAATGTTGTCAGAGATGGAAGGGACCTACAGTTTATATGCCGAATCCGAACGGCTAATTTGAGAAAGCACTTTTCATGACAAGAATTACTCTTGGAGGATTTGTCAATTCCTCGCAAGAGGCAGTACCCGTGAAGAAAACTTTAGGTGGCATAGCCAGGGATCGAACCCAAGACCTCTCGCATGACAGTCTGGTGCTGGTTAATTAAAACAACAAAAAAAAGGCACACTGATAACTTCCCATCCCGTTTACCGATTTGTCTTGCTTAAAAGTTTGTCTATATGTATCAATTTTTACCAAATTTGCGTACTATTCATTGTGGATTTTATTTTTTTTATGAAAAAACGGACTGTTGGATTCGTATAAAAAAATTAATTACTGAATATCGAAAACAATATTTTCTGTGAAATAAAATAAGTTTAAAGCCAATATTTGTAATTTTTGAAAAGCTACTTGAGTCGAAGTACATTTTTACGACGACGTTTTAGTATTGTTTTTTTTTTTTAAGTTTTTATTTTTTGTAAAAAAAAACTGTCAATTCGATTTTTCTCAAAATTTTATCGAATGTTGAAAACAATATTTCTATAAGTTAAAATTAGTTGGAAGCCATTATCTCAAATCTTTGAAAAGAGATTTGAGTCGAAAATCAATTTTTACCAACTTTTGTTACATTTTTTTTTAGGTTTTTAATTTTTTGTAAAAAAAACTGTCAATTCGATTTTTTTCAAAATTTTACTGAATGTTGACAACAATATGTTTTGAAAGATAAAAGTAGTTTAAAGCCAATATCTCAAAGTTTTGAAAAGATATTTAAGTCGAAAATCTATTTTTACCAACTTGTATTAATTTGTTTTAGGTTTATATTTTTTGTAAAAAAACTGCTAATTTGAATTTTTTCAAAATTTTACAGAATGTTGAAAACAATGTTTTTATAAGATAAAATAAGTTTGAAGCCTTAATTTCAAGTTTTTGAAAAGATATCTGAGTCGAAATTTAATTTTTACCAACTTTGAGTAATTTTTTTTAGGTTTTTATTTTTTATAAAAAAAAAATGTCAATTAGATTTTTCTCAAAATTGTATCAGACATCAAAAACATTACTCTTCGTTGCACAAAATTGTTTTGGAGATGAAATCATATTTTAGTCGCAAAATTTTCAAGGTGACACATTTTTTTTTTCAGTTTTTTTGATTTTTAAAAAAACCGTAAATTGATTTTTTTTCCAAAAATATATTTGTTTTTGTATCACGTTACAATATATTATATAAAATTCAATTCAAGTCTCTAGCGTCATTGGCTCATGAGATATTTAGGGTTAACCAAAATTTTCACCTATTTTTAAACTGCTATGGTAAAAAAAAACCACCCACGCAAGTTTCTTGAGAGCCCTTTCTGCCTTATTATCTGTATAAGAAAATTTATTTGAAGTCGATATCTCTTCTGGTTCTTGAGCTTTGGACGACGAAAAAAACGTCGCGAA
The DNA here is from genome assembly GCA_920104205.1 of Eupeodes latifasciatus. NCBI lineage: Eukaryota > Metazoa > Arthropoda > Insecta > Diptera > Syrphidae > Eupeodes > Eupeodes latifasciatus. The sequence continues at coordinate 40,810,176 of OV049925.1, read as the reverse complement.
CGTACGGACGTACGTACACACGCACACACAGACATCTTTCTAAAAATCTTTTATTTCGACTCTAGGGATCTTGAAACGTCGAGAAATGTCAAAATTTTCAATTTGACAAATCGGACCCATTACAATAACTTCCTATGGGAAGTTAAAAAGTAACTTTTTAATAAGTCATATATAGGGTATTCCAATAAGAGGTTTAATTTTAATACAAAGAAGAGAGTTTTTTTTAAGAGAAATCAATAGATTTTTATTTTATTGTTTGATTCAATTGTGGAATATTAGCATCGACTTTATCTTTGACTTGTACCCCTAAGTAACAAGTGTAAATGTGTTTAATTATAAGATATCAACGGAAAATTACGTTCAAGTCTTCTAGTAAAAATACGGTAATACGCAAAACCGATAATTGTGACTCCAAAATGTTCACTATTTTTATATTGAATATAACCAAATAGTAATGCGTTTTTCAGGAATGTACTGATCCATTTTTAATAACGGCGTATTTTTTATTTAAAAAAAAATGTCAAAAGATGACAGCTTTCAAGTTAAAAGTTGCTTAAATAGCAGGCTATTCAATTGAAACTTCTTATTGGAACACCCTCTATATTCCTTTTTTCTTATATGTATATTTTAAAACCAAATTTTAAAATAAGAAACTTTCCTACACGCTGTATTATCTCTATTTAAAACAAAAACAACAACTGTTTGTGGTTTATTAAATAACTAAGTAAATACGAGTATATTTTATAACAATTGCTTACAGACAGACATTGCACATTGAACGTTGAACAATCGTAATAATGTAAAACTACTACTCGTGCGTAATTTTTAAAGAAATCATATGTATGTATGTACACACAATTACACTATAAAATGAAACATACGACTTGATAGCTGCTGATTCTGAATGAACTATAAATTCTGAATGAATCAACCAAAAGTCGTCATCATTAGTCAGCTTTGAATGTTTTTCTAATTTGTTTTTGCTCAACCATCCAGACTATGACAGAGTGCGGTATGGGGTTAGTCAGGTTAATTGATGTACTATAAAAATGAAAACGAAAGTATCTCAAAATTTAACTGCTAGATTGTTGTTTATTTATGGTTTATAAATTTAGTTTTTGTTTCTTTTTTGTTTTTAGTTTGTTTGTTGTCTGTTTTTATTTTATTTGCTTTTTGAAAAAAGTTATGTCAGCATATTTATGATGACAAGTTGTGTTTTTTTTTTCTTCTTCGTCGTCGTTAATAAAGATGACAAAAAAATGTGGTGTTTTTTATTTCCAATTCTGAACAAGAAACAATTTATTAGCAATTATCTAATTTAGTGAACTATTGTTGATAGAAAATGTAAAGGTATAAAAGTTTATTAAACATTCCTGAAAACTATTAAAAGTCAATTAAGTCGATATAGAAATGTAGGTGTTAGATGACTGACTGTAGGAAGGTAAAGGTAATTTTGTACAGCACAATTTAACTGTTTTGAGTGAATAAAGACTAATTGAGTGGGTTTGTCAGAAGTAATTGCCACCATTTGCACATTTAATCGTTTTTCTGATTTTTAAGTTTGACCTAATTTCAGAAAAAAAATAAAAAACTGCGAATCAGCAAATTACTAAGGAAGGTGGTAATTTAAAATTTGATGCTAATTATCAACAAACTTTGTTTTCGAAGATTCGTGGAAATTATCCTTATTGTTATTTACGAGTTCAACGAAATTGTTCAATATTTCATTTCTTAATTTATACTCAAATTACAATACATCAATAATTATTAACTTCTAATCAGAAAAATAATTTTATAACACAAGAAATGGTGTGTGTTGACAGCTAACACAGTTTTTAAAAAATATACAAATAAAATAGAAAGTTTTTTTTTACAAAACCTACACAAAATTGTAAAACAATGTTTTTACCTTAGTATCTTCAGCAAAACTTCTAACATTATCCTAAAACTTGTTTCATTTGTAATCTAATAGTTTATAAGCGCTCAAGGTGGTTGCTATCATTTGGCAGATCGTTTATAAGCTCGATCATAGGTGCCATAATCGGGCACTGTCTAATAGGAAAGTAGGCTAGGCGTATTCTCAAATGCAGAAGCTGAATGGATGAGGAAGAGGAGGAGAATTCTTCTATAACGATCTAAACGATCTTAATCGTATTAACATAATCAGTCTTTCACGTTTAGTATAAGACTCAAACTGGTTTCATTAAGCTTAGAAGAAAACCTCAAGATTCATGTATCATGGTATCACAATGGTCCATCAAACTATTCTAAGTTTGTCCTACTCCATCGCAGACAGCCACTTTAACCTAACCAAATAGATTAGTTAATAATTGATTTTTAGAAAAATTCGACTTGAAGCTTTCAAACAACAAAATACAGACAAATTACTTAAAACTTAAATTGATTTAAAATATGTTTGTGAAGTTATCGAGAAGGTACAGCTTGACCATTTAAACGAATGGAAAATTGAGAAATTGCGTGAGAAGGATATGGTGCTGCAACTGTAGAGTGGCGGACATTTGGTTGATATCGGTTTTCATAGTTAATGGCATATCTCCGCCTTTACAATGGTAATAGTACTCAAATAGTTTACCTTTAAAAATATTTTTATCTTTTTGAATATCCAAATGAAACCTCATAACTCTACAAATCGAAAAGAAAACTCAGAAAATCACCACGGTTACAATTTCTTTTCTTCCCCCCAAAGTTAAACATTAAGAAACTTCCTTTTAAATTACTCATTTATACCCATCTCACCCACGTTCTATCAAACTTAAAGCTCCCTCAATCACACCAATGTCATTATCTATTACTTCTACATCTATACATTTACAGTATCACATCATTTCCCCACAAATGCACCTTCTTATATTTGTTTTCCACTTGAGAGAATCTAAAACTAATTAAACTTATGTCATCGGTTGTGGTGGCGCAAAACGCACATAGAACATCATTTTGTTCAGCTTAAAGGAATTTTTCGCTTAAAAAACTAACCACAATTTCGGTTGGTTCAGGCTTCAAGAAATGTGTCTATCATTCTTGTTTTTCCTTAAATTCCGTTCCCGAGACCAGAACAAGGACAAGAAGTGTAGAAACAAAAAAACCCTTTTTTTTTTGAGAAGTGGGTGGCTAGGTATATCAAAATCAGAAAATCACACCCTCGTGCCAACTCCTAAAAACTAATCTAAATGGTCAAAGTATCCAAAGAATTTCACACAATTTTACTTTGTGTCCGCCTTGACTTGAAGCGGTGGTGATGGCGATGGCGATAGATGGTGGCATCATCGTCAGTCAGTTCGCTGTTGTCTGGCCGTTCATTTGAAAATAGTAATTTTTCGAGATTCAAGAACTTGGTGAAAAAGGATGTTGTACGAGATACTAACATCAACGCGGGTGATTTCGCATAAAATGCATTCCTTAACGCCACCTTTTCTATTTTACATTGCTATAAATTCTCTAAAGTTGCTATCGTTGTCGTCGTCGTCGACGTCTCTTGTTGCCACCGCCAAAAGCTTCGACCTCCTACCGCGACCGTCCGCGTGTTAGCCGCACGTAGTACATTTTGTTGAGTTTAATTGCTTTATATGCCAAAGAATCATTCTAGAGAAAATAATTCCCTCTCTTCGTCTCTTTCTTTCTTCAGCAAAGAAAAAATAAACACATATACATATAAATATATATCGAAGACCATGGACTTTTGTGGCGGCTTGCAAAAAGCTGAATTACTTCTGCATCCTTGCTTCCGACTTCCTCTGGATCTTTGGCTATATACACAGTTATACTTTATACCTACTCGTACTGCTGCTGCTTCTACTGCTACTTAGTGTGGCACGGCTTGTTCCTTGGCAATAAATTTCTGCGTAGTTTTGTTTTATTTCCCTTGATTCGTTCTTTTAGTTGAAAACTTGCCAAACGGAAAGATGTACATTCCCCTTGTAATTCTACTATAGTCCTGAGCTCTGATGATGACTATACATGGCATTATCAACCCACTTAAGCTTTCACCCTCTGACCGCTCGTCTCGCTCTCCTCTCCACCATTTCCAGTATCATAATAATACCGAGATTCGCGTCGAATCGTTCGTGTCTCATTTTTATCCTTGTAATTTCTCGAGAATTCATCGTCCGTATTTTTCTCGTTTTCGGTAATTCACCACCATAGGATGTAGGTTAGTCTTGGTGGCAGTGATTTGTTCCGTTTTGGTGTGCGATAAACTCTGCCGCCCCTAAATCCGAGTGTCGCCATCACTGCTCCTCCAACAAACGGCCTGACGAAAACGATATGACGAAGACGTGCTACGAATTCTCGAATCGCTAAAAACCTTTAAAGAAAAAAGTCGGAAACCCAAAGAGGGTTGGTTCTTCGTAACACTTTTTCACCCCTTCCCACAAGATGATGATAGCAGTGGTGGTGGTGGTGGTGGTGGTGCTGGTGGTATTGGTGGTCCTCATGTCAGATGCAGGAAATAGAGTTAGACTGGCGAAAAAAATGGAGAAAACAAACTACCCTAGTGGTGCCAACCTAGTTTTTACTCTAGGGAGACTTGAGCCTGGGAATTCTGATAGGTAGGTATAGGTACTCCTATAGATGAGAGGGCAGGTCTGTAGTACGATAAAATTACTTAAATTTATTTCCAACGATGAACTTAATGCTATCGAATGAATTTGGATTGGGACCATCATACAGCAGCGCCAGCCAGCGTCCGCCATATAGAAGTTATACAGCTGGGAATTATCCTGGCAAGTCTACCGTCCACATTTAGGATCTGCCATTGATTCCATTAGTGCAGGGCTTTCAGTTGAACGGATTTTCTAAGGATTTTTTGTGTTTAGTTCTGTGATGTTCTCCCTCTCTGGATCTAACTAACCACAACGAACGGTATTGAGAAATGAAGTGAACAAGAACAAAACTAAAAAAATTACACAACCAAGCAGGCTCGACCTCTTGTTGGGGTCTTGGACCGAGCATATACTACTCGTATAGTTCGTAGAAGCACAGGAGTAGCATCGGTCGGTAGCACCATCAACGGAATCAATGAGCAATGTGGTGCTGTACAATTGGGTTCCAGTTGTTGAATTATGGCAACTTTATTGGTTTATGCGGTGTGGATGTGCATTGTGTGCACTCAAGGGAGACCATACAGAAGTCTAGAAGAGCACTATTTTTCTAAAGTATAGCTAGGTACCTACATAACGTACGTAAAAAGAAAGAGGGTGCATTTAATTTTTCATGCTTAGATTCTTTGGCCTTATTCTCTTCTTCTTCTTTTTCTGTATTATTTTATTGCTTTGTCGTGTTTTAAAAGCTTTGTGAAAATTTATAGACAACGAGTTAGAAGTCTATATTTATGGTCTTTTAATGCTTGTGGCTGAAACTGAAAGCTGGGAATTAATTTGTTCGACATTTGATTTTCAATTCCAATAGGTTTTAATATTGGAGGGGTCAGGAAGTATATGCTATACGATAGTATCAGGATGTACTAACATTTTTCTGTTCCCTTGGAAAATGTATGGAAGGAAAAAATTTGATCTAAGATAATTTTATTAGAAAATAATATCCTGATTAAAGTTCAATTGAGTTAAGCTTATCAATTTTGTTTTAACTTGAGTCCAATGAAAGCTGCTGGATCTTCTTATACAAATGCATTTAAGTTGAGAAGAATCATTCGTGTCGAAAAATGGTAAGATAAATTTTTCCTGATTTTTATGAAAGATTAGATTTTAAAAAGAAATATTAGGATCACTTAAGAAGACGATCGAAATTTTGATGTTTTTGTTGAGTTGAGTTATAAATAATCGGACCATGATATCAGTGGTTCTTAGTATTATGTTTTTTTTTTGCCAAAAAAAAACGAAGGTAAAGAATTTTACCAAAGCCTTAGCCAAAGAACTTTTTTGTTTTTATAGGGAGAAGTGCAGGTATAATGTTTATAAAAAGAGTAAATACTGAAAATTAATAAAAGATATAAACAAAAATACAAAATTTTCAAGGCATGTCCCAACGAATTCCGAATCAAGTGGACGTTTTATTAAACTTACCAAACAATTTTTTATTGACTGACGTTATTCAACTTTTTCGATATCAGATTTAAGCTATATAAAATGACAAATTCTTTGACGTTAGGCAATATGGACTTAAGTCAGCAACTGGTCGCACAGACTCAATGAACATTAATAACAAAACAAATATGAATTTTTCTGTCTTATGGTTTAAAGATTAAATTAATACGATATTTGGCAGTTGTTCTGAGCTCAAGTTATACGTATTAAACGAAAGAGACAAAAAAGGCCGGTACACCAAATCAAAAAAAAACCTAAAATGCAATTTTTTGACTTAAGGCGTTTTTGCCTAAGGCCAAGGACTAATGGCAAACGTTTTTGTAAATTTTTTTGGCGTTATAAACACTTATAAGAAAAAGGATTCGTTATTAAAATTGCAAGGTTCCAAAGACGACAGTTTAAGACTCAGTTAATGCACATCAACCCTTCATCACTTTAAGCAGCTTAATATTTGACGTACTAGCTCCTTTATACTCATAGTTTTTGCTACAATCACCAATTGGTTGAGCAATTGAAAGCACATCTACTTCGTTTTAGCTTCTTAGTTTGTGTCTTAGTCTTGACCACAATTTTAGGCGAAAATTCATCAACAGACGAGATGCGTTTTGTTCTCGATGCTTACGTTAACAAAGAAAATTACCGGTTCTACTAAGAAACTCCACACATTATTGTAAAGAAGCAAGCTCAAAATCATCAATAAGAGCTTGAAAAATTAAAGTTTTGAATGTTTTATCTTACTAAATATATGGACAAAATTAAATTTTGTTAATTTTATAGCGTTTTTAAAAATAAACTAAATAAAAACAAGTGAAACAAATATTTAAACATTTGTTCATACCGCATTAAGACTGAAGACGTAAATTAAGACGTGATAAGCGCAATTACACCAACACTTTACCTCCAAAAATAGAAGAAGCCTCAAATAGTTGCGACAGCAGAACCTTCCGTAACCAAAGATTTAATGGTATAAAAAGGGAATGATTGTCAAGCTCCCAAAAAACGAGACCTGATGAAGTGCGAAAACTGGAGAGGTATTTGCCTTATGCCTGCAGCATAAGTGGGTAAGATTATCATAGAACATGTAAGAGAACATAATGCTGAATCTGCACTAGATCCTCCTGCATTGACCACATCAAGACATTGCGGATCGTCAACGAGCATATCGATGACCACTTCACTTGCTATTCATCGATCTTGAGAAGGCTTTTGACATCGTCAACAGGGAGTTTACCTGTCTTGGTATGGGGAGGAGGAGTATCACGGATAAACTCATCGTTATTATAAAGGCGACTTATGAGAGCTGCATACTGTCACCATTATTTGTAATGGCTGCATTGCAGGTCAAGTGGAAAAGAACAGTCGAGGAGAAATCTTGGAAGATCTGGAGGGAGCTCAAACACATCGCCGGAAACCGCTCAAACAAGGGATCACCCACGGACTTTATAGGTCTAAGGACAAAAGTAAGTAAGTAGGTAAACATTTATTAGTAAATCTCATGTTTCTCACTTATTTGCATTTTATTTTACTTGCTTAAAAAATATCTGATATGGTTATTGGGAAATCCTATTATTTGACACTATTTTAAGAGTAATTTTACTCTGTTATAATTCAACAATTGAAAAACTGTGCCCTAGAGTTTCCTCTTATCGATTATTTCTACCATCTTTGAAAACAAACATACGAGTAAATTCTGTCTGGGTTGTATTGTATAGTGCATGAACAGATATTTCCTTATACATATGTTTGTGAACATCATTCCATGCACATAACTCTCGAAATTGACTCACTGTACTATATGTATAGATACATATCCTGATTCCTATATTTGAGTGTACTGTACATTTATATTCTTTGTATCGCGTGAATGATGACCAATTTGTGGTAACTCAGGCGTCAAATAGGATGCACACAATCATTTTGGGTGTCTATACATAAAATATAGTAGCAACTGCAGAAGCAGCAAAACATCATTGATATGGGTCCTTTTCTCTTCCTGCCTCTCTTTTCCTCTTATCATGGGAATTTGTATTTGAACACCAAATTTCTCGATTTAAACCAACATAGCAATTCACAAAAAGCAATAACTTCTGCCATCATTTCGAACAGATCCAAAAGTTCAGTGATGCACACAAAATTCGATATACAAAAAATACGCGCTCATATATCCGCGATGATTGTTGTGGATTATTCCCTGCGAATGCCAGTCCGGAGTTATATTGTGTCCCTGTCCAGGTCGCCAAGTCTATCAGGTACCCTAAGGCTAGAAGTTCTTCAATTTTAACAGGATTTATGCATCACTTTGATGACTTATTTGTTTTTGCTGATGCGTATGTGTGTGATTGGTTTGCTTATAGCTTTTATCTCATTTTTCTTTGATTTTTGGAATGAGAAAATCGAATGGAGGTAAAAAATAGAAACAAAAAATAAAAAGAGGATAAAGTGAAATATCCAGGACTGCGGAGTACTTCCATTGTTCTACCTTGCAACCATCCATTTGCTATTTATCTCCTTCAAAAAAATTGAAACAACTAAAACATTGACTCCCCCCTCGACACACTAAATAATAAATTCTTTTATATTTTTCATTTTGATTCTTAATCTCAATAAAGAATAAAGAAAAACGAAAGGACACTCTAAGGTGACATTACTGTAGGATTATTGAAAGACATAGCAACTAGAACCACTTCCGGTTTTAAAAATAGAAATGGGGTAAAATGGCGGTCTGGTGGATGGCGGCGGCGGCGACCGACGTCGAGTTACATCCCCCTTATATTGAGGGTTTGAGGTGTGATAGGCATCTCGCTCAAGAAAATGATGATAAATGTATTTTCTCATTAGAATAGATCCATCCAGCTTTGGTTCTTATTTTATATATTTTCTTTTTTATTTGTATCTTTCCCGATTCGAAGTTTTTATTTATTGTATCTTTGGGAAGGTAGGCAATGACTATTGAATTCTGTTTTGTACTTTGTAAGTTGGTTTTTATGGGGTATTTTTTCTTTCCATTTTATGTTGTTATTTTGCTCATCTCTGATTATATAAAGGTTTATTGATTGAGGCCAAATAGCGGTGGTGGTGGTTGTGTTGGGTTGGGGTAGGTGGGTAGTTATAATATATACCCCAGACCAAAAAAAATAGATAGATATGCCATTTGGCAGGACGTTATCGATAAAGCTATTGAATTAATCGAACTGTCATCCTGCGGAGAAGTCTTTGATGTGATGTGAATTGATTAAATTTTTATGGAATTTTTTCAAAATGAAATAAAAACAAAATTGAAGATATAAATTTGAAGTACTATAAATCAATTACAATATACTATGTAAGGTAAAAATACAGAAGAAGACAGGTGAATCGAAATTATAATTGTTTGATTTTGTAACTACTGCTTTGGAACATATTTACAACAAAAAATATACATTTCTAGATCCTGAAGGTATCGAATGACCTTACTTTTGTGGTTAAAACTAAATCAAATCTGACATTATTTTCGATGATTTATCTTCGATGAGAAATCTACGTTTCTTTTTAATATCTGACTTACTTCTTTGTTTTTGTATTAAAGTTTATATGTTCCAAAATTTAAGATTTTGTACCGTGGACCCAGATGATGACTTAGAAGATTTGTTAAACAGTAAAGTAAAACATTTTTGATAAAATTTTAATTTCATTAAAAAAGTTGAACTTTGCGTTACATTTAAAAAAAAAACTGCATCATTCAAATAGTCGACGAGGGAAGTTTTGCCGTTCCTATTCTTTTGAGGTTATTTTTAAACACTCGCAAAAATTGCACGATCTGACACCTAAAAAAATGGACAACTGACACCTAAACGTGAAATGATGCGACCAGGAAATTAGTTGTTATTCCACCATATCAGAAAATCTTTAAATTTCGATCATTGTACTTTTGAGAGCAATATTTATGACTTAGCGTACAGTATGATCATTCATAGGACTTACGACGTCAAAAATGTTTTCACTCTTATCAAATTTCTTAAAAATTTTCACGTAATTCCCAAAAATTTGCAACATTTCATCACTTTTGTGGTAAATTTTCATAATTTTATATCATTATTTGATTTTTAAGGTATCATAAATGGCGGATATTCTACGAATATTATGAAACTTTAAATGACAGTTGAGTTTAACAGGTGTCAAATGGCAGCGCTACTAGCTTGAATCCACGAAATGAATGAACTGTGAAAAGTAGCAACATTTGAATCATCATTTTTGTGGTAAATTTTGATAATTTGAACGTGTTGTTCTGTTTAATGACAGTTCAGTTTGACAGGTGTACAAATTAGGGCTAACAACTTAAAATCACGAAATGAATTACCCTATATTTATATCGTGATCGTGAAATCAATAATTTTTTAAAGCTTTAGCACTAAAACATTTTTGCCAAATATCAGTTTTTTATCGTAACTTTCTGAAAACCTTAAAATTATAGGTGTGCGTTGCGTATCACCAATCACCTGTTGTGAAATCATGTCATAAGCAATGTAGCCGAAAATGCCACAAGATGGATTCGATAGTTTGAATATAATTCTAATCTCTGAAACTTACTTAAGTCTCTTGGGGAGTATTGAACGTAGAGCATTCAAATTGATTTGTGACGATATCATCGTTAAATTATTTACGTCACTTAAACAACGTCATAAGCTTGCTTATCTCACCCTATTTTACTGTTATTTTAAGGGATTATGCTCCAGAGAAATAGCCAGTTGCATTCCTCCTCTCAAGCAAGTTATACAAACAGTAATACCTGCGACTAACTTCGGTCGTAGTATCAAGTACAGAGATTTATTCTTTAGCCGTACAAGGCTAATGTCGAATGTCTTACCACCTCTTAAACTTTTTCTCCATTGCCTAATGCTTGCATTGTGTTCTGATATAATAAAGGTAGCAAAAATACGAACCGGAGTGTAAAACTCATTAGTCTGTATTTTTAACTAGAACCTCCCTTAAGAAAAATGAAATCATAGCTTTTGTTATGATGTTATTATACTTTAACAAGACTTAGCTACTGAAGCTTAAAAAAAACAATGAAGATTGACAAATAAATATCTGTACTTGCAGGTGTATTAAAACTTACCCGTATGCGTTCTTTGATGTGCTTTCAGGTGTGAACTCTTGGTGTAGACCTTTTTGCATCCCAAAAACTGACATTTGTGTATCCTTCGCTTTGAGTCCGGTAAATGTTCATGTTGTCGCTGGTGATGTTTTGTGGTCACTAAAAAAAAACAATTGACAAAAAAACCAAAAACAAATAAGATATTACGTCTTTAAAGTCCTTATATTCATCCTTAAAACTTACATGCGGTCACTTGTGGATTTTGTGCAGTCGTTCCACGTTGAGCGATCGCAGCGTGTTGCTGGAGATTTTGTTGGCTTACTTGTATCACACGGGCCAGACTAACGCCATTCTTGCCATGAGCCGCAGGTGTTGTAGTTGTTGTCAGTCGCACTATGGCACTTCGAGGAATGTGATGCTGTTGCTGTTGTTGTTGTTGCTGCTGTTGTTGCTGTTGTTGCTGCTGCTGTTGCTGTTGTTGTTGCTGCTGGGTCTGTGAAGCTTGCTGCTTTTGCGAAGGCGTTTGCTGATGGTGCGCCGGATGTTGTTCGCTTGTCACAGATGCCCCTGTCGATGGTGAAGTGTGGTGAACAGTGGTGATGCCAGCAGGAACTGTATTCGTTGAAGACGTCGAGAATCTCAGGCCACCCGATTGCTGTTGGCGGTTAATGAGGGCAGCTAGACTCGCAGCCGTTAACGTATAACAACTACTGATGCGGCTGCTGCTGCTATTACTGCTGCTACTGTTGGTTCGTATCGATTCCGGCGACGAGGGTGGCGTCAGTGTCGGTAGATGGTAATCTCGATGACTATTACTACTATTGCTGGTGGTGTTATTGGCTTGCGGACTGTAATTGTTCATACTCTGCGTTCCTGTGGCTATGAGACGCAGTTTTATCGACTTTTCCATTTGAGAGGGCGACGTTGACATTTTCTCCTCACAGCTATCCGAATTATTATCCTCATCCTCGTCCACATCGATATTCTCTTTTTTCACCACCACCGAACAACTTAGTGAACTGTCCCACGATATGCCCGAACACGCCGACGACTCGGAACTCGTCGATATCGAGTCGAGATTTTGTTCCTTGATTTTCAATTTCTCAAGGATGCGTGCAGGTGTTGAAAATATCTCCCATGCCGAATCTAATTCGGTGTGAAGTTTCTTGTACGACTGAAGTTTGGGTTCATCCCGGAGGTATCGTTCCAGTTCGTAGCAAGTCTGCAAAGACAATCAAAACAGATTCCAAAATTAACACTACATTAAAATACATAGATTTAGGAAATATTATGAGTTCTTTAAAAAATTAATGTTTAAGTTCTTAATAACGTGCTAAAGGAGTTTATTTTTGGTTGGTGGAGTCTTAAATATGGCTGGAGGGAGTCTGAAGTGCACATCTAACTACCATTCGAAAAACCCCCTGAAAGCGATTAAAATTCAAACGAAAGTGTAAAATTAATTGCGTGATAAATTTTAATTTAATTATTCCTAAAGGGGACACAAAAATATATTAAGTCCGGAATTTTTGCTCCTTTCGCATTATTGGTGGGTTAAAGCAAACTAAGCTTTCTTATAGTGTCTGAATAGAGATAAAGAGTACTATAAGTTAGGCTATAAGAAGTAGAAAGGTATAGTAAAGGTGGGGTTGCTTTTGCATTTTTAAAAAAAGTACTTGGGATATATGTATAAGATGAGGTTTTATGGGATTTAAGGTGTTCGTTTTTATTTTTTCTTGCTTTCTATTCATTTGTTTGGGGGTAATTTACGACACAGGGTCGAATGCCCATTATGCATAAGGTAAATATAGAAAATGGTTTGTAACAAGAAAAAAGGTTTTTTTTTGAGGGTTAACAGACTTAATGGCAATATTTAGGTCCTTATATATATTATATATATAAGTATATAGCTTTTTCTATATGTGTGGTGTTAAAACTGATTTGTTCCAGATTTAAATTTTGTTATAATACTTACATATGTGTTTAAATATACGTACATATGTATATGTTTAGAGCATGTGGAAATTGAAGGCTTTACTTTAATGGATATTTAAGATGTGTAAAATTGGAATGTAGTAGATATGTACATATACATATATAAGAAGATGATATTTGGCCTTGGAACGAGAAAATAAACAACATTTTAAGGGTTTTAATATATGATTAATGGGAATGTTACGAGTGAATTAGAGGAAATGTATAAGGAAACATTATATGCAAATGTTTTGATAATTTTATGTTAAGAGCCAGTTTAAGAGAATGAGGCTTTTTCTCAAAAGAATAATCGAAAATTGTATTTCCATTATTTTAGAAGGAAAGATATTATTGTGATATATGAGGGTTTTCGTATGAGCTTTCTTTCCTAAGGATATCTTCTTGTAGTCACATATTCAAATGTTCAGATTTGGGAGCAAAAATTAATATTTACTCAAGATTTTTTAAGACGACTTTCAAACGACTTTTAGTCGATGTTATCTATTGGAAGACTTACAAAGACTTTGACTGATTGATTTTTTTGAGTCATGATAGAAATGGTCGTCTAAAAACGTGCTTCCTGCCCTCTTGTCTATCTTTAAAGAGGTTGAGTAGTATTAGTATTAGTATTTAATGGTAGCCAAATGTCAACTTATCAATATATGTGTTGTCTTATTTTGTTATGTCTTTTGGTTTAAAAGTTATTGTACAAAATGTACAAATTGTTACTTTCGTACCCACTCTCCCCTAAATTACTTTATTTTTTTAAAACAGTTTTAAATCGAAAAATTTGATAATGGACATTACTGAATCTATAGAAACGAAGATACTCGATATTCATGATCTTTGGCTTTCATACCTTGCAACGTAGCATCATTTCGATGCTGACCTATTTTTTGCATTAGTTTTACTGCAGTTAGATTTTTTTTTCAAAATATATTAAAATATAAAATAGAACACAAAACTTGAAAAAAAAATGTTTTATCTGAGCAAATTTGCAGCTTTGTAAAAGTAAATTTTTTTGAATTCGTGAATGAAATTTCGACGTTTCATCTATTACTTCAAAATTATTGTGTTTGTGACTCAAAATTTTTAACGATTCAAAAATTTGTGACTTAGCTTTGGACAAAACAAATGTGGTTCAAAATTCTACAATTAAAACATTTTTTGCTAGAAATGGAACCCGAAATAAAAAGTAAAAAAAACGCTCACTTAATAAAAAAAATGTTCCAACTAAATCTTTAAGAGATTTTTCTGAGTCAAAAAATGTAACCCTTGATATTTTCTTTATAAGAAACTATTTAGGGGAAAAATTTATGAAAACTTAGAGCCATAGGCGCAACATAATAGATGTGAAAAATGTAAATCTCAATTTCAGAAAACAAAAATCGACAAAATTACGTTTTTTTTTTCTGGTAAATTCCTGAATTCCTGAATTGCAATCTCGTCTCTAATTTTTTTACTACACCAGGTTTTTAAAATATGCCATTCTGAAAACTATGCTAAGTTAAAACACAACATACCCCTTAAGAATAATTTCTATGATGACAAATTTGTATTTTCTAGAGACAGTTTAAATCATTTTAGTATCTCACTTAGTTTTCGTAATTCATCATTACATTATGACATAACTTACGGATTTATTTGACTCTATCTGAAGTTTTGAAGAACCTTGAATGTAATTTCTTTATGTTTCTCAAATAATTCGTTTTAGAGTTAATTTTAAGTGCTGATTCCGAGTCCGAACTCCGATTTCAGTTATATGTGCTCAAACTAAAAAAAAACCGTTTTCAACAATATTGTTATAAAATGTTTAATATTTCTTAAAAACTTGATGTAATAACCTTCAGACTACGAATTCGTAATAAAATCCAAAATTACCTTTATACCGTTTTGAGTTTTTCTGTTAAGAACCATTTTAGCATAAATGCGTTTTCTTAAAGATTATATATGGTAGGTGAAGACTTACAACTAATGAGAATTTTTGGGAAAATAAGGATTATAATTTTTTAAAATTTATTTTATTGAAACTTTATGAATTTACATAGCCTGAAAAAGCCTAATATACGGTATTTTCGAGTTATAAAAGGTTGTATTTCAAAAACCTGGCGTGATTGATTTTAAAGTCGAATTCGAACTAAAGCAATCAAAAACTTTGGAAAAAGTATAATTTGACCAATGTAATCTTTTTCCGTACAAGAAATCCTAAGGAATGAAGTTATGGCTTTAAAGGATGCATCTTATAATTTTCTTGAGATAAGGTTTCTAGAATTTTTCTATTTTTTGCACAGGACTTTTATTATGTTAAAGACCTGAAGCAAAATTATTAAATTATTTTCACAAACAAATGATTCAAAAACTGTTTTCTGCTTTTTCAAAACGTTTACTATATGAGTTATTTTTTCCATAAAGGTGCGTACAAAAAGAACAGAGAGAATGTTTTTATTTTTTCCTTTTGTATGTGTTTCCCTAGAAACTAGCATTATTTTTCATTTATCCTCCTCTGTTCATTTTTCTTCCGGTAAAAATATCAAACTAAAAATTCAACCGGAAATTGTTCAATTTTCTGCTACGGAAAACTTTTACTATCTATATACCACCAGAACCAGTATAATACTAGTAGTAGTACTGGTAGAAGGTATCTATTCTTTTTATATATGTATGTATATAAAACTATATATAAATTTTGTGCTCTTGGACTTCCTTCCTTCTTTGCCAATGTCCTAAGTTTCCGCTCAAAGACCAATTTCAGTATGAAAAAAATAATAAAAATATCCTTCATTCGTTATATAAGATAATACAAAACAAAAATCCCAAAAAGATTCCAAGTGTGTAGGAGGATTCAAGTAAAATTCAAACAGAAAAGGGTTTTTGTCTTCTTCCTTTTTTTAACATATAGTTTGGTATACTGTTATATGCGAGTATAAATTATTGTTCTGCATTTGAAAATGCAATTGAAAATATACCAGACGACTATTTCTATCCAATACACATACATATACACCTACATACATACATACTTGTTGTTTTGTTTCTCTTCCAGAAAAAAAGTAACAACATAAAAATGCGAAAGTAAAGCTATAGCTGGGAAAAGAATTCTTCGAAAAATATAGAAAATCGAGAAACAAAATTTGATGATTTATCCTTGTAGAAGAAAACTCGGTAAAACAAAAAAGTTTGTTATTCTTCCGGGAGCTGAAAAAAGTATCTACATACAAACTTGTATAAAGATTACTCTTTTTTTTTTTTGTATTTCAAGGATTCAAAACAATACAAAATCATCATCGTTTCGCGCCGAACAACGCGAGTGTAAGTATAGTAGAACAGTCAAAACAGGACTAATAAAGTATTTAATGTAAAACCCTCTATAAGAGAAATAAAAGTTCGTGTGGAGGATTCAAAAACACGATACAGGCAAAATTACAATGCTTACAAAAGCAAAAACCTATATATGTACCTATAGTATAGTCGTTATTCTATATCTATACTGAATACAGTCATCGTCGTCGTGGTTGTTGTCGTTTTCATCGTTTTCGTCGTCGTATAGTCGACGTCGTCGTCATCTGCTGATAATATCCCCATCTTACTTTCAAGTATAATAAAAAGAAAATGTTCTCGCTTTTAGAATAATTTTCGTAAGTGGAGATATTTTGCGACTACTAAAGTACCACTTTTGGTATAACCTCCCCCTACACAACATAAGAACGACAAAAATAAGAAACAATCTTCAACTTCAAGTACATATTCCAAAAACGAGAAGCAGGAACAGAAAACAGAAAACAGAAGAACGAAAAAAGAAATGGAACCCAATTTAAATATATTCCCTCGGATATCCTTATTTCGCGCGCTCACGAGTGCACATTCGCCATTTTGTTGTTACTTAGTTCCCGTTACTTTCATTAGAGGTACATACCTCGATATGGAGGTGGAGATGCTGCACGGGTATGGAAAATGTTGCCGTTTCATTATGAATTTGAGGTGCTGGAATTTTCTTAAAACCAAAAATATATTTCAAAAAATTCAAGAATTTTAAGAAGACAAATCAGTCAACCTTTTTCATATTGTATTTTTAAGGAAAATGAAGCATGAGTCTAGTTTTAAAAAACAAAATGCCAGGAATCAACTTTCGAAATCCTTTTTTTTTTTAAAACTTCTTTCTTTTAAATGCTTCAAATTTCAACGATTTTTGATTGTATTTTCTTTTAAGTTTGCACCTTAACCACAAAACAATAATTAGACTACAATCAAGGATTAATGATTGTTGTTTTTATATTTTGTCAAGATTTTTCTAAGATCTTAAAATATTGTTAAAGCCGTCAAAAAGGATGTACACATTTGTTTTATGGACTTAATATTTGTCGCGTTTTTTTTCTAACTTTTAAGACAATTTTGGCGAAATTGTAGCTTTGACTACCAAAATAGTCAATATTTATTTACATCAATTAGAGCTTATACACTCAAATAGACTAATGAAATAATTATAAAAACATTAAATAAACATTGTAAAAGTTTCATTATTTTTATAATAACAAGCGTTTCTTTGAATTTGCTAAAAAAAAATTATAAACTTAACATGTTTTTAAAAGATATTTTACTCAAATGAAAATTAAAGTCAATGTTCTTTGACAAATTATTCATTTTCCTAAAGCTTAGTGTACACAATTGCCAGGTCTGACAATCATTGTCAGATCTGCAAACGTCTGACAATGTGTGAAAATGAGCTGACAATGAGCTGAAAATTTTAATTTGTGCGTACACGGTTTGCAGATATCTACAAACATCTGCAAATCTGTTGCCAAATATTTGTCTGGCAATGTAGACAAACTAATTTGGCCAAATAGCTAGCAATAGATTTGCAAACATTTGTAGATTTTCTGCCAACCGTGTACACACCAAATCAAATTTTGGATCTGCAAATTTATTTTCAGCTCATTGTCACACATCGCATCGGTCAGAAAATTTGTCTGCCAATGAATAAATTTGCAAATGTTCCTCAAACGGCATCTGCAAATTTATTCATTGTCAGACGTTTGCAGAAACGTCAGAAAATGAAAAAAATTTGGTGATCTCCCAATGAATTTTGTGTACACACGATTGCCACATCTGCAAATTAATTTGTCTTCAAAATGATTGATGAACAAATTTTTCTGCAAATCAATTTGGTGTGTAGACGGTTGTCAGCTTGCGTGTACACGATTGCCAGATATCTACAAATTAATTGGCAGATATTTGTCTGCAAATTAGGAGCCAAACCATTTGTCTGCAAATTAATTTGGTGTGTACACGATTGTCAGCCATTCGAGACAAATTTTTCAGTGACAGATCTGGCAATATTTGCAGATCTGGCAATCGTGTACACTTAGCTTAACACTGCACTGGGAGAAATAGGTTTATTGAAAGCATAATTTACCCTATGATAAATTTGACGGAACAAGGTACGATTTCTTAACTCTCTAGAGGGAACGTATAGATCTGTAAGAAATAAAAGAAAAGGACAATCGATATGATAAGATAAGATATCCTTAATAAAAGTTATAGCAAACATCCACCGGCGGCGGTTTTCTAATGTCTGAATGCCAATAAGCTGACACCTAACATTGTACGAAAGCATTTCAATTTACTACAAATCTTTTACTTTTTTTTAACTTTTTCGATTCTACTTATATGGTTATTATAATGTGGGTTCCATACTACGCAGCAGTATTCTAGGATGGACCATACATATGCAACTTAAAGGAATTTTACAAAAATTTCGTGAGACGAAGCGCAGCATGGAGTTGGCCTTATTTACCATAAATTCTACATATATGACTTACAAAGTTTAGCTTGTCGGTTCAACTTTTAATTCATCTTAAATATTGTAGAGCATCTGCAAACAGAAGAAGCATATAATTTGTAAAGATATGAGGAAGGTCGTTAATAAATATAAGGAACAATAATGGACCTAAATGTCTGCCTTGCGGAACGCCTGATGTGACTGAAAATATATTTGATATATTCAAATCTATTAAAACTTTTTGACTACAACTTGTAAGATTAGTCAATAAACATTTAATTATGCTTGAATGAAATTCTATAAATTCAAATTTTTGCATTAAGATTTTATGATGCACCCTATGAAAGGCTTTAGTAAAATCGGTATAGATAACGTCAACTTGACAACCCTTTTCTACTGAATTTAAAATAAAATTTGTGAAAATGGTTAGATTTGATCTGCCAAATACAAAACCATGTTGGAGGGGGAATATGGTTTCTTTTAATAAAAAAATTAGTTTATCACTTCAAATAATTTGGGTATTGAAGATAATTTACTGATGGGTCTGTAGTTTCATATATCCTGCTTTGGGCCACTTTTGTGAATAGGAGGTTCAAAAGATATTTTTCACTGTGAGAAAAATTCACCATACATGTTAGTGAACTTTTAAAAATAACACATAAGACTCTAGAGAGTGTGGTCGAACACATTTTAAGTAGAATAGGTGGAATTTCATCAGGACCAGCATTCGTATCTTAATTTAGACCAGAAAGCACCGCTTCTACTTCCGATATTGAAAAACTTAAGTGAAAAATATTCACACAATTGATAAAATGATTGAAGTTTGAATAATTGTTAGAATCAATAAAATTGGATTTGAAAAACAGGCAGTTTTTTGAATGTTTTATTAAAACTTGTTGACTACGAAATTTATTGTAAACGGTCTGTTTTTAAATTAAAAATATTGACATTTCTCGACTTTTCAAGGAATCTAGATGAAAAGTTATTAGTTTGTGTGCGTGTGCTAGGGATGTCTTTTTCCGTCAGTCATATATCAAGAACGGACAGAGATATCGACATCAAAGCGGTCGAGTTTCTTATTAATTAAGAAAAAAGTGAATAAATTGTTTCCCAAAAATATCTCTGAAAGCAATAATGTTATCGATTGTGTATAATATATTTTAACATGATACCAAATTAATATAAACTCGAAAAAAAATCAGCTAACCGCTTTTTAATAATCAAAACATAAGGCTAAGTGAAATAAGGCCAACTTTCAAGAATTTTACTTATTTTGCTTTTTCAAAGTGCAATAGAGTCAATCTTTGAAAGTTGTTGTTTGTTTTTACTTGACCTTACTTCACAGCACCTAAAAAACGGAAACAAAATGTTTGTCACGTCAAATTATATCCAAAATAATTGTAAAAAAAGCTTTAAAAATCTGATACTTGCCGCACTCGGCAACACAGGTTACATTGTTTCAGTTCGCTAATTTTGTTGTTGTGGCAGATTCACGCGACACTTATGGTTAAATATAATACAAAAAAAAGAAACTATAAAGAAAACAAATACACCTAAATCCTTTTTGTCGACCATTTATTTAAGAAGGATTTTCTTCGAGGTTTTCGTTACCAACAAGAACAACAGCAACAAAAATGCTATATTATAAGCTATACTCTCTCTATACCCTATCCTATACTGTACTGGTGTCGTGTCCTCTTTTATTGCTCTTTGTTTTTATATTTATGTATGTTTATATACAAACTTTTTTTTTTTTTGTTTCTTCACAGTTCAGTTTTTCACAGGACTCAAGAATTGTTATGGGGATAAGTGTGACAAGTGCGGAATAGGAAAACTGAAGAGCCAACATAACAGTACCTAACCACAACAACAAAAACGACAACATGAGCAGCAACAAACAAAAAAAAAGAGCAATTTAGGAAGCGGTTAAGTTATGACTTCAAGAGTTCAGAAGATTGCATTGTTTACCTGAGATTGTTTTATTTTTTGTACACTTACATAGATAGGTTTTTTCTTATTCGTCTTTGTTAACTTTATACCTAACTTTATTTTATTATGTTGGTATTGCTGATTTTCTTTTTCTTCATAGTCTTCTTCATATATGAAGGGTCAAGTTGAAAGGAGTAAAGATCTATGTATAGTATAGGTATGTTATCCGCTTAAGTTTAAGCATCTTTACAGAGAGATACATCCCCAAAGGAGCAATGCAATGTGACACTTAATGAAATTCTTATAACTTGTCATCTTATATATAACAAAAACAGTGAAGGTACCTAGTTTTCGAACTTTATTTGTTTTTATATAATAAAATAGTATTTCTTTTATTTCCAGGTAAAGGACAAGAAGACAATTTATTGAGTAATGTAATAAAAAAAATGGTATTGGTATCTCTCTAAAAACTACTGATTAACGATCTAGAGACCTTGAAACGTTGTCGATACATTTCAATGTTTTGAATTCGACAAATCGGACCGAGTACAATAACTTCCAATGGGAATTTTAAAAAAATTGTCTTTTCACGATTAAAAATCTGCTACACTTTCACCCAAATTGACGAAACATTTAAAAATAATTTGAATTGACCCTAAACCCAAACGGAAATAGGACAGATAAAAACCAGTGCTAAATTTTTCTTGGAATGAGTTCTTGTTTCCGGTATGAGGTGTCCTTGATGTAAGGACTGATATGAGCATGCACAAATATTTCTCACGGTTTATCTCCTGGATTAGCTCATCCTAGGACCACTCATAACGATAGAAACAACACGACCGAAACAAAATGAAATACCGGGAAGATTACTTATCAAAAGAAATGGTTTGTGCATCCGATTAATTCGTTCGAATGCACAAACCTATTGATTTATTGTTTTAGAAATATTTCATATTTTTTAAGTTTTTTAACTAAATATAAATTTGTATTCAATAAAAATACAATTTATCCTACTTTTGTAAGGTTTTTCAGGCTTACTTAAATAAATCATTTTTTTAGAAAATATAGCCATTCAGTTTTATTTTTTTTTTATAGTGGTTGGGTTGTTTCTTTTCTTTGTTTCCTTTCAGCGATATAGGTTTGCAAGTTCCTTTTTTTATTTCAAGAAAAGAAATTGCTGGCGCCCCTTTTCTTACTAAACGTAAGAACGCCCCTGTGGCAATTTCAATTAAAACAATATTTTTGATATCAACGTGATATCAAAGTCGTAACGCAACTTAATTAATCGATCCGTCGATTAATTATATTTATTGAACTCAACCCTCACTGAGCTTGTCGTGGTGGCAGCACTTAATTGCTGCTTGTTGTAATTTCGGGTAAATTCGGGTAAATTGCCTCGTGCGTCGTCGCCGCTGTTGTTTTACAGTTCGGCTTTCAGCAAAATTCGTGCACAAGTAGTGGTTCAAGTGTTTTTTTTTCGTTTTAATTTTGTTTATAATAATAATTATCAAATTGCAACAAAGAGATTTCTATTTCTTTTGACACTTTATTTGTTAAAATTGGTTCAGTGCAAGAACCGGAAGGGCGACTCACTAACAAAATAATATGTACATGTATGTAAGTCGATGATATGCTTCTACATGGATATAGAAATATTAATAAAAATACAAATTACAACCTTAATTATCATCTTTATCTAATTTATCATATTCTTTTCTCTATTAATAAACATTTATTAAGTATAGATGAACAAAACCACGCAAAAATCTCCTTCAAGTCTAATTATAAAGGATAATTGAATTTAATTTATCTCTTTCATCATATGTATTTATTTATGTATAGAAATTATGACAATAACAAGTTTCTCATTATAATCAACCAACATTCTCACATCATTCTCACATTCATATGCCATAGACACTCTTTTCAACATTATTTCAATCTTTTTCTTTGTAAAGCTTTTTATCTTCCCCCAATTGAACATAATTTTGGCCTAATTAATGATTGAATACTATACTCATTCTCTAAGCACCTAACAATATGAAAATAAAATCTTATAAGAATTACCAAACATCCTAATGTGTGCGGGTTTTGATGGCAAATAAATTCTGAAGGCTTTGTGTAAGAGTGTAAGAAGCCTGAAAATAATTCAAGCTAATTTCCTTGATTTTCTCTTCTATTTTTCTATGGGTTATGGTATTTCTAAATCGAAATCAAAACAAAAGCGAAAACAAAAACAAAACATAAAGATTTATTGAAAATGGAGGAGTTCCAAAAAAAGATTTGAGCCTTACATCAGAGAATGCTAATGTCGGTAAATGTAATAATAACTTCCTACTCCACTTTTACTTCACACCTTACCGAATATTTTATTTATGGGGAAATATGGGAAACAGGACCGTAGACTATGAATAACAAAAATTAGTCCAGGATAAAAGAATGTAATAAATCTACTTCTAGACAGTTACATTTTTGACAAAGCTAACAGTTTACTTGAGAGCTTCAGTTATACGTCCTCCAGACTTTCTGGAAAAAATGTAAATTTGGAGTTCCAAAAAAAAGTTTGAGGGGGTAGTGCTTACATATTTCTTAGGAGAAGAGACCGTTTTCAACTAAAGTGAGTTTTCAAATAGGCACGGTGCGTTATGACCGCTCCCAAAAAAAAAAATAAACACACCATGATAAATTTTCTTGTTCCATGGAACCGAAAATTTAATTTGATTATTTGAACAGAATGCACACAAACGAAGACGTAAGTATGTAAATAAAGGTTTTTTTTTTAGCTCACATTCAAAGGATTTTGTATACCTAGGTACCTTTAATATTCCAAAGACACAAAGTGAGCATTAGGAAAATTATAAGGAGTTGGAAGGGGGTGTCGTTTAACATTGGATTTGAATTCTTTGACATTGCAATGACAGGAAAGATAGTGTGTCAAGACATTCTACATTCACGTAGTATGGCTAAAAAACAAATTTCTGTAATTTAAGTACTGCCAAAACTTAGGGTAAACTTAAGAGCATTCCTAAAAGCGCAACGTTTGACTAGCATCTAGATCCACTATCTACTGATAAATTTTTCAAACACAGTTTGCAGTTTGGGAATCGAATTTTCCTGACTTTGAGATGATCAAACTTTGACAAGATCTTGCCATTTAACTCCTTAAGACTGTTTTGAGGCCACATGAAAGATAAGATAAATGTCAAGATTCCACAATAGCCCAATTTGTCCGAGTACTATTTGGAATCGTAGCTATGGCGGCCATTTTTGTTGATGTTGTTAATGGCAAAGCTTCCAAACATGGTGGGCACCTACAGTTTTATGCCGCCACCAAACGGCTAATTTAAGAAAGACCTTTTTATGAAAAGAAATACTCTTGGAGGATTTGTGAATTAATCGCAACAGGCCGTACCCATACAAGACTTCTGGAATGACAGACCTACACTAACCATTACACTACGGTTACAAAAGCCATTTTCTTCACTTAAAATTTACTCGTTTTATAATATTAAAATGAAACCTCTTATTGGAAAATCTATATAATCGAAGTAAAACATATCCAAACAAAAAAAACTGCCCTTGGTTTTAAGAACTTAAATCACTACCTCTTCATCTTTCTCTTGCCCCCTCTTACAAATAATAAGAGACTTAAAGTTGTTTATTTGGAAAAAAAAGTTACTGTTTTTATGCAATATGAAGGTAAATTATCGTATACAAACTTTATTACACTTCCTGTTATAAAAGTTATTTCCAAGTACTAACCTTCATATACCTAAACAGTCTTAAAAACCTCCTTCTTCCTTGGTTATAAACCGAAAGCACCTCTCCAATTCACTATCTCGCTCTTTCTCTAAGAACTTGTTACCATTGTTACATTTTTCCTTACCTACCTATAATATAGTCTCTGATATGTTGTTATTGTTGTTTTGTGATAAGTTGTTGTCTTGTTGGTTTGGGGTCCTTTATCCTGCATCGCACATTTACCACACAATATCTCTTCCTGCCGCCCATTCTCTTACTCTTATATGTAAGGTTTCATATTCCTTTTTTTTCGGTCTCTCAATCAGAGGGACTCTTTAATTTTCTTGTAAAAATATGTATAGAAAAATAATAGCTTTCTACACTTTTGTCATAACTTTGGGCCAAAATTGATGTTTTATTTTTTATATTTTTTGGTTAAGACTTAGTGATCCAGAAAGGGAATGAGGGATGAGGGAGTTGGAAGTTGGGAAAGTTGGTTCGTAGTTGGAAATTCAAAAGTTCAAATCAAAGACGTGAAAGTGAAATACACAAATATAATTATTGAAGGGAAAAGTTGTTTTTTTTTTTATTTTATTTTGCTTTGCTTGTGTTTTATGTGAAGTTTTGAGCAAAATTTATGGGAATGGAGATGGAAAAATATGGCTCTTTGACTAAAAGGAAAAATTATTTTTTGAATGTTTTTTTTTTTTAGAAAACTCAGGGAGGTTGAAAGGAGGAAATATGAGAGAAATATGACCGTGACGGAGAAATGAACTTTAAGAACTCAAATTTAGGTCGCAATTTTATTTCTGTGTGAAAATGAAATTTCAGTTTTTTCCATCGTTAAAAAAAAAAAAGAAAATGATTTAGAAGTTTGCGATAATTTGACAAGTTGCCTTTAACGTATTTTGATTGAACGAAAAACAGTATATTTCGCAGGCTTAGATTCTCACGTATCGTCGTATCCTTAATGGCAATAAATAATTCAACAATCAAATTTGCTGCAGGAGATTCTTGTTGCGTCTCATTATTAATCTCAATGTTTAGGCAGTGTTTTGAAGTAGATATTTATATTGTATCTGGAGGAAACGACGACGACGATAGGCATATAAGTCCATTAGCAACCTTTATGATTTATTAGGTATTAATACCTCTAAGAGTTGGTTTTTTTGTTGGTTGTACTAAGGCAAACAACTTAAAGAAGCATTAAGCATAGAGCTTTGAATAACCTATATGTGTCTGACACATACGAACTCCCTTAAAATGATTTAAACGGAAAGATCAAAACCCAGGCTATAACAAGTTTTATGACTTTTGACAATAAATCATGCAGCTCCCTCAACAGTAGACGAAAGATGGAATACAACGGAAAATAAAAAGGGCTTCTCATCGTTTTTCAAAATCACATCGTTGAAACATATGTCAACGTTTAATGGTGGCGTTGCGTCTTGAACATACGAAATTTATGAAAAAATTCTTTCAAAATTGAGAAAAAATAGAAAAGAGTAAAAATAGCTTGGATAAGACATATTTTCTAGACAATGGAACAATTTGAGTGACAGTAGTACCACCTTTTTCAAATTTCGAAAAAATGTATTTTGCTTCTGCATTATTTAATATTAGAGAAAAGAAAAAACTGGAATGATGTAATAAGCTAAATTGACATTTAAAGGACTAAGAAACTATTATGTTAATATTATTTGAAGTTAAAGCTGTTTTTTCAGTCAAGACTCAAGATATTCAATTCACAATAATTATTTGTAAATATGTATACAAAATATGTTTGTATACAATGTCTTTATGTGTTGTCAAGATATAGACAGAATCAATTTACAAAAGTTGTTGGTATTTATTTTTGTAAGCTTTTATTATTTTTCGAAAAAAAAAACTGTTAAATCGATTTTTCTAAAAAAAATGCCAGATGTCAAGAACGTCATTCTTTTTTGTATTGTTTTGAATTTTATATATTTTTTTTTTGGTATAATGTTCAAGCTGGTAAATAGTTTGTTTCAGTTTCTTGAAGTTGTTAAAAGGCTTTAAGTTTTTTGAATTTTTCCATTTTTTTTAAATAACTGTACTAAAAAATTTTATCAAACATTGTAATCATGAAGACATCGTTATCGACTTATAAGATGGCTAGCGAAAAAACGTAGCTTCATTTTAAAGATACAACTTGTATTTTATGTTTTAAAAATGATTTCGGGCAAGTGCCCGCGCGCCGCTGCCGTGACTAATCAATAAATTAGGTGGCGCAACAGTCCATTGAGAACTAGGGCCTAGTGACTTACTCTTCACCATTCCTGTATGCGAGTAAAGTTGTCAAGGTTGGAGGGGACCTACAGTTTTAAGCCGAATCCGAACGCCTAATTTGATAAATCACTTTTCATGACAAGAATTACTCTTGGAGGATTTGTCAATTCCTCGCAAGAGGCAGTACCCATGAAAACTGCCCCAATTTTCAACCACTTTCTACTGAAATTGGATAGTTTGTCAGCGAAAACAAGGCGAATAGTTTGTTCAAAAGTGTCAATGCTTTTTTGTGTAGACAAGCGATTTCAAGTCAAAATCCCACAAAAATAAGTCCAGCGGTGTTAAATCGCAAGATGGTTATTGAGGCGACACAGGTCCATGACGCGAAATCATGCGTTTACTAAAAGCTTCCTTAATTAATTTGCAGAATTTGAAAAAATTGTTCAAAATGTAGTCTTAAAATTATGAAATAGTAATCCAAACTATCAAAAACATCAACTCCAAAAAATTAATTGTTAGATTGAAAGCTATATATATATAGCTATTGTATAGCTATATAATTTTAAACGTTGAGAAATGGCAAAATTCTTCAAAGAAAACAAAAAACGAATGCAATAACTTCTAATGGAAAGTTTTTTTTTTCATATTGAAGGTTTTTTTTGTACTTTCCTTCAAATATTTATATCACCATATAATTCTTAATTTTAATAATATAAATACTGATTCAGTAGAAAGATATAATGTTTCTATCTTTTATCAAATCTCTGTATATGTAAACTGTGCGATAGCTTAGCAAATGTAATTCAAATACGAAAATAAAAATCTATCTATCTAAAAGATTTATTCAATCTCCAGAATATTCATATCCAATAAATTTATGAACTTATAGACTATTAAAGGATCTTTTGTTTCGAACGCAAAGTAGTATAACAGCAAATTAAAATTAAAAAAAAAGAAGATCACAAATTTCTCCCGGCAAAAATATTGGAGCTTTTATTGGGAAATTTTCAAAACATCATTAAGAACTTAAAGTGCCCTCAAACGACTCAATTTAAGAAAATTGCTAAAGCATTTTAGGCTGTAATTTGAGATACAGACTCAAAGCAAAATTTCGTGCCTCAGGTTTTTCGAGTCAATTTTATCATAGTTAATTTAAGTCTGATAAAGTTTTTTAGAGTCCAAAAACTTAAAAAGAATTGATTTTTTTCCGCATTAAGGAACCAAATTTTAATTCTAGTTCTAATGTCCTTTAAATTGTATCGATGATTTTTTCTCATGCTCTTAATTTTTTTTTTTTTTTATTGTCAATCCAAATCTAAATTGTTCTAATGTTTTACCTACACTTCAAGGTTGAAATTATTGCTATATTAATATAATTAATACATGAATAACTTATTTTTGTAAAGAAGATGTTCAAGAATAAATAATTTCTAATAACATATTAGTCTCGCAGGAAACTTTTATTAGAAAATAGTCAACGAGTAAAAGCTTCAATTACCATAATTTCACTTTTAATCTACTAACAAAACAGAATATAAATTGAAAAGCTTTATATATCCTGTGGCGCCCAACGTGGGACCATACACAATAATATACCTAATTACTCTTTTATTTTCAATTTGAAAACAAAACCATCTAGGTTAGGTTGAATGTGAACTGAGTCAAGTTGTCCCATATCGTTAAAGCCAAGCACCCTAAAGTCATATAAATAGTATAAAATATATAATAGATTTTATTTACTCCTACTTCTACCATAACTGTTTTCTAGAATCATATAACTTACAGATTCATGCAGACAATGTTTGAAGAAACCTACACTTTCTCGCTCTCCCTGCCTTTTCTATCAGTCGTTCTTTCTTTTTTGTCATTAATTCTTATGTGTGTATAGAGTCAAGTCATAGTAAAAATTATTATATTTTGTATCTCTTTCTATCATTAGGTCAGCAGCAATAAGAAAAATAAAACCTTATGGATACTCGCCGCCGGGTAATATTACCTTAATAAACAGACTGCGTTGACAGTAATAATAAAAAATTACACTTTTAACCCTCCCGAACAGGCAAACTAAAGCAAAGAACATATTAATTATTCTTTATTATTACACACGCGCTTCTCTATACTTTATCTATAAACATATACATAAATATTTATGCAAGGATAAAGTTCGTATGACGTGTGGGTGTGTGTTTTTGAATTTTTAGGAAAATGATTCTTTCAATATCACACACTATAGGTAGATTAGTTTATTTAGAAATATATGCATTTAGTCTATAAAAACCTTCAAGATGCAACTGCATATTCACTATAACTATACAGAATCAGCGCCACAGGCATTGATCTTAATGCCACTGCCACAGCACAGCAACCCCAGGCACAACTTAAAAAAAGGATGGCAGCAAAAGTCTTCGTCTTACACATCATAACCATGGGGGAAGACCATTTTAATAAGTCATCATTGTGGGTGTATTATTATTGAACGTACCCCATGCCCATGTAAACGCGACACGAAATCCCAGTTCCAGCTTTAGCTCCAGCCCCAGTACCGTTTCGGCATAGAGTAGTGCTCTTTCTCTATGCGAAGGAGTATACGAGTACAGTGAGATGACAGAAAAATCTGCTGCACTCCTCTTCCTCTGGACCAGACCATCATCATATTCTATTTCGATTAAAGTTTTCATTTCGAGGCAAGGCAAAGCTCTGATGGCGAGGCGAAGCAGCTTGGTGAAGTCAACAACACAACGGGAACGCCGCCACCACCGCCACCGCTGTTGCTGCTATGAGAATATTATTGTGTAAATAGCCCAGACTATGAAAGCAGCATCAGAAAGGATGAATGCAGGAAGCTGGATATCATAATCATCCAGTAACCAGTAACCAGCAACGAGCAACTAGCACCGATGGCAACAACGAGGAGCGTAGTATACAATTGGCAGAACAAGAGAACCATTTAGCAGAGTGCTGTATAGGTTGTATAGTGTGTGGTAGCCGGGGCAGGATACCATTTCGATGCGGAACTTATCTGCGATTATGTTGTCACTATGCGGTTGGAATTTTTATATAAAGTGGATGCAATAAACGTATACTCCTTTTTATTGTTTTTGTTTTTCTTTTAGTTGTCTCCTTATTTTTGTGGTCGTCTTGACTGTGGCCTCTATAACACTCTACAAAGCATAGCAGGGCAGGGCAAGGCACCCCTTATAATATTGTAATGTAGCGCTTCGATGCGATGGCTGCATTCTCTTTCAAGACAGGCACCCACTTAACCTTCAGTAACCCAATTGAAAGTATTTTTTATTATTTTTACATTTTTCTGGATTTTTATTTTTATTTTTGTATAAATTTTCTCCTTTTTTCGTGGCGATGTTTTATACTTTACGAACTTGGAGCTCTCTGTCCTGGATGGTTATGGTTTGCGGGCTGTGCGAATAAAATTGATGAGCTGCAGACGCGATTGAGAGATAATGTTTCAAGGGGACGACCAACGAACGATGCGATAGGATGCGACGCGACAAGACTGCTACTGCCTGGTTTGGTTTGAGGCCTGAATATCAAGCACTAAACCACCCTACCTCCTTTCATTCCCGCTGTCTCGTCTCCTTCTTCAACGATGATGGTTTTGTATATTAAATGGGTATCTTTTTATGAGGAACATACTCATTGCGTATATAGCGTACCCGCACAATCTTCTTTACCTTTTTATTTATTTTTGTATTATTTGTTCAGGATAATTTTTTTAATGTTTTTCTTTTGGTTCTTTTTGTTGTTGTTGTTGTTGTTGTTATGGAAGACGTTATGGTATAATAAGTTGAATTATGCAAATTACTTGGGATTGACACTGGGCGGTCATAATTGCTACAGATTATGACTTTTAAAAAGGTCTCTCGCTCTTCTCAAGTGAGTCTCGTCATCAGTGATGTGAAGTGTGGGAGTTGATCTTGAGAAAGAAGATGCGATGTATAGGTATATTAGTCTTGAATGGACCTCTTTTATGTTAAAGGTATAGGAAATGTTTATTAGTTCTTATTTTTATTATTATTATTTTTTTTGTTTTTGACAAAAAATGGGTTCATATTGTTTTCTTTTGTTTTGGTTCATGAAATGTTAAGTGGAAGAATCAAGGTAAGGACTGATGAAGATGGTGTTGTTTTATGTATAGTCTTCACCTTCGTTCCCGAAACAGAATAAAAAATATTAAGTCTGTTATTTTTATGAGAAAATTAAAATTCAAAATTCAACATTCAAAACTGTTTATAGGTACAGACAGTAAAATAAAAAGGGGTTAAAATGTTTATAATGGGATTTATTTTATTAGATGTACTTGAAATAAGAAATGCACTTGATGTTGTACCTGTTTATTATCCCTGGTTAATTGTGTTAAGTCTCAGAGGTTTACAGAATTAACTTGAATTTTTTAAAGGGAAAGACATAATTTAGAATTACTGACTATAACTTTTTAAAATCTTTTTATAACCGGAATTTGTTGTCCAAACTCTAAGAAATAAAAATAAATCGTTTTGATTTTCCTACTTTTTTTAAGAGAGTTATAAAATGTTGTCAAAATCTGCTATAACGAGTTATTTATTTTGCGGTTTCGAAAGTATAGAGCTGGAATGCGACATTTGTCAGACTATGTTGTTTTTTTTTCAGTTGAAAGTCTGACATTTACGAAAACATATCGCTTAACAATCGCACAAGGCATTACAAGTTGATTCTGTCACACCCACATATCGTGCTTTAAGAGGAGATTATGGGGTAACTATGCAAGAAATTGGTAAAATTGTGAAGAAATTTGAAGAGACTGTATTGGTTACATTTATTCTAAGGATAAGGCCCGTGCATCATCGTTTCACTCGTACCACCGAAAATATTGCTGCTTTAAGTGAAAGTGTTACCGAAGACCCGAATGTGTCGATTTTTTGTCGTTCTCAGGAATTAGGACTGTCTTACGGCACATTATGGCGTATTTTGCATTTGGATCTACGCCTTTATCCATATAAAGTCCTGCTCACACAACAACTAAATCCAGCTGACCATTCAAAACGTCATTGATTCGTCGAGTGGGTGCTTGAACAACAGACGGTGGACGGCGATTTTTCGAACAATATTTTTTTCAGCGATGAAGCACATTTTTCACTCGATGGGTTATGTTAATAAACAATTGTTAATGTCGTATTTTGGGTTCTGAGAATCCTCAAATAATTGAAGAGAGGCCATAACATCTACAAAAAGTCACTGTATGGTGCGGTCTGTCACTGTTTGGTGCGGTCTTTGGTCCTTACCGGAGGTGTGATTGGACCTTATTTCTTTGAAAACGACGATGGAACGACTGTCACCGTCAATTCGGAGCGTTATGGTCACATGATAACCGACTTTTTTTGCCTGCTATTGAAGAATACGACTTGGAGAATATGTAGTTTCAACAAGACGATGTAACATGCTACACAACTCGAGTGAATATGGCTTCATTGCAAGTGACATTTCCCGTATTTTCTCGTCGTGGCGATATCAACTGGCCACCAAGATCATGCGATTTGACAGCGCTGGATTTTTCTGTTATTTGTAGCGCTATGTGAAAGACTGTGTCTACGCAGATAAACCTTTTGAGCACTTACATTCGTCAAGTTATGGCTGAGATACGGCCCAATGTGTGTCAAAGAGTTTGTTGAAAATTATCTCAAAACAATCGATGCTTGCAACAATTCGCGTTGTGGTCATTTAAAAGATCATTTTAGATGTGTATTATTTACTTTTACTTTTGAAACCGCAAAATGGATAATCCTTTATAAATATCCCTTACTTATGTTAAGAGTGTAATTTGATATGTAGATGATATTATTATTTAAACAGAAAAACTTTGTTGTGCCTTTTAATGGGTGCAATGTTCTAATCTACTTAGCTTTCATAAACAATTAAAAAAGTACGTATACGCCTAAGTGTACTATCACAAAATCCTCTATTCAAAAGATAATGCGATGCAGAATT
This sequence comes from Eupeodes latifasciatus, assembly GCA_920104205.1. NCBI lineage: Eukaryota > Metazoa > Arthropoda > Insecta > Diptera > Syrphidae > Eupeodes > Eupeodes latifasciatus. The sequence continues at coordinate 40,777,394 of OV049925.1, read as the reverse complement.
TGTTTTAAGTTTCACTCTTAATGTGATGTGCAGAAAATGGTAAATAGACGCCATGACTCCTGCACCATATCCTTTTCACGGATTCTTTGATGATACAAGCAACAAATAGTTTGCTGTTTAAAATACAACTTCGTATTGGAAAAAAAAAAAAATGTTGACAAGGATACATTTTTCGTTTCAAAAGGATTCAGCCATATCAAAGTCGGAAAAACAGCAACAATTTCTCGTTCAGTTCATTAAGAAGACCCTAATATAATTAATTGGAGTGCTAAGTTATTGTTGTTGAGATGTTATGCTGCACACTTTCATTTAAAAATGAAGCAAGAAATTAAAAAAAATTGCCAGGATCAATTCAACCAATTCCAAAGCCTGGCACTATTAAGGTGCAATTCTTGATGATAGAATTTAAAATGAAGCTACATAAACTCAAAAAATTTTACAACAACTTAACTACTTTAACTGGCTCATCACACAAAAAAGAAGAGTAAACAAGTGCTTAAGTTCAAGAATTGCAAAGTGTGCAATCATTGCATTTAAATTGCCATTAAATTTCGAGTATAAACCAATCACTAAAGTGACTTTAGTGACACAGTCTTCTCCATACGAAAAATTTATCTGACATCAGAGCTTGAGAAAATACAAATACTCACATTTAACTGATTTGGATGCAACGCGATACGCGAGTTTTCATTTTAATTGTTAAAACGTGTGCCATTATAAAACAAGGTCTTTTTAAAGGAAAGTTTACGAGCTAGTAGAGCTGTGTATCCATTGTATTTTTAAATTTATAATGAACTTTAAGTTTGCGTTTGATATGGCTACAAACAGGTAAGATGCAAACTCTGGGAAGTTTTTCTCTGCTGGATTTTTTCTTGTTGTTGTTAATGTAGAAAATTGATTTCCCAGGCGATGATGTTTGTTTCATCGCATTGTTGTTAGCGACCTGAAGGTAGAAGGGACTGTTTTTGTTGGTGTAGTTGTTGTGTTAAAGTTGTATAAACAAGCCATGCAATTGAGTAGAGGTATAAACAAACAATGGGTAACCAACGAACCAATTCACTTTTCAATTTAGCGTGTATTTGTGGTAAAGTTGGATGAGTATGGAGTTGGGAACATGGGTTGGGAGGTGTTATTCCTCGCTGTTATTTTCAACCATCCAATACTATACTATAGTCCCTACTTCAATAAATAAAACATAAACTTGGAAGGATATAAGTAGATATATACAAACATAGTATATAAACTCACTTGAATATATACTAAAGCATCAGTTTACAGACTATATGTCTTGTTTGTAGGGTGGTACTTTGATACTCTCGTATATACGAGTTTGTACATACGTATAAAATGCAACTGCGAAATTATACGCTAGTCTCGGTATACTTATATAGCTTGCAATATTGACACACATCTAGTTGTGGTATTGGATGATGTTGCTGCCTGAATGACTCTTGGAAGTTAATCAGTAGAATTTTGAAGTACAGGAGGAGTCTATACTTTATGATCCATTATATGCATCGTTTGATTTTAATTTAGAACACAAAACGACCACGTAATTAGAAATCCTCAGGGCTATGACATTATGTAAATATATAATGTACATACATACATATGTACATATATATGTACATATATGTGTGTAATGGCTTTTAATAAAACTATACTGATGAATGCATCCTTATGTACATATATTGGTGGTTTTTTATGGTAATCGTAGTTAAATTTAGAAAATTGAAACTCCCTCATACCTAACAAAAAAAAAATATCAAAACCATATTAATGTGGATGGAAGAATTTAAGCTTAGCAAGATTGACAAGCTGATGGCGCTGTTTTACAATTTCATGAAATTTTTTGATATGATAGACGTCAAATCAGTTTTCAGAAAGTTAAAACTTCCTAGAAATTAAGGTTATTTTTAAGTACATATATTATACATTTTTAGGAACGGCTTTTCATTATTGGTTTATTAATAGCCTTGAGTTTAACTTTCAATAGCACTGGTCGACAACATTACGTTCTTTTTACGGGAACACCAACAAAACAATACTTTTTTAAAGGATTAAAAGGATTTAAGGTAAGATTCCTTAATTCGAATCTCACCTTTTAATTATTCTATCACATCAGGTTTTTAAGATACAATATTCTAAAACTTTAAGAACAACCAAAATCTGGTTTTTAAGGCTTAGTGAAAACGATTTAACGATTTTGAAATGTACAGAGTCTTATCTTCCAGATTAAATCATTTTATGTTTTAAGTTTGCGTATCTTCTCATAAGTTATGAGATGACTTATTTGACACTATCTAAAGTTTTAAATAACCTTTGAACTCCGATTTCAGCTATACGTGATCAAAATTAAGAATCACCCGTTTTCAACATTACTGTCATAATTCTTCAATACATTCCATAAACTTGATGTTATAACCCCAAGACTATGCATTTGTAATAAGATCTAAAAATTGCTTTTAAACCGTTTTGAGTTTTTCTGCATATAACAGTTTAAGCATACCTACATTTTTCAGCGTTGTTTCAAAGATTATGTATAACAGGTGAAGACTTACAGCTAATGAAGATTTTTTAGAAAAGAAGATAGATACTGAACATTTTTAAACGGAGTATTGAATTTAAGTATTGTACATTTGGAAAATTATCACGAATTTTAATGAAAAAAATTATTTCAGGAATTTGCATAGCCTCCAAAAGCCCAATATAAGGTTTTGTTTTAATTAAAAAAAAGTTGTATTTCAAAAACCTGACGTGATGGATTGATTTTGAAGTCAGATTCGCACTTAAACTTTCAAAAACCATAGAAAAATGACAATTTGATTGCCGGCCACATAACCTTGTTGACCAGTGTTATGTATGTGAAAGTACAGTGTGGATCAATTTTAAAAGAGCAAACCATTTTTTTGATATATCAAAAGCTGGTAGTTTCAAAAATAATTTCATTTAGATGATGGCATTGATTTTCTATATATTGACACAAACATAACACAAAATGTTCATTGACTTTCCTTAACATTAATGTTGGCAGAATGTTGTCGAAATTAAGCTTTAAGCTCTTCCAAGTCCAGCGCTTATCTTTCATACCGTTTTTTCCTCAAATAGCCCTATGATTAAATTCCTCCTTCGAACTAATTCCGGCTACAAAAACTCGTTTAACAGCTGTCTCTAGTGTTCAGCGTTCAGCGTTAACCGATGCCCAATGGAGACGTTTCTTTTGAATCACGTAGGGACTGATTATATAACAGCTTAAAATGATAATTTAACAAATTTAAGCTAAAATGATCAAACTTCGAGTAATTTGAATCGTATGGTTGCGACGGGCGCTATCCTCACTTCTAATTTCCGTAAACATATTTAACTTTCATAAATCAACAATTATTATTATCCCTGCTCCCAGGCGTGCTTATTTTAAATAATAAATCAAATAAATAGCTAAATGCGATTGTATTTGATATGTATACTGTATAGGTATGTAGTTTCGTGTGAACTGCCGCACCGGCCGGGGATAGCTCCTAAAAAAATCAGTTAGTTACACACCTCACAGCATGCAGATAACAAGTTTAACTCACAATAAAAATCCTACACCAAATTTACACTGCCAATTTTTCAATAAATATAATTCATTCCTCTCTATACCATACCCCCTTTCTCCCCTCTTCATTCCCTTAAACCTACCTACAGACCCAGGATGTACATACAGGATGTTATATGTGTGAACATAGCAGGCCAATGTAAATTTCAGCAAATATCGGTTGCTAACATTTTGGACCCTATCCTACGCTACACCACACCACTGTACCGCATCGCATATACCAGCCGGTCCGGCCATACACCCAAATAATAGATGACCACGTAATCAATATTGTGTTTTTGGACTACAATGTTTAAATTTCTTTTATATTTGAGGAGTATTGGTAATACCGGATGGCTATGGCTATGCCAGGTTAGGCTAGGCTAGGCTATGGATGTAGGTAACATCATGCAGGATTTTTGGAAATTTGTCCACAAGGCTGAATATTGTTTATATAAACGTCGTCGTGGGTTATTCGATGATGAAAGCTCAGAGAGCAATCAGTTACAACAAGAACAACGAAAATATTTGACAGCACAAAAATAAAAATACTCTATAGCTTCATCATCCTGTAAATGTAAACTGCTGGTGTTGATATGGACTAATTGGATTACCTATTCCCGCACTGTTGACCAGGTGCCATTAAAAATCCATAGACATGTATGGATACGGCGAATTGTGATAAAAACCGCTTGCCGAGCGATGCGGTGGTGAGATTCAATCAGGCAGAGCCAATTCCGTTGAGGCGCGCCTGACCCTACGCGACGGATGTGCGGAAGGACATTTGTTCAACTTCGTCAAATTAATTGATGAAATTAATTTGTTATACGAACAAAGGTCCACCGAATGTGATTTCTTTTTTTTTAACTTTATTTTATTTTAATTTTTCGGTAATTGTTGTGACTATGTATTTTATTTTGTATTTTGTACCTTTATCCTGCAGTAAATAAATACACATACATATGTACATATAAAAAGTGTGGTGTTAATTGACAAAAATCATACGAATGAAAGACTCCTGGATTGCCTTTAATTTGCCGCTGTATTCATTCAATCAGAAAGAGTTAACATCGCCATTTGATGAGATTGATGGGGATGAGGATGGTGATGGAGGAGAAGAGGAGCGAGTGAACGATGTAAAGACCAACTTTTGATGCAAATGCAAATTCAAGCCACAGCTGGATTTGATAAACGAGTACATCATCATCATCATCGTCATTCCCTTATTAAAACAACGATCAACGACGACTATGATGATGACGACGACGATATAGTCAGTGGAAGAGAAGTCTCAGCTCCTCGAACATCGAGCTTCAACACAGAGATGGATATGCAATCCAACAACCAAACGTACCTTTACTATAGTTTCTCAAGGTAAGCCACTGCATTCCAAATGAATGAGCTTATACTCGAAGACTTGCATATATAAAATTGCCGAATGAAGCCTCACGTTGCTTCTATATATACTCGTGCAACAACACTGCTACTCCGATCGAATTATCTAAGATGTTGTTGATGTTGATGATGATGATTGCTTAAGTTGGCTCCAAAACCAGTACCACAATAATAACAAAAAGCCAGATGTTCCGAGCACAAACAGCATCGGCAATGATTCTCATGCCTTGATGATCTATTAGCACGTTGCTGCTGCTGAAGAGGTATAACTAATGAGAATGGCCTCTAAACCACCACACTGGAGTGTGCCACAATATATAGACTTCGGTCTTTTCTGATTCACATGTTGTTTGATTTTTATAGAAATGTTATAGGTATAGGATTTGTATATATGTACATATGGTTAACGTGCATTTGGAACATTGAATGTCAGTGAGATTTTTATTAACGACTATTATCATCCTAAGCTTGTGGCTGCAGGTGTTTTAAAGCTGGTTGGTACTTAGTTATGATCAACCGATCAACAACCGACCGAAGCGCGAAATCAAAGTTGTTTTTCTTCTTAAACGTGTTAAAAATGTAAAGAATGTGTCCGAATCTTTTCACTGATATTTATATGTACTTAGTGGAAACGGTCTAGTGGTATGGTGTAAGATGTGTCAAATGTGCCATGTCATTATTGCAGTTTTAAATAATTTGTATTCCTTGAATATTTTTAATTATGTCATTCCTATGGCATGTACGAAAATACTTTAAATTCTATACCTGCTTTGAAAGATTTGTGTAAGGAAGCATCAAAAGTGTCCATTTGAATTCCAAGTGAAAGGTTTAAGGGTTCAAGACAGAGTCCAAGAAATGTTTGTTTTATTTTAAATATTGAAAAAAGAACATTCAATATTTCCAAACACGCAAAATTTCTTCTCGTTTCGAAAGTAAAAAATTAGTAGCTACTTTTCATTGTTTTGTATTTCGAAAACGAAGTGAAATTTAGTAGTTTTTAATTTATGAAACTTTTCGTAGGTTCGAAAAGGCATTTAGTAGTATGCTTTTTATTTCGAAATTTAGAATGTATACCACTTAACACTGAGACAAATAATTTACTGTCTCGTCATATGAAACTAAGACGAGACGATAATAGGTATCTAAACGGCATGCGAGTAAAGACCAAAATTTGTCGAAACAATCGCCAAGTTTGTTAATAGTTTCAAGTTTCAAAAATTTCAGCACTCGAAATGGCTTTTATATTGAAGTTTTAATGCAATATAATAAGATATTTTGATTACTTTTAAAAGTATTTATAAATGCATTTTGCAATTTTTTTTTGATGTATTGCAAAAACCTAGATTAAAAATGTCCTGATTCCAGCGATACACTTTGAAATTTGATTGTAAAAAAGCTGGCTTACAAAAGAAGTTCCGCTTCCGATACAATTATCTATTTTCATAAAACAACGAGCGTAATTGTGCGTGAACGCCCGCAACCAAATTTTGATTCGAAGTGAAGTTATTAAAAACTCAAGTTCTATGTAGCTAGTCTCTGTTCTTCTCACCTTTCATGAAGTTAATATAGAACTCTTTTTTTTTTTTTAATTTGTAGTCAGAAATCAATCTTAAGCATGCAAAAACTTACAGTTTCTGCCATTTTCAGGGTTTCAGAAACAAAAATTGTCCCTCTAGACAATTTTTTTCCTATCACATTTTGAATTAATCCCAAACTCAAACGCGAATAAGAAAGATAGCAACCATTAATTTTGGATTGGTATCGATTACCAGTGCTACATTTTGGGATGAGTTTTGGTTTCCGGTAAGAGGTATCCTTAAAGGATGAACTACGTTAACACTGCCTATAAAAATACTCCCCAAGTTTTATTTCCTGGCTTCGCTCGGCTGTGTGAAATAACACCTCAGATATAAACCCCCAAACGAGATATGAAATAACTACCCAAAAATTGAACGGGAACTTTAAGTTCTTGTGGTATGTTTTTAAGACTTATTTCAATCCTTTTTGGGGAATTATTTCATTATTTTTTTGAGAACTTATTTCATACCTTTGTTTGGGAACTTATTTCGTTTTAGAATGTGGGGAATAATTTCATAACACAACATGGCCCCACCTTGGGGATTGTTTCTTTCACGGAGCCGTTAAGCTCATCCGAAGACGTAAGGAACAACTCATCCCAAAAATATGAAATACTATGATAACATATAATGGTTTGTGCACTCGATAAGTTCTCTCATATACACAAACCATTAAAGCTAATAATGAGAAAACCTCGAGATAATGAAAAAACCGCGAAGCGAGACTTAGTTATACAAGAGCCATACCGAGACAATATTCTGACATATTTTGATTATGATTAGAGTAGCAAAAGGCTATAGGGGTCTCGTCTCGTAGACGGCCTTTTTAAAAATATACTATTTGACTAAAATCAGTTTTGAATAGGATTTGCTTATAGAACCAAAAGCAGAGTACGTTCAGTTTTTAGCTTTAATTCAATAATTTCCTAAATTTTTGAATTTGTCTGTATTTTAGATTGAGACACTAAGATTCTTTGGAAATTTTAACAACTTTATATCATTTCTTTTCTATCCTGTTCACTGGGAAATTTCATTTTGACTAAAATTTTCAAATTCACCAATTAAAATGGCAGCATAATAAATGTATAATCCTTGTGCTTTTCTTCCTGCTGTGCCCAATAGGCAACTTTGTCAAGAACGAATTAAGAAATGTTCTGAGAAAAATATTGTTGCAGTAATAAATTCCATAGAAAATTAACGATTCAACAAAGTGCTCTACGTATGCCCCAAGTCGCGAGTCCTTAGAATGATTGAGAATCATTTTTACTTAATTGGGCAACATCCTAGGCATTTAAACAGTATTAAAATTTCCACAAAAAAAAAACTCGTTAAGAGCGAAAGACTATGGTCCATGAAGCTTTAGTTTTGAAATTTTACTCCAAAATATTTTAAGTTCTTACTCAAAAAAACGGATTTACTTTAAAAAAGGATTCTTTTAATTTTAAAAGTTTCTATTTATTTTTTCTCATATTTCTTTTAATTTCCTTCGTTTTAAACTTTACAACTTAAAAGTAAGTAAAGGCATAGAAGCGAGTGTGCTTCTTCAACTCAACTCAACTTAACTCTTTCTTCGCATGTAATTTTCTCTGATGTTATCTTCTTAGGCTATATATGTAAAAGGTCTTGCCGTTGCCATCAGCTGCACAGCACTTATGTATATAAAAGTGCATAACTTAAATTAAGTTAAACTTTGTTAAGAGCTCTATATGTAGATGTGTGTATGTCCTAGGTCACTAAAAATGGCATTGGTCAGTTGTAAAAGGGCGAAGTTTGAAGATAAAGTTTATATATATTTTAATACTTTTTGGTTGTTGTTGTATTCTATGCCTCGCTCTCTCAAAAACCACATTTATGCTTTGCCATTAAAAGTTTATTCTTTTCTTTTTTGTTTATTAATTTTTTTTGAAAATTTTATTTGCTCATTCTTCAGTATAAGACTAGAGTCTATGTATATTTTATATGTCAAAAGAACTTTAGTAAATATTTACTTAATATATTTTTTTTTTTAAACAAACGGAAAAACATAATTTTTACTGCTTCCATATAATATTTTAGTTCACTCCGGATGAAATGCCCTTCCAAATGGAGTTTTTGTGTGTGTGTTAGTTTGTTTGAAAGGAAACTGCGGCAGGAACAGGTTCACAGTGTAAAATGTAAAAGAATTAGGTCTGCTGGTGAAGTGCGGATAGAATGAGTAAAATAAAAAAATGTTTAAAAAACCCCGCACACAAAATAAAATTTCAAAAAATAAAAATTTAAAAATACGAAAACACAACCCTCAGACCACACCGATTCGTTAGGAACATTTTTCTCTAAATAATTAATTTAAAGGATTTTGTTTTCGTTTTGCATGCATTTTAGGGTAAAGGTTTCGTCGAGCTTCACTTTTGGGGGGCAAAAAACTCCTAGCCTGGTTATTTATGCCTGATGATGGTATGTATGTACATATATAAATTTTTGTAGGTATGTGTGTATGAACTATAGTAAAGAGAAAGTTTTTGCAAAGAACGTTTCCTAAATAATTATTACAACTATGAATAGTTTTACGAGGAGTTTGCTTTTCTTTATTTTTTCGTTTTTAAAATACCAATTTCTGTTGGCTCGTTTAAATAACCAAAACATTTTTAAGGCTAACGAAGCTTGATATGTTGAATTCTTCATTGTTATTTTATGCAAACACACTTGAAGTGAGCTAGATTAAAAATAAAAACCAAAATGGTTACATCAAACATAAGAGTATGTACATACATAACCATAACTTTGTACCATGAATGAATAAAGGTAGATTGGTTTTAAATTGGTGTGGAAAGTACAACTGGCAAATGGAAAAAGACAAAAACAGCATTTTACAGATTCTTAGAAAAAGTGAAAATAGTTAATTCATATGAGCTTGTACATATATACATACATTCATATAGTAAGGTATACCTAAATGCCATAGAAACTGAAGTACCAAAAACAAAAATTTGCTTTGAAGTATTAATTTATCTGTACCTTTACTCTACGTCATATTTTTGTATAACTCTGTTAAGGGAATTTCGCTTTTTAGATTTTTCAACTTTTTTGTATAAGGTATACTTGCTTATATAAAATTTTGATGTAAAGTTATGTGACTTTTACCTAAATGAAATTTAAACTTCTTTTTGTTTTAAGTTCAAGTTTTACGGTTTCATTACGGACATTTCTAGAACTTTTGTTGTTTTTTTTATCAATTTTGAATATTGTGTTAGTGACATTTTTTAGTGTTCTTTGAATGGTTAAAGATTTACATATGTAGATGAAAAATTAATAAAGGGTTTTTCCAATAAGAAGTTCCATTCCGAAAAACTCGCTTTTTCAGCACCTTTCACTTTTGAGGCTTTCATCTTTTGACATTTGCAAATGGAACGACACTATTCGAAAAACGAAAGCACTTTTGAGTCGTCGAAAAGTACCTTTTTGGCGAGCAATAATGAAATTGGTGGGGAAACTTAAGCTGTTATATTTATAAAATATGTTAAGTGCTAATGAAAATCATTAATAAATAAAATAAAAAGCAATGGGCGAAGGCTCTCTTGAGGTACACCAGAATTGACTTGTTGTGAAAGCCAATTTTACTTAATTTACTAAGACGAATTTCATTACTTGAGAGTGTTTTTGGAATGCATCCAAGCAAAAAGTAGAGAATTGTAATAAATGAGTAATTGCAATTTTTTTTCACAAACCCATATTGTTTTTCACATATAACAGAAGAACAATGAAGAGAAAATATGTCACAAATAAAGGATTCAAACCATTTAGGAATAGCAGATAATTTCGCTATAGGACGATACTTCGTAACCTTTTTTTATGGACTGGCGTAAGGGATGAATACTTCAAAAGATCTGGGAACTTAAAACATTTTAGGGACTCGTTGAAAAAAGGAAACAATGGATAAGACACATAAGACACACATTTGTTTTTTAACATAAATGATGGTATTCCATCAGGACCAGGACTGAAATATCATTTAGTTGTCCCTTATAGATCCCTCATATATCAACAAATTAATTGTTGGAGAAGACTATATTCTTGTGTGTTAAGAGAAATATGAGAAGATGTGGTAGCAGAAGAAAAATCTTTAAAGGCAGTCTTAAAATAATCTGGAAGATGGCTTGAAGAACTTTGAAAGGTCATACTAGCTGGATATTTTTCAAAATGTACGTTTTACTTTTAACCTTTCTCCGAAACATATAGGGGTTCATTTTTAGATCACATTCGAAATGAACTGAGAGTAAAAAAAAGTTTACATAAGTCACAAAGCGGTGTTGGAGTTCTTGGTAAACTCTAAGCATTTCATCACATAAACGAAACCAGAAAACATTTTTATTTTTATTTAGAGTCAAAAACCTTTTTTGGACAAGTAAGTAATGTGAAGACAGAAACCGGGCAAGAACAACTTAGATAATTGCTCCTATAACCCGTTTCTCGTTGTTCTTTTCAATAAAGACTTCAGGTCTTAATACTTTTAAAGCTTAGTAAACAGAAAAAATCATAAATGTTAATTCTCGAAAAGAAGATTATAATTGGCCACCAAGATTTAATGATTTAACATTTTCAGACATTTTTGTTTGAGACCAAGAGCAAAAAATTGTTTACCAATACTCGGATTAAAGAGCTTTAAGATGAAATTTTGTGAAGTTATCGAAGACAATTTCATGAAAAAAAAATAAATTCTTAATGGCTTTCCTTCATCTTTAAAATGAAAGCAGCATCTATTGATTTCCATTAAAAAAATACTTGTTTTTTTAATATAAAAATGAAACCTCCAATTAGAAAGCTCTACATTACATCGTAATAGATTTTTCTTTGCTATTAAGGGTTTAACTTAAGAGTTTTAGAATTATGTTTTTTTGTAAAAATTCTGGAATACTATAGTTTTTATCTAAGTTAAGCTCTATTCCGACATTCAATTGCAGACATACTGTCATAGTTAAGAGATTCTTTGTTTAGCCTCACATCAGGAATGTGGAATAGTTCACCTAACGTTTTTTTCCCTGACATTTTGATAATCAAAACTTTAGGACTCATGAATCCCCTTTGGAATTTCTATTCTTCAAACACTTTTACTATGTTTAAGCTACATTAGCTTATAGATGCATATATGTATACTCGTTTTTTGATAATTGTGTTAGTGTAAAATCAGTTTAAGATTTTTGGTATTTCAAAGACTTTGGAACTTGATTTTTAGTTCTCTAAACGCAGACAATGTTTTTTTTTTTAAATTATAATTCTCTTAAGAATATCCTGGATCAACGAACTACTTTAAGGACTTTTCTAGTAGACAAATGGGAAATATTTGTCAGTTGTATGTATAGAAAATTTAAAGATATGATGATTAAACTATGTTACATATCCTATCCATAAACCATTACAGAACCAATGGAAATGGTTCCTGATTCCTAATAGATTCTCATTTGTTGAAAGAATGAACCTAAAAAAACAATTTTTTTTTTTTTTGAGAACCATTTCCGTTCTGAAAGACTTAAGTGATGTATTCGCTTTTGAAAACGGTACGGATATCGAAAAACAAAATAAAAAATGGGATTTCGTTTATCTGCTCCATTTAAACAAAAGTACTTTTGATACCTTTTCAAAAACAAAACAAAAAAAGACCATCTTTGATTGTTGTCAATATAACGAAATTGTGTAAACAAAATAATATAACCGAATTTTATAGATATTCTTTGACTGTAAAAAGACGAAAAAAATATCATGTCCAAGAATAAAAACAAACAACAAAAAAGGATATAAAAATACAATATCTATCTATCTATAATGCCTTGAAAGAAAAAAACAACAAGAAATCTCCACCACATTTGACAGGAAACTATACTCGTATACCTACAGACGTAAAAATAAAACAAAAATTGAATAATGTATCATCATCTTAAACTTGCTCTCCAAAACATCCATTTATCTATCGATCCAATGTTCGATTCCGGGACTAGCAACGCCGACGACGACGAGGAAAACATTGGTGAATGGTGATCCTTTAACCGATTTGATACTTCTATAGGGGTGAATGAATTTGAGTGTCTTTGTGTTTGTTTTTTTAAATTTCACCGGCGGCCGGCGCGCGCGGTGGCGATGGCGGTAGAAGAACACAACTGTGTCGCAAAAGTCGTTTATTGTTCTTCGTATACTTCGAACATTCGCCAATGTTCTTAGCTGTCAAACCGGAAATAACTTAGAACACCCTTGTATATCCTTTGTGAAACCATCACTGAATGAAATGTGGATAACTAATGCACAATACCACTTCCCAGCAACCCCACAATTCTCATTCAACATGCATACACACATCTACATTTACACTCCCGACCGATAAGTTTCCATTTCGAATTCCATTTTTACTTTTGCTTTTGCACTTCAGATAAAAAAGAAGAAAAGGACCAAGAAGACAACAAACAAAAAGGACGAATTAATTCTTCATTTAAATTCAGTAACGCGTACACAATGTATTGGGTTTATTTTTAGGATTATAATTGGAATGGTATCCAGCTTTTTCTTTACGTCCTTTCTTTTTCTGTGTATATACAAGGATATATTTTTATATCTCTGCTATGTGATAGCTTGTGATGATGAAGAAGAGTGTGAAAATAGGGAGCAATGCGATGCGATGGTGTATTATTTCTGGTCTGGGTGGGATGATAAGTGGGATTGAAAGGAGTTTGTTTTTTGTCTTTTCTGTTAGTTGATGGTTCTCTATTTTGTCCCTTAACACTAATCTTGAAAAATAAAAATAAAAAAAAGGAAAGATGGGAGAATTGTAAGGATTCTAACGCATTAAGTGGATAGAATTTGGAAGAACGTTTGCGGGCACAGCAAAGTGGTCTTTGGCAGATTAAGGAATTCCTTATTTTCGTTTTTTGTTTTTTAAATAAATTACATTTCATGGTGTGATTACAATGTTGACTGCGGGTCTAAAGTGTGACTGTGACCTAGTAAGAATTTTGTTTGAGTCTTTTTCAGCGAGATATCTCACGAAGTTCCATTATGGTAATCGAATAAAGAAGTGAATTTAGATATCAAGTCAAGAGGAATTTGAATATTGCAACTAGGTAGATAAAAGTTTTATTTTTTAAGATAAGCTTTTGTCAAACATAGGTTAGTACTTAGGTAGATTTAAGTGAGTGAAAGGTATAATTTTCTCCTATAAGAAAGAACGATGTCGATTTTGTATATATCATAGAAGAAAGTGTATAAAGTAAAAGGTTTCATTTTGATATTTAAACAACGAGCGCTATATCCTTTCCACCAAAAACCTTTAAAGCGATAGTGGGGCAATGTAAAAAAATAAGTTAGATGGCGCAACAGTCTGTTGAGAACTAGGGCCTAGTGACTTACAACTCTCAACCATTCCTGTGTGCGAGTACTTTTTTTCAGGGAATGGAGGGGACCTACAGTTTAGAGCCGAATCCGAACGGCTAATTTGAAAAAGCACTTTTCATGACAAGAATTACTCTTAGAGGATTTGTCAATTCCTCGCAAGAGGCAGTACCCGTGAAAAAAAACTTAAGATGGCACAGGCAGGGATAGAACCCAAGACCTCTGGCATGACAGTCCAACGCACTAAGCATCATGCCACGGGTACGGGTACGGTACAGTAGAGCAATCCATTCACTGTAACAGTTGCATCAGCCTAGTTTTGGAAGATCTAAGGTCGAAGTACACTACCATTTCTAGCTTAAAATCCGGACAAAGCAGTGACATTTTGGCAATAGAAAGATTTTTCAACAATCATTTTCAGATCTTCGAACCTTAAATGTTACAAGTCTGCTTAGTTACGATGCATTTCAAGGTCCCAATCGGAGGAGATGTGACGTTGCTAGTCATCTCTACCAGCTAAGTTCTTGTAATAAGCAGACTTTTAAAGCATTAATAACTTAGTTTTTATGGAAATACGGTCTCACCATTAACTTGTCCGAAAAGCTCGAAGTTTGTCACTAGAGTCACTATTTCACATGACGATACAAAAATAATTTAGTTTAATAATTATGACATTTAAATTGTTAACATTTTTCAAGGTCCCAATCGGAGGAGATGTGACGTTGTAATAAGCAGACTTTTAAAGCATTAATAACTAAGTTTTTATGGAAATACGGTCTCACAATTAACTTGTCCGAAAAGCTCGAAGTTTGTCACTAAAGTCACTATTTCACATGACGATACAAAAATAATTTAGTTTAATAATTATGACATTTAAATTGTTAACATTTTTGTAGTGAATTTTAACAATTTTAATGCGTTTTGGAATCGAGTATTGTTCCATTTTTAGTAAGGGCATAGTTTTTACTTGTCCAAAAGACGACCGCTCCAGAAGTGACAATTAAGAAATTTAAAGCTTTTACTGAAAATTTTCCATTTAAATATTCCTTACGGACTCTTCAGAGAGAACATAAATGTTTATAGAATTGAGTGCCAATAAACCTTCCATAATTTCGGCACTAATATGGACTTGACAACTTTGAATGGTGCACCATTTGAAACGATGTACGTTTTTCAGTTGTGCAAGTTGTCAAGACCTTAAGAAACCCTGTGTCATAGTTGCATTTCAAGGACAAGGTTTTTTTGTCTCGTTTAATTCCGTCGAGACATTTTATCTAACAATAATTTTTTAAGGATCTGATTTCCATACCTACAAAACAAGGTCACTTTTATTCACTTAAAAAGCTTGGAATTTGAAAACTGATTACCAATTTTTATAAAAATCTCTTTCTTTGTTTCGAAAATATTGATAAAGGTAAAATTTTAAAAACCTATCAATTAAGTAAATGTATATGTGGGCTTTTGTCTTTCTTGAATAAAATTCTCAAATTTCTTGTTGTCGAGTTATATCCAACATTTTTAACCCCAAAACATAACCGATCGGGCAGTGTTATTTATAGACTTTAACTTTAGATATTATATATCTTTTGATACCTTAATACGGAACATTACTCGTATATTCCAATATTGTCATAGTTCCTTAACCTCTCTCTAGAAAAACGTACACCATTCATTATATTCAAATAACATTCACTGCACGAGCAACGAAACCAAATTATGGATACAAAATTCTTGACTGCACTGTCATCATCATTATCATCCTACAGCTCGAAAACGACAGTGATTTTAGACAGTGGGGTAATTTATTTTATTTTATTGAAAATTTAAAAATTTAATTTAATAATCTTACTTTGAAAATCAAAAAAACTTCATAAACGTACAAAATTGAAAATAAAATTATAACAACATGTAGATAAATTGATAATGTAGAAAGTCTTGAAATATGATTATTATTTATTGAACTAGACATAACTGTACAAAACAATACCTAAAAGCTAATAGCAGCGACCAGTGCTTCTAGCTAAGTCTTGAAATAGGTAATATGTGTTCTTCAATATCGACACAAAATTTGTAAATTGACGACATGGATAGAGAAAGGAAAAGAAAATTCTGTTATAAGGAGCTCGATACTTTAATTAAATCAAATTGTATGCTATTCTACCCTACTGTACAACAATATGACAATATGCCACGGCAACAACGTTGATGATGACAACACAGAGCTCGTGAACAATAGAAATAACTTACGGCAGACCAACAACGAATGCACGCGGAATAAGCCAAACGTGTGGCGGACTACGTCGCTCGCTTGTCGTCGACTGGAAATATTTTCTATATATGTATGTAGACATGTTGGTAAATACATAGATATGATGTATATATAAAACGGAGGTGTGATGTTACGTGAGCTTAATCCTAAATTTTTAATGAAATTCTATTCTATATCACTGTGGGTAATAATTATTGTCAATATGTCCATAACTATATTATTATATATGTATGTATATCTACTAGTACCCACATTTTATATATTTTTTGTATACCTATAGGTATATATAGCTCTTTTGGCTCATTATTTGTTGATAGTAATTATTATTATTATTATAATTTTCAAACCCCACGTGATTTTAAATCCATTTTGTACTTCACCATCCATAGGAATGTTAAAGTTGGGTGGAGTGGGGGAGGGGTTTGGAAGTGAAGGGTAGTAGAGAAGGAGTACCAACAATATAATTTGATTTTATAGTGAAAAACAACTATGCGGCATTAAAGTGTAAAGAGTATTGGTATGCCATCCAACATCACTCTAAAATGCAAATGGCATCCAATTTTCTTCGTACAATAGATTTTCATAATTAGTTTTATCGATAGAAAATAAAAAAAAAAAACTCCAAGCTCTGAAAGAGTTCAAATTATCAAAACCAACAAAAATAAATAGGGTTAAACTCGACCATTGACTTTTTTCATTTATTAATTGAAATTTTAATCCGCTTACTCATAAAACCGTTCTTCCTCATTGCAATTCTAGTTTTTAATTGTTAAACTCAAATAAATATTTAAACGTTATTTTAAAGCCTTTACAGCCAAAGAAGTTCTTCATTCAAACTTGTTAAAATTAATAATCTCTTCAAGATTCAAAAACAACTCTGGTGAGCATTAAGCTGGCAAAAGAATGCAATCTTTTAGCAATGCAATCATTACAAAATATTTATTGAACTCAACTTCAAAATTGAATTTATTTATATTACCTTAAGATTCGGGCGGACCTGGGCCTCAACCAACATGCGTCTCCAGCCAGCTCGGTCCCTAGCTAGCTGTCTCCAGTTTCGCACGCCAAGTTGGTTGAGGTCTTCACCCACCTGAGTGCGCCACCTGAGTCACGGTCTCCCTCTACTGCGCCGCCGTCCCTCGCGATTGGATTCGAAGACCTTCCGGGCTGGAGCGTTGATGTCCATTCGCTCTACATGACCCAGCCATCTAAGCCGTTGGACTTTAATTCTGCTAACTAGGTCAGTGTCGCTGTACAGCCCGTACAGTTCGTCGTTTTATCTTCTCCTCCATTCTCCATCTATACGTACGGGACCAAAAATCACCCGAAGAATTTTTCTCTCGAAGCATCCTAAGACGTTCTCATCCTTTTTTGACAGGGTCCAGGCCTCAGCGCCATAAATGAGAACCGGGATGATGAGTGTCTTATAGATGGTGATTTTAGATGCTCGAGAGAGGACTTTTCTTCTCAATTGCCTTCTAAATCCAGAGAAGCAGCGATTTGCAAGAGTTATTCTTCGTTTGATTTCAGCGCTGGTGTCGTTGTCTGTGTTTATAGCGGTGCCTAGGTAGACAAAGTCCTTAACTACCTCGACGTTATAGCTGTCCATGGTTACGTTTTGTCCAAGACGTCGTTGTTCAATGTCCTTTTTTGATGACAGCATATACTTGGTCTTGCCCTCATTGACCACTAAACCCAACTCTGCTTCCGTCCCAATGCTCAAAAACGATCCACGGACATCACGCTTTGATCTTCGAATTAGGTCAATATCATCTGCGTATCTGAGTAATTGGATGGACCTTTGGAAGATTGTTGAGTTTTGCACAATTCATTCCAGAACGATTTTGAAGAAGTCGCATGACAGTGCATCGCCTTGTCTAAAACCTTTTTTGACATCAAATGCATCAGTGAGATCTTTTTAGACTTTGATATGGCAGCGTGCATTCTCCATCGTCATTTTGAATAAACGGATAAGTTTGCCAAAGATGCTGTATCGTAGCCCAGCTTACCATTTATAAAAAAGAAACCTTACGAATTAAAAGAAAGACACAACAATTTTTAGAGTGGAAAAAATATATAAAAAACCACTATCCATCTTCATTCAATTTTATACTCCTGCGACCGTCCTGCTTCTTTTCAAACTTTTCTGATTATTTTGAGAAGCGAGTACATCTGTGTTCCCAATTATCATTTTCCTTGTGGTTCCTTGATCATTTAGAAAACTTCTTTCATTCAGTGGTACCTTTCTCTCTTTTGGACAGTTGCATTTCGAAAAATCAGAGCATTTACAAGATGAAATATCAAATAAAACTTTGCTAGCAGAAACAAATTCCTCTAGCTTCTTTTTGGAATGTTGGGATGGAACTTAAGGAGTTTTTTACACTTACCATGATAAGATTTTATCATTTGTAATGATCTCGTAGTTGAAACAACCGGTAGTGATGCCTGTTTCCAAACAAATTCGATTTTTTCACACACTATATCACTTATTTCATTGAACGTTGGTTCCTTTTTATTAATTTTCAAATTGTACCTGTTCCATTCATAACATTTCATTACCTCTTCGTAAGTGGGCAGTAAATTATTCTTAAAATCACAAGTCTCGCTTAATAGGTATAGGACATTTGAAAGCCTTTCTAGTACGTTCCATTACGACAGATTTAATTCAAATTCAAAAAAATTTGAATAAAGTTCAAATAACGAAATGAACCCAACAGGAAGTCAAAGCCACCTCATTTAAAAATTTAAAAAATTGAAAAATAAAAAAAAATAAAAAATCAATCATGGTAAATAAGTTGAAAACGTTAAAACTTTAAAGATAAATTGGAGGCAGATAAAGTCAACCCATTTGAAAAATATTTTGCATAATGTGCTAAGGATACCATATGGCCAATTTTTAGTGCTATTAGAACTCTCAATTCTCAAAAATAATTTTTTGACCCACCCTAGTATACACCCATTTTTTTAAAATGAGGTATGAGTTAAAATTACCACTTCTAGGAGTGGTTACCCTTGCTTCAATTTCAGAAATCTTGTGCCTAGGAACATACGACATGAAAAACTTCGGATTCGTCTCACAAACGAAGAACGATTTTAAGTTATTAAAATGTACGAGTATTATTAAAACTCGTGTTCTATTAAGAAAGTTCATCTACTGAAAAGGCTATTTGGGCTATTCTGACTAAATTTCGCTCCAAATTATATTACATAGAGTTCAAACTGAGAAAAATATCGCTGCTGTATCCGCCAGTGTTAGTGATGACCCAGAATTATGAATTCGGCACCGGCTGTGCTGTTTGCAGCAATTGTTACTCCACTAGGTGTAAAACTTCAATTAAGGGATTACGTGTGAACCCTTTAAAAATACAGCCGGTGCAAAAATTAAAGCCAAACGAACTAACACAACGCCAAACCTTTGTCTAGGTTAACCAACACGTTACTCAGAGTGACAATTTGTTGAGGATTGTGGAGTGGTGTCATTGTTGTCATTGTTGTCATTGAAATCTTGGATTTGGACGTTCTCTCTTTGCATAATAGCGCACCATGCCATACATACAGCCTATGAAACTATCAATATTCTGCTCACCAAATTCCCGAATCCTTTTTTCAATGCACCAATATTACGAAAATGTTGGTAATATTTGATTTTTAAAATATCAGGCACAATATTTTCACTGGAAATAAAGTTCCTTTTAATCTCAGCCTTCAAATTTTGCCAGAAGGCCCTGACGAAAACACCTGCGAATACAGATAGGTTTTGTATTTTACTTCACTTGAAATGAAATCGGAAAAAGGGAACAAATTTTACACGGTGAACTTGAATTATCGCCTTTTTAAGACTAATGAAATACTCCATTGGTTTGGCTTTAATGGATAGGGGAAGTTTTTGTATCAATGGAAATGAAATGAACACTTAAAAAAGAATCTACTCGTTTTTCAACATCTTTTTCTTTAGATTTCTAGAATCGAACATTCGAAAAAGCAAACATTTTTTAAAGCGAGTCTCATAATTCTTGTTTTCATGTTTAAACGGGAAATATCACTGTCACCCCTTCTACAAGTATCATCCATCAATTTATAGTTAATAAATACAAAAATAAAAACATTAAGCACCCAAGTTCAACTTTCCAAATATTTCTAGAATCGAACATTCGAAAAAGCAAACATTTTTGAAAGCGAATCCCATAATTCTTATTTTCACGTTTAAAAGGGAAATATCACTTCAACCTCTTTTGCAAGTGCCTTCCATCAATTGATAGTTGATAAATATAAAAATATAAACATTAAGGATCCAAGTTCAACTTTCCAAATATTTCAAGACCTTAAAGCAGTTCGCTTTCGCTATATAAACGCTTAAGAAAAAGACAATTACAAAATAATTCCTTTCAAATTACTTTTATTTCAATTTTTTTTCTTCAATTTTATGCCAAAAATGTTTCAAGAACAATTTTTTAAGAATTTATTATAGAATTTCCTTTTCTCTCAAGACCGTCCAAACTTCACACATCGAACGTATCTTCATGCATTCACATTCGCCCTTTCGTTTTGGCTTCGATTTTGCATGAGTACACTCTGAGAAACTTGGATACGGAGTAGAAACGTCCGGACAATTAGCTGGTTCCCGTACTAACTTACACTTGATGTCCGAACGCACGCCCCGACAGCCTGGAAGTTTTATTTTCAGGCAATTTTTGTTCTGCTTCAGATCTTTTTGCCTTGAACATGACGTAAGTTCGAGATTACTCGTGTCCATACATTTGGCAGTATCTGGTCTTGCGGTTCTTGGTCTTCGTTCAAGTGGTGGATACTT
The DNA here is from genome assembly GCA_920104205.1 of Eupeodes latifasciatus. Lineage (NCBI taxonomy): Eukaryota > Metazoa > Arthropoda > Insecta > Diptera > Syrphidae > Eupeodes > Eupeodes latifasciatus. Next base: position 40,756,416 of record OV049925.1, on the reverse strand, counting down.
ATCCTGGGGGAATTCACATGTTACCATAGGCTTTACAAGTCTTGCAGGGCACTCGACCCAAGTCTGTTGATAAACTCGCTTTGCTTTATCCGAAGGCTTATAGTACATTGCATCGAATCGGACTGCTGGACATGTAGCAGCAGAGGGTTCGCATTGTGGACTCTCCCACATGGATTTGAATTCTTCTTTCTTGATAGGTTTTCGAGGTGGCAGCTGGTGCTTGTTGTCTTCGCAAGAAGTATTAACAATTTTTCCTTTTGGACATTTAGCTTTATCTTCAAAACATCCGCTTATGCTTCGGCTATTGATGATTGCAAGATTTTTAGCCATGTTTTTGAACACGAAAAGACTATTGGAATTTTTAATAATTAAAGCCGGAAAATTCATTTTTTGAATTGATTTTTGAATTTTGTTTGCGAAAAAAAAATTTATTTTTCAACCTTTTCAGAAAGAAAATTTAAGTCTGAATGAAAATAATTCTTAATACAAAAAACGAAATTGAAGTCTACTTAGAAAATTTATTTAGATTTTGTTTTTAAATTTTTAAGTAAGGTAGAATTGAGTACAGTGAAATCGATCGATGTTTATTTCGTAGTTAAGTAAAAGGTTTGACATTATCCATAGAAAACGATATCAGGCGAATTATAACTACTCTCCATAAACATAACTCATATTTTGATAAAATGTTTCTTTCAAAACTACGGTTGTTTCGTTGCTAGTGCAGCACATAGCTCCGCCACCGCCGCGCCGTCTATTTGAATGTAATCGTCGTCCTCATCATTGTCTTCTAATCCCTGCTCGATAGCGCAATCCATTCATCGTAATAATTACACCAGCTTCAATTTCGAATAAGTAAGGTCCAAACACAACGCCAAAACAGCCAAAAAAAAACTTACCAAAAAGTGACCCGGTACGAAAATTGAAAGTCTTTTTAATAATGATTTTGGATTTTCCAAATTCCAAATGCGACAATTCTACTTATTAACCAGGACTGCGACGTGTAAACAGGGCTCAAATGGGTCATCGACGAACCTGTGGATTCTTCACATCACAAACTTGTTCCAAAAGATCAAATCTTCCTACTAGTTTCAATATTACCGCATGAGCAGAGAAGGGGATTCACGACAATTAAAAAGTGCTTTAATTTAGCAAACTCTGAATGTGACCAAATGTTCACCGTTTTTGCAATAATTTTTAAATATTTCAATGTGTTTTTGAGGAGTAAATCGATCCATTGGTTAGTTATGGCGTAGATTTGAGTTGTCAAATGTCAAAATATTTAAATATTTAAATATTTTGGCAAGTTTCCATTTTATTCTGAAATAAGGTTAGGTTAGGTTAGGTTGGAGTGGCTGTCTAGATGTCATTGACTCACTTAGACCTCAAGGGTCCATTGTGATACCACTAATAAGGTTACTCATGGGAGAGTAATGAAAATTAAACAAACCATTTTGTGCTTTTAATAAAGTTAGAGAGACACTTTGTGTCAGTCATTGCCAGTTCACTGGTATTGTCGAAGAAGGGATTACCGAGAAAGTTATTCCTTCTAGTGGAGAGTGCTGGACATGTACATAGCAGGTGTTGGACTGTTTCCTCTTCCTCCTCGTCCATGCAGCTTCTACAGAAGTCATTTGTGTAGACTCCTAGCCTCAGAGCATGTCTTCCTATGAGGCAGTGTCCTGTTATTACTCCAATTGTAGAGCTTATATTTTGTTTGCTCAAGGATATCAAGCCTTTTGACCGATTTAAGTCTATGCTTGGCCATATTTGCTTGGTTGTTAGGCAGGTGGTGCTCTGTGACCATCTAGCATTTGTTGCTTCTAGAGCATATTGTTTGAGAAGATATTTGCATGTAGCAAGTGGTGTTCCTATGTTATGTTTTTGTCTAACATTTGGCAGAAGTGTTCCGTTTTTGGCGAGCTCATCGGCTTTGCAATTTCCCGGAATGTCTCTGTGGCCCGGCACCCAAATGAGGTGAATATTAAACGGTTCTGTCATCTCATTCAGAGATGATCGACAGTCGTGGACTAATTGAGAGTTTGTAGAGACAGACGCGAGAGATTTAAGAGCGGCTTGGCTGTCCGAGAAAATTCGTATATCTTTGCAAGATATAACGTTTAATATATTATTATATTATATTCTGAAATAAACTTGCCAGGAATTTTGACTTAACAAGATTTTGGGGTTTTTAGGATTTTAGTTTTTCGGGATTTCGATTTTCGGGATTCTATCCCCAACCCCGCTGAGATATTTCAAGAAAGAGACCTATAAATTAGCAACCTCGCTGCATCTTTTTTTAAACAGAATTGCAAGAGCTACAATGTCAAAATAATCTATAGTTTTCGAGTAATTTAAAACTTCTCACATTTCACCCAAATTCAAAAAGTGATAAGGCCTTGTAAAAAGTATATATTAGATCAAGATAAAGGTAGCTAGCCATAGCTAGTATTAGTTGCCAAGGCTAGATAGTAAATTCTAGCTTAGGCTTAATATTTCTAGCTTTGGTTTGTTTATTCGCTTGTGTTAAGCTAAAATTGTCATTTTCATTATTTTAGTTGATCAAACGTTTTTACTTACTGCTTATAGTATTTATTGCTTTTATGTAAAAAGAACAAGTCGAATTTTTAATCTAGCTTAACCAATGATTGATGGATAAGTCCAAGTAAGTTCTTGTTATACCGCCCTTCAACTCTGTACATATGTCTACTGCGCATTGAGCTAAAACCTATCCGATTGTACATTAAGCTTTAAATTTGGTACGCATACAGAGTATTTTAATGGTATGACCTTGAGTTTACATTTTTGCTTTAGCTTTTCTAGAACGGGTAGCTCCAACACAACAAATTTGATAGTTTAAAATTGTCTCACTACTGGCTATAACGATATTTTTTAAACTTCTACTACTACTTCTGAGCTTCTTGTCAAAAATCTCAAAATGAAAATAGAGCTTTCATTTTTTTTAAAGAAAATTTGTATATTTATAGCTTCTCCATTTCTGTGTATTTCATTCCTGAGCTATTGCCCTCATCTAAGAAGTTTATTTCACTTTCACATACATAGTTGTTGTTGCCTGCCTTGAATTCGCTTTCTAATAATAAAGTGGTATAAAGATCTTCAGGTGATAAGTCTTTTAAATATTTTGCCAAATTGTGAAGCAGGTGTCAAATGACAGGAGTATGTATGTATGTATGTACATCTCTTTTGATATAATAACGCACTCTTGGCAGATTATTTTCTTGAATGCTTTTTTTCTGCACCTGTTTGAGGATTTCTATTAGGCGTTTGAATCCAAGGTGTAATACCGTATCCAGAATCTCCAAGAATTATATAATTTTCCAGTTCATTATTGCGTATAATGTTGATCTTTTCAAGTCTTGCGAGCCATGAACTGAGCCTGGTCAATCTGGACCCCCTACCTTATGAATTTTTCAGCTGCATTGCATGTTGCTTGTACATTAAGACTGAAGAAATGATGTATTGATCAGGAAATCTTTAAGGTTTTGAAATAGGGTACAATGGGTATAATCGATAGGTCTAAAAGATTGTCTACCAATTTTGACCTTTCTCCCTTGATTTCCCCAAGACTCGACGTAAATTTTCCGTAATTTTGTTGGCCACGTGCTTAATAGTTTTGTACACTGTAGGTCGTTTAACTCCAACATTCTGTCCTTACTTATGTACTTAAGGTGGCGCTACAGTCTCGGGTGGACCAGGCCTCAACCAACATGCGTGTCTAGCCAGCTCGGTCCCTAGCTAGCTGTCTCCAGTTTTGAGGTTCTCTCCCACCTGCGTGCGCCACCTGACCCAGCCATCTAAGTCGCTGGACTTTTATTCTTTTAACCAGGTCAGTTTCGCTGTACAGCCCGTACCTTCTCCTCCACTCTCCATCTATGCAAACGGGACTAAAAATCACCCGAAAAATTTTTCTCTCGAAGCATCCTAAGACGCTCTTATCTTTCTTTGACAGGGTCCAGACCTCAGCGCCATAAATGAGAACCGAGATGATTAGTGTCTTATAGATGTTGATTTTAAATGCTCGAGAGAGGACTTTAGTATTCAATTGCCTTCTAAGTTCAAAAAAGCAGCGATTTGCAAGAGTTATTCTCCGTTTGATTTCAGCGCTGGTGTCGTTGTCTGTGTTTATAGCGGTGCCTAGGTAGACAAAGTCCTTAACTACCTCGAAGTTATAGCTGTCCATGGTGACGTTTTGTCCAAGACGTCGTTGTTCAATGTCCTTTTTTGATGACAGCATCTTGCCCTCATTGACCACTAAACCCATCTTCTTCGCTTCGTCGATGCTCAAAAACGCTCCCCTGACATAACGCTTTGATCTTCCATTTATGTCAATATCATCTGCGTATCCGAGTAATTGGATGGACCTTTGGAAGATTGTGCCTCTAGTGTTGACAGTTGAGTTTTGCACAATTCTTTCCAGAACGATATTGAAGAAGTCGCATGACAGTGCATCGCCTTGTCTAAAACCTTTTTTGACATCAAATGCATCGGTGAGATATTTTCCGACCTTGATGGAGCAGCGTGCATTCTCTATCGTCATTCTGCACAAACGGATAAGTTTGACAGGGATGCCAAAACTAGACATTGCTCTGTAGAGCTCTTCTCTTTGGATGCTGTCATACAATTGATTGCAATTATATTAGACTTTATGCATTCTTTTGAAGTTTTTGCATTCTTTTAAAGCCTTTGCATTCTTTTGCATTCTTAAATTAAATTTCACTACACAAAATATTTTTAATTGGCCCATAAAAAAAAAAAAAAAAAAAAATTGGCGATTAAAATCAAAATTTGAAAAGTGTGCAGTGAAAATTCACTTATGAATGCAAAGACTTCAAGAAAATGCAATCAATTGATTGCAGTCAAATAATAAGAGAACAAATGAATGCAGTCTTTTTAATATCAAATGATTGGTGATTACAAAATATGAAGTGAAAATTTTTAGGTGCATTCAATGAATGCAATCTTTATACTGAATTCGTAAAAGATTGCATTCCCAAATTCATATTTTACGTTCGTACGCCTGTTTTTTGAGAAAACCTTTGGTTGTAGGCAAAATCTCAAAAACCTATCAACTTTGTAGAGAAATAACATCAAAACGTGCCAAAAAGACTCTTAAACGAATTGTAAAACGTGAAAATATTAAAAATTTCTCGAAAAATATTCCTCTTCACTCTAACTAAACTTTAATCTCCAATTAAATGAGTTATAAACAATAAATTGCATCGTTCGACTATCTCGTTGTGTTTTTGTATAGTTTAGTTATGATGACTTATCATCTTCCCTTACGAAATTATTGCAAGGAGCCCGATTTGTCGAAATGAAACTTTAAACATTTCTCGACGTTTCAAGGTCTCAAGAACCTAAATCAAAAGGTTTTTAGATATTTTTGCGTGTGCACGTGTACATACGTCCGTGAGAAATATTGACTTCAAATCACTTTTGTTTACAAATAGTAATATGAAAAGATGCAGAAAAGACTTGCAAAAATTAAAAAAATTGTTTTTTAACATTTGGTAACATTTTTAGAAAAATTAAATCGACAGTTTTTAATGGAAAATAAAATACTGTATTGAATATAACGTAATTTTATAAGAAAGAAGGACTTTCAAACAACTCCTACTAAATTATTTCAAGAGCCAGAAAACATACGAAGAACAACTTAAACCTGATAAAAATTTGTTTACAAATCATGCAACTTGAGAAAAAAATAAATTTATTGTTTTTAAAACGGTGTTATTAATAGATTGTAAAATTTTTAGCAATATCGATAAACGAACACGAATGGGAAGTTATCAGTGTGGGTGGCATTCCAGCCTCGTTTGTTATTTATTAATCATCTTACTCTTTTTTGTCATACGTTATTTATAAGGACCTTAAAAGATCAGTTCAAAATTCGAGAAAAATTAAATGACCGATATTTTATCTCAAGCTACAACACCATGATAAATGGTTATCACGTGTTTTTCGGTGAATTCTGATTTCACATCAGCTGAAAAAAAAGAAGAATGTAGGCTTTCATCTAATGCTATTCTGATTCTCATTTTGACAAATGACTTTAATCTACAAGGATATGCGTTTCCCCCATATCCAAATCCATATATGTAATAATGAGGTAATAAAATACTTTTGAAATAAAAACAATTTCAAAATAATTTTATTTGAATGATATTTCTTTTCAGCATCAATAAACACACTTTTTTCATTTTATATTGTACACAAGCTCGACTACATTCAATTTCAAAAATGCCAAAAAGAGTTCCTATAGTCATTAATAAAACCTTGTTCCCTATATTTTCCAATTTTTGTTTCGCCATCATTTAATCCACAATACTCAATCAAAGTTAATCGGATATTTCAATCACTCTCGAGGCTTCGCTGTGTTCATATTCTGATGGTAACAATGTGCGGAACGAATTGAACGAACAACAGAAAATAAACCTAAAATACAAAATACATACAAAAATAGAAAGCTTAGAGATCCTAGAAAACAAGTCTCAAGATATTTTAGTCCCAAATAGACAATGGTAAACGTCCTTATATATAACAAGGATCATAATTCAATCATTATTCCTCGGTTCCTTTCAACCCCTCGAGAGAGACACCTGTTTCTAGATAAAAGGTTTAGTTTCTGCAAACTGAAAAAGTATACAGAAATCCTTTTACCCCAAGGGTGCACAGTTGGTGTAGAAGCAAAGTTTGACAAGGACGAAAAAAAAAATATATAAAATAAAATATATTGCAAAAACATTTTATGTGATTGTTGAAGTTTGCTGACTATAAATATATATATAGAGCCTTCTGTGATGTTAACCCGGCCCGTCCCCCACTACACATGAATTTAAGTCTTTCGTGAAAAGCTTCGGCTATTGGTCATGAGACCCGGTATACACGAACGTTTAATTTATAACTCAGCAAAAGGATATTAACCGTTTTTGAAATATGATCATCAAAAGTTTTCATGTCAGAAGTCAGGGATTTAGAAATATATCACCTCTGCGTTATATCCCTTCTTTAAAAAAAGAAAAGAAGGCTAAGACACTTTGGTCTCAATCATTCCCTTCTCTTCATTTCTATAAATCGATGCAGAATGAAGAGATATTTGCTTTCAAGAGAATCTTAGTCTTATTTTATTTCAGCATGCTCGTGTGACAAAATCTATTTCTTTTGATTTTTCAACTCACGAACAAAGAAGTTGGTAGTCGTAGTATATGTCCTGCTTTTATAACCGTGAAGAAATGGTACACAAGAACTCTTAAGAAAGGTAGTGGAAAGCATCTTATTTCTTGACGTTTGTCTTTTCTGACAAATTCTTCTTTGAGCAAAAAATTATAAGCTCTCAGATGTCCAGAAAAGTATTTATCTGCAAGGATTTAATCAGGACATTTTTTTCGGGCAGAAAATATACTCTCGAACTTTCGTATTTTGACGACGACGACTATGAAGAAGAAATCCTTTTTCATTCATAAAATAGATTGTCGTCGTTCACCATGTCACAAGGTGTCCCAAGGCCGCACATCGAGGATACAAGGACATAAAAAAAAGAGCCCTACCTTCTTATCAAAAATATTTTCACTCAACTCGCCTTACAGCCAAAGCAGTAAGACCAAGTCATATAGAATTTCCCAAAACAACTTAAGCTTAAGAACCACACAACCAAGAAATATATAAAAGGACTTCGTCTCAAATGTACATAATGTACACATTGAAGAGGGTTTATAAGTGCTTATAATGTGAAACTTCTCGCTATATACGAGTATGAGAGTGAATTTCTTGGTTGAATCCTTTTTGCGAAAAGAGGATATAATTTGCATTGATTTATGCCCCGACACTATTGGTATGTTCTAGGAAATGTTGAACTTATACGCTTGGATATAAATCAAAATGGTTGGGACATAGAGAAATAGTAGAGCGGATGGCCTGAGGCCGTGTTGGCATCGCGCAGGGGACAAGAGTCTAATTACCAGGGTATATGAATTATGTTAGTGGTATATGTTTATATGGTAGACTCATGGTCAAAATGAAGCTTTGTAGGGGTGGTTTTCTGGGATCTAAAATATAGGTATAGATATAAACTCTAAGTGTGGTGTAGATTTATATGCTTGTATGTAGATATGAATTTGTGTGCGGTAAATTTAGGAAGCTCGGTTTAATTGGGTGCTCGTTGCGGTTGTTGATTTTTGACTGATTAATGGACTTTGATTATAATCAACTTGCAGATAAGTTTTCTTTGTATAGAATAAAAGGAAATGGTATAGGTTTTTACTAAAAAGGTGTTTTGGAGAATTTGTTTCTTATTTTGTTTCTATTTTATAAATTAAGCATTTACTTTTTCGCTTATTAGGTATACTTATACGTGTTCTTAACATTTTGGGCAAACCCATAAGTATAGTTATTTGTTGCTTTTTTATCCTCATCGGTGAGTAAAGGTGTCTTATTATATTTTTGTCCCTTAACAGCGAAAAAAAAAAGGATTTTATTCTTAGACTTTGTTAATTTTGGAATAGTATATCCAGACAGGGCATTATTTATGGCTTTTTTGTTGATTTATTTAGACTTTTAATATTATACTCGTATCTACTGTATATACTACAAATATCAGAGATGAAAATGAACGTAAGGATTGCTGTATAGTGAGTCTATATTTTCAGCTACAGGATTGATATTTGATTTTCAAACTTTGGAGATTTTGGGAAATGTCTTCAATTTTCAAGATCAAGTTGATCTCTCGCGAAAGTACCTTGCAGCTTTGTCTTTATTTGTTTGTGTTTTTAGAGATAGTCAGTGTATAAGAATGGTGCGACTTATATCAAAAGACTCCAGGGTCAAAATCTTGCGACTTCAGGGTAAAAATTCTACAAGAATTATAAGGTCAATGACCTGAAAAAAAAACTATAGCGCTGCAGTTGGTGGGGGAATGTCAATATCAACAATACCACAGAAATATTTAAAGTTTCTTGCTTAACTTTAGTACGAAATATGAAACCTGTTGGACACCCAAAAGTTTAAATTAATTTAGAGGAGCAATTGATTTCAGTTTTAGCGAATTGGGGATTCGTAGAGTCAATGTCTCCAGGGCAAGATTTCACCAATTTGTTTATCGGTAGAAACAATCGGTAGATTAGAATTTTCAAACATTATTTTGAAATAACGATGCATTTCTTGATCTTTGTGCTGCACTTAAGCAACTTGACGATCCGACATGCCATATGAGTAAGTTTCCTACAAAAGATATTTCGGGTGAAGAAGCCGCAATAAAGGGCTGTTTGAACATCTTCCTTTTTAAATCTCTACTTCGTATTACATATTTTCCACTATGTGCAAAATTTTGGGGTAAGAAGTTAGGTGAATGGAAGTCGAACAACCTACCAAAAGCAAAATTTTTGGTGAATGGGCTTTGTATCGAAAAATTTTGTTCAGCAATGGTTGAATGGGCCCGTGGATAAGCAAAACTACCTTATTTGGAGTGAAGGTTAGCCAGAAGCATTGCCAGAACTACCCATGTATACAGAAAAAGTCACTGTTTGGTGCGGATTATGGGCAGGCGGAGTCATTAGATCGTATTTCTCAAAAAATGAGACCTTTTTGGACAAAATGGAAGAGCTTGGCTTGTATTTGAACAATTCGGTGCTACTCGTACACGCCACACAGTATGAGTAAGAATGTACCAACTAAGACGCGAGTTTTCGGTGAACAGTTAATTACATTTTTAGGACCGGTCATTTTGATGAACACCTCTTAAATATTATCTGTGGAATTAAGTTAAGGCTCATGTCTGACGCACTGAAAGCCAATTGAAGCATTTATTCTTGAGATATGGTCCAACATATTAGGAAGAGTATGCCAAAATAGATCTAAGCGTATGGACCATTTGGATTTATTCAAACACATATTTTTAATCTTCAAACATTAAATTATATGGACCGTATTGAATTACTCTTGGAGGATTTGTCAATTCCTCTCAAGAGGCAGTACTCGTAAAAAAACTTTAGATGGCACACGCAGCGAATGAACCCAAGACCTCTGGTATGACAGTCCAACACACTAACCATCATGCCACGGGTACTACTACTATATACTATATGGACCGTATTATCGATTCAAATATTGGTTCCGTCCTTTAATTTTCTCTAAATCAATAAAATAAAAATATTGTGTATACGCCCAGTAAGTCATTGTTAATTTGAGGTTACTAGATATTTACGTCAAATCAATTTAATCTCCTGCTAATCCCCATTTTAAGTTTAAATCTATTGTTAATATGACTCAAAATCAATGTTATGGTGCATACTTGTAGGCATTATATAATCCATCATTATTAAATACATAATGCTCACGTTTTTCTGTATAAATTTGAAAAACTCTTGTATGTTTAAAACCTTGAAGAAGTACGTTTGACGTACTGAATTTTCGTTAAGAATCCTCTGATAAACAAAAATTAATATGAAAACCTACATAAATCAAACATCTTAAACTAGGTAAGTCTTCTAAAGCTTATCAGGAATTGATTTTTGTCAACGATTTTTTCTTTAGTGTTTGTCTTTTCCCTATTATGATTGTATCTATTAAGAGAAGACATCTTTTGCAAATGGACTTATTGGCCCCTGTATGAATAAAGCTGTTATTTATACATAGGGTAAAGAAAGACATACATAAGAAAGGTGACAAATATCTCTTATCCTTAATCTCAAACTATGTACTGTACATACATACTATAAAGACGCTAAACTTTTATAGAAGTCGTGCAAAATATATTCTCGTTCGTATTGTATGTGTATTTGGGTAAGTGCGTTTATTTTTTTTTGTATACTTTTCTTCTTTTATTTTTGTCGAAAGAATACCAAATGAAATGATGACAATTCAAGAATATTACAAATAAATCCTTTTTAAATGCACGAATAAATAGAAAGGATAACATGGAAAGTCTTTTTAGCACTTTCATTTTATCTGTGTGTGGTATACTACGAGTATTAAAGTTCTTAGTATATAGAAACACTTTCTTAAGACTTATACTAATATATTTGGATGGCCAGACAACGAAAAAAAAAGGGAAATAAAACAAGATAAAAGTCAAGACCCAGATGTGATAAGTCCATATCTATGTACATAATTTTGTTTGTATATATGTACATAAGTATACTAAAGTAGATGACACAAATTATTTTATCGTTATCTCTGCATGAACAGGACATGCGAAGGCAAATGTGTTGCGAGTTTTTATGATAAGATTGTTTGCATGAAAATATAAAGATTTTTGTGAAAGATGATTTTTGGAAGTCAAAATCGACAAACACATCTATAAAACTATAAAAGTACATTATTATGTCGAATAATATAAATATTAATATAGTTTTAAGGAAACCTTGTTTTTAAATTAGTTTGAAGAATAAATAATTGCCTTAAGCTACAATGATATCTGGCAACTATCAAAACCAGATTTTTTCAATATTATAATTAAAAACTTAGTTTATTTTGGTCATCAAAATCTCATCTATAGTCAAAATTATTCATTATTCGAAATGATCTATTTAGAATATGATCCTTATGGTATCATACACTTATACATATTAGTTAGTATTTAAAACATCCTATTCACTACTAACCTACTATTCAAAAATCTCACACAACCCCACTTCTGACACTATGTAACGAGAACAAGAACAACTAAAAGTGTGCTATGTTATTTTTACCCAGGGGATGTAAAAGACTTTTTTTGAATATTCTACATAAATCACAGAAACCCTATTTGTAGGTATATACCTATAGAAGTAGATATTCATATGTGGGTTATAATTTTATATTTCCTTAAATCACTTCATCTTAAAATCTAACATACCCCTTTAACACTCTAACACAAATAACGAACCCAAGCAAATCGGTTTTTGCTTTTTATCCTTTTACCAAATTTACAACAAATGGTTTATTTTGTAATAGTATTGGAAAAAAGGATTCAAAAACAAAACGCACACACACACATAGAAAGCTATACCTACATAGACCCCACACTCGTTCAAAATCCAGTATAAACGATTTGATGTTATGGTCAAGCGGAATACACTGTATTTATCAGGAGTTATAGGCTTGAGTCCTAAGTGCGACATTCGTTTGTGTATCCGGAACAGGCAATTATCATGAGATTTGCACGCATTTTACAACAGATATTCATGCATATATATACATTTACATACGAGTATATCCTTTAAACACAAATGTGTTGTGGGTTTTTAATGCGATGGCAGTAAATTAATGTGCAGTGTGAGTGCTGTTTTGGTATTCGTTCAGGATATATGTTTTTGTATGGGAAGAGAAGTATAATTATTTAGAAATGACTATGAAACTGGAGGAGTGTGAGGACTTATACCCAAATCATTTCTATATATGTATACCTTACTGTGAACTCTCTTTTGTGTATCCTATATATCCTTTATTGATGCCAACACATTATAATGAACTGGAGTTTAAGGACGATAATAATATACATTAAGCAATGGATTTGAACAATAATAACGAAGGTAAACTTGGTGTTATTCCTAAATATTTTATAAGGACACAATAAAACAATGTGTGTAAGGACATTTTAATATATATTATAGTATTTGATACTTATAGTGCATTGATATTATTTGTTGTCATCATGTGAATTTGTAAATAGAATTGATTGCTGTAGTTTATGTGGACATAGACAGATGATTAATTTACCTAGAAAGAGAAAAAAACATTTAAAATTTAGTGATTTGCAAAATTAATTAATATTTAAATTACGATAGAAAACATAAATATATTTAAAATAAGGAAGTACACTACTCAAAGGATTTAGACGTTTAAAGATCTATCCGGTTTTCGTTTTTTTTTTTCGATTAAGAAAAGACTTTTTTCTTTTTAAAACTTCAAGTTTTGTGGAGTTTGATAAGATGAAGAACTAAAATGATAACTCAACTACTTCTTAAAAACTATTCTCAACTCAAAAAAATCAAACAAGTTTTCCACAACTGTCCTTATATTCAACTTTATAAACACTTGTCAAAACCAGGATTTTGAGTTAAGAAAAACTTTCAAGAAATCTAAATAAATGCCTCTTAAAATTTAACAAAACAAACAAACCAAAAAAAAAATATAAAATAAATCGTCAACAATCCGCCGTTTTCACTTTGATTTCGACAAAATCAAATCTTCAAACTTTTCACCAACTATCTACCATACGATCCTATATAACATCTATTATTAGATACAATCTTTGTCTTTTCCCCCCTTAACTTAAGTCCAACCTCATAGTTATAGCCTCTATCATGGTGCTTAGTTCTTTCAATGGAACTTTTAGAGTGGTGACTTTAAAGGAAAACATAAATAAATATGAAGGATGACTTTTTGAAACTCTAATATACGAGTATGTATATTGTATATGTATGTTTGTATATGAAAAATCCCCAGAAGAGTGGATTTTCTGTAAGAGAATGCATTTTATAGTTCTTCTTGTTTTCTTTTCGACTTGATATATACATTTTCACACTCTCTTTTTCCCTGAAAAACCCTATAGCTTCTCCTATTTTATCCTTTTTGTGATATAGTATATAGTATAGTGCACTTTTGTGCAAAGGAAATCGGAAATGATATTAACAGCAAGCACAAGTGCTTTGAAACATTTAAGTAAAAAAGATACAAAAATAAAATAAATAAAAGATATCTAAAGTCAAGAAAAAATATATAGAGAAGATGCCTTAAAAGAGCACAATAAATAATAAATATATAAGAACTAGAAAATAAACTGAAAAATGAACAGAAAATTGTTCTAGAAAATTGTTTAATATGATAAAGGAGAATGACGCTATTGGGACTATATTAAGAAAACTTAGGCAAAAATTAGAAAGATTATATCGTTGCTTCGTGTCATGCTCCAATGATAATTCCCTAAGACCATTTTTATCGAAACGGAGTTATACTTTTCTAAGACGATGAAACTTACTTTAATGATGCTAATTATTTCAAAGAATGAAACTGTTAAGGGGGTACAATAAGTGAAAGTCAACGTAGGTATTTGGGAATAGATTTGAAGGCTTAGTATTTGGTGAAATTGGGTAAATTAAATGAAATTAAAAAAAAAAAAAAATAGTATTAAATTTCTGTTTTCAAAAAAGATTATACCAATCAAGAGGGCAAGTTTCAGAAATCACTTTAATACTAATATAACAGTAATTTTTTAACATCTGAAAAGTTTTTACCAAAAATGGAATGATATAATCTTCATTAACGAATTTAAGTTGTTAAAATTGTAAAAATTTTACTTTCATCGTTCGCTACAAAATGTTTCACGTGAAATATTAGGTTTACGTCAATGCTCCACAATCAATTCAAAACCTTTAAGATAGAATTAGTATTGATGTCGTTTTACAATAATATGAACATCAATGCTCTCTTAAAAAATATACCCTTTTTTAAATATCGAAGTGCTACTTCTTATTGGAAAACACTGCACTTTTAGTTAAAAGTTAATTGAAGTAAACATTTATGAAATGCATATTCTTAAAAATCTTTTTGTTGTTACCATTGTCAAATAAACTAAGCACATCAATTAAAACAAGATAAGAGGAAAAAATGGGGTTAGAGATCTAGAAAATACGTTCCATTTAAGTATTTGCAGTTGTTTTTTTTTTTTTTTTTTGAAGAGTTTGATTAAGTGAAGGCGAGCGTTTTCAAGAATGACTTTATTAAGACTCTGCTTCAATATTTCTAGAAGTTTTAGTAAAACCTATTCATAACAACACAACATTTTGTGTGAGATAAAAAAAATTTGAAGTCAATATATTTCCCCCTTCTCAAGACACTTGACTCTAAAACCATTTTTTATGAGTTTTTGTTTTTTTTATGTTTTCGTATTTTGTAAAAAAAAAGTTGGGAATTGCAGTTTTCTAAAAACATTACTTAAAAGTTACTAATAATATTATTTTGTATATGATAAAATAAGTTTAATTTTCAAATTTTGAACTTGTTCCCGAAATATTGTATTCGAAAATCAATTTTAACCAATTTGAAGTAGCATTTATGGAAAATTTTTATTTCTTAAAACAAAAATTTTAAAAATTTTGAAATCAACATCGTCGCTAATTCCCGATATAATCATAATAATATAATCAGTTTCTACCAATTTTGGATTATATTTTTCGTAAATTTTGGTTTTTTTTTTTTATAAAAAAACTGTCAATTGCACATTTATAAATTACGAGATGTTAAAAACAATTTTTTCAGTAAGACCAAATTCTGAAGCCAATATTTTTAATTTTTCCCAAGATTTTGGAGTCGAAAATCAATTTTTACCAATTTTTAGTAACATTTTTTGAAGTTTTTTTTTTATTACTTATAACAAAAATGATGATTGGGTTTTTCTAAAAAAAATGACGTTATATTTACAACAATATTTTGTATAGAATAAAATAATTTTGAAATCAACACCTTCATTTACTCTAGACATAATTGAGTCAAAAATCAGTTTCTACCAGTTTTTGATAGTATTTTTAGTTTTTGTTTTATTTTATAAGAAAACCTGTCATGTGCACTTTTCTTAAAAAAATACGAGATGTTCAAAACAATGTTTTCAATGAGATCAAATTCTGAAGCCAATATCTTTAATTTTTAATCAAGATTTTGGGATCGAAAATCAATTTTTACCAACTTCTATTAGTATTTGTTTAAGTTTTTATTTGTTGTAAGAAAACTATCACCTCGATTTTTCTAAAAATCGCATTGGAATTAAAAAAAGATAATCTTGGAAGGATACAACTATTTTGGAGGTAATATTATTTTTTGAAGTCGCTAACGTTATTGGTTCAAGAAATGGCTCAAGCATTTTTTCACTTTTATTTAAAACAACTCAATTTTTTTAAATGTAATTTTTGCTTCTTTTGTGTTGTGATCAGTGTAAAAAAATTAGTTTGAAGACAATATCTCTTCTAGTTCTTGAGATATGGCCGACAATAAAGGGATGCCGAACGTACGAAGTTACGTATACAAACTCACGCAGACATCTAAATTATAAATTCAAAAAATCGGCCCGATTACAATAACTTTAAGTGGGAAAAGTTAATATGACACAGCAAAGCCAATGCTGATAAAAAGTGTTCTTCCGTTTGGCAGGTATCCTCAAAAGCAATTTGGTAGATCTGAATTTTAAGATTCATTTCTTTCATTCATTCAGCAACATTTTTCGGCTTTATATTGCAAGGCACGGGGCAATGCCTCTAAATTAGAGAATTTGAGGATTTTTTGAAAGTTTCGCAGTGAAATTACAGTCTTGATGAAAGCAAATGTAATCCATCAGTGCATGTTGCATCTCTTTCAACAGCATCTTCGTAAAACCAATGCAGATCTTGAGGCGCTTTATTGATGCCATTTTCTTCGGAAGAAATGAGAAAATCAACACTTGCCAAAAATGCTATGATTATTAGGCTAAAAATTAGAAATGTTTAACGACAAAAAGTCTAAGACTCTTTATTAAAATTAATAATGTCACAAAACGGTTTGTTCACCATAAGCTTGGTTTATGTAGTTTTTAATAAGTAATAATTGACTAACACTCACTTTATCAGTCTTTCGACAATCAGTGGAAACTTCCAATATCGATTCTTTGAATTTTGTGTGAATAAATACTGGGACATATTTTTCAGAAAACCAATAGACAAAACTAAACAATCATTTTCCAGTATTGGCCAGGTTAATGTACCAACATTTTTTATGAATACAAAAGTTAAACACCCAAAATTTTCTATTCTCATACATTATATAAAATCTATCAGTATTCAACATACTTTTCCAATTTATTTATTTTTGTTCTGCTTTTATACTCATACCCAATATAATACAATAAAGAAGTCACGTAACAGAGTGCCCTTTTAAATCCTCAATTTCAAAAAAAAAAAATAATTCAAAAGAGGTTTATCTCAAAAATCAAAAGTTGGCTAAACAAATATTCTAAAAATATATAAATACCTCTCTATAACCTTTCATTCCAATTTTCCTATATTCATCTCTTCCCAAAAAATATAATACAAAATAAATAAATTGTTCTTTTCCTGGAAAATTATCACAAAGAAAAGTTCATGTAAAGAATTCTCACCCTCATCAACATTATAATGTCTCGTTGACAATCAATTTCCATGCCAAAACAAACCTACTGGCTTCAAAAAATAAAAAAAATATAAACCTACCCATAAGGGACACACAATCCCACAAATAGGTATAAACATCACCAAACAAAATGCAAAATGACCAACCAACAAAATAAGAATACAAGAAAAAGGAAAAACTAACTTGAACTACACAGTAAAAGGAAAAACCCAGTGACAAAAGAAAAATATCCCAAGAAAATGTTTTAAAAAAGGGAAAATTTAATTTTCATTTGGAAGAAATCCAAATTCGTATGTCTCTTCTTTATTATCCCTGAGCCATTTTTGTATCTTATGTTTTCTTTTTGTTTTTCTTTTATTTTTTGAGTTTTCTTAGTCCAAGACATTCTAAGGATCTGGTAATTCTATGTTCATCCTTTTTTTCTTCTTCTTAACTTTTGGTACATTCCTCCTGGAAATTCTTACATATTTTCAAATGCATTTTGTTGTAGCAGGTGGATTTTTCTTTCTGTTTTTTAATTTTATGTCTTGAAGTGGGTGACAGTGGGCGGAAAGGGACATGAAGGGAATGAAACACAAGTCTTGAGATATTCCTTCCTTCTTCGGAGCAATTGGTTTATAAGAGAAATTTCAATTTGCAAAAGTTTTTACCCTCAAACATGATGCATTTTTGTTTCGCATGTTTCATCTAATAAGAGAACGATGTTCATGTCCTTTTCTTTTATACTTATGTGCATATACGAGTATGTATGAGTATGTAAGACGCGAGACGTTTATACGTATATGTACGAGTATGTATGAATATATAAAGGACACGGACTTGTTCTTCTTCGTCTTCGTTTAAATATTCTTTTTAACTTTCTCTTAGAGTGAATGTATATAGTCACTTTCGTGGAATATAATATATGAATGTACTATGTATGTATGTATGGCAAAAGGACTATTATAAGCAGAAGTATGTTTTTATCCTCTTTTGCTGGGAAAACTTGCTGGATATGTCTCAGATATATACGTAGATATATTTTTTCTGTCTTCAGGCAGGAAACCAGTATGATATTTAAAAGGGAAGACGAGATAATGTTATGATGGCTATAGTGGGACGTACATTGGGGGTGAGTGTATGATGGGAAAAGATTTGAGCAAGCTCATTTTGTGTTTAATACTTTTGTATATACGAGTATCATGGTTGTCGGCCGGTATGAGTTGGGTAGGATGGTAAGGCAGAGCATTCGACATGTGCTACCATCATATCATCCAGTCCTTTCTGATATGAAGAAAGTAGTGTGTATGATACAAAATTCTTATACATTTATACAAATGTGCAATCGGAAAAGCATGTTTTTATTTTGTTGTAGGTATATTTTCTTTTATTTTTATACCATATTTCCTCTATCCTATTTTGAAGGATAGAGAATTCAATTTAATAGCAAGGACTTTTTTGATGTTATGAACTTACATAATACTGTCTACCATTTTTGTTGATTTTATTTTTTAAAAATATTTTCATGTGGATCACCAAAACTTATATGAATTTTTTCCTTTCTCCCTATACTGCTACATTCCTGAAGGTAGTGAATTTGTCAAGTCTTAATTGATTTGATTCTTTTGGCATCGAAGTCAGAATTTTCCAAGAAAACTATAGTGAGAAGTTCTTTTGAAACATGCAAAACCATGTCCATGTCCACCCAAATTAATAGATGCACAAAAAAAAATAAAAAAAAAGGAAACTACGATTCCTAGATAATGTCTTTGTTATTTCAATTTCCCTTTTATTTCCTATGTTGTTTTATTCGAATTTTTTTAGCGTACAATTTTTCATAATTTTTGACATCCAATTAAAGAAGACAAATGAAATGAAAAATTTCAAACAATAATTAAAACAACGAACCACCATTATAGTCACAAATTTTTCGTTCCAAAAAAGACTTAAAAACAAAATAAAGAGAGGTTAGGTATTTGTAGGTATCGCAGTTCGCAGAGTGCCATGCTTCAAGTTGAAAAAGGGATACAAAAAAGTAAACAATATTCACACAAAAAAATTGAGAGAAAAAAAAGCTTACATAAAAATAACTAACGGATAGTTAAACAAAAAGTTCAAAAAATGGTTTGTACTTCATAAGAAACAAAAACCAAACAAAAATAAAACATCAGAAAACGCAAAAATAAGGACGAAATAATAAATTTAAACGATAGCAGTTTGCTTTTATAATTAATGATAAGTGAGTTCTGCTTTTTCTATTGTTTAAGCTATTTTTTGTTTTTACAATTTTTGCAGACGGTAGCATTTTTATAGATAGAAACAGATGTTTACTCTGTTCAGTGACTCATAGAAATTGCACTGCACAAAAACTAAAAAAAGGTAATATTAAAATTTTTATCACAGTTCAAAACGGTAATGCTCATTAACTAAAGTATCAAAATAATATAGTCATTTATTTCGAGGTTTGAAGTTACTACCACTGGTATTTGATACCTGTCAAAGTGAACTGTCATTTTTTAAGGTGTCATAAAATTATTTAAATGTTTGCTATTTACGTTTATAGATCGCTTAATAATCGAGCAAAAATTATGACAACTTACACTGCAAAGGTCGTAATGCATGATGACATGTGGGAAAATAGTTAAAACAGTCAATTAAAATATTGATTGATATCCATTTTTTTTGGGCATTGATTAAAGATCATGACTTGGACGAGAAATATGACAATATCATAACAATACTTTAACTTAAGACGCATTAAAAAACCAACAATACCCTAGTTACGATAGAGATATCTTCCGAAATATGCGAAAAGGTGGTCACGCTGCAAATCTTTCCAATACCATTTTAATGATATTGTTTTCCACACTTAATGGCAAATTTAAAACTTAATAATGAAATGTGTTTGTTTTATTTAATTTAACTATCAAAACTGAAAAATAAATAACCCTCGATTAAAGAAAAGACTTGTGTGGATTGGTGTAGGTAAATGCTCAAGACATTAAATGGCCATTATCATACATCAATAACTGTGTACCATATCGACACAGAGTTTGAATGCGCCCAAAACTAAATAGCAGTCTTATTTATGAGTTTTTCAAAATGATCGACATCATAAAAAAAGTAGTTCGAGGTCGTATCACTTTAAAGCCGATTGCCACTTTTTTCTTTGCCATGTGATAATATTGCTATAATTCAATTATGTAAGGAACAAAACATCGGCCAAATATCATCTTTTAAATCTTAAATTCTTGCTGGCATATCGACGACACTTTTTAACTTCCCATAGGAAGTTATTGTAATGGGTCCGATTTGTCAAATTGAAAATTTTGACATTTCTCGACGTTTCAAGGTCCCTAGAGTCGAAATAAAAGATTTTTAGAAAGATGTCTGTGCGTGCGTGTGTACGTACGTCCGTACGTCCGTACGTCCGTACGTTCGCGACGTTTTTTTCGTCGTCCATAGCTCAAGAACCAGAAGAGATATCGACTTCAAATAAATTTTGTTATACAGATAATAAGGCAGAAAGATGCAGAAAGGGCTCTCAAGAAAATTGCGTGGGTGGTTTTTTTACCATAGCAGTTTAAAAAAAGGTGAAAATTTTGGTTAACCCTAAATATCTCATGAACCAATGACGCTAGAGACTTGAATTAAATTTTATGTTATATATTGTAACGTGATACAAAACAATTATATTTTTGTAAAAAAAATCAATTAATGTTTTTTTTTTTATAAATTAAAAAAACTGAAAAAAAAATGTGTCACTTCGAAAATTTTACGACTAAAATATGATTTCATCTCCAAAACAATTTTGTGCAACGAAGAATAATGTTTTTGACATGTGATAAAATTTTGAGAAAAATTGAATTGACAGTTTTTTTTACAAAAAATAATAACCTAAAAAAAATGAAAAAAAAGTTGGTAAAAATTGAGTTTTGACTCAAATATCTTTTCAAGACTTTGAGATGTTGGCTTTAAACTACTTTTATCTTTCAAAAAATATTGTTGTCAACATTCAGTAAAATTTTGAAAAAAATAGAATTGACAGTTTTTTCACAAAAAATTAAAAACCGAAAAAAAAATTGAACAAAAGTTGGTAAAAATTGATTTTCGACTTAAATATCTTTTCAAAAATTTGAAATTATGGCTTCTAACTAATTTTAACTTATAAGAAATATTGTTTTCAACGTTAGGAAAAATTTTGAGAAAAATCGAATTGACAGTTTTTTTTACAAAAAATAAAAACCTAAACAAAAAAATTAATAAAAGTTGGTAAAAATTGATTTTCGGCTCAAATAGCTTTTAAAAAATTAAAAATATTGGCTTCAAACTTATTTTATTTCACAGAAAATATTGTTTTTTAAATTCAGTAATTTTTTATAAAAATCCAACAGTCCGTTTTTTCATAAAAAAAAATAAAATCTACAAAAAATAGAACGCAAATTTGGTAAGAATTGATACATAATTGGTTTGGTTGCTGAGCGGCGCCGCTTAGCCGCTCAGAATTTTGTTTCGCCGCTCCTCGGGTGCATTGGTTTTTCGACAATCACTCTTGGATTATCATTTGTCTAAATGCAGCTATTCTTCTTCTTGACGAATCCACTGAGGTGAAAATATGCCTCATCACTGAAGATGATTTTTTTCCAAAATTGATCATTCACTGTTGCCATTTCTTGCCACCATTCTGACAATTGACGACGCGACGTTTGAAAGTCAAGAGGTTCTTGAGTCAATTGCACCTTGTAAGTGTGTAAATGCATGTCCTTACCCATAATGTTCTTCAGTCACACTGTCGCAAAAGACAGAAATATTTTCTGCAGTACGACCTGTACGAGCACGCGCACTTGTGTTTTCGTTATTGATCATACAAACGTAAGCTAGTTGAAACTCCATTTTTCATTATTCTTTCAACAAATTCCTACTTAAATCATGTTTTGGAAGTCTCTCACACGGAGAGGATACAAATTTTTCCAAAATATGAAGAAAAACCGTTAAGAATTTTGATTCTATATATTTTCAGCAAGCAAAGGACAATATGGTATTTTGTTTAAGGTTTAAAAAGTTTAATTGTAATAAAATTACCATAAGTTTATGTAAAATTCATAACGTATCATCAGGTATCAGGTAATTCTAAAGTTTGGATTTTTGGTCGAGATACATATATAGAAAAATACAATTTTGGGGTCTATCAGATTTGTAAATTTAAAACTTCATAGTTTAGAAACAAACAAAAAAACACTTACACTGATAACTTTCCGGCGATGTTTTTGGCAGATCCTCGGTTTCGTTGACGTAGGGGTGTTGGCAGATTGTTCACTTAGTTGGTGGACTCGAATTTGGCCAACAAACATGGACTTGAAAATACAACCATGTACCCCTTTAAAAGGGATATCCGTTTAAAGTAAAATAAAGTTTTATCTTTTGCACGTGTTGCTTGAAGTTGTAACTTGCTTTAGTCACTGATTAAAAGAAGATATTTTAATACCTATATAGTAAAAGAAAGAATAAAGCTGCCAAGAGCTGTCAAAACATTTTAATTAAAGTCGCTAGCATATTGGCTCGAGAGATTTTTGGGGTTACTAGACAGATACATGTATGTATGTATATGTTTATCTACGATTTTCAATCTCAATGAATATCAATTCACAGCAAATTTAACTAAAACCATGCTTTTGAAAAATCAACAATTTTAACATGACAAGCATCAAGTGAGCCACTTATTCCCCCCATGAAACATAACACCACTCTTGAGCACCTCTAAAAGTATTGTAGATGTATGTATGTATATTCGAAGGACTTTTTGTTGTTGTTGTTGTTGTTAATGGAGAGATGCATTGCATTAGCAACAAAAATGAAAAAAATAAAAAAAAATCATGCACTTTATTTTGTAGCAGAACAGCATCTGCAGCATGCATCATCATCAGCATCAGTAGAATTGCCAAACACACTTCTCTTATATTTTGCCCTTCATCAGCAGGAGCATAGCAGAGGTATATATGTACCTTACCATGAACATTTTTGTATATATTTTGTTGTTGTTTTTGTTGTTGCACCCGAAGGCAAAGTGCCGAAGACATTTTGAGATCTTATCAGGCATCATCATCATCAGGCTCACTCTGGCACTAGAGTCCCCTTTATACTTTATACCTTATACCTTGGTTAATAGGGTGTGTGGAGGGACGGGGGGATGTAAGGGTATTGGTCGTTGGGTGTGAGGAGGTGAGGTATGAGTGTGAATAAACATCTCATGCACTTTATCGTTGCAATTTTGTTTTTCATCGTCACCATCACTTTATCACCTCCTCGAAGCACTTTTCTGCTGCTTATACTTATTGAATGTTATTCTCTCATGACACTTAGAGCCCCTGTGTCATTTTATTATTATATTTTCTTCTTTTTTTTCTCCGTCCGCTGCTGACGCTGATGCTGCTGCTGCTTTTTTCAAGAGTTCATAATTGTATTTCTGATGCACTTGTCGCCATTTTGAATACAAATCCAAATATAGATGAAACATTTAAGAACAAAAATGAAAAAAATAGAAACAACAATTTTCCCACTCAATTGTGCCCGATCGTAGCGCCAGAGTGATTAATCTCTGTCACAAGGAATCCTTGACTTATACACATAACGTACCTAGAAAGCTAACCCCTTTTGGTGCTATGATGCTTTGCTCGGAGGGTGTACAGGGTATGGAATGGGAAAAGAAGTGTTGCGCCTGGATTTTCATTTTCGTAGATACCTTGTATCTTTTAAGAGCTTATGTAGGGTTTTGCTATGTAATTTTCTGTCCAATATATAACACACGAAGCGATGATGCAGGCAGCCAGAAGAGGCTCACTAATGTTTATGTATGTATAGTATATGTATATGATGGAATGACGCGAGGAAGTTATGTGACCTAAACTTCGCTGCAGCAATAAAGTTACGATTCGATCTGAATTAAGGACACATTGAATCCAGGCAGTGCACTACTGCTGGCTGTAGGTATGCTGAATGCATATAACGATGATGATGACTACGACGAACGACGACGACGCACGGCGAGGAAGACGACGAATACGACGACGACGTCACTTGGATAATCTTCATCAAAATGAATATTTCTGAATGAAGTATCCTTTTCGTATGACGTGGATATAATATATATCAGGATGTAGGTATGTCATATAGAGCAAAGGATTCGCGTGCGACACGCCTGCTGATGCTGATGATGTTTTAATAATTGAATGCATAACACAATAGCAAGACACCCAACAACGAACGACATAACTTTATTATGGAAGCTATACTATACACGTTAGCAAGAGAATAATGCAAAAGAGTCTTCGGCAAGGGGCGTCTGCTGCAAGAAGGAGCTGCTGCACATGAACAGCGAGCATTATGTGCAGCGATTTGTAAATGTCATTCATTGTTAATCGGGCGACATAAATCATGTGAAATAAGAACAATTGTTGTACTTTTGCTCATGATATAAACATTGAGACTATATAATAAAGTATATAAACATAGATATAGAGGTACAGATGGTGTACTGATGCTGATGTGCCCATTATCATCATCCTCTTTTATTCACCTTCATCCTCGTCCTTTTGCAATTTTCGAAGGATCGAGGGTAACGCTCGGTGGTGGGTAGCTGTATAGTGGATGTGACGGTAGCGGTCGTTGCAGAAACCAGAGGTAGCGGTGGCGGCGATTTGCGTGCGAGGCAGTAGCAAGTTAATTTGAAGTGATTACGCGAACATGTTCATTTTGTTGCAAGAATTTTAGGCTAAGTATCTTATGTACATACCATACATAATATGTAATACTGTACAATATACAAAATAATATAATGTACCTACTAGTTGAGCTTGATTAATTGGTTTTGGCTTGGATTGGTTTGACGTATGGCTGATGTGGAAGTGGATTGTGCTTCAGTGTATAGTTGAATGGAGTTGAAAATTAACACAAACTATTAAGTATATTTAAGCTTAAAAATAAAATAAAATTTGTTTGACATGAAAATTTAAGGAGTATGTAGATTGTACAATGTACATATGTATGTATGTCTTTAAGTGACAAGCTTGATCGCTAAAATAATAAAGGATACTGATATTTTTAAGTGTATATGTATACATATTTAAAAGATTTTAATATATTTTTTGAAAAAATTGACTTAAAAATCCTCAGAAATTAATGATAATTTAGTGTCCTTCAAAACTTGGCATATAATGGGTTTTCCCAATATAGACTTACAACTTAATCGGGTACCAATGTTCCATCGGCTTCAATTCTTGAGTCAATTCGATCTTACGAACCTTACGCAAAATACGCCATTATGTGGTCTAAGCGATGTATTTTTGAGAACCCTGTGGAATCTACTAATTTGGACCGTTTGCTGAACAGCAGATATCAAGATCACACAACAAATATTTGGACTAAAATTTTTGCACTAAACTTGTTATTCGGCAAGAATTTCGAGCGAAAATTGGAGTTACCGCTTTTTAAGTTGCGGTCACCGACTTCGAATTACGGTACAAAATTTGTATAATATGTATGCTGGCAGACGTTGCTTGTTCGTGTATCAAAATGTTGAATTTACTGAATAAATTGACAATGACAGTTCGATGATTAGTTAAAGGTAGCGTTCATAAATTAAATTCTAAGTTATCAAGTCGTAGAAAGTAGAAAACCTTTAGCAACAAATATAAAACGTAATTTTCGTTTTGGCCATGTTGCGCTCTGTTCTCGAGGTTCTATTGAATAGTCATATGCATCGAAATTCTTTTCACGAGATGTGAAAACTTATATCGATTTAAGTGTTTGAAGATAACCCCATAATCAACAGTTTGATGTGCCCGAAAAAGAACTCTTCACCGCATATGTGTATGTACATAGAATCATCTGTACTTGAGCTTTATAACTTAACTTAATTTCCCGAGCGCAGCTAATCTCAGTGACCTGCTAATCGAGTTTTCCCGTCCATCATGGCATTAAAGACAACACAAACAAAATAGAAAAGAAAACAGAGAAAAAGACTCAATCCCGAGACACTTCCTGATACGACAACGACAACTACAACGACGATGCTTATGATCACAAACTTTATTCCAACAACCTCAGGAAAAAAGCAACAAATCAAAAAGCACACACAAACCAACAACAACAACACAAAAATGAAAGAAAGTGTAAAACACACGCACGCATGCAATACTAGAAAAACTGTGTCGCAAAAACAGAAAACCATTCGTAGTGACAACATTTGCCCATCATCATGTACTCGTATATATGTGTGAATATGTGCAGTCCTGTGTTTGCCGGTTCTTTGCATTCGCAATGACGACGACCGACGACGTTACGAACGACTATGGTGAAGCCCTCAAAGTGTACGACGAAGTCTCTGCTCGGATGTTTGGATCTCTTGTTCCAGTCTGAATGATGACACATCTGAGCTGAGCAGTGTCTATACAAATATACCATGTCATCGAGAAGATGGGGATGGGAATGTCGACCGACCCACAGAGACTGTTATATATGCATCAAAAGCAACACCACCAATCCTCCTTATACAAACTGTGCTGATGTGCACCGTAGACCGTACCGCTTTCATCACACACAGAGAGATTTGCAAAAACCCTGGCAGCACCAGAAATGAACCGACACAACATGTCGCCTCTACTGTATGCTCGTATAGAGATCAAAAAAGAAAATAGACGAGATAAAAAAAAAGGCGGGAAAACTAAAAAGAAAGTAGGAAGAATTGCTTGTGTGAGTATAGTCGTCTAAAAAGACCACACTACGACAACAACATGACAGTTTGGAACGGTGTAATATTACAGTGACAACAACAAAAACGTAAATTAAGAAGCATGGCGCCCAACGTGAGACCTACACACTACGACTACAACCAGAACTACGATGGATACTCTGATTCGATGGCTGTTGTGTTGTGATTACAGTGCAAATCAAAGCAAAGAGTGGAGCACAAGATATAGGAGATTGGTCATCCGATCAAATGTTTGTATGAGCGTGAAAGTAATCTAGAGTGTGCCGCCGCCGTATAATCGGCTTATGAGCATTTGTTTTGTTAGATGCCACACTACTGTAAGCATGCACATACATATATGTATGTATAGATACCATACATGCAACACATAACATTCGAGGTGGTATAGAAGGGTGGTGTAGGTATTGTTTGTGGTAGAGTCAGTGAAGTCAAAGCAAAAGGATAAAAAGGAAGAACAACGAAAAAAAAATTGGCATGAACTTGTTACAATGCAAGTTGATCTTTGGCAATGGTCTTTCGATGGTGTATAGATGAAGAGTTTCATAGAAATGATGGTAATGTTGCTTCTTCTATAGAAATTTGCTTAGGTACTCTTTTTCCAGTCAACTTCGACAGCAATTTTAACATGTCTGACAATGATGATGATTTGATTTTAGAAGTTAAGTTAAATTTCTGTTTTAACATTTTTGTCTGTTGGTTTATTTTGTCACTTTGTATCGACACTTGTCTTGTCAAAGGACTTTTCCTATCAAGGGTTATATGACTTTTTCTATTTAATACACAATTCTTTAGTTGAAAATGATTTTTTCTGGGTTGTTCAGATGTCTTAAGACTTGAAGTTTGGAACAATAAGACGAACTAAAATTTAAAAGGGACTTTATAAGGTAAAAATCATGATTTTAATAAGAGGTTCGTCTAAATCAGCTTTAATGTTTAAATTTAACTTTTTCAATTTATAATTTTAGTATGTGTTAAGTTCCGATCGAATAGAAGAAGTTTGTACTTCGATAAAAACTCGATAAGGGTTGTTTAAGATATTTGTAAAAACGGTGGACTTTATAATATGAAAATCTTGATTTTAATTAGAGGATCGTCAATAGCAGCTTAAATATTTACATTTAACTTTTTTAATTCTGATCGAGTAGAAGATGTGAGTACTTCGATAAACACTCGATAAGGCTTGTTTAAAATATTTTTAAGAACTGTGTGTATTTTGAGTCGGAAAAGATCTCACCGATGCATTTGAAGTCAAAAAAGGTTTTAAACAAGGCGATGCACTGTCATACGACTTCTTCAACATCGTTCTGGAACGAATTATACGAGTACAAAACACTTGGGGCACAATCTTCCAAAGATCCATCCAATTACTCGGATACGCAGATGATATTGACATAATTGGAAGATCAAAGCGTGATGTCAGTGGAGCGGAGAAGATGGGAGAAGTCTTAGACAAAACGTCACCATGGACCATGGTCAAGCTATAACTAGGCACCGCCATAAACTCAACCAACGACACAAGCGCTGAAATCAAAAGAAGAATAACTCTTGCAAATCGCTGCTTCTTTGGACATCTAATATCACCATCTATAAGACACTCATCATCCCGGTTCTCATTTATGGCGCTGAGGCCTGGAACCTTTCAAAGAAAGATGAGAGCGTCTTAGGATGCTTGGAGAGAAAAATTCTTCGGGTGATTTTTGGTGCCGTCTGCATAGATGGAGAATGGAGGAGAAAATACAACGACGAACTGTACGGGCAACTGTACATCAACACTGACCTAGTTAACATAATTAAAGTCCAACGACTTAGATGGCTGGGTCATGTAGAGCGAATGTACATCAACGCTCCAGTCCGGAAGGTCTTCGAATCTAATCCCGAGGGACGGACTGCGCGGCGGTGCAGTAGAGAAAGACCGCGACTAAGGTGGCGCACGCAGGTGGGTGAAGACCTAAACCAACTTGCCGTGCGAAACTAGAGACAGCTAGCTAGGGAACGAGCGGGCTGTAGCGCCACCTTATTTTGAGTAAATATTCACTCAAAAAATTCAAAATATAATCAATCAAAAGATTCAAAAACCTTATTAAAATAGTTGGAAAAAAGTAGTTAATATTGACGCTTCTTTTTAAAAAGTTTTTGTCAGTTTCAGAATTCTTGTAACTTTTTTGAGAAAAAAAACTTAAGATGTACTAAGGTACTATAAAAAAGACTTTTCTAAAAAAATTGTTTAATTTTGATTAGCTCGTTACTTAGTCAACCGTCACTTTAAAAACTATTATTCTTGGACATTTGATAAGTAAAAACTACGATATTACCAAAAATTGCCTCATAAACGCTTTCTATAAGGAATGAAAATTGTTAAAATTCACAACAAAAATTTCGCAATTTTGCAAGACAAGTTTTCTGACCGTGTTATTTTTTAAAAAGTACTGAAATCTTATTATTTAACACCTATAGTTTGGAGCCACGTATAATAAGGTCATTATCGATTAAAGACCTCAGAGATGGAATTCGTCACGTTACCGAGGATATACAACCGCAAATTGGTCACGGAAAATTGCATAAAAAGGATATGGTGCTGCAAGTTTTATTGGCATACTTTAATCTTCACAATGCAAAGAAACATTTATTAGTTTCTCTATAGAAATACAGTTTTTCTTCAATATCAAAATAGAACCACTTATTGGAAAACATTGTATTATGAAGAAGTTGTTATTACTTCAGAAAATATATGTGAATACTCTACGAAATCAAAATAAAAGAGGTAAAAGCTTAGATAAAGCTTTGTTAGAGTTTACTTTTTCTCATATGGTATCAAAAGATACCTTGGAAATTTTAAAAGTTTAATATCAACTCCTTAAATGGCGCCCGGTATATGTACCATAAAACCCTTATAGACAAATTAATGGAAGTTATGGTTTTCTAAGCCAGTTTTTATGTACCATAAAACCCTTATAAACAAATTAATGAAAGTTGTGGTTTTCAAAGCCAGTGACATACATTTCGTCTTATTTAAGCAGAAAGACCTGTCAAAAATCT
Source organism: Eupeodes latifasciatus (assembly GCA_920104205.1). Taxonomy (NCBI): domain Eukaryota; kingdom Metazoa; phylum Arthropoda; class Insecta; order Diptera; family Syrphidae; genus Eupeodes; species Eupeodes latifasciatus. Next base: position 40,726,508 of record OV049925.1, on the reverse strand, counting down.
CATTACTTATTTACCTTCACCCACTTTCGTTTACTTTGTAAAAGCCTTTCATGCAAAACAAACGTCAAATTTAAACAAGGTCTATATGCTTTTAACAACTTCTCCTAGAATTACGGCACTAAATATTAGTTAAGTTTCTGTCACGTTAACACAACAATTATTATTAGTTCTTATAGCTTGCATGTTTCTGTTGCAACTACTGTTGCGTTGCAACAGAAACAGAGTGTCATCAATAAGCCCTGTCATTGTTGTAACTCCTTGTGGCGAGCGGTTAGAATGTATGTATATGAAGATAAGCTTAATTTTTGCCCCATGCAATTAAGGTCAAACCTCTTTCGTGTTAAGCATCACTTAATACTTTATATAAGGTACATTAATTCAAACATCTTATTTGAAGGAGCTTATTTAGAATTGGTGATATTATTTGCTGATAGCTGACAAAAACCATAAAAATGTCATAATATTTCTATGCTAAATTTAATCAACTTAATTGTTTTTTTTTGCGAAACAATGACTCAATTAGCAGCAAAACTATAGATAAATGCAAATATACAATCTCTGTATATTATACGAGTAAACAGTTCCCAAAACTCAAGGAATGTCACATGCGATCACACGTATTCTCGCTAATAATATAAGCGTTTAAATTGCACACAAGCTGAACGAACAATCATTTGCCATTTTATAATTACTAATATGGTTGCTGAAGGTGGAGAAGATGGCGGCGGCGGTGATGGTGGCGTCGTCGTCGCATCGGTCTCGTCGTCATCATCATCACCATCACCAACACCAACGCCGTCGTTGTCGTAGTCGTCGACAAAAATTAAACGGTATATATGGAATATTGGCGTTGTTTAAGGTTTTATTTTATGACTCACCGGATGGCAGTTAATTAGTCAGTTGGTTTATACCTGCTAGCAATGATGGTTGCGGTTGCAGCCAGCAGCGTGTGTTCCTTCAAATGATTCGTGACATGACCTAGGAATGTGTTTTACTGCTGCCACACTCTTGCATATATTCAATGGAACTTCAGCGTCGTCGTCACCGGGCGTCGATGAGGAACCCTCTTTACGCCACCGCACCTTTAACTCTCTCTCTCTGGCTAGAAAACTGTAAAATACCTAATAACGCGAACAATGGCAATTTTGCCATTTGGACACGTACTACAGATATGGAAATGGCTTGCAATAAAGGTGCATACAAAATAGTGTATGTACGGCAGCAGCATCGACGACTGACGGCGGCGACGGCGTTGGAGGTGGAATATTCATGCATATTGGCATTCAAATGCAATCGCTTTGCTTTAGCTAAGGTATATAATTTTTGTATACTTCTCTGCTTCGAGCAGTTGCATATAAAGTACACATAGCTAAGCCAGTCATCAGCTGCTAGTGAACCTAACTCAAGCCTTCATCAAAAAGTTATTGTATTGGTGACGGACGCGATGCAGACGACGACGTAACGCATGGTGGCTAATGCAACGTGCGGTAATGGTGTATGACGATGCAATATCGTGACACATGACACACTCAAAATGCATAGCCAATAAGTTGACCTAAATATTCTAAGTCAAGCATTTTTCAAAAACAACAAAAGAAAGTTGCATCAGGACGTGTATATTGCCACTATTTGATCGCAACAACCACAAGTTAAGTTAAAGTGATGTCATTTTGATTCTTATTTGATTTTGGCATGAAATTTAAAGTTATAAATTTATCACCTCAGATTTTCTATGGCACGTAAAATTGGACACATTTCTACTTTTTTATATGTTCGATAAGAATAAAATAGGTTAAGGATAAACAAAACATACAATTAAAAACGGACATGATTGAATAAAATCTATGAAATCAACTTTTTTAAATAAATTCAGATTTTTAATGGAAGAGTTTTGAGTTAATGATCATAGATTATAGTCTTTTTAAGTCTGCGACATAACACGTACTGCTGCCAGTTTAAAAGGATTATTTAAGTATGTATGTAAGATCAAAATCAATCATAGATATATTTTGTTGACTAAAGAATTAAATCAAATGACAAAAACATAAATAAAATTTGGTCCTTCGAGCCGGATTTCCCATGTTGGGAACAGAAAACAGACTGATGTTAGACGGCGAGTATGACCCATGTGTAGAATTCAGGTTAGGACTTGATCGATACCACCTCCACAATGACAATAAGATATAATTATTATCAATTATCAATTATTTAGTAGCTTCTTCAAAATGTTTACCCAAGTCGCTATAGACTTAAACACAAATATCTCATTGAGCTGTAGTGTACATCTATAAAAGGCTGATAAGAAATACTGTTTTGTATAGCATATTGAAAGAAGTGGAAATCTATTTAAAAACCGTAAAAGACATCACCACATCAAGATTGAGGTTATACTCGGTTTTCCAATAAGATGTTTCATTTTAAAAAGCCTGCTATTTTGACAGCTGTTGTTTTTTTGACATTTAACTATGTCAATTCTGATACAAAATGTTACATTAAACATAGATTGACCTTCAACCATAGTATTTCAAAAATATATTTTTACGCTTGAAAAAATGTTTTGGCTTAAGCTATAAATATTGAATCAAAATTTTGTGGTCTAATTATTAAAAAGTATATTTTGTATGCATCTAAAAATGTATTTACTTAGCAATTAAAAAATAAACTGTCATTCTCATTCCCTCGTGTACATATTTGAAAAAAAAAAAAACAATTTTATGAACACATTATACCGTTATTTCTTTACGATATTATAGTTTATTTTTGTCCTTAAGAGATAATTATACTAAAAATGTCCACAACTGCCATTTCGCATATACTTGTATACTTACCACAAGTCATGGCCGAATTTTAATTATAACATCAACCGCAGTTTTTCTATACATAAAATTAAGCACACCAAAAATAAAAAAAAAAATTCTTCCCAAAAGTATTAGATAGAAAACCCCTTAGAAAAAAAAAATATTTCAGAGATACTTTGCACCGTAAAGCACTTCTTTGTGACAGTGAAATAATTTAATGTCTGTGCATTGAAAGGAAAGAGGTATAGGAATAAGTATATACCTACTCTAACCGGAACCAGCGCAAACCGACGAAAATATAGGAAGTATAGTTATGTATAGAGGTAGGTTGGTTATTCACTCATACCTCATACCTCATACCTCATACCTCATCGTCCTTCTCCTCCTCCTCCTTGGCCGTCCGGTCCTCAGTCAGTGGGTTTTACACTGTTAAAATATATACCTACGTTTTAATGAGAACTTTTACAAGCCCAGACACTCAACCCCTAGGTCGTCGGTTGGTCGGATGGTCGGTAGTTCGTTGAAAAAGCGAAAAAATAAAATACGAACATAATATCAACTAACTCGATAAGGGTGCAAAAATATTTTTCACCGCTTTAGTGGGTGCTAGTTGTGTGAGATATGCGAAAGAAAACTTGCTTTGCTTTGAACTCACCACAAAAAACTGAAACTATACAGAAACTCATTATACTTCCGCAAAATTTGCACAGTTCTGCCATGACAGTGAATGGCAACATACAACAACAAAAAAAAGGACACCAACTAACAACCACCATGCCGCCTAATTATAGGTATAACGGTACGTTGTCTATACGAGTATAAACCCACCTATGTACGTAAATAAGCCTTATAGTGAAATGAAATTAACATTTTAGTTATGTTTCTTTATTTTGTGTTGTTGTTGTTGGTTTGGTTTCGTTTTGTTTTGTTTTTGGTGCTTTGGGGTTAGGTATAAGGTTTACGAGTAGGTACTTCATAGAGAACTTAACAAAGCCTTAAGTTAAAAACTTCAAAAATTAAAAAAAAAAAACACACACACAACCTTTAAGAGATATCAACAAACAAAATTTGTATAGCACAACATACACTCCGACTCTACTCCACTCACGGACTCTGACTCACTCACAACCCTATTTTTGCTAGGCTATATAAGGCTCTTGTATTATCCTTGTGCACAAAAATAAACGCACTGATTAAAAATTTAAGAATTTAAACAGAGCAGGCGGGTGAATATTTTTATTTTTATTTTTGGATAAGTATAATAGTATGCAGGTTTTTAGCGCATGGTTGTGTCTTGTGCCCTTGCTTCGTTTATTCGTATGGTTGGTCGGTTGTTTTCATATCGTCAGAGACCCTCTTATTACTTTTTATATAGAGCATAGGTTCACCTTGCTTCCTTACAGTCGACTTTCCATGAGTGGATTGGATAAGGACAGCCGGTTTTGTTTTGTCCTGACACTAAAATGCACTTAAGGAATCAAAAGTCCATCTGCTGCTTTTATACAAACACATATAGATATACCCCATCTATGTTAACTAGCATAAGCTATATCAAGGGTGTTTCCTTATTTTTTTTTGTTTGGATTTGGTGCTCTTTTGTATAGAAGCATAGCTAATGTAGGTATGTATGATGTTAGAAGTGGCATGTGAGTGTTTTTTGCATATTTGGAAAGTTGACTCCTAAATTTTTTTGTTTGTAATTTTTTTTGCTAGTGTCCTTGGACTTTACCTTTGACTTGTCTCTTTTATGCTTTTTATTTTGTTTTGCTCTTAGTTAGTTGGTATATCCTTGACTCTTTATAAAATTATAATACTAAAATACCTAACATGGCAAATACACATGGAAATGGAACTCACAAAAAGGACATTTTTTTGACACACAGATGGTGTTTTTTAGTATACTATAGTTCATCGTTTTCGTCGTCGTCATATCTAACTAGCCTTATACCAAACATAACAGCCAGTTCGTGGCGTTGTTGGTTAGTTGCATAGTTTAAAAAGGTTTTATACTAAAAAGACTCTAAAACTATATGGATACATATTATATACATATATTGAGAAGATGGGGTAACATGATACACAACCCTTACGCATATCAAAAATATTGTGAAACGCCTTCTTTTGGCTGGTACCGACCGACCGGCCAGGCCGTCGTCGTCCGCCAGTCAGTTGTGGTCGGTGTGTTGCTTTATCTGATTCAGACTGACATGTGTCACCCGAGAGGATGAGGTTGAGGTGTACTGTAAATATGTAGGTATATTCATGTTTGTTTGCATGTTTTATACTGTTTTTGTTTCCTAGAATACGACGAGTATATTTTTTAACTGACGCCACCAGTGGTCAAGATATGGTTTATGATGGAAACAAAAATATATCTCTGCACGCTATTTTTCTACAAAAATGCCAGTTGTTTGGTGGAAAAGGAAATAATATTTATCAAACTGACAAACTACTCTCTCTACATATGTACACATACATACATACATATATAAGTATAGATTGGATAGACTTTTTTTGTATAAATGGTTTTGGTATATCTTTTTAGAGTTTAAGGACATACTCGTATTTTGAAATTGATATCTTATCAACTTAAAGCTAATTTAGAAAACTCGTACAATTTGATTAAAGTTTCAAATTGGAAATACCAATTTATCATTCATAAATAATTTTGTAAGAACTACTAAGAGCCACTTTTGTATTCTTAGTTTTACAAAGAAAATCATTTGAATGTTTGAGTCTCCAAGACGAAGTGGATTTGAATCTCAATTTTTTTAACGATCCTCAATTATGATCGTCTATTCAAAAAATTAACATTCAGAATTATATATAATGAAACAACAACACAATGAAAAGTGATTAATAATGGAAATAAAAAAAAAATACGTATACGCCACAGTAAATATTTTTTAAAAAACATCAAAAGAAGCGTTAAAAATTCAATAATTTCGCAACTTTTTTTTTTGTGGAGTGGAAGCATTTCTAAGGGTTGTATAACATTACAATGCACGCTTAATCGAAAGTACTGCTTCTGCAAGTGCAAGTGCTACTGATGATCCAAATGTATCGAGTGTAATACACCTTTTTTCTAGCCAGTGAATTAAAGTCATAGCTTAGATGGTGTGTGGATTTAAGAAGTCGTGAGAAACAAGTCACATAACACTGTCAATTCTATTTTCTTTGCGTCTGGGATGTTTATTGGCCATCAAGATCATGGGATTTGGCATCGTTTGATTTTTTATTCCGTTTTTTTTGTTTTGTTTTTGAGCTATACAAAGGACCGTTCTCAAATAAATAAATATATTAGGTGGCGCAATAGCCCATAAGGAACTCAGACTAAGAAACGTACAACTTTCAACCATTTCTGTGTGCGAGTCATATCAGGGATGAAGGGGACCTACAGTTTTATACTGATTTCAAACAGCTAATTTGAAAAAGCACTTTTCATGACAAGAATTATTCTTGGAAGATTTTGGTTTACATAATCGTCCAACTACGCAAGCAATTGACAAAACTGTACCAGTGAATATATCAATGCTGTAAGTGAAAGTGTTACCCAAATGTGTCGATTCCTTGTCGTTCTCAGGAATTAGGACTGTTTTAAGGCAAATTATGGCGTATTTTGCATTTGAATCTACACATACACCTACATCCATATAAAGTCCAGCTCACACAACAACTGAGACCAGCACAATACGCCATCACAACATCGTAGATACGTCGAATGGGTGCTTGAACAACAGGGGGTGGACGGCGATTTTTCGAACAAAATTTTCTTCAGCGACGAAGCACATTTCTCACTCGATGGGAATGTTAATAAACAAAATTGACGTATTTGGGGTTCTTAAAATCCTCAAGTAATTAAAGGGAGGCCATTACATCCACCAAAAGTCACTGTTTGGTGCGCTCTTTGGTCCGGACCTTACTTCTTCGAAAACGACGATGGAACGACTCTCACCGTCAATTCGGAGCGTTATGGTCATATGATAACCGACTTTTTTGCCTGCTATTGAAGAATACTACTTGGATAATATGTGGTTTTAACAAGATGATGGTGCCACAACTCGGGCGAATATGGCTTTATTGCAAGAGACATTTCCTGGTCGCGTAATTTCTTGTCATGGCGATATCAACTGGCCACAAAGAATCTGCGATTTGATCCCGATAGACTTTTTTGTGTAAGGCTACGTGAAAGACCGTGTATATGCAGACAAACCTTTAACTTTTGAGCACTTAAAAACCAACATTCGTCAAGTTATGGGTGGGATACCGCTCAATATGTGTCAAAAAGTGGTCGAAAATTACCCCAAAAGAATCGATGCTTGCAACAATTCGCGTGGTGGTCATTGGTTTGGAGAAAGGTATTCCAAAGGGACGAGAATACAGGCGAAGGAATTTACATGCTCCTACACAAAAATCTCTCTAAAAACCTTTAAATACCAATATTTTCAGTTCTTGGATCCATTAAATACTATTACTTATAACATAGGTTTTTAATTTTTTTAATTAAAACCAAAACATATTTTTCGAAACATATATCTAATCAGGAGCAACTTACTTATTGCACAGATTTCAAGAACCTCTATTCGAAACACGCACTATACCAAACACTTTATAATTCTCTTACACTTTTTTATGCGTTTACAAAAGCACAACAACAACACAAAAAACTTCCCTTTATGCTTTTTGTTTTAAATATTGAATCAAAAGTAGAACAACACTGAACTCATAGATGCGTATATAATATATACCAACGACCTACCTACCATACCATACCATAACCAACCATAACCAACCTTTCCCCTGCTCTTAAGCTATAGCACATACAACTTTTCTATCAATTAAAAAGCAAAAAATAAAAGCAAAACAAAATATTGTAAAGGAATATGAATATACAAAGTTCAACATAAAAATAAAAATACAAAAAAGAAAAATATACATTTAAAATAAAATTATAAAACATTAAGAGACGCAGAAATATTGAAAGCAGTAGCAGTAGCAGGAAAAGCATCAGCCAGCAGCAGTATATTTGTAGGTAAGCAAAAATCACGCTACAAAAAGCCCTTTAGCAATTAAACATAACATAGAGTATTCTCGGATATTTTTTCATAAGATATATAGGTATGTATCTAGAACCAGTAACAGTAACTAAGAGTAGGTATATGTATACTGGGAATTCGCTTAGTAGTCATCGTCATCCACTTGTGCGCCCTCCTATACACAAAGAGCATTCAAAGCGTACACAAGAAGCTAAAGCTAAGCAAACAAAAGGCAACATTTTTCCTTATTTATTTAAAAATGAGAAGTGCTTTAGCTAACCCACCACCAAACCTCTCTGATGATGCCAACACCCCCCACCACCTCTTCCGTGTATTCTTACTTCGATTCAACTCTCTCTACCTTTTTGCATACCCATAAATTCCCTATAGCCTCCAACTCTTCAACATACCATTCCGAACTATATGGCATAGAATTCCTAGTGGAAACAGGCCTCAAGGGGGGAACCAAATGCTGCTTTTGCTTCATAGTCTATCTCTCTCTTTTTTTCTAGAAAATATCAACAACAACATCTATAATGACTTTTCCTTTTTTAAGGAACTTTTCAATTTTATAAACTTCTTCGACGACATAGATTAACGAAACACAACCAAAACGAACTCTCTCAAAGAGTCCCTTAAATCACTAGACCCATAAATTCGCTTCCTATTCCACTTTCTATCAAGCATCACGACGACGACGACAACGGTAGCAGTTGTTGTTGGAACTTCAGTATCAGCTTCGACTTCGTTGTGGGAGCTCCAAGCAACTCAAAACTTCTAGGACCAAGCGAACCTCGTACATCAAACCATACAACAACGGAAAAAAGGGTTCAGAATGGGCTAAGATATAGGCGAGGGACTTCAAAAATGTGCGTGCATTTGTATATGTAGAGTGGGTTTATTGCCAACGTTACTGATGGGGTACAGCAATATTTTTGTTTTGTTAGTTAAGTAGGTACAGTACAAAGGACTTACTTTCTGTTACTACACCAGAAACAGAAACTGAAACAGCGAGGAACAAAGTCGCGTGTAGGTTTTTTTATTTGCTACTTAACTTTGGAGTGCTTTATCGCACTTACTGGCGCCTGAGTCGTCATTCCGTTCAAGATGTACCTATACAATATTAAGCCAAACGACTTTTGATGGTGCGGAAGGGGATTTTGTGTTTTCCTTTTTTTTTAAATATTATACGTAGGTGTGTGGTGGAATTCATAAGAGTTACAGAGAAAAAGAGAGGTGTGTTCATGTTCATATTCACACAACTTTGTACAGTCTCAAAAGTCACAAGAAATATTATAATATGTATGTAGGTATAAAAGTCGGTACAGCTATATTTGTTTTGTTTTTGTTGTTGTTGTTTTTCTTCATGCCGTGTTATTTTTTCTTTCCACTTGAAATTATTTCAATTATTTTGAAATTTACATGTCAGGCAGGACAAAAAAAAACCATCAGAATCAAGAAACAGGAAGGCAAGTCAAAATGGTAAACCTATACCTACTTTCATGTACTTACCTATTTTTATTTTTTATCAAGAAAGAAAAATAATATTTGCATAAAATTCACATATTTTTTCCGTTTTAATGGTTTTCGGAAGTACACTAATGCTTTCATGCTGTAATCAAAATATTTATTGATAAACAATTTCAAGAAAATGTGCCAATAGCGAATAAAGGAGAAGGAGTTCAAAGAGATATGTTGGTTATTTACACCAACATCACCGTCTTTGTAAGGACCTTATCGAAAATTCGGCATTCGGAGAAATTTAAGATCGAACGGCAATTCCGTTAAGATATTTTTTGGATATTGATTTTTTTGATTAAAAAAAAATAATAAGAGGCTGGGAAGCGATCCACACTTTCCATAACTTTCCATTTGTGTCCGTAATTTTTGTTTAAGCCCAATTGAAGTCAATATCTATCTTTGTTCTAAAGATACTTGAGTCGGAAACCAGTTTTAAGAAGGTTTTCGTTTTTCGGAAAAATAAGTAGTCATTTGGATTATTCTTAAAAAATAACTGAAAGTTATCAAAAATATTACGCATATGATAAGATAAGTTTGATTTCAATAGCTGTTGTTGTTCCCAAGATATTTTAATAGTTAACCAATTTGAATCAATTTGAACTATTAATAGCATTTTTTGAAAGTTTTTATATCTTTTAAAGAAAATGCCGATTGAATTTTTCCAAGAAATGTTTCGTATGTTAAAAGCAATATTTTGTTTATCATGGAACAATTTGGAAGTTAATACCTTCAATTATCCTCGTGACATTTAAGTCAAAATCAGTTTTTACCATTTTTTGGCACTTTAATTTATTGCGCATTTCTCTAAATTCAATTTTTTAAATAAATATAAAATTTTATTGGAAAAAAAGGGGTAATAATTCTGTTAGCTACAACTTGTTTGCATGTTTTGTTAGAGCTTAAATATCGTTTACTGTAAGAGTGTTCATCTTTTGAGGATATTCCCATCTGGATCGGAACAAGTAACAATCTGAAGGCTAATGAAATTTAGAATATGGTGGGTAGGTAGGGTTTTCCATGGGGAGTGGATTTAGCAAAGCAGGTCCCAGCATGTGCGAATCGGTACAACTATGAGTGATTCGATCACTAGTGTATGTGTAGGGGTCCCGCAAGGGTCAGTGCTCGGGCCTTTACTTTTTATTGTTTATATAAATTCAATTTTTCAGTTGCCCTTGTGAGGAAATATGGTTGCTTTTGCTGATGACTTAGCCCTTTCGTATTCTGCTCCTTCTGTTTGATAGAATAAAAGTCTCAATGAATAATGATCTATCTATTTTGGCAAATTGGTTTAAGTATCATCAGATGGTGCTGAGTAGCAAATCCAAGATTATGTACTTTTCCTTGTCAAATGAGATTTCTATTGAAAATGTTGGTCTTCATGACGCAAGCTGTGATCAATCTAGTTGTACCGTTTCTTGCATGCCACTTGAATGTGTAACAGAATTTAAATACCTTGGCATAATACTAGACTCAAAACTGAACTGGAAGTCACACATTATGAGTGTTAAAAAAAATATGTATATTGTTTTGAACAGAATTTTTCTCTTGCGAAAAATAGTACCAGCAAACCTACTAACATCTATTTATTATGCATTAGCTAACTCTCGCTTAGAATATGGTATTTCCTGCTGGGGAAGTGCATTTGTCAGCAACCTACAGCCTTTAATCACAGCCCAAAAGAAGATAATTAGAGTAATGCTTCACAAACCTAGATGGGAACCATCATTTCCGTTGTTTAAATCACTCAATATATTACCACTTCGGCATCTTTATGTTTATAAGGTATTGAGACTGTTCTATCTGCGGGGTGGTCACAATACAGTAAGAAGAAATGCCATAAATCGTTCGTTGAGATCATCAGCGTCTACTGTGACTATCCAAAGAACTAGAACAGAGCATCTTAGACGCTTCTGTAGTGTCATAGCTCCATTTATATATAATAAACTTCCAGCAGATTTATGCAACAGCAATAGCCAATGCCACAGGTTCTTAAAAAATCTTAGAATTTGGCTCTTTTCTAAATCAGATGTGGAAGACTTAATGCGTGTAGTAGCTTGACCTGTTATACCACGACAACCTAAACCATAAAAAAGATAGTTTTACTTGCTTTATTTAAATTAATTGCCATGCATAATTTTAAATTCATATCTCATTATAAATTCATATTCTATCTCACATATTCCTTGCCCAATCCTAAAATCTTCATCTGATGCAAAAATAAATCTCTCTTTTTTTTGTAGTGTACTCTCTTACAGCAATAACTTCGACGCGGTTTTTCATCTAAATTAAAAGTATATCTAATGAAAACGCACTTTACACTGGTATCCGTACCACAAAGTGCATGATACCCTTTCATTTTATAATTCATGGTCAAACACTCTTTTGTCTTATATAGTTTTCATAATTTTAATTTAATGAGTAATGATTTGTATAATACATTATGTATAATTAAATACTGTTAACCTTTAAGTAACGAATTTATTTATAGTTTATGTACAAAATATAATTATATGCTTATTGTTAACTTTACGCTTTTAATCATTATAATTAAACATTATTTTGCTAAGACTATAATTGTAAACATGAAATGGAAATAAATCTTAAATCTTAAAAGTAAAGTCAATACGTTTTCCCAATCATGATTTCAATTGATTTCAATAAATATAATAAAAAACACCGAAATGGTCCAACCAAGCATATAGCAAAGCCTTTAAAGCCTAAACATTCGGTTAAATATATGACCTAGAAGCTGACAAGGTACGTTTGTTTCTTTACCTAAGTATATTGGAATTCTTGAACTAAATCAATCTTGTTTTACCCGTCAGTTGTGCTAAAGAAGAAAACCTGTCTTTTTGACATTGAAAGCAATGTTCACACGCGAAGAAATCAAGCTCAATGTCCCTTGGCTTCAACTCTTAAGGAACCAATTTTATTTGATGATATTGAATCATTTACAATGCAATTACATACTTCCAAATGGTTGCCGAATAACGTCTGACGCTTAAGAAGTCTTATCTTGCGTTTAACACGGTATTCATCTAACAAATTCAGCGTCTGCGAAATTTGTTCACTATTCTTCGCGCAGAACAGTCTTCAATAACAAAATCAATGTTTTGAAGCAACAAAATAAAGCACGGCATATATTAATTTACTTAGACACCATCTACGTGAAAACTTTTGAGCTATTGATGCACTTTAGCCACTTGTCGAATTCTTAGATTGAAAGAAGAAAATCGATAATTCTCACAAGTGACACGAAAAGTATATGACGCTAAAATAAAATCACTTATGTGTGAAACAATTTCAAACGATTTAGGTACTTCCAAACGGTACTTTCACTTTCCGCTGAACCTTTCTATTGGTAAACTTTGGGAATTAAGCTTCTCACCAAAAGTTGAAAAATCTATTTATTAGCAATCAAAAATGTCAACTTACTTTATAATTATTATCAATCAATCACAGAAAATTGGTTAACTCATTTTTAAAATATTTGGTAAAAAAAATTAACACCATTCTCAAAATGTCATTAAAATTTTGAAATTTTCGCATTTCCGTTCTTTTTCTCCGTTGTGTTAATTTTTCGAATGAAATAAAATTGAGTTAATCAAGAATCTGAATTTTCACTAATAAAGCTTTGTTAGTTATTTTCTTCTAATGTTATTTAACTTATTTATTAAAACACAACGTTTCGTTAATATATCTTTAGGGTAATTCTTAAAATGTGTATCTCTAATTTACTCTAAATTCCTTTAAATTATTTTGTTTATAGTTAAAATTTTCAGCTGTAACAATAAAGCAAGTTTATCACTCCACTTTAACTTAACACTACTATAAACAAAGGACAAAGAGAGATACGTAATTTTATGGTATATCTAAACGTAGTTACTTTTTGGCGGCAGGAAATAGTTCCTACTACATTTTGGAAATTTTATTGTTTCAGTAATAAAATTGAAGTAATTTCTAGGAAGTTAATAGTGAATAATGGACCTTATGAATAAAATCAGGAAGAAGTCCTTAAAAAAGCTTTTCAGTACATAAGGTTGCAGCAGTTGTTATGGAATACCTTGTAAGTTATTAAATTATTCATACTTAATAGAGAACTTGTTCTGAGAAACTGAGTTTGTAGCAGGTGCTTCATTACATTCATATGACAAAATTTTTTTCTTAAAGTTTCACTCAAAAAAATAATAAAAACTGAAAGGCACGCAAAATTTTCTGGATTAGAAAATTGGAGTACCTATATGTACTTCTAGAAAAATCACGACTTCATACAAATTCCGAAATTACGAACCTACTTTTCATACCATCTAAGACACATAAGCCTCTTTATTTTAAAGATTTAATTGTATATGTAGCCCAAATACATTTAAATTATGTTTGTTCATTTCCATGCCAAAAGAAAAAAGGATTCAAACAATTTTTTTTTAAACTTTAGCTTGACATTAGACAAAAGTTTCTTCTTCTTCCTTATGTTTGTCTTTTGTAAAAAGAAACTCAACTCATTCTTTAAGATTAAACCCTCAAATTCGTTTATCCTTTTTTTGTTTCGTTTTCCACTATTTTATTAATGTCTATGCAAAGGAAAAAAATATCTAATTTTAATGCTTTTTATTACAAATTAATCCAAGATCCTTGGATTACAACATTTTTAACGGATATAAAGTATACGCAAAGGAGATTAAAACAAACAAAACTCACGAACACAAAAATATAAAGTATAAAAATGCCTTTAATTGTAAACAATTACCAGTGGGATTATATAAAACACAATCAATGAGGCGAATTTATATTTATGTATTGTATATTATGTATGTATGTTCCTACTACCGCTAGCAAAACCATCACCATCACCAAAAGCGAAAAAGCTAACAGCATTATTATAAAAGAAAGGATACTCGTATATGTAAAGGACAGGAACACAACAACAACAACCAAAAAAGAAAGGATTATGACGGCGCGGCCGGCGCGGCGTGGCGGCATCATTGCTCTTCCCACTCGGTTACCAATTGAAAAGCTCAAAAGAGAACCGAAAAACTTTCGTAATCCTTAAGGATTATTAACAATATTTTCCTCTTTTTTTTTTTAATTTTTTTGATCGTCCTTTTCTTTTCACTGATTTAATTTTTTAACGTTATCCAACAGAAAAGAACAAAAATTGACTAAATGAGAAGCAAGTGATTGAGGAGAAAGGGAAACAAAGAGAAATGATCTTAAATTAAAATTTTCTTACTCTCGGAAGGAAACTACACGAATTTTAATTAATCGTTAAGTTTATTTTCGAAAGCATGGCTTTTGTAGTTGTTGTTGTTGTTATTGGTGGATTTTCAGTTTTTCCGCTTTTTGTACTTTTTTTTTGTTTATGTTGAAGATAAAGAAAATTGGAAGCATAGTCTATTTAAAGGTTCACTTGATAGTAATTGCGTTGAACTAATTATGTAAATTTTTGGAAAATGCAAATTTTCGTTCAATGGTGATGATGATGATGATGATTGTAAGGGAACTTACTTAAATTTTGTGTGGAAATAAGTCCAAGGATAAATACCCAAGTTCTGTAGTAGGTATATAAGAAAGCTTAATATATACTATATGTACATTTATTAATTTGTTTTGGCTCACTCGTAATTTTATGTAAATGGATAAAATTCTATATTATGCTCTCGTCTTACCGCACACAGAATAAAAACATCTTTAATTTACCTGAAATTGTAAGAAAAAAAGGAAGAGTTAGTGAATTTTGATTAAACTTATTTAATTGAAATTTATTTTAATATTAACAAAATGTGTATTTTCATTTTGATTGGAAACAATTAAGGGCATAATATCTTTATATAATTTAACACACACTTTTTCAATTACTTTCAAATAAGAAAGAAGAATTTTAATTACTAGTAACATGTAATTGAAAGTTTCAATTACTAATTACATGTTATTGAAAAGTGTCAATTACTAATTACGTGCAATTGAAAAGTGTCAATTACTAATAACATGTAATTGAAAAGTGTCAATTACTAATTACATGTAATTGAAAATTTTCAATTACTAATTACGTGCAATTGAAAAGTGTCAATTAATATAAACATGTAATTGAAAAGTGTCAATTAGTAATTACATGTAATTGAAAAGTGTCAATTACTAATTACATGCAATTGAAAAGTGTCAATTACTAATAACATGTAATTGAAAAGTGTCAATTACTAATTACATGTAATTGAAAAGTGTAATTACTAATAACATGTAATTGAAAAGTGTCAATTACTAATTACATGTAATATAAAAGTGTCAATTACTAATTACGTGCAATTGAAAAGTGTCAATTACTAATAACATGTAATTGAAAAGTGTCAATTACTAATTACATGTAATTGAAAATTTTCAATTACTAATTACGTGCAATTGAAAAGTGTCAATTAATAACAACATGTAATTGAAAAGTGTCAATTAGTAATTACATGTAATTGAAAAGTGTCAATTACTAATTACATGCAATTGAAAAGTGTCAATTACTCATTACATGTAATTGAAAAGTGTCAATTACTAATTACATGTAATTGAAAAGTGTCAATTACTAATTACATGTAATTGAAAAGTGTCAATTACTAATTACATGTAATTGAAAATTGTCAATTACTAATTACGTGCAATTGAAAAGTGTCAATTCCTAATTACATGTAATTGAAAAGTGTCAATAAATAATAACATGTAATTGAAAAGTGTCAATTTCTAATAACATGTAATTGAAAAGTGTCAATTACTAATTACATGTAAGTGAAAAGTGTCAATTACTAATTAAATGTAATTGAAAATCGTCAATTACTAATTACTTGTAGTTGTATTTTTAACTAAATTACATTAATCCAATTCAAAATAAAACTTATGATAAAGAGAGCTGAATGGATTGTTTTTCCAGTAATCATTACACAAAAATGTAATTAATTATTATTTTCATGAACTACGCAATATTACAAAATTATTTACTGAAATCCTGAATTATTTTGTGTGTTGGTTTGAATTAATACATAATTTAAGAAAACAATCAATTTAACTGTAGTTTTAAAGTCCTTTTACTTAACTCGAACAAAACCATTACAATTTCCAATTACATGTAATTAGTAATTCAACTTTTTCAATTATATTAACAAGTAATTGAAATGTATTTTTTTTTTCAATTACAATTAAAATACTTATTTTGTTCAATTGCAATTAAATATAATTGTAATGAAGAAAAGTTCAATTACCAATTACTTTTAATTAAAATAAAAATTCAAAGTAATTACAAAAAGTAATCATTATTTTGTTTAATCTTTTTTTTATCAAGTTTTCTAGCAAGAAGCTGTCTCTATTAAAATAAGCTATGATTTAAAAAGAAACGACAATATGGTTTCAAGACATACTTTACATCCAGATAAACATAAGGTATCAACAAAATGACAAATATATAATTATCCCGCTATAAAAAAGCCAAAAGTCAATTCTATAAAACTCACATAACTTAAATTTACAAGCTTTTCTTTTCCTAACATCAATTACTTTTATTTATGTCCTTAAAATCGTTTTATTTCTCCAAAATTAATGTCAAGAGTTCTTATTCGTATGCAGCTAAATAGTCGTTTATAGCCCCTCACCCTTCAAACAAAAAAAAAACTACATTAAGTCTTTTGAGAGGATAATATGTGTATAAGTAAATCAGAGTAAATATGTATAGAATATAGGCTTCTGTTGGTATAACTTAACCATACCATGTCTAATTTAGCTAAGCCCTAAATATCTTCGCTTCGTTGTTATAAGAGTATAATATTAAAACAGTGACAATCTTAAAAATATTTATGTCTATCCATTAACTTAGGTATTTTTTGTTTTTATTATTCCTTTAACGAACACATTGTCGATAAAAGTTTAAGCCAAAAATGAAGAAGAAGAAGAAGAAACGCATAGTTCGAATACAAATATAAGAAAAACCAAACAAGAATCATTACATGCTTTTGTAAAGTAATTCCGTATAAGCCTAGCTGTAAACGTATATTTCTTACCACGAAGAACCCTCATTTGGTCTTCAAAACAAGGTTAAGCTAGATTTTCTTGTTGTTGCTATATTGTTGTTGTTGTCAGTTCTATTTGTGTTTATTTTGGATGGACAGAAGTATAATAAAATTTCTAACCAAAACACCCCACTAAAAGTTAAACTCTATGTATGTATATCTACTCCTGATTCTAATGAATCGGATCATCGTCGTATAGTCGTGGTATAGAACAGAGGGTAGCCTTTGTCCTTACACCAATCATCGCACCCCCAAGAGATGTTGTAAAACGAATAAATTTATAGGTATGGGTATGGATAGGTATATGGCCAATGACTTGAACTCATAGCCAAGCCGCTTTGCCGCCACATAGCAACAGCGTGGTTGAACAGTTTTCAGTTTTCACTCTCATCCCCCAAAGGAAAAAAAAATGACATTTCGTATTCGAAATTGAGAAAGTTATAAGCCCCAAACACAGGAATGTAACTACTGTTCTGTTCATCCCCTCGAACTTGTATTTTTGTGTTTTTTTTTTGTTTTGTTACTACTTTGGTTGGTACCCATCAATGGAACCAAAGCAAAAGCAAAACAACAATGGCGCAATACAAAGAAAATTAAAATCTTTTTCCGGATCTGAATTTGGATCCGGGTCCGGGTCCACAGACATAGAACGTATGTACGTATCAGTGGTGGTGGTGGAGGGAAAAAACGCATATCTGCCAGAATAATAATAAGTAATGTCACTCTGGTTTGAACAACTTTTATCCTACATCCCCACTTGCTCCCCATCCCAGGAACACTTACACTTACACAAACACACACACTTAAGCTTGATGGCTGTAATAATATGCGTATGTGCGTACGAGACACAAAGTTGAAGGCAACACAAAACAAGAAAAAAAAATATAATAGAGAAGCATCGCATCAGGAGTGTATAGTAGTAGAACGAAATGTCCTTATTTCTGAAAATGTTATCCTAGTTTGTTTGAACAACTTTTATAGGTTTATGCATGTATATGTATGTTTGTGTATGTTTTTACGCATTAAAAATGGATCCGCCATCTTTTTTCTACTATACACAAGAGTTCTAGAGTTTTGTATAGTCTCCCATGTCTGTTTGGAGAAGACTATAGCTCTGGGTCGGACTGTTTCGTACACACAGTGTGTTTTATAGGCTTGTTGTTTTTTGTTGTTAGTTTTAACATTTTATCTACTATCTCTCTTTTTCTCTTTCTCTCTGTTTTTCTTTTTTTATAACAAGCATCCATACGTATGAACTTTGACTCTTTGCCTTTGCCTCTATGATGCCATCCATAGCTTCTTATCAAGCACCCCTACTCGACCTTCCCATTTGTGTTTGTATTTTATTAACAGCACTTTGTTAAAGATATATACCCCTATTTTTTCTATATTGTACAGTTCATACATATATTTATATTTATTTTTTACTATATCACTGTGGTGCTCCTCGTTATTTCATTTAAGAAACTCAGGGATTAACAATTTGTCTCTTTGACAAAAGACTTATTAAACACTCCAGGGTTGGTTACAAATGAGTTGACTTTTTAAATATTTCTTCAAACTTTTTAATGATGCTAAATGATGTATGGGATGGGAAGGATGATGTTTAAAATTTAAGTATATGTGACTGAAAAACCATATTTATTAAATAAATACTTTTCGTAATTTGATTTGATTTTTTGAGTTACATATAAATGAGTCAAGGTCATCGGTTTAAGAATGAATAATTTTCGTTTGTATCCCTAAAGATAATGGTCTCAGATTTTTGTTGTCCTGACGATTGACCTTTATGGAACGATTAGAATTAACTTAAGTTATACCAAAAGGTAAAGTTGACACAGGCTTTCATATTTCAAATTAATAAGGTTTCAAAAAATTTTAACCAGTTGCGCTCTGTGGAATGTATTGTTTATTTTAAGCCTAAAGAAATATTGTTAAGTCAAACTTTGGGTTCGGTTTTTGGTGGGATTAAAGAAAATTAATGATAAAATATTGTATACCCAAGTTTGAGGTAAATTATGTCGTATCGTGTAATAAAATAAATTGTTTGATTACAAATATATATAGATAGATTAAAGAAGATAGATAGGAAAGCCTTATATGTATATCCACAGAGAGTCTCAAATTGTGTGCAAAAAAAGAGCCAAGGAACAACGTTTTGGTCAACAATGTAGGTTGCATAGCCTGAGAAGTCATATTAGATTTAGTCGGCCTCTGGTTCATGGTTAAATTCGATCTTTAAGGTACCGAATTTCTAAATTGTGTTATCATCGGCCGCATCAGTGTTGGGGATATCAATAGTCTTGCTTATAAAGCCATAACAAATAGTTTTCTAATAAAGACTTGAAAACTTTTTTTTTATGTAAAATCGAACCAAATCGTAACCGTTTATGAACAAATATGTCCCATTAATGACCGGTGGCGTGCAATACGCATCAAAGACTTAGTTTAAGTGGATACAATATTAATTCGTACATTTTCACCCGACCAATAACGCATATTTTGCTAATTAAGGAACCTATGCGCTAAAAATGAGAATTTGTAATAAAATACTTCTTCAGAGCAATAAAGGAGAACTTGCATGGATTTATCAAAAAATTTTAACGATCCCGAGCGATGCCATGTTCTTGAGAACGCCGCGCCGTCGTAGTATTGACTGATCTGGATCGTTTGATACGGTCGCCTGAAAGGCAACTGTATTTTCAACACTTCAACTAGCCCGTTATCTCACTGATCCGGCAACATCACAAAACGAATATGGCTCGAATATATGGCTCAAATTTTTCCACTAAACTTAATATTGGGTGAGAATTTCTGTCGGAAATTCGAGTTATTACTCTTAAAGTCCCGGTCATTGACTCCGAGTTTTAACAGAATTTTTGTATAACTAAAAAAACGTTGCTCGTTCGTGTACTCTATAATGAATAAGTTGACTGAACAAATTGAAACTGACAGTTCGCTGATTAGTGAAAGGATGTGTTAACAAATTAAGTTCAATATTATCAAGTCAATATTGGAAGAATCCGATCCATTTAAAGAAACTAAATTTGTCTTTACTTTACTGCAACTGATTTCACTGTTAATAGGAGGTGAAATATAAAAACAAACTTTTTCAACTAGTTTTTAAGTTCTTTTTTAAGTTCTTCTACTTCGTACGATCATGCCCCAAAGTAAATCAAATTTCCTATTCCAAAAATTTCGATATTTGTATCGAAAAAAAAGTAAAAATACAAGAAATTTAAATAACCCGATTTAAAGCTACATTTTCAAAACTTTATTAAAATTCACTTTATTAAATATTTTTAACTTTATGTGTCAAATGTTGTTTTTCTTTGTTTCTCTTTAATTTCAATCAAAGTTGCCCTTTCTCAACCCTTCGACAACCTTTGAAAAACCAACAAAAAAACACTATTACTAGTTGTAGGTGTATATTAGGCACTTAATTTTTGCCCTTCATCTATTTATCTAATAAAAGTACCGGATTATTTCTAAACCATCTGATACACACTTCCGTCCCAACACCTCTCATTCTTCTTCGCATCAAAAGAAAATTACTTTTCTATCAGATCCTGACCCAATGACAAAATAATATCATTTATATATGTGTATAAAAAGAAAGACCAACCACTCAAGCAAAAGCCAAAATTCAATGGCAATTTATTTCTAAATAGTTTTCTCTTTTCTTTTCTATTTTATTCCCCTTCAATAAAAATATACATGTGTATATATGTAGGAAATAAATAAGGAACACAACCGCATGTGTGTTTCATGGGCTTTTAAGCCAAAATAAACCGCATTCCATTATATGAACATAAGATGAACAAAAAAGAAGCATCTTCAATTTTGGGGTTGTCTGCCAAAATAGAGAAAAGAATTAAACCATCGCATCGTCGTTATCCTTATAAACGAAAGAACATAGAAAATAGAATGTTCCTAGAATGAATTTTTTTGGACCCCATTTTTTCTTCTAGACAAATAAATTTTTTGATCAAATTTCTTCATCTCATTTTTTGCTGCTGATGCTCAAGTAAAATTATGTTGACTTTAATGGAATGAGCTTGAGCTTCAGGGCTCGGAGGAATCGTTTTATTCTCCATAAAAAATAGAAGAATTTCAACAGAAATGAGAATAGAAATCTAAATCTTTCTTAAACAAAAATAAAACGAATCAAAAAAAGCCAAAAAAAAAGAAACGAAAGTAAGTAAATTGGGAACAAGGACACGTGTGCTGATGCTCATTTCTGGTGAGCTAGAAACGCTTTCGCTATAGGAGAAAATGAAAAACATATTTGCTTCTCTTAAAATCAATTTAATTGAATCTTTTCTATATTTTCTTTTCTAGTTGGTTCTATTTTTTTTCCCCGGTGTTTCTTTTGTATCATTTTTCTTTTTAGTCAAAGCACCCGCTTCCTATTTTATCCGAGCTTTCTAATTATTTTCCTAGTAAAAGTAAACGATGTATCTCCATTTTCTGGCTTGCTATATTCGTATAGCATAGCACCACAGTGTCTGGATATTTTCCTGTGTTTTCTTTTTTCTATTCTCTTTATTTTTTTGTTCTTTCACATTGTACCGGATTACAGAGCCATTACTTCCTATTATCTTTCTACTATCACTCATTACCACCACCCTCTGGGGGTCTATATCGTCCGCTTTATATATTTATGTATAGTCCCTCTTGTAGAGCTATACTAATCAAAAAATGTTTCTTATCATTAAAGCCACCCTTAGTTGGGACTTTGAACGATATAAGACTATATCTACAACATACCTCACTGTCTACCTGCCTAAACGCACTTCGTTATGTTGTGGGAGTGTGGGTATGTACAGCAAACTCTGGGAATCTCTTAAATTTTTTCATTAAGTATCTTTCACCTTTTACCTTTGGATAAAAGGTATCATTTTTCCTGCTACCCCACAACACGACATATATATGTATACAACACCATAGGCCGCGGCAGCGACAGCGGCGTCGGCTGTGTTGCCGGAGTTAATTTACTTTCAGGGTCTGCCACAAATAGCGCACGGCCTTAGATCAAACGCCGACAAAGACGATGATGACTATGGCGGACGAGGGTGGTGGAGGTATTTGCGGCAACAACGTCAAAGACGCTGACGGACGGGACCGCGAAACCGTTTTTTTTTATCGTAATTTCTCGCAGTCTCAGGCCACCAAGTTTTGCCTAATTTTCATTTCACGCACATTTAATAAGTAAATGTACTTCGACGCGGAACCTTTTGTTAAAAGACGAGACCATCTCCTTCTACATGCTCCCACTCCATGGCAGCCTCCACCATCACCCACTGCATCAGAGCATTGCGTTAGGAGGCAGGTTGTGTTTCCACTTAGCCAAAAAGGAACCGGAAGAAAAACATTTTTAGCGTCCGCCCTTTTGGAAAAACGAACGAGCAACAAACAGCCCCAGCTCTTGTGGAAGAAGTGTGTGTGTGTGTGTTGTTCATCGTTTTAATAATATTTGTAAATTTATTACCTGTCTTACAGTTACTTGCTACCTTTTATGGGTTGTTTAAGGTAAGGTTCTATACCGCCACACAGCCTTCCTCCCTTCCTCGATTCTTACACCAATATAACAGCCAAGCGGTAGCAGAGGTTCCACTGTGTTAATTTTTGTTGCTTTGTTGTTGTTGTTGTTGAGTGGTTTTCTTCTGTTTTGGTTGTGTTGCTTCCATCTTTTGTTGGTGTCTTAGATACCGGAAAATTGAATCGTGTTGGATTTCTGGAAAATTACAGACCCCATTTGCTGAGTGTCATCTTGTGTCATTATTTGTTGGTGTTTTTCTTTTTCTTCTTCTTCTTCTTTTTCCTTATTTCAGAGAAACAAAAAAGGGGTGGGCGGTAGTGGTGGTGGTTTTTGAAACTGAGAACATGGCCGACACACCAGAAAGCAGATGGAAGAACTGGCAATGATGACATTGTGTAATCTCTTTGAAAGGAATGATAATTTGAAGTTCAATTCATTAGATATTCGAGCGTGAAAATGAATATACAATAAGCCTGCTACTACCACCACCATCGCCGACGTTATAGTCACCGAAAGTCCTTTCGACGACGATGATAACAACGCAGTTCGGCCGGGTTTTGATTGCAGAGGGCGTAAGGGCATAAGGCGTTACAAAATTTTGGGTGTAGACTGTAGAGGTACGACAAACTGAGTTTTTGTGGAATTAAGTTTAATGGCTGTGGAATTTAGAGGACAATTTGAAAAATTTACAAATCGGTTTGGAGCTATTTTTAAGACTTTACCGAGAGGCTTCATTTTTATTATTCGTCGTTAATAGGTGTAATGTGTTTTTAAGGTGAAGCTTTTTGCAATGTATATTACATTATTTATATATGTAATATGTATTTATGTGTATGGGTAACGTACTTTCAGCGGTGGTGGCTGTATTTTAAGAGAATCACAGTTCTATATTTTAAGGTCGTTTGAATTGATGAGCGCTATAACATTATAGGTAAGGTTTTTTGTGTTGTGTTGTTTGCATGACTGGAGTTATCAATTTTAACAAAAAAGGGCGCATTTACATAATTATTTTAAGTATAGTAACTACTAAATTGAGGGGGGGTACACTCGGGCGTATACGTACTTTTTTTTTATTGAATTTACATTTTCACTATGTTTGTTTTTTTGTGTGTGCACTAATGGAGTTGGATGTTTTGAATAGAAGGATGCTGTGCTCTTGATATACATAATAATTTTAAGTCAAAAATAGCACTGGCACTGACACTGGGTTTGCAATGGGGCGTATACGTACTTTATTTTTTTATTGAATTTCAAATGTTTCAATGATTTTTTTTTAAGTTTATTAGAGATTGTAGTAGTTTTGAAAAGAAAGACAGAATGCTAATGAAATATACCCAAATATAACTAAATCAAGAACTACGCTCAGGCGTATACGTACTATTTTTTACTTCAGAATAATTGTATACTACGGAGAAGTTTTGTTAAGAAAAATGGAAAAAATTGAAAGAAAGTGAAAGTGGCTAACAAGTTTTTTCATTTAATAAACAATATTGTTTGTAACATAATACTAGAATTTTTAGATAAAATAAATTGACAATATTTTCCCAAACAAAAACGTACACTTACATTCTTAAAAAATGGGAATTATTCAATAAGTATTAAAATTCAATAATTAAGCAGTTGAATCCCGTTTCCATTAAAGATATTTCATATGTAAAATATTTGCAGAACATTTAGAGAGTTTTAAGGAATGGAAGAGAAATTTAAGTACTCAAAAAGTTTTTCCTTAGTCAATGAAATTTGTTTTTTATTCCAGTTTATAGTTTTTTATGACTTTTATGAAAATAAACAAATTTCCATCCCTCCATTTTGTAACTGAAAAAAAAAAAATCCATTCAAACCATTTGAGCTGAAATACTGCATTATTCAGATGAAGGAAAAGAACCTTGAAGATATTTAATATTATACAATTTTTTTTTTTGTTTTATTAATAAGAAATCGGGCTTTTTTGGTCACTATATTCATATATGCAAATAAAACAACTTTATTTCATATTTTTTCCCTACGTTTCGTCGTAATTTCCCGACTTCTTCAGGGGAATTTTATTAAATATGTTTTTTGTTATTTGTTACATATAATAAAAAGAAAAAAAGCACTATTTTAATTAATTTTTGTAGAAACAGAGAAAAAAAACTACATGAACTACATGAAAGTAAACAATCAAAAGTTTTACTTTCATGTAGTTCATGTAGTTTTTTTTCTCTGTTTCTACAAAAATTAATTAAAATAGTGCTTTTTTTCTTTTTATTATATGTAACAAATAACAAAAAACATATTTAATAAAATTCCCCTGAAGAAGTCGGGAAATTACGACGAAACGTAGGGAAAAAATATGAAATAAAGTTGTTTTATTTGCATATATGAATATAGTGACCAAAAAAGCCCGATTTCTTATTAATAAAACAAACATAATTTAAATAATTGGTCAAATCATTATTAATTCAATATACAATTTTAAATTTATTTTGCATTTTTGAAGTTATCAATCCTTTAAGTTTCTTCTTTTTTCATTATTATTACTTTTCTGTCTCTTGAACATCAAAAAACTTCCAAATTCAGGCTTACATCAGACAACTATTACATTACATTACAAAATTCTATAAAAACTTTCATAAAAATGTTCAGCTGATGTCTGTCTGTCTGACACCCTAAGATCAAACTTTCCTTCAAAAATTGTAATAACAAGAAAAAACTTCTTGATGGAGGTCTACTTTTCGAAGAAGACAAACAAAAACAAATAAGGAACTTTTTAGATAACCCATAACATAAAATTTGCCCTACTTTCTAAATTCAAAAATACATTTTTATTTTCGTCTTCCATTCGGGTTGATGTTCATATTCATATCTTGGTGAAAATTATTACGCTGAAAATGCACCCAAACATGTTAAACTAATTTACATCATCCCCTTCTAGGACACTCTTACATTTCTCACTATCTTCCTTCTCCTCTCCCCCATCTCTGTCGGTATAATGGATGTTAAGAAAAAATAAAAACTTCAAAATGGATTTACATCTGGGTTAAATTTCAAAAATCGCTTTTTCCATCAGTGTGTCTTTCCTTTCTTGGTGCTCTACTTATGTAAAAGACTAAAAAAGGCATAATAATTTTCAATTATTTATGGTCCATTAAAATATGATCCAACCGCCATTTCTCTTCCACACAACATCGTTATAGCTAGTTATACTTTTTTTCCTTTCAACTATACATACCTCTTACATACAACAACAACAACAACAACTCTTTTAACACGGTCTCACAGAGTTAATGATTACAAAAACAAAAACAAAAACAACAACAACAACACTAAAATCTAGTATAAGAAATATGAAAAAAGTGTAAATCCTGCGATTTTACAGGAAATAAATTAGCATAGCGCTTTACCACTTTGAAACAATGGGCTACATACAACGTAAACCTACTTATATCAACAATACGCTTCCTTTTAGTCATTATTCTATAACATTTGTTACTTTTATACTTTAACATGAGAATATGAGCAAAAGCAAAGGAAGAAGAAGAAGAAGAGAGTATAATCTAAAAAGGGAGTAATATAAAATGGATCCAAATAATAAATTACCCAAGGCAATTTCTAATGGAAAACAAATAATAACACACACACAGGCTTAAAGTCATACATCCCTTTGAACATAATATTCTCGTATACATTTATTGAATGCAATTTACATTGAAAGGATAACGACTTATGACTAATGGGGTAATAACTGATGGACGTCGAATTTATGTTGCTTTGTTTATTTTTATTTTTTTTTGAAAGGGGGCCTTGCAAGAAAAATAATACACTCTTTGGAGAGCAAGTCCTGTTTAAGAAGCTTCTATTAGGGAGGAAACATAGGCAACTGTGACGCAGTTCAATTTAATTAGTTCCAAATATCCGTAAGTTCAAGGGTCTGTCATTATTATAATTTAAAATTGTTAAGTGGATATACAATAATTTCGAAGAAAAATCAAGGAAATTTTAATTTAAACTTTTATTGTTTTGTATAGGAAAAGAAAAGAAAAGGTCCTTAAGTTTATGTTTTGCGGAAATTAATTCAATTAAAATTATTTCCAGGTAAATCTTGTTGTTATTATATGTCATCATTATTCATCACAATTTCAATTAATTTTTGTTGTTGTTTTTCTTGTTGTTGTTGGCGATTTTAAAAAAGAATCAAAAGTATCCCAAAGCTTTCTATTTTTCGTATATATACAAAACAAAAGCAAAACCACAAGACCCCCCCCCCTCCCCAACAGAAAAATATTTACGTTTTATTTCCATATACAATTTTCAGATCCATATAAGATAGAAAACAAGAGATTAATAGGACCTAATGACTTTATTAAAAAAAGGAAGGAAAGAAAGAAAGAAAAGAAGTTTTTCATTGTTATTTTTTTTAAAGAAAATTTCACCAGAGATCCTTGAGGCAATTTTCTGGTCAAATTGTTTTTCGGCACGCGTTCTATTTTAAAAAATAAAAATAAATCATCTCTCATCTGTATCATCATAACAACATAGCCTCACGTCATATAAACAATTATATTATTTAGATATTTTTTTTTTATTTTTGTTATTATTTTGTAAAAAGGACAC
This sequence comes from Eupeodes latifasciatus, assembly GCA_920104205.1. Lineage (NCBI taxonomy): Eukaryota > Metazoa > Arthropoda > Insecta > Diptera > Syrphidae > Eupeodes > Eupeodes latifasciatus. Next base: position 40,698,982 of record OV049925.1, on the reverse strand, counting down.
AGAACAAACGAACAGATTGTTTTGTTTCCTTTAAGGACAAAAAATGATAAATAAGCTCAAAGAGAATTAAGTTAAAAATCAACTTAAAGAAAAAAATAACACACGAATATACATACATATATTTTATGTGTGTTTGAGTGTATTGTATATATTGAAAGAAATAAAAATGAAATATCTTCCGTTCGACTGCCAATTGAAGGATAACTTACATAAATCCAGGAATTTTATAAGTATCTTTTCTCCAAGGATCTCATGTCCATATATTTTGTTTAGAAGTTTTGTTGTTCACGTTCGTCTTTATTATAAGAACACATACACATACATACATTATACAAGTACATATGCATGTACGTTACTTATTGTTCTACGATTCAATAGATTTTATGAAAGTTGTAGTGTTGCTAAGGTTCTTTTTTGTAACATTTTATTGATAGTTTTGAATGCAGCTTTTCTCCTAATTTCCCTTAAGACTTTTAAACTTTATGGAATTCATAGAAAGATTACATTTTTGATATTTTATGTTAGAGTAAACTTTAAAAATGTTCAATGTCTTGAGGTAACAGAAGATACAAAATATACACAAATCTGAATCAAAAGTTATGTTAAAAACAAAGAAGATTATGTCAAATGTTAAGGGAATTCGGGTGAAGTTGTTTTAAGAAAAATGTTTAAAGACAGCAAAAAATTACAAAAGAATTTAAAAATCGTTGCATCTTACTTTAGAGCTTTGCCGGATGGCATACATTCGAAAAACTCAGCTTTCGATTACTTTGGCGCATAAATAAGGCACAGATTTTGAACAATGTCATCGATTATGTAGTTTTTGAGGGCCGCAGAGGTTAGCAGCTTATTCGCGCCAATCACAAGATCATATTGAAATCATATGTTTAGATGTCCAACCTAGATATCGCCGTTGACGTTGATGGCATCATTTTCAAAGAAGTATGTAACGATGAGTCCAGCCAAAAGTCCACAACAAACAGTAACTTTATTTGGACTTGAATGCATTGGCACTAAGTGAATCTCGCGTAAATTGGTGTCGTCTCAAATCTGGCAATTTTGCTTATTCATGTTCACATTCATCCAAAAATTGGCCTAATCGCTAAAGATGATTTTTCGACCAACTTCCAACGGCTCCAAAATACCAATTACCGAACACACAAAGGTGCGTACGGTCGGTTGGTTTGGTTGTATGCACGGGTGTGCGCTGATAGTTCATTGAGCAGGTGGATTCGAATTTGGTCAGCAAACTCGACTTGGAAGGACGACCCATAAAATGGGCGCAACGCGCGCATCGTTGTTTCTAAAGAACACGATTTTGATAATAAAGTTTTATCATATGCATGTGTTGCTTGAAGTTGTAACCTGCCATGATGACTGGTGAGATAAAAATGTATTGAGAGAAAGCAAATGCAACAATATGAACACTACGATCTGTTAAAATCAACATGATTCTATTGGAAAACGCTTTATTTATATCTAACATCTCAAATATCTAAACATAACCAACTTAAACTTGAGTCATTGATTGTATATTTTTACAAGGGCTTTAAATGAAAATGTATCAAATTTAGGTTTTTATGACTTGTCTGGTTCTATCCTCTTTTTGTTCTTAAAGTAGCTGGCAATAAAATTATACTTTTTCTAAGGTTTCTGGTGGGTTTAGTTCGAATTCGACTTCAAAATCAATTTTTGACGTAAGGTTTTTGAGGTTCCTCCAATCTTTAATAAATCGAAAAAAGTTTAATAGGCTTTTTGACACTATCTTAATTCAGGACGTCGTTTTTTTAACAAAATTCGCAGGGACTTTTTAAATCTACAATCCCTAACTTAAATATTGAACTATCTTATTTATTTTTTTAAAAACCCTCATAAGTCATAACCTGCAATGTTTAATTTTTAATCTTTAAAATACGCTAAGGCATTTAGTCTTAAACGGTTCTTAACAAAAAAAAAAAAAAACGAAAAACGGTATAAAAGAAACTTTTTATCTTATTACGATAAGATTATTCGTAGTCTTAAAGGTATAACATCAACTTTTTAGAATATATTCAAAAGAATATAAAAATAATATTGAAAGAGGATATTTCTGAGACCATATAGCCAAAATTTTAGTTTTTATTCGAAATCAGCACCAAAAATCAACTCTAAAACGAATTATTCAAAAACATATAGAAATTGCATTCAAAGTTTTTTAAAAACCCATAAACAATAACTAATAAGAAATTACGAAAACTAAGTGAGATACGAAAATGATTTAAACTGTGTCTTGAAGATAAAGATTTTTATTTTGCATAAGCATCATACAATTTTTCGTTAAGGCATAATATGATATGTTTAGAGTATATTTAAACCGCTTTTGGTTGTATTTTACATATTTAAAATAGGATATTTCAAAAGTCTGATGTGATAGAAAAATTTAAAAATGTGCGCAGCACTATGTTTTATCGTCAGTTCCTACGCTCGTTTCCAAGCCAATTTTCTTGCAGCACAGTTTGCTGTTAATTTGATGCTGCCAATGAGTGACATGACTCCTCCTGTACTCGAAATCTTAAACGATTCTATAGGACGAATCTTTTTTCGCACTCGTACAGTTGCTAGAGTACTTAAAGATCCTGACATTCGAAAATTTGCTGGCCTGGATAGTAATCGCGCTATTATTCTGAAGAGGTGTTCTTCAACGCTGGCAAAACCACTGCGTAATCTTTTCCATCTGACCAATTGAACCAATTGAAGAAGGAACTTCTTTCTAAGGTCGTGGAAACGCTGATCAATTTTCAGCTTAAGGAATATCTTGAAGAACGAAAGCTTCTTTTTGACCTGCAGTATGGCTTTCGTAGCAATAGATCCACTGGTAATCTCATGGTTTATCTCACCGAACAGTGGAACAAATCTTTACATCGTTTTGGAGAAAGAAATATTATTGCACTTCATATTTTAAACGCATTTGATAGAGTTTGGCATCAAGTTCTCTTATCGAAAATGCGTTCTTTCGGTATTGATGAATCTCTTCTTTGTTGGGTTAGAAATTACCTTTCGGACCGTTCAATGCAGGTAGTATTGGACGGGTTCAAATCTGATATTCACAAAATAAACGCTGGTGTGCCCCAGAGCTCCGTTTTGTCTCCGAAGCTCTTCTTTATTTTTATAAATGATCTTTTGTCTGAAACTTCTAACCCACTAAATTGTTTCGCTTATGATAGTATTCTCATATTCGTTTTTAGATTCTCATTCTTGTTCTTCGGATGTGGACTACCAACGGAAGCGTATCATAAGCTCATTAAATTTTGATCTTGATAGCATTGTCCAATTAAGAATCAAAAACCTGTTTAATGTCGCAAAACCGCAATCCTCCCCCAATGCCACTATCTATGAGTGGTACAGTGTGAGAACAGCTTTCAGTCCTAGGTATGTGCATCACAAACCACTTGTCGTGGAGTGATCACATATTTGACATCCAACAATGCTGCTAAGTGCTTAGGTTTTTTCCGAAGATGCAAGAAGTTTTTTACCCCTTCTGATCTGGCTATAATCTACTTGGAAAGAAGTGTATGGCATTTATGACAATGCTAGCCTGGAATCCCATACTAAAAAAGTATCGGTGATATTCCTACATTGTATTGCTACAACTCCTATAAGTATGGAATTATGTACTATACTGTATGGTACCACAATTATTGCTTGTAACACAAGGGCGCATAGTTCGTTTGACGAGACAGCATTGCCTTCAGCCCCATACTGTATCGGAGATGTCGCAATGCTACTAGTTTTTCCCGCAATAATTCCCATATATGGGCAGGTGCTCCTATAACCCACTTGAGTATCTTAGACTGAATTCAAAAGATAACTCTAAAAATCACAGGTGACCGTTGTATAACTGAAACTTTTATATCTCTTGAGCACTCATAAGATTTCATGCCTGTCATTATTTTATCGCTACTTTCATAAACAATGCTCTGATGAAATATCCAGTTGCATTCCTCTCCTCAAACAATTCAACCGCAATTCCTGTTCCTCTATGAATGCTCATCAGTTTACCCTTGAGCCCAATTTCGAACGTACTGTTAATTACAGAGATTCTTTCTTTAGTCGCACTATACGAATGTAGAATGCTTTACCAGACTCAATATTTCCCTCTAATTGCAATGTGCGAACATTCAAAACCAATGTGCATCGGTATCTCCTTTCTAATCCTATGCTCCCTTTCTAATTGCTCGCACCACTGTGTTTAATCATTATAAGGGTACTCATATCCCCTTGAGTGCGCGCATAATATAAGAAACCAGTGAATTTGTAAAAAAATAAAAAAAGATTTGCTTAATTTCCACTTTAAGTTTAACGAACTTTTTTTATACAACACATTATATTAAGTGAAAATTAATGAAAAACAACTTAATTTCAAACCCTTTACCAGTGGTTATTTGTCTTACTTGATATTATATTAAGAACAAAAAGATATCGTACCACAATTTGAGATATTTTGAATAGCAATTTATACACCTAATCAGGCAATGTTATTTTATTGTTTTGACATTCAAGCTCATTTGATTAAAACAAAAAACTTATAGAAACATCTGATTACAATTAAAAAGCTTTAAGGGAGCATCTAACGAATAAACCTTAAATGAGAGAGAATCTTCAATTACAAAGCATTTTTATTTATTTACATTATACAAAAAAAAAATTAAATTAACATATCATAGCATTATTTTTAAAAAAGTCAGGAATTCCGTCCTTAGTATTTTTATCTTGAAAAAATTGAAGTACAGACAAGATGAAAAAAAAAATATATAATTAAAATCTCAATTCCCTCTCGGGGTTCTTTTTTCTCATAATTTCTTTTTTGTTTTGTTTTTTTTTTTTTTTCAAAGACATAGAAAACGTTCACCGTGTAATAACAATTTGCAAATATCTATTTCCAAAGAAAACGTCAAACCACCATCGCACTGGTAAATGACCAGCCCGAGGTGATGTGGATAGCGTCCTCGTCCTCGTCGACGTCGCGTCGTGTCGTGGGGGAGAAAGAGAAAGAGCGAGGACATCAAATTACTTTTTGTTGCTCATTTCTTTTTTGTATCTTAGAGCATCCTTTTGAAAATGGCAATGTATAGTACATACTATTCACTGGCATTTTTTGTTTTTGTTGCGCAGGCAAAAGAACATATCATCTTAACAGGAGTCAGGACAACCGCATAACAGCCCTTAGTCTTCTTTATCTCAATTCTAACATCCTAATGAATAGGCCTAGGTTTTGCTTGTTGGCGAATCCATATGCAAATTGTTGGCACCCATGACTAAATACAGAGAAACCGAGATAAGCATCCAACAACACCACAAACTGTATATTATATAGATTGAAATAGGGACTATGACTACGACGATGACGATGACGATGACGATGACGATGACGACGACGGACGGTATGGTATGCTTCCCGTTAGACATGTATACATTAAACACTGTACAGTACACATAGGGAGAAAAATGTTGTGGCATGTCTGTTTGCATTTCCACTTAGAAAAAAGGTAAAACATAGAAATAAAACAAAACAAGACACAAACAAAAATTGAAAAAGGACGTCTTCTTCTTATTCTATATGTGTAGGTATGTATGTATGTATAAAGCGTGGTGGTACTGGCACACTATTATTTGTTTGTTGTTCTTAGTAATTTTTCACCTGATATCCTTTTGGTGTAGGCATTGCACAGCATATAGGCTACCATTTTTCTTATTTGCATAGGTAGAGGTTTTTTTTGTTGTGTTGTTGTTGTTTTGTACTTTTTGTTTGCTCTTTCGCATTTTCAACTCTCAAAGGACTTTCATATCCTGAATGCAATGCAGTACCTCACTTTATACTATAACATTCATACACACCTATACCTTACCTACCTTTAGTCTTTTAGTTATTTTTCATTTGTTTTTAGATTTCTTTTTAAACCATGGTCTATCTTTGCTTAACTGATTGCCCCAACGGCATTAAGCCTAGATTCAAAATCTCGTTTTATAGCTTAAGAGGGGGGGAATTTATTTCTACTATTGTACTACAGTTAGTATACGTGATACAAGTGTAGGTGTGTATATAGTATTTTGTTTTTGTATTTGAACGATGTGAATAGAGTATTATGACAGTTGAAAATTTCAAAGGATAGTTTTGTCGTCCTTTTTGTTTAATGATTAAACCGCTATACCTTCACAATGAAATACAATAGAGGATTTTTGTAATTCTCGTACTTCCTATAGATTAAAAACGTATATTTTTTAAAGACTGGACTGACATGAAGAAACGCCTTAAGTAAATCAATTAAAATATAAACGAAGCCACGTACACACAGTTTTGTTTTCGAAAGCTTTTTTTTTTGTTTTTTCGTGACCTTTGGCGTCTTGGAACTTTTTTGTTCAAAAATCTGTACCCAAAGGTAGCATAAAATTTGTAAAACTGTTTTTCTCTTCAATATTTTGTTTGTTTTCCAGAACGTATGGGGGTTTAATTAAATGTTTGGCTAAAAGCTTAATGGAAATTTTATTTTAACAAAATTTAGCGAGAGATTTAAAAGAAATTTGAAATAAGAAGACCGTAGTCATTTGTAGTAATGAGTAAAACAAGAGCCTTTTGTTAAACACTTTTAACATTTCACACACATTTTTTAACGTCATAACTTTTAATTTTGATTGATAAATTTTACAATCAGATGAATGGCAGAAATTTTGACAGATTTTGTTTTACAACTAATTTCCCTTTATTTTTTAATAAATAAATGATTAAATGATTTTGACAGACTAAAAATTTAGATACAAAGGTGACTTAATGAGTGTTTTCCAATAAGAAGTTTCATTTCATTATTTACTAAAAACGAGTGTTTTTGAGAGACTTAAGCATAATATTTTTATAATTGTAAGGAAAAATGTATGTCATTAACTATGGAATACAATATCATTCAAATGGACTCCACGCAGCACCATATCCTTTTTATGAAATTTTCAATGACCGATTCGCAAATTTGCGGCAAAAGGTTCTCGATAACTTCACGAATTCATTTTCATGACCCTGAGTTGAATACAAAGCATGAGAATACCCTACTCTTTTAAGTGGCGTTTAAGAAAATAGTTTAAAGGTGTAAAATCACGTGATCTCGGTGGCCAATTTTGATCACCTTTTCCAGAAATAACGCGGTTAAGAATTTTTCTGGAAAAAACTGCGAACAGTGAATACAAAATTTTCAGCATTTTTTTTAGTGAATTTTCAAAATTCCAATGCTTTTTTAAAGCTTGTATGTTTCCATTTATAGTAAATGCGTAGTTTTTATTTGTCATATAGTAAAAGACAATAAATTCTTAAACAGCTGAATACTAAAAATGAAACGTCTTTGTGAAACGGATTTTTTTTTCATTTGATGAGAGAAAATGGATAGGGTTTAAGAACTCAAACTATTTTACAGAGAATATGATTTCGACGATTACGACCTCTTTCACGTGAAAACAAAAGCCAAAAACCTTCAAAGATGTCGAATTGAAAACATTGGAAGTCGAGGATCCGTTCAACATCCAAGAGAAATTTTTTTTAGCGGTAGAAAGGCGATGGATTGTCATTCAATTCTTTCAACATCGTTCTGGAAAGAATTGTGCAAAAGTCAATCGTCAACACTAGAAGCATACTTTTCTAAAGGTCTATCCTCTTAAATATCAAAGCCTGATGCTAGTGGCGAGTTTTTGAGCATTTTGATGAAGGTGGAGAAGATGGGTTAAGTGGTATATGCTGTCATTAAGAAAAGACAATGAATGAACGACGGACGCCTGGGAAAAAACGTCCCCATTGGTAGATGAGGACTTTGACACCAGCGCTGAAATCAAACGGAGAATAACTCTTCCACATCACTGCTTCTTTATACTTAGAACGCAATTAAGTAGTAAGGTTCTCTATCGAGTATCTAAAGCCACCTTCTATAAGGTACTCATCATTCTAATTTTCATTTATGTCACTGAGGCTTGAACCTTGTCAACGTAAGATGAGAAAGTTTCAGAATACTTCGAGAGAAAAATTCTTCGAATCCTTTTTGGTCTCTTCTGCGAAGAATTATACGGGCTTTAAAGCGAAACTTATTTGGTCACAAGAATAAAAAAGAAAGTTGGGCGAATGGATATCAAAGCTTCTACATAGAATGTCTCCGAATCCAATCCGTAGCTGGATATGGACCGAACTGGCTGGAAATGCATGTTGGTTGAGGCCCAGGTCTGTAGCGCTATCTTTAGTAAGTAAAATTTACAATTAGCTGTTTCCAAGAGACACATTTTTTGAGCAATCAAAAATAGAAAACTTGGATTTCTTGTTAGTTGAAGCTGGGTGACATTGATGGGTGGCAAAAAACGCTTAGTGGCTGGGATAAAAAATGGGCTAGTTACAGAAATCCAAATAAAAGAAAATTAAATACCAATAAAGGCTTCAAAAATAGTTTTTTTAAGCCTTAAGATAAACATTGTTTTAACACTTATACGCTATTCAGGTTTTAACAGAAAGTTGGAAGAGGTTGTAACTTTTTGAAACCACTTTTGGCAACAAAGCAAAGTTTTCTTACAAACAAAATTTATCAAGGACTAAGTCACACTCCTAGCTTCAAAAAAAAGCCAACGCTTTGAATGGAAAACCATTTACTTAAAGGAAAATAAGGGCTATAAACCACAATTTTCAAGAAATAATAGTTTCAAGTTTCAAAAACCTATTTAAAATTGTCTTTAATTCATTTTAGTTCTCATTTAACTTTCAAAAGTAAACATATTCCAATCTTTTTTTAAACAACATTTGTCTATTTAAAACAGAATACAATATGCCAACATTTTCAAAGCAAGCCTCAGTCTGGAACTTTTACATTAAAACCTTCATCATTGACAGCATTATTTTTCACTATGGCCGCATAATAGCCATAAATAAATGAGCAAAAGAAAACCTCAATGTCTATATAGACCTAGGTTTATACTAGTTAGTGGGGTGCGGGTCTATATATACATTATATATTATATTTCGCCACTTATTGTCGGTGTTGTCAGGATAACTGATGCTCCTGTTAAGACACTAAAACCATGGCTCCATTTGTATGTTTTTGGGGTAGGTAGGAAAGAAACTTATAGGTTTGTTTCTAGGTGTATGTGTTTAATTTCTTGTTGTTTCTATGCTCTTTTCTTATAAAAATTATTTCTGTGTGTATGTGTGTAAGACAAAGCATTTTTCTTTTTGAAATTATGCTTATTCTCGTAAAAATAACATAAAAACCAAAAATAAAACCAACTCCCATTACTTGGCAAATGCGAAGATGAACAAATGACACTTTAACAACAACTATTCTAGAGGTTATGTGGGCTGGATGGGGGTGGCGTTTGAGGAAAGATATTTTTACGAAATGTGCCAATTGTGTGTGTGCATGCATACATCTATTTACATATATAAATAACCTGGCGGTGTACTGGCTGGCCCATTTATTTTGCTTCGTTTTATGTTTTTTTCTACTGTACGTATATGTATTATGCTTTTATAAGAAGGACATACTTTTACACAGGACGAAGTAGAAGCTCAGGATTAAAACCAACAATAACAGAAAAAAAAATAAAGTAAATGAAAAATGTAAGTGAAAAACAAATATATTTACAACTTTTTTTTTTCTTCTTTGTGGCTCAGACAAGTAAACAAGTGTACAACGGTTATATGCGGAGTCAAAAATGTAGGTCAGTTTCAATAAAGAAAAATAAAAAAAAAAAAAAACAACCAACAACCAACAACTAAAAGAAAACAACAAAATGAAAAGATTCACAAGAGAAAACTGCGGCATCAGCAGGAGTAATAAGCATCAACATCAGCACTATATAAGAGAATGTAGATATGTACCTTTATAACAACCTTCCAACCCACCATCATATGACCGAAGCCAAAAAGGATTAATTTATGAATTAGAGGGAAAATTCGAAATTCTGCGGGTTGGTTGGTCCTTTGAAAGAAAATACTATAATAATAAACACAATGACTGACTGCAAGTAAGAATGCAAATGACTTGTAGGTAACTGATTTTATTTTTATTTTTTATTTTTTGAATTTTATATTATATTCCATTTTTATTTTTAGCAAACTTTTTCAACTGCAATACTCGCTGGTTTCTGCCTGAGCCACAATTGAAATGGAACAACCGCAATTCATCTGGATGAAAAATGATGGAGAAGAATTTAAAAAAAAATGAATTTTTCTGGTGCGGTTATTGTGTTCACTCTTAAATATACATTTCTTTAAGTTGAAATATTATTATTTTCAATAACATAAATGGCAAGCCGTTTCGAACAGATGTTTTTTTTTTTTTATTTCAATTTTTTTCCTTTTTAATATCAAAAGTATTTGAAAAGATTAAGTTTTGTAGCTTTATGGTATCTTTTGTGCTATGTATATGTATTTTGTATACAGTTATTTTGGTTGAAAGATTAAAAAACGACAAGCAAATTCATCTTTACTTAAATTAAAAAAAATATATATTATATTCTTTATTCATAGATATCGTCCTATTCTTTGGTATTTTTTATGTATAAAAACATCTGTAGATTTTTAAAATGTGCATTCTTGATAGTTTGAAGTTTAGATGAAGGTTTTCGATGTCCTCTTTTTTTATCAAATTTAGTTTAAAAAATATTAACAATATAATATTATTTGACGTACTTAAAAAATTCTCCACAAATTACTGTTATTGTTTGTAATTAAAAACAAAATTGAATTGTTTGTTTTTTGTTATTGTATTAAGTTGAATACATTTTATATTTTGTTGTTATATCAAGTTTATTAAGTTAAGATTGCACATTTAAATTCACAATTTCCTGAAAGCATTTAAATCAGAAATCTGTTGTAAGAAAACTATGATTTAATGAATTAAACGAGGAACTATGATTTCAAAAAACATTATTTTTAATTCCAAAATGTCAAAGTACATATGTATGTATATGAATAACAAATAGGTCTTAATTTAAATTATTTTGTAACAAAAATTTGATTGAAAATAATATGCATAAAAAGCAAGTATACGCCTCAGTGAACATATTTGGTTTCTTATTCAATTTTGCTATAATATTTTTGACAAAAACTGCCTATTAAATTTTTAAATTATACTTTATATTTGATGACAATAATCAATCTATGTATATGTTATATGCAAAAATTAATTGATATGCGTTAAGCTCGTCAAAACTCAGAGTCAGCTCGACTTATTTCGATAATTTTTTTCAATTTATGGTGTTGGCTTATTATTTTGAACGAAAGTACGATGGCCTATAAAAGATCACTAAAGGCGGTAGATAGAGTTTTGAAAGATTTTGAGATATTCGAAAGATTAGGATCTTGAAATTCTATAAGCCAGCAAATAATAAATCTTAACATAGTGGATTTTAAATTAAAATAAATAAGAACTCCAAAATCGTTAAAACTATGAATGCGTTCTATAGATTTCCGCGATATTTTATAATCAACCGAACTAAGATAACGTTTTTTAGAGAAAGACATTGCCTGACATTTAATTGGGTTAAGCTTTAGTCCACTCTTTTAATGTTAATATATTCATGGAGTTATAGTCGATCGTTCATTATTGAAAGTTAAGATAAGGAGTATTGGTCCTAAATGACCACCCTTGGGAGCTCCTGATTTGACAATGAAATGATAAAGAAAAAACTTCTGAATTTAAATTGATAAGACTTATTTTGAAGATAAGAAGAAATTTATGTGAAGAATTGAGGAGGAAACCTAATTGCCTTTGGATTAAATGTCACGATATAGTTAAAAATTTGGTTAAAAGATTAAGAATAATCAGTATAAATACAGTCGAGCTCTTGACCGAGTTCTAGGGTATTTGAGTAGTTATGCAAAAATGCTAGTAGATAAGTAATTGTAGAAGCTTGAGAAAACAAGAAAGTTTAGTTATTGGTCTGTAATTACTAATGTCATACTTGTCACTTTTTTTAAAGGCTGATGTATTATATGCGCCACCTTAAGTATGTGTAATAAATGCTGAATATTCCTGATTTAAGAGAACTATGCGAAGAAGAAAAGGAGGGAAGATGCTTATCTACATATTTTAAAGACAATCTGAGGAACTTCATCTGATCCAGAGGAATAATCATCTTTAAGTAAGGCCAAGTAATGTAAGATTTTGTTGAACAGTCTCGCAAAAATAGTAAGAAATTGGCATTTATTTTCAGAGAAGTGTCATTTAAAGATTGTTGAAAGTTGTTAGCAGTAAAAGCTTTACAAATATCTCGTGTACTAACTAAGTTATCTTTATTATAAATAAACATTACTGGGCAGCCATTCTTTTTGTATTGACAAATTTCCAAAAAAGCTTTCGAGGTCATCCTTAAGAAAATATTCCATATTTATATGATATTCGGAATATAAATCATTGTAGAGATTTAAACTCTTCAAAGAGGGTGACGTTTACTTCAAGATCTTCAATTAAAATTTTCCTAGCCTTGATTCTTTTGTTGCGAAGCATTTGAAGCTCATTCGTATACCATGGATGCAAAAGCTGGAATATTTGGATATTTTAAGAGGAACGATATCTTTTATGCAGGATTCCAATAAATGTTGAAGCTGCAACGTCAACGTCATTTAAAATTGGTACATTTTCAATACCACAAGTAGATAGATGTTCACAAAGCTGTTGAAAATTAGTTTTCCGTAAGTCAATAGAATATATGCTTACGTTTAATATTGATCAACGATGATAGTTCATAACCAAGTTGGCTTTATTAGTAAATGAATCACAAAAATGTCAAAATTTGTATTCAAAGAAAAGACTTTGAAAGATAGGTAAAGGAAAAATACCAATTTTTTCAATCTTGCATTTATTTGGATGTTCGATTTTGGATATTTTATTGGAAGAAGACTTTGAACGAATATTTTGAAAGTTTCAAGTGAGTTCAATGACCTCATATCAATCACATTTGGATAACATTAATGTTGCAATCACCTTATATCCTATCCTTAAGCTATCATAGATTGATCATGAACTCGAATAACCTCAAATTTTTACCAATCGTTTTTTTTTTTTTTTTTTTTGAGATCTTGTAACTATTTTTCTTATGTATGTAATTATTTTTCATAACATATTGAAACCAAAGTAATAATAAAGTTGTCTTACATAGAATATAATATGTTCAATCAACCCTTACACAACCATCATCAAAAGACTTGTAATCCTATTCCTTCCTTTCTTTATCTACTATATGAATATAATATATGTATGTATATCAGTGCATCCACCTCATTTGGCTCACTATAACGTTCTGATGTATAGAATTTTTTCAAAGAAATACAAAATAGAACTTCTACACTTCTATTGTAAAAGCTATAGGTATACAAATATATAACATAACTTTGCCACCACCATTCAATTGTAAAAGTTATGAAATAGTCTCTATATTCTTCATATACATATCTACAGAAGCTATATACTCTGTCTCATCTATATATATACTAAAGATATAGTAATTCATAGATACATACACTTATAGATAGGTATAAAAGTATACCTACAGATAGACGTATGCAATCTTCCTTTCATTCAACTTGCAATGGTTATTATCAGCTGAAGACAAAGTCATTGTCATTTATAATTTTGCCTCTGTGAACTTTTCATTTGACTGGAACGAACATCAAATTCATCTGAAGCAGGAGCCGAGGCAGAAATATAGAAGCTGCAGAAGCAGAAGCAAAACCGCCATGCCAGTAGCAGCATATCATCATATATATAATCACTATACAATCATGGTCTTTCCTATACCTATTTAGATAGATGTAGATGTACCTACCTACCTAACGTATCTGTGGGAGCAACAGCTATGAGGTACTCTACTCATTGATTTGACTTCAGCTATACTACGATTATATATCTAAAGTTATAGTCATGCAAAAGCCATCAGAAAGTCTATTGGTACCTATAAACAGACTTCACATAAAAATCTAAATCTATACAATACATAAATACACATCCATTTGTGTAGAAGAAGAGATGCTCAATGCTCATGTATCTCATATTGTATCTGTAACATAAAATCCAAACCAAACCAGCAGATAGGCTCTTACTGTCATCACTGTCATGCTTTGGTTTTATTTTTACTTTTTTTTTCTACAATTATTTTTTGTCTTCCTATTGTTTCTTCCTCCCCGGAAGGAGGACATGGGGATGGGAGATGGGGGATAGGGGATGATGCTGATGTGCAATACAACAGCAAGTGTCATTAAACCCGCAATAGTACATTGTGGAAGGCCTCTTTTTAAAACCGAACCATTCAACCACCACCCACCTAACCGCCCAACATCCTAACCATTGCACCGGCAGCCGTCATCGTTCGTCGTTGTCACTGTCTTCATCACCGACCGCCACCTCCACCGCTTCCACTGCCATTGCCGCCTTCACTCATAGTTGGATGCACAATAAAAATGCAAAGATACATTTTATGAAATAATTTTTGTTGTTGTTATAGACAGATATATACATACATATGTATGTATCTTTTTTTTTCTAGCTGCTGCTTTTCATTTCAAGCTGAGGCTGCTGTTGCATGCATCACAAATGGTGCAGATACTTGGCTGAGCGGCAGTTATGATAGATATTGCTATGCTACAAATTGTTGCTTCCAATTTAAGATATAGATACATATTTATCTATATAGGCATTATTTTTGTATATCTATAAAACTATAGATACATGTGCTCTGCACCCACAGATATAACTTTGCTAGAAAAGAAAAAATAGACGAAGATTATTTTCATTATGGAAATTGCAACCACTTGGCGAGTGTGTGTAGTATACTCGAGCGTAGTAGTTGTAGCGTACTACGAGCGCCCGCCGCCACCATCCACCGCCACCGCCGCCGCCGAGAAGCAAGCAGAGCATATCCAGCTGGGGATTCTGGGATTCGGAAAAAAGAGAGTGCCACTTTTTTTTGGTTTTAATGTGTATGGTGGTGGTTCTTTTTTTTTCATCAGCTAGGTACTCAATGAATGGAAGATGGTGGTACATCATTGCAGATGATGTCTACCATTTTTGTTCTTTTTGTTAAAAAACTCATAAACTGATACTTGTAAGCTTGTGGCCCAGATACGTCACCCTGTTGCATCGTAGTTGTAAATTTTAATTACATGGGTTTTTGTGTAATGAAAAAATAAATGAAACAAAAAAGAACGAATTTTAATATTTAGTATCTACTACCCACGACACATGTGCAGTGCATATTGTTTGCATAGGCAGATAGTTTATCTTGCTGTAACGTTTCTTTAATTTAAACATTTTTAGGCGCAATTTTATTTAAATGTGGACATCGAAAAACAAAGTATTTAAGAGATATTAAAGTTGATGAACGTCTTTAGCCACATTTTTGTGCCTTTATATTTTTTCAAACGTTATCAAGTTCTTGAATTTTAAATAAGTAAAGAAAATATTTTAAAACTTTGATTATTAAAAAAAAGAGCTTACATTTTAAGGAGATTAGTCTTTTCAAAATGTCTTTACAATTTCATTGTTAATACTACTTAGGTATTGATGATAATAGACAGTTATTTGTAAATTGCAATATACATATCTTATGTTGCTTTAGGATCATCAAATGACATAAAATAAATTAAAGATGATTATAAGATTAATGGAAGAATTTCAAAAAAGGAAGTTTTGTGTGGAGGTAAAAGAGCTTCATTTGGTTATGATGGAGTTTGATTTTAAATTAATTGATTTCTTACTCAATTATTTTTTAAATAGTGCGAATTTAAAAAGTGTAATGTTTAAATTAAAACTTTTTTTTCGAAAATTTTAACCAACTTTAACTCGTATGCTTTATTTTAAAAGAAATTTGGTTAGCAATATAAAAACCAAATTTAAAATATAGATATATGCTGTCGTGGACATTTTTTTAACTGATTCTTTAATACATTATTTTAAAAAATCTTTAACCGTTTTCGTAGGGCACGTAGTGGAAGCTCTCAAAAGGGAAACGAATCACCAAATTTTGAAACATTTTTTTCGTGCTCCACTCGTATTAGTCCAAGTGTGATGTTATATAACCTATAGTCTTTTTCTAAAAATGAAAGAAATTTTCAAATCGGACCAGAAGTTCCTGAGATTAGCGCGGTCAAACAAACAAACAAGCAAACAAACTCTTCCCTTTTATAAAATTAGTATAGACTTAAATGAAACAAATGACAAACCTAAACAATAGAGAACAACAATATTTATGACTATGTATTTTCTGATTTCTGATTTAATTAATCTTTAATTGTTTTATTTGTTTTAATTTATTTGTCTCCTTTTGTTGAATCAGGTTGTTTTTGATTAATTTTAAAATCACAACCAGTTTTTCGGTAGTTTTGATTGATATTTAAATATAAAGGGTGTTTTTTTGTAGATGTGTGGTTTTCAAGAAAAAATAATTTAGCATTTTTATAGAGATAAGGGTTTGCTAGTATGTTTTTAAAAAATGATATGGGGCAAGCGGGCAAGTGATTTTCGACTTCTTTTTGCAGAAATCGGGGCTGTATGTCAGCATTAAGGCGTCGAATATGCTTTTCAAATACGTCAATCGTTTTAGGTAGGCTTATCTTCGTAGGCAAGTGACTTTATATTTAAAAAAAAAAATACAGAACCAGGTCTTAGTAACTTACAATTTTCAACCATGCATGTGTGGGAGTAATTTCAAGGATGGAATGGACCTACATTTTTTTTTTTGACATCGGAGGATTTGTTTATTAATCGCAAGAGGCAGTTCCCATTAGTACAGGCAAGGATTGAATCAAAGGCCTCTGACATGAAAATCCTACGAACTATGTTCGGTCAATCACCATTGACCTCGAGATTTGGTGGTCAACGTCCGCGCTGGTGCAGCAGAAAGTACTTGGTACCTCACTACACCCACCACCACCATCAGCCGGGCAGCATCATATCACACATTCCATACTGCCTCGCGATATGAGTAGTCGATTGACATCAAAATGTGTCGAATTAAATGTGCCATTGATTTGTGCTTCATTTCTGTGCCAGCCAAAGCACAGCACAGGCACATACCTAAGTATACATAGAGCTATAGGTGGTGTCATCACCCACCGTATAGCAGATACACAGCGCATACCATGGGTATGCATTAGCATGGCGGATACCTACAACAAGCTATGGTTATGGATATGTTGAAGCGGCTCGTAGTGTCGCTCACTCAACGACTGGACTGTGACATTCGACTCTTATTGTCGCCAGTCAATCATCGCTGCCCTATAGTTATCTTGGATAAATACAGCAGAGTGCTGAGGGTTGCAAGACAGTTCTAGGAAGAACAGATAAACAACACCACGACGATGGCTTACCCTCAGATGACGCTCCCACGGATCTTCGCTATTGTTGCTGGCGTTGGCACATTCTTGGTTGTGTGTCGTTGGGTATCCAAGGCATGGGCCTGGTACCAGATTCTGGACTCGTTTAACCTGTGGGCGTTTTGGTGACGCTGCATTCTTGGACAACGGACTGGTGGTGGCTTGGTGACTGACTTGGTCGGTCTCAAGGAGTTCTCTTCTATTCTTCAACGCGGTCGGTCGTCTGCTGCGCCAATAAAAGACTTGTAAATTAAAATAATTTAATAAAGAAATACCATAAGCAAACTTGTGTTCGGCAAAGTGTCCTCTAAACCAAAATATTGAATTAAGGATCTCTCCCCTTACTGTTCGGAAGTTTAATTCCCCAACATTTTGGTGCCTCCTGTGAGGAATTGATTTTGTGAAATCAAGTGACATTTTGAACATTTTTGTCGTGTCCCTTGTGAACTTTGTGAATGTGCTTTTGTGGACCTTGGGATCCAAGTTACATTGAATTCGCTATCGTCGTCTTCTTGTTCAGTGTAGTTGCGCTACTGTGGTACGCGGCCATAACCCTATCGTTGGGATAGACTTTCAGTTCTGTGTGAACATGGCTCACCTAACAAAAAGGTCAGCAGCATGCACCGCCTTGAAGCGGTTGTATACCAGCATCGTGTCCGCGGACATGACCAGCTGGGATGTGGCCCGGATCGAGAGCGAACAACGCTCTCTAGATCAGCAATACGAGCGCTTCCAGATCGCGCATGAAGTAGCTCTGCTGGATGTCGGCGACACTGACGAATCAGACCTCCTCGCGCACGATGCACTGTAGCACATCCTGGAGGCGCAGTATAAAGAGGCATCGGTGAGTTTGAGGCGGCACCTCGCGAAGCTGCAACCCCAAATAAAAGAGATTCGGCTGGGCCCCTCAACCGATCCTCAGAAGAGTCGGATCCAACTGCTGCGACGAACAACGGCGTGCCAGGCACTCAAGCACCACCACACCACAATACTGACGGCTGATCTCAACGGATGGGACCTTAGCCGTCTCTACCTGGAAGAGAAGGCTCTGGAGTTGCAATACCAGCGGTTCCAGACTGCCCATGATGCAATACTGGAGGATGTAGCAGACGAGGACATAGAGGAGCACGGATTGCTGCAGCAGACGGTGATGCAGCAGTACATCGAAGCCTCGTCCGCTTTGAAACGGCTGATAGCGGTCCTGGACGTGCCCAAAGAGGTCGTGGTGGAGATGAAGCTGGAGTCGATCCGGATCCCTACCTTCACTGGAGAACTCCAGAAGTGGCTGGAGTTCAAAGACGCCTTCGAGACGATGGTGCATAACGCCGATCTGCCCGTGCCCTACAAGCTGCAGAACCTTCGGGACTCAGTAAAAGTGACAGACGTGGGTCTCGTCGGGAGTGTTTACTCCGGAGGTTACGAGGAACTGTGGGCACATCACTCAACGGGTACTCCACACAACCACACAAATAATAGTCTAACTGTGTCAAATTGCACGATCTTGGATTCAATCAATGGTTGCTCTTATAAATTACTCCGTTTGGCGATTATATCAGCCGACCATTATTTTGGTTTGCAAACTTTTTTTTAAGAGTGACTCTTTTCATTATGAAATTTCAGACCAAACTAAAGGAAAATCAAGTGACAGCTGTCAAAAAAAGTATCTATTGCAAGAAACCACACGTCTGAAAAAAACACCCTTTTATAAAAAAATTCTTAAACAAAATACTACTATGATAGTTTGATTAATTTTTAATTCGTGCGTAGATTCAAAATGAAAGTTTTACAAAAGTAGTAAAATAATTAGTAAGTATTTTGTGTCACTAATGAAATATTTATCAAAATTGTACAAATGATTACTTTTTTCTGTCAAAATTTTTCACAATTAAAAATTAGTAGTGAAACATGTTTTTTTTTAACCAGGGAAATAAAATAATGAAAGTAAGGAAACATCACTTAAAATACGTATGTATGTATATCTCTGTTATCTTTTTGTTTTATTCGTAACCTCGAAAGTGTCAATAAATAACAACAGAACTGAAAAACTTTCAATAGCTTTACTTGTCTAGGTACATCTTTTCTCAATGATAGACGTATCTGTCTTAATATATATATATATATTATTGAAGAAGAGATACCATGTACAAAAAAAAAACAACTAGAAAGATGTTCGAAAGCTATTGTGGTCAAATTTAAAACTTTTTTTTTTAATGTTAATCAATTTTTATCAAGTTACAACGAGGATATTTCATATTTTAAACAACTTAAGCGTCTTACTGACTCTTAACAATTAAATTCAGAAAATGGCTACTTAAAATTTTTGTAATAAGCTAGATTCATACATGACCTCAGAGTTTTGAATATTTTAAAAAATAGGGCCGTTCAAAGATTAAAATTTGTTCTATATTATGTTCTCTCTCACGTACTTTAAATGTCCAAACATATTCAAATGAAGCGTTTGTAATAACTTCGCAAAAATAAAATAAATAGTTATTAAATTTTACAACTATTAATTTAGAAGAACTTTAACTAGTAAAATGAAAAGCCTATGAAAATAGTTTTTTTTTTTTTTATAATTAGCAAACACTAAAAGGGTTTTGTATACCTTTAATATGCCAAAGACACATTGTGAGCATTGGGAAAAGAGGGAAGGTTTGGATAGGAGGTGTCGGTGTACATTGATTTTAAATTCCTGAACATTGCAATGACAGGTAAAAATAGAGCGTGGCAAGGCGTTCCACATTCCCGTAGTACGGCTCAAAAATGAATCTCTGTACTTCATAGTACGGCCGAAGTTGGGCTCAAGGGTAAACTGATGGGCATTCCTAGAAGCGCGGGTATTAAGGTTAAATTGTTTAAGGGGAGGAATGCAACTGGCTATTTCACTAGAGCATAGTCCGTTAAAATGACGGTAAAAAAAGATGAGGCAAGAAACCTTGCGTCGATGTTCGAGTGACGTAAACGAGTTAATGATGTTAATGTCACCAATCATTTTAAAAGCTCTTTTTTGAACACTGTCCAAGAGCCTTAAATAAGTTACTGGAGCACCAGCCCAGAGATGAGAGCTATATTCAAGTTTCGGACGTATGTACATATATAGGTTTTGTAGATTGTAACCAGATCAGACGGAGAGAAAAATTTCTTGCAACGTCTCAAAAAACCTAGACATCTTGCGGCATTTTTGGCGACATCGCGTATGTGATCGCTCCACAAAAGGTGGTTGCTGATGCACATTCCGAGGATGTCGAGATTTTCCGTTTCGTTGATGCAAGTGCCACTCATAGATAGTGGCCAAGAGGGTTTATCTCGCTTTAACGATACAAGACAGCATTGCGTTTTCGAAGCATTAAATTTCACACGATTTTTTATTCCCCATTGTACAATGCTGTGTAGGTCG
Organism: Eupeodes latifasciatus; assembly: GCA_920104205.1. Classification (NCBI taxonomy): domain Eukaryota; kingdom Metazoa; phylum Arthropoda; class Insecta; order Diptera; family Syrphidae; genus Eupeodes; species Eupeodes latifasciatus. The sequence continues at coordinate 40,678,220 of OV049925.1, read as the reverse complement.
GAATTTAATGAGCTATAATCATATTTTGCCGTTGCAGTTCCACATCTGAAGAGGAGGGTTGTGAGTCTGGGAACGAATATGAAAAGCTAAGAGTGCTATCGTCAGCGAAACAATGTATTGGATTAGAAGTAGTAGACAGGAAATCATTTATAAAAATGAGGAAAAGGGTCGGAGACAAAACGGAGCCCTGGGGCACACCAGCATTTATTTTATGGGTTTAAGACTTGAATCCGTCCAAAACAACTTGTATTGAACGGTTCGAAAGAAAATTTCTAATCCAACGAAGAAGAGATTCGTCGATACCGAAAGCACGAATTTTCGATAAGAGAGTAAGATGCCAGACTTTATCAAATGCGTTTGAAATATCAAGTGCAATAATCTTACTTTCTCCAAAACGATGTAAAGATTTGTTCCACTGTTCGGTGAGATGAACCATGAGATCACCAGTGGACCTATTGCTACGAAAGCCGTATTGCCGGTCATTAAGAAGCTTCCGTTCCCCAAAATATTTCTTAAGCTGATAATTAATCAGCGTGTCCATGACCTTGGAAAGAAGGGACGTAAGTGCAATCGGTCGGTAATTCGAGGGTGAGGAAGATTCGCCTTTTTTGGGAATAGGCTGGACAAATGCAGTTTTCCATCCACTCGGAACAAGACCTGAGGAGTAGGACAGATGAAAAAGCTTACGCAGTGGTTTTGCCAGCGTTGAAGAACACCTCTTCAGAACAATAGCGGGGATACCATCCGGACCAGTGGATTTATGTATGTTAAGATCTTTTAGGACTCTCGCCACAGTACGAGTGCGAAAAAAGATTGGTCCCATAGAATCACTAACGCGCTCGATGACAGGCAGAGTCATAACACTCATTGGCAGCGTTGAATTGGCGGCGAACTGCCTAGCGAAGAGATTAGCTTTCTCTAAAGAGCTAACAAGTGGAGCGTCATTGACAACGAGCGTAGGAACTGACGAGGAGGAAGAATTCCTCATGTTTTTTACAAATGACCAAAACTTTTTACTGCCATTGGGACAATGCAGTATTTTTTGCCGTAATTTTTGGTCATGTTAAAATTTGGTCCGTCGAATATGGGCGTTGCAGGCCTTCCTGGCTTGCTTGAACTTATTCCGGTTTTCCTCAGTTGGATTGGCTTTAAAACAACGGAAACTTAACTTCTTGACCCTAATAACCTCTTTACAGCTCGCATCGAACCATGCGTTTTCCTTAGGTCTGATACTTTTAACCCTATTCGGGATAAAAGTTCTCATTCCATTGTTTTTTAATTGTGTGTCTTTATCTTTTTTAGGAAGGAGCATTTATTTTTCATATCAGTTCACATTTGTAATACTGTTATTTCCTATATAAAATTCATCAGCTATTTAAATTTTCATTATTAAAATATCTCATCCATTTCGTTCTCAATCAATAGGTCAACGACACATTTACATAGAGGTACTCGTAAGTTCAAAATTGATGAAACATTTAAAAATTCATGTTTAAATCAAAAGCATTTGAAATTGTTAACAATATCCTCAATGGGATATTTTATCATTTCTATAACACTTCTTTTTATGTCCCAATAAAAATATCTCCCTTAAATACATGCGTATAGGTTCGTATATCCTAATGCAGGTATGTTTTTGTATATCGATCCCTTTTTTTCTCGAAGCTTTACACAGATCCTTTGAAAAGCGGAAATTTAAAAAGAAATTATGCAAAAAGCGTTTCAAATTGCAAGTTTATGGGATATTTCAAAACAATATTTTCTTTCTATTATTATTATCATCGTTATATTTCCTCTTTTCCCTTTCGTCAACAGTCACTGTTGGGTTGGGGACAAAAGATGATTATCGATGAAAATTTATTGACTGGCAACGAGAGTTTCGATTCGAAATATGGGTACTTTGTCATTTCAAATGTTAAAAAATGTGTACTCTCCCAATGGAATGTAATTTTATGAGGAGTATGGAATATATTTTGTTTTTATCAGAGACAGTCCTGTGAGGGTTGCAAATTTCCTTTCTATGTTTTTTTATGTTTTAAATATTTTTTCTTATCTGCAAGGCAATTATAAAAATAAAAATTAAACAAAAAAAGAAAAAAACTGACAGAAATTATATCAACTTGTTTTTCGTTTTTGCATTTTAATTGTGCACTCCAGAGTGCATAGCACTATGTCAAGGCTCTGGTGATAAGGGATAACAAATTTGTTTGTTGCAAGAGAACAAGCGATTTACTTCACTGTTTCCGGTTGAAGTGCATTATTTTTGGTGTACATATATATTTTTAGATATGTATGTTTTTTTTTTTAATTTGTATATACAGTATGTTGGTTTCGTTGTATTTTTAATTTCTGGAGGCCATCACAAAATGTAGAAAAGGTTTTACTAAAATTGTAACTTATCTCTTTAAGAATAAAATTAAATAATGAGATTATTGTTTTGGTACTTCAATTAATTTTTGAACAAGAAATCTTGAAAATAATGTCTTTTAAAGACATTAAAAGAGTTTAGACCTCGTATGCAAAATATAAGACTTTTTAAAAACAACCGGTACCAAATGGTTAAAAAGATTAAATTTACATACGAGACGATTTATTTCAAAAAAGAAAAAAACTAAAGCTATCGAAATATAAACACAAACTCTAAACCAAACAAACTGAAAGGATATAGCACAACATACGATAAATATCCTGGCACTATACAAATGGAGGATTAACTTAAATCACGTATGGGATATTTGGGTATATGGGTTGTTGTTATTTCAGTGTTGATTTAGGGGCAATACATATGTTTTGATTTTGATACATGGTGGGATACCTATCCTAGAATTTACTATATCTGCCTAATGGCACCATAACTATAGGTATCAAGTGGGTTAAGAAGTAACAACATAAATATAGGAATCAAATGACGCAAAGATAAACAAAAATATTCTCCACACATCATGGAGACACATGGAAATACGTATAAACAAAGTCGTGAGCAACACAAAAGAGGACATTTAGTTACGTAGGTACTATAAATGGGATAGGTATTCAACTCATATTACGTAAAATGTTTTTTGGAGAATGTAATTTTGGATGTTGATGGTTTGGAGGGACTTTAATTGATAATAAACCAAGGGAAGCAATATTTTTGAATTTATTTTCTTGATATATAATTTCTACAAAATGATCAATCTATTTATGGTTATCGGTGCAGTAAAGTAGCTTATAACCCTTTGAAAAATAGTAAAGCGACGTTAAATCGCAAGGTCTTGGACGCCAATTCACAAAAGTTTATAGATTGATTTTTGTATCTTTGACACTTCAATGTTGCCTCATTTCCACGATTGTCATCAATTTTAGGACATTAATTACACACTTTTAAAAAAATGGTAATGATTAAGATTCCAAAACTTGTAATTCTGCCACAGCCACATATCGTGCTTTAAGACGAGATTATGGTTTACATAACCGTCCAACTACGCACGCAATTTGCAAAATTGTGAAGAAATTTGATGAGACTGGATTACTTACAGATATTTTAAGGCTAAGGCATGTGCATCATCATTTCGTTCGTACCACTGAAAATACCGCTGCTGTAAGTGAAAGTGTTGCCGTCGTCGTTCTCAGGAATTAGGACTGTCTTACGGCACATTATGGTAAATTTTGCATTTGGATCTAAAACAACAAAATTTTCTCCAGCGACGAATCACATTTCTCACTCGGTGGGTATGTTAATAAACAAAATTGTCATATTTGGGGCTTTGAGAATCATCAAGTAGAGAATCCTCAAAAAGTTCCTTGTTGGTGAGCTCTTTGGTCCGGAGGTGTGACTGGACTTTAATTCTTCGAAAATGACGATTCAATTCGGAGCCTTATGGTCATCTGAAAACTGACTTTTTTGCTTCCTATTGAAGAATACGACTTGGAGAATATGTTTTTTCAAAAAGACGGTGCCACATGCCACATAACTCGATCGAATATGCGGCTTTATTGCAAGAGACATTTCCTGGTCGTGTAATATCTCGTTGTGGCGATATCAATTGGCAACCAAGATCATGCGATTTGACACCGCTGAACTTTTTTGTTTTGGGGCTACGCAAAAGACCGTGTTTATGCAGATAAACCTTTAACTCTTGACCACTTAAAAGCCAACATTCGTCAAGTTAAGGCTGAGATACCTCCAAATATGTATATATACCAACTTGTGCTAGAAGACGTCGAGTCCCGACAAGTCTTTTGCTAGTATTGGATTCGTTTCGATATTGTCTAACAGTATTTCTTCCAGGTTTTCTTTCGTATATTTTATTTAAGGTTTTGAGTTTTAACGTATAAGATTAATGATATTTTAAACTGTGAAAAAATTGGAAGATTTATCGTGTTATGTGTAAGATACATATTTTTCAATGATATTCGATAGTTTATGACTTGAAATTAGGCAACAAACCATATTTTGGTATTTAAAATCATTTTTCGTTCCAAATACTATCAAGAACCTCTATGCATTGAGTAAGCTCTGAGCAGAATTTGATCAGAGCTCCGATTTATATTTTTGAAACACACTTAAGAACTGAACTGTCAAACTGTTTTAGAATTTGCCATCTCTTACTTTTATGCCATACGAAACAAACGTAAAGTCTGCTTCGCTCAGTTTTCAATATCAAGACATATGTATAAATCTGAAACACTTACAAAATATTAAAAGCTTGAGTTCATTCGAAAAATATTTGTTATTCTCAAAGTATTTCAGTATTGCAAGGTCGTATTTTAAACTTATTGGAAAAGTGAGTGCTGTGTGGCCCAGTAAGTGAGTTTTTTTTTTTATATTTGTTCCCTTATTTGGAAAACGAGGCTGTCAACAAAGTTTCGGTCAATGCCGGCCGGGCGTTACGGAGTCTGGTTTGTGCAGGATGGCGCACCATGCCACCGAAAGCCATCTATAAGGTCTTAGACAACTGGAGTGATGTATTTGGCTACTGCAAAGACAGACGAAGAAGGGTTTGGTTCTATAATAAATAATGGTAATGTTTTCACGTACTAACAAAGCCATATGACGTGGACGTGAACGTTTGGTCTATCTCTCAAAAGCTAAAATAATATAGCCACTGTTTTACAAACACGCTTTGAAGTTCTTAATTTTAAAAATTATAATATTATTTAAAAAAAAAAATATTAAATTCATTTATGTTTTTAATTTTACTCATATTCCAACGTTACCTACGAAGATTATAATACCTAAGGTATACACATCTTTAGCAACTCATTTGTTCCATAAAATTCGTCTCCAGGATGTTAATAAAATGTCAAGTGTGTAGCTATGTAAACAACTGTTTATTGAAGAAAACACCTGTTTTGATCTCCATAACTTTGTACCTATACCTTATCTTCAAAGTATAAATATACACCATTATGGTTCTCCATTCATCATCAATAAAAGATATAAATTACCTGAAACGAAAAGAGAACAAAAACCATATTTTAATATATTTTGTATGGTATAGAGGTACGTACTCGTACATACATATAAAAGGTATAATTATTTTATAAAATTGAATATCTAATGAACACATATAATACACCTTCTCAATTCATAATACCTTCAAAACATAGGAATATTATTTTAAATTCCCCTAAAACGGAAATGAAAATGATTTTTAATAATAAAACATACACAAAAACAACAAAAAGAAAGAAGACATTATTAATTTACCTTCTCTTTACACTTCTTTCTACAACTAAAATTGTTCCATTGTCTATGGATTTTCTAAAATTCTTGTCTCTATAGATTTCGAACATACCTACATTGAATACCCATATAATAATAATAATATTTCCCCATACACGCGGTATGCATTTTAATGTTTAATTTGTAATAAATATTCACAACATGAAAAGGCTCAAGAAATTTTATTGATGATTGCTTGAGAGAGCTTCCTCAAAAAATGAAAGAAAACAAAAGAATAGGTAGGTAGGTTAGGTTAGGTACGTTTACGAGTAGATATTTTACCTACCCTGAAGCTTCAGGCTATATAGAAATATTTTTGCAAAGCATATTTTTCTCTTTAATCACCATAACTTTTCAGTTGCCAGAATAATTAAATTTTCAAGGTATGCGAAGATATTTTATTTTCATTTTTTTACTAAATGAAAAATGAATATTGAATAATGAGATTCATGAAATAAAAGTTTTCATTGAAAAAAGGAAATTGATCTGTTCAGGAATTTGAATTTCAAGATAAAATGTTAAAGCAAAAAACCAACTTGTTATTTTAAAGGAACTTCAAAAATTATAGAATCTGAAATTTAGGCTAAACCAATTTTAGATTTTCATAAAATGGTTAGCATTTAAATTTTACATAAAATAGAATTTACCCGACGACGTCAATATATACACTTTCTTAAGATGTTTGACCACAAAAACAATTTTTTTTAACAATTTTTGATGTTTTCTCTTAAGTCTTCATTTTATGTTTAGAACTGGCAACTGATTTTCTTACAATTTGTACCAAATACCAAACTCAATATTGTGTAAAAAATGCTTAAGTTTAAAGAAAATCTCTTTCTCTCAACAACTAGGAAAACAATTTTTGCAAATTTTTAGTAGATTTCTAAAATCTTGTAGGATGCTGACAATTCTCAACATATCAAAGGTTTTTAGAGAGTGAGAATGTTTATGTACATTCATTTGTTCAGGATTTTTTCGTCGGCCATATCTCAAGAATCGGTGGAGATATCGACTTCAAATAATAACATCGAACGATGTAGGATGGACTTTAAGAAGAATTAAGAGGGTGTTCTTTTAATTGAAGAAATACAAAAAAGTGAAAAATTAGGTTGACCACAAATACAGAGCTATCCATTTTGCGGTTTCAAAAGTAAACGTAAATAAAACACATATAAGGTATATTTTTTCATGATATTTCTTTTTTATTAAAAAGTTTGAACGTTAACATAAAGTGTGAAACAATACATCATTAAAATGGCCACCACGCGAAGTGCTGCAAGCATCGATTCTTTTGATGTAATTTTCGAACACTTTGTGACACATATTGCGCTGTATCTCAGCCATAACTTGACGAATATTGGTTTTTAAATGTTCAACAGTTAGAGGTTTATTTGCATAAACCTGGCATTTTACGTAGCCCCACAAAAAAGAAAGTATTGTGGTGTCAAATCGCATGGTCTTGGTGGCCAGTTGATATCGCCGAGACGAAAAATTACGCTGTCAGGAAATGTCTCTTGCAATAAAGCCATATTCGTTCGAGTTTTGTGGCATGTGGCACCGACTTTACGAAACCACATATTCTTCAAGTCAAAAAAAAAAATCGGTTATCATATGAACATAACGCTCCGAATTGACGGTGACAGTCGTTCCATCGTCGTTTTCAAAGAAGTAAGGTCCAATCACACCTCCGGACCAAAGATCGCACCAAACAGTGACTTTTTGTGTATGTATTGGCCTCTCTTCAATTACTTGAGGATTCTCAGCAAATGAGTTTAGTTGCGTGTTTTTTTCTAACTCAATGGTCCACCCTACAGTTGTGAATTCCCAGTAGCTAAATTTTTAGAATAAGGTACTTAGTAGAATGTTTAGTCCTTAACAGTATATTGTTTAAAATCATGCACCAATAACTTCTAATAGGAAGACTTTTTTGTATTGAATCCCAGAAAAGAGTTTTATAAAAGGGTGAAAAATTTGTTTAAATTTGAATCCTTTGCCAAAACTTTCATTATTTTTAAAATATGAATCAAAACTAAAAAGATACCCTTTACTGATTTTTGTTTTAAGATTGTCAACATTTCTCTATATAAAATAGAGGGAAGTTCAATTTTCGTTCTAATTTCGACAAAAAAATTATTAATAAAAAAATTTCTAAAATATACATATACATACATAAATATGTAGTTCACAGCCTTGATCGTTGATCCAACACACAGCTGTTAAAATGTTTTTTGTCATCAAACTTCTGTTTTATTTTCATTAAGCTAACGTTTCATCTTTCATCGGTAGGTAGGTACTATTATTTTTTAATTTTTACCATCCCATATCATATCATTCAGAATTTATGTTATTTAAGCTTGACTTAAAAACAACAACACAAAATAATCAACAAAAACAAAACAAAATAAAATAAAAAAAAAATATGTCATAATTTTCATTTCAAAAAGTTTTTCACAGAGTTACATAAAATAAACAAACAAACAAACAAAATAAAAATATGAACAAAAACAAAAAATAACTCAAATAAAATGAAAACACAAATATTATTGATGGAAAAAATCAACTAGGTTGTGAAATTTTATCCAAAGGCTTCTTGTACCAGCGTACCTTTAGATACAAATATGTAGACATACATACATAAATACGTCATAATCATATCTGTTTGTGTCACTCCTCTCATCGAATAGAATCGAAATATGTCAATAGCGTCAATGATAAAATATAAAAGATACAAAACAAAAATTGAAACGCATTGATCAAATATAAAGAAGAAAGCAAAAAAAAAATAGTTCAATGAAATACAGAAGCATATCCGTGTGCCACATCGAATGAAGCGCACAAAAATCATCATCATCATCATCATCATCATCATCATCATCATCATCATCATCATCATCATCATCATCATCATCATCATCATCATCATCATCATCATCATCATCATCATCATCATCATCATCATCATCATCATCATCATCATCATCATCATCATCATCATCATCATCATCATCATCATCATCATCATCATCATCATCATCATCATCATCATCATCATCATCATCATCATCATCATCATCATCATCATCATCATCATCATCATCATCATCATCATCATCATCATCATCATCATCATCATCATCATCATCATCATCATCATCATCATCATCATCATCATCCAGCATCCAACATCCAGCATCGTCATAGTCGAAGTTGAAGTCGTAGTCATAGTTATAATCATAGTCATAGTCATAGTCATAATCATAGTCATAGTCATATCATCAGCAAGGGAGTCATTCAGTTAAAAATGTATCTTCATGCATGCATGGAATATCATCATTTCATCCCAGCTGAGCTACCCGTAAACGCAATTCACATATTTGCATGCAGCAGGAAAGCTTTCTCATGGATATTATCGACATAAATTTATTCTCCTCCGCTTGTCTGGCGCGTATGACCTCTCTTTCTCTCTCCATCCCTCAAATCCACAACCATTACCACCCCCACCCTGTATCCTATTCGTCACATTTTGCATTCCATCAAATACAATGCATTTCTACAGGGTGTATCTGCATCACTGGCACCTTGTATGTATGTATACATGTATTTGTTTTGTTCACGTATCTTTTTATTTTTTTAATTTGAATGTTTGTTTGTGTGAAAAGAAAAAAATTCAGATACAATATTTTTTCCCTGTTGAAGCTCTTTGCCGTCTTCTATTCATCTGGTGTCATATCCTTTTTTTTCCTTTCACTCTTGGCATTGCATTCAAAAGCAGATTTATACATATTTTCTTTTTATTTTATATTCCTGTTCGGTTGATGTCTTTATTTGAAAGGAAATATCGATAAGAAAGGATCTCGCTTTATCTGCTCTACAATACTCCTTTCGATAAATAAACGCTTCAACTTATCACAAAAAAAAAAGCAAAAAAAGAAGAAAACTCAAACTCCCACCCATTTACAGAAAAATGCTGCAGCACATCTCTAAATATTATGGAAGTAAAACTAAGGCACAAGATTGCATAGAAAGTATCTGCAGCGGAAGAAAACTACAAAAATACAAATATTCGTATTCCAGTTTTTTTGAAAAACTACATAAAATCATGTTTATTTTGGAAATCGAATCAAGTGCACACAGATAAGTAGATATATTTCTCGTAATCGTAAAAGAAGAGAAGTTCATCCACAAAATATTACAAAAAAGAAAAAGAAAAGCTTATATCTATATATTCAATCGAATCTTGAACTATAAGATGAGAGGATCTTTTATACTCACTCATCTTCTCATCGGTTTATGGGACTTGAACAAAAAGAAAATATAAAATATGAAAAATATGAACGCATTTGTTTTGAAACTATAAGGGGTGGAGGGTTGGGGGCGCATATAGTCAAACAACTTATGTATATGTGATGTGTTCAGTTTTTATTAATCGGATTTTATTTTTGGAATTAATATTTCTAAATGTTGAGCTATGATTTCACATAGTATTTTGTTTTTCTTTTATGAAGAATGAAATATAGAAAATTGATGTATCATGATTATTTCTGAGAGGATGAATACGATTTTGAAAACATAAAGACACACACAACATGACGTGATGTTTCAAATCGTAGATATTTTTTTTTCTTATTATTTTTCTATCTTCAATAAACTGACAGATTTAAAATTTTAATATTTGGATTATTAATTACAAATTAGAACACACACATTGAACACATAAAGGGTGTCCCAAAATTAACGTAAGATTTGAATTAAATAGAAAACGCCGTTTTTAGTCTTTTGATAGTTATATTTTTATTGACTCGTAAAGTACATAGGATAGGGTTATGTATGGATAAATGTGGCTGAATTTCGTTGATGCAGCGTTGAATCTCCTCCTTTAATGCACGGGTGGTTGTGGGCTTGTTTACATAGACTTGTGATTTCAAATAACCCCATAAAAAGAAGTCTAATGGTGTTAAATCACACGATCTAGGAGGCCAATTTTGATCACCGAAACGAGAGAGTACACGACCTGGAAATGTCTCATGCAGTAATTGAATTGTTTCACGGGCTGTATGACAATTTGGCACCGTCTTGTTGAAACCACATATTGGACACATCAATATCATCCAATTTTGGCAGAAATAACTGTGTAATCATGTCACGATATCGAGCACCAGTAACAGTCACTGCTTGACCAGCATCATTTTCAAAAAAATATGGCCCAATAATGCCTCCAGCCCAAAATCCACACCATACAGTCAAGCGTTGTGGATGCATTTGTTTTTCGACAATCACATGTGGGTTCTCCGAACCCCAAATGCGGCAATTTTGGCGATTGACAAAGCCATCAAGATGAAAATGTGCTTCATCGCTTAGGATGATTTTGCTCGAAAAATCAGGGTCCATTTGTTGATGTTCAATAATCCGTTCAACGAACTCTCTTCTCTGCCCATGGTCATTAGGCTTCAATTGTTGTGTTAATTGAATTTTGTAAGCATGAAGAACAGATCTTTGGTGAGTATACGCTGTAGAGGTTCTTGAAATTTGCAATTCTTGTCCACGACGTCGAATTGAGGTTCCTGGATTGTCAGCAACACTCTCACGCACTGCTTCGACATTCACATTTGAACGGCTTGTTTTTTGACGACCAGTGTGTTTGGCGTCTCCAACGGATCCAGTCTCCATGAATTTTTCAATTAATCTCTTCACAGTTGACGAAGTTAAAACACTATTCCGACCATATTTTGTATGAAATTTTCGAACTGCAGCCGCCAAACTTTCACTATTTTTGAAATATTCTTTAATAATGAAGACACGTTGTTCTCTCGTGTAACGCTCCATTTTTAATAACCCTATACTGTTAGCTGTCAAATTGCTTTTTTTTTCAGGGTTGCCAACACTTCACTGCACAAATGGCGGCAAATTCAAATCTTGCATTAATTTTGGGACACCCTTTATAATATACATATTAAGACTGGACCGGACGTATAGTATAAGTATTATGTGAGATTTTATTAATATTGTGGTTATAGCCACATCAAGGTTGATATATCAATTTTATAATTGAATAACCGCATGCAATTAATTAGAGAATAGGGAAATGTTTAATGTGAATGTCGGATTGATTGTTAAATTTCGAAATAGTAGGTGGATCAATTATATATTAACAAGAGATAGATTTCAATGTGTCTTGGCTGTGATGTTGTTTGGAACATTCATTAAAAAAAAACAGCAAAATTCTAATTTAAGAAAAAGAGAATAAAATGCAATTCAAACAATGGCAATAAATTGAAATTCAAAAACTAGCTTACAAAAGATGTCTTCAAGAAATAACCATTTGACCATCCAGTGGTTTCTTATTTTATCATATGGTTTATTTTGACACTGACAGCTTTATCCCACTCAAAGCTTGTAACAGAAATCTAAGTCGAGAAGAAATGACTGCAAACAAATTTAATTACAATTATACTTGCAATTGAAATATAGAAATTAATTGACGAATTTCATTTACAAATTACATGTAGTTGAAAAGCGTCAATTATTGCAATTTAATTACCTAAACGTAATTAAAATCAAAAGTAATGATAAAAAAGAGCAATGATTACACAAAAATGTAATTAAATGTATAATTTCCGTCTATTATACATTTTACGCTATATTTCAAAATAATAAGCTGAAATTCTAAGTTATTTTATGTTTATTAATAAATAAACAAGGACTGTTATTAAAAAAAGCTTTTCTTAAAGAACTTTAAGAAGTCCATCACAATTTTCAATTTCATATAATTAGTAAGTGCATTTTTAAAATTATTAGAAAGTTAAAATATTTTTTTCAATTTCAATTACAAGTAATTAAAAGTTTATTCCTTCCATTACAATTACTTGTAATTGTAATGGAAAAAAAGGTCAATTACTAATTTCTTGTAGTTAAAATAAAAGTTGAAAATAATTACAAAAAGCAATCATTATTTCCCAAATCTGACGGAAATTGAGTATCATATACTTTCATGAAAACAAAATAAGTAGTTTCGCTTACTTAACTTTGGGAAATATTGAAAACTTATTTAAAATTTTGGGGGTATGTTACCCAAACAGTGCGTTTTTGTAAAAAAAATTGGCGGAAATAAAGCACCTTGAATTGAATAATGATTTCGGACGCAATATAATCTTTAATACAAAAAGTGATAGTCTTTTGTGGATTGATCGTTTTTAATTGATCTTTTGAGCTATCTTATTAATAGAGCTACATGACTTGACAAAATTTAATTATATTCATTTATTTTAATAATTATTTAAAAAAGTACCTTTATTTGAACTTTTTAATACTCAATTAGATAGGTACCAATTGAGATTCTTACAAATGGAGTTTATAGAGGCCTTAAGAAATTACCAGAAGTCTGGGTCTGCTTGCCCCAGAATTGACAAACCCTCCAAGAGTAATTCTCTTAATGAAAAGCGCTTTCTCAAATAAACCGTCCGGATTCGGCTTACAAAAGCTGAAGGTCCCCATCATTCCTAAAACTACTCGCATATAAACATGGTTAAAAGTTGTAGGTCAATAGGCCCTTTCTTTTTCACGAACATATGGATGATGCCATATTTTTAGGTTGTTTGATTTTTTTTTTAATTTAAGTAAAGTTTTATTCCACACTTTTGAAAATAACAGTCTTGATGGTTTTAGCAAAGTTATGAATGTGAAAATTAAGAAAATTCAAATCATAAAAAGTTGTTGCACTAAATGAACAATGGAAATACAAATATAACATTGGTCAACATGATAATGTAGGTGGTTATCAAATTATACTTTTTTTTAAGGTTTTTGATTGCTTCAGTTCGAAACCGACTTCAAAATCAATCACGTCAGATTTTTGAGATAAAATATTTCATAATTCGAAAAAAAAAACTAACTAACTAACTAATATTAAATTAAATTTTTAACATCTTACTTATTTTTCAAAAAAAAAAATCCTTATGTTGCAAGTCTTCACCTGCCATACATTAACCTTAAAAGAACGCTAAAGCACTTATATGCTGAAACAGTTCTTAAAAGTATAACGCAAAAAGCTATAAAATCATTTTGTTATCCTATTCCAAATTCATAGTCTTAAGATTATAAAATCCAGCTTTTGGAATATATTAAAAAAAAAATTAAAAAAAGATGTTGAAAACGACTATTTCTAAATTTTGAGTACAAATAGTTACAATAGGAGTTTGGATTCGAAATCGGCACTAAAAATTAACTTCAAAACGAATTATTTAAGACTTATATATATATATATATATATATATATAGAAGATAAAGATTTTGTACTTTTCGAAATCATCATAAAATGTATTGTTAAGCGATATATTGTTGTTTACCTTAGCCTTCAAAAACCCGTTTTTGGTTGTCCTTAGCATTTTTAAAATGACATTTTAAAAATTTGATGTGATAAAAATAAAAATAAATTGGGTGGCGCAACAGTCCGTTGAGAACTAGGGCCTAGTGACTTACAACTCTCAACCATTCCTGTGTGCGAGTACTGTTGTCAGGGATGGAGATGAAGATTTGATGTGATAGAAAAATTTAAAGTTTACATTCGCATTCAGGACATATCAAAAAAGTATTGGTTTGTTTGTGCCCCAAAAACGAACGGAATTTTGTCGACCAGTGAATATATAATTTCCTTTATGTATTAAATAAATATAACTTTGACAATTATTATTGTTTTTCAAATATTAAATGCCATAGATTTCAAAATTAAAATTAAATTAACCCTCTTTTCAAAATATTCCTTTTTTTCACAGCAAAAACTTCATTCAAAATTAATATTTTCAATTCTGTAGATAGTTTTCACAAAATAATTAATGACAATTATTATGAAATTTAAAAAAATTATCTGAATACAGTAAATTCCGCTTAATGGAGTTGTATTGATAAAAAAATAAAAAAATGGATACAAAATTGTCGAATTAGAAATTAGTTGTTATCAAAAACATTCAAATTATTAATTTTGAAAGTTTCAAAACTAAACGTGAAGATGACAAAATTGAAATAAAAAATTGGTTTTGTTTTGTCGAATCCCATGCATAAGAATTAAGGACATGACATAGTATCATCAGTTCTTCCCTTAAATGTTAATTTGGTCCAAAACTTCCTTTTAACATAGAAGTTTAATGAATGTTCGTATTTATATTCTATGAATTATTTGAGGAAAATTCTATTTACGACAAAGATATTTTATTTAATTGTAAGAGCCCTTTTTTACTAATGTATGTATAATCAGGTTTTCCTGTAATTTTATAAAATATTTGAAAAACTATCTACTTTTTTGTATTTTCTTTAAATTTTTTTTTTCAATAACAATTGCAAAATTAACCATTTTGGGTTTGAGTACAAATTCTCATTGCAACACCACATCAATAAAAAAAAACGAGTGCGTGCTTTTGCTTATTTTTCATTAAAATTTTAATTCAATCTGGGAAATTCAGTTCTCATACATTATTTTCATTTACAAAATACACTTTATTTTTTTGGTGTTTCTCTTTGCATTTGTAAGTGAATGTGTGTACTGCATTTGCTAGGATATAATATGTATGTACTGTATATACTATGCAAACATTCTATTGATAATAAATTAATTTAAAATCAAAACTATGTTCACTTTATTTTGCTCATACCTATGTACGGTACGTACTACTTACATAGATTTATTCATCTTCATACATTGTATATATAAGACTTTGTGTATAAACATTTTATGGCAACACGAAGCAGGCGGTATATGGTTAGAGGCAATTTCACTATTTTACCCAGTTCACACACATATAGAGACTAAAAAGGAAGCTGCGGAATGGCATTCAATTATTCAATATATTTCATATATTTATTTATATAAATGTGTGTAGTATGAGAGTTGAGTATGCCTGATGTATGCAGGATGTATGATAAGAGAATATATGTTTGAAAATGTATATTACACCATCCAACCACCAAATTTTTATCGAATTAGATTGCTAAACAAAAATAAATATTTTAATTTATACAATTATAATGAAAGTGCATTTATAACGATGTTATACACGTGCCATTTCACTACTATATGGGTATAGATGCAATTAAATTTTTAACATAGATTTTCAGTTCATACATAATTAAATTTAAGGGTTTAATTATACACAATTCGAAATATTTGTTTCTTGATTTAATTTTTTTTTTTTGACTAATTAGTTGAAAATAGCCTTGGTGTTGAATGTGTGTAAGGCCAGATTACACCAATTAGAAAATGACAAATCTTTTAAAAGTAATTTTATCATAATTATGAGACAAAAATCATACAAAAATTATTAACAATTATAAATGACCGATTATAGTGTTGAAAATATTATATATTTTTTACATTTTGTTTTTGTGTGTTTATAAAAATTGCATATTTTTTTTATTTTTGTCATACCAATACAATACTCTTGGAACCCATCCATTGCTATTAGGTAAAAAGTAATTTGTGTGAAAGGATGTGGTGTTTATGCATAGTTAAAATTGATTTATTACTTTGTTTGTAATATTCATGGTAAAAAATATATATTTATATTATAAAGTGTATAAAATTACGTCATTGTCGATTAAATATATGCACATGCGAAGTATTTTATTAAAAAAATATTTAAAAAAAATGGTTTGTGTTATAAACGTAGATACAACCATTTTGCACTATTTTACCGGATAATAACCATCAATTTAATTTGAAATGTTAAATATATTTGAAGAATTGTTGTTCTTTTTTTTTTGTTTGGTTATTAAATCAAATTTAAAACAAAAAATTGATTAATAATAATCTGATTGATGGTTATTATTCCTTTTTAAATAAATAAGTATTAATGCTGAATGATTTGTTATAGTTGATTTGATAAATCAGTTAAATAATCAAAAACAAACAAAAAGTCATTCCTACTTTGGGCGCCATTTTTATATATATTTTTTTTTAAATAAAAGCTAGGTACAAATCTGCATATATTCCATATTGATTTATAGTGAAATCTACTTTAATTTAGCTTTAAAGCTATTTTCTTTTTTATTGTCGTACTTTGAAGCGGTTATTAATTTATTACTAACAATTTAAATACATGGAACTTGACTCTTTATAAATTCTTTTACTTTGGAAGAGTTATTTATTTATTTTGAAGAATAAAAGCACACTGTAAAGATAATTTATTAACATCTTCACGTTGCGCGCCATTTAATTGTTGTTGTCTTCTAATCGAAAGAATAACATTGAAATATAATTTAAAGTAATAAAGGGTGTCCCAAACCTAACGCAAGATTTGAATTTGCCGCCATTTGTGCAGTGAAGTGTTGGCAACCCTGAAAAAAAGCAATTTGACAGCTAACAGTATAGGGTTATTAAAAATGGAGCGTTAGACGATAGAACAATGTGTCTTCATTATTAAAGAATATTTCAAAAATAGTGAAAGCTTGGCGGCTGATTTTTCGAGCAAAATCATCCTAAGCGATGAAGCACATTTTCATCTTGATGGCTTTGTCAATCGCCAAAATTGCCGCTTTTGGGGTTCGGAGAACCCACATGTGATTGTCGAAAAACAAATGCATCCACAACGCGTGACTGTATGGTGTGGATTTTGGGCTGGAGGCATAATTGGGCCATATTTTTTTGAAAATGATGCTGGTCAAGCAGTGAATGTTACTGGTGCTCGATATCGCGACATGATTACACAGTTCTTTCTGCCAAGATTGGATGATATTGATGTGTCCAATATGTGGTTTCAACAAGACGGTGCCACATGTCATACAGCCCGTGAAACAATTCAATTACTGCATGAGACATTTCCAGGTCGTGTACTCTCTCGTTTCGGTGATCAAAATTGGCCTCCTAGATCGTGTTATTTAACACCATTAGACTTCTTTTTATGGGGTTATTTGAAATCACAACTCTATGTCAACAAGCCCACAACTACCCGTGCATTAAAGGAGGAGATTCAACGCTGCATCAACGAAATTCAGCCACATTTATGCAGAATGGTCATGGAAAATTTCAACAAAAGAGTGCGCATGTGCATGCAAAGCCGTGGAGGCCATTTGTCCGATGTGTTACTCCATACATAACCCTATCCTATGTACTTTACGAGTCAATAAAAATATAACTATCAAAAGACTAAAAACGGCGTTTTCTATTTAATTCAAATCTTGCTTTAATTTTGGGACACCCTTTATATAAACACACAACATTCTAGTACAAAAAAAAAAAATTAATTTATAAATGTGGAACCGTTAATTTTATTTTACATATAAAGTTAAGTACTGTACAAGACCATCAAAATATGCCTGACGGGCAAAAACCTTTAAAATGGTCTCTCAAATGTAATCGAAAACTATAGAGCTATAGCAAAGTTATTCTGTGTTACAAAACTCTTAGAAAGTTTAATTTTTGACTTAATCTACTTCCACAAGTCAATATTTTTACCTGTTCATCTCAACGACTAAAAACATTATAGAATTCGTTTCTAAAGCATTAATGACACTTGAGTATGGGCATGAAGCTGACACGATCTACACTGATTTTACTAAAGCTTTTGATAAAATTTTCTCTCAATCTCTCTTTCTCTTATCTGTCTTAAATTCAAAGGTTTTGGTTTCTTAACAAGTTTTACTCTTTGGTTGAGATCACACTTGGAAAATCGAATTTACAGAGTTCTTTTTTGTTGCTTGTCTTTGCCACATCTCGGGTACCACAAGGAAGCCATTTTGTACCTCTAATCTTCGTCCTTACAGTAAATGATGTCAGTCTTATTTTAAAAGACCCTTAATTTTCTATGTTTGCGGATGACATTAAATTATTCAGGTTCATTTTTTTCTTACTGACTCTATTAAACTTTAAAATGATCAGAATCTGTTTTATAAGAAATTATTTCTTTCTTAATGAAACTATCCAAATTATTCATTCCATGTGCGACCTCGTTGTTATCTGTGATATAGAACTTAATTTCAACTCCCACGTTGGCCACTTTCGTAAGACCTACTGTTGAATATGCTGGCCAAGTATGGTCACGTTATTACAAAAATCATTCACGCCGAATTGAAAACTTTCAAAAAAAATGTATTCGTTTTACTCTACGCGGGAAGATAAATACCTTTTAACTTACTTCCTCACCAGAATCGTCATAATCTAATTGGTTAATAAATCTCTAGCCTAATATCGGTAAATAGCTGATGTTCTATTCGCACATCAATTGAATCTTCTAGGCAACATAGACTCTTCAAACCTACTACTGCAAAAAAAAAAAAAAAATCCCCGCATTGGGCGCCATTTAAACAAATTCTTTATAAAATACGTTTCTAGAATAAAATAACAAGATATATATTTTTCGGCAATACGTTCAAAAAATAAGTTTCTCAATTCATGAAAAAAAAAATTTTCGTGTTGGGCGCCATTTAAGTAAATTATGATTCAAATAGAATAAACAGTAATAACAATTCATGCTTTCAGTTTCTTTTAAATTAAATGACAACAATTCTGTTTTTTTTTATACCACGTTTTCTACATGAAACTCAATATTCAAAAGCCAAGAACCCCATCAAATTATATATCTATCAACTTTTTACCTTAATTTCAAGGCCTTTAAGTTTCCATGTGCAGCCATACATTATCATTATCTTTATAATAGTAATTTACTATAACACATTTACCTATAACCAAAGAAAAACCGTTTAAGTTTCTTCTATAAAGACCATAGCAATTATTTTTATTTACTAACTAACCTCTTTTTTTTAACCAACAGAGCCATTAATGCGAGATAAAGCTTTTGTCATGCCCGCAAAAGCCTCAATGTCTTTCGAAACATCTATGCACCACATAACACCAAGAAACCGGAACATTTTCACACGAAAATAATTTTTCAATCGGATGACACATTTTTTGTTTT
Organism: Eupeodes latifasciatus; assembly: GCA_920104205.1. NCBI lineage: Eukaryota > Metazoa > Arthropoda > Insecta > Diptera > Syrphidae > Eupeodes > Eupeodes latifasciatus. The sequence goes on along the minus strand of OV049925.1, from coordinate 40,658,615 downwards.
TCCTTTTTTGTATAACTCGAACGAAAACACGTTCACGCTACGCCTACACTCAATTTCAGTGACGACGACGCACGGTGATACGTTTAACAAGGATATAGCTCCCCATATAACAGTAGTATCTGTTCTATTATAGGCTCCGCCATGATGGTAGAAAAATAAAAATAAAAAAGAGAATAGGAGGCTGTTCTACTTTAACAATGCGAAACGTGTGTGGTGGTGTCACTCGTTTGTCAAAGAAGTAAATTCCATAGGAAAATATACAAACGGCAAATTGGATTTAATTCTCCTGCTGCGAAAGAAAATCGGTATGTGAATATCCGTTGTATACATATGTGCGACACGGCAGCACCATAATATCATGAATGGAAGAGATTTAAGAGGTTGTGTGGGCACGGCACACAAAATAAAGGTAAGGTAAATTCAGCCAACAGCGCCGTCTATACGCAGCAACAGACAACGAACGTCAATGGTAAAGACGCCAAAACACCACGACGAATACGACGCACGACGACAACCACCACGGCTTCGACTTCAAAATCGACAACGACAACGGCAACGGCAACGACTGCGACTGCGACTACGTCAACGACGACGACGTATAGCAATTAAGTAATTATTCAATTTAATTTTAACTGTGCAGTGCGGATAAAACGTGCGAATTGCCTTCTGTGGGTGCATTCCGTTTTGTTTTGTGTTCTTTTCATAGTCAAGTCTCACCACTTATGCTTATCTTTCTTTCTTTTTATGTTTTAACTCACCTGCTTCTCACGAAAAAAGAAACATTAAATTAAAATTAAACTTAATTTTATATAATTTTGTTTTCATTTTCAGTGCTCCATGATGACGATGACAACGACGTCGGTCGACGTACTGTAGAGGGTCTCTCCCGTGTGTGACATTGTGTACGGAGCGTCGGCGACGATAATGGGGAGCGATCTATTGTTTGGGGAATCATATGGGAAAAAAATGTCATTTGAACAAATTTGAGGATAAATTATGCGAACCCGTTGACAAAGCAGACAATGATGACAACTAATGGGACCTAGGCTAGGCCCTCTGTTGTTCAGCTTCAGCTTCAACTTCAGCTTCAGCGGCATTTACCCCAGAGACCTAAATAAACGGGTAGTTTGTGTGCTAAGGCCTTTGTATATGGATGGATATTGTACAGTGTACAGTACATAAGAGTGATGGAGGACACACACTGTGTTTTGCCTGCACTGCAGGTGGTCGAGCTTTTTTGTTTTGTATTTGTACTCGTATTCTTTTTTTTAATGCAACGAGATAAATTTGCATTTTTGTCAGTGAGATTTTTCAATTGCAGGAAATATACCGTTATTTATAGGTAGGCATAGGCATGCGTATGTGTTCTGATTTTTATACGGTACGGCCGGGCGGCGGCGTTTATTGCTGATGGGCTCGCCATGACATTAGATACGTTGTTTTTGTTGCCGTTGTTGTTGTTGCATTGCAGATGTGTTTTTGACAAAAAATAGAAATTCTATAGAGTTATGAATATTAATATTTAGATTTTCATCGATTTTATTTCCATTTGACTAACTGAGGATGCGGGGAAACAAAATAAAAATTATGATGTTCACAAGGAAAATAACATCACGTCAAACGAAGTTTTACTGCGCATATGGTTTTTGTTTTGCCTTCCGCTAAAAACTATCTATGTTATGGCAATTTTTTAAAGATACACATAAATGTACAAATGTAGAAGGGGGATAAAAGTTTGAAGCTTTGATTTGATTTGAATTGATTGATTTATTAAACAAAACCAAAATGTCATTGTATATTGACAGATACTCAAAGTCCTATTTGAATGGTTAGTTTGTATTTTTAGATAAAAGAATTTAGGTTTTTACAATTTTATTTGAAATGGGAATTTGATATAAAAATGTGGAATTTTTTTACGTTTTACTTTATAAAGGAACTACATACATATATAGCGAGTATTGCATTCGTTAAAACTGTAGAACTCGAGATTGTATCCAAAACATGAGATAACGCTTGTGGAGAAGTCGAAGTAGATCTGTCTGTCTGACCTCGTCCCTAGAGTCTAAGTTATTGGGTCGGTTTAATTCAAACTTGAAAATTAAGGATTTAAGGATAATTGTGGAAGGCGTCTGTAATCTACATACAAATATTTTGATCAAAAATGAAAAAATTCATACAAAATTGGTATGAATCAAAAATTATTTTCACAGAAGAAGAACAACTTGCACTGAAATGCCCTTCAGAATATTTTAATGTTAGAAAAAAAAATCGTGTTTGACAAGTAGTAAATTTTTAAAAACAGTGAATTTGCACTTTTTCATACAAAAAATAAAAATCTTGATAATACCTACTAAAAGTTTTAACATCCCAAATGGCGTTAGGTCTTTTCACCCAAAACCATACCGCCCAAATTAAAACTCCTAGCAACCAAAACAATTTTATCAACATTTTGTTGTTGTACAATTTGAGCAGTATTACCAAGCTTTTGCGGCCTAAAACTTCTTTGAGTTTTAGGAAATTGCAAATAAAAAGAAGCGTTCGGTCTTATTGCCCAATAAAATAACGCCAAGAAAACAATAATGTCACATCGCCCAATAATGGGTCTATCGCCCAGAAGAAAATGCGACAAAGTCCAAAATTATTGTCATATTGCCCATGCATATTACATATCGCCCAAAAAATGTCATTTGTTTCAACATTTGGCCATTCTTACAAATTTTTTGTTTATTTTGGGCACTACATTTCAGTTTTTGATTTTATTGCCTAGGCGCTAAAAATTAAATAAAAATAATGTCAGATCGCCCAAAAACTCGGAACGTCAAAAGCGTAACAACGAAATAAGGCCAATTTTCAAAGTGAAATAAAACCAAATGATTTGCTTGTGCTTTGTATGGAGTATAAATAGTGAAATACATGTGTATGATTGTGTGTATGCAAAGTTTCTTTAAATCCATATTGTATAAATGCAAAGAAACTTTGCATAAACCCAACTTCCCTCATATCCGAAATCATATAGTGACTCCAAGCAGGAGTCAGCATTCCCAACAATACATATTTCAATGTTGCGTCTCAAGTCCAAAATTTGTTACGTATGAAGACCAAATTTTTGCTAAATAAATACCGACACTATGAAATTTCTAAATTTAGTCCTTACGACCGATATTGAAAGTTGGTTTGGATGATATGACATTTTATTTGAGCTTTGTGACGTTTTCTTGGTAATATTTTTTACGACGTTTCTCTTTTTGGGCCTTTATGTCATTTTATGTCATATATTGGGTTATACGTCGAACAAAGAAAAAAAAAAAGTTGTCATATCAACAATCGTCGATAGTCAACTCGAAATTTGTCCAAATTGTCGCATTGACTACCAAAATAGTCAATATGACAACCTTTATTTAAATTATTGACTACTGGATATTCAATATAACAATTTTCGATTGTCAATTTCGGGAAGTCAATATAACAACAAAAGAAGTGGATAGAACAATTTGGTTGTCATATTGACTACCAACCAAAATTGACTATCGAGAATTGTTATAATGATTATCCGGTAGTCAAAATATGTTACGGTTTTCAGAAAAAAAATGTCATATTGACTACCGCAATTGTCCTATTGACTACCGCAGTTGTCATATTGACTACCGCAATTGTCCTATTGACTACCGCAGTTGTCATATTGACTACCGTGGTTGTCATATTGACTACCGTGGTTGTCATATTGACTACCGTGGTTGTCATATTGACTACCGTGGTTGTCATATTGACTACCGCAGTTGTCATACTGACTACAGTGGTTGTCATATTGTCTACAGCAGTTGTCGTATTGACTACCACATTAGTCAATATGACAACCGTAGTTTCAATTTCCTTTAACCAAAGTTGTCATAGTGACTACTACCAAGTTGTAAGAAATGCCGGATCCCAAAATTGGCAACCGAAAATTGTCCTATTCACTATCGGCTGAAAATTGACTACCAAATAGTCAATAGGATGAATTTGTTCGTTCGGTGTATGGTGACATCAATAACTATAGAAATCATAATAGCCCAAATAAATGCCACAGGCCCAACCCCTTTTTCATAAAATCCAAATTTAAACATTTTTTTGGGCAAAATAAAAATGACAACTAAAAATTTGGGCGTTTTTTTATTTAAAATTCATTTAGGCATTACAACATTCGCTTTGAATTTTTGGGGATTTATATTTAACTTTTTGGTCTGTGTGACCAATTTTTGGGTTAATGTCATTTTAGGATTTGGGAATTATGGTTTTTGAGGAAAAGACCTTACGCCTGAAACTAAATATTTTAAAAGTGAAATGAGTGCTTTAAATGACAGTTCAACTAATTACAAACAAAATGTAAGTTGCGAATTTTTGACAGCATTATTTTTCAGTTATTCTTGTTCATGTTTAATTTCAATGCCCACATTTCTTACTAATCCATTGATGTTCACTTCCATCGAACACCTGAATGAAGGACAAACATTTCAAACAAATGTGTGTGTTTCCACGCATATTTTACCAGATTATTAGTTTGTGTTTTCTTCTAAAAATAAATCTCATAAATCATAAAAATTCTTTTCAAACAATAATATAAATTGACCCAATAAAAACTACATAACTACTGACAAATAAAAAACACAATCAAATTGCATTGTGCGTATAATATCTCATCACACACTTCTTCTTCTTCTTTTTCTTTAGTCCAGTTTTCACTCCCTCTCGGTCTTAATTTATATTTTCACACACCACCATCTCGAAGATGATGAAAAATCTTTACGCACACAAATTTGCCCCCACGCAAATATTAAAATAAAACTAAAGAAACAAAAATCTAATCGCTTACGTAATCTTCTCTGCTTCATTCCATCCACATTTTATACTTTGCTGATGTTTGCATACTTCTTTATCAAAAATTCCTCATCAGATAAAATAAAATAAAAACTAAAACAAAAATTGAATAAAATCTATTGCAAATATTTACATTCGAAGATCGGCAGCGATCATAACCCCTTCGAAACATTAGTACCCGCATCCGTCCGTATACCATACCCATCTACAAAATCTACGCATGATGTACATGTACATACATATATGTATGTATCTAAATCTAAGTGTGTGCTAAATTTTTATGTTTGCTTTAAGAAACGAACGCGTGCATAAAATGAAAAATGAAAATCAAATCTCTCAACGAAGCTAATTTGGATTTTCCAATACGAGATACTACGAAAACGAGTATGTATTGAAATTCCAAACGATTCCTAAACATCTTGGTTGGCTTGGTTGGTTTAGCTTGTTAAGCTATTTGGTGTTGTTATGCTCGACACTCGACCAACTGATCGTGATCTAGTTGTAAGAAAATTGGCGGGATTGTTGAAATTGAAAAACAACAACACAGAAATTTAAAAGATCGACGACGACGAGGCATGGCATGGCCCAAATTTCCTGTACTAACCTAACGTACAATAAATAGGTACCTACTCGTACCTATGGATATAGCAACATCGAGTTCGTGATCAGCAGCATGCATGTGTTCGAGTTTTAAGATTTATTTGTTTTTTAATTAAAATTCAATCGCCTACAATGTTTTCAATAGAAGATAAGATGCATCATTTTGGACGTTTAGCTATTTTTTTTTGTTGTTTCAAAAACAACTGGCGCTAAGTACCTACTCGTGCAAGCGCAAACCATATGGCATGACCATTGACCATACCACATGTGTGAGGTATGGGATTCGGATAGTGCGATAGGGCAACTTTTTTTTGATTCGGTTAATTAGTAGGCACAAGACTGCATTTTACGTGGGCTGATATAATAGCACATCATTTATAGATAATCGTTGATTTTGAATATCTGCTAATTTGAGATTTTGATACCTCTAGAAATATTTTACAAAAAAGTTAAGGGAAAAATTTCAAATGGACATTTTTAAATGTGATTATGTATTTTGATCATGGACAAAAAATGTTGATTAAACAATTTATTGTTATATTTCTATTATCATTTTCGAAGATAAATGGCAAAGTATTGGTTTTTATTTAATGTTACAGTATAAATAATACCGAAGAGTTTCCAATCGAAGATTTAAAGATAATAATAACGGTTCAAAATAAATTTTTTCTTGATATGTCAATTTTATTATTTTGAAAGATTTAATACATCTAACAAGCAAAGAAGAAATTCAAGACTGTCTATATCTCAAAACCCGGTGCAGATATAGACTTCAAAACATTTTGAGAGTTCACAATATATTTACTAAAGCAATTTTAAAAAATGGTAGACCCGAAATTTTTTTAAAACCATAATGTATTTGTGGCCTTGAATATTTTGCGAACAAAAAATGATTTAGGCTCCAAAGCAATTGTACTTATCGAATAATAATAAAGTTTTTGACATCTGGTATTGTTTTAGAAATATCGAAGAGGCAGTTTTTTTTACAAAAAAAAAAAAAAAATAAAAATAAAAGTAAAAATACTATACTTAAAAGTTGGTAAAAATTGTTTTTAAAAAAATACTACACAACATTAGTAAGAACTGATTTTAACTCTAATTTTTCGAGAATAAATGAAGTTTTTGAATCCAAAATTATTTTATTTAATACGAAATATTGTGTTTGAACTTAAATTAACTTTTTAGAATTTTTGTGTGTGACTTTTCAAAAAATGATACTAAACATTAGTTTTCGACTACAATATATCAGGATAAAAACAGGTTTTCAAGTCAAGCAAAATATTGTTGTTAAATTAACGTTATTTTTCTAGAAAAATTTATTTACAAAAAAACGAAAACTTACAAAAACAAATAAGAAATTATAAAAAGTCGTTTTCGAATCAAATATCTTAACAATAAAGAAAATTTTTAGAAGTTTCGACACCCAAAGAAGATTTTGAAGTTATAAGTGCGGGTCGCATCCCAGCCTCTTTATTGTCATTTTCAAATGGCTTTTGTAAAGGGTGTCCCAAAATTAACGCAAGATTTGAATTTGCCGCCATTTGTGCAGTGGAGTGTTGGCAACCCTGAAAAAAAAGCAAACAGTATAGGGTTATTAAAAATGGAGCGTTACACGATAGAACAACGTGTCTTCATTATTAAAGAATATTTCAAAAATAGTGAAAGCTTGCCGGCTGCAGTTCGAAAATTTCATACAAAATATGGTCGGAATAGTGTTTTAACTTCGTCAACTGTGAAGAGATTAATTGAAAAATTCATGGAGACTGGATCCGTTGGAGACGCCAAACACACTGGTCGTCCAAAAACAAGCCGTTCAAATGTGAATGTCGAAGCAGTGCGTGAGAGTGTTGCTGACAATCCAGGAACCTCAATTCGACGTCGTGGACAAGAATTGCAAATTTCAAGAACCTCTCTACAGCGTACACTCACCAAAGATCTGTGTCTTCATGCTTACAAAATTCAATTAACACAACAATTGAAGCCTAATGACCATGGACAGAGAAGAGAGTTCGTTGAATGGATTATTGAACATCAACAAATGGACCCTGATTTTTCGAGCAAAATCATCCTAAGGGATGAAGCACATTTTCATCTTGATGGCTTTGTCAATCGCCAAAATTGCCGCATTTGGGGTTCGGAGAACCCACATGTGATTGTCGAAAAACAAATGCATCCACAACGCGTGACTGTATGATGTGGATTTTGGGCTGGAAGCATAATTGGGCCATATTTTTTTGAAAATGATGCTGGTTAAGCAGTGACTGTTACTGGTGCTCGATATCGCGACATGATTACACAGTTCTTTCTGCCAAAATTGGATGATATTGATGTGTCCAATATGTGGTTTCAACAAGACGGTGCCACATGTCATACAGCCCGTGAAACAATTCAATTACTGCATGAGACATTTCCAGGTCGTGTACTCTCTCGTTTCGGTGATCAAAATTGGCCTCCTAGATCGTGTGATTTAACACCATTAGACTTCTTTTTATGGGGTTATTTGAAATCACAAGTCTATGTCAACAAGCCCATAACCACCCGTGCATTAAAGGAGGAGATTCAACGCTGCATCAACGAAATTCAGCCACATTTATGCAGAATGGTCATGGAAAATTTCAACAAAAGAGTGTGCATGTGCATGCAAAGCCGTGGAGGCCATTTGTCCGATGTGTTATTCCATACATAACCCTATCCTATGTACTTTACGAGTCAATAAAAATATAACTATCAAAAGACTAAAAACGGCGTTTTCTATTTAATTCAAATCTTGCGTTAATTTTGGGACACCCTTTATAACTTACTTCTTATATTCATATAAATATAAACAAGTTTTCTCTTTAAAACTCATGAAGTTTTGCAAAACAATATTTCTTTAAGAAAAAAATACGAACATATTTCAGTTTACATGCCGAATCCGAACTTATTTGAGAAATCACTTTAAATGACAAGAAATACTTTTGGAGCATTTGTCAATTAATCGCAAGAGGCAGTACCAGTGAAAATAACCATTTTTGATGAACTCAATTACATAAAAAAATGCGTCTACGCCATTGTGCACCATTTTGTAAAGGATTTTTCAATTGGCACGGGTAGATTTTGGCGCCCCGAGGCGGCCATTTTGTTTTGGTGACATCTGTCAAACCTTTTGTTTATTATTCAGTTGATTATGCCAAATCATCATGGCAAGTTACACGATTGAACAGCACGTTCAAATGATAAATTTTATTATCAAAATGAGTGTTCGTTAACGCAAACGTTGCGCGCATTGTGCCCATTTAACGGTAGACGTGGTGGCCGTTCACAGTCAACTCTTCAACGATTGGTGGCCAAATTTGAGACGACCGATTCAGTAAACAATCAGCCAATACCAACACGTTCAAAGGAAACAAGAACAGCCCTGAACATCGAAGCGGTCCGTAATAGTGTACAACAGAACCCGAGGCAGTCTATTCCTTGACGTGCACAAGAATTCGGCCTTTCGCAAACTTCAACTTGGCGAATTTTGCGTCGAGACTTGGGCATACACCCGTACAAGATCCAACTGACTCAGGAGCTCAAAGTTCATGGCCATATACAACGCTGTTTGTTCGCTGACTGGGCTTCGTTTAGAAGAGGACCCCAATTTTGGCCGAAAAATCATCTTTAGTGACTAGGTGCATTTTACATGAATGGCAACGGCCTAGTCACTGATAAAGCATCGGTTCCCATCGATCACCGAAATCAAGCATCAGTGAGCGTGGTTAGTACTCAGATGGGGGACCGTCTCGAAACCTACCGCGTGCTGTTGTCATGTGTTCTTTCTTTCTGTTGTTCTTTCTCTTCTGTCCTTCTGTCTTGTATTAATGTCTTGTGTTGTTATCACCTTATATAGTCTAGTCGCTTAAGGTGCTGTGTTCTCTACTCTGTACATTTATGTGCTGAGTAGTGTGTAATGTAATGTAATGTAATGTAGATGAATGGATGACACCGATCCACGCTAGATTCACCAGGTGATAATGCAGCCTCAAAAAGTTAACGTTTGGTGTGGATTTAGGAAGTTATGTTAAATCAAAGTGGGCTTATTATAACGACAAATAACACAGAAGGTTTGAGGTTCTCAATAAAATGTATCATATTTTATATATATATATATATGTTAAATTTTTAAGAACAGTAACTTTCAAATAAGATTGTTCATAGCAGAGTTCTAAAAATCAGAATTTCAACTCCAACTCCATGTTTGTTTTGTATTTTGAAATTATTTACTTTTTGTAATTTTTTTTTCAGCAAACATGATTCTATATACAAATTTTTTTCATCCCATATTGGCTAGAAGATTAAGATATTAATTCATATATGTATGTATTTTGATGGTCAATCATAAGTGTGTACGTACAGATTTCTATTTTTAGATCATCTGCCCTTCAGCTTATCACACTTGTTTTCCTAATAAAAAAATTCAAATCAAATATTTTTCAAAAATGCCTATGTTCGATTTATTTTGTCTACAAAACATATTGCAGATATATTCGGCTATACAAAATAAACACTTTCATAGGAATATACAAATTCTTTATAAAGCATGAAATAATATGTATACACACAAATTAGGAACACCTGCTGGAATACAATCAATTTGCTAACACCTTTGCAAATCTTTAGATATCACGAAAAGCAATAAAGCATTACATTCTATCACACATACCTTCCCCCTATACCGACTTTTCTATGTGCCTATAAATTTATCCATACCCAAATTTTACGTATTAAAGAAGAGAGCTAGACTTAATTCCATCGAATAGCTGGAAAACATCTTCTAAAATATATTTATATTATTTTATCCAAAATAAAATGTGGGGCTTAACATAAAACAAGCTACACATACATATGTGTGTATATTTTTCCTATGCATATTTTTTTTTTTTTGTTATTGGAATTTATAAATGAACCTTTTTAAATAAAATTAATAGCTAACATAATAGACAGGGAATTTATTTATGTACTAAAGTATCTATACCTGCATATGTAATGTTGTGTAAATATATCTTCACCTCATGCAACAATCTATCTATAAAGTTACGCACTCTGTTACAGAGAGAATTATGGGGTACATCACGGATATCTTTTCGATTTATTTTTAATATATTGATCTTCATTTGATTTTGGTATTCAATATGTTTTGGCTTTCTAGATATAGATACGGCATGTACCTACTCGAATGTATGTATGTTGTTAACACGATATCAAAAAATACATCTACCACCTACATAACTGCTACACAACATAATATGTATCTAAACACACCAACCCTCTTCTCTATATAAATGATGAAACAAATTTGATCATTAAGTTGCTTTGCTTTAGCCAAAGGATACGTTAAGGATATAGTTGCTATCAAAATGATGCATGAGAGAAAAGACCCTTTTATGCTATTCTTTAATATCATACCATATAGTAAAAATAAACTTTTTCGCTTTTCAAAAGAAAAATTAAATGAATTTGCATTGTAAATTAAAGCAAATTAGGTATCCTTATATCCTCATAAATATATCGCAACACCAATGTAATACCTAGACCTATTACCTATAAGGGTAGGTTTCCTAAAAACATAAGATAGATATGCCCTATAAACACTTTAATCTACTTTACTTTACCATCACCATCATCATCTTCGTCCCCAACACTCACACTCACTCCTTTGATTAATGGCGCCTCTTAAGTTGTGAGTGTGTGTTCTATTTTATGTTTTTCTGGCTTTAGGGGGTACCTATATCTAATTTTCATTTGAAATTGTTAAGACACAGTTAAATTAGAAAAACGAACACTTTGTCGTTGAGCTGTGGCACTTTAAAGCAGGTTTGCTGAAATTACATCAAGTCATTGATAGAGCAGACAACACTGCGTTTCAGCTTCGTCTTTGTATACTTGCTGATTTTCAAAGTGCACCCCCAAAAAATACACCCCTTTCTGTGACTATATTGAGTCATTTATTAAGGTATCGTGTTCTAGGTATACAAAAATCTATGCACAAAGAATGTTTTTGAAGCTCAAGTGCACCCCATCGTCTATGGCAATTTAAATGCCACCCAAAAACGACGATGACGCCAACGACGATGACGCCAAAGTCAACACACAAAACGATAATGACTATCCGATCCTAAAAAGTCACACCCTCCCATCGCTCGCAAGCTTGAAGTTGAGCCGGGCCAAAACTCTCCATCCATTCGCTTGACGCGTAGTCAACATTACCACCAACCGTTCTTACCATCACCGTCATTCATTGGCATAAACCCCCCTTATGTTATGTTGCTGTTGCTCAGACAAACGGTTCAAATTTCGATTTTAAAAGAGCTTTAACTGATAGCTACCTTGCTCGCTACGCCAACAACCAACAACAACCACTATTTGCTATAAAATCATCTCCCAAAAGAGAACCAGGACCTTTTTTCTTATACTTTTTTGTTGCTTTTTGTTCCATATGGGCTAACAGTTTAGTGTTGTAGTCTGCTGCTGTCGATGGTATAAGGACACCACGAAGAACACGTAGATAGATCGTAAGGTATACCGTTATTGTAAAAGAACAAAAATAACCCTCATTTTTGGGAAAATTATCCCCGAACACGGTTCGAATAAATAAACTTTAACAACAAGACAGCAATTGGAGTAGAAATAAAGGTGGGTTTTGAAAAAGGGGATGAGATTATAATGGGGAGTTGTCCATACAGATACTTATTTAAACTATACAGATACACACAAACTACCCTTGTTTCAAAAATGAAGAATCAAAAATCCTATCAAACTAAGACGTGAAATCAGTGTGAGGTTGTTGCGTTGTATGTATATGTATATGGTTATAGGAGATAGGAAATAGAGGAGAGGGGGTTGGGGTTCTTTGTAGGATAAGTGTTGTAAACTAAAATAGATGTTCCGGTATCCAATTTCTTAACAAAAATTTATATATCAAAGGTGGACTTTGTGTTGAAAATTATCGTTTCATATGGCCGGGACGTATATTGCCAAGGATCTATGAAGGGCAATGTTAAAATAACCCCTAAAACGCAAGTTTTTAGTGTTTTTTTTTTCTTTTTGAAAATATATACACACATATATAAACAAAGCAAGACCCTAACTATATATCGCCAATATAACAAATGGGATCCTTTGAAAATTTGTTTTTCTTTTTGGTGCCTTATTTTTGTCGGTTGGTCGGTTAGTTTGGTTGGCTTAAGGGGTTGAAGGGTAGGTGGCTTCTATTTTTTTGAATAAATATCAAGAAATAATAGAATAATATCTTGTCTTTATAGCAAAATATTATATTCGTTGTATATATTATTATTAAAAAAGACCAACTTATAAAAAATAGAAAGAAAAAGCAGGATGGTATATAAATATATCTCGTCCTTAATATAAACAGAGAACACACACATGTTTGAGCTATCCTAAAAGAGCGCATACATAATTTTTTTTATATTTTTGTAAATCATTTAAAATCTGTGGTGAATTTAAATGGAAACTCGTGTGTAGTTTTGGGAAAAAAGGGAATTCGACTGAAAATAATAAAAAGTTGAATATTTTGTTTTGAAATTTTCAAAAAACAAAAAAAGATAGAAGAGAATTAAGTGGACTGGTAGAGGAAGGAAATGGTAAGGCATACTTTCCATATTAAGTGGACTTACAGATTTTTGTTTTATATTCTTTACATTATTCGATAAATACCCATTTTATTAGTCAGTATTATTAATTTATATAATTTAAATTGAAAGTTTTTATGTTGTTGAGGTTATTTTGGGAACTTTGTTAGAAGGCCTGCATATAATAGGCTGGGATATTTTTGGGGTGTCCCTGTCCAAATTGTGTGTAGGAAATGGAAGACGTTATTGTGCCTTTAACATTATACTCTCAGTCACTGACTTGATATTAATACTAGAAAAACTTGAATGTGTTAAATCACAATATCTCCGTGGTCAAAAGTGATCGTCGAAAAAGTACGGCTGCGAAATTTGTATTGCAAATATGCGAACAGAGAACTCTGACTATAAGATGTACACCATTTTGTAGTAAATTGAAGTTGAAAATTTTAATTTTTTATTTTAAGTATTGACGTTGTTTTAAATTGTCATATGTTCAATTATGACATCCTTAAAAGTGAAAGGTGATGAAATAGCGGGCATCTTCAAATGAAACCTCTTACTGGAAAACTGTTAATCATGTGAAAAAAATGAATTTATTCATATTTTATACATAACACTCGTTACAGTTTTAAAACCTACAAAATCAACGACCAAAAATTTGTTGATTTAAGTTTTAATTAACTTTTTTAAACAAATTGGATAAACTTTTTTAATGGCAACACAGAGTAGTTATTATTGTAGGTCGTACCCAGCCTCGTTTTTGATTTTGGGGCACCTTTATTCGGAACTCAAAAAATTAATACTTAATTGTTTATCAATCCAAATATGGGATACCTACTAAATTATGCAGACGTTAAGAAAAATTGACCACTTCAAACATGCCGTAGAGTCCTTAACAGGTATTTAAAAATATTCGAACCTATCGCTTGACTTAAAGGAAATGTCTCATATCGGGTTTTCGAATAAGTACGAGTACTTCACTACTTTGAATTTAATTTTTGGACGCATACCCTTTTACTAATCAACGAACTGTTAATGTCAATTTATTCGGAATCAACATTTTCATCGCGATAAAGCAAACGAGCTTTAAGAGCGTAAACTCCAATTTTCGGTCGTAATTTTCATCCTAGGAGACTTTTAATAATAAGTTTAGTACCAAACTTTAAGTCAACATATTGGTTGTGTTATGTTTCCGTTTAAGTGAAACAACGGGTTGGTCGAAAATATTGCTTCCATTTAGGCGACCGTCCGTAGCAAACAATCGATGTCAGTCAATTTCACGGCATTCTCAAGAATGGGGCATCGCTATGACGTATTCACATTCAGCTCACATGAATTCAAGATTAAGCTAGCTCAAAAATTAAAACCGAAGGAGCGCTTAAAGCGACGCGACGTATGTACGTTCTCCGATTGAGCTCTGCATGCTGACGGCGTTATTAGACTATAATTTTTGTCGTTGATATCAAATTTCATCTTATTACGAGTAATGACCAGCGTTATCGCTTATTAATTATTATCTAATATTTGTTGGCCCTAATTGGAAAATATGGACTTGGACAACAGGTGCCATAAGCCACATAATTAAATAAATTGGGCGGCGCAACAGTCCGTTGAGAACTAGGGCCTAGTGACTTACAACTCTCAACCATTCCTGTGTGCGAGTTTTGTTGTCAGGGATGGAGGGGACCTACAGTTTTAAGCCGATTCCGAACGGCAAATTTGAGAAAGCACTTTTCATGACAACAATTACTCTTGAAGAATTTGTCAATTCCTCGCAAGAGGCAGTACCCGTGAAAAAACTTTAGATGGCATAGGCAGGGATCGAACCCAAGACCTCTGGCATGACAGTCCAACACACTAACCATCATGCCACAAGCCACATACCACACCTTAAAATCGATTTATTGAAGAGTCAGTTTGATGAGCGTGTCACTTCAAGAAAATGACCAGCCGATTGGGCTTCGTTCCTACGATTTAACACCTCTAGTTTATAAATTTTCTTTTTCTTTTTTCGACTCTGAGCTCTTCCAAAGTCGTCGGTTTGTCTATGGCTATTTTAAGTCGAGGGTTTATACCGACAAACCGATGATGTTGAAAGAGCTCAGAGTCGAAAGCGAAAAAGCGGCCATCATCGAAAATTAGGTCAAACGAACCAACCTTTTCAATTCCATTTCAATTTTTGAAACATGAAGACAAATGTTTTCAGCCTAAAGAAAATACTTGAAAAACATAGAAAGACAATCTGAAAAGATACATCTTCTCACTTACACACAAATTGAAACAGCAACATTAAAAGACATATTCAAATTTTTTTCTTCAAAGAATTTCTTGATTATAGCTTAAAAATCACCAACTTTAATACAATATCAAAATCATGGCTGATGTCACCCAAAAAAAAAAAAAAGCCAACAATTTAATATTTTCAAATAAAAAATTGATATAATTTGTCCAACTTGGCATCAAATTGTTTTGTTTTATCTTCTGACCCTATATTTATCATTGTAAGTTATGATTGATTGAAATCTTGAAAATGAAATGTCCACAATTTGAATATTTACCTTCCATAAGGGACAAAAATAAAACGTTACATCAACTTATTCAACATCATTAAAAGTAGGTTTCTATTTTTTTTGTGTTTTGATTGTTTTGATAAATGATAAGAAAGTCCTGGACATCTTAAAATATATATACTAAATAGGTATATAGAAAAATGATATCTATGTACATAGGTATATCATTTTGAATCTGAATAAGAAATATTCTCACTCACGTGCTTGGGATAAATGAAATAGCACCAAAATAAATGAATAATTTATGCACATTATCTTAGATATGTGTCTGGACTGAGGATGGAAAAGAAGTATGAAGATGAAAGCATCACCATTTATATACATAAGTTCCTTTATATATTCAAGGAGACATTTAAGATTCAGGACACACATCATCGTATCCCTGACGACCGACCGAACGACCGATGAAGGACGACAAAGACGACGCATCAGGACGAGGACGACTAACGCATATACCTACACTCTACAATCATAGATTATAGTATAGAAAATTTTACCGCTCCATGGTCCCAGCAGCATATCATCTATCTCTGCGTATATAGTAGAGGAACTATAGAGGAAAGTGCTTGTTTCCTCTAAGCTATACACGAGTAGCGAATAGGTACCCTTATATTCATCCATATATATGACATTAGCTGAGCTGAGTATGGGTTGAGTATAGTTTAATCTTGAGTGTCCACTACTGTTCCACATTATTAATGTGTCACTGATAGAAATGGACATCAGTTAGATACATATATCTCTTCTCTATATGGTTGTACAATATAGTACGTGTTTGGCAGTATAGCACCTAATTCTGGGTAAAGCTTTTGACATCAAATTCATCACCAAGCACACCCATTTTCAATATACTATTATCTAGATACTGTATATAGCAACATTTTTGCACTGCTTCTTCATTGCAGCATCATCAACATCATCATCATCAACATCATCAACATCAACATCACCATCATCTCTACTACATCACATTTAATATGTATTATGTGTCGTTTTTTTGTTGTTGTTGTTATAGGTGTAATAGTGTGTGTTATTCATTATTGCTCTGCGTCAGCAAATAAAAGCAAAACTCACTATGAAAAAGCAAGAGCATCCTATAGGATACATCAAATGTTATAAAATCACTTTAACATACTTTATTTATTATGCGCCACGTTGTTGCCAGGCTAGTTAAACATTTTGTAGAGAGAAAAAAATAAACGATTGACACAAACTGACAGCAATGATTTGACACTTGAAATCAGAATGACAGTTATTGAAAAAAGGAGACAAATAAAAAAAGAAAGATTTTTATGTGTGAAAAAATAAAGATCTGGATCTTATGCTTTTAGAGTGGGGTTTTCAATAAAAGCAAACTGATGCTGAACATGAACTAAGCACAAAATGTTCAGTGTTTACCTCCAAAAGTTCCAGTTAAATTTAAGCACACGAGGGCTAGTTTTGTTTTTTAGATTACTTGCGATCTATTTCATAAGAATTGACACGTGATAGTTCTACAAATTTGTCACGCTTGCTTGACAAATCTGGATTTTATAAAATATTGACAGGTGACTAATTTGTCAAAAAAATACAATGACGTCGTGACATTTACATTGTATAATCTTGAAACGTGTTTTCATCGTTTCTTGACCAATTGTTTCGATGTTAGTAACAGAAGGCTGGCATTCTTTCAATTTTAAAATGTCAGTTTCCAAAATCGTGTTTTAAAACTAAAAAGATTCTCAAAATAAGTGTACTAAAGTTGCTTTTAGAAAAGAAATATATTTTATTCATAAAACTTAGTAAGACCTTGAGCTTTGATATGAAGGTTAATAAATAGAATGCTATCGCAGAACAGGCAAATGGTCTCAACGCAATAGATTCAAGCAAGGACTAGAAGCAACTTTAAGATACCATTTAACGTTGCGAAATCATTAATTATTCTTTATTTAAAATTCTGAGGGCACCGGCGACGACGTATTACACGGAGATCCAACTGAAAATTCACTTTGAATTTCAGTTGAAAATATATCGTTCATCATTGTAGGTCTTTTCACTGTCAAAACTTTACCGTAATTAAACACTGATAAATATGTATGTAAATTGTAGTTATTTTTTTTTTATTTCATAAAAATAGTGTCAGTACAAAATTTGTTGGAAAATTCCTGACAAATGTGGAAAAATACTTGAAAATTGTGAAAAAATCTTTGATACTTTATTGCCATGACAATTTCATTATGAAAAGAAAAGATGAAAATTGTCGGGTATTTTCCTACAACTCTACAAAATTCTAAAATTGTTTATGGAACAGATTTTGACAATTGTCAAGTTGTATATTAACACATTGTTACCTGTCACCTTTCACCTTTCACAATTGTCACTGTTTATGAAAAAGGTTCCTGGTAGAGGTGGCACATGTTTTCTTTTAATACTAAAAAAATGCGTTTCCAGATTTATTTTTTGTTTTTAACCTTTACTCCGGAAAGGCTTAATAGAGCTTCTAAATGGCATTTGAAATGAATAATTATGTATGTAAATGTCAAATAATTATGTTAGTAAAATTACTAAATTCCAAATAATGAAGTTTCAAATTTTTGAAATACGAAATTTTATTTGAATAGCCATTCATTTGTTATTCAGTTGTCACTTTTCAAAGCTTTCATTTTTTAACATTTGAACAGCTGTCACTTTCACTTTTTAACATTTGAAAAGTAAAAACAACGATTTTACTAAAAATGGAAAACTTTAACAACGTATTGAAATTGTTAAAATTTATTACAAAAATGGAGACAATTTTGAAGTCATGGTTTTAAAAACTTTTGGATCACCGTGAAGTTCCTTCATATCGGTAATAGTGAAGCAGATGAACAAATTTAAGCTTTAGGGTTATAAGAGAGTAATGTGAAGTATCAAAACTGGAAGCATTGCAGAGGAAGCACTGAGAATATTGCTGTTGAAGGACGTTGTGTTGACGAAATATAGGTTTGGCAATTCTTTTTCGTTTTTAGGATTATTTAGGACACTAACACGTTAAGCTTTTAACGTCATATCTTCTCTGATTGGGTCCTTGAATCGCATTAAAATTACCACAATTTTCATAAAGAATTATTTTGAGACCCATTTTCAAAGGGTAAGTTAATAAGCAACATTGTCGAATTTGAGGCTTGCAAAACCGTAAAAAGGTTGTTGAAAAGTTTTTCAATCTTCGAAACCTCAATGGTTAGTGCGATTTCTGAGCTCGAAACCATAAGAACATGAGACAATACTTAGATTTAGATTTAAAGAGATCTATAGACTTGACTGGCGCTATTACTGGTTATTGACCTAAATGGTTACAAATGCCTATAACACCGCATAAAAATAAAAAAAGCACTATATTTCATTTAATTCACGTGAGAGTTAATTCTACTCTTAGATCAAAAATTTTAAGTAAAACGATCATTCTGTTCATATATTTGAAAGCTGGCTTAAGAATTTAGTGACATTTATACAAATATGTTATGAATTTCACGGACAAAATGTGGGAGTCCTTCATCAAGCGCTCCAAATATCATCAGTCGAATAACCAACTATTCTGTGCATCCTGAAAAAGTGTAAGCACCTAAATTAGGTGCGGATATTGTAAAGTTTATCGTAAAATATTTTTAGAAAAACCAAGATATAAACCAAAGTTGTACCCGTGGCATGTTATGGCATGGTTAGTGCGTTGGACTGTCATGAGAGAGGTCTTGGTTTCGATTCCTGCCTATACCACCTAAAGTTTTTTTCACGGGTACTGCCTCTTGCGAGGAATTGACAAATTCTTTAAGAGTAATTCTTGTCATGAAAAAGTGCCATGAAAATTAGCCGTTGGGATTTGGCATATAAACTGTAGGTATATAAACTGCAATTACTCGCACACAGGAATGGTTGAGAGTTGTAAGTCACTAGGCCTTGGTTATCTACGGACTTTTGCGCCACCTAATTTATTTATTTTAAGATATAATCCAAAGTTTTGTTTAAGTGCCTAGTTACTGACCGATTTTCAAATTTGACAAAGAAAATTTTTATTTTGTAACTTTTGCCATTTTTGCTATTTCAAACCTTTGACAACTTACGATCTTTTTAAGAGGTCCGTAAAGCTGGAAACACCACAATCGAATTTCGAAATTCTAATGATGGGGTGATTTAGGGCTCTTTTTGGGCTAATTTAGTGCCGCAATCCCGACTTGGTTCAAAAATCCCTTTCCCCTCAAACTTGTGGTGTTCCCAGCTTGACGTTAAGCTGGATACACCACACCTTTAGGTTCAATATTTCAAAAAACTGATGATGAGGGAATTTAGGGCTCTTTTTGGGCTCCTAAGTTAGCGAAACTCCAAATTAGTATATCCACCCCTTCCCTCTAAATTGAGTCGCAAGGTTGAAATTTTTGGAGACTTTTTAAACCAAACAAAATTTTAAAAAACTGATGATAGGGTCATTAAGTGCTATTTTTGGGCTCCTTAGTTTGCGGAACTCCAAATTGTTTTTTTAAGCCCATATCCCCAAACTTAAGTCGCAAAGCTTAAACTTTTGGAGACTTTCTCAACCAAACACAATTTTAAAAATCTAATGATGGGCTGATTTAGGGCTCTTAAATTTAGGGCCCTAAATCTCCCCATCATTAGAATTTCAAAATTCGATTGTGGTGTTTCCAGCTTTACGGACCTTTTTTAAGGCACAATAGAACACTTGATTAAGTGACATTCGATTATTGTCAAAAAGTTTGTCATTTATTTTGAAGAAAGTATCTGGCAACATTTTTGCCAATACAAAGATGTATTATTATTAAATAAGCTATTATGAACACAACAGTGACTGAGAAGAATTCACCATTTTATAGCCGTGTATAGTGTATGTAAGTTCAGTATGGTTCATATGACCATAGCTACTTTTATCGCCTATTTTTGTTTTCTTTCCTTTCAAAACATCATTAACATCATAGAGATTTACTCTCGAACGGAAGTAGTAAATGGATTTTATGACATCAAGCCTCGACAATGTGCACCAGCGATGTAGTACTCTTAGTCGGGTATTTTCCTACCATAAGCTACCCTCTCCTCCCTTTCAAAATTTCGCAAAACCCTATATTTGAAGGGATGAAGATCTGGAACAGCGACAAAATTTAATTGAGTTTCGACGCATACATCAGAAACAGACAGACAAACATACACACACACGAAGTTATAGAGACACTTATACACACAAATACTAAAAATCGCGAGCTTTTAATGCGTTCACATTGTGAATGTTAATTGGAAGAAAAGTATGTTCTATAGTAACGATATATGTTGTATAGTGTCTATTTAGAAAGCACCATCATCGTCATCATCCAAATGGCAATTACAATATGTACTCTCACACCCATTCTACATTATGTACATAAAGATAGATTCCTGAATTTAATTGTTAAGAATTTAGTATATGTTTTCTGTATAGTGTAGGTTAGGTACTGTTACAATTTCTAATATGGGAATGTTTATAGATGTTGTTGTATTTGGTTACACTTTTCTCACTCTCTATCTAAACGAGTATATGCGATATCACCATGATGGAATAGTTAATGTCGATTTAAGAAGTCATTAACATGGATTTTCATACCATATAACGTCAGTCAGTCGTATTCTATGTACCTACTACATCCGGTTTTCCATCCAGGATATACTCCTCTATGATGGTTTAGTCTGGAGTAAAGAAAAAAAGGATCTATTTAACTGTCAGGAAACGTCTGTCTGGGTGCTGTGCGTGCGTGCGCTTGTGTAATTTGGTCATAAAAAATGTCCATAAAATTTCCCAAACAAACCTTAAGTGTGGCAAAATTGGAGTTTATCTTGAATTTTATGCGAATAGAAATGTTTATGGCTAGAATCGTCTTTTACAAAATGCAATTATATATTGCGTTGTGAAAATAGATTGCCTCTCTTGACTTTGAATGGCATCTTAAATAGATGTTTTAGTATAAGACGGTAGATAGGTATACTATTAGATTGTGCTGCTGATTTGGGTGACTTAATTAGATTCATTTTGATTTAAGTGGCTCGTGTTATAACATGTTGCTTTTTTTTTGTTTGATGATATATAGGCTTATATTTTACAACTTTGACCCTTGTTAATATAGGTCATGTTGTGCATTCTAAATGACGGCTATGAAATTTATAAAACGAGATAGAGCCTTGATATATTGATTTTTTTTTTGTTTATAATATAACTTAAGCTGTGAATTATTTGACGAATAAAAGGCCCATATAGAAAAGATTGAATACCAAAAAAGAAATTCAACGATATAAAGGAAACAAAAGCAAAGTGGCATGAAAAAAATCATTCAAAAGGGAAATTCCAATTCGAATTTATAGACACCATACATTTTTATAAGGAATTCATTATCATATTCATAAAGCGGTAATAATGATTATGAAATATTTGATATGAATCAAAAAGATTTGGACATGTTTTGAAAGTTAAAATTAATGTGGTCGAAACCATGAGGACATACATTTAGAAGTCATAAATCCATAATTCAGATTTTAATGTTTATTTCACTCAAAAATAAAAAAGGTTAAACTTTGCTAAAAAAATATTTATTTTGAGCTTAATGAAATAGAAAATTAGTTTCTTTTTTTTAAATACATTAGTATTTGTAGAGTTATTTATTATTAAACTTTAAATTAAAAAATGTTTCCTGAACTGAACTTGTTGATAAATTTCAAAAGTAAAGCAAATTTGGCAGCAAATCTCTGATAAAATAATTCACTCAAAAAAGCTGTGGGCTTGAAGAAAAAAGAATTATTTTAATCATAAAATTAAGCACTTTTTTGTATTTACAAAGTTTTGAATCTTATTTTAAATGTAGCTTGAATTTAACCACAAATCTTGGTGAAATTACTTTTTATATGGTTATTTTAACACTTTTAAGGTTTCTTTCTTACTTGTCAACTTATTACAATGTCTATAATTTTAAGTTTCTTATGAAAATATGGTGCTTCTAGGTGTTAGTGCGTCCTTAACTTTTGTAAAATAAAGACCATCGAATATAAGTAAAGTGAGTACTCAATCAATAATCTCAAGAGTTATATTATTCCAAATTCTTAAAAATTTCGCCGCCGCACATAAGGATCAATTTTATGTCTCGATAGCCATTCAAAAAATTTCGTCCTTGTCTATTGATACAAATTTTCTGCATAAATAACGTCTTATTTTAAGATTTAACAGACAAAAAAGGACTACGCCAATTTAACATTAAGCAAAACAAAAATCGAAAATTTTTAAATAAAAGTCAAGTACTAGCAAAATGAGATAGGTACATATTGAAGTAGGCGTTGAGGGGAAGAAAATATCGCAACAGCTTGATTTAGTAATTTTAAGAGACTATAGGCAATCATTGCCGAATGTAATGTACATGGAATATGGTAAAGCAACTTTGCCAGGAAGAATCTAGTTATAATTTTAATATTTTTTTCCTTTAAAGGACATTGAAGTGTTAATTTTTGGAGTGATTGGCTGTTAAAAGTTTTGTTTCGAAAATATTTCTTAATTCAATTTTTTATCAAATACATGAATTTTGTGTGTGACACTTTAATAAAATGTTTTTCCTCGATTTAAAATGTTCGAATTATATCCACAAAGAGTTTAAGTTCAGGAAATTTAGATATAAAAGTGAATGCACTTCGAAAATATAACGACACAGGTGAAATTTGGTTTTGAACGTTAATTTTGATTAGAGAAAAGTGGAAGGGGGAGGGGAAGGGGAAGGGGGGTAGTAAAGTGCACAATTCTACGCACAAAAAAAGATTTTCGTTCGTATTTAATCGATAACAGACAAATTGGAGAAGGAAACAACCATAAGTCCAAAAATATATTAAAATACAACTTATGATCGGAAACTATTTCGGTCAAAAGCCAAGTTTTACGGACTAAATCTTTTTAATTTAATAAAATAAATATTTACATTTTCATACTTTTTTGGGCATCCTTCTCATTGTAAATGACAAACAATTAACTAATTTTTTATTACTTCGCATGGCAGCTGAGTTTGACAGGTCTCAAATTCCAGTACTGCCAACTATAAAGCACGAAATGAATGACACTATATTTAAATCCGAACTTAAGTTATATATAGTAGTTAAAAGTTAATTTTTTAGTTAAAAAGGGGTTTGAATGACTTTGCATTTTTCTGATGTATCTTAAATATCTTTGATGTTATATTGGGTAGCACTTGTGCTTCCTGTAAAACCTTTAAGACTAATGAAATATCATTAATATCGCATTAAATATCCCGAGCTCACAGATTTGCCTACTTTAACCAAACTTTTTTTCCTGAAAGTTAATGTTTGGTAGAGAATTAAGAGTTCTTTTAAGAAATTTGTAAGGACATATCTAAATAAAAATTTCTACAAAGGTTCATATGTGTCGAATTATTTTAAAAGCAATTATTTTATTTTAATGGAATATTTTGTAATCTAAAACAAACTTTAATTACAATAATAAAAATGTAATATGTATACATGAAAAATACTTCAGTTTTGATATTTCGAAAACTCAAAACCACACGAGAAGTTTATAACTCGGTTTTTAACAGTTGCAGTTGTAGCCAACTACGTAATAGAAGTCCCTTCCTTCAATCACTCCATCTCTGTTTCAGAGAGAAAGAAAGAACAAAAATAATTTAATTAAAATTCAAGCTTTCTTCCCTACGTCAAAAAACATTTTCACATAAATCAATGTTTATTTGCTGATACAAGCTCTTATACATACATACATACATACATACAACATAGATACACTTATTATACATAAACCTCATCCCCAAAAGATCAAAGAAAAATTACAACAAATCAAAATAAAAAAGTAATGTTTAAAAAAATAAAATCAACCCCATACTTTGGTGTACACGGATGTTTTTCTTTTTAAAAAAGTAGATAAATAAAAAACAAATTAATAATTTACATAAATTCCCTTATTCTCCAAAAAGTCACAAGATATCACATCACATTGAAGTTAAGCTTCCTTCTGCGTATGTTGGGGGATAAAAATACATCTAAACAAACATCCCTATCGTTCACATGTGTTCTTAATACACTTAAATCTGGGAAGAGAAGAAATCCTTATTACGGTTGACGTAAACCTGGATGTCTTATAGTCAAACGAAAGTCGTTCATCGTATACATATGTATATTACGAATATCAATTACACTTGGGAATATGTATGTGTGTACGAGTAGGTACGTCTTATCTGACGATTTTAAAGATATCAACAAACAACTTTAACCTGGAATTGATGTTCATCTTCATTTGTTTACAATAATGCAAAATAAAGAGGAAGATGATGCGAGAGTGTGGGAGCTAGGCCGTATGTGCTTTGTAATGTAATACACTTAACATACGATATCTAAGCAAAGTGAAATTTTTAATGACAATCAATGTAAATTTACATACATTCAATGTACATAGATATCGTGTATACTCGTTTCTTTATTCATGAAATAGGAAGTAATTTGAGGTATACATTAAATTTGCAAATTTAATTCTATGTTGATATTCAAATGAAATTGTTCTTAATTTGGTTTGTTAAAAGTTTGGATAAGATTTATTGTTTCTATATATTACTTAGACTTATTTACAGTGTATCCAAAATACAAAATCTAAGTCTAAAAAGTAGAAACCTATCTATGCAAATTAGGTACATTAAAGGTAATTCTATGCTATTTACGATATGAACCTTTATGTTATAGCTTGAAGTCCACTTAGAGCTTTATGAACTTTAACATATATAGGGTTTGTCATTAAATGCAGGTTGATATTAAAATGAATAATACAAGTTTTATATGAAAAATATTATTAAGATTTCACAATATACATATATTTAATATAATTTATATAAAATCGTTTGAATAGCCACCGCGGTTTCGAACGGTGTCGTGCATGCGATAGGTCCAGTTTTCGATCACTTTGACGCTGACCTTGCCCGATGACATCGATTATGTTGTCTTTGAGGGCCGCGGTGGTTTGTGCCTTATTCGCATAGACCTGCGACATAAGAAAGCCCCACAAGAAAAAGTGTAAAGAGGTCAAATTAAGCGATCTTATTGGACAATTCACACCGACTTGGGGCGAGATAACTATGCCATGAAATCGCTGGAGCAAAATATCGATTGTGTCTTGACTTGAGCTGTGTGGTAAGTAGCTCTTTTCTGTTGAAACCAAATGTCTTCGAAAGGTGGTGGTCATTGACGTATAGCGATCAATGTAAACGGTGATGGCCTGGACAGAATCATTTTCGAAAAAGTACGGACTGATGATGCCTCCAGCCGAAGATTCACCATAAACAGTAACTTTATTTGGATGCATTGGCACCTCGAGAATCTCGCGTGGATTGGTGTCGGTCCAAATCCGGAAATTTGGTTTATTTACTAAAAGCTTCACTCCAAATCTAGAGAGAAAAGTATAGAGCAAGCTACTAGTTCACTACATAGGGAATTCTACCCCCTACTTCAGCACAATTTAGGAGAATCCAACTACTTCAAGGACACCCATAACATTGAAATAATATCATTGATTTTCAGGGCTAGAGGTGAACTTTTGTCTCTCAATTTCATTCCACATCGCAATGACCTATTACTAAGCTGCTCCTTATGCAACACCAACGAAAGAGAAAACGTACTGCATTTCATCGCAAGGTGCCCGATTCTAGCAGAAATTCGGCGACAAATATGGAACTCATTGAAATTCTAAATGGAACAGATTGGAAAAAACTATCTCAATATTTAAAAATAGCACTTAACTATAGAAGACAAATAATAAGAGAAGACTTTTAATACAAAATTGTATATAAAGCACCATAAAACAACAAAAATTGGAAATTTTATTAATTAAGGCTATCATCTGGCTGACGTGACGGCCCTTCCACTGGTTTATTTATGTATTCATCCAAAAATGGTTCTCATCGCTGAAGATGATCATTCGACCAAAATTGGGATCAACTTCCAACTACTCTTGAGTTTTTTTTTTGACGTAGTGAAGGCTGATTTGTCACTAAGCCATTGGATTTGAATTTGGCCACCAAACGTTGAATGGTCGATGTACCCTATAAAAAAGGGCTTAACGCTAACATCGTTGCTGCTGAAGACCCATTTTGATAAAAAAAAGTAAATTGCCAATATGATTTTTAGTGTCAGATTTAAAGCAGATATTTTGACAGAAATTAAAACGAACAATATGGCTGCCACGAGCTGTCCAAATCGCTTTTGTCCTTCTAATAATAAAAACAGTTGATTCCAGGCATAAGTGGTTCCATGGACCACCAGTAATTTTGTGATTTTTACAAACGATACAAATTCTGTTTGCTGCTTACGATCATTTTGGTGGAAAGGATTGGATATTTTAGTGTTTGATATAAGATATTAAATTTTTACAAAATTTAAGTAAAATTAAACGAAACACATCGTTCAGAAAAATTATTTAAGAATTTTACATCTCGAAGTATACATTAAAATTTTAAAACTAAATTTACCCAGCAATGTATGTCTGACTTCTAAGAATCTCATTTTATAACATCTAATGCACTTTTACATATGCATATTGCTTCTTAAATAATTTATCACATTCACATTATGTACATTTATGTATGTTCATGAATGTCAATATTCATTATAATTATTTTGCTGTTCTTAATTGACACTTAAATACACAAATCCTGGAAAAAAAGGAAACTCAAGAAAAATGGTAAAAGGGAAATAAGATATAAAATAAATATTTATTTTCACGATAGAGGGGGGAAGCAGAAGGTTCAATTTTATATGTTTTATGCCTCAAGGAATTGCCAATTTAGTCATACAAAAACAAAACATTAAACCAAAAGGCTATTATGCAATTCAGAATAAGTGTAAATAACACAAACATCGATGCTAATAATAATAATAATGAACTTGAATATTCCATAAAATGTTTTCGAATGTTCATAAATGCTGCGTCTTAATATTTAGTATTTGCATTATTAATAAAGAAAGTACATATTCTATACACATACTTTCGTATGTATATGTATGTGCTATCATTATATACAAAGATTCAGCAAAAGAAATTTCGTAATAAAATAATATAAATAATTCACAATAAAATTCGCTGTGGGTTTCAATAATATAATGAAAGGGGTTTGATGGCAAAATACGAGTAATAAATTGATTTAATGGCTTAAGTTAATCTCAATCCAAAATATAAATATATAGCAAAACATAACATATATCTATGTGTATAATAATGATATATGTATATATAATAATTTAAGTAACACATTTTTGGAATTATGTATGTACTTGCATTCATGGAAAAACGGATGTTTGTTTAGATTTAATGACTCACCCCTACCGCCGCGCCGCCGCCGCGACGCCTCTGCAGCCGATGTCGGTTATCCGTTTTAAACGAATAAATATTTACATTCATGATTTGCATATTTTTTTAATCAATTTGTTTTGGTTTAAGAGTAATTTAATTTGATTCTAAAATTCACAAAACTATTGTTTTTAAATTATAAATAAACTACGAGTATGTAGATTTTTATTTTTTGAAACAAATTGTCACTTGGGGTTTTCTAAATAGAAAATTAAAAAAAATTGCTTCAACAACAATATTTGTTTTAATAAAATGTACTATGGGTTTGGATTCTATGTATCCTGAACCGTCGAGAAATTTCAAAATATTAAATTCAACAAATCCGATGGATTAAAATAACTTCCAAAGTGAAAATAATTAAAAATATTTCATTAATCAAAATAAAAAGTTCGACCAATTAAAAATTACTGTTTTTTTTTAGAATTAATGTTGACTTTGGTAAAATCTTCAATTATTTACAATTTCAATTTTTTTTGCATATTTATAAAATTGCAAACGGAGATAACTCTAAAAAAAATGTTTACATTGGTACACTTTGGCGTATACGTATTTTTTTTGTAATTTCTTGAAAATTGCTCATATTAAGGGAGCAGATTCGTGTGGACAGATTGAAAATCGTAGCATACAAAAGAAGTGACGCAAATACTTATTGTTGTTTCCTTTTTCAAAGATTTAAATTTAATATTGTTTCATTAAAATGTTCCATACATTTAGAAGTTTCGAAAAAATACTCGAATAAATCAAAAATAATTGTTGGTTCTTTAATTTATGGTGATGGATTTAAAAAATCGTTCAATTCGTACAATTTTTGTTTATTATTTTAAGTATATTTATAGATATTAATTAAAATGGGTTCACTCAGGCGTATACGTACTTTTTTTTTATTTTTTGATTTTTGAAAATAATATAATATTATTTTATATACTTTTTTGTGAACTTTCCCTAAATATCGTGTTAAATATTATTATTTTATGTTATAACATAGTTTCTTTAATCGTAGGATGGTGTTAAGTAGTTATTCACATAAATTTGGTAGCAAAGTATATACAATTTAATAAAAATGAAATTTAAAAAGTCTTTTAAGAAAAAACAATAAATAAAAGAATAGATTGGAAGTTTTAAGTGGCATACAAAAGCAGTAAAGCAAATACATATCGACCTATGGTTTTTATAAGGACATCAATAGCATTAAAAAATTTCAAAGCTTCGAAAAAAAGTACCACAAATAAATCCAATCAAATCAAGTACCACTTTGCATTAAGCGTCGATTTTGGTATATGCAAAAAATATTTAAAATTTATTTTAAAATATTTTTTCTTCAAAAAATATTTGTTATAAATTCTTGTGTTCAAACTGCGATAAAAACAATTTAAACAAAGTGAAGTAAAAAATACCATTTTCAATATGTGTAAGGGCAACAATGGAAAGTTAGCAGTGTGGGCCGAGATCTAGCCTGTTTTAATATTTATGATTATGAATTTGGAAAGTCCTGCAATTCGTTAAAGTTTCAAGTATTTTAAGTATATTTACAATCTTTTATTAAAATTGCAAAGGAAAATAAACTTTCAAATAAAAATCAACATTAGTTCACTTATTTTTTTTAAATTATATTTTATATATATTTTTGTGGGTGGTACATTCTTTGAATGATATTGTAAATATCATCACTTTCTGTTCATCATAATTCCTTAATTCGGAGGATGATATGTTAAGTAGTTTCTCACATAAATTTTATTAAAACTAAAAGTTAGAGTTCATTTAAGGAAGAGCAGCAGGTATGTGTGAACAAAAGTAAGTGACAAACAAAAGCACTAAAGCAAATAATTATTGACCCTTATTTTCTATAAGGGCACCACTAGAATTAAAACATTTCAAAGCCTCAAAAAAAAAAAGAATCAAATCAAGTGCCTCTTTGAATTAAGATTTGGTTTATTAATGCTAAAAATATTTAAAATTTGTTTTATACTTTTATATATGTATTTCTATTGTTCAAACTGTTAATAAAACCATTAAAGTTAGGTATTGAAATCAAGGGAAAAAATAGCATTATCAAACTACAAAATGTAATACCGCCCTATCACTTTTAATCTAAAACAGATAACAATCAATTAAATGGGGATCTATATTTTGGGCTAACGCAAATACACTCACACATACATATTATGTACTCATATTAAA
Source organism: Eupeodes latifasciatus (assembly GCA_920104205.1). NCBI lineage: Eukaryota > Metazoa > Arthropoda > Insecta > Diptera > Syrphidae > Eupeodes > Eupeodes latifasciatus. Next base: position 40,628,421 of record OV049925.1, on the reverse strand, counting down.
AATTCAAATGTACATATCCATACAAGAATTAATTACCTAATTTACTTAACGGATTTTATGTCAAACCAATATTTTTTTAAATTACTAAAGCAAATATGCACAATTGGAAAGTTGTGCTTTTGTTTAACCACAAAAATATACTCAAATTCTTTTCTAGTGAGGATTATTTGCGGTTACAAAAATAACAACAAACAATGTTTATCTTTATTGAATTTTAGAGATTAGTTCAGAAATTATTGACAATGAGTATAAAAGGGGAATAATTCCACTGAGTCGATAATAGTTAGGTTAAATGGGTTATAAATATTATATTTTTTTTTTGTCATTGTTATACTTTGAACTCGTTTCATTGAGTTTTAAGGATTATTTTGTATTTCCTTTGATCCTGATTCCATTGAAGGTTTGAGTGTTGCTATGACCACTTTTTTACATTTTAATCTTTTATTATAAAACTTTTAAGTAAATTATAAAAAATTGCATAAAGTACCTCTTGATGTCTTAAAACTAAATACCTCATCCATCAGCATAAATATTGTTAACTTTACCTGAAAATAAAAAGAAAAAAAAATATTGTAGTAAACTATATATATTATTATTAATTTAATTTAATATTTTAGTTTAATTTTGTAAAAGCATCTCATTAAAAATGTCCATAAAAACGAATTAAAATAATACATTATTATTTTTTTTGTTTTTGCTTAACGGAAAGATCCCCAGAGTCCAAAACAAAAAAGGATAATGAATACAAATTAGAAAATTGTGACACACCTATACAATTATACACAACACGGAATGTGTAATTAATTGAATATTTTATTATACTCTAACTGTTCGTAATGTTTACTCTAATAAGAGAATTCAGTTCAGTTTAGTTTTTGTTTTAAATATAATTTAACGACATTTTTTTATTTTTTTGAATAGTAAATTTAATTTAAAACATATCACTTGACACGCAAATCTATAAAATTATGCATGCATATAAAGTGTGAATTATAATTGTATTTTTTATGTATTTAAATGGAATTTTTGTGTACATTGATTTGAATAGGTAATTTAATTTTGATTTAAATAATTTTATAGGAGAATTTAAGGTAGTTTTAATTAAAATTAAACAAAATCCACAGCTTCAACAACTTTTATTTTATTATAATTTTATATTTTAAGCTATCCTTAATAAATATTGGAGCCCTTTTTGGTTTTAAAACGAATGAAAATTCGTCAAATTTTAAATTTGAAAGTTTATTTTTTGTATAAATAAGCTTTCATAACATTTTCTAAAATAAACCCTTTTTATTATAATAAAAAGATGAAATACTGGGAAAATAATCAAAAGATGTGGTTTGTGTATTTGAACGAACTAATCGAATACACAAACCATTTATTTCGATAAGCCAGTTTCCCAGTATATTAAGTTTTTTTGGGATGAGTGGGATGAACTGTTTGGAACGTTTTTGTGAGCGGTGTAAACGTAGCTTATCTTAGCACATACCTCAAGGACACCTCCTACTGAAAACAAAAACTCATCAAAAGAAAAATGTAACCCTGTAATCGAAGATTATTGGTTTTTATAGTGTTTACATAATAAAACATAAACACGGTTTCTGATAACTTTAGGTAAAGAAATAAAGAAAAACTGAGGCTAACAACAGAAAGCTTGAGACACATAGTTTTAAACTTTAAAAAAGTTTGTAGTGCTTGAGTTCCTGCACAGATACACTAGTATCTATATAAAAATTTCAGAATTTTGTTTCGTTTTTCCACACCTCCACATAATTTTTTATGGAGGTGAGTGAGATAAGTTTGATCCAAAGAGATTTACAAGAATGCCATCGCATCGCTTTTCGAGAAAACCAATCTACGGACAACTCTTCAAAAATTAAAATTTTGAACAAAGTGAATTTTTTACACTTTTCTTTAAAATTTTATTATAAATTCTTTGGTCAATTTCGTCACTTACCCTGGCATTTTTTTTAAAGGAGGCTATATGCAAACAATATTTAATGGATTCCCTCACATCATTCCAAAACTATTTTATCGAATGACAGCATAATACAAAAAAAAAAGACGAACTGAGAATATTTTGAAATTGCATCGTTCTCATGGTTGGTCAGGTAAAATATATAAAAATACACCTTTACATAATCGATCCAGAACAACAGCAACAACAATAAAAATCAGATCCTCTTAAAGGGGAGTAGAGAACCTTCATCAGACCAGAAAGGCAACAAAATTCCGCGAGCTCGTAATCTATGCACATCAGGCACACGTCGTCGGTCGTAGTCGGTCGCAGTCCGTCTGTCTGTCTGTCCATTTGTGTGTCGTTCAGTCTATCCGCCCGCCGCACCGATGCCGCCATACTGATCGGGTTCTTATATATCACGTATGTATGCAGACAAAGTGGCGGCAATATACTCGTAGCTGGCTACGGACGTTCCGGCCTAGCCGCATGCTATAGCAACTGCGACAGTGTCCCATTGGGACATTTTCCGGTCGATTGCATGTTGCATTCCCGTTTCATGTCGATTACCTGGTGGTCGTATTATTACACCGAGTATATTTTTTCAGATTCAGTCTTTTTTTGTCTTTTTGAATTATTGCAAGTTACAACCTCCTTGTTCCTTGATTCACCACGCTTGGCATTTGGCTTTGGACGTGTGGCATGAAGCAAATTTTAAGCTTTTGGATGGAAAATTATTTTCGGAAAAATTTTAAAACCCCCGGGGAACCGAAATAACCATCACAACACCACCGCCGCGCCGCCTCCGCCGTAAGCACTGAGCAAAGCAGTATTGTTATTGGAGGATGGGAAGCTTGATGGAGAGTTGATGAAGGAGTTCAACAACAATACTTACCATCCTACCTTATTCTATCAGTACAGGTAGGTTGATAGGTAGGTATAAAAGTTTGGAAGTGGAAGTCCGTCCATGTATGGAACAGGAACGGCAGTAACAGCAGCAGCAGGAACAAAAAGGAAGGAGACACTCGGCTGCCGGTGAAAGTTGTTTCTGTAAATCGTCGATGAACAACTGGGAACTGACATGCAGCCGTGCCACGCGAGGCTACACCGAGTTGGATGAGATCGTGGGAGACTGTTGTTGGCGCGCTGCCGCCGGACGGTGATTTATTTGTTAAAGTTGATTACGTTTGGGGCTCATTCTTTTTTTGTTATTGTTGCTCGATTGGAATATTGGTGTATAGGTAGCTGTTGCAAGTTGGCTGGCCGGCCGTCCTTTAAGGTTCTGTATTTTAATTTTACATTAACCGGGAGGATTGTGGGCGAGGATGGATGGATGGATGTGTAAAAATAAAAAGAAACAAGAATGCACAATAGGTATTACATAGTACCTATATCTACATATATGTAAAATAAGATATATATGGAAACATACCTGACGATGAGGTAAGGAAAGGATATCGTCCGTTGTGTAGCCAGGCGATGATGGCAACGCATTGATGAGAGAATATGGAGGCGGTTCAGGAATCAAAAGTTTCATTTTTTTTGTAGCTCAATGCTCCTTCTATAGAAGGTAGGTAGATATGGTACTGCCCGCTGTGAACGAGTAGCTGCTATATGGGCTTTGTGTGTAATGTCTTTTTTTATATTTTGATACAATTTGCACGTAGTTAAATGAATGGCATCAGAGTAGTTAAAAATGATGGCTTTTACAGCTAGGTATCAGAAAATACTTATGTATAGAAGATATAATATACAGACCGACGGACAAGGTGTTGTAGTTTGACATTAAACCAAGGTTGGAGATTTTAACATGAGCAATTTTGAATTTTATGCTTCAATTAAAATGTCGGTGGATATTATTTTTTTTTGTAGAAAAGATTACAAAAAGTGAAAAACTTGATGAAGTAATAAGAAATTATAAATGCACTATGAAGGTTTTAATTACTTTTAATAACTTTTTGGTTAGGTAATAAATTTTCTCATCAAGGTCAAACATTTTGGTTCTAAAGGGTGTTTTTAGAGTTATAAAACTTTTAAATGATAAAGAGCAGTGTTTTGTTTTTTATTTTGAGATAAAATGTACTTTAATTGAAAATTAAACTATTGGCATTCTAATTTAAATATTATTTCTCGAACACCGATTTCGATAACTTTTTTTAACATTTGTGCATCGTTAACAACACGTCTAATGTTGTCCTCCAAGTGGTCAATCGTTTCGACTTTGCCGGAGTAATCTAATCACTTCACATATCTGAACAGAACTCCTCCAACTCCTGAAGTCCACCAAAAAATCAATTTTTGTGCATTTAACTGTGTCTCAAGATACACCTGATGACTATCGTCGCTTCAAATACAACAGTTTTGTTTATTGATGTATCTTTTAAACCAAAAGAGAGTAAGAGAGTTTCATCGCTAACCAAAAGCTAATAAAAATTGGGATCAACTTCCACCTTGTTTTGGGCGCATTCATCAAATTTACGATTTGCTACGTGATCCTGTGGATTTAATTTTTGAAACATCAAATCAAACTAAAAATAAATCAATTCTAAGCTGAAAAAAAATGACCGCCACCTATCTTTTGCAAACTACATTATCCCTTTTGGACCGTTTTTGGGAGGAACCGTAAGGGACCAATACTACGACAACAATTTCAAAGCTATTCAACAGACAGTACTTATAGCAATATCATCAAAGCAATCTGTGAGCTTCAGCCCGATACAATCACCAAGGATAAATAAATCTAGTACCGTTCTTGGAGTCAAATATACTCACGCTTCTGACTTCTCCCGTCTAGTAAATTCTGTTATTAGAAAATAAAAACTTAATTTAAGAATTTTTTTTTAAACAGTCAAAACTTCTTTAATTTTCCCGTATTTTCTCTGCTGAGTTAAATCAGGTTAGACAAGGCTTAATGTAAACGATGACGACGGACAAATTGTACTTCAGTCAAGTTTTGTCTGTATAGAATTTTTGTACTTTAAGGACATTTAAGCACTAAATATACAAACTTCTTTATTTCAAAACAAGGATGTGCTCTAATTTTTGTCTTTTGTTTGATTTTCTTTTTTTCATTTTTCTTCACTGACTCACTCACTAACTACTCCTTTTACTTCATTCACATATGGTAGGTAGGTGTCTTTACTCTGGGCCATATACGATATTATACTAAATGCAAAGAACCGGAATACAACAACAACAAATAAAAAACATTAATATGCAACAACAATAAATATTTTCACTAAAAATCTAGGTCTCCGTAGACACTTGACATACAAACATTTATCTACTGTCATATATATATGTATGTATGTATGTACTTATGTGAACATAACATACAAAAAATGCCATTGCCAGAGGATATATTAACATTGCTAAGCTAAATACAACAACAACAAAAAGAAGAAGAATAAAAATCTACCCATAAAGTTCCTTTCTATATGAAATGAAGACAGTCGCGACATCATCATTTTATATACCCTCCTTATATATGTACCTAGATACGAGTACATGTTGTATAACCTACCTTTAGCTGCATTAAGCTAAAGCTGGTGTAACGTACTTTTGCATTATAGATGCTTGCCTGTCTATATGACTCTATGACTCTATATGCCTATATAGCCTCATATACCTATCTTAAAGTCATGTATTTTCACTGGTAAATTACCCAAGGGCAATATAACGAACATACTACCTATCTACCTTTATCTAACTTAAAAAAATAGACATGCTTAAGTCAGAGGAGGAAATGATTTACTGTTTACACTTACTTACTTAGAATAATATTTCTTAGAGCCTTGGCCTAATCGGTATTGTTGCCAGCTGGGATTGTTTTTGTTTAACTAAATTAATTTTCACATAATACAGTTAAGTGCAACTAAGTGGTTTATGGGCATACAGATGGGACGTCTCTATAATTGTACTATTTGTTTTGATTCTCATTGAAAAGAGATACAACAATATTTAACGTAATCATAAAATGCACATTTTTGAAAATTCTAATGTATTTCCACTTTTAACAAAAAAATTTCTTAAGAGAATATCCATAAAACGTTTATCAGTTCAAAATAATCATAATAATGTTCAACTTTTCATCTCATTGAAGAAGAAATCGGATGAAACCCTTCTTTAATCTTAAGAAATCTATTTCATCAGCTTTTAAAGCAGCAATTCCATACAAATGATTTGAATGAAGATTTCATTAGTTCATCAAAATTGTTCATGTATATGATGAACCTAAGTTTCTGATGATTATTTATCATAATGACTAATGGAATCATCATATTGACGAAGGAAATCATCTTATTTATGAATCATATTGACTGATTGATTTCTTAATATTTATGAAAACTTAAAGATTCATCAAATTAATGAATGAATACGTCGTATTTATGATTTTTTTTAAAACTAGTCATATTAGAGAGAGCAATAATCTAATGTATGAATGTTTTTTTGACAATTGGATCATCAAATTGATGCATCATATTAATGTCTTATTTGATCACATTTTAAACATCAAATATTAAAATGCACTCATAATATTTATGAATGATTTCTTCACATTCATCATATTGATGAATGCGATCATCAACATGATGAATTTATGCATTATATTGAAGAAATTTGTTCATTGTAATGATGAAATTAATCATTATATTGATGGATTTGTTCGTCAATATGACGTCAATTAAGTCATCATAATGAAGAAATGTTTTCATCTTATTGATGAAAACAAGCATGATATTGACGAATGCGATAATCAATATCATGAACTTTGTTATTATATTGCAAGCAAAATTTCAATATATCGATAAAAACGATCATCATATTGACAAAAACGAACATCAATATAATGAATTTAGTGATGACATTGAAGAATTTTGAAATTGAAAACTCTTCATCATATTGATGAATTAATTCTTCACTTTTGTACCAGAACATTCATCATATTTAAAAATCATCATATGCTGAAAAATTTAAGGGATTTAAGGAAATTTGGTTTCAAGAAATTGATGCATGATGTACGTGTTTTAGCAGTTAAGACTGTCATCATATTGTTGTATATTACATAAAAAGGTACACCGGACTAAAATTGACGATTTTAACATCATTTTGACGGCTTTTTTATCTACATTACCCATCGATTTGGTTAATTGTAAAGAGTGAAATAATGTTTGTTTTCATTGCCCTTTCTCTGAATTAAGTTTACCTAAAAAAATTGCTGTTTCATTCAACTAGTAGTTTTTGAAAATTGAACATTTTCAGTATAACAGTTTTTTTTTTTATTTTCTCCACACCGTAATAACAAAGTTGGCAATAATAACGATTGTATTTTCATCTTTTTGTCCCTTGGGCCTGCTGGGCAACATCAGCCATACGTAGAATTCACACGTGATATCGTAGGTACAAAGAGCTTTAGTAAACTTGCACTATTGTTAGAGCCGCTGTTTTTGCTGCCGTTTCTATATTGTACAGATACTGCTTCTTGTACACTCCAGTTTATTGTTATTGTTTGGGGTTGTTGAATGTGTTTTTATTTTGTCTATTCAAGAAAGTGGCAGGCAGCTTTTACAGGTGCACATCAGTACCTTGCAGTATTATAATATATAGTATCTATAAGTGCAAACAAAACATCTCCACACCCGGCTTTTCCGAAATTCACCAACCACATCATTCAAGATGCACTGCACTCACTAGCATCAGACAATACAATTTCGTTGCATTTGCTTACGAATTATTTTTTGTTGTTGTAAGTCTATTTTTTAATACCAATGTTTGTTTTTTTTGTTGTTGTTGTTGCGATAAACAAACTATACCGCCATGCCTCGAACTCGAACTCAGGTTTTATGATGTTTAGGTGCGGTGAGCGTTGATGTGCATACTGCATAAGAATATAGTACTTATGTGAAAATATTGTGTTAGTCCTTTTCTTAAATTGCACTTGCATTAAAAGATGATTGTAACTATACTAAAGACTTGTAGATATTTAAGTATCTATATAGGTACATAGAATTGCAACAGTAGCAGCGCAACAGCAAAAGTGGCGTGTAATGGAATATATATTATATATTTAACATAATAGAGAAATTGTGGGCGGAATAAGGAGTGGATTATGATGTTTTTTAATGGAATTTACATAAAATCAAGTGCATTTCATAAACTAAGTGAATTTAATGCAATGAATGAACTCTTAATCATGTTTTCAAGAGTATTGTTAGTGCACGGAAAATGCAAGGCTGTTGTAGGTAAGACTGCTTAAGTAATCTGTAAACAGAAGCACATGAAAGTTAAGATAATGAAAAGTGAAATTTAAGCATTTCTATAAAATATCCGACATTCTCATAACCAAAGACAAAAACTTGTGGAAGTTATTAAGAAATAAGTTGTCAAAAAAGGAGACGTTTCTGTTTTCATTGAATATACATTTATAATTTATTGAACATTTTTATTTTCCCTTTTAATACAAATTTTAAATACTGGGAAAATAGTATAATAACAGAAGTGGTTTGTGTATTGGAAGGAACTAATCAAATGCACAAACCATTTCTTTCGACAAGTTAGTTTCCCGGTATTTCATATTTTGTTGGGATGAGTTCTTTTTTACGCTATTAGCAGTCTTAGGATGAGCTGAGCCAGAGGATTAATAGTTTAAAATGTTTTTATTGGCGGTGTGAACGCCCGTACCAAAACAGAAACTCACCCTTAGACAAATTTAACACTGGTAATCGGAGATTTGTGGTTTTTATCTTTCCTATTTACGTCCTTATTCTATCCAAATGCCAAAAACGTAAAGCGTTTGCAAACTAAAGACATTTATTTATGACCAAATCGATTAAAACCGTTTAGCTTACTTTATAGAGAGAAATAAGAACTGAGATTAACTACAGCAAGCTTGAGACATATAATCAATTTTCCCGCACGGGTATGCTACTAAAATAAAATAAATTTAAAATTCTATTTATTTTATATATAATTATATGCATGGTTAGAACTGGCAACAAGAAGAGACCCGTTTAAGATTTTGCTAGGCTCATCGCTCTAAAGTATATAAATTGGGTGGCGCAACAGTCCGTTGAGAACAAGGGCCTAGTGACTTACAACTCGCAACCATTCCTCTGTGCGAGTACTGTTGTCAGGGATGAAGGAGACCTACAGTTTTAAGCCGAATCCGAATGGCTAGTTTAAGAAAGCACTTTTTATGACAAGAATTACTCTTGAAGAATTTTTCAATTCCTCGCAAGAGGCAGTACTTGTGAAAAAAACTTTAGATGACATAGGCCGGAATCGAACCCAAGACCTCTGGCATGACAGTCAAACGCACTAACCATCATGCCACGGGTATTACGGCTCATCGGTCTGTCGCGTAAAAATCAAAAAATGTCTGGCTCTTTTTATGGTATTGTCTCAGTTTACTGAAAACAAAACAGAATTGATAAGACTACATATGTATATATCAAATTGAACACAAAGTTTGATTTGAAGGACGTTTTTGGCACAGTTAAAAATCCGAATACAAGTCTTTTTTTTTTCAAAGAACATATCTTTAAGATTGAAGTCGAATGATATACGCTTCACTTTAACTGATTGAAGAACAAGGGACATACTATTACAGAATTACCCCCATCATGTAAGAAAAAAAGCAGGCTCAAAACTAAATACATTTTCGAACATGTAAATAGATTTCCGATTTAACATAGGAATTATAATGAGCGAAGCAATGGTGGAACATTCGTATCGTATATACAGATTTTCCAAAGTGTCATCAACACAACTCAACATATGTGGCTTATATCAGTCAGGCCAACATCCAGCGCATTGAATTGAATTGGGTTTATATTTCAAGGGACTTAAACTTACAACAAATATTCGAAAAAGTCAGAGCGTTATGCGAAAGAGGACAAGCAACAAAAAGCAATCACTCATTCACAACATAGCTCCCTTGTCTCGTTCATTTTCCCATGTTGACAGTCCAAAAAGTGGTAGCTCTCTGCTATTTCTACTGACACCCCCCTTCTTCTCACTAGCATCCGTATATTCATTTATTTATTCATTCTTCAAAAATTAGAATTCCCTATATAAAAAAAGGAAAAAAAGAACAGCTCCCCGCACTTGATGGAAGCAAAGGAAAACATGCCAAATCTCCATGTAACCGACAACAAACCAACTAACCAACCGAACGAACGAATGAACGACCCCTGAGGACACAGAGAATCCTGACTGCTGCCACCCGAAAATGGCAAAATTTGATTGACGCGTGCGACCAACAACAAGCCATCAAATAATAATGGCAAAAAAAACCTTCGAAATGAATAACTTGACATCAATTTAATAGCTTCGCTACGGGGTATGGACCGGATCAGATCAGATGGATAGACTTAAACCATTATCAAAAAAAGGAGAAGACAAAGTTTAAAGGACGAACGAACAAACAACACACAAAATAAAGAAAGACAAGAAAAGAACATTGACAACGGAAATCGCTTCAAGAAAATGACACGTGCTATTGTAGAGGTAGTCATAGGCACCGTAATGTTGTTTCTAGGTATAAGTATAAAGGTATCTAGTATGGGTTTCTGTTGGGCGCCATTTAAAATTGATGATGATGATGTTTTTCATCATCTATTATTATCAAAGCTTTAAGAGATGAGATGCAAAAACATTCTACATTTTGGTGTCGTCAAAGAATGAGAAGTGGAAATTCCTTCTTCCGCACCTCGAATAGTCCCTGTTTTTGGTTGGTTGGTTGTGTCATATCCCCAAAATATCAAACACATCCTCAAAAAAATATACTAACGCCAACACAACATCGCTTCCATTAAAGGATTACTATTACCAGATTAAATGGCTCTGACATATGTATGTACATATATATGTACATATGATGTAGGCACATAATATACTTATGTATATATCACATTGTTGGTTAATGTCGGTCTCATTATCATCAGACCATGTGATGTTTTTAGGCTAAATGCGACTAGACTAGAGTAGAGAGGTTTAGTGTTCCATGAAACATTTTCAAATCAATGTCCATATACAATACATACTCGTATATAGGTTCGGATATAAATGGGTCAAATGGGAATCTAATGTGTTGTGAGCATTTGACCTTTGATGATGGGATTCTCTAATGCATATAATTTTGGGATTATTATTTCCATTTCTCTTCTTCGTCTTCTGCTTGAGTTTTGTGTCTTTTGTACACTTTCTTGTTATGTGTCCGTATTTGTATTTTAGGGGTTATGTCAATATTAAGAACTAAAAATAAACGAGCGGCGAGTATAATTCAGATTAGGTGTGCCATTCTTAGTTAGGATTATACATTTTCTTTTTCTTTTTCCATTACATATTCATAAAAATGTAGGTGTGTCTAATCAATTATGTTATAGCTGGATTAATGTTTTAAGGCTTAAATTTTGTCAAAGAAGACTTAAGCCGTACACAAAAATTAACTAGAAAATTAAATCACAGCAGAAAATCACTTTGGAGTTTTAAGAATTTGTTTTATGTAAAAAGAAGGATATATATTATATATTATTTAAAAATAGAAAATCACTTTTCAACCGCTCTAAAACGCCCAAAATTGTATGTTTTTATAATTTAGTTAAATTTTCAATTCAAAAAAATAAAAAAAAAAATACAAAATTGGTGCAACTAAAGACGATATCTTGTAAAAGGTTTTCCAATAATGACATGATAACTTGGTTAATCGGACAGACGTATGTAACTATGAGGAAGTTAAGGACTTTGTCTGCCTAGGCTCCGCTATTAACGCAGAAAACAATACCAGCACTGAGATCAACCGCTTGGGCTAAGAAAGCAATTGAGTAGTAAAGTCCTCACTAGAGCAACCAAAGTGTGGCTGTATAAGACCCTCAACATCCTCTTCCTAATCAAAAATGGAGTAGCATGGACTATGACAAAAGCGGATTAAAGCACCTTAGGTCGTTTCGACGCGTAAACTACGGTCGCGTGTACATAGAAGATAAGTGGATAAGAAGATTGAACGGGAAGGACAAGTCATCAAGAGGAAGGCATAAGGGGGAGGATCAGATGACGCACACAAATGGAAAGTGACCTCACCGAACTTGGAGTGCGCAACTAGAACCATCTAGCTAGGGACCGAACTAGATTAAAAAGTTTCTTAGGTGAGGCCCTATTTCACACAGGACCGTAGCGCTGCCATAATAAAAGTGGTCGGTGCATTGAACAATTCTTGAGAACGCCGTGGAATACTTAAATTGAAATGAAATTTCAAAGTAAAAATCTTAATATATATAATTCTTCTGTGAGTGTGTATGTCACTGAACTTCTCTTAAACGACTGGACCGATTTTGATGAAATTTTTTGTGTGTGTTCAAGGGGATCTGAGAATGGTTTAGATTTACATTTTGGAATGTTTTACATTGGATCCGACAGACGGCGCTACCATCGCAGTGTCAAATATTAAATAATATTCAATTTTAAAAGGTTTTAAAAAATAAAAAAACAATTTTACGCCCCTAGCTCCATCTAGCGGCAAACAAACTGGGATGAAATCAAAAGTTTACTGTTGCCAGGTCAAACATCGATGCACCGTCATGATGTCACTGCACGTGTCTTTAAACAAAAATTAAAATCTTTGATGAATTTGATTACACATTACTCGGTATTTGGTGAAACGCGTTGTTGGCTTTACTCTGTTGAATGGCAAAAATGAGGTTTACCTCATGCGCATATTTTAATTTGGTTGGTGGATAAAATACGCGCAGAAGAAATTGACAAAATTATTTCAGCGGAAATTCCAGATCCGAATGTTGATCCAGAATTGTTTAACATTGTTACTACAAATATGATCCATGGTCCATGTGGCACTCTAAACATGATGTCGCCATGTATGGATAATGGAAAATGTACAAAACGTTTTCCAAAACCATGTGAAACTGATACTATCACCAATATAGATATATAATGTAGACAATGGTGGTCAATCATATGAATTGCGTCTGTCAAATGGTGTGAGAGTAGATATTGATAATCGCTAGGTAGTTCCATATTCGCCATTGCTGTGTAAAACCTACAAAGCGCATATAAACGTTGAACTATGCAGTTCGGTGAAGTCTATCAAATACATTTGTAAGTATGTTCACAAGGGTAGTGATAAAGCTATATTTGCTGTTCAAAATGTTAACGACAATGACGAAATAACACGTTATCACATGGGTGGATACATAAGTAGCAACGAAGCTATTTGGTGCATTTTTACATTCCCTATACATGAAAGGGATTCTGCTGTTATACATTTGGCTGTGCATCTTGAAAACGGACAGCGTGTTTACTGCACTACAACAGGCTTTGACGGATCCAAAAACAACTCTTACTCAATTTTTTAACCTTTGTAGTCGACAAGATGCTGTTGGTCAATTCGCAAGGACGTTGATGTACACTGATGTTCCTAAATTTTTTAGTCAATGGTACTCCATACGACTCTTTCTTCGATGCAAGTTTGAAATTTTCAAATTAAAGACGTGTAGACAGGACAACGTCTGTCGGGTCCGCTAACAACTAACATGCGAGTATTTTTGCAACATGATGAAACTGCAAATGTGCTTGCGAAGCAGTTGTTAGATATTGGAAATAATAAAGTTGTAATGGACACCTTTACCGGATTTATCACATTACCCACAGATTTCTGTCACATCACAGATTCAAAAGAGGAGCTTATTTAGCGTGTTTTCCCAGATATAGCGCAAAAGTTCAAAAACCATAATTGGCTGGGTGAACGAGCAATATTGGCAGCGAAAAATAAAGATGTCGAGGATCTCAATGCGATCATTCAGAATTTTCTTCCAGGACAGTTGGTTTCCTTTAAATCAGTCGACACCGTTATGAACCAGGATGACGTAGTCAACTATCCCACGGAGTTTTTAAATTCACTGGAATTGCCTGGATTACCACCTCACAATTTGCAGTTAAAAGTAGGATCAGTTGTCATCATGCTGCGTAACATTAATCAACCTCGACTATGCAATGGAACAAGACTGGCTGTGAAAAAGCTGATGAATAACGTCATTGAGGCAACAATCATAAAAGTAAAATACAAAGGATAGGATGTCTTGATCCCGCGAATACCGATGATTCCAACGGATTTACCATTCGATTTTAAACTAACAAACTGTATCATAACAGTGTGTGTCTGTTAATAAAAATTTAAACCTTATAAATAGCCAGTATTTCAGGCAAACTCTAAGTAAGCAACATGATGTGTCGAAAATAATAATAAAACTTCATGCTTCATTAAAAAAAAATTTTTTATTCAATACGTTTTGTTTGTTTTGAAATTAATTTATACAAAAGTTTAGGTCTTTTATTTATCGATTGAGGCAGTATGAAGTCTGCAGGGTCAGCTAGTATAATATAGTATACTACAATTTTAGGATAGAATATCCTGGAAAAATTTGTCAGAAATCGACGCCTCCTGGTCTATAAAACACACAATAACAACAACAACAGAAAAGGAACTCCCATCAACAATAACGATTCATTAGTTACAAAATAACAAGAAAATAAATTTTAAATAGCTTTCTAAGTTAGACTTGTTCTACACGAAAAATTAACCAAACCGTAAAATAAGGACTATAATAACTTCCACCTTTGAATGGGAAAAATTAAAAAAAAAAAAAAAACACCAAACAAACAAAATTAAATAAAATAAACTTTTATTTTTCCTCAAGTCGTTTAGTTAGAAAATGGACGAATTCAATCGTTTTGTTTAAGTTTTTCTTGTTTTTTTTTTTCTCTCTGTCTTTAGAAACAAACAGCCATCAATTGAGGGAGTAATCCCCAAGAGCTTTAAAGAAGGTTCACGCGAACTTAGTAATGTATATAGTATATAGGGTCTTATTAGACTGAACGATAAATTTTGCAATTTATGCTTCATTTAAAAGTGAAAATCATTTTATTCTATACAGAAAAATGGACATGGATATAAAGAGGGCCTGTCCGTTATACATACGTATATACTATAGTTCACTACAAAGTGAAAACAACTGAACTTCATTAGCTTCGAAAGGACACGCAAGAAACATCGCATATAACGTAGGACGGAAGGGAAGAAGGCCAATTTCAAGCCAACAAACAACTCGAAAAGAAAGTTTTTCTATAGGTTAAGTATATTAGGTCCTTCGGGTAGTATAGGACCATAGTGAATCACATTGAATTCTTTTTATATGGGTAGGTATAGTACAGAACACAAATTGAATTAGAAAAATAGTGAGAAAAAATCCTGTGGAAATAAAAAGACGTAAATTATGCCATCCTTGATTAGGACGGCATCCGTGAAGTCACTTCTTCTTATACCTACATATATAAAATAATGTATAAAGTCAAAACATGGCGCAAAAACACACAAAAACAAACCCCCATATAAATATCCTTTTTGGTTGGCTACTATACCCATGCAACATATAAAAGTATAAGTTTGTAGATATATTTTGTTGTTAAAATATAAAAACGACGACGACGAAGGACACTTTTCAATGATAAACATTTTAAATTGACAAATAATTCATTTTCAGTTCATTAACCGTTTTGTGTTTATTTGTCAAAAGGATGTCAATGTCATGAGTTTGTTTTTGTTGTAAATTTTGTATTTTATTTTATTTTATTTTATTTTATTTTATTTTATCGTTGTCCTTGTTAGATGGCGTCGCGTCGAAGAGCGAAGAGCAACGCTTGTCATTGTCGTCGGTTTGGTAGAAGGCGACGATGATGATGGTGATGCTGACAAAGCGTCTTGAATTGTCCTTCTCACTTGTTGTTTAAAAAAAAGAAATGAACAAACAAATTTAAGTGTCATTGTAAATTCTATATAAATGGATGAAAATAGTAGTGGTTGCTATCATCGTCACCATCATCAACATCATTATACAACAGCCAAGTTCATTAAATGACACAGACAGAAATATATATTCTATCTATATACTTATACCTACTTCTATGTACTTACATAGTATATGAAAAAAAAAAAAACAATGAAACTGAAATTAATTTCGGACATTTTTGCGTGGCATAGTCTATGCAAGAATTGGCGGTGGGTGGTGATGGTGATGGTGGCAGCAGCGACGCGGCGACATCGGTGACGTTAATGAAGATAATAAGACTCTACGTCGAGACTAAGAATGAAGTCATAAGGTTGTTTTTTTTTTGTTTTCATTTTAATCTTTAAGTTCATTAGATGAAAGTTTTAATATCAAAGACAAAATTGCAAAAACAAAAAATCTTTTAAAAGGACGAATATTTCTTTTCTTTTGCTTACAAAATAAATTTTATAAGAGGCTGGAAATATTTTTGTCACCTTCAAAAAACAAAGAAGTGTTTTTGTTTATTCTTCAAAATAAGTTCGGTCTAGTGAACTTTTGAGGAGGCTTGAAACTGATGATAAAGGGGATGAATATTTAAAACGCAAAATTTTGATTCTGGTATTTATTTTTTATTTTATTTTTTTTCAGACATCAAAATTCTACCTTGAAATACATTTTTATAATTTTTAAAAACAAAATTTATTAAGAGGAATAAATTTGTCCGAATTTTATATTTACAGAATTTTAAGTTAGCAAGACTATTTTAAGTGGCGGTCATATTATCAGCTGTCAAGAATTAGATCCAAAGATTCAGTAGATTCAGTACATCCACTGCAAAAACTGACTGTTTGATGGAATTCGTGGACTGTTTAAATAAATAGTCCGTACTTCTTTGAAAACGTAGCTGAAAAGAACGTTTTCAGTCAACGGGGACTGCTACTGAGCTATGATTACTAACTTTTTGGTTCATCAACTTAACAACCACGATGTGTAAAAGCTGTGGTTTCAACAACACGGAGCAACATGTCACACAGCTCGTACCACAATTGATATAATAAAGGAAACTTTTGGCAACTGCAACTGTTTCACGTTACTGACCCTTGAATTTTGGCATCTAAGATCGTACCATCACCGAGATATGTAAAGTCAATAAGTCACAGAACAAATATTATAAATCTGAAGAGTTTGTTTGCTTGTCTGATTGTTTGTTTGTTTGAACGTGTTAATCTCAGGTACTACTTTACCGATTTAAAAAATTCCTTCAGTGTTAGAAAGCTCATTTATTGAGGATTATAGGCTATAAAAGATCACGCTAATACTGCTACGAGCGGAGCACCTACAAAGAATATTTTAAAATCAGGGATTTTTTTAATTTTTAAGAGCTTCCACTGAGTGTGCTGCGAAAACGGTTAAAGATTTTCTTAAATTATGTATGGCAAAATAAATTGTTCTCCTTTGAAAGTTCTGAAAAAAAGTCCTCCACATCATATGCCTATCTTTTAAGGGGTACCTAAAATTTTTCTTACTGAAACTAATTTTTTTGTAAAATAAAATATACGACTAACGCCACCGCCGGGCTCAGCTAGTTAAAAATAAAACATTTTCATAAAAGATCTATTGCACCTCAGTTTTTGTTTGCATTTTTTAAACATATTCTTCAATGAAAATGTATTTAAAGAAATAAGGAAAAATACAGACAATTGAAATTGAAAGTGTATCGTTTAAAAGTTTGATTTTTGAACTTGTTGCAGAATATTTTCTGACGAAATATGTATGTTGTTTTGAAAGTTTATTTTCTTTAAATGTTTTTCAAATTTTTTTTTTTTTTTTTCAACGCGATATACATACGTATTTTGAAAACTCATAACAATTTTCGAAACTTTCCAGCAGACACAAATTTAATGAATTCGAATAAAAACATATTTTATTTTAATTAATATGAAGATCAAAATAATAAAATAAAGTCATGACATAGTGTTTAACCTAAAAGTTCATCAACTGAAATTTATCAAAAAATAAAGAGAATCAAAACAAAACATCTTTGTTGAAAGATATCAATGATATTTCATTTTTAATTTTATGTATGTAAATATGTACGAGTATATGTAATGTATGTATATTTAATATGCATAGTTTTTGTTTCCATCTCTCAAGACATTTACTCATATTTTTCTAAAGATTATTATTTGAAAAATTAGTGGAAATTAGTTTGATGTCAGTTTGTCTTTATAGCCAAGTCTAATGTCGATAGAGAACAACAAAACAAAAATAAACACACACTCTTGCATTTTCTTTTCACACTTATACAAATACTCTCATGGAAACATGATGCCTAAAAACATACATACATATATAGGCAAACAACCATATTATATAAATAATGAAATAAATGATAGAAAAGCGTAAATACCAAAATATTCGCTTGGCGTTGCTATTTTCCCCGATACCGATGATATAAATATATACAAAATACAGTACGAGTATGATGATAGATTTGAAAATTGCAAACGAGAAATGCCTGATGTGTCGTCCTTTGACGTGGTTTTTACATCCAGAGCTAAATAAAATGCATATACATATGTATCTATAAGCATCAAGGAACACAATAAAACCAAATGGTGTGAATGTTTGTTTTTGTTTTCCATACTCGTAGGTATAGAAGAAGCGGAAGGATCAGGAGATGGTTGATTGTGGAATCGACTAGAATTCACATATTAAAATTCCATAGAACAATATTCACATACCTACATATATCTGAGCTATGGATATATATGTATGTTGCTTGAACAAAAACGCATCATCCTCATATCCCATATCTCATCCCATATGCCCCCCCCATCTCATCCCATCATCACCATCAATTTGAGGGAAAAATCAAACGAAATTGAAGGTTATTTTGTGTGTGCGAAAATTAAATTCCATGCACATGCTATGGCATCCTCCTCTGGAATACCCCTAAAGTATATAGATATATGTATAGACTCATAGCTAGTAGCTCCAGACACTTTCTTGTCTATCCTATGTATAAATGCCTCTGTTTGTATTTATGTTGCTGCCTAGCGCTAGCTGTGCTATATACAGAAAGCCTTATGAGCTTTGGTTGTAATGATAGTCCCATCAGCATCATCACATCATCTCAGCTTCAGGATATTGATGTATAGCGGAGGTACATATCCATACAAATTTATAACAGTAAAAAAAAATTAAAATCAATGAGCTCTTTGCTGCATGATGGTTTTTGGTGATGATGCGAGAGGAAACCCAACATATTTGCTTAGAAAATTTTAGAATTTTTTAACGTTTCAATAGGTATGAGTTCATATTGTATATTAGGTAGACGAGACTTCAATCAATATCATCATATTGTCAATAATCAGGGACACGTGTAGGTATACTTGTTTTTTGTTGCTGTTTTACTATAGGGATGATGAATTATGTGGCAAGCAATCATGATTGGAAAAGTTTTTTCGTTATATGGATGATATAGAAAAAAGAAATTAGAAACAACAACAAAAACAAGAAATACAACAAACTTCGATGAGTAATTAGTATCATGATAAATAATCAATCAAAATTGTCTCTTGAGTGTATATTAACGATGAACCAATAGAGGATATTAAGCTTGGAGCAGAAGAGGTTTTTGATGCTTGAAATAAAAACAATTAGTTTCCAATCAGAATCGTTAAACTTTTATAAACGAAAATTAATTTTCTGAGAGTTCATTATGGGAATACGTTTTCAATACTCATATGTGATAACAATTTAAATGAAAATTAATCTAAAGGGTTGTGATATAAAAGCATGTTATCAATTTTACGGTTTTAAAAGTATACGGCTGGAATTCGACATCTGTCAAACTAAGTTGTTAAACCAATTTTGTTTTTTCAGTTGAAAGTCTGACATTTACGAAAATGGATCGCTTATATTTGGCACAACGCATACAAATTGTTAAAACCTACTACAAAAATGGTGATTCTGCGCCCAAAAATATATCGTGCTTTAAGAGGAGATTATGGTTTACATAATCGTATAAATACGCAAGCAATTGGCAAAATTAAATTGTGTAGAAATTTAAAGAGACTGGATTGGTTAAAGATATCAATCATCGTTTCGCTCGTACCATTGAAAACATCGCTGATGTAAGTGAAAGTGTTGCCGTAGACCCAAATGTGTCGATTCCTAGTCGTTCTTAGGAATTAGGACTGCTTTACGGCACATTATAGCGTATTTTGCATTTGGATCTACATTTACATGTAAGTCCTATCAAGTCCAGCTCACACAACAACTGAAACCAGCTGACCATTCACAACGTCGTAGGTACGTCGAATCAAACAAAATTTTCTTCAGCGACGAAGCATATTTCTCACTCGGTAATCGGTGGGTATTGTATGTAAACAAAATTGTCGTATTTAGGGTTCTGATAATTCTCAAGTAATTGAAGGTTATTGGAACTTACTTATTCGAAAACGGCGATAGAACGACTGCTACCGTTAATTCGGAGCGTTATGGTCATATGATTCATAGGAATGCGACTAAGAGAATATGTGGTTTCATTTCAACAAGATAGTGCCACATGCCACACAAGTCAAGCGAATATGGCTTTATTGCAAGAGACATTTCCTGACAGCGTAATTTTTCGTCGTGGCGATATCAACGATCTGGCTACCAAGATCATGCGATTTGACACCTCTGAACTATTTTTTTGTGGAGCTACGCAAAAGACCGTGTTTATACAGATATACCTTTAACTCTTGAGCTCTTAAAAACCAACATTCGTCAAGTTATGACTGAGATACCACCCAATATGTGTCAAAAAGTGTGCGTGCATTACCTGAAAAGAATCGATGCTTGCAACAATTCGCGTTGTGGTCATTTAAATGATGTAGTACTTTACACATAATGTCAACGTTTAAACTTTATAATCAAAAAGAAATATTTTATATGGGTTTTATTTACATTTACTTTTGAAACCGCAAAATGGATAACCTGTTATAATACAAATTTTGTTACGAGAGATATTCTTGGGCAACCAAATCTTTCACTTTTTTTAGAAGTGATTTCTGTATCTTTTGATGTTATTGTCTATAAAACAAAATTTATTTGATGTTGATATCTCAATCGGTTTCGGAAATATGGCCGACAATTAAAGGTATCTTGAGCGTATCAACGCAACGTATGAACACACGCACACACACATTCCTTTAAAAAGCTTTGATTTAGATTAAAGAGACCTTTAAACGTCAAGAAATGTCAACATGATCAATTCGACAAATAGGACTGATTACAATAACTTCTTATAGAAAGCCCTTTTTTACCTTATTTTCCTGTACTTATCGATTAAATAGCAAACAAACGTATTTTTACCGTTTTTAAATTATTTGTATGAGACTTGCCAGAAGACCTTAACTTTTTTTAACAGGTTATACAATGTCAACAGCTTCAGACCATAGGAGTTTTAATCTGCTAATCAATTTCTATTAACCGTCAACACAACTTTAATGTGGATTTTTCCGAAGCAATTTTACCGACTTAGAAGCGGTTCTAATACGGCTTAATATGATCGTAAAAGTGTTTAGGCTACCACTCTTCCATTTTGAATTGATTTAATCACACGTCTTAACAAGCTATCAAAGCTTTTCAACTGGCTTTCCAAACTGAAGAATGTCATCGGTGAAATTCGTCCAATTTTATCTTCTTCAACTATATAATTTCTTGGATGATAAAATATTTATCTCTGATTACGATCAACAAATGTCCCTTGCAAGAAAAATTAAAGATTTGGAATTAAATTGCTTAATTTCCCTAGCAGCATATCCACATGTTTTCAATTTATTTTCCATTTATATTTATTTTGGTTAAAACACTTGATTCTTGATTTTATTTAGCACTAGCGGACCGTCCCGTATAATATCCCGCACAGATATTTTAGTTATAAGCATGCTAATTAAAACGACCATGAATCACTAAATTAGAAAAAAATTTGTTTGTCCTATCATTAATACTCTTCGCAGCGTAAGCGATGAAAGACATTTTATGGCTAATTTTTTTACACCTTCGGTTGGTTTTAATAGGAATTCCTAACGATTTCTAAAGTAATCTAGTACTAAATATATCCTATGTTAGTCAGTGATAATGTAGCTTTCTAATGAAAAAAGAATTATTAAAATCGGTCCAGTACTTTTTAATTTATTCGTTACATACAAAAATACAAATCTTTTCTCTTTATACTATTAGTGTAGATAAGTCAAAAATAATAGTTAAATAAAAATATGTTCTACAAATATATTTACATAATTATTTTACTCATGAAAACCTAAATAAATTAACTTATTTTTCAATGTAAATGTTAAAATTATAAGTAAATTTTCTGATTTTCAAATAAATTATTATTTGTTTTTAAATCTCTTTAAAAAATATCTTTGTTTTTCTACTCATCCAACAAATAACATATGAAAACATGCAGGTAGACAAATATATGTATGTACGTAGAAATATTTTGTAAAAATTAAATTCCTTGAAGAAGTGATTGAAAATTATCCAGAGAAGCTAAATAAAACTTAAAATTCTTGGTAAATTCTTCCATAAATCATAAAATGTAATATACCCCTAAGTATACTCTGCTACATTAAACTCCTGTACACACATAAACTCAATTTTCATTAAAACTAAACATACGTGCACACATACATTTTAGGTCACAATATACCCATTTCTATATAAACTCTCTTTATCCTTAAGGCCATAAAAATTGAATTATTACATTGGTTAAAGTAGAACTTCTGATTTAGAGTACCATACACTGGTACACTTATGTAGAATTGTATGGGAATATATTTCAATGACTTTAATATAGCAATAGAATATTTTTTATTGCTCCGATTGAATTCTATATTATGTGTATGGAACCTACAGACTTCATTTTATATCTACTGAAGCATTAAAGATCAATAATAATTCACATTTAATTAAATTGAGTTAACTTCTTCAATAAAATGGTCAGTTGGTAAAACAGAAAGCCATATCAATATATCAACGATGTGGTCAAACGCAATATTATTGGGTGTTTAAAAAGTTGAAAAGAAATTGACAATTTTCGGTACCATTTTCGATCGTTTTAAAGAGAAATATATGGCCATGGATTGACAGTGAAGTGAAAATATTTTGACACAGTGAACACAAATATAATCTGAAATCACCATCGAGAGTTTGGACAAATGTCTTTTAAATTCAATATTCAATATTATTTGTATTTCCGAGAAAAATTAAATATTTTTCATTCAAAGAAGCACTTGAAACAAATTTTTAAGAGTGTCTTCACAACATGAGAGAAATAAATTGACACCCTTATTTTGAACGAAATTTTAAAGTGGCTTTAAGAGCTTCGAGATACCTAGTATTGTTTTTATTGATTTTAACTCTCATGTTTATTAGTTTTAGTATTGCAAATTGATTTGACAAATAGGTCAATTGAATAAAGCAATACAATACTTGACAGTTTTATATATTTTTAAGTGAAGTTGCTATAACAGATATCATTATTTAGTATATGGGAACTAAATTTTGAAATCTCGAAAAATAATATTTTATCTCATTTTTTCGTTATGTTTGTTTTTTGAGTTTTTAGTTTTGAATTTATTTCTAACTAGCTTTTACCCGCGACTTCTTCCGCATTAGATAGTTTTTTTTTGATAGTTGTATGAAAAAACCTGAGCTGTACTTTTTTATTTAAACATGTTCGACAACTTATTGCATAAGGGTTGGGAATGCGTTGTTTTCCCGTAATACCAATTTTATCCAAATATTATTCAAATCTTTAATAATTTGGGAGTGAAAGCGATCAGATTCCCCGGAAAGTAATTTTTCCCATGGGAATGCATTGTTTTACCGAGGTCAAAAGTAACTCATGTCCTTTCTTAAGTCTCAAACTATCTTCTTACCAAATTTCATTAAAATCTGTTTAGTAGTTTAGGCGTAAAAGCGATCGGCTCTCCGTCATTTTCCCGGGGTAAAAAGTAGTCTAAGTACCTTTCTCGGGTATCAAAATATCTTCATACCAAATTTCATGCAAATTGGTTCAGTAGTGTAGGCGTGATTGAGTAACAGTATAAATTGAATTTTATAAGTTCGTTTAAAAATCTGTGTTCAATAAAATAATATATATATATTAGGGTGATTCATTTCCGCAAAAATTTTTTTTTTCTCGGTGCTCAAGCAAAATATTAATTTACTTATAGAAAAAAAAATTCTCACCAAGGTAGAGCTCTTAATATCAATTTTAAGTACTTGCAATTTAAAATTGAAGTTTTCCCATATAAAATGCATGTAAAAAAAATGCTTTTTTTTCAAAGTTCTAATGCTCATGCACCTTTTACAATATTGTCAACCGGTTAATGGACCTTATAGGGAATTTTACGCTCTTTAAAATTGCTTTAATGTTTTTTTGTGTAACTCGCACTGGTTCGCCAGTAGGAGTCATCAAAGTGTAATTTTTTGAATGAATAGCTTTTTTTCCAATTTTTTTGAGCAATTCGCAAAAAGTAGGGAGAAAAAAAGGGCTGATTCGTAAAAAATAGTCCTTTGACCAGTATTTATTCAATTTACAGCCATTTTTATGCCTCAAAACTTAAGAAATTGATAAATACTAATCAATCATGCTATTTAAATTGAACTTTTTTATTGATTACTAATGTATTTCCCTATAGCAACAACTTTTTTAGAATTATTATTATTTCTGACTTATAATAAATATAAAAATAACACATCAATTAACACATTGAAGAATATAGATAAAGTTTATTCAATTTTGAAGTTGAACAGTGCAGAAAAGAATTTCCAACGTGTGCCAAAAAGCTCCACTCAGCTCTAAAATCTTAATCTGCTTTATATAAAAATCGTAATTATTTAATATTTATCAACTTGTTTTTTATGACTATTGAGATGTTTACTAACTTTGCAATATATTACCTAATAATGTAACCTTCTGTTTGTTTTGATTAAAGTTTTGTTGTTTCTTTTTAAATTAATGTGTTCTTTTTATATTTGTCATAAGCCAGAAATCATAATAATTCTAAAAAAGTTGTTGCTATAGAGAAATACATTAGTAATCAATAAAAAAGTTCAATTTAAATAGCATGATTGATTAGTATTTATCAATTTCTTAAGTTTTGAGGCATAAAAATGGCTGTAAATTGAATAAATACTGGTCAAAGGACTATTTTTTACGAATCAGCCCTTTTTTTCTCCCTACTTTTTGCGAATTGCTCAAAAAAATTGGAAAAAAAAGCTATTCATTCAAAAAATTACACTTTGATGACTCCTACTGGCGAACCAGTGCGAGTTACACAAAAAAACATTAAAGCAATTTTAAAGAGCGTAAAATTCCCTATAAGGTCCATTAACCGGTTGACAATATTGTAAAAGGTGCATGAGCATTAGAACTTTGAAAAAAAAGCATTTTTTTTACATGCATTTTATATGGGAAAACTTCAATTTTAAATTGCAAGTACTTAAAATTGATATTAAGAGCTCTACCTTGGTGAGAACTTTTTTTTCTATAAGTAAATTAATATTTTGCTTGAGCACCGAGAAAAAAAAAATTTTTTGCGGAAATGAATCACCCTAATATATATATATATAATATAAAGAATTCTCTCAAAATTTTGAAAACATAAAGATGTCTAAGAGGCAGGATGCGCAGATCACAAAAAAGAGGCAAGCTATGTGTGAATCGATTTCTACCGCATATGATTCGTACGATATGTTTTTGAGCAACCAAGAGGGACTCAAAAGTAATCATGTAAACGCCTCCCCAATTAACTATACCGTATTGCAGTTTTGAGTTAACAAGTCCGTAATAAATCATTGACAAAAAACTACGTGAACAGGTTTAAAAAGATACATCTTTCGAGTTACTAAAGTCAAGTAGGTTCTTACTGTTTCAATATGACACTTCCAGTTCAGTTTTTTGTCGATGTTTACCCCTAAATATTTAAATGAATCAACAGAATTAATTTTAAAACAGGTTTTCGAGCAAAGATTAGAACCTTTGAAATTGTCTCGAAATTGAAATATGTAGCGGTAAACTAATTTTTTTACAATCGTATGAATGATAGGAAACTTCGTAGTCATCAAGAGTGTATCCTGATGTCTCAAAATGCATGATTTTAGTTTTTTCACTCATTATTAGTTTGTGAGCTGCAAACCAGATTCTGAGCATTTGAAGGTCCTCATTCATCCTAACTATACATTCGAAAGGTGTTTTTTCCGAATAAGTGAAAGCGATATCATCAGCAAAAGCTATTTGATTACCATTAAACCTTTGTTGAAATAGGGAGTTCATATAAATAAGAAATAATAATGGCCCAAGAACAGATCCCTGTGGAACTCCATTCTTTATAAGAACCGATGTACTAAAAACTCCATATTTACACGAACCTTTTGCTCTCTGCCTACCAAATAAGATTTAAACCACTCATAAGTGGAACCCCTAAACCCCGCATTATAAAGTTTGACTAATAGCAAATCATGGTCTACCATGTCGAACGCTTTGGTCATATCAATGAAAAGTGCCATATTTGATTGATTTTGTTCAACACCATTGTATAAGTTACAGCATACTTTTAGAATAGCATCTTCAGTGGATTTACCGGATCTAAATCCAAACTGGTCGGATGATAAATGGCAATTTTTTTCTAAAAATGAAAGCATTCGCACTTTTATTAATTTTTCAAAAAGCTTTGAAAAGGTAGGAAGTAACGAGATTGGTCTGTAGTCACTAATATTTTTTCTATTACCTTTTTTAAATAGTGGAATTACTTCAGCACATTTTAACAACTTCGGAAATATACCACTCTGAACGCTAATATTAAAAATAAAACTCAAAATATCAACAATTTCCCATGCAATTTCTTTTAAAAAATTTTCAGAAATACCATCACTGGTGCAAGAATTTGTATTTTTCAGGCGACTTATCATTTTGCTGCTTTTACCTCAGAAATGTTAGAAATTGAAACGTAGCTTTTTTCCAAAACTAATTTATTCTGTTCTTGTCGGCGTTTCTATAAATTATCCACCTTGGATCGTTAATTGGTCAAAAGCTGATGAATTTGTACTTAGCGGTTGAAATAGGGTGGGATTTCTTGGATTTTTGGTTCAATCCTTATTTAAAAGTAATATTTTTAGCAACCAATTTAAAGCATTGAAATACATATTTTATTTTCATTTAAAAAAATAAATAACTAAAAATATAAGGGGGTTATATCCATTAACGCAATACGATAAGTTTTGAATTCAAGACAATTCCTACGAAAATTAAAACAAAATAATATAACTAATTGCTTTTAAGGTTTCTATAATCTAAATCAAAGGCTTTTAGAGAGACGTATGTACCTCCGAACGTTCAAGATACCTTTTTTCGTCGGCCATATCTCAAGAACCCGTAGAGTAGACGTTGAAATTAATTTAACTTAAACCGCTCAATTAAGCTTATTTTAGCTTTTAAGGGTCCATATGGTAAAAAGTCACTGATAAATCATTGATAAGCCTACTCAAATTTGAAGCTTTGATATTTGAAAGGAGTTTAAAAAGATTTCATAAGCCAGCTTAAAGTCTATAATATTTGCTTTTTAAAGAAATTCCTTGATATTTAACACTAAACCAAAGTATTCATTAACTTTATAGTACCTCAAGTCTGAAAGCTATATTTATATACGAAATCTTAATTAATAAAGCCAATAGAAATATAAATTAAGCTAATTCTGCATTTAACTTGTTTAAAAAATTGCAACCAGAAATTTAAACCTATTTCAAATATCAAAATGAAAACAAAGAACTGTTAATTTAATAATAATTAATAAATTTTAATATGAATGCATAGCTTAATCTACATAAAACCAGATAGTAAAAGTTTTGACATACATTTTCTTAATTAAGTTAACTATTTTTGTTTTATTTTGAAAATAATAAAATTTGCATAAGCGTGTTAGATTTTTTGATTAAATATAATTTATGAAAAACAAATAATCACATTTATAGAGGTGATATAAAATTTTTCCATCTGGAAATCTTGTCATAAAAAAATCTAAAGTTTTCATCTTTGCGAAGCAAACCTACCGCAGAGAAAAAAAATAAAATAAACATAAAAACCCGTGAAATGAAAAACAAGCGAAAGAATATAATTCTAAAAATTTTGAATTAAAATCAAAATAATAGGTAAAGAATAACCAAAATAAAAAGCGAATTTACCAAGGTTAAATAAATTTGCACAACAATTTCGCGCAATGTGATTAGACAATTTATTTTAGATTGGTCGCTTGTGGTTTGCTTTGCTCGTTATAACAATATTGAAACACTTCCCCCTCCGTCTTTAAACCAGCACACCTCTGCACGATGTGGGCATCTCTGGTGGATGCTGCCAATCTGTGTTATTCTGATGATGATGATGGTGAGTATGGTCTTTTGTGCTATACAAATTCTATGCTATTTATAATTTTATGCCTCAACATCAAACACTCACAGATACACGCGTTTTTTTAAAATTCGATAATCTCTATGATGAGTATTGTTCATGCTGGATAAATAATAATAATTGGTCAAAAACGCTTTACGAGTATTGCGTGTATGTGCGACAACACAAAACTATAGCCATTTGTTCTCTTTTTTGGATCCGCAGCCAGAGCCAGCAAACACATTTAATTCGAATTTTTGAAATTAAATTTCAACGGAATGCTTTATGGAGCAAAGCGTTTTGTGTGTGTTTGCAATTTAGTTTTGGTTTTGATTCTTTTTTTTCGGTGTGTGTGTATTTTTGTTTTGTTCTATTCAGTTGCCTCTGATATTTGTTTCGAGCTTAATCGGTTTACCACCACGATCCACAGACGGGATGATGAAAAATTGAAAAGATTAAAAAGAAAAAACGAAAATTAAATCGATTGGATTGTGCACCGAAATCAAAGCCAAACCTAACAATGTATCTCATGGATGAATGGAATTACAATCTCTGTTGTTCAACAATCCAAATTGTAGTTGCTGTAAACTACGTTTAGGTATTTATTGTATGTTTCTCTATGGCGTATATGCTCGTACTTACGACCGACGCGACAGGACGGACGGACGTACATACCTAGAACATAGGTGAATGGCGCAACTGCATTCCACCACCATCATCGTTAGTCTTGTTGCTTTGAGAATAGAACAAAATTTTAAAAATATCGTGCTATATCTTTTGTGATGAATCACAATCAAGATCACGTTCTTCTTGATCTGAGCGGGAGAAGCTTGATGTACCTACATATTTCCTTTTTTTTTTGTATACGAGTAAATTTAATTGAAAAATTCTTAAATTAACATTTTTATTAGAAAAATGTTTGATCAAAGTTTGATGCTAATTGACAGAGAATGTTGTGCAATATACAACCTGTAAAAAGAAGCAATTGCGAATTTTATTATTAACTCTCAAGAGGTATGTACAGTTGTACACGAGTATAAAATAGAAATGGAATGGAACTCAGTTATAAGCTTACCTTGAATGTAAAATTATAAACAAAACAAATCACGAAAGTTCTTTTGAGTGCAGTTAATTATTAATTCAAGACATTTTTAGATTTTTCTTTGGATGTTTTTAATTTTGTGGTTGATTTATTAAAGTTTTTGTTTAAGCTGAAACTCTTTTTTATTGGAATGTTCAAGACGTTAAAATAGTGTTGTAGCTAACATTTTATGTAGATTTTTAAATAGGTAGAATTTAATTTAATTAACTCAATTTGAAAAGAGTTATTTTTCGTTCTTAAGAAAAGATTATGAAAGTCACGGGTTATCCATTTTGAGGTTTCAAAAGTATAGGGCTGGAATTCGACATCTGTCAAACTAAGTTATTGAACCAATTTTGTCTTTTCAGTTGAAATTCTGACATTTACGAAAATGGATCGCTTATACATATATCGCACAACACATACAAATTGTTAAAACCTACTTCAAAAATGGTGATTTTTCCCCAGCCAATATCGGGCTGAGGAGATTATGGTTTACATAATCGTCCAACTACGCAGGCAATTGGCAAAATTGTGAAGAAATTTGAAGAGATTGGATTGGTTACAGTTATTGTAAGGCTTAGTTTTAGATCATCGTTACGCTCGTACCACTGAAAATATCGCTGCACTAAGCCAAAGTGTTGCCGAAGATCCGAATCTGTCGCTTCCTCGCCGTTTTCATGAATTAGGACTGTTTAACGGCACATTATGGCGTATTTTTTATTTGGATCTACACCTTAATCTATATGAAGCCAGCTGACCATTTATGTCGTAGATATGTCGAATGGGTGCTTGAACAACAGGCGGTGGACGGCGATTTTTCGAACAAAATTTTCTTCAGCGACGAAGCACATTTCTCACTCGGTAGTCGGTGGCTATGTTAAAAAACAAAATTGTCGTATTTTGTGTTCTGAGTATCCTCAAGTAATTGAAGAGAAGCAATTTCACCCACAAAAAGTACACTTTTTTGTCCGGAGGTGTGAATGGAACTTAATTCTTCGAAAACGACAATGATGGAACGACTGTCACCGTCAATTCGGAGCGTTATGGTTATATGATAACCTACTTTTTTTGCCTGCTATTGAAGAATACGACTTGGAGAATATCTGGTTTAAACAAGACGGTATCACAAGCCGCACAACTCGAGCGAATATGGCTTTATTGCAAGAGACATTTAATGGCCGCGTAATTTCTCGTCGGTCGTGGCGATATCAACTGGTTACCAAGATCATGCGATTTGACACCGTTGGACTTTTTAACGTGGGGCTACGCGAAAGACCGTGTTTATGCAGATAAACTTTTAACTCTTAAACACTTATAAAACCAACATTCGTCAAATTATGGCTGAGATACCGCCCAATATGTGTCAAACAGTGGTCGAAAATTACCTCAAAAGAATCGATGCTTGCAACAGTTCACGTGGTGGTTCATTTAAATGATTTAGTGTGCCAAACATTATGTCAATGTTCAAACTTTATAATAAAAAAGAAATATCATGAAACAAAATCTTTTATATGTTATTTATTTACGTTTACTTTTGAAACCGCAAACGGATAACCCTGTCATTATCATTTCGTGTTCGTAAAATATTCGATCGACATTTATGAAGAAAACAGTCAGCTGAATTCAATCTTATCAAGTCGATGATAAATATCTCGTTCTAGAGATATTTAAGAACCACCAAAATTTACTTAAATTAAAAAAATCTTTCTGAAAACGATGGTTTCTAAATCAAGGGACCTTGTCAAAATTTTCATTTCAACAAATTGGACCGATTACTCCAATTTCCAAGTGAAAGTAAACAAATGAGTTTACTGACTATGGAGATAAAAAAAGTACTCATACGCCCTAGTGTACGATTGAAAGAAGTCAGATTTTTAGAGTATTAAAAAGATGCCAACTATTTCGAAGCAGTCATGAAATAGTTTTAAATAGAATATAAGGAGAAAACATAAATTAATTCTTTGTATTCATTTCAGGTAAAAGTCTTTAATATTGCCATAAAAGCTCATCACATAAAAAAGTGTTGAAAATATTCGTTGAACTTAAAAACAAGAAAACAAAAAAAAAAACTATGAAAAAGGTTATGAGTCTGAACAAGCCTGTTTTTCAATTGACTTGCTTTCTTTTTTCAGGTTATTAGATGCTGTCATAAAAATCGACTTCAATGCACATGAATGCTTCGTTGCCTTTTTCTGTTTTATTAAATTTACCCTCAAGAGATAAAAAGAAAAGCGACTTTGTGTTAAGATTGGCGTTATGTAAGAAAATATATATATATTTCTATGTATAACTATACATATTTCTATATTCAAAAATTGTTGTTCAAATAAAAATTAATAATTTTTCAGTATTTCTTGTCATATATAAATGTTTGCGTATTTAAGCAATTCTTATCAAATTTTATATTCATGTTCCAAAAACCAAAAAATAAAAACTATCATAACGACAGACAAACAATACTTTCTAGACGAAGGCTATGTTTTTTTTTGTCATAAACGCAGACATAGAGTCGTCATTAGAACACAAAAGTTTATTTAATTATGCCTAATGAGTCAATTCAAGTCGTAATCGTGAGTCTTAATTATTATAAAATCGTATGTTATCTCTTGGCTTATATACAAACTATGTAGGTACGTTATTCAAATGCCTATTATATGGAATTTATTGTATCATATATTCGTATTTTATGTTTTTTATTTATTCTTGTCAAAGTTGTTGTATTTTGAATCAAATATAATGTCTATTCCATCAAAGCCCTTGACAAAAATAAGGGACTTGTTTTTCTAAACAAACATAAATACAGGAATAGTCTATAAGAGACTTTCATGTTTATTTTTATAAAATTAAATGGAAACAGTCGCCGGCAACAGACAGACAGACAAACATTAAAATTAACTTGTCAAAATGACTAATGAGCTTAGATTTGTTTATTGGTGATTTAGAAACATCAAAAAGATAAGTTTGTCAAAATGTAAAAAATTGTTAAAAATATTTTGTTAAGGAAAACGGAGAGAGGAAACACCAAAATTGATTACAAAAATTCATAAAATATTTGAAATTCTCTTTGACTGTTAAATGCAACTGACTCATTCTCATTCTATCCTATAAGCTTATAAGCTTATGGCACTATACTAGTTCATGTAATTTTCACTATTCATAGATTCTGACTTTATCTTCTTGAGAAGATTCAAATACATACACTTCACATGTAAATTATTTATGAAAAAAAAAAAACAATAAATTACTCTAACTTTACTTAATTCCATGCTTTTTAACTTCTAATAAAGACCACCTTTTAAATCACCAACTATAACCATACCTCCCTTTAAACAATTTTAAAATTAACACCAAGCGTGAATACGTTTAAATTTTTATAAATAAATTAACGTAACGAACAAAAAAAAAATATATTCATAAACAAAAAAATAAAAAACAACATCTTGGCCAAGAACTTCCCACGCTTAGGTCATTAACATACGAGTTATATGAACGAATAAGAAAGAAGAAGGAAGCAGGAATATAGTGAGAAGAGGTAACAAGCCAACAACAACTGCAACCGTCATCAAAAGAAAAATTTAAATAGTTTTACCTATGTATGTCGACATTCAAAACTTGTCAGATTGGTTATGTTTAGCTTAGTAAGCATTTTTTTAAGACACAGTGATGAGATTTCATTTAACCATGAACTTTAACTTGACTTTGGGTTGTTTGGGTGGTTTGATTTAATTTTTCTATTGTTAGAAATTTGAATATTTAACGTTTCTTTAATGAAGGCGTTTCGTCTTCTTTTTAGTTTTCTATTGTTTTTTTCATTTCTTGAATATGCTTCAGATTGACACTACAATTTTCATTTAGTCAACTTCTAGGAAACTATCAGCCTACATTAAACTTAAAATAATTTACTTTAAAAACAAAAGTTTTTATAGATCCCCAGCTTAGAATTTTTGTTTTGAGTTCTTCAGATTAAACGTATTCATTCTCACTTTCCCTATATGCAGATAGATAGGGGTACAGTACTTATAGTGCACTTGGGCGTATACGTACTTTTTACACAGATTTTATTTGAACCATTGTAATTCCGATTGTTTGCCCGATTCTGAAAAAAGAAGACTCTCTAAACTGCACCAACTATAGAGGCGCAGTAGAGAAAGACCGCGGATCAGGTGGCGCGCAGAGATGGAAAGTGACCTCACCCAACTTGGAGCGCGAAACTGGGGATATCTTGCTAGGGACAGAGCTAGATGGAGAAGTTTGTTGGGTGAGGCCCTAGTTTACACAGAACTAAAGCGATTTATTATATTGAATAAAGTAGAGAAAATTTGTCATGTCAAATACTTAATGGTTCTCCTTTTTAATTTTATATTCCACTTTTAACGTTTGTTTGAAAATAAAAATATTGAAAAATTTAAAGAAACTCAGATTCGACACGCACCGATAGCTGCAGTACGCAATTCATCAGTTAAAGAACCGAAATTAGTTTAAGACTAATAGTTGTTGTTTAAACTGTTTTCTATTGACATTTTTGAGACAAAATCTAAATTTTGTAGCAAATATGTATGTAGTCTTTAGAAAATAATTGTCAGTTGAATTTCTTTTAAAAATCTAAACAATTTCAATGAAACCCCACGAGGAAAAAAAAAATATTTACTAAATTTCATACCAAAGAACGAACAAATGATTTCAAATGTAAGTTCGCCTTTTTTGAAAATGTTGCTTCTAAAACAATTAAATTTAGTATCAAAGTCAACAGGACTTATATTGTACGTTATGCAATAAGATAGGAAGTTCATTCATGAACACTTTTCAAAGCCTGCTATAAGTTGAATTTCTTCCAAAATTCTCAAATCATAAACCAAATTCCTTGAAATTTGGTTTAAACGAAAAAAAAACAGCTCATTTCGCGTAACGTTTTTATTATGTTATTAAAGTTTTTTTTTTTTTCCCTGAATGTACATAAATTCTTTATTTGAAGAGCTATAAAAACTTTTTATTTTTATATTTTATTTCATCATACACTTCAAAGATAGAAGTCTTTCAGAACTGAAACACATTCCACAGAAAATCTCTGAAATTAATTCGCTTTAAAGTGATAAATGTCAAGTTTTTTGACTAATTAGTCAAGAAAGAAAAAATCATAATACCAATTTAATACTTAACGATGCCTGTAAGCATAATCTCAACTGATCTGTAAGAGAAGAGGTGTGGCCTGGGATCTCAATTGAGCAACAAAACGAACAAATAAAATCCAATAAGTCATTTGATGCTCAAAAACTTATCCATATAACATTGATTCAGTCGAGCTTACCTGAAAATAAAAAAAGAAAAAAATGATGATTAACAAACAATAACAACACTGTCAAAAGCAAAGCAATAAAATTGATTAAACTTAAAAGGTATTTTTATTTTAAGTGAATAACCCTTGTCCACCTAAAGATACCTACATGCGTAAATGTATACCTGGCCAAACGAAAATTAAATACAAAATTCTTAGACATTTTTGTATATAGAGTTCAAGCTTATTCATTTAAACTGGCCTTGCTCACACTTTCGGGCATGACTGACCGGTCTCAAAAATTCCAAAGTAACACAATTTTAAATCTTCCAACGGTTGATATTATGTTTTGTATTTTTATTTTGTTTTTATTAAAATGCTAAGCTTAATGACATCATTTGCAACAGATGAGCAAATGTGTTAAGCACTTAAATGAATTTAACACAATGCAAACTTGGAATCAAAACAGAAAACATAAAAACAGAGGAAGAAGCATAGTGAACAAAAAAATTAGCAAAATAAAGCCTTGACAAAAATTTAAGCTTAAAACGAGTTAAGGCTACCAAAATGAGTAACAGCAAATTCGCGCCAAATTGTTGCTCTCCGACTAAAAGCAAAACAACAACGCGCGTGTAAAAAGAAAAACAAAAAAATCAATGTTCAGATACGATCAATAAATATAATTTTATTACTAACTACTACTTAACTACATACATATATGTATGTATGTATGAATATTGTATTTAAGAATTTAAATTAGTTGCATCACTCAAGTGGAGCCGGTTTTTTTGTTGTCGAAGCTTATAAGAAATTTCAATTCATCGCGAAATATTTAAACTATGATTACCACTTACTCTGACTAAATTCAATCGAATACTGCATTCTTACTCAATTCAAATTAAATTTAATTCTAATTCAATTCAAATTCGATTCAAATTCAATTCAAATTCAATTCAAGTTGAATTCAAATTCAATTCAAATTTAATTCAAATTTATTACAAATTCGATTCAAATTCAATTCAAATTCAATTCAAATTCAATTCAAATTCAATTCAAATTCAATTCAATTAATGTTCAATTTAAATTCAATTCAAATTCAATTCAAATTCAATTCAATTCAAATTCAATTCAAATTCAATTCAATTTCAATTCAAATTTAATTCAAATTTAATTCAAATTCAATTCAAATTCAATTCAATTTAAATTCAATTTAAATTCAATTCAAATTCAATCCAAATATAATTCAAATTCAGTTCAATTTCAATTCAAATTTAATTCATATTTAAATTGAATACAAATTAAATAAAATTGAACTCAACTCAGATTCAATTTCAATTGAAGTTTTATTCAATTCTTGTACAATTCAATTCAAAATTGGTGGCAACCACATCGCAATCAAACTAAGAAGTACCCAAACAACAACATTCAGCTCTCTTAACTTGGCTAAAACCAGATTCGGTTTCGTTCAATAACAAGCATTACCGTCATCGGTCGATTTGACGGTTGCTGTTTTGTTGATTCTGATACTGATGCCAATGCAGTTCGTGTGTTAAAGGTATGCTGTGCACTGTCACGCCGCATATTCGTGTATACCCGCATATACCAACGATATATAAAAATACCGACTGGTTTCCCAGTGAGGATTTATTTTTTGAATTCACATTTGAAAACTAATTATTTTGTTGTTATCTTTGATAGAATGTCGTAACCATCAAAACCAGTATCACTGTGGAGTGTGCTGCTGCTTGAAGTGCATACATAATACCAAATCAAGTATTAGTAGTAAACAACGTGCTTCATATGCATCGTTATAAGATTTGTTTGTATCTAGAAGATACTTTATACAAAAAAATACAAACTCCATAACCTATAGATTCATGGGACAACTTTTATCACCTATAAGGTATAAGATGCGATAAATCTATATCTATATCTGGAAAGGTAGATATAACCTGTATGGTATTTGGTTTGCGTAACTTACTAGATGTATCGTTAAAAAAATATTCAACAATAACAACCATTAAGTTGAACAATAAAAAAAAGATAAACACAAAAGATACAAACGTATCTATGAGTATTATGGATAGATCATTTCGAGATACAAAATAGAGTCATTTACAAACAAAAAAAACTTAAACATAATTTAAGTATGGTTAGAAAAGTGATGATTAATAGCCAACAGTGAGTCTCATAATTATTGATCTTCGTGTTAGCCGTCAGGGCACGACAAACCTGGTTGTTGTTGAAAATGGAAAAATTAAAAAAAAAAATAACAACTTTACGAAAAACCTTAAACAAACACTTTCGTTGTGAGATGATTGATAACGGAATAAAGAAAAATGAACAAAAACAAAAATATAAAGAAGATACTCCACATACTAGCCATCATCATAGAGGTAGGTATCTATGGCACAGTTTCGTGCTACACGCAAACCTCCAGACAACCAGACAAAATTTAAAACGAAAATAAAAAAAAAAAGCAAATACCTACAACAAAAACTAAAACAAACTTCAAAACATCAGAAATGAGTGTAGCAAGGCACAAACATAGTTGTTAAGCTATCACACTTTCAGTTTTAGATTATTATTTATTTTTTAATCTTTTTCAATATTGTTTTTTTTTTACCTTTTTTAATGTAAAATTAATGAACTACATCGTTTGATTTAAACATATGAATTAAAGCTGTGATAATATACATAGTTTAGATAAGTACTTTTATGACCATTAGGTATAGATAGATACGAAAAATAGTTGTAAAGTTATTATTAGTCCATTAGCTAGGAATTATTTTTTTTTAATCATGTGAACCGTTGAAAAATTAGTCACAAATATTAATAATTATTATTTAGTAAGTCTAGGTATTTAACAAAAGATAAAGTTATTGTGATTAGTCCGATTTATCGAATTGATAATTTTTACATTTCATATTTTAAGGTCCCTGGAATTTATATCCATCATTTTTATAGAGACGAACATTTGAGGAACGAGTTTGTACATAAATATATCGAATGAAAATAAATCAATAACTCTGTGAAAAAAATATTTCTAAAGTCAAATATTTTAAAAATACGTTTTTAAATAACATAATTGATATGTGAAAAATTGAAAATTGAAAAAAGAAAAAGAAAAATCCAATACACAATTTTTTTTACAAAACATAAAAACCTTAAAAAAAAAAAACTACTTATAGTATAGTTAAGCATAACATTTCGACTCATATATCTTGAGAACAAAGGAAGATTTGACATCTAACTTCTCATTCAAAATATTGCTGTTAACGTTTGGTAACATTTTTATAAAATCTATGTAATTTATTGTTTTTTTTTTCTACAAAAATAAAGCTTACAATTGGTAAAAATCGATTTGGACTCAAAGTCTTGGTAATCATTTAAAACTTCTTGGTCAAATAAACGCTTATTTTATTTGAAAAAAAAATCTAAAAATAAAGCTTTGACACATTTTAGAAAATCAAATTTTGAAAGAAATAGACTGTTTTTTTTTTCATTTTAGAAAGGAAAGCTTTGAAATTTTTTAGAAAATTTAATCAGTTTTGTCAGTGTAGAAAAGAAAGCTTTGAAAATTTTCAGAAAATCAAATTTTGAAAGATAAATACACCTTTTTTGTTAGTTTCTAAATAAATATTTACATCAAAAATACGTGCTGAACATGCAATCCCGCAATTCAAGTAATCTAAAACCTTTTTGGACTTTTTTAAAGAAAGCAAATATGCAGTTCAATAGTTAAACATCAAATGATTTGACAGGTTCGTGTGAAAATCGTTCTCAATTTTCAAAATTTATATCTCTAACGTTATAAAAGTTTTATTTGGATTTCTTCAAGGAAGTCACTTAGGTCCGCTTTTCTTTAACATATTTTTCAATGATATTTCGCTTTTTTTAAATTATATTAATAAATGTACATACTAGCTTTTACCCGCGACTTCGTCCGCATTAGATAGTTTTTTTTGAATAGTAGTATAAGAAAGCCTGAACTGTACTTTTTTGTACGTATGTTTGAATTTTGCCGCGATGCGATGAGGCCATACTAAGTGTGATTGTCATAGGTTAGGTTAGGTTAGGTTAATATACATATTTTAAGAAGATAGGTTACTGCAATACATTTTTATATACGACGTTTTTTGTGTTTCCTTCCTTGACCAGAACGTAAAGATTTTGTGGGTTTGAGACTCGTGAGCACGCTACATATAATTGTCCATGGGAAAAACAGTTTTTTTTTTCAAATTTACACCTGCAACTTTTAGCGTTTGCCCCTGAGCTTTATTTATTGTTATTGCAAATGCTGCTTTCAGAGGAAACTGCACTCTTTTAAACTGAAACGGCAAATCGGTTGGAATTATCGGAATGCGGGGAGTTAAAACATTTTTTTGCTTTTGCTATCCAGTCATGATTATAGCTTTTATAATATTTCGTCCTAGGTAAGTAATCTGTAGCCATGTACCATTACATAACTTTGATGCGTCAAGATTTCTCATTAACAGGACTAGAACACCAACCTTCAATCTCAACTTATGAGAAGGGTTGGGAATGCGTTGTTTTCCCGTTATACCAATTTTATCCAAATATTATTCAAATTTTGGGTAATTTAGGAGTGAAAGTGATCAGATTCCCCGGAAAGTAATTTTTCCCATGGGAATGCGTTGTTTTACCGAGGTCAAAAGTATCTCATGTCCTTTCTTAAGTCTCAAACTATCTCTTTATTAAATTTCATTTAAATCTGTTCAGTAGTTTAGGCGTAAAAGCGATCGGCCCACCTGAATTTTCCCATGGTGATGCGCCATTTTTCTG
Source organism: Eupeodes latifasciatus (assembly GCA_920104205.1). Classification (NCBI taxonomy): domain Eukaryota; kingdom Metazoa; phylum Arthropoda; class Insecta; order Diptera; family Syrphidae; genus Eupeodes; species Eupeodes latifasciatus. The sequence continues at coordinate 40,589,019 of OV049925.1, read as the reverse complement.
GGTTAAAAAGTAGCCTATGTCCTTTCTCGGGTATCAAAATATCTCCATACCAAATTGCACGCAAATTGGTTCAGTAGTTAAGGCGTGATTGAGTAACAGACAGACAGACAGAGTTACTTTCGAATTTATAATATTATATTATATTATTTATAATATTATATAATATAATAGTAAGTAAGTAAGTATTAGTAAGTATAGAAGTATAGATTTATCCCATGATCATCAAAAACTACAAAATGATTTAAATCGGGTTGGTGTAGACAAAATGGTCTTCCATTAAATATAAAAATCTGAAAATCGTGACCTTGAAGTCATTTTTAATCTTAATTGTCCATGGTTTCTTTAAGCGAAGCTTTAATGATTTCTGTAACGCTTATTTATTTAAATCAGTTTATATATTTTTAGTTCCTCCAATTCTAAAGTATTGTTCAATTGTACCGTGTCCTTCTTCTTCCATATGAATAACACGTATTGAAAAAGTTCAAAAGGAGATTTCTAATTGAACTAATTAAGAAGAAGAATTTATTCTTCCTCATATGCATCTAGGAGTATTAACACCAAAATTTTCCCAAACAAAATTATTTAAATCGTTTTATTTTTACAAAAATGAACAATTATCAATTAATTGATTTTGTATCTTGAATATCTCGACAAAAGCTTAATACCTTTTAAAAGTAATTAAAAAAATAATTTAGCTTACAACAAAATAAAAATAAAAGTTTTGAAGAACACCAATGGAATGTTATCAGAGTGGCTCACTTCGAAGCTTCTTTTTTTCTAATTTTAATTTATGTATGTTTGGCTAAGCTATTAAAATTTATAAATCTTTATTTTACCCTTTAAATATGAATTTTAAAGTTTTATCCTCATTTCTGATATAAAAAAGAATCCCTACCTCCTTAACCTAAGTTTAAAGTGACATCGATATTTATCTATCATAAACAATATTTCATGGAAGACTGCTACAAGAAAACCTTCACGATTGATTCTTTTCCAAATTATAAAATACATAATATCTTCAAACTCGCATAAATTTTAAATTAAAAACAAAGAAACCAAAATCAAAAAACTTATTAAGTGCGATCTGTCATGTCCAACATTATAATTTCTCCAGAAAAACCAACCATCATAAAACAAAAAATATTTCATGGCCGATAATCTGCAGCTTCACTCTTAAAATACGTATTTCCAAGTCATTTCGTCATTTTCACGTTCTTCTTGTTCTTATGGTGTTTGTTTTTCATGTTTTCTTCTTTTTTTAACTTTCGTCTGCTAAAAGATTTATACTGACCTTGCTTGCTTTTGGATTATTTTGAAATTTATTTTTGTTTCCTTGTTTTTATCTTCCTTTTTTTTTAAAAAGTTGGTTTTTACTCGTATCTTAAAAAGATGCAAGCATTCAACTTGGAATATATATAATCTAAAATTAGAATCCCCCAAGTTAAATAAATAAAAAGTGACATGCATTTAACTTCATTGCTCACACCCTCTGGATGTTATTAACGCGTTCAAGTACATGCAACATATGTGTTATAGATATTTTTGTATGTATGAGAAAATATTTCAAGAAGATACACAAAATAGTATAAACATTGCACCTAAAAATAGTTAAATACACAACATGTGGGTTTAATATATTAATACCACAAAAAAAGATATATCCAACACCATCTTTGGCATTTGATTAATTACAGAACGCATTTCAAGAGCATTTTATATGAATCACATACAAAAATCCAACTCATATTACGAGTATTGTGAGTTGTTGTCGTGTAGCCTTTCGGCATCAGGCACAAGCTATAGGGAACGCGCGTGCGGCATTAAAGACAACGTGCAACCAAAAACACGCATTCACGTAGTTTTGCCTTCTTGATGTTTTGTTTATTTATATCCTTGGCAGTGAATGAGGCAGAGAAACTCAAACCCGAGGCAAATAGATTGAAAGTGAAGTGCATCCTGATTGTTTGTGATCTCACCAATCACAGTTCGCACTCAATCCTTCACTCCAAAAATAATGCATTTTTTGATCAACAAAAGTTATGTGTTTTAATTGAAATTATTGCGTATTTTTGTTTGTTTTCGGATGCAACATTTTTGGAGGGTATTATTAGTCACATTCACCAAGAAAAAAAAAGGCTGATTCATGTTGGTAATTTTGGCTTTTAAAAGATATCAGAATTTTGTGATAAAAGATTTAAACAGACCTAACATTTCGATGGTAGAAAATGCAAACAATGTGGTCCAGCTAATCCGACTATCTAAATCTTGTTTAGGCTATTTATTTGAAACTATAGATTTTCAATTGTATATCTCATGTGGTAAATTGAGTTTTATCTCAAATATCTTCTATTCAAAAATTATAAAAAAAAGACTGGTGGTTAAAGTGAAAACTATCCATAAGTGCATTTAAAAACCTGAAATTGTTCCTTTTTGTAAGAAGCCTAATTGTCGTTTGAGAAACTTCGGAAAATAGCCAATTGAAGATCTCTCAAGGTGCTTGCTCTCTCTAAGCAAATCGCATATAAGCTCGATAATAGGTTTCATAACCGGACACTGTCTAATAGGAAAGCGCGCCACGAGATTAGGCGTATTCTCAAATGACTTTTGTTGAAGCTGTATGGACGAGGAAGAGGAAGAAACAGTTCTTCATCTTTTCTGCACATGCCCTGCTCTGGCTCGAAAACGCAAGAATTACCTAGGAGAATTCTTCTTTAACAATCTTAACGATCTAAATCATATCAACATAATCAGCCTCTCACGTTTCGTAAGGGAATCAAACTGGTTCCATTGAGCTTAGGAGGAATCCTCAAGATTCATGTGGTATCACAATGGGCCATTAAACTGGCCTAAGTGTGTCCGTTTCCATCTTGGACAGCCACTTTAACCTAACGTGCCCTAATATCTCTTTTATCCAGATATTCAATACTTTAAGTAGATTTCGGAAAAAATAATTCACAAACGTCAATATCAACGTTTATTTTCGAACAGACAGCTTTTTTCTTTTCTCTTTATGAATAAAGAGAAAGAAAGAAGCTGGGATGCAATCCACACTGATAACTTTCTATTAGTGCCCGTATATTGGTTTTTATAAAAAAATTACAAAGTATTAAAAACAACATTTTGTGTAAGATTAACAAAATTTTAAGTTAATATCTTTCTTTATTCTGAAGTTACTTGAGTCGAAATCTATTTGTTATATTTTTTTAGTTGTTTTTTTTTTTAGATTTTCGTTTGTTTATACAAAAAAGTTGTCAATTGGATTTTTCTAAAAAGTTAACTGAAAGTTAACAACAACATTTTGTATAGAATATTTTTGAAGTTAATACCTTCTTTGATTCTCAAGCTATTCGGAAATCAATTTGTACCAATTTTGTGTAATATTTTTTGTAGAGTTATATTTATTTATACAACAAAAAACGTTGATGTTATGATCTATAACACACAATTTGTTTGAAGTCGATATCGCTATTCAATCTTGAAATATGGCTAAAGAAAAAATGTATCCCGCACTTACGGACGTAGGCTTTGATTTAGAGTAAAAAAAAGCTGAAACTTCGTGAAATGTCAAAATTTTATATTCGACAATCTAAGGGGCGTTATTTGAACGTATTGCAGTAAATAAAATTGACACAAAGAAATGTCTTGAAGAATCATGGATAAGGATTCTAATGAAACTTAAGCTTCATAAAAATGCTGAAATTTTTAATTCGATGAATCAGACTTCTAATGGAAAGTCAAAAATACAAACTACCTCAAAAACGCTTTAAACGATTTATATCAAGTAAAATTGTCTTCATTTTGGTAGACCAAATCTTTCAATTCAAAAGTACATAAAAATTGAATTTTTGTTTTTAAATATTTGAAGAATATTTTGAAGATTAAAGCACCCTAGAAAAATGTACATATAGTTCTATTATCAGCAGTAAAATCTTCTGAGGAGGTTAATTTTTTCTATTTAAAAATATCCTTTTATCGTTAATATTTATAGGACTTCTTTTGTTTTTTGTGAATAATTAACTTAAGAACTTTTACAAAGATTTAATTTTTTAGTGGAAATTTCTGGTAGAAGTTTGTCAGCTTTTTTTAGCACCCAAAGGAACTCTTTTTTCTATTAGGTATTTTTATGTATTGACTCTTTTACACAAATCGAATATGTATTCTACTAACAAAACATACATTTCAGAATAAACATTAAATGACTCTTCTATTTATTTGATTCTGAAATGTTAGATGTAGATTTTCAAATATTCTTTAAACAATGTGTCATACGCTTATTGACCCTCTTTCCTTTTTAAATGAATCCAGACAAGAAACCAATTAGGGGACCCTCTAAGGATTAAGGGTTTAAATCAACGTGTCGGTTCCTATCATAAAATTCCATGAATTATTTTGTAGTTTAATAATTTTTAACAATTTGAATGTATTATTTCAGTATGCATTGAACGTCAAGATAAAAACAAGATAAAAATCAATATAAAACACCTGCTGAAAAATTTACTCTCTAATAATAAATTATATTGTACTCAATTGATGATTCATCGAATTTTCTCAAAACAATTTTTTTATAATATTCAACCCACCTTATTGTGCGTTGTCGGTGCGGTAGTGATGTCGCGTCGCCTCGCTGTCAATTTTATTATATTATGTTCTAAAAATATTACCACAGCACAATTACACCTAATTCCAATTTCTAAATATACATACATTTACCTATTTATTATATAGTATTTTACATTGAACTTGAAAACCCAACTTAATTTTGTTACCACAAAACCGCGTGAGGAGTGGTTACTCCCTCTCAATTCTGTCGCAGGCCGCCACCGGATCAAGTGCCTTGATAAGTTTATTTCACTTTCCGTTCAATCAGGGAAAGGGTGGTTTTTGGGCGGCGGCGGTGGTGATGATGGTGGTCGTTAGAAGGGGGTGAAAATAGTTTGTATTATTGTTTTATTTTTATTCTTTTGCTTTTCTTGTAGCGACATTCCGACGACTAGACATTTTCCGGGAAAATCATTTAGTCATTGTGTTTATTATTCACGAGTTTAAGTGCACATTTTATCGTGTTTCACGTTCGAGTTCGATTGAAAAAAAAAAACAACGAAACAAACGAGAATAAGTCGTACCGAACTAAGTTCCTTACAAGATGATTGTTTTCTATTATAAGTTAGCGGTATGTTGGATAGAAATAGTTCTAGTATATATGTATGCAGATATAGTATATTGTTATAGTTGGTGTCAGTAATGGTGGAGACGTCGTCGTCGTAGTTTTTGTCGTCAACGTCGACGACCGCAACGTCGACAAACTTAGCTGAATGAATGATTAAACGATTATAATACGGAATATGTAATCGAATACTTAATGAGTAGGGTATTATTGTACGAATATACATATGTGCATAATATGGCAAACATTGGAAGGGTAAAAGATGTAAATTGTCAAACATTCAGACAGTTTGTAGGGGTTGTTTGAGATACATAACATATATTGAAAATTAGTATTGTCACAAAATGAAGGATTTTAGATTTGAATAAAGTGAATAGCTTAACTTGTCTCTCAGTCTAGTCTGTGTTTAACCGCGAATCTGAACATATGCGATAATTAATAATAAATTGATGCACATAATGCACGTTTCTAATATATGATTCCGCGTTCACAAAGAATAATAAAATTGCTGCAAGGACAATTTTGCAAAATAAAACTTTTATTGAGACGGAAAATTGAACAAATGGAAAAGTTAAAATCTTAAAATAAGTTAACATATTTTTTATTATTACTTTCTTAAATTGACTTCTATTAGGTTTCTAGTCATGAAGCCTATAAACCAAATGATGTTCTTCTTGTTGTGAGAACTATCTAGAGTACCTTCTACTGGTGAAGTGCTAATAAGGAAGTTTTCACGAGTTATATTTAATATATCGTAATTTTTTGAGTAAAAAGGGCTTGACGTAGACTTATGTATAAATAAAAATTGAAGGGTAGGAATATTTTCGTATTTTAATGATACTAAATAGAACTGAAAATTTGAAAAATAGCTCAACAAATGCTATTTATGGCTTTGCATTTAAGCGACACATCATAGATTACTATTTTAGTAATAGAATAGGATGCAAGAATAGCATCAGAGTTTTTCTAGAATCGTCTTGAATACTAAATACATACATTATGTAGGTGGTTTTTAACTGTTTATAATGAAAAACACTAATTTAATAAAATTCTGAAAACAAATAAATTTTCTTTAGTTGAATTCAAAAGCTAGATATCAATTTAAACTAACAAGCATTATTGAAAAATGAACAGTGTTAGAATTGTTTCATACATTTTTGAAAGTAAGAATAAATGCCTAATTCTTTACTTAACATATACTTTAGTTAAGAGCTTCCTTGATAAGTCCTTAATTATCCTTGAAAAAACCAATACATTTTTAGTAAAGCAATAATTTTAAGATGGCGAGAGAAGGGGAAAAGTGCTCTAAAAATACACTTTTTATTAGCCCTTGTAACTCTGACCAAAACTTTTTATAACCCTTTTTTCATACGGTTGATAGATTTGGAGAAAAAATGATGAAATTATAAGCGTGCAGTACATTTTTAGTAAAACAATTTTTATAATTAAAACTATATTTTCGTATGCTTTTTTTGTTGGTTGGTATCTGGGAAACAAATATGATCTTATTATTTTTTTTTTCAAGGGGATATGAATACCCTTAATGATTAAACACGTTGCGAGCAAACAGAAAAGATCGATAGGATTTGAAACGTAGATACCAATGAACATTGGTTTCAAATTCCTGCATATTGTAATGAGTGAGAGATATTGAGGAATAAGTAAAACATTCCACATTCGTGTAGTGTGGCTAAAGAAAGAATCCCTGTATAAAACAGTACGTCTGAAATTGGACTCGAGGGTAAACTAATGAGCATTCCTAGAAGTACTCAAATTACTGTTTAATTCTTTGAGGGGAGAATAAAATAATAATTGGCATGAAACCTTGAGGCGGTGTTATCAGTACTAGCAAATGTCTCAATAAAAGAACGATCGCTTATCATTTTCAGTGTTCTCTTTTTAAATATATTCATATATATATGGGTGATTATACAAAAGTTGGGTAACTCGATGTCATCAACCAATAAAAGACTGATTATATTTTATTGAGATTGCAATTTATTTTAAAACAATGGAAAGACCTTTATTTAGTCACCCAATTTCAGTTCTTCATTTTGAATACAAGTTATTAAAAAAACACAATTAGTTCTTAAAACGTCAGTCCTCTGGCATGTCACAACCCTGAAAACCAACCATTAAGTGACTGTCTATTAAACATTATCATTGATTTGAGAAAACTTATCAATTTACTACAATCTGTATGATGTATATAGTTAAATATATACTACAACTTTCATAATGCAGTGTTTTCCACTTTATTTAAAAAAAAAAGAAATTTTGTGTTCAGTTTTATTCGTCAGTTTCTTGTGTGTTATTTAAATTTAAAATTCGTGCGAAATATCGCCGACTCAACGTCAAATCCCACTTTGAATTTTAATGTTGGTAATAAAGTTAGTTGCGGGTCGCACAATTTGACGGCCACCATAACTGTACCAGAGTTTGGGTTATGTTTGTTGTCTATACACGTGCTTAGCCAGTCAACACGTCAGTTTTATGGTGAGTCGTAATTTTTTTGTTAATCTAAAGTTTATTTTTATTTATTCGTATTAGACTTTGATTTGTTAAAATGTAGTTTGTTGATATTTGAAATTACAAAAAAAAAAAACATTAGTCCAGATTATAATCTCAAATTTCGTCTTTTTCGTCAGTAGTGTGGCGTCAGTTCTGTGTCAGGTAAATTGTTATTATTCTTCATTTCTTGATCATTAGTACTTTTAAGATGAATATTGTTAGATTTTCTTTGTTGATTACTTTGAAATATTTAGTAAAACTATGTGAAAGTAGTAAAAGATAAGTGAATAACGTTACGTTAAATGTCAAAAGTCTGTTTTGAAAACTGATGTAGTATTTTCTCCTTGTATTACATATTAATAATTATTTTTAATTGTTACTAAGTGATTTTAAGTGATCATTATTAAATCCTAAGAGATTTTTACTAATTTGTATTAAATTTCATTATAATACTTTCAAAACTGTGTATACTCGTCAGTCCTCTGGCAGTCAAATTCTGAAATTTTTAAATATCTCACAATGTACTCAAAAAAGTGACTGGCCCGATTGGGAACAATATATTAATTAGATTAGCTATCATATACACCCGAATTTATAGAAGTTTGATTTAAAAACTATCGTAAACAAAATATCCTCAAAAGTTACCCAACTTTTGTATAATCACCCATATATATGGCGAAAACATAAGAATTATATTCAAGTTTCGGACGAATAATAGCCAGATTAGAAAGTATACAAATCTTCTTGCATCGACAGAAACAACCTAAGCACTTAGCAGCATTTTTTGCGATGGTGATAACTCCACATGAGATGATAACGCACATAACTAGAATTGAAAGCTTCAAGTGCCAACCATGGATAGTGGCAGTGATAGTGATTCGCATACAGGAATGTGACTTGTAAGTCACTAAAATATAGTTATTTTCGGACAGTTATTATTATCATAAGCTGTCGTTGATAGTCCACATCCGAAGGACAAGGATGTGAATCTGAAAACGAATATAAAAAGCTGAGGGTATTGTCGCTAGCGAAACAATTATAAGTCGGTTAGAAAACAGAAGATCATTTATAAAAATAAGGTAGAGTGACGGAGACAAAACGGAGCCTTGAGGCACAACAGCGTTTAATTTGTGAATATCAGAATTGAACTCGTCCAATAGTGAATGTTCCGAAAGGTAATTTCTAACATAACAAACAAAAGATTCATATTTACAAAATGCATGCATTTTCGATAAAAGAGCTTGATGCTAAACTATGAATATTATAAACTCTAGTATTTCCAAAACTATTAATAGTATGATGAAAGTCTTGTATTCTTGTTTGTGTAGAATTATATAAGCTTCAGCGTGTACCCACAATATTTCTCAACAAAACAAATTAAAGCGTATAGTTTGTATATTAATACTTTTTGATCAATTTAGAAGAAACTGCAGTTCAACACCTCTGTCTCCTCTGAAACCCTTTTATACACTTTATATACAGTATTTTTTTAGTAAAAAGTAGTTCACCTTTGTTGAAGTAAATATATCTGATTTTCTGGAATATACATAAGTGATTTAAGTAGACTAGAATTGGCTTAGACCCAATGTTTATTTTATCCCGTATTAGTCATTTGCGAAGTAAACTAATATTTTCAAAAAATATTTGGAGATCCGTATCGTATCTAAAATTACAACCGCAATTTTGCTTTCTTTTTTTATATAACTGCACTGTAGCTTCTTCTTCTTACTACATCCGCTCTAATTTCTTGAAGATACATAAATATTACCGCTATGCCTTTCAGCATCAATGCATTTTTTAAGTAAAAATAAATAAAAACCAATAAAAATAGAAAACATTATTTGTTTACCACGATCATAGCTCAAGTGTATCCTTTTCATTTTTCCCCCTTTTTATAGATAAATGTATAGGTGTGAAATAACATATCCATAAACAATTCTACTGCATGCATATAAATGATTGCATATGCATAGATACTAAATTGATTGACTAGCTCACTGAAACTACATGATGATTAAATGCATTTTTGTTTCTCTTTGTTGAAAATATACTAACGATGATTGAGGCAAAAGATGGGTACAAGTTTAGAAAAAAAAAAGGAATAAAACCAATCTACTCGTCTTGGTAAAATCATTAAAACGTACTCGTACCAAGTCAACCGAAAGATATACTCGTAATACTCTCTAAAGGGTGTCCCAAAATTAACGCAAGATTTGAATTAAATAGAAAACGCCGTTTTTAGTCTTTTGATAGTTATATTTTTATTGACTCGTAAAGTACATAGGATAGGGTTATGTATGGAATAACACATCGGACAAATGGCCTCCACGGCTTTGCATGCACATGCGCACTCTTTTGTTGAAATTTTCCATGACCATGATGCAGCGTTGAATCTCCTCCTTTAATGCACGGGTGGTTGTGGGCTTGTTGACATAGACTTGTGATTTCAAATGACCCCATAAAAAGAAGTCTAATGGTGTTAAATCACACGATCTAGGAGGCCAATTTTGATCACCGAAACGAGAGAGTACACGACCTGGAAATGTCTCATGCAGTAATTGAATTGTTTCACGGACTGTATGACATGTGGCACCGTCTTGTTGAAACCACATATTGGACACATCAATATCATCCAATTTTGGCAGAAAGAACTGTGTAATCATGTCGCGATATCGAGCACCAGTAACAGTCACTGCTTGACCAGCATCATTTTCAAAAAAATATGGCCCAATTATGCCTCCAGCCCAAAATCCACACCATACAGTCACGCGTTGTGGATGCATTTGTTTTTCGACATTCACATGTGGGTTCTCCGAACCCCAAATGCGGCAATTTTGGCGATTGACAAAGCCATCAAGATGAAAATGTGCTTCATCGCTTAGGATGATTTTGCTCGAAAAATCAGGGCCCATTTGTTGATGTTCAATAATCCATTCAACGAACTCTCTTCTCTGTCCATGGTCATAAGGCTTCAATTGTTGTGTTAATTGAATTTTGTAAGCATGAAGCCACACATCTTTGGTGAGTGTACGCTGTAGAGAGGTTCTTGAAATTTGCAATTCTTGTCCACGACGTCGAATTGAGGTTCCTGGATTGTCAGCAACACTCTCACGCACTGCTTCGACATTCACATTTGAACGGCTTGTTTTTGGACAACCAGTGTGTTTGGCGTCTCCAACGGATCCAGTCTCCATGAATTTTTCAATTAATCTCTTCACAGTTGACGAAGTTAAAACACTATTCCGACCATATTTTGTATGAAATTTTCGAACTGCAGCCGCCAAGCTTTCACTATTTTTGAAATATTCTTTAATAATGAAGACACGTTGTTCTATCGTGTAACCCTCCATTTTTAATAACCCTATACTGTTAGCTGTCAAATTGCTTTTTTTCAGGGTTGCCAACACTTCACTGCACAAATGGCGGCAAATTCAAATCTTGCGTTAATTTTGGGACACCCTTTATAAAAGTACATACACCTGCCTAGAAAATTTTATCAAACTTCATTATACCTTTGTATAGATTATGTGTATGTATGTATATATTTATGCAACTATATCTAGGATATTCTCGTTTCTCTCGTTGGTTGATCCATGTCCTATTTAACTCTAAAGCTCCCATTTTTTCATTCATAAAAAATTCCATCATCCTGGAGATCTGTACACTCGTATAAATGTATAGGTAGGTATACACATCATCTACCGTGATCTACATACATATAAACAAGCTGAACATAGTTTTTGTCTTAAATAAAAATAAAACGAAAAGAAATATTATAGAAGACTAAAAAAAACATAATCGAAACGACAAGAAAATGCCTGTGGCTGCATTTAGCACAAAAGGTTGCATAAACGTAGGGTTAATTTCTTATTCATTTTTTTTGTGCAACAATTTTTTGTTGTTATCCTTTTTTTTGCATGTATTTGTTATTATTCTTGTATAATATATATTTTTTTCTCTATCTCTCATTCTAGTTTTTTTTGTTTTGTGTTTTGTTTTATTGTGTCTTGGACATGAATACAAAAACCTCGTCCTTTAATGTAGATTTGCAAGAACATTTTTGAACTATGGCCATACGCCATACCCATACATAGACAGACAAACTACGATGGATATATTTATAAGAACGATGAAGAAGCTGTAGCAGCAGCAGCAGGACTTGCTGTTATATATGCATCTGCAGTATGCATTCTGCATTCTGAATTCTGCATTTCTCCGCCATTTATCCTGCGGAAAAGTGTCTTTAAAAAATTAAAACAAAACAAAATTTACAGAATGAAGAAAAACAAATATACGTCGTCGTTCATACTAACTAAAGATAAAGAGTTAAAAAGAAATATAAAAATAAAAGAAGTGAATTAATTTTCCAACAGAAGTGTTTCATTAAAAACAAAATATGGTCGTCTTCGTCGTTGGAGAGGGATGATTCGTTTCATCGTTGGCTCATATCTGGAGATTCCTAAGGGTGATATAAAGGGCGCATTCTGGGAAAACATCGGGCAGAGTTGGAATATTCCTTTAAACCATCAGTATGCTGTACTGGTATATGTATTTATAAGGACTATGGGAGCCATCAGAAGACTTGGTTCGTAGACAAAAGCATAGTTACATTGTTCTCAAAAAGCGTTTTGCTGCTGCTGCTTATACATAGTACACCATATTCTTCGTCGTCTTCATTTGTTTGTCTTTCTTTGTCTTATATTCTTTTTTTCTTCTTTTGGTTTTTGTATTCATTTTGCTTTAACATTTTGTGTGATGGAATTTTTATGCCAAACCAAAACCAAAAAACCACCCTCTTTTGGATCAACCCATATATAATACAAATATATAATTGTAAGGGTTTTTTTCATTTGGCCCAAAGGAGACAATGAACTCATTTTTGTGGTGTTCCGCGTGTCCTCTTTTTTGTATGTATTGTCGTTTTATATGGAGATCCCCCCATCATGGTGCATATCCTAGACATTCTTGATTTAAATATAGATACACCCTATCCACCTACCTATCTTATACCTATGAATGAATGTGTACAAAACGGAAGTCGTGGACTTGCGGATAAATTGAATAGGCGTCTAAATATTAGAGAAATAAAAAATAAGGGAAACACTTGCACGTGGTGGCTTATGGTATATAAGAGAACGAAAGATGGGCATTGTTTATGAGCTCTAAACGAAATAATTGCAGAACACAAAAAAAAAAGGATGAGACATTTTAAGGAAGAGTCTGGAAATTGTAGAAATGAGTTTATGGCGGGTAAATAAAAGGGTTAGAAAATAGTTGTTTTTTTATAAGTTGTAAGTATATAAGAAACTTTCATAGTTAAAAGCTATACCTATTGAGGCTATGTAAGTGTTTTAAACATAAAAAGGATCTCAATTTGTATGCGGTTATTGTAAAATTTGTATGTTTATTAGATTTTAAAACCGCTTCAATTTTAGAGTTTTCTAAATTATTAAGATTGGGTAAAACTTTAATTTTTCTTAGGACTGTTTAGACATTTTTGAGAAAAATATTAACATCCGCATGAAAGCCAGATATTTTTATGACATGACTTGAATTGTCAATGTGTCACCTCCAAAACTGATACAGCTAAAAATGTGATTTTTATAGCTTTCCTTAAAGTGTCGACAGTTTGTATAGAACTGTCTTCAATACATTGTATTTAAAAACTCTGTATGTTAAATACACGACATAGTCAAAATTATAGGTCTCAAATTTGTGGTTTTATAAATTTTGTTAAAAGGATAAAAAAGGAACATCGTTTTGATAATACAGGGTTATCCGTTTTGCGGTTTCAAAGTAAACGTTTATAAAACACATATAAAAGATTTTGTTTTATGAGATTTCTTTTTTATTATAAAGTTTGAACGTTGACATTATGTGTGAAACTATACGTCATTTAAATGACCACCATGCGAATTGTTGTAAGCATCGATTCTTTTGAGGTAATTTTCGACCACTTTTTGAAACATATTGGGCGGTATCTCAGCCATAACTTGACGAATGGTGGTTTTTAAATGCTTATGAGTTAAAGGTTTATCTGCATAAACACAATATTTCGCGTAGCCTCACAAAAAAAAAGTCCAGCGATGTCAAATCGCATGATCGTGGAAGCCAGTTGATAGCGCCACGACGAGAAATTACGCAACAAGTAAATGTCTGTTGCAAAAAGCCATATTCGCTCGAGTTGTGTGGCATGTGGTACCCTCTTGTTGAAACCACATATTCTCCAAGTTGTATTTTTGAATAGCAGGCAAAGGAAAAGTCGGTTATCATATGACCATACCGCTCCGAATTAACGATGACAGTCATTCCATAGTCGTTTTCGAAGAATTAGGGTCCAATCACACCTCCAGACTAAAGAGTGACTTTTTGTGGATGTAATGGCCTCTCTTCAATTACTTGAAACCCTAAATACGACAATTTTGTTTATTAACATACCCACTGAAAAAACTTTGTTCGAAAAATCGATCCACCGCCTGTTGTTTAAGCACCCATTCGATGTATCTACTACAGTGTGAATGGTCAGCTGGCTTCAGTTGTTGTGTGAGCTGGACTAGATATGGATAATATATAAAAAAAATAATAAATAAAAAAAATAAAAATAATTGTTATGCAATTATCTGCATTTATCGTTTACATTCTTTTAGCAAAAGTTTTTTTATTGAAGAGTTTCATAATTTTTTGAATAATACCAAAGATAAAAATTTAATTGTTGCAGGTGATATAAATATTGATCTTTTGAATGAAAATGATAACGATACAAATTGTTATATGTCTTTGATGTCTTCATTTGGGTTAAAAAATGTCATAAATGTGCCAACCCGAGTTACAAGTTCAAGTTCAAGTTGCCTTGATCATATTTTTGTGCGATTTTACAAAAATAACAAGTCAATCTTTTTTAGTGAAGTGCATGACTACAAAGTAACTGATCACCGTTTATGTGTTTTAAAAGTTCGTGAGAACCATACTCCACAACAAATCGAGTTGGGAAAAATAAAATATGAAATAGATTTTGGTATTCTTCGTCAAAAACTAAAGTATGAATTTTGGAAAACTGCTTTTTCTAAGAGCGATCCTTCTGAAGCGTATGATCAATTCACTACCATATTAAGTAGACATTTAGAGAGTTCTATTAAAATTGTCAAACAAAATAAAACTCTTGAAGCCTTGGATGACACAAAGTTTGCTAAAGCAAATAAAACTTAAAAATAGCATCGCACAAAAATGTAAAAGGCATCCACTCAACTTAAATTAAAAAAAAATATTGTTCTCAGCTCTGCAAACGTGTAAAAAAAAACAACTTCGGAGGCACGCGATTCCTATTATAAAAACCGCTTAAATCAATATAGGGGCGATGTGAAAAAAGAATGGAGAGTTGTTAATTGTATTTTAGGTAAGCAACATAAACCAAATGAGATTTCAAACATTCTATGCAATAATGTTGTTACTTCTGATCCGAATATAATAGCGGGTAGTTTTAATGATTATTTTGTAAATATCAGCGATGCTTTGAAACCTCCTGAACCAAACCACCTTTGCTGCAACTGCACCATCGCTGATAGCATAAAAAAAGATAAAATGGAAACTAATAGCTTCTACTTTCAAGAATTTTCCTCTGGAGAAATACATATGCAAATTCAAAGTTTACAAAATAAGAAATCTTGTACTAGTGATGGCATCTCTGCGGTTATCTTAAAAAAAGTATCTTGGGAAATTGTCGATATACTATGCTATATTTTCAACTTAAGTGTAAGTTTTGGGAAGCTCCCTAATGCATTGAAGATTGCAGAAGTTATCCCAATTTTTAAAAAAGGAGATCATAAAAATATAGCTAATTATAGGCCTATCTCCCTGCTTCCTACGTTTTCCAAGCTTTTTGAGAAGTTAATTAAAACACGCATGCTCTCATTTCTCGAAAAAATCATTTTTTTTTTCCGAAGTTCAGTTTGGGTTTCGATCAGGTAGAAGTACGGAAGATGCTATTTTAAAAGTAAGTTGTGATTTATACAAGGGTATCAACGAAAGCCACTCAACGATGGCGCTGTTCATTGACATGACAAAGGCATTTGACATGGTCGATCATGAAATACTTTTAAGTAAGTTATATAATATTGGTTTTAGAGGTATAATATATGAATGGTTTAAATCATATTTGATTGGAAGGGAACAAAGAGTATTAATTAATAATGTTTTCAGTAATGTGCAAACATTAAAAAATGGTGTCCCACAGGGCTCTGTTTTAGGACCTTTACTTTTCTTAATCTACATTAACTCGCTGTTCCTTCAAGATTTTTCTAGAAATATTATAGCCTTTGCAGATGATATAGCATTTACTTACACTGTTCCGACTTATTTTCAATGTCTTGCCAACGTAAATAAAGATTTACAATTACTAAGGGCGTGGTTTGCATTTCATAAACTAATTATTAGCGATAAAACAAAAGTTGTGTTTCAAGCTAACAGATGACTTTCCTAAGGATTTTGAGTTGTATTTCCACTCGTATGATTGTCAAAAATTCGTTTTACCCTTGCATGTATGTGGTAGATACAATTTTTTAATGAATAACCAGTGTTCCCCAAACTGTTTTCAAATTGAACGTGTTGACTCTTTTAAATACTTAGGAATTATTTTCGACAGTAATCTAAACTGGAAATCTCATGTTAATTCACTTAGAAATTATATGAATCTTATTACGCGTAAGACTTATCTGTTAAGACCATTTTGCACTAAGAATGTTTTAACTATGATCTACTACGGACTTAGTCAGTCTAAATTGCAATACGGTATAGTTAGTTGGGGGGGTACTTTTATGAGCACTTTTAGACCCATTTTAATTGCCCAAAAACATATAATTCGTGTTATTTGTGGTAAAAATCAACGTACACACAGCTGGCCTCTTTTTTGCGAATTAAAGATACTTCCGTTGCGTCACCTGTATGTTTTTAAGGTCTTAAAAGAATTCTATCAACAAAGTGGTAATATTCCCAGCAGAAATTCTTCAATATGCAATATACGGGTCAACAATTTAGAACTTGTCAGCACTTTGATTGCACATAAAACACATTTTATGAACTTCTATCTAATGACATCGCGAACTACTTTCAACAATCTTCCACTTGGAATAAGAACAACAAACAATCTCAACTCTTTCTTAAGAAAAAATAAAGAATGGCTTTTCACCATGGACATGAGCGATATTGAATTGGTTTATAAAGTACGACAATAAATGCAAAAGGATTCTTTTATTTAAAGCAATTTTACAACTTTTTTTAAATTAATTTTGATATCTAAATTCTGTATTTTTGACTTAAATTAATTAAAAATTGCAGAAAAGAACAACTGAAAGTACCCCACGTCAGTTTTTCTCTAGTATGCTTAAATTTGGTTTTAGCCGGCCACTCAACACTGACATACACATGTTACTGAATGGCTCAGATCTTATTCTTTTTTAAACTTATCTTCTTGAGTATCTAAAAATATTGTTATTATGTTATTCTGAAGTGAAAACTGAATAAAAATTATTGAATTGAATTGAATTGAAAAAAAAAAACATTCCTTATTAATGAGAACGACGAAGAATCGACACATTCGGGTCTTCGACAACACTTTCATTTAGTACGAGCGAAACGATGATGAACAGGCCTTACAATATTTATAACCAGTCTTTTCAAATATCAAACGTGTAAAAAAAACAACTTCGGAGGCACGCGATTCCTATTATAAAAACCGCTTAAATCAATATAGGGGCGATGTGAAAAAAGAATGGAGAGTTGTTAATTGTATTTTAGGTAAGCAACATAAACCAAATGAGATTTCAAACATTCTATGCAATAATGTTGTTACTTCTGATCCGAATATAATAGCGGGTAGTTTTAATGATTATTTTGTAAATATCAGCGATGCTTTGAAACCTCCTGAACCAAACCACCTTTGCTGCAACTGCACCATCGCTGATAGCATAAAAAAAGATAAAATGGAAACTAATAGCTTCTACTTTCAAGAATTTTCCTCTGGAGAAATACATATGCAAATTCAAAGTTTACAAAATAAGAAATCTTGTACTAGTGATGGCATCTCTGCGGTTATCTTAAAAAAAGTATCTTGGGAAATTGTCGATATACTATGCTATATTTTCAACTTAAGTGTAAGTTTTGGGAAGCTCCCTAATGCATTGAAGATTGCAGAAGTTATCCCAATTTTTAAAAAAGGAGATCATAAAAATATAGCTAATTATAGGCCTATCTCCCTGCTTCCTACGTTTTCCAAGCTTTTTGAGAAGTTAATTAAAACACGCATGCTCTCATTTCTCGAAAAAATCATTTTTTTTCCGAAGTTCAGTTTGGGTTTCGATCAGGTAGAAGTACGGAAGATGCTATTTTAAAAGTAAGTTGTGATTTATACAAGGGTATCAACGAAAGCCACTCAACGATGGCGCTGTTCATTGACATGACAAAGGCATTTGACATGGTCGATCATGAAATACTTTTAAGTAAGTTATATAATATTGGTTTTAGAGGTATAATATATGAATGGTTTAAATCATATTTGATTGGAAGGGAACAAAGAGTATTAATTAATAATGTTTTCAGTAATGTGCAAACATTAAAAAATGGTGTCCCACAGGGCTCTGTTTTAGGACCTTTACTTTTCTTAATCTACATTAACTCGCTGTTCCTTCAAGATTTTTCTAGAAATATTATAGCCTTTGCAGATGATATAGCATTTACTTACACTGTTCCGACTTATTTTCAATGTCTTGCCAACGTAAATAAAGATTTACAATTACTAAGGGCGTGGTTTGCATTTCATAAACTAATTATTAGCGATAAAACAAAAGTTGTGTTTCAAGCTAACAGATGACTTTCCTAAGGATTTTGAGTTGTATTTCCACTCGTATGATTGTCAAAAATTCGTTTTACCCTTGCATGTATGTGGTAGATACAATTTTTTAATGAGTAACCAGTGTTCCCCAAACTGTTTTCAAATTGAACGTGTTGACTCTTTTAAATACTTAGGAATTATTTTCGACAGTAATCTAAACTGGAAATCTCATGTTAATTCACTTAGAAATTATATGAATCTTATTACGCGTAAGACTTATCTGTTAAGACCATTTTGCACTAAGAATGTTTTAACTATGATCTACTACGGACTTAGTCAGTCTAAATTGCAATACGGTATAGTTAGTTGGGGGGGTACTTTTATGAGCACTTTTAGACCCATTTTAATTGCCCAAAAACATATAATTCGTGTTATTTGTGGTAAAAATCAACGTACACACAGCTGGCCTCTTTTTTGCGAATTAAAGATACTTCCGTTGCGTCACCTGTATGTTTTTAAGGTCTTAAAAGAATTCTATCAACAAAGTGGTAATATTCCCAGCAGAAATTCTTCAATATGCAATATACGGGTCAACAATTTAGAACTTGTCAGCACTTTGATTGCACATAAAACACATTTTATGAACTTCTATCTAATGACATCGCGAACTACTTTCAACAATCTTCCACTTGGAATAAGAACAACAAACAATCTCAACTCTTTCTTAAGAAAAAATAAAGAATGGCTTTTCACCATGGAGATGAGCGATATTGAATTGGTTTATAAAGTACGACAATAAATGCAAAAGGATTCTTTTATTTAAAGCAATTTTACAACTTTTTTTAAATTAATTTTGATATCTAAATTCTGTATTTTTGACTTAAATTAATTAAAAATTGCAGAAAAGAACAACTGAAAGTACCCCACGTCAGTTTTTCTCTAGTATGCTTAAATTTGGTTTTAGCCGGCCACTCAACACTGACATACACATGTTACTGAATGGCTCAGATCTTATTCTTTTTTAAACTTATCTTCTTGAGTATCTAAAAATATTGTTATTATGTTATTCTGAAGTGAAAACTGAATAAAAATTATTGAATTGAATTGAATTGAAAAAAAAAACATTCCTTATTAATGAGAACGACGAAGAATCGACACATTCGGGTCTTCGACAACACTTTCATTTAGTACGAGCGAAACGATGATGAACAGGCCTTACAATATTTATAACCAGTCTTTTCAAATATCTTCACAATTTTGCCAACAGCTTGCGTAGTTGGACAATTATATAAACCATAATCTCTTCTGAAAGCACGATATGTGGCTGGGGCAGAATCAGCATTTTTGCAGTAGGTTTTAACAATTTGTATGCGTTGTGCGATAGTTAATCGATCCATTTTCGTAAATGTCAGATTTTCAACTGAAAAAAAAATTGGTTTAACAACTTAGTTTGACAGATGTCGAAATCCAGCCCTATACTTTTGAAACCGCAGAATGAATAACCTGTTATAATAAAGTTCATTACTGTGTGGGAGTAATATTGCCCTGAATAGAGGGGACCTACAGTTTTAAGCCGAATCCAAACGGCTGATTTGAGAAAGCACTTTTCATGACAATAATTTCTCCGGAAGGATTTGTCAATTCCTCGCAAGAGGCAGTACCCGTGAAAAAAACTTTAGATGTCACAGACAGGGATTGAACCCAAGACCTCTGGCATGGCAGTCCAACGCACTAACCATCCACGGGTACTAAAATATATAATTAGGGTATTTAACAACGGCATTTATGTTGATACATATTTTAAACAAATTTAATCCATTTTCTTTAAAACAATTCCAAGAACTATTTTTAGTCAAATTTTATCAATATTACGAATTTACAATTCCATAAAATGATAATTTGTGTTTTTAGGATATAACATCAATTATGACTGAAGTGTAAAAATAAAAACTAAACGTTCATTCAATCCTCAACACTTTCTCGAATTATCATTTGTAAAATTGTTACCCTAAAAAAAAATACAATTCATAGAAACATGCAAGTGTTATGAAAATAAAACAATTTTTATTCCTGTATTTCAACTTGAACTCAAAAAATAAAAATAAACCTTCATAAAAAACCTCACACAAAAATGTCATCATAACTCTCTATTTTTCGCACTTTCAAAATATTCCTTTTACTGTTATGGAATTATCCTTTGGCACCCTTCAACACATACAATCGATTTAAAGCGATGGGGTTGTTATTTTTGTTTTTGTCATTCTGAGTCCATTGTGTGTATAATAATCATACTTACAAAAAACAAACCTATCACCCACAAAAATTTCCAATCATAGTCAACTCTTCCGAACAATCAACATAAAACAAAATGCAATTTTGATTAAATTTATATTTAAAAAAAAAACCGCATATCATTTACATTAGGGTGTTTTTTTTTTTACAAAATAAAATATTTATTTGTCGTTAAACTCGTGTCTCGAAAACCATTCGTTTTCTATTCAAATTTTTTTACAAAATCTTTTTTTCTTGATTTCTAAAATCTCAAAAATTCTATTTTCAAAATTTTGATAATTGATATAGCAGATCCTTAATGCATTTGTCAAAGCTTAAAGTGCGTTAATTTCATTGTTGTTTTTAAATAAATAAAACAAAACTATTTTTTTTAAGAAAACTTAACATGTTTGGAAAAAGTCAGATTTTATAAATACGAATGTATTTATTTTTGCTTATAAGAAAAGTTCTCTTGAAAGAAAAAGAAATTCTGAAAACATCGGTTACCCTAATGCACACATATATAAAAACCCATTCACTTAAAAATGACTCAACTCAGACAAGGAATAGACAGAACTAATTCGTTATCCCTTTTGGCAAATTCAAATGCGGGTATGTGTAGTGTAGTCTGTAGTCTATGATGGTTTATAGTGTAATCAAACTCACGAGGATATACAATATAATGACGTTGTTGATTGTGTGTGTTCAAATCGACAAACAAAAAAAAAAACGAAAATAATTCTATTTTATTTTTTCGGTTTCAATATAAAACGAATTAAACGATTTATTGTACAATTGTTGTTCTTTATTTGCCCAAAAGGATAAAAGAATGGATATGGATTTGATACATGTATGTGTGTAATATATAAATAAATAAGTGGGTTATTTAAACTTTCTCCATGTCTATAATCATCAGAGTTTGATGATACAAATCATTTGATGTGGGACCAGACCAGGCTTCAATTTATATATAATAAGCTTGATGAATCTGATATATTTTTCTCATTAATTTGCACCCACACATAATTCATAATGCACACACCTTAAAGGTTGTCATTTTACACATCATTCATTTATTGATGTATCTACACTTCCACAATATAATTTATGCTCTAAACGGTGATTATCAATTTGATGATAATGATGATGCTGATGCCATGTTGATGGTAAAGATAATTGGTTATATCGTTCAACCACAATGCAATATGGAATACCTTTAGATGCATCTATCTATATATTTATGGATATTAATAGAGGGAAAGTGTACTTGTGTTGCAGACTCTTTTATTTGTGTGTATTTTTTTTTTAAACGGTAACCAATCGTTTCTACTTCATCAAGCGATAATTTATAATAATCATCTCCTTCCTTGCTGATGATAAATTGTTAACAGGGTGTTAACTATAGTTTCATGTTTTTTTTTTACTTTTTTCATAATTATAATATCTCAATGAACATTTAAGTAAGGGTTCAACATTGTAGGGTGATTATTTAATAGTAGGGTAGATTTTTAGTATTTGAAACCATGTATGAGGTTTTTCTATAAGCGGTTTCATTTTAAATGAAAAGCTATTTGGACAGCTGCCACCTTTTACAATTCGACAAATACAAAATATGCCATTAGTATCCAATCTAATATAAAACATAAAAATTGTTTGAATATACAGCAAAAATGGTGAATATTTCACACTTCGCAAATTTTGCAAGAAAAATTTCATTATTGTGTTATTTCTCAAAGAATGTGATCATAATTCGGCACTGGGGTCTTGATTTAATAAATTAAGACTTTTTCCAATCGATTCAACACCTTAAAGAAGGAACTCGTGAAGTTACCGAAGACATCGGCCGCAAATCTGCACATATGACTTTACATATTGTTAGTCTTTCTTGAATACGTCCACAAATCTCCTGGCCCAGATAGTGTCCCTGCTATTGTTCTGAAGAAGTTCTCTTCAAAGCTGGTAAGACCACGACGTAAGCTTTTCCATCTGTCTGTCCTACGCTACAGGTTTTTTTTTACGAGTTGTGGCAAACATCATTTGTACCATTAAATTCAAGTAGAATTGGACAGATTCAAATCTGATATTTACAAAATAAACGATGGTGTGGTGCCCCAGGGCTCCGATTTGTCACCGACACTTTTAAATGTTTGTATAAATGTCTGAAACTGCTAACCCACTTGAGTGTTTCTCTGATGAAAATACCCTCAGATTTTCATATTTGCTTTTAAGATTTCAATCCTTGCCATTCGGGCGTACTGTTAAGTACAGGGATTCTTTCTTTAGCCGCACTTCCCGAATGTGGAATACTAAATGCTTAAACTAGAAACTCCCTTTACGGTCTTCGATTTGAAAATCTGTTTTCTTTTATTAAAAAAAATGTTCAAAGAAAGGTATCTACAATGCTTCCATAAGGTATACCTGTCCTGTAGACAAGCAGTGTACCTGCATTCAGCAACTAAATATTATATATAAAAAGATATGCTAATTGACATATTCTAAAGCATATAATAAAATTGGTGTGTATATCTCATCATCATAATATAATGTATGCCCGATAATGAATATGAAATTTGATTACACATCATTTAACATGATTTCTAATCAACCGTGAAAATTGTTGAGCTTCTACCTCTGATGGTTAGTCCGTAAAGTATACAGAATTATGTATATAAAACATAAAGGTAACGAAACTCTTTTGCAAAGTGAATAAAAATAAATATATGAAAGTATACCTAACCAAAGCTATATATGTACTTAAACTTAATGCCGTTATAAAGAAGTCAATAAAAGACGAATACAGACAAAAAAAGAAAAAGAAAAAGAGTTACAGGTTGATATACAGTAAAGACCTAACTCTAGAAGTATAGGTTTTTTGTTTTCACTTGATTTGTTGATTAAATTTTCTTTCTTATCACTATAAACAAATTAATTAATTTCTAATAACATGTTTTTTTTTAATTACAGAGGAAGTACCAATAATTGGAAAATGTTGTTTTAAATTTTGACAACACTTGGTTTTTTCTACACAATTTTATGAATCATTCCAAAAAGAGCAAGTTTATTTTTTTTCTTTAAATGTCCTTTCTTGAACTCAAAACTCCTTCTTAAAAATTCTTTTAAAGTACAACTAAACAAAAATAAATACATAAATCTTTTGCTTTAAAACAACCATATTCACCGAAAAATAAAACAAAATATACAACAATTTTCATTATGTCCAAGAAACAAATCTTTAAATGACCTTTTATCCTTTTAAGAAAGAGATCAAAAAAAAAATTCATTCCATTGGTCTTGCTGAATCAGCTTTTGTTGGACAACACCCAATTAGGATAGGCGCCAATAAAGCTGTGAAACTGACACAAAAAAATATATTTATGTCCTCAAAAACAACAAAATCGGAACCAAACGTAAAGTAAATGAACTTTCAAAAAAGCAGAATACAAAATCAATAAAATGACAACATAACTAAAATATTTATAAATTATAATTAAATATAATGCATTTTGTATGTTTTTCTTTCAATCGAATTGAATTTTATTTGTCTTTTTTTTTTTGGGAAATAAATCAAGAAATTTCTTGAAAAGGATACATAAGGATTGATTAAAAAGGAGTGTTTTTATGTAACTCAACTATACTCTCTCTTTTTGCCTAATTTTTATATTTTTATTACATTTTCAACATATCGAGAGCGTGAATTAATATAATTAAACCAAGTTAAAAAGTCCCTTTTTTCTTGTTTTGAAGTCGGTCTGGCCAAATAATATTCTATCACGAAACCCCAAAAATCAAACCATACATACACTTTAGAACACTTCAAGGCTTTTAGCTTTTAGCTATAGACAAGTTTTGTTCGTCATTGCCGCCGCGCCGCCGACGCCGCACCGTGTCGTCGTCTACAATATATTGCATGTTGGTATATTTGTTTGCCATCAGGTGCTTCTTCCTGAGTTTACCTCAATGGAAGTTCAGTAGTGTCGTTTAATTTTACATTCCACAAACAGTGGAACATATTGAAAGAAAACTTATCATAAAATGAGAAATATTGTTTAAAATTTTGGTTTTATTTCAAATTTATTATTTACTAATGAACTTTCAAAAAGTTACTTAAACATTATCATCAATACCCAACTAAGTGATTTCTCATGATCTCATGAATGAAAAAAACTTAACGAAACTTTTATAAAAAAATAAAAATATCAAGACACAAAATTAACT
This sequence comes from Eupeodes latifasciatus, assembly GCA_920104205.1. Lineage (NCBI taxonomy): Eukaryota > Metazoa > Arthropoda > Insecta > Diptera > Syrphidae > Eupeodes > Eupeodes latifasciatus. The sequence goes on along the minus strand of OV049925.1, from coordinate 40,564,036 downwards.
TTTTAGTTTTTAATTTGTTAAAGATTTAAATTTTGAAACATTACACTTTAGTTGAAAAAGAATCGATTAGGTCTAAGAAGATAGTGTACTATAAAAAGTAACATTGAATTTTTCACAACTTTTTGGCAACCATGTTCCACTCCATTTTAACTCTATGTCTACAAAAACTTATGTCTATAGCATTCACGCTCACGTCCTTTCTAATTTTATAAGTTTCACCTCTAAATTAGGAATTATGCCGTGTGCGGTGTATGGATGTTGTATATAATATTCATATGTACCTGAATTTAACATCACCCATTCAAAAACAAAACTGAACGACTTCATTACGACCGACGCGACGCGACGCGACGATATGTCATTCATTCATTTGCTTGTACACAAAAGTGTTGGAATTGTGGTAGTTTTGTGGTTTGGTTTCACTTTGACGACTATTATAAACTTTCCTACACCATCATATTTCTGTCTCAAAAACCAACAGATAATTTTAAGCACCCTTAAAATTAGAAAATAGCACAATAAAAGTGAGGACCATCGCAAATTGTAGACAAACATAACACTCGTTAAGTTTTGAAAGGACTTATACACTTGGATTTGTTTAATAGTTATGGATGTACATGTAAATTTTAGTGTATGTTTAAAGTTGTTCTTCAACAAATTTCTGTAAAAAGTCGATTTGAAAGGTTATACATAGGAGACTTTTAAAGACCTCATAAAACGAAGAATTGTCGCTCTTCCTAAAATAAGCACAAAAGTTTTTATATGAGCTAACAAAAAATCTTAATTATTTTGAAATATTCTTTAAAAATGGAAACACCATCTTTTGTCATGCATAATGTAATGCGATATTTTAATATTTTGTTTTTTAAATTTTACGAAAAAACGTAGACTCAATGACATTTTTTAAAAGAATTAAGAATAGTCATTTTTAAATAAGTGATTATCATTATGTGAAGCTTTTTCATTGCACTAATCACAGTTTGATTGGCATCTTGTAAACTTATTTTATATGACACATTTTAAAGCTTTAAAATGATTAAAGTAAAAAAGAAAACTATTAATTAGTTCGTCGAAAAACTAAAACGAAATTTTAAAATGCATAGAATTAATATAAACTGATTAATTCAACAATTTGTATTTCAACTTAAAGTTATTATGGGAAAATCAAACTTGTCACAGTCATCTTTTTTTTTTTTAATACAAATTTTATAATTGGCTAAAAAGATACATAAGTGGTAAGAAAGGACGTAAGTGAATGCTATAGAAAATCTAATGACACACATTTTATAATTACTACATGTAATTTTTCATAGAAAACTAAATGAGCTCATGTGGTGAAACAAATACACAGAAACTCATAATTCCCTTACTTAATTCTTATAAATTTTGAAGAGGTATTTGAAATCTTAAAATAATTATATGTACATATGTATGTACTTGAATTATTTATCATAAACCATTTGTTAGCGACAAACTAAGTCTTTTTAAGAATTTAGTTTAAAAAAGTAAGTATACGCCTAAGTAACCCATTTTAATTTTCGTTGTTTTGAATAAAACGCGGACAAAATTACGACAGCGCTTTACATAAAGTAAGTGTATATAGGGCTTTCCAACAGGGACAGGCTCAATGTCTGTCAAACTAATCAGTTAATCAGTCCCTAAAGGCAAATTATCATAGCAAGTAACAGCGTCGAGCAACACGTGCAAATGATAAAACTTTATTATCAAAATATGTGTTCTCTAGTAATAACGATGGCCTCGTTGCGCTCCATTTTGTGACCAAATTCGAGTTCACTGTCTCAGTTAACAATAAGTCAACACCCGTACGTAAACGAAACACAAGATCTGTAGGCGACCACAACATAGCGAATTTCGAGTGATTTGGGCCTGCACCTATACAAAATCGAACTGGTTCAAGAGCTGATACAAAACGACCATGGGCAGCGTCGTGTGTTCGATAATTGGATTTAGAGAGCAGTTGCAGCAGTTGATCCCAATTTTGGTCGAAAAATCTTCTAAGTGAATAAGCTAAATTGCCGGATTTGGGACGATGTCATTGGTCAAACACGTTGGTGCTTTTCAATCTCATCACTGAAATTTTGTACATACATATTTAAATTGTTAAGGAACATTTTTAATACCAAAACCTAATGCATATTCCAAGTTGATAGCAAACAGAGTCAACAAAATAGTTTAATTTAAGCTCAACTTCTCCCACAAAAACCTATTTTAAGTTCATAAAATTGTTTGGTTCTATGTTCTGAAACATTCTCAACTTAATCTACATTTTATACAGTACAGATTTTTGTATGAACTTAAAACAATCGATGAATCAAATATTTTTTCCCGAGAAAACTTTTAGACCACCATCATATTAATGAATATTCCATACCCATTAATGGCTTTGGCTACAGGAAAAGCAAACTAAAACTCATGAGAGTGTTACCTGAGGGAAAAAAGAATTTTAAGCTCTAAACACAAAAATTGAAACAACACTTACATATGTATAGGTACATATGTAGGTTCCTATACATTTTTGATACATATTTCACAAAAAAAACCAAAACCAAACCGTGACCTCTTATCCTATCTATGGTTTGTGTCTTTTTTCTTTTAGTGATCAAAACATTTACACAGGTATAGGTACCTACATCACCATCAACAAAAATTGACATCCCAGAATAATACAATTCATGTGTGACCGGACCAGAAGTAACCACATGCATGAGATGCTTTTAAGTAAAAGTTAATAACACAACATTACATAGAAGGTAAATATAGAATAGATATCTATATAGAGTAGAAGAAGAGGAGTATAAAATGGACTCTATATGTAAGTCCTGGTTGTCCTTTCTGACTCGTGACAGAAAATATAAGTAAAATGTCATAAAAACCAGTAACCCTACGTTTTTAGTTAGTTTTTTCTCCTTTTTTTTTATTTTCAGTCAGATTCGTCGTCCTTCTTGAAACCTTAGATATCCTTCGTGGCAGGAGTGCTGGTGAATCAAAAAAAAAAAAAACGAACAACGAACAACGAACAACGAACAACGAACAACGAACAACGACCACTATGAACGAAAGAACCCCTTCAGCTAAAATATCGTACAAATACTATAACCAGAAATGAACCTTAGAGTGGTTTCGTAATTTCTCTAATTCATTTCGAGAAATGGAAATGTAAAAACCACAAAACGATGAAGAGTGTTAGAAGTATATGGGGGGCTGTGTGGCATTCGGTTTTGAGAGAGGAATTTTCTGTGGGGGTGACTTTTGCACAAGCTATAATGTGCGATGTCAAAAGCAGAAACACTCCAAGTCGATTGATGGGGTGCCTCTTTCCTTAGAATTAAAATAAAATCGTCAATATCGTTATAAAGATTTGTCGTAAGTCGTAAGACTTATTTTACTTTATTCAGGGCATTATGAATTTGAATTCTTTTTATTATTAAAAAATATGAAAAACTGAAGTTTCTCGTTTTTGAACATAATTTTTATATGTACATCATCTATTGATGTGGAGTGTAACAAGATCATTTGAAAATCCATTTTATTAGATGCAATGTAAAAGGACATCATAATCATCATTATCATCCTAGTCGTACGTTGTCAACATCATCTATAGAAAAACAGGAACAACATTTTTCTTATGCGTTGTCATTGTAAAAGGATAAAAGGAAATGTGATGGGTGTAAAAGGATATGGAAAATGAGATTAATGTAGATGGTTTCTCTTTTCGAACCCAACTACATTCACAAAAAAACTAACACTCATTTTCTGTTTTTGAAATATACATAATAAAAAGGAGGTACAAGTAGTTTATATGGGTAGTAAGAGTAAAAGGGCATTTTTCGAAAGTGGTTAGACTTCATTCGTTTTATTATAACAATCTAAGATGGTATAGAGTCTGGAGGAATATGATGATATACTTCCTTCAGCCGGACATTTAATTATGAAGCTCTTTTTCAACACCGCACCATCACTGCTGCTGCAGTGCGGAATATGATTATTACAGTGGTCATTTTAATACATAAAATTTACCAACATTTATAGGTATACTGACATTGTTTCTATATATTTCTATGCATTGCATTATAAACGAACATAACTATTAAGACTATTATTAAAGGTTTGTAAGGACGTTTTTAGATGATGAGCAGTGAGAAAGAGAAGAAGAAGAAAAAAACACATTTTAATGGTTAAATGAGGAAAGACTATTAGAGGTCTGGTTTTGATGGGAGAACTACTTGGGAAAAAGTATTTGATACGATTTTCATTCCATTAGGAAATGATCTTTTTTTTAAGGTTTCTATAGTATAAGCTAAAGTTTAAATGAACTTAAGTGCACTTAAAAGGTCTTGATGGAAAATTTGTATAGTGAGAATTTTATGGCAATGGTTTAAATGTTAACATAATAATGCTCTCCAATGGTAAGGATGAATAAAAGAATAAAAAGTCATTTAGCAGGTACTTAATGCTTTGCAACGCGTCTAATTGGTATAAAGGGAAATTAAGTTTGATTAAGATGTTGATCAGTGCATTATCTTCGTTGTTTTTTTTTCATGTGTTGCATAAGAGCAAAAAAGGTAACTCAAAAACACACAACCTTTTTAATGATTTTTAAACTAAATGGTATAAACTGGTCTAAAATATTAAATAAGGTAGGTATGTGACCAGAAGTACCGACAAACTACTTGAATAGTAGTAAATATTTTGTTCATACAAAAAAATACAGTTATACATAATACAGTATAATTTATAAGCTAATTGGTATAAATTGATCGACTGGAGGAACTTAGTTTAATAAATAAACTTTAATTGAATAAACAACAAATTGTCACGATTCTATAATAATTGATCTGATTGGTATAAACTTTAATTATGTTAGTTCATATTCCATGCACCGGTTACTTAAATCGTATGTTCAATAGAACTTACATTAAAAGAAAAAAATGTACAATGGGTGCAGACATGTGTTGGAAATTGTATACCATTTATTAAATCGTTATCAAATAATAAGGCTTACTAAGATTTTATTGTTTAAACTAGTCAAGAATTAAATTGACTAAAAATAAATTAAATATGCAATTTAATTTTTCTAAGTATGGTAAATCTTTTATACCAGGCAAGTTTAAATAGATAATTTGAAATACACACATAAAATAGCACAAACTAAGAAACTGTCTCATAAAATATATGGATTATACCATTTAAATTATTTATACCTTTTTGAAAAATTGGCTTATTGTAGAAATTTCTTTTGATATTTTTTTAAACTTTAGAAACACACAATACCAATTTCTTTTATATTGATTGAAACTGTTTATACCAGCCAGTGAAGTTAAGTTCTTTTTTGAGTTATGACCTTAGGAAGTAGGTCATTGAGATTTTTTTTTTTGTTTAATTTAATTTAAACATCTGCTATTATTTTCTTGTAAGACACACTTTAATATTCCTACGGGTACTTCATATCTTGCATAGCTCAGATTGATACGATAAAGTGCCCATTACTTTTGTTAAGAGAAATAAAGGAATACTTCATCCTTATATACTCACATACATATATCCCCTTCCGTATCGAGTTTTAAAGGATCCAAAGTGGGATGAATATAAAGTAAATAGAGGTTTAAACCTTCACTTACTTATGCCGCAACTACTCGTACTTCCCACTCAAGTGCCGGGAACGCGCCCAGTGATGGTGATGGTGACGGTGATGATATCGTCAGCGACGACACTGACAACGAATAGAGACGATGACGATTGCTTTGCTATGCAATGTGATGACTTTATAGGTTTTGTAAATATTGAGCTAGCTAAGATAGACCTGCCTACATATACATATGTCTACAACTAAATGTACACATATTTAGGTATAGCAAATGAAAGACCGTCCGACACGACATCCATATCCTCCTATATCACCCGATAGGGCCTCGTTTTTCTGTGGGTAAAAGTTTCTTAATGACACCGCAGCAGCGTTTGTCATTTACCCATCGTTCCGCATACATGGTAAAAGTACTCTTTGGAATGCCCTCAAGGGGGAACCTACATAGATACCTATACAAATGTGCATACGTATGTGTGTTGTATATCCATGGAAAGGGGTGAATTCATTTCCGGATTTAAGATATTTTTTATCTTTTCCTCTTAACTTTTAGAGGAATTCCTCCTTCGATTGACACTATACCTATGTTATACCCACTATACGTCTATGCCTATGCCAGCCTATATAACATAAGACAGTTTTTTTCTCTTTCTTTTAAATCCTCCATCAAAGGCTCTAAACAGAGGGAACGCAAAAAATCAACCCTTATCGTTCATTCCAGGAGCGGGACACATGAAGTAGATTACCAAGTGGATGACAAGGATTAATTGGAACCTTTAACTATTCCTTGGATTTGCAAACTGTCTCTTCAACATGTGAGATTTTACTACTGATGTGATGTGTATGTTTGTTCGTTCGTTCGTTTGTTCGGTTATACGTACAGTTGGTTGTTTTGTAAGGATGTGTGGAAAATTTCGTAATTAATCGTTGTCGACGTTGTTGGCGCGTTGATAGAGTATATATGGTATAAGAGGATATAAAGGATCGTGTCGCTTCAGTTGGTCGAGAGGAGAAACAGGAGCAGCAGGATAAAATAAAATAAAATAGATTTGTTTAGCATGGAGGACCTCTGGTGAATCTGAGTCTTGCAGTCTGAGCTGAGTATAGAAGAGGCGATATTATATCGTTTTAAGTTCTGTGTTTCAGATAGAGGTCCCCTCTTTTTAAGGATAGATTGTATTCTATTATAAGTTTTTTTTTTTGTTTCACCCTGTAACATGGGGATATACCAAAACTTCTTTAATAGGTGTAGTATAGATATTATATGTGTGTAGAGGAATGTGTGACTATAGATTTCCATTTTTCGCCTGAAAGAATGAATGTTTGTGTTGTAAATTAACCCTAAAGCGACCGCTTGTCTTTCATTCATTAGGGTTGATTGTTGTTCTTATTGGATACAGGAACAGCAACAACAACAACAACAAAAAATCATAGGGTGCGGAGTTTGAATGGGTTTTAATTTTCAATGTTGTGTTCTTTGTTTTGTTTAATAATTACAATGAATATAGTAAAGGAAAATAGAAAAAAGGGCGAATATAGATGAAAGGAAAAAATTAAATAGGAAAAAAGGACGGGTGTGAGGTGGATGGGTATGGGTTAGGTTAGTAAGTAAAAGGAGAGTCAAATGCTTTATAGAATACAAAACAAGTGGCTTTTTGAAAAAAGTCGGCAGCAAGGTAAGTTAGTAGGTGGATTGGTAGGTAGGTAGGTTTATACTCTCGTACGTAGATATTTGTTTTGATATTAGAATAATTATTTGTTTTTTTTTCTGGGGTTAGTTTACTGGAAATTAATCTAAGAAATTAACTTTTCTTAACCAATATAGGGTATGTGATTACAATAAATGTGAGTCTAAAAAAAATTAGCTGAACATATCGAAATGAAAAATGCAATTAAAGAGTAAACAATTAGGTACTAAAAAAAGGTCGATTTGGGGATTATTTAATATGGTTGGTTGCATTGAGGGGATTCAATTATTTTCAAAGGTCTGAAGAATTTTTATCGGAATTTGTACCTTTTAAAGAAAAATTTAAGTATCGGGATACGTAAGTGGAATGAAAACTTAGTACTGACCGATTTTAAAACAGACTTCCGATTTTAAAGGATATACCTATTGAAATGTTGTGCTTTAACACAGATAGACATTTTTTTTAACACCCTCGTGGAAGATAAGGTCTATTTTAATGATCCACAATCAATTGAACACCTTAAAAATGGAAACCGTGAAGATATCGAACTTATAAACAGCCGAACGTTTTTTTCGAATCGTTGATGCACTAGTGTCGTCTTATATCGTGTTTTATAAATGGCATATTTTTCTATTTGCAATAAAATAATAGTACCCGTAGCGTGATGGTTAGTGCGTTGGATTGTCATGCAAGGGGTCTTGGGTTCAATCCCTGCCTGTGTCACCTAAGTTTTTTCACGGGTACTGCCTCTTGCGAGGAATTGACAAATTCTCCAAGAGTAATTCTTGTTATGAAAAGTGCTTTCTCAAACTAGCCGTTCGGATTCGGCATATAAACTGTACGTCCCTTCCATCTCTGACAACATTACTCGCACACAGGGATGGTTGAGAGTCGTAAGTCACTAGGTCCTGGTTCTCCATGGACTGTTGCGCCACCTAATGTATGTATGTATGTAATAAAATAAGCATTCATTGATTTGTTGTAAGAAATACCCTTATTCTTTTAATTATCAAAATGAAACCTCTTATTGGAAAACTAATATTTTGTACGGATAATCAAATTATTACAAAGCAAAAATCATAATAACAGTTCTCTTTACAAATTTTGAAAATTATTTTAACTAAATAACTTTAAAAGTCTTATATTAACAGTTGCAGGTTTCCATTTTCGATTTAATCGATTTATTTAACGAGAAAATGCCAAAAATCTATTTGAAATAATAAAATAAAAAATATACATACACACATAGGTAACTTCTTAAAAACTTTTTAGAAACATTACCTTTTCCGTTTAATTCTTATTTATAACTTTTGAACCTAAATTTTATTTAAGCTAAGCCTTTTTTTTCACTTTTTCAGCCTCAATTTACTTTCATCTACACCTGAACCCTTAGCCTGCATGCTAATAGATTATGTAATTTAAATCCATTTAAATATTACAACCGTATTACTTTTTTTCTTGCACCAGAGGAGTAGGTAATAAAATATAAGACATTTTGTTTAGGGTTACTATACTACCCTATATACCCATACTTTTACCCACCTATAGTGTAGTATAATTTCAATCGTGTGTAGAACTCCCTTAAGTATAATAAAGACCAAAATTCCAAATGTATTTTTTTTTAAGTAAATTTTGGCCGACTTTTAGCCGCTATAAACCTACCTTTATATGAGACGAATTTAGATTTAGAGCAGTCGTAAAATTTCAACACGTACACAGGAAGAATATAACAAAAAAAATGGCACTTTTTTCTCCCTACAACAACAACATATCACCCCCTCACCCAAAAACGAAAACGCGCACCTTACACTTCTACTTTGCTAAATGTATACAAAATATTCTAAACACGTCTGTGGCACAATCCTATATAAGTATGAATGTATATTCCCCCTTGTCGCCCTATATCGTCTTCGTCCGTGGCTCGTCGTCATCGTCATCATCTTACACCCCACCCAGGTTACAATAATCATAAAAGTTCATGCACCTTGTTCATTTATGTTTGTCGCGTTTATTTTTTCTTTTCAACCATACCCCTCGTAAATTTATATATCCTTCGGGAGTCCCAAAGTGTATGAGTGTGTTGGGTTGAGTGGAGGAGGGGGGGGGTGGAAGAAGGAGCTTAGATATAAAATATACTTCGTTTTACCCTACTTGTTATTATTATTTTGAGATGCGTGCAGCAGCAACAGCAACACAGCAAACCTACCCCCTAATGTGACTTGCTGTTATCTGAATAGTGCTAGTATGATGTTGCTCTTTTTTTCTGTTGCTGAAGTTGTTGTTGTTATTTCACTATGTCCTTAGAAGTCATATGGTATAGTAAGGTATAGTACCTATATTTTTCTGCAGTGCCTGCTTCTTCTTTTTGTTTCTTTATACCGCGCACGCAACATATTTCTATACACATATTCCATAAACCGCCATGTGCTGCTGTTCGTGTAAATCGTGCCGCCAAAAGGGCGACCTGAATTAAAGGCTTTCAGTTCAGCGCCTTTGTGTTTCACGTGTGCCATAATATCCCATGGCGACATATGATATTCACAGAAGAAGATATTTTTGCAATTTCACTTGTTTTTTTTTCATTTTGTTTGTTTCCTTTGTTTTGTTGTTGTTCTCAGAATTTTGTTCATAATTCACTGTTTCCACATTTGAAATTGATTGTGTCCAATATTGAATTGTAATGGGAGATATTGGTTTGATATTTTCAAAAAAGGCAGTTCAAACGCCTTTAAGCTGTTCTAGATTATGATTGGAGTGATGGGTATGAAAGACATCTAAGGGACAATGACTGATTATCGATTAGTCATAGCACAGGAGAGAAACTTAGAATATGAACATACCTATAGAAATATGTTACAAGGACACAAATCAACAATTATTTGGTTTTTATTGGTTCATTGGGACATATACTTGTTGGTTAAGTGATTTTTGGAAAATCAGAAGTAATGAAGTAAATTTAAGCTTATAATCTCTGTTACTTATCTTGTTACTTAATTTATATATTTTCTACTAAGCCTTTACAACTTTGAATCTAATTTTTGAACGCACCCTTTTACTAATCATCGAACTGCCATTGTCAATTTATTCAGTAAACTCAACATTTTCAAGACGTACGATCTTCGATTGGGCAAGTTGTGAAGTCTTTAGTGGAAAGCACTAAATAATATGGTCAGTTTTTAGTCTTCAATGTTCGATGTTGCAAGATGCATCAAATAGAAGGAAACAAACATAATATTGCATAGAGCATGTTGCATCAAAGATGCTGAAAAGAAATTGGTTCATCTAATTGTCGCATCAAACATTTTGTATCAAATGTAATGTATCGAACTTGTTGTACCATACATGTTGAATCCAATATTTTGCTAACATGTTGGATGTTAGATGGTCAATGTTAAATTTTGATTGTTCGATCACATGATCTTCGGCTTGGTCTAGGTCTACGTCCTGGTATTGATATTGGTCTTGGTCTTGGTCTTGGTCTTGGTCTTGGTATTGGTATTGGTCTTAATTTTCGTCTGGGTCTTGGTCTTGGTCTTTGTCTTGGTCTTGGTCTGGGTTAGGTCTTCGTTTTAGTCTGGGTTTTGGTTTTGGTCTTGGGTGGGCGCCCATATATGTATATATCTCTAGAAACGATGGATTTAGATTCTAGAGACCTTTGAACGTTGTTAATGCGATAAATCGAAGCATGATATCTCATTGTTGGTCTGATTTGATGGGAATTGATGTCATTGGAAACATAAATTTGTCTGAATCTTTAAAAATCAATTAATACGGACTTTTTTCATCTTTTTAAAATTTTCTATTGTTACAAAAATACCAATTTTTAATTTTCATAGTGATCAAAAATTGTGTGTATCTAAGATATAAAATTCTCCTGTCACAGTGTTAATTGGCATACTCCCCTGAAACGACTTAACCAATTTCAATGAAATTTTGCATATACCTACATTCGGTAGGTCTGAGAATAGGTTTTTTTCTATTTCTTATACTCCAAAGTGCTATGATTTAATTGCATCAATATCGTACACAATGCAACGATCTTACGGTATTGTTCAGTGACGCTATGTACAATGAAGCATTGATTGCTATTAAGGATCTTTGCATTATCATTGCCAACTTACCACTCAGTCATTTCGGTATGCATTCACTAAATCGAAATGCATCTGATTTAATAGACACTGAATTGAATCGTGAAGTATAATACAATACTGTAGAAATAGCAGCAATTGTTGCTCGAAATGTCCACTAATGAATGAAGAACAAAGAACCATTTATGACCACATCATGCTCGCAGTTTCGGCAAAACAAGGTGAATTCATTTTTTTGGATGCACCTGGTGAAAATTTCAAAACATTTCTTATTTCACTAATTCTCACTAATATCCGGTCAAATAATGGTATCGCATTGGCTGTTGCATCTTCTGGCATTGCGGCAACTTAATTGGATGGAGGCAGAACAGCTCATTCAGTATTTAAACTGCCACGAAATATTCAAAATAACCCAGACGCGGTGTGCAATATAAAAAACAATCATCCATGTCCACAGTGCAGAAACGGTGTAAAATTATCATCTGGGATGAATGCACTATGGCACACTAACATCCGCTTGAGGCGTTGAACAGGACATTGAAAGATATAAAAAAACAACGACACACTATTTGGCGGCACTCTGTTACTCCTTTACGGTGATTTTAGACAAACACTTCCCGTTATTCCGCGTTCAACGTATGCTGATAAGATCTACGCGTGCTTAAAAATCATGGCCACTGTGGCGTAATGTTAAAAAAGTACAACTGAAGGTGAATATGCGTGTTCAAATGCTTCAAGATTCATCGGCTGAAACATTCTCAAAACAACTGTTTCAGGCGACGGAAAAGTTACTACAGATGAAACTGGATGAATAAAATTACCGGTCGGTTTCTGCACGATTATTGATTCACAAGATGCTCTCAATGAAATGTTATCGAAGCCATAATTCTAAATGGCAAATTCCGAGGTGAAAATATATATTAGTACCGCGAATCCCTATTATACCCACAGATGTGCCAATTCAATTCAAACGCCTACAATTTCCAATTAGATTATATAGATAGATTTGCAATGACTATTAATAAGTCTCAAGGCCAAACGATGTCTGTCTGCGGCTTAGATTTGAGCACTTCATATTTTTCACAGGGACAATTATACGTGGCGTGCTCTCGAGTGGGCAAACCATCGAGTTTGTTTGTATTGGCGAAAGATGGGATCACAAAAAATATTGTACATTGTGTTGCATTAAGGGATTGATATTCTTTTTTTTTTGTAGTATTGTCATAATTAGCGATATGTATATAATTTAAAAAAATAGTTTTAACAAATTGTTTGGTGATTTGTTATTTTTATATTTTGTCACTGTTAACAGTGCTCCATAAGTCTCCCACTTATTATATAACACATCCTTACACACATACAATAAGTTATTTATTTCTAGCAAAATATAATATAGAAAATATTTATATGACAAAACAGCGTTTGTCGGGTCAGCTAGTAGTACTATATTTATAAGTTTATATAAAAGTTGACTAAGGACTCATATCTCATTAAATAGATTAAAAACTCTCCAAATTGTCGGTTTCCTTTTCTTTATTTTTGAACCCTTTTCAATATTTGCAAATCCCTGATCTGATGACGTGATGCACATCTTAACAAGGGCAATATATTAAAGAATTGTTAAAAAGAACCATTTTTATGCTAAATATGCATGTGTACGTACGTGTTTTATATGAATCTGTGGAGAAAGTAAAAATGTACACACATCACATACATATATGTACGTATAATCTAATTTTACTAAAATTGCACATAACCCTGGAGATGATGATGATGATGGTGGTGGCGGTGGCGATGGCAGTCGTGGTGCTTGCTTGGCCCGAGTTCCCTCCTGGTATGTCCGTCACGTCGTTACGATGATGCCGCGTCGCGTCGTCGGTCGGTCGTTCGGTGTTGTAATTCGAATAATGCACTTATCTCTTATAGCTCCCTGGTCCTAGTGAGTAATTGCAAATACATTCTCTGCTAATGCTATCTTACCGTTAGAGCGTAGTAATATATTTTTTCTCGTATATCTGTGTATTGAGAGAAAAGCGAGAGTGTGTGTAGGTATGTATATGATGATGTGATGCTGTATGGCAGCGAATATAAAAGGGAATTCTAAATATTCCAGGACTAGTATAATTTTTTGTTTTGTCAGTTTTCCCTCTTATTTTCTTTCCTTTTTTCATGTGAATCCACTCTAATTCAATTGGACGATGTAACAAAGTGGTATAGACATGCAATATGCATAAACGGCTAGACCATCATCAGTAGATATGTATATGTAGATATAAAAGTTCCTATAGCTATAGATATGTTGTTCTTGTTGTTTTTAAGAGCTATTCAAAAAAGGACAGACGGACATTACACAATATAATTCACTATACAACATCTACTCGTAAAAGCAGCAGAACCAGTAGCAGTTGAGAAGCAAAGCAATGTATAGAAGAGCAGGTTCGTTGACACGTGCCGGTACATGGTAGAACAGTTGCTTAATTTTCAGCTTGCCCCCGGGAGTTTTTAATTTGGCCTTTAAGCTGCTATAACTCTTTTTTTCTTACGTCATGATGACGCTTTTATTTTTATATAGATATCCTTATACCTTGCTACATACAAATGTATACCTACTTGCAACAAAATGAAAATTAGTAAAGAGACTTTGGCTGACAGAAAGGTGTGTGCATTAAGGTTTTTGTTGTTTTTGTTTTGTATGTGTTATGATGACTCAAAGGATGTGGATGTTGCATGATGATGACAAAGGATATTGTTGCGAACGAGTCATGCAAGCAAAAAAAAAGACAAAGAAAAAACAGAGGGTTGATGAAGGTGAGGTGTATCGCTCTGCTTTTTTGTGGCAAAGATGAAATTTTCGTGTTGAAATGTTGGATTTTATAGGATTTGTGTACAACGATAGAATATGCATATGGTTTTGTGATCCAACGACCTTTTTTCGGAAAATGTGTCGACTTTAAAAGAGAGCCTTTAAGACCTTTTTAAAGTAGGAAGATGTCTATGCACATTTTTCTTCTTCTTCTTTCTGACATATTTTTTTTTAGAAGAAGTTATAGATAACAGATAATAGATAACAGACCTGATACATGTTTTCTATACAAAAAAACATCAAAATCAGAAGAATAGACTCTGACACTTAGCCAATGTATTAAAAGCTGTAGTTTACACAAGAGTTAATTTCTAAAAAATATATTACCTACGCCTATTTGCATATTTAGTGCACAAATTTGAGTCTATATATTCTTTATGTGATGTTGCCGTGTCAGTGATACAACGATTAATCGAAGAGTAGAAAATAGTGCTGCAGTTCAGGTGTCCGTAGTAAACTATCCAAATCAGTCAATTATATTTATGGCGTTCCAAGAAATTTTGTATGGGTCAGACCCTATTACTTTGCAATAAGATCTTGATTTACACCCATACGATCAAGATGACTCAAAAATTGAAGCTAAGCAATTGGGCAAGTTGTCAAGTTCTCATTGGTAAACCCTTTATGTGACAATTGAAAACCTTCAAACCTATTAACAGCTCACTTTATTTATCGTTTGTGACTTGGTTTTTAGCTTGTAAAATGTTCTCCATCATTTTCTTAAATCAAAGCTTATTTTGACAATGACAGCTGTATATGACACCCTTAGAAATCTCGATAGAAAGTTAGTATAGCGAAATAATTTGCAATGTGTTAGGTCTCTCTATCTGAACCCTAAAGGACCAATAGTATGCCAATAATTTGGAAACTAATTAAATACTTAAGGCTCAATCATATTTTTGTTTTATATAATAGGCGCACACTTAAGGCATTAGAAAAAGGGTGAGAGAATGGAAAAGAGGTGTGAGCGTTTTGAATTCATGAACATTGCAATAACAGGGAAAGATAGAGCGTGGCAATGCATGCCACATTCACGTCGTACGGCTAAAGAATGAATCTCTATACTTCATAGTACGGACAAAGTTGGACTCAAGGGATACTGAAAATTTCCAAGAAGCAATACCTGAGTTATACTTTTATTTGTAACACCCCGTATTTATTCATTCAAAGCCTAACATAAACGAATATCATGTCGAGAACTAATACAATAAAAAAAATAAAAGTTTCAGTATATAGAAGATGCAACAACACCAGGCATACTTTCTATGATTTATAACGTCCATAAAGCCTTAAATCAAATCCAAATTGCCTTCAGCTTAATCTTTGAAACCCTGTCTGTATAGTTTTTTGCTGATGCTTCCGGAATTTATTTCCGAAATTTCTTTCCATTAAAATGTTCCAATTCTTCAAAAAACTTCAACCCAAAAAAAAAACTTTCTGTTAGTAAAATAATTGAATTAGATTGAATTGAGTTGAATTTAAGGAAAAAGCAAATATCCCACCTACGAGTCTATTCAAATATTCGTCTTCCTCACAATTTCTCTTTAGTTTCCGACCAAAAACTAAACAAAAGAAATCCAAATAAAAAATTGAACTAAACTAAACTAAAACGAGTTCAAAGTGCATGAATCTCTAAAAAAGTATTATGGTATACAGTATAAAAAGCATTATTTATCTTGGCTTCTATAATTGAGCTTAAGCTTCATCCTGATGATGGTTTGGTATGGTATGATGGAGAAAAGTATCATTTTGCTCTGTTTCTATCCCTCTCCCTCATATCTCACTCTTTCACTGTGCACTTGAATAGCACATTGATGGTCTTCAACTATGTCGTTGCCATTGGCACATCAAGGACTAAGTTCTCGTACATACATATGTATCTACTCTATAGATACAAACAAAATCCTGACATATATTTATATAGATATGCAATTTTATATATATACGAGATATAGAAGTATATCATCATCCGAAAATAAAGTCATACAATCAGTTTTAGGGCAAAATCCAATTTAACGAACACAAACATACACTACACACCCCCGCTGCGCCACGCCGCCGCGCCGCCCTCCCCCCGCCGTTTTCAAATTCAAACACATTGAATTTATATATACGTATGTATCTTTATCTCTTATTGAAAAACGAAAATTAAGATAGAAAATAAAATTGGTAAAAATACAACAAAAACAAATTTTAACTTTTATCCTCATTATTATTTGCCACAATTTTCAATACGAAATTTTTGAAGGCATATTGTTGTACATAGCTAGCTGACATGGCCGCTACTGCTCTCGTTGTCGTTGCCTTTGCCGCTGCCAACATTTCGACATTCCGACATTCCCACAACGACAACTCTAGCTTCTTTAGATCTTTTGCTTTTCTCTAGCCATCATCATCGCACAGTCACCCTTGATTTGGTATATGTACGAGTATAATAATGGGCGGTGTGAGTGCGGTATGTATGAGTAACTCTCTACTCATTCCCCTATACATATACATATATAGGTATAGTATATTCTAGAGACCCCCAAACAAGTGCTCTTAAGAGCAGATTAAATTAAAGTCACAATAAGGACATGGAAGTGCTCGCAATTATCTCGAGAGTATACTCTTGAACGAGTGAACGAACGAACATACATATATAGCCGCACTTCATATACAATCTGCTGCCGCCACCACCGCTTATGTATATGTATATAAACGTATACAAACACACTCTATGCAAAAACTGAAAAGGGAAAAATTAATTTTCATCTGCAAATCCAGCGGAAAAGTGCTTTTGTCGGAGACGAGCGCTTCATTAACACCATCGCCACATACAGTGGAATAAACTAATTTAAAAATTGGAAAAAATTATACAATCAAATGTAATCAACTCTTAAGAGAAGTCAAATCATCATCAGACAAAAACTTAATTTTATTTTTATAAGCTTTGAAAATTGAGTATTTTACTGATGAAAAGGTTTTTTTTTTTATTTTTTGAATGCTAATGAAACACGTTCACTTATAAGTATTCTGTTTTCAAGATCGATGGGCTTAAACAAACTTCAATGGAACAATTTGATAAAATTTAAAAATTATATACTACTGTTTCGCCTATTTAAACCGCTCACATCCTTACCGTCCCGTCGTCACCGTTGTTGTCGTCATTTTTTGTTCTTGGTGTTTTTATCCCGTGTTACTCTATTCGTATATCTGAAGGATGTGTGTGTCTAGAGTTAGATTGAGATTGCAAGGTAGGTAGGAATAGGAAGGTGGGTACGGCGGCGACGACGATGATGACGATGACGACGTACAAGAAATAAGTGAAGGATATTATGGTCAATTAAAAACTTGCTCAACTTCACGCTTTGGTGTTTTTGTCGGCATTGGCATCGTTTCGTTGTGTTGGCGATGAATGTCATTGACGGCAACGGCGCAGCCGCGGCGGCGGCGCGGCGGCTACCAATGGAGGTAGCATGGCGGAAGAATTATCACTATAGTCTTTGCTGTTTCGCTTTGATTTTTCAAGGCGGTAGACTGTATGTAGTGAGAGCAGACTGTAGTTGGTGGTGACATCTTAAAATCAAATATCAATGAAATTTTCTTTTTTCAAAGGACATATTTTCCTTGTTTTTTTTTATATATTTTTTTTAAATTTGGAACACATACAAAATACAAACGCATCCATACATATTTTTTGAACATGTATGTATGTATATGTGTACATCTATATTTTTTTTATTTAAAAAATATCCTTGTTTTTTAGGACACGCGAGTTAAATATTTTCCTCTTGAGGTTAGCTTAGGGTATATTGTATTTTGAGTTTTTATTGCGGGTTTTCATGACGCTGCTGCAATAAACATCAAATAAGTTTGTTTTTTCGTTTTATTTTTGCAGCATTTTATGAGTTTCCTTAAAAGTCCTTGTGTTGTTTTCACATTCAATGCGTATTTGTTATTTATTTGTGTGAGTTTTTTGTTTTTGAAAATGTTTATTATTGTCAATTTAAATGTAATGAAAAAAACTTGAAACGAATGGGTAGATTAAGCGAGTGTTATGTTTTGTTTTTAGCGACCTACATAATCGCGGGGTTGAGAGTTGAGACTGTTTTTAAATTCACTTTTTTTTTTTGGAATATATAGGAGGTAGGTACATGGGTAGATAATAAATACATAAACATTATGATGTGTGTTTTCATAATAATAAACAACTCGTAAATAAACTTTTTTATGATCTAAGAATAGAATACATATGTACATACATAAATATATTTAAAGGATTCTAGATGACATACCTACATATATTTCACAACCCCTTCATAATTGGACTTTTACATTTTTTTAAACCAAAGGAGGTAGGATGGAACAGAGGTCGTTGTACTATCTACCCGCCTAGTAGGCCAACATTTTTGGAATACATTTTTATTTAGAAATATGTCAAGGTATAATATTTTCTATGAGCATAAGTTTAGCTCCTATAATAACCTGAAGTTTATGAGGGTTTTTTAAATTCATATTTAGGTCATAAATAGTTATGAATATAAATTCTAACTGAATAAAAAGGTTCATAAAGTGTATTAGCACAGGTATTTTATTAAATGAAGTTGAAAAAGTATGTTCAAAAATAGTTAATATTGAAAAGGTTGTTGAGATTTTTGTTTTCTTGTAAGTTAAGCTTTTAGTTTATACATTTTTAAAATTTTAGAAAGGCTTTCTAACATGTTATGTAAAAGTCTGAAACTTCGTTTCAAAACTAAGACAAAAATAAGGCATTCTCTTATTGTAAAACATGAACAGATAGTAATGATGAAAGATTGTTAAATATAAGTGGATTCATTTAGGCAACAGTTATGTTCTAACATTTTAAAGTAAAACTACTCCATCACTGAAAATGGAATATTACACTCTTCAACATCGCATTGAAATTAAAAAAAAAATCTATAAAAATGGTGAAAATTTTGCAGTTAGAGTTCGGAAGACTCTAATGCAATGTTTTTAGGGATGGAGGGGACCTACAGTTTAAAGGCGAATCCGAACGGCTAATTTGAGAAAGCACTTTTCATGACAAGAATTACTCTTGGAGAATTTGCCAATTCCTCGCAAGAGGCAGTACCCGTAAAAAAATTCTTTAGATGGCATAGGCAGGGATCGAACCCAAGACCTCTGATATGACAATCCAACGCATTTTTTTTCTCCTTTTTTTTCCAATTCATTTGTATTAATTCATTCTTAAGACTATCTTAAAACTAGACAAAAATTCATAAAACTAGCCTGATTATCCATAACTTACAACTAACTTATTGGTACCATACGGACACTCTAAGTTAAACAATAATACTTAATTCGAATGCCTTTCGGCCATAAGATTTATTTTACTTCATTTAAATTTTATTTATTTTTGTATTTATTAGAAAATTAAAAAAAAAAAACTAATATCAATATACTTTTTTATTTTTACTTAAAAACTACTTAAAATTAGGTCCTTAAAATAAGACTTAAACTAACTTAAACTACCTATTCTACCTATAAACTACTTAAAACTAGAACAACCACAGCAGCAAATCTAACTATCTAACGTTTTTTGTTTTCATATTTTGTTGTCCTTTTTTTTCTTATTCCATGTTTTTTTATTTCATTTTTTATTTTTTTATAGTTTTTGTGTGTTTTTGTTTGTGTTTTTTTGTGTATTTTTTTTTGCCACCATGCCTATTCTACTTAAAACTAAACCCTAAAACTATAACCTTGTTTAATAGTTTTATGTAAGCCGGCCAAGGCTTAAAACCCCATCCCGACTACCCACTATCAAGTGCCGATTGAAGCCACCAAAACTGGTTCTCCTGCTTCACCCTATAAGTTCGGTCCCGTTCGGACACAGCCCTACTGAATTGAAGGAGCTCTGCTCCGTCTTGTGCCATGACGTCCCGATTGTACAGAAGTCGCCTATCCACGGTACGTCATCGTCTGACGTGGTAGATTAGCGGAACTACGAATCTATTCTGTATCAGACTGCATTTATCTAAGAAGAGGAATGCTTTTGGTGGAATGAAGCCGCTCAGGCGTGCACTTTCAAAATACTCGTCGTTCGGATAGAACGCCCTGAAAATTAAATTGTTGGTTGAAGACATAGCTCTTGCAATGTGACCTCGAACGAGTTTTATCACGCAATTGCCAATTCCGTTGATTAGAGCCCCGTGTATAGGACCTCGTAATAGTAATGCACGTAAGAAGATTCGCCTGTTTGATATAAGCCGGTACAGCGCCAGCGTCATAAACACTGCCGCTCGAACACCCGAATCTTCTCCATTTGGGAAGGGGCAACGTTGAACCACGCAGGACAACTATAAACGATCATCGGCCGTATGAGGGCCATGTAGCAAATAACCTTCACTCTGGGGTCAAGCCGACTGCTGTAAAACAGCCGTTTCGTCAGAGCGAAGGCTCCTCTGGCCCTGGTCAGAGCAGCATTTATATGTCTGTCGAAATATAAATACTGATCTAATCAGACAATCCAACGCACTAACCATCATGCCACAGGTAACACATAGGTCTAAAGACCTCTAAAATTCGCTTAACACAAAAGGTCTATGACAATGCTTTACAATCGTTACCGAGGACAAACATCCACAAAAGACCGAATTGGTCATGAAAAATGTTTTGAAAATGAATATAGGGTGTTTTTTTTCTATAGAACTTCAAGATTGAGACATTTTTTTTAACTATCAGCCATATTTTCAACTGTCAAGTATTTTGTTTTTAGTTTGGTTTGACATTTAAAGAATTAAAACCACATAATCACCTACAGTAAGGCGTAGATTCTGTGAATGAGCCCAAACTCAGATTTTCTCTGATAAATTTCAATAAACAAAACTGACGTATTTAGAGTGATGATAGTCCTCAATTCTATCTTGAGACATCAACAAAAATTGACTTTTTGGTGTTCTAATTGGTATGTATACTTCTTTAAAATCGATGTTGGACAGAACGTTGCAGTAAATGGTGACCTCTACAGATCCATTACTACTGACTTCTTTATTCATCAATTGTGTAAGCATGATGTGCAGGAGGAGCTGTCATTTTAACAAAACGGCACAACATGTCACGCAGCTTGTTCTACAATTGATTTATTGAATAAACCTTTGTTAACCACATATTTTCACATTACGGACCCGTGCATTGAAGTCATCAGTCTACGCTGGTAAGCACTTGGAAAACAGGATTATCCGCTGTATTCCAGCCACAAATGTGTGAAAAAGTCATCGAAAGTTTTACCTCTAGATTAGGTTACGCCCGAGCCAGCAGTGGCAGTCGATGCCATTAATGATATTTGGATTATAATTTCACCAAATTATTTTTCGAATAAAATAAATTTCATGTCAATTTAAAAAAAAATCGTTTTTGTTTTATTCGATTGCAAAGTTCTATACTTCTAAACAAAACAGCGTTACAAGCCATGGCATCCATTATGCTGGTACTATGTTGTATTGTTAATATTTTATTCCATACTTTGTTCTTATAATGAAATAAATATCAATTGATTTCTCTGTAAATGAAAACTCATATCGGAAAACCATAAATAAAATTCAAACCCACGCTTTTTTAACACGAACACAAAAATTCAGAGATATTTATGGACATTTTTAAAAATTTGCCCTATCAATATACCTTGAAAATTTTGTTTCAATTGAATTCCCTTTAAAAGTGTGGTATTTAAGTATGGAACGTGAACTTATCAACCGCCTGCCTTTGCCTTAAATAATTTTGGCTGACATATATATTTCACTTAAATCACTGGCAACGATAAATCATGATATTTTGAATGTCTCGAATTGACCAACTTTTAAAGTCATCTTGCTTAAGGAAATTCCTTGACGACCATAATGATCTTTCCGATATAAAGATCTGAACGCGACGAAATGGTTCTAATGATGATTTGCTGGATGTCATTTTTCATATAATTTCATTAATACATTGAATTTTTTTATCCAAAGCACTTTCCAATGATAATTGAGTGGCAAAGCAAGGACATTCTTACTTGAATGACTCCATTTGTCTCAAAGCAAAGTTACAAGGGTTAAATGTTTTTCAAAATAATCCATAATAATTTGTAATTTTACAGAAATCTATTTTTAACATTTTTAGATAATCAAAAGAGTCATTACATTTTATTTATTTTGAATTATAAAATTCTATGTTTTTCAATACTAATGTTATTTTCGCAGAATGAAATTTTGATATTTCCTTTTTATGGAAACAGACATAAAAATTAAATAATAAAAATTCTCAGAAACTTTTGATTCCTTAAATCTCATAGAATTATGCTTTCATTCAAAAAGTCAACAACAACAACAATAATAACAAACAAAATAATACTAAACACTTTCTATATAACATTCAAGTATAATAACAATTCATCATAATAAATTAATATTTCTCTTGAAAACAGAAAACATCATAAAACTTTTCTTTCAGATACATGTTTAGGTATATAGATACTTAAGTACCAAAGTCGTCGAGACTAATATTTCACAAGTCGTTTATCCGAAATAGCTTTGTCAACTAAAATATCTATGTTTATTGTAGTTTTATAATTGCTTCATCCCATAATAGTAAAACATACATACATATGTATATAATCCTTAACTCAACGACTTGAGCACAAATAATGTCTATTTTCGTATGCCTACTCATTTTTGTATACAGAGAAAGTTCTTGAAGTTGTAATATTCTATATACCTAAAATAAATATATTGATGTAGGCATAAGTATAAGTTTGTATATGCTATATGGTTATGGGCCGGAGGTTAGGAAGCATATAAGAAACAAAGCCCATCACTCAAAAGAAAAGTATAATCAAATCTTGATAAACCAAACATCCCTTAGCAACACAATCACATCTAAATACAATAAGTTAATTTCATCAATATTGATTTTGAAAAGTTAACCCCCGGCTTCTCATCTCTCAATTTCATCTCCCAGATTTTGTATACTCTCATCTCTCTGCCTCCCTCCCTCCCTCTCAATCATGTATGTAGGTATACCACCCATCATCATCATCACCATCAAACTGAACCCATCAACAAAAGGACGACTATTTCCCTTGGTCCTATAATAGAATCTACATATATACACTAGGTACCCCTACATACTACTTGGTTTTATCCTTTCGGCAAATTTCATTTGATTTTCACATTTTCGCCAAATTGCTTCTGACTGACTGGGAAAGAAAATACGATTTACTATACGACGACAAGACTGAGACGAGTAGGTTTGTGTAAGTATATATTTAGAATAAAATAATGCGCGTTATCGACTTATTTCTTCAAAATTTTTTTTTTTTGGCGATGAACAGAATTTTTTTTTTTGTTTCTTGTTCGTTTCTTCTACAAAGACAAATTGAAATCAATAAATCATTTGCTAAGAAATAAAGGCAACTCTAATAGCTGAAAAGGCAACAAAAAGATTAAAGTTTACACAAGGACTTGTTGGCTTGGCATGGTATATGATGGTTAGATGAAGGAAGTCGAGAGGATGATTAAGAAAAACATAGCGCACTAGGATATTGGCACAGTATAACGCCTTTTGCGCACTCGATATTATGACAAAAACTGTGCAGGGTACCTAACCTACCTTCCGCACCTCTTTTGGATCGTAGTTCTTTGGCGCAAAAAGCTACTTTGGTGTGTTTTATGATTTGTGTACGATATTAAGAACAAATAAAAACACAGAGAAACACGTCTTGTGTATATATACGAAGTAAAATGGCGACTAACAAACATCCCTTTTATCGTGGTGGCAACGATGACGGTATAGCGATGATGATGGTTTTCAAAACCTCTTCCTTAAATAACCCCCTATTTTCAATACCCCCATTCCCCCCACCATACCCCCAATGATGTACATTGCACAGTCAAAAGGGAAAAATATATAATTTTATATCAACATATTTACCATAACATAAATATCCTTTGGAAAATTCTAAAAAGGGAATTGAAGCGTTTCGAAAGCGCTTTATGTCTTTTTGATTTGAATTTGAACGGATTCGCATGAATTGATTTGGCGGAATCAAAGAATTTATTATTAACAGGCAAGTATCAAAGTACAAAATGACAGAGAAAGAGAGACAAAAAAAGAATTAGAATGGGAGAAAAGATTTGTTGTTGTCGAGGACGACAACGACAACGACAACGACTACGACGACGACCGAACAATATTTACTTTGACGAGAAGAGAACTTCTAAGGTATTTAATTTCCTCAAGGACGAACGCGGTGATAGGTTTACTTTTTTTTATTTTTAAAATTGTTCAACATTTTATATACGTTTCGAAAATGCTAAGCAACAGTATAAAAACAGATTTAGAATTCAATTGAAAAGGCTTTAAGATGTTATGGGCAAGTCTTACTCTAGGACGGATATACTAATAAAAATATATGTATGTAGTTAGTTAACTCGGGATTAAATGAACAGAGGCTTTTGATGTAATATTCTACGAGTTTTGTATGTGTACAGTCGGATCAGCTTATTTGAAGCTGAAAAGAAGTTTTAATGCAAGTGCACTTTGTATCCCTCAAAACGGTGTGCTCTCAAAGAACATTTAATTTTAATAAACTTTTAATAGAAAAATCACTTGGAATAATAAGTTGAAATGTTTCGGTCCAAACATTTCAACTTATTCCAAGTTTTTAAATGAGAATTTAATAAAACTTGAAATTGCATTTTTTAGATGAGTTTCAACTTCAAAAATAAATACTTCACTTAAGCTCAGTTGCTTCAGATTATTTCAAAATTTTGAATAAGTTAAGTAAAAAGTTAACCATGAAAAATTTGTTTTTCCATATTATTGACAGTTAAATTGAAACGAATTCAATTGAAATACTTCACCACAAGAATGCTTCCCGAATTCATTTTAGATCAATTTAGGACAGCAATATAGTCATAGCTTACAAAATCGAACAAATTGGAGCAATAACTATGAAATTAAAGCAGTGTCAAAAAAGTGTTGAAATTCCCAGAAACTTGGAAGATGGCAAGAATTATCCCTATACTTAAACCAGGAAAACCACCAAATAAAGCTAGTAGCTATCGTCCAATAAGTCTTTTGAGCAACCTTAGTAAAATCTTGGAAAAAGTGATTAAAACTAAGCTATTAAATTTTCTTGAAAACAACCATATTATACCAAACAACCAGTTTGGATTTAGACAAGGACATAATACTTCTCATCAAGTTTTACGTATATGTAATCATGTTAAAGATAAATTTTCTGTAAAGCAATCTACTGGTCTTGTATTCTTAGATGTGGAAAAAGCATTTGATAGTATATGGCATGAAGGAATTCTTTACAAACTCAAACTCTTTGGCTGTCCGGATTACATTATTAAGTTTGTTCAAAGCTTTTTGCAAGGGAGAACATTTAAAATAAACTTAAATAATATTTGTTCTAGTTCCAAAAATATATATTCAGGAGTTCCACAAGGATCAGTTTTAGGACCTCTCTTATACATTGTTTATGTTTCCGATTTACCAGACCTGCTTAACTGCAAAATAGCTATGTTCGCTGATGACACTGCTATATTTAGCTCAAATGAATTAGGGTATAATATCGAAAGTTCTCTTCAATACGCACTTGATACTATACTTCAATACTTTGAATCGTGGAAGATAAAGATTAATGCAGAGAAAACACAAGCTATCTTTTGCACGAGATAAAGAAAAGCTTGTGCTTTACCGTTAAGTAACTTGAAAATTAATAATTCAGATATTCCGTGGGTTGATTCTGTCAAGTATCTTGGTGTATATTTAGACAAGACATTAACCTACCTAATCCATGTGAATAATACATTAAACAAAATAAGTTTAGCAACTAGAATGTTATATCCATTGATTTGTCCATGTTTAAATAATCATAATAAAATTACTACCTACAAAGTCATTTTTCAAGCAATTATTTTTTATGCATGTCCAGTCTGGGGAAGGTGTGCCATGTCGCATATTAATAAACTGAAAATATCTCAAAACAAAACTTTGAAAATGATGTTAGACCTGCCCTGGCATTTCTCAACTTCAAGATTGCACGAAAATAGTGGTGTATTAAAAATTTCTGAGAAAATTGAAAAACTCAATAAAAAATTCTTCTATAATTGTAAAGATTCTGAAAATTTGCTTATTAAGAACTTGCAAATATAAACTGTTAAAAATTCAAACAAAAGTCTGTGATATCAATGTCACTTTTAATGTTAAATCATTGCTGTATTTCTTTTGTTCATTTATTTATTTATTTATATATTTATTTGTTAATTAATTAGGTAATATATTTACTTATTTATTTATTTACTTATTTATTTATTTACTTATTTATTTATTTATTTATTTATTTATTTATTTATCTATTTATTTATTTATTTATTGATTTGTTTATTTATTTATTTATTTATTGGTTTCTTTATTTGCTTATTTATTTATTCATTTATTTATTTATTTATTAATTTATGTATTTATTTATTTATTTATTTATTTATTTATTTTTTTTTTATTTATTTATTTATTTATTTATTTGTTTGTTTGTTTATTTATATATTTATTTATTTATTAATTTATTTATTTTGTTTATTTATTTATTCGTTTGAATATTTATTTATTTATCTTGTTATTATTCATTTGACTGTTAATTTATTGATTTATTTATTCAATTATTTGTATCTTGTTATCTATGCATTAAATAATTATCAATTTCATTATCATCTGGCAATTCCATTAGTTTTAAGTCCATTTTATCTATCCAACAGATTTCTTAAATAAAGAAATCCTTAGCTTAAGATTCAAATGTTAAATGAAGGTTTTTCTCCGTAGTTCTCCTTCAATAGTTTTTCATTCTACATCTCTATTACCATACCGAAATATATATTTTCCTCAGTTGTAAGATATAAACTAAATATCATATCTCTGTGCAAGCTGTGTGTATTCACTTTAATTCATGTAAAATTGTAATGCTTTATTCTACGCAAATAAATATCTATCTATCTAAAAGTGTTGAATCAACATCTGAAACACTCATCTGTTGACTCTGTAGTAGTTTAACCAAAATCGTAAAGGTCGTTTTAGAGAAAGAACAAGAAAATTTATAAAAGAAGATCGTAGGAAGAGTTGGAAAAAAAATAATTCTATTTACACTTTTTCAATTATTTTAAAATATAATTAAATGTATTAATTAATAATTACAAGTAATTGAAAAGCGTCAATTACTAATTACATGTAATTGAAAAGCGTTCAGTTAGTAATTACATGTAATTAAAAAGCGTCAAGTACTTGAAAATTATTTATATAAATGAAATTAAAAACAAAATGAATAATCAAAAAAGTAATAATTATAACTTTGTCCAGTAATCGTTACATACAAAAGTAGTTAAATGTTATATCCTGAAATGCTAAGTTCTTTTATATATGTACGTTACTTTGCTTTAATAAATAGATAAGGAAATCAATTAGCTTGACTATCTATATTTTAAAAGTGCTTTTCATAAAGAACTTGCATAAGTCCACTACAATTTTCAATTAGATTTAATTAGTAATTGCATGTTTTCAATTACACAAGTAAAAGTAATTTTAAGGTATATTTGTGCAATTACATTTACAAGTAATTAAAATGAATATTTTTTGAAATACAATTAAATGTAATTGTTATGGAAAAAAGGGCAATTAGTGTTGAAATAAAAGTTGAAAATGTTCTTCTTTGTAATACAAAAACCTCCAAATCTTCGTTACATATTTTTCTATTCATATATTCAGGTCCTATACAACCTACTTAGTTTTATGTTTCTAATTTCCTGAAACTCCCTTTTTTAACGTCCATTTATGTATGTATATCTCCGAACCTATGATAGGCTTTAAACAAATTTCTAATTTCATAATAACAAAGACCAAATTAATTCACTTTTATAACCATCTGCATCGATATCTCTCTTTTTTGTATAGAAGCAAAAAGAAAGAACACCTCCATTTTCATATAGCCTCAATGTTAATCCGAAATGATGATTATCATAAGAAAAGGAGGAATAAAAAAACTAATTATAAATCCACCTCGCGCAGCTATTCACGTTTCTGATGCATATAAAGCCTTCTTTTGTGATGAGGGGAAAGTTCGTTTTTATACAAAAGCTATTCGCGTTATTGGCCTCTCGTCCGTCGTTGTCGTCGTCGTCGTAATAGTTCGTTGTCGTATACAATTGACGCTGCCGTTGCCGCCGCGCCGCCAACACAACGACCGACACAAGATTCCTTGTCGTGGGCACAAAGTTAATTTCCT
This sequence comes from Eupeodes latifasciatus, assembly GCA_920104205.1. NCBI lineage: Eukaryota > Metazoa > Arthropoda > Insecta > Diptera > Syrphidae > Eupeodes > Eupeodes latifasciatus. The sequence goes on along the minus strand of OV049925.1, from coordinate 40,535,514 downwards.
CATATTAATTTATTGAGTCCTGCACCTTCTTTTACTTCTTGGTGGTGCAGTTAATCTACCTAAATGGCGCACGCCATTGAATTTCATTTAGAGCGTCCATCGTCATCGTTGGTCGTCGTCGTTGTTGTTGTTGTAGTGAACGTAGGATCGCGTCGTTGTTGTCATCGTCAGTAGATATTGTGGCTGCAATCTAAGGAATATCTTTCTACCTGGACAGGACAGTGAAGGCACTTACAGTGGAACAAATTGGAGAAAGAAAGTGGAATAAAACTTATCTGCGACAGAAATTCTTAGCCGAAAGAGTGAAAAGGGCTGTTGACATCTATTGACGGCGCGGCGTTTCAAAGTTCCTAGAATTTGAATTTTTAATTTTTCAGAAAGATGTCTATTTGAGCAAGTTGAAGTACGATTAGAATGCTTATTTCGTCCGCCATATCTCGAGAACCTAAAAACCTAATGACGCAAGACTTTCAAAAATATTGTTTTTTTTTAATTAAACAAAGAGTGTACTCTTTCTAAGACAAAACTTTTTTCAGCGTTTTTGATTTTCAAGAACGATAAATTATATTCTGCGGAATAACTTTATACTGCGAAAAATAACGTTTTTGAAGTCTACAATTTTTAAATGATAAAATGAGAAGTTATCAGACTCTTTTAATGTTTTTTTTTATAAAATATTTTGTTTCCTTTTTTTTTAAATCACTTTGTTCCACTGTATTGTAACGCTTAATAAACTCAACTTAAGCCTGACGTCTTTTGAGTTCGTTTGGTATTCTTTTTTTTTTTTAAACCTAGACATAGAGATAGACATTGCTTTATAGAAATTAATAATAATAAACTCTGACCATGTCTAAATGCCAATCTAACTATTTTCTGATGATGCCGAAGCTGATGCCGATGACAATTGAATTCATGTCGTTTTTGTTTTTTGAAACGCAAATTGCATTTAAATACATTTAGGTATCAGTGTTCATCATTTTATACGAACCTAATGACCCTTAACAAAGATGACGATCCGTTTGTGTTCTCTCTAAGCGAGTAGATAACAATGTCCAACAAGTTCATAACGATGAAGATAATGGTAATGACAAAGCAAGTCATAACCATACCTATATAAAGGTATAATACTGGCCATCTCGCTCTTAGCGAGGACTCTATGATGGCCTAGCTATAAGGATAGCCCGGCCTGGCTAGCCAACCGACGCAATAGGTTGTATGCAGGCTAAAAAAAAGATACGCATAAGGATGACAGCAAAAAGTTTTTGCATCCTAATCATCGTCATCATTGTCGTTGTCATCGTTGTAGGACGGACGCGACGGTCGGTGGTGGTGGCGATGGTGTGGCGAGCGTTAGGTGCCGGTTTTGTGTCTGTTTTTGTCATTAAGAAAAACAGAGAGAGAGAGAGCTGTATTTTCATTGAGTTTCAGTTTCCTAGCTGTCTGGATGCTGTAATTAGCAGCCAGTGTGGTTTGAACACTTTTTGAAAACCCCCCAGAAAAGATCTATTCTATAGATACACCTATACAACTTTTAGACCTATACTCATGCATAGGATATAGACAGTATCCTTAATAAAATCAACGAACTTTCTTCTTTGCTATACATCTCGTCGAAAGGAGTGTTTAGAATATAGTTGGGATTTTATACTTTTGCTCTCGAGCTCAAGTAATAAGAGGAGAAAACTTTTAAACCATCACATCCTGTACATTCGGGTGCTTTATTAATGCTTCTGCTTCGGATGCAGTTTCCAGTACTCTTTGGAACAAGTTGTGTCCTAATGACTTCGACGATACGACGATGACGATGAGAGAAAAGCTTGTGAAACCAAAGGTCGTAAAGGGGTAATTTCTCTTCATATTCATACCTACATATAGAAAATATGTAGATAAACTAGCAAGGGTTAGAGTAGGTTAGCTCTACTACATAGGAAGTATATATATATTTTTTTTTATATAAAATATACAATCATGAGCTATGCTTGATGTTAATTAAAGCAATTATTGAAGGAAAATGCAGTTATCTGAACTTTTAAGTATCTATGTATGTATTTAGGTATCCAAGTATAAAGGAGAAAAGGTCAGATATTAATAAAACTAAATGGGTTGCAATTTGTTAACTTGTAATTTTGTTCCTTTAGATAAATGGCGGTGATGAGAGTAGTTTTTCTTTGATTTGTCAGATTTAATTTTTATTTTTTGGTTGCTAATTGATAATTCGATGTTAACTTTTGATCAAGAAAGTTATTTACGCTAATTTTGTAAATTTTCTTAAGGAAACAGCCATAGTGTGTAAAAAAGAAGATAATTACTTGTTCGCCATATATTAAATTCCGTTTCTGAGTGCACTTCTATCAAACATATGACGTTTAATCCAATGTTAAGGATTGATACAAATTAGTTTTGATAAAGTGAAGAAATCTTAAGTCAAATTCAATGAAGCTTCTGAAAAAATTCCATCAAAGAGACGGTTGAAAATTGCATACAAGGTACATGCATCAGTTATTCATCTAAAGATGCTTTGGTAATATGAGTGCAATAATAAAAATTCATTCGAGAATTCATCAAAAGTCCAGAGTCCACTTATACATCTTTAACACCTTGGACTAGATAAAAAAAATTAGGGAAGAAGGGGCATTAAGCAAATTTTCTTAAATAGGTATGTAAATACTGCAAACTCGTATCGCTTAATTTTAAAATATTACTGATCCGTGAAAAAGTTTGGTGAGAGTTTAAAGATTTTATCTATACTTTTTGTAATATTCATTCACTGAACCAAAAACGTACGTAGATACACTAAAAAAGTTTATTTGGCCAATTTAAAAGTTCATCAATATATTGCGAACAAACAGGTTTATTGAGCTTTTAGTAACGCAACCAATGGTTCATTGAATTTCTTTAAAAATGTATTTATCTTTGTTTATTGGGCTAAAAAACTATTTCAGTGATTCAAGCACTCTTGTTTGTTGAGCTAGTTAAACAGTTTGTTGAATACTTTTTGAAGTAATAAACTTCTTTGTTGAACCAATGAAATAGTTTATTGAATTGGGAAAAATTGTTTGTTGAGCCAATAAACTCGACTGTTTAGCCAATACAATGTTTTATGCAATTTAAAAATGTGGTTGTTGAGCCAATAAACTTGTTTATTGAGCCAATAAACTTGTATTTTGGGCCAATGGACTTGTTTTTTGAGCCAATAAACTTGTTTGTTGAGCCAATAAACTTGTTTGTTGAACCAATAAACTTGTTTGTTGAACCAATAAACTTGTTTGTTGTCAATGAAATAGGTAATTGATCTAAAATATCTAATTGATCTAATTGAATAATAATTTTCATGTTGAGCCAATAAATTATTGCGTTGATTGAAGTGAAATTATACGTTAAGCCAATGAAATAGTTTTTTTTTAAATAAATTAGGTGGCGCAACAGTCCGTTGAGAACTAGGGCCTAGTGACGCACTAACCATCATGCCACGGGCACTAAATAGTTTATTGATTTGGAATAATTTGTTTGTTGAGTTAATAAAGTATTTCGTTGATTCAAGCTTAATTATTTGTGAAGTATGTTGCTGAGCTCATTTTAAATTATTTTAATTTTTTTAAAAAAGTGTTATAGTCTGTTTTCTGAAGAAATATGTGTACTTAAATGTTTCACAAACCTTTTTTTCGAAAAAAGGATAAGTTTTAGAATTATTTGGATATTATTATATATTGTACGCGTACTAAAGGGGTTATGAATATCCCTAAAATTATTAGACGAAAAAAAACAAGAACATCAAATCGACACCCACCATCTCTTCCTCGATTTCAAGACCGCATAAGACAGCATCTACAGGGACCAGCTGTATAGAGCCATATCCATTTTTGGCATCCCTGCCAAACTCGTCCGTTTGTGAAGCATCACCATGGAGAATTCACGCTGCTGCATAAAGGTTGAAAACAACAACAGAACCTTTCTTTGGGCTTAGAAAGTAATTGAATAGCAAAGCCCTCTCTCGAGGGACCAAAGTGTCGCTATATAAGACCCTATTCATCCCCGTACTGCTATACGGTGCCCTGCTCAAGGGTAAACTGATGGGTATAACTAGCAGTACGGGTATTACGGTTGAATTGTTTAAGGGGAGGCATACAACTAGTTATTTCACTAGAGCATTGTTTATAAAAATAACGATAAAACAATGATAGGATAATACTACACTTCAAACAATTGTAATTCTCTCTTCAAACAATCCAACCGTTGTAGCTATACTTCTTGGAATTCCTATCAGTTAACCGTTGACACCAATTTCGGAAGAACTGTAAAGTACAGAGATTGTTTCTTTAGCCGTACTACACGAATGTGGAATGGTTTTTAAGTTCTTTACCTAACCCCTATTCTAAAAAAAATTTTAAGTGCTATTAATTTCAATAGAGCTTATGTAATGTTAAGTAAAACCATGATAACCTTTATTTTATTTCTGGAGAATTGAAAAAAAGAAGAAGGATTACATTGCATGCTTTCTTTTTTACATCCCTATACCTAAGGAAGGTAAATCTCAAGTCATCAAAAATTATAATTATCCTAGAATCCCCTTTTGTAATTAAATCCCAATCCCGCATTGCACCCATCGCATCGCATGTCATACATATATATCTTGTATCTGAATTACAAAACAAAGCTTCCAAATCCCTGCAACATCATAAGTAAAAATAGAATTAAATCCTATAACCAGAATACACCTATAGTCTACAATCGACGACGAGACGAGACCCCCTGTTATGTTGCTTTATTGCTTTTCTTTCAAAAACAATTAACCACATCCATTGTGCTATTAAATAGCAACAAGAAGACAACAACAACAAAACAAAATACGAAAATAAAAACACAACACCTATATTGTACTAAGGGTTGAGATATTGAGCGATAGATGGATGAATGGATGGATGCAAAAAGAACAACAAAAAAGAATAACAAACGACTCTGGAAGACTGACGACAAAACCAACGACACAAGAAGTGGGGAGAGAGGATAACACAAAAAACAATACAATAACAAAATAATATAATACAAGTACCAAAATGAAGTGAATTACGACGCCCTGGATTGGCATTGCTATTCGTGTTCCTGGATGGTACTCTACTCTTATATGTTGCTTCTCGATTGAATCGGGACGGGGTGAGTTGCACAAAATTGAAGAGGGAAGGCAACTTATATATACGATCCAATTGATGGATGCCAGAACAACCAGCAGAAGAAACTTAGTCATGTGAAGTGGAAATGGAAATGAAAATGGAAATGGTGGCGATAGTGGTGGCAGCAGAGGATCAAGTGCTGGAAATAATGAAAAATCCATAAAGCTAGGATTTTCCATTTGCAATTTTCTCAAATCGGAACATTTTGGGTTTTTCAAACGTTTAGCCAGCCAGCCCACCATACTTGGCAACCACATCATATTACCCCCACAAATAAATCAATGAAAAGGGTCCAGCTATAGTTCTCACTCCGCTGCTCCTGCGGGAGGCCTCGCATGATGCAAAAGGATATTACAGAAATTATTGTTTGTCGCTCACTCTATAGCTGACGGAGATCCAAAAAAACATTTTATGGTTAAGGAGTTGTTGGTATCAATGAACGTCCATCCATGAGAATCATATCTCATGTTTTAAAACTGAACTGACTGTGGTAATCGGAATTGAATGTGGAAATGAATTAAGTGTGGATAAGAATGGAAGACAAATATGTAATATCCAATCTTTCACACTTTTATATGAAATTACGTACGAAACAGCTTTAATATCAGAATTAACGAGGCTTCAATGGAAAAAAAAGCTCCATGACACCGAGGAAGTTAAAAATAATGAATTTGTACGTTTTAGTCATCGGTTACTTATGTCAAATTAATTTAAATCATATCAGGATTTGATGATTTTATGTAAAATTTTAATTTTAAAATTTAAATAAGTAATTGGAGCGAAAAAGAAACCCTTTTACATAATTTTCTCAGAACATTATGATACTTCTTGGAAATTTAACAATATTACAATAAAGAATATACATAAACTTACAAATACCCAAGCCCCTATATTTACATATATTTGTATGACTAAAGCAAGCTGATGTGATATAAATCATCAATTAGTAAACAGGGTATGGTTTATCGTTTTTTCATGAATTCTTTTCTTGTTTGTTTCTTAGGTAATTGTTTTCTTTTTTCATCTTTTGTATTTTGTTTATTTTATTTATTTTTATCTTTTTTAATGTGGCATTAAATTATGAAAAATATTTTTAGTAAAACACTCAGGTAAGGATGACAACATAAATACAGTCAAAACCGCTTACGAAAATTTTATTAGTTTAGTTCAGTTGAAATTATTGATTTAAAATTTTATCAACAGCTTAATTATGTTAAAGCCAGAAGTTTATTAATATATTTTAAAAAAAAAAAAAAAAAAAAAAAAAACAAAGAAAACAATTTTCGATTGCTGTTTTTTTAAATTTCTAGAATTTTCTTCTTTCTGCTATTAACACAACTTAAGGGGAGTTTATTTCATCACCAAACTTTAATATCGTTTGGTGATTAAATGATTATAAAAATCGAAAGCAGTTTTTGGTTTGTGTTATTAATAATTAATAATAATATTGTTTGCTGGTTTTCTTTTTATTTCATGTTTGAGTTCATCATCAAAGTTTGTAAGCAAATAAGTAGGTTGTACTGTTCAAAGAATAAAATGATAATTTTGCTTAAGAAACGACTTTTTGTTTTCTTTTCAACTTATCTCGTTGGTGTGGGTTTCGCAGTGAATTTAATAATTTGTTGTTTATTTTCATATTTTTTAATGAAATACCTCTCTGAAGTCTATATGACGCGACAACAACCATAACCATCCAATAATGTGATGATATGATGTCTTGTTTTATTTTTGCAGTGACATGAAATTTATTTTTATATAGGTAAGATTAATATACAATATATTATGGTAGGTATCAATTTTAAATATTCCATAAACAATGCGGAGTCAACAGTAAAATAAATAAACGAGTATAGGCTGAGAATTGTTTAGTTTATTGTTTAATATGTAAATATTAACTATCTTGATAGATATTGAAAACTAAAAGGGATTAATTAGGCGTTTGTTACCTATTGTAATATTATTTAAATAAAAAGTGCGTATACGCCCAGGTGGGCTGTTTTTGTTTTCGATGTTTTTAGGCTGGTATTGTACATAAACTAAAAAAAAGTTAAATGTAACTATTGTTTTAAACTGTTTTCTAGTAAAAATCTTCACAATATAACATAACAACTATTTGTATCCGTAAATATTACCTTGCTATATAAATACAATAATTATTTCAACGCTATCTGCCTGACTATTGTTGGTATGTTACTTCATTATTTATTTGCAGATAAAAGTACTTGTACCTACCTATGTACTGTACATACATATGTACATTATACGTATACCTACCAACAGGTAATTGTTTTTTGTTTTTATTTTTACTAGCAAACGCAAAAATTCCATTTGATTATGAAACTCTCGAATTCTTAAAATACCTTTCAAGTGCATGACATTATTTTTTGTTGTCATTTCATTGAGCTTCTATAGAAGTATACATTTTGTAGGTATCATCATCTCTTCAAACGTAGCCAATATACAAATACTCTTAGGTAGGTATGTATAATAAAATCAAAGATTTTATATTCGAATATATTTGAACACGTACCTGAAAATAAAAGAAAAAAAAACATTTATTAGATAATTAAGTCAACAGGTGAAGATTGTGCTATTTTTTGCTTAAAGTATATAGGTATGTCTATGTAGGTAAATATAACTCATAAATTATTTCTTATCTATGAAGTGTGACAAAATGACCATGATGGCGCTTATCACTTAAACAAAATAAAATAAAACAACTGAAACAATTTTCTATATTTTTGAAATAAGATTGCAGATATAGAATAAGGAATGTATGTAGTTAATACTCTTTCATATTAAAGTTCAAATTATTTAGAACTTGATATAAATATTTATGTACTAAAGTTCATAATTAAGTTCTTTTTTTTTTTTTTTTTTTTTTTTTTCTTTTGTTTAACGATAATTTACTTTTAATAGAGTTGCACGAACAGTAAATTTAAATTTTCAAATACTTTACACCAAATGAGTAAACATAAAATCACGTACCTAGTTTAAATTTAAAACTGATTAGACTTTAATAATCTTAAGCTTGTTTTGGGAATCTTAAATACGAAATAAACATCTTTTTCGGTGCTGCATGTGTGGTTTATCAAAATCTGAATTTATACTTTTAATTTTTGTTAGTGTTTCCATAACCACAAAACTGCTATTCTTTAAAGATTTATTATTTAAAAAAAAAAATCGAGATCTTAATCAAAAAGCCACATCCTTTCGATAATGTTTTTGAAGAATTCTAAAAATCTTAAGGGTAATGCAGTTGTGTACTTATAAAAAGATGTTGGACAATACAAAAACTGAAAACATTATTAAGGATTTTAAAATATTTTTCTAGCCGTAATTTAAAAGTTAACAATATTCAGACTTTTGAAGCAATTGACTAGCTATTCCAAAATTTAAATGTTTTTCTAAATTAGGGGTTTTCTAAAAAAAAAAAAAACTTTACTCAAGACTGAAGCCGGTCAATCTCGGCAAATACCCCGGATTTTCATCGAGGTTACGGTAATAAACAGATTTGAGGCTTGGAAAACCTAATAATAATTGTTGTCACGTGAGTCACTTTTTGGCACAGTGTTTTAGCAAGCCATATTTTTTTATTAGGACCTTATTTTTTCGAAAATAAGGCTGCTACAACCGTTGCCATAAATGGGTTCTGCTTCCAAGCTAGGATTAATGATTTTTAATGGACGAAATTAGAAAATATTTATGTGAAGAAGAAAAGACTCCTGAATTATTTATTTCTCAAAGAAATGGTCATAACTGTCTTTTGAGACCTTGTGTTTTAAAACATTTATACTCTTTTTCTATGAGACTAATTACAAAACAAGGTCTTCATATGTCAATGCTTCAAAATCCATTCAAGACATTGAAGATAAAATGTAACTGGGGTTATTCAAAAAATACAGCCATAATTGTTGGTATTTGTCGGACATTTCATTAGAAGGATACATATGTATATTTTTTGCAACGGTTTATTATATATCAAAATTAAACTTTTTTGCAAAACCTTCTAAAAGCTAATATTTCTAGATGTTAGGGTCTAGATTTTGGTTCATTTCTGTAAGTTTTGTATATTTCTTTAATAAAAAAAAATGAAATAGTGCATTCAAAATATATATACATATGTATATGTTTTTTCAATAGCAAAAAAACTAACTCCAATTTCAAGGACTCATATTTCCAATGTTCATATTTTTATTTTTGAAAGAATTTTAATCAACTCGCCCACATCCTTATTCTCTTTTGTCAAGTTTTATTTGTCTTCAAAAATAAATATAGACATAGACGAAGTGTCATCTTCAAAGGTAAAGGTTGCTTAGTAATCAAAAAACGTATGCCTATCTATAATGTACATAATTTATGTTTGTATAGACAAATATAAAAATACTTTCAAAAATGCTTTAAATTCTTTTCTTTGTACATAAAATAAAAACCATTCAAGTGATTTATTTGCTAAATTAATTGATTTCATACATGAGTGAAAAATTATTTCTTTTTCAGTATGTTAAAAACACTTCTAAGGCATCCAAAATTCTTAATAAAATTGATTTCTACATCTTTTTGATATCACTTTTTATCTTTTTAAATTACATACATACATATATACATTTCTTCATTTGTAGCTTAAGGACCATTTACAAAGGCGGAGAATCTCTCAACAGATATTTTAGGTATAGGTCAAGTTACTTTCAGAAAGACATTAAAGCCAGACAAAATTGCAAAACCCACTTATTAGTACCTATAAAAATGTTCTCTATAAAAGTGTCATCATAAAACTCATACGTTGTGAGATAAGTTTTATACAAGTCCAAAACTTGTCCAAAAGTAGGTACACAATAATCGTATTTAAACTATCTTAGATAGGTATAATAAAAACACACGCATACATAGGCACAAAAAAAATAAAAATATAACACACCTCGGTTAATTAATTTGCGAATTTCAAGGTCAATGTCATAAAATAAAATAAAATATTTTATATGTTTCGTGTGATGACGCCGACTGCTTTTTCTCAGAATTTATATGAAAGTAAAAAAAAAGTCTTCCTGCAACGGTCTTTCAACTTTTTTTCTTTATATAACAAAAAAAAAAGAGAGCTTTGCCATCAAACGAAGACGACCGCCGACGGCCGCCACGACGTGACGCGCCAATGACGACAATGTCTATATCGCATCGGTCGACCAGAGCGGCGCGACTTAGAATTCTATGTTTACAAATTAAATCAGCAGTCGTTATCTATATTTTTTGTTACCCCTTTTGCTTCTCAGTTAGCCTATATTTTAAAGTTTGACGATAGAAAACAACACACAACCAACGTTACTTCAGCAGAAGCAGCAACAACAGCCTTTAAAGCATGTGTTTCACATATCCTATCTAATCAGCAAAGTAAATGCAAAATTAAAACAAACAAAAAATTAGCAAATTATAAAAATAAATGTAAACTTTTAGGTATATGTATGTAGTATGTATATGTACAATATAAATCACTTTCGCTTAAAAATACTACATATGTATGTATATACATATTATGTATGTAGGAACGTGAATAAATTGTTCGTAAGTTTAAGAAAAATAAGAATTAAAAACAGTGGAAGTGCAAAAAATTAGATAAATAAAAAGAAACAAAAATATTTTAAAATAGAATTAAGTAATTCATCAGTTGGTATTGTTTATTATTGTTTTTCTTTCCTTTTGTTTAAATATTTTGCTAATTTTTATTGATGAAAACTAAATTTGCTATGTCAGCAATATGATACGATTTTTATAAATAAAAGAAGAGGAAATATAAAATTTGTTTTAAAGAAAACGAAAGTGAGATTTTGGATTTTTTGGAAAAATTGGATTTTCTATAGATTATGCAGGTCAACATGCCCAGGACAATAAGATATTCACTTCGAATCGAACTGTGTATTCAAGTCCAAAATTAAAGTTATTTTCAAAATTTCAGCTGTGTCGAAATTTTTTCAAAACAAAGAGTATTTAATCACACAATTCCAAAGTCATTTTTAGTAAAAACAAAAATTCAAAAATTCTAGCGAGAACGATATTATAGAAATGGGATTTGGGTTTTTAGACATATGTATGTATATCTTGTATTTCGTGTATTTTGGAAAATAATTGTTTGGAGTTACTAGTTTGACTTTATCGTTTAATACTTGAGTCTAGAACAACTGCTACATATAATATTAATTTAGTGTTTAGGCAAAAAGACATACAAATTCATATCTGTGTTGATATTAACGTCTTCTGACTTAATTAATTGTGATAAATGTTTTTCTTAGAGGTGTAGAACTTTAGGCTATCAACACTATTTCAACTGACAGCTGTCATGTGATTTATTAACTTCCTATAACATTTCTCGACGTTTCAAGGTACCTAGAGAGATGTCTGCGCGTGCGTGTGTACGTACATACGTTCGTACGAAGTCTTTTTCGTAGAGAATAGAGATATCGCCTTCAAATAAATTTTGTTATACAGATAATAATGCAGAAAAATGCAGAAAGGACTCTCAACAAAATAGAGTGGGTGGTTTTTTTACCAAAGCAATTTAAAAAAAAATGAAAATTTTGGTTTACCCAAAATATCTCACGAACCAATAACGCTAGCGACTTGAATTAAATTGTATATTATATATTGAAACGTGATACGAAACAAGTATATTTTTAGAAAAAAAAACAATTAGGTAACGGTTTTTTATAAATCAAAAAAACTAAAAAAAAAAATAATTAAAAATAATTGTCACTACAACCAAAAAATGATTTTATCTCCAAAATAATTTTAGGCAAAAAATAAAAACCTATACAAAAATATTACTAAAAGTTTTCAAAAATTGGAGATATTGGCTTCAAATTAATTTAATCTTATACCTAATAAATATTGTTTTCAACAATCAGTAACATTTTGAGAAAAATCCAATTGATATATTTTTTTACAAAATGTAAAAACCTAAACAAAACATTACTAAAATTTGGCAAAAATTTCGACTCAAATATTTTTTCAAAAATTTGAGATTATGGCTTCAAACTAATTTTATCATTCAGTAATTTTTTTATAAATATCCAATAGTTAGTTTTTCACACAAAATTAAAACCTACACAAAATTGGTAAAAAATTATGTTCGGTTCTCGATATCTCGTGAACAATAGAAGATATTGACATCAAATTAATTTCATTCATCCAATGTACATTTGTTTATATAAGAAATAAAAAATTTTAAGAAATGCTACTAAAATTTGTAAAAATTAGTTCTCGACTAAAAATCTCGTAAACAAAAATAGATTTTGAAATCAAACTATTTCATCATTGGCAAAATGTTGTTGATTATTTTAATTTTTTTTAGAATAATTCAACTAACAACTTTTTTAACAAAACACGAAAAACTACAAAGCTTTTTTGAGCAAGACAAATTGACAGACGGAATGGGAAGTTATCAGTGTGGGTTGCACCCCAGCCTCTTTTTTTTTTTTTAGTTTGATTCGGCATTTCAAAATAAATAACAGCAAACACAAACTCTTCTAAATTATAAAAAATTATTTTAAAAATTATGGTTCTGTTCGTAATACGTATCGTCTGAATTTTGTTTAGTGATTAAACTCAATTTTGGTAAATTTCGAAATTTTACTATTCAGGTTTTTAAAATATTCAACTCTTAAAATGCTAAAGACAACAAAAAACGTTTTTTTTTAAGGCAAAGTTAAAACATAAATTGTATGGCGATTTTGCAAAGTACAAATCTTAATCTTCTAGATATAGTTTAAATCATTTAGTATCTATATCTTTGGTATTTTGAGAAACATTGAATGTCATTAATTATATTTCAGAAATATCCGTTTTCAACATTATTTTTTTTTTTTTTTTTTTCAATATATTCCCAAAAACTTGATGTTATAACCAAAATACTTAGAATTCGTAATAAGATCAAAAATTGTTTTTATATCGTTTTGTGTTTTTCTTTTAAGAATCGTTTTAGCATAATTGCTTCAGCTAGCTTTTAAGGTTAATGTATGAAACTAATTAGATTTTCTTGACAAACAAGTAAGATACTTTCAGTAATTATAATTTATTGAAAAAAAAATATGAATTTTCTTGAACTATGGAAATTTGTGCTAAGAGTTTTCGGACGAAACAAATAGTGATAAAATAATTTCAGGACCCGTTTTTTTAATTGTTTTTTTTACTAATGTTTATCATTAAGATATCGATTTTGAACATCGTGTAAGCCTTTCTTAAAATATGAGTTAGACCAAATTAAGGTTTTTGAATGCAAAAATTTATTTTTTTTAAATTAAAACATACATTCTTGGTCACAAAATTATAAAAAGTGATATTTTGGAGACTCCGGGAAATTTCCACAGCAAAAATACGTCAGAATTAAAAACAAAAAAAAATAGCCAGAAAATGTATTTTTTTAAATAAAAAAGACAACATGTTTCTCTCAATTTAATAATAATAATAATTTTGTGTTGTTTTAATATATGAATCGTTACCACCGCATGTACTTACTCCAAATACTTTAGTTTGCCCAAGCAGCGGGATGTAATGCATAATTTTTGATTAAAAGCAAGAGATTTGGAAATTAAATCAGAATATAAAATAACGGGCGTTTTTCTATCTGGCAATGCTTTTTTCGGAGTTGGTCTTTTTGACAGCTGTCATTTGATTTATGCTCAGTTTGGTTTTCTATTTTATAATTAACTAGCTTTTTACCCGCGGCTTCGCCCGCAGTGGAGAAATTAAATAAGTATGAGAGATATAGGGTAAGGGTATAATAATAGAAATGAGTCAATATAATAACTAAATTTTATTGCTTGGCTGAGATCAACAATTTTTAAAAATTACTACAGACAATGAAGTTTCAACACCTTAATATATGCTTATGGAAATGCAACAACAAATGTTAAAATATATTTCACCGTAACAAAAATAAATAATTCTGAATTCTAACAATTTAAAAAAATAAAATACGAAAGTATTAATTTAAGATATTTTTATAGACAATGTTATAAGTTTTCCCGTCGGGTGCAAATATGTGTAAATTCCGGGCATTAGATACACGTGAACAGGCTACATAAAGTTGACCATGAGAGAAGCATGGGTTTTCTAAATGCACTCCTGCTACCTGTAATGTTTGTCCTTGTGCCTTGTTCATAGTAACAGCAAAGCTAAGCTTGACGGGAAACTGAACCCTTTTAAATTGGAATGGAAGGTCAGTGGGAATAATTGGTATCCGAGGTATTATAACACTATTTCCCTTACCGACAACTGTTAAAATAGTAGCACCAAGTATGTTCTGTCCCAATTTTGTTATCCGAAGCTTTGTTCCATTACATAGCCGAGGAGCATCTAGATTTTGCATAAGCATTACTGGTACATTTAGTTTCAATTGAAGTTTATGTGACGGTACACCCGATAGTTCAAGTGAATTTAAAAACTCCACAGGATATGAAGTACTTAGTTCCGTATCCATAATTGTATCCATTGACAAATATTCCTTCATTTCTCCTTGAACCTCGTTTAAAATGTCAGTGTTGATCATATTATTTACAATTTCATTTCTTGGTGCTAATATTGCTCTTGCACACAACCACTGATCACTACACAAATTTTGTTGCAATTCCGGAAAAACATTAGCAATCAGAGTAAGAATTAACATCAGCGAGTAAGATCTAAAATAATAAAGTAACAGCTAACCACAAAAATTACGGATAACCTCAAAAATGTGAATAGTATTATACTGCATGTAACGACAGAAGAAAATAACAATAAATATAGAAAAATTAGAAACAGTTGAAACTATATTCAATTGAATTAGATATTGAATTAGATATTGTCGTCACCGTCGGTAATATAGTGGGTTGGTATTACAGTATTCAGGGTTGAAACTTCATTACTATGATGCTAGATGATGCTAGATGGCGTTGAAGTAGCTAAATTTGACGATATTTTGACAAACAATTTTCTTATTTTTCGTAAATTTTTTTTATTTTTTTTAATAAAAAGTATCCTATGTTACTTCTAATACCTTCAAGAGTGTATGTGCAAAGTTTCATGATGATCGGTTAAGTAGTTTTTGCGTGAAAGCGTAACAAACAAACTTACATTCGCATTTATAATATTAGTATGATAATAAATAACTTTCTACTGAACAACGTTTGAAAATCGTGCAAAGTTATTACCAAAATCAAAGTTCGGTTCACACGACGCATCGAAACAATCAATTTATTGGAGGAAACTTTTGGTAAGAGCATTATCTCGCGTCGTGTGCCTATGGTGTGCCCCGAAGATCGTGCGATTCAATACTGCTTAACTATTAACTATTTTAATTATTTTCATTCATTTATTGTTTCGTTTTGCTTTTGGTACATTGTTTATAATTTTTATGAATTTTGCAGCTATGGCATTGCCGTCAGCTCAGCTTATCTACGCAGATAAGCCCAAGACAATAGGCGAGTTAGAGGACAAAATTCGGCGAGTTATTGTTGATATAAGACCCCAAAGTGGTCTTCTCGACTGGAATTCAGGCCAAGCGCAGCGACCACTTGCTTAAAATCATTTTTAAAAAAAGCTAAATCCTTGGTCATAACATAACATAACACAATTAAATGCAAAGATCCCTTCTAGTTTAAAACTGCATTTCTTTGAAGGTCCTTGAGAAATCGTTTAAAAAACATGCAAAATTGTTGAAAAGAATCAAGGTAGGATAATTTCCAGCGAACAAAATTTTACAGATCAGAAAAAAAGGAAAACAGTTTTTCATTTAAACACATTACCAAGACTGTTATAAAAAGGCTATTGAGAGTGGTGTTGACAATAATGATTGAAATATACAGAAAATAACTTTTACGAAGACGTTTATAAGAAACAATATTATTTTACTTAAAACCAATTGGAATTTGTGAGGTCATCGATTTCTAACAATAAAACGTATAAATACTTCATCATCAAACAAAAATATAGCTCCATAACTTACTATAAAAGCTATTTAAATTACCATAAATCTCAAAATCCTATAAACAAATATGTGCAAGGTTGTATTGTATGTGAAATTAAATTTTATGTTATGTTAGATTTTATTTTGATTTGTTTGCAAATTTATTTTCCACTTAAAATGGTTTCATTGAATTTTCCTATTGTTTGACAAAGCAATTATAATTTTACATAAAATAATTTTATTACTCTATAACGTAGATACATACATTGTACAAATACATAATATGAGATGAGTAATAATTTAACTTTCTATTAAAATTTTTGAAATTGAATTTAATTTTTTATTTTTAGTTTTGTTGAAAAAAGGAAAATAAGCTAAAGAAGAAGAAGAAGAAAATGAAGAACAATTTAAATCTGATTTCACAAGAACAATCACATAAAATGCAAATCGTATAAATTCCAACATTCCTTCTGGGCTTGATAAAAGTACAAATTTAAATTTACTTAAATAAATTTGTTTTATATCCTAGAGCAAAATTTTGAATACATAGACAAGACATACATAAAGCTATATTTTATAACCAAAAATATGCATTCTTCTTATATTTCAATCCTTTTCAATATATAACATAATATATTTGTATGTAGGTAGAAGAAAGTGTAGGTAGTTAGATACTACGAGTACAAACAAAATCTTATAAGTCTCAACCGAAAAAGACTTTCACTGCCTCTGGACATAAAGAGCGACATCTACTCCTGGAATCTTTCTTTTATATTTTCTCTTTTTGTTATGCTTGTGTTGTTGTTGGTGAATATACGAATAACTATGTGTCTTTAGTATAGTTTAGAAGTTGAAACTCCAGCATCTGATGTACATCTTGAACTTAAAATAGCATCTTGTTTTCCGTTTCCTTGATCCATATAAATTGTCTATATACGAGTATGTATGTATCTAATCGTATGTGATGTCGATGTGGTTTCGTTTGGTGGTATACTACGAGTATAGTGAATTTAAATATTAATAAGATCTGAATATTCAATTCAAAAACAAAATTCTGGGGTTGCATTTATGCCAAAAGAGATTGTGTAGTAAACAGAGAGATAGAGATGTGCACAAAAGATACAATGCGATGATACCAATGCCGATGCGATACGAGATAAGATACAGAACCATTTATGTATTTATACAGTTGGAAGTTGGTAAAGTTGGTGTTGGAGGAACGACCGACCGTCATGTTTGTTTATTTCGAAATAAATGCATTTTTGTATACATAACATAACATAACTTAAACAAACCATATACATATATACAAGTGGAGTATACCAATAGAACTGTTCTCAAAAAGCCATATTCATTCATTTACAAGGACAACAAGGATTTAAAAATGCACCATAGATCTAGCACTACAGCGATGGATAGTATACCTACAAACGTTCATTGAGTTGAGAGTATCTATCTATCTGATGGAATGGAGTGTTATTGTACAACCCATAGGATTCTCGTTTTTGGATCTCAAGAAGAATTAAAACATAAATGCATTTGTATGTTATGTAGGGTATGTAGAATTAATATGAATGCAAACAGCTGGCCGATATCCGCATCACTTGCCACATATTTATTTGTGCATGAAAGTGATTGTTTTGTTTTGCCATTACTCAGACAATGTGGGTATACTGAAGATATATAGTAGCACCCCCACGCAATGCCTAACGGCCGAAAAAAAAATGTGACCAGACTAAGGTTTTTCTTCACTTCCCACTGGAAATTATAACACTCCGTCTGATTTGTCAAATTAGATGTTTTGACTTTTTTCGATTTTCTGATTTTGAAATAGTTTTCATTGGTTCTGTAATCATTTAAATTTGAGCGTGGTTAAGGCCAATAAGCCTCAATTTTCTAAATCGAACCGGTAGTTACTGTAATTAACGCGTTCTAACAGACGAACAAACAAATAAACAAACAAACTCGTCAGCTTTGGATAGTTCTTAGAAAATTACTTAAGGTTAACAACAATATTTTGTACATAATGAAATAATTTAAAAGTAAATACCTTAATTTATTCTCGAGATATTCAAGTCAAAAATCAGTTTTTAATTGGTATAAAAAAAACTTTTTTTTAAATTTTACCAAATGTTAAAAACAATATATTTATAGCAATATATTTATAAAATCAATTCGAAGCCAATGCCTTTTATATTTGAGTTAAAAATCAGTTTTTAAAAACTTTTAGTAGGTTTTTAATTTTTGTTAAAAAATAAACTGAAACTTCGATTTTTCTTAAAAATTTTAGCAAATGTCAGAAACGCTATTCTTCGGAGCATACAATTATTTTGGATGTTATACTATTTTTTGTTCGAGATGAATTTTTAAAAATAAATTAAATTGGGTGGCGCAACAGTCCCCCTGAGAAGTAGGACCTATAGTGACTTAGAACTCTCAATCATTCCTGTGTGGGAGTGATGTTGTCAGGGATGAAGGGGAACTACAGTTTTAAGCCTATTCCAAACGGCACTTTTCATAACAAGAATTACTTTTGGAGGGTTTGCTAATTCCTAGCAAGGAGCAGTACCTGTTAAACAATAAACTTTAGATGGCACAGGCAGGGATTGAACCCAAGACCTCTGGCATGTCAGTCCAACGCACTAACCATCATGACACGGGTTCTACTACTTTCAGTATTTTTGATTTATAAAAATAAACGTTTGTTGAAAAGTTTTTTTTTTTCGAATTTAAACTAATTTTGTATGACGTCACATACAATTTAATTGAAGTCTCTAGCGTTTTTGTTTTAAGAGATATGTATTTGATGTCAATCAAATTTTTCACTTTTTCTTAAATTGTTATATTAAAAAAAAACACCCTCTCAATTTTGTTGAATGTCATTTTAAATCTTTGTATTTTATTATCTGTAAAACTAAGTCGATATCTTAGTCAGTTTCTAAGATTTGACCGATGAAAAAAGGTATTTTGAACGTACCCGAATATACGGACATCTCTCTAAGACCTTTGATTTAAAATCTAGGGACCTTAAAACGTTGAGAAAATTCAAAATTTTCAATTCGATATGGGGAGTTAAACATCATCCTACTCAATTTTAAGAAGTGAAATATTTCACCTGTTTTAAAGTTCTAATATTGACTTAGCAATTAATTTTTTCAAAGTACTGGTCACACTAATTTTTGAAAATTATTTAAAAATCTAAATAAAATATTAAAAATTTATCAAAACGAGGGTGAATAATTTTGTTGTCTTTTATATTGTTGGTTTTTATGATGGGGTGTAGTAGATACGTATTTTTTGCGGAACCGAAACGGAACCGCAAAAGGGGTTCTTTTTGCATGACGATGATGACGACGAACGTGAATGTGAACGTGACGCTGGCTGGTTGATGTTGTGTATGATTCAACAATTGTGATAATAATGATGCGCGAATGGCGAAACTCACCAAATATTATTCTTAAATTGTTTACAATCTATCTATGTATGTACATATATACAGATAATATCTATCTATAGTAGTATGATGTGAGTACTCGGTTATTTGTAAATTCTATAGAAACGGGGTATCTATCTGATGGTAATTTTGAAAATTTGTATCCCTCTGATGCGGTGTCTGGTGTATATATAGTTTGGTGATTCGTATATAAAAACATTTACACCATAAATTACTACCCCTCGTTTGCCGCTTGGGTGAATGAAACATCGAACAAAACACCATCAGACTTTTAGAGCCAGAGCCACAGCCAACAACAGCAACCAGTACACCGTCACCCCGCAAAATTCTGTACAAAGTTTTGAAATCGGGTTCATTTTTGACCTCCCCCAACATCTATACAAAAATGTGTTTCTGCACAAATACATATATGTATGTATATGCTATATCCTCCATTTGGTTTATGGCAATCTTGTTTATTATGTGCTAGCAGGAGGAATGACCAAGTTGATTGTTTTGCAGCAAATTACTAGTTTTTCGCTTTTAAAATTTTGTACAATTTTAGGTTATACTCACCCGTGTTAAAAATATAAACGTGTGTATGAACTAACTGTATGCAAGTTTATTATATTTTTGGATTATTTTTGTTTTTACTTTACGTATACGGTTAATGGAAATTCATGATGCAAAACAAGTACTTTAGGTAAAATAAACGCGAAAAAGTTCAAACTGACTTATAATGACAAAGGGAACTTAATGGGCTTTATGTTTATATGTATGTACATAGGTGGTGTCGTTCATATAACGGAGTTTTAAATATTGTTATCAAAAAAAGTTACATAGCTCTGCGTACAATACAAAAAAAATCATGAAGATGAATAATTAAATAAAAGGATTATTGTAAAGATGTAAAAAGTGGAAGATGCGGAAGCGCGAGGAAATTTGGAAACAATGCAGTCTTAAGAGCAACTACTTCACAAATTTTTCTATTAGGTATTTTGTTTGTAGATTTTTTCAATTGACCCTAAGTTTTTCAAAAAGTTCAGGAATAGCCATGTTAACCGATCGTTTTTGTAGTGAAATTGAAAACCAAAAGACTTCTAAGGTCTTGCAGGATAGTGCACATAGCTCATTCAGCAATTTCTCATCTTCTGCACAGCACACCAAATTCCACAAAATTTGTTATCAGCTGTCTGGGCGATGTGCAACCAACAACGAAAAATAAACAAATAAGGTGGAGCGAGAGCTCGTAGAGAACCATGGCCTAGAGACTTAGGTACATAACTCGCAACCATTTCTGAGTGCGAGTAATGTCAGGGATGGGAGGACCTACAGCTAATTTGAGAAAGCACTTTTCATGACAAAAATTACTCTTAGAGGATTTGCCAATTCCTCACAAGAGGCATTTACAATGAAAACACTTTAACAAAGACCTCTAGCATGACAGTCCTACGTACTAACTATTAAATCGAAGATACTACAACCAACAAAAAGGTTTTGGAAAATTGAAGTGTTTCAATATCTTCCTGCGCAGCTTGACTTGAGAACTTGCCCAATCAAAGAACATACGTCACTTTAATTGGTCCAAGCTTCAATTCTTGAGTACGCTACAAGATCAATCTGACTCAGTAATTGAAGCCGATGGACAATTTAAAACGACACGGACGTGTAAACCAAGATCGCTACGAACGCCTGCAAGGCAGTGATATTTTGGACACTTCATATAATTGCCTGTTCACTAGGGACGAGAATTACGACCAAAAATTGGTATTGGTATTGGTAAACCGATATATCCTAAATTTGTTGTAAAGCTAAAATCAAAAAATTGATACTTTAACTTTTTTAGTAATTTGCTACGGATTGGCTTCTAATTTTCTGGCATTTGAAGCACAGACTTGGGTTGGTTTGATGTGTTTCTTGTCGATCGAAAAATAAATAAATATTGTATTTCTAACTAACTAAAGGTTATCTAAAAATTTCTCCCCAAAGACTTTATCGTTATTATTTATGGTTCTATCATACAAAAAAAAACAACACCTATCAGAAGCACCTTTCTTCAAAAATTTTAAATTACTTTCAGTAGCAGTGAAGTGTGTTGAAAAGTGTAAGGTAAGGTTTTTGCACTTTAAGAAATACCTTTTTTTATTGAACAGCTTAGTTTTTTTATTGCAATTTTTTGAACAATTTTTCTTTCCAAAAAACTATAGCTACTTCCCTTAATTTATTTTCTCTGTGTGGATATTTCAGTATAAGAACTAAAAACTTTCAACATTTTTCATTCCTATATGGTACATGAAAATATACATAGATACTTATATAACATCTCATATATGTATGTAAGTACCTATATGATAAATGGGTTTTTTGGTGCAAGCTAAAGCATATCGCGTCTGCCGTCAGCTGTTCCATAGTATGTGGTATTATAAATTATTATTTCGTCTAATGTTCTGTCCGTGGTTTTTATGGTTTGAGTGGTTTTATTTTAAAATACACTGCACACATATTAAAATATCAGACAGAAAGTTGTATAATTCTCTACTCTAATAGCAGGAAAGTATCTTTATATAAAAATATGTACATACATACATAGGTGTAAATCTTTATAGAAATAATGAAAATGATGAAAAGTATTTCCTGTTTCTATTATTTGATTTGATCATACGAAAAAAAAGACATTTTAGGTTGATGATACATATAATGAGGCTGAATGTCCCTACATATGTACTTATTTTCTAGTGTAATATGATGACGAAATTGCTCTTGTAGCTCAAGGCTATGAAGTTACTTTATTGACTAATTAACTTTGAATTAGTCTATTAGGAAAAATTGTAACAAAGTTAAAAGAACCTCAAATAAGTGTTTTAATGTTAAATTATAATGATTACAATCTATCTATGATAAGTTTAGAATTTGCAAACAATTATCAGTTCAAGATAAATTTTCGCAAAAATTTTAATTGTTCCAGAAGCACATATGAAGCACAAGATATTTTCAACTACTTAAAACTTAAAAGGAAGAATTTTAGGAAATCTGGAATCATGGAAGAAAAGTTTTCCTTTTTGATATGAATAATTTTTGAGTGTAATAATTTCTGACCCGTCAAGACTTATTTAAAAAACTGTAGATACGAGAACGAACAATTCGACAAATACCGGATCTCATAGAACCAAAATGGTTGGTAGAGGCAATAAGAAAGTTTATTGGGCCCTATCAAATTTTTTATCAATATTTGATTAACAAACAGGTTTATTGGGAAAATAAAAGGCTGTTTGTTGGGTCAATTAACATTTATTGTCACAAACAAAAGTATAGCCAATAAACTATTTCAGTGATTCAAGCAACCTTGTTTGTTGAGCCAGTGAAATAGTTCGTTTTATTAGAAAAATTAGTTTGTTGAGTCAATAAACTTGTTTTTTGAACCAATATACTTAATTGTTGAGTCAATAAACTTGTTTGTTGAGTCAATAAACTTGTTTGTTGAGTCAATAAACTTGTTTGTTGAGTCAATAAAATTGTTTGTTGAGTCAATAAACTTGTTTGTTGAGCCAACATACGTGTTTGTTTAGCCAATAAAATGGTTAATTGAACTGCAAAAATGCATTTGTTAAACCAATATATGTACTCGATTAATAATTTAATAAAATAGTTTATTTAGTTTGTTGAGCAACTGAAATAGTTTATTGAATTAGAAAAATTGTTTTATTGAGCCAAAAGACTATTTCGTTGATTAAAGCAAACTTTTTTGTTGTGCCATAGAAATAGTTGGTTGAATAAGAATAATTTGTTTGTTAAGCCAATGAATTATTTCCTTGATTCAAGAAACTTATTAGTTAAGCCATTGAAATAAACTATTAAATTGGTAAAAATTGCTTTACTTTATTATAGAAACGTCCAATACGTTTTCTTGTATAACTCCAAGTAATTTTTCTAGAAAAGTCCAGTAAGTTTTCTTCTACTCTGAACGTCGAACTTGTCGAGTTGTAGAAGCTGAGTAGGGTCAATGATTCTCGAGAATTTTCTCCAGATGAGTCCCGAAACTAAAGGACGTTCTTATCCCTCTACCTTTCCCAAAATCATCATCCATTCCCACATAAACAAGGCATACCAGCCAACGTTTATGTCACCAACTCCCATCCCACCTCCCACGTTGTAATGGCGAAAAAGCTAGACAGCGCTCCTATCTCCTATGCTCCTTCTCACTCTAGGTAAATTAGCTGAATTGCTGTTACCGAATCCCAATCTTTTCCTCCCATATCAGAATGATGAACTAACATCAACTGATTCCTTACCCTATCTCTTCCTTCCCTACCACCTCTTATCTTTATTGGGCTGGATCTAAGGTGTTAAACGACCCGTGCCGATGATCAGCCTGGCTGGGGGCCCAATTCAAAAATAGCCCAGTCTCTAACGGAGTATCCGGATACCTGGCGACCTCCGGATTAACTAGCCTTATCTGTACATGCGAATCTCTGTGCAGACGGACCTCTTTTCTTCGCAACTCGTGGGATTAAAATGGATAAAACAAAAAACAAAAATTTAAAGGATGATGAGACCGGTATCTCTTCAGGACCGGGCGGCAATTTGGCGTCAAAGCCTGTTGCCGTATCTCTTGCGGCCAGCACAGAGAAGGGAGTAGTGGCTAACCATGGACCCTCCTCTGCAGCTGGCAGCAACGAGGATAGGAAGGTAGTGATACCTAATTTCAGTAGTGGCAGGGTTGTGAAAAATGGCCCTACCACTACTAATGAGAGAAAGGGGAAACTCTCGAAAAGCCAATATAGGCAAAGGCGGCAAGCGGCGAAAATCCTGAAGGCCTCTGGTGCATCATAGGGGGCTGAAAGGACACCGCAGCAAACCGCTAGCGTCGAATGGGCAAAAAGCATACTTGCTACAACTAAGACCAGTAAGGACTCTACGTCCAAACGAGAAAGGTCTCTCGAGCGGGCCGTACCGACACCAAAACGGCCTCGGGTGCACAACACCAGCACTCCCCTCAATCCCATCAAGAAAGCCAGTTTCAGTGACGTCGCGAAGGGCAAAGTCGTGGTTGCGGTCATTGACAGGAGTGATGATGATGGAACAATATCGGCTGATCGTTGGCAGTTGGTCAAGGTTAAGCTCTCGGGTGGCTTTTTAAGCATTTTAAGGGAGCTTCCAGGACCACTTCCTTCCATAAGCGATGGGGGTTGGCATCAAGGCCACGTAAAACTCATGGTTTGTGGCGATCAGAGGTCTTGTGAATTGTATAAGCTCGCTGTCAGCCGGTTAGGTGAAGTTTGGCCAGATGCGAAGCTCGAGGTAGTCGCTAAGGAAGACATTCCTAGCAGACCTAGAGCCCGCATTTGGATCCCAATGGAACCTGCCGGTATCGATGAAATTCTCGAGATGATCAGAGTTTGCAACCCGTCCCTTCCGACGCACAACTGGAAGATAGCCAAGCTAGAGAAGGTAAAGAATCTTTATAGGAGCGCCATTTTGGTACTCAATAAGGAATCTTTGGCTCCTCTAGCCATAAACGAGGGCTCGATAAACTATGGCTTCGAAACCATTAAAATTCGAGTCTATAAAAAAGATGAGGTTAACGCGGAAAGCGGGCCTCCAAAAACAACCGAGGGTGAACTAGCGGTTGGTGGACCTGGGACATCGTCTTCTCTCTTAACTGAAGGTGACGATGCACCAATGCCCTCTCCAATAGCGACCCCACCCTCTACAAAAGTCGTAGACAGTCCATCCTTAATGGAGACTGAGGACGACCTCAACATGATCCTTTTGAGTGAGGACGAACTCTTGGGTTCATCCTCAGACTCAGAGGATCAGAACAAAACTGTGGTGGAGGTTGATCTGCCTAATTGTAGCCAAAATGCTGCAGTTAGTACAGATTAATCTCCAGCACTCCGTAAAGGCCTCGGCCTCACTTCTTCTCCGGCTGGCGAGAAACGGGGAAGACATTGTCCTGATCCAAGAGCCATGGATTGTGAGATCCGTTGTTCGTGGACTCAGGACTCCTGGATACTACACACTGTGTGTGACAGATAGAGGTGAACCTAGATCTTGCATACTAGTGAAACGTAGCATTAATGTATTTTTACTCCATCATTTCAGTGACAAAGATACCACCGTAGCTAGGCTGGAAACAACCAAGGGAAGTTTCTGGATAGTGTCGGCGTATCTTGGCCATGACCACCTTGGCCCTCTCCCTGGAAAAACCCTGGAGAAGATCGTCGGTGAAGCGGAAAGGCAAAGGATCCGCCTAATTATTGGGAGCGATGTCAACGCTCATCATACGGTATGGGGAAGTACCAATATCAATGACAGAGGTGAGTCTCTTTTTGATTATATTCTTGGTACTAACCTCTTAGTAAGTAATGTTGGGAATGAGCCAACCTTCATAACTAAAACTCGACAAGAAGTCCTAGACATAACTCTTGTCTCAGATACTATACACCATATGATCTTGGATTGGAAAGTATCCAAAGAACACTCGTTCTCTGATCATAGATATATCCAGTTCAATATCAATGTGGATGATAACCCGAGTCCATTGACTTTTCGAAATTATCGGAAAACTGATTGGGCCTCATACAGGAACTCATTACAGAGTTTACTAAAACCTGGACTATCTTGTCCTTCCTCTAACGCTAATGAACTTGACAATAAAGTCAATGACCTTACCTCAGCTATGAACAGATCGCTAGAAATTGCTTGTCCACTTATACACATAAGAGGAAAGAGGAAACCACAATGGTGGGCCTCAGAGCTTGACTCGCTCAGGAAAGAATGCAGGAAACTGTTTAACCGAGCCAAAGCCACAAGACTAGCCTCTCACTGGGATTCTTACAAAGAATCCCTAAGAATTTACAAGAAGGCACTAAGGAAATCTAAACGATCTTCTTGGCGATCCTTCTGTGGCACTATAGAAGAAACTTCTGAAGCCTCTAGGTTACGGAAAATTCTATCAACTAATCCAGCGATGCCAAGCTGCTTGAAAAATGCAGACGGCTCCTGGACAAATTCAAGTAATGAATCGCTGAACTTACTACTGGATACTCATTTTCCTGGAAGTTCTCTTACCGAGACTTGCAACGGTTATATACGTTCAAGTCCCAATACTACATATCCACAAGGTCTGATTACAAGGGACAAGCTACAATGGGCTCTCAACAGCTTCAAACCATTTAAATCTGCAGGACCAGATGGAATAACACCAGCCGAGCTACAGAAGACTTCTGACATAATTGCACCAATCCTTGAGGCAATTTTTACCAGCTGTCTTTACCTGGTCCATGTTCCCTCGGCATGGCGAGAAGTTAAAGTTGTTTTTATACCCAAGGTGGGTAAATGCTCGCAAGTCAACCCTAAAGATCTACGACCTATAAGTCTATCATCATTCCTTCTTAAGACCTTGGAAAGATTGATTGATATCCATTTAAGGGCAAGTATTGATACAAGACTTCTGTCTTCGTCTCAACATGCCTACTGTAAAGGTAAATCGGTGGAAACAGCGCTACATACCTTAGTACGCACCGTCGAATATTCCCTCCATCATAAAGAGTTCACTATGGTTGCTTTCCTTGACATCGAAGGTGCCTTTAACAACGTGGACACATCTGCAATCACATCTGTACTAACATCTCTTAATGTAGAGAGTTCGCTTCGGGAGTTAATTCATTTAATGCTTACTAGCAGAATAATTAACTCAAAACTGGGCAACTCTTCTGGCAGACGATTCGTTAGTAGAGGGACACCGCAAGGTGGTGTTCTATCCCCTCTCCTCTGGAACCTAGTGGTGAATGAAATCCTAACTGGTCTGGATGCGGAGGGTTTTAGAGTGATAGCATATGCGGACGACGTTGCTATAGCAGTTTCAGGAAAGCATCTTAACACGTTAAAAGAACTCTTACAAAATGCCTTAGATAGACTAATACTTTGGGCTGATCGGTGTGGACTAGGTGTTAACCCACACAAAACCGATTTGGTCTTATTTTCGAGGAGATACAAAATTCCATTTGTCAACCCTCCCCATATTAAAGGAATCCAATTAAAATTCTCAGACGAGGCTAAATACCTGGGTCTTGTCTTAGATAAAAAACTAAATTGGAAACGCAACGTAGAGGAAAGAGTCAAAAAAGCTACTGTAGCTCTCTTTTCTTGCAAAAAAGCCATCGGTAATAAATGGGGCTTGCAACCCAGAATCACGCATTGGCTATACACATCGGTAATCAGACCGATTTTAATGTACGGTGTGGCAGTATGGTGGACTGCTTTAGAGAAAGGTATAAACCGAGATAAAGTAAATAAAGTCCAACGTTCAGCTTGCCTATGTATAAGTGGATCGCTTCGCACGACCCCATCTGCGGCACTGGACACCTTACTCTACCTAACACCTCTTGACATCTTTAGCAAACAAATAGCTGCAAGTTCTGCTATTCGCTTCAAAGCTTCGTCGCAGTGGACTAACAACAACATTGGCCACTCCGTTATTCTTAGTTATTTAGAATCAATCCCAAAGCACACAGACTACACATCCCCCAACTACAATTCGACAGAAATTTCCAGATTTCTATACCTCCCAGATCTTTTTGGGAGGATAGGACATTCCTGGAAGACGAGTCAATCCACTTCTATATAGATGGATCAAAAACAAAAGAAGGGGTTGGTGGAGGTGTGTACTCTGAACGACTGAAATTAAGTCTCTCATTCCGCCTTCCCTATCATTGTAGCGTGTTCCAGGCGGAACTTTTGGCGATAAAAGAAGTCTTGTCCTGGCTTAAAGAAAACGTGATATCGACATCTGATATCCGTATTTTCTCAGATAGTCAGGCCGCTATTAAATCTCTGTATTCTGTCTCTACAAACTCTATAACAGTCCAGAACTGTCGATCATCTCTAATGGAGATGGCACAACAGTTTAATATTCACCTTTGCTGGGTGCCGGGCCATAGAGACATTCCAGGTAACTGTAAGGCAGATGAACTCGCCAGGAACGGTACAGTACAGCCCATTCTACCACGTTTGGCACGTACTGGCATACCAATCGCTACTTGTAAACTGTTGCTAATGCAAGACGCTGCGAGGAGGGCAGGCACCAGGTGGAACAACATCACCACGTGTCAAGTCACAAAAAACATCTGGCCAACACTGGATTTAAAACGTTCAAGGTGCTTGCTCTCTCTAAGCAGATCGCATATAAGCTCGATAATAGGTGTCATAACCGGACACTGTCTAATAGGAAAGCACGCCATGAGATTAGGCGTATTCTCAAATGACTTCTGCAGAAGCTGTATGGACGAGGAAGAGGAAGAAACAGTTCTTCATCTTCTCTGCACATGCCCTGCTCTGGCTCGAAAACGCAAGAATTACCTAGGAGAATTCTTCTTTAACGATCTAAACGATCTAAATCATATCGGCATAAGCAGCCTCTCACGTTTCGTAAGAGACTCAAACTGGTTCCATTGAGCTTAGGAAGAAACCTCAAGATTCATGTGGTATCACAATGGGCCATCAAACTGGCCTAAGTGTGTCCGTTTCCATCTTGGACAGCCACTTCAACCTAACCTAACCTAACCAGTAAGTTTTCTGTTTTCGTGTTTTGAAGACAAATTTATTGAACAAATATTATTTCCAATAACAATAAAAAAGTTATTGAGCGAGTAAATAAACACAGTTTATTAATATTATAAACAATTTTTTTTTAGTGTTATTTAAAATTCTAAAGCAAGTCGTAACTATCGACTTCTAATAAACTTCTCCTTACGGATTATAAAATCAAAATTTGCAGAAATGAATTCCGAAAAAAATGTGTGGTTGTCTCAGAAAGCTCAAGAATAAAAGAATATTATTGACTGTTTTTTTAAAAAGCAGACAAACTTGAAAAAAAAATGTTCAACTCACATATTTTGATAAAAGAAAAAAATTATGTCATCTTTAAATTAATTAAATACTGCAGAGAGTGATTTTTTTGAAAATAGTGATTTTTTTGGAAACATTCAATTGGAATTCAAAAAAAATATTAGACTATTTTTAGTGCTAAAAATGGTATAATTTGATTTTTGACTCAAAAATCTTCAAACAAATTTAAGATATTGATTTCAAGCTTATTTCTTCTGATAAAATTTAAACCTAAATCAAATTCACAACTATTAAAATCTGTGATAGTCTCGAATTTAACTTCACAGAAAATAGCTTAATTGTTTTAATTATTTTCTTTGCGATGTTTTCAAATTGGTTTAATAAAGATAATCAAGTGTATGTTCTTAGAGGCACTAATATTTAATTAGTAAAATGGTTCTTAAATTATAGCAACTTAATTAAACACATTTTAAAAGCAAAATACATAGTTAATTTAAGATAATTTATGGTTAGTGTTGTTTTTATTTAAAATAATATTTACACTAATTTGAGTCTTTTATTTCAAGTTTTTCTTTTTTAAAGAGGTTGTTAATATCATTTTTCTCTCTCGAAAACAAATTAATATTTTGATGATTCAAACTCTGAATCTCCATAACTAATGATTCAATGACCACATCAACATCAACATGGTCCAGAACAGTATATGTTAATGACTTTATTTATATATTTAATTTTTTTTAATTCAATTTTTAAATTTATTTTCACTTGAGTAACTCGAACTCATCAATAAATAATTATTGCAATTCTATTAATGTATATATTATGCTAAATGCATCGTATAGAGTGTATTTTTTTGTTTTTGATATTATTGGTGTTAAATTTTTAACAATATAGACAAAAACAATTTTAATCGCCTGTCGATCAAAACTTTTAAATTTTATAAATGTGGCTATAGTATACCTGTTTCTGACAGTGGGATTTAAGTACACTTCATATTCATGTTAATTGTATAGTTCATTACCCAGATGGTATATGTTTGTGTATAATTGTTTTTAGTTCATTTTCATTTCATTTTATATCAAAATGAAAATAATTGTCAATTTTATTTCAAAAGAAAAAACGAATAAAAAAAAACTCTCATATAAAATGCGTATTTATACTGTAATTAATTAAATTCATTAATTTTTCAACTTCCAAAACTTCGTAGGTGTGTATACACTGCACTTTGCACATACGGATACTTACCTACTTACATTTCTGTATGTAGGTACGCATATATCGAGTATGAGTATATAAAACGCATATATTCAATTTGTATACAGAATATTCACTCACTCATCGATGAATGAACAAAAAAAAAATTGCAATTTTTTCAAAAGGAAACGTAAACAAAAGAAAAATTAATAAAATCATTATCATATCCTTAATAAGTTTTTTTTTTTTTTTTGGCAATGCTTATTGATGTTATGGATGATGCATAAAATGAATGAAAACTCCTATACACAAACACACATACAAATAAGACCTCAAAACCCCCACCTTTTCAAAAAGAAAAATATCCAGTCGCCTGACTCTTCAACATCGGAAAAGTAGGACCAATCTTTCTTATACATAATAATATGTATAATTTGATCTCTCTCTCTCTCGTAGACATTGGTACCTTTGTGCTTCGCAAATTATTTTAAATACGCAACATAAAAGTACAGAAAAATCGAAAAGAAAAAAAACACGAATCATATTCCAGGATAATAAATCCAATGAGTTTCGCTAACGTAGCGAAAAATTAATGAAAATTCGCTGTGTGCTTCGTTCTTTGTTTTTCAGTTAAATTGGAAATGGAAATCTGGTGCACAGAAATTATTATTATTTCAAAAAGAAAAAAGAAAAGAATAATAATAAAAATAATAATAATAATAATAAAAAAAAGGAAATTAAGCAGAATTCTGTTCGGCTAAAAGGAGTTTTAACACTTTTTCGGGAAGAGCAGAAAAGCAGCGGCTTAAAGAATAAAGTAAATTCTTCAGCATACACACATTAAATATGAAAATTAAACTTTTTGCTTAATACTTCTCTTTTTTTTTTAAATATCACAATGCCATTAAACATGATGACTTAATACAGTAGAGTCCGCTTATAAGCAATATGTTTTAATGAACTTTCGGTTGTATGCAACGAATACTTTTTCACGATGAATATAAACAAATTAAACTAGTCGAAAAAAAAAATGTATTTTTAGGTGCACAAAAAAAAATAGTTTTTTAAAACATTGAGATGTACTGAATTTTAAAAAAAAATTCTACCACAAAAGGTTTTTTAAATAAGCCATCCTTAAAATGTTAAAGGCAACCAAAAACGGTGTTTTAAGGCTAAGTTAAAACAGAGAATATCCCTTAAAAATAAATTGTATGATTTGTATCTTGTATTGGTTTTTTAAATTGGCGCGGGTAGATTTTGGCACCCCCCGTGGCAGCAATTTGGTTTTTTGATATCTGTGAATATTTGTGTTTATTATTCAGTTGCTTATGGCAAATCATCATGGTAAGTTACACAATTGAACACCACGTTCAAATGATAAAACTTTATTATCAAAATGGGTGTTCTTTAGGGCAAACGTTGCGCGCATTGCGCCCATTTTACGGTAGACGTGGGGGCCCTTCACAGTCAACTCTTCAGCGTTTGGTGGCCAAATTTAAGACGACCGATTCAGTAAACAAACAGCTAACACCCATACGTTCGAGGAACGCAAGATCGGCCCAAAACATCGCCGCGGTCCGTGAAAGTGTACAGTAGAACCCGACTTCGGGACTTGGGCCTACACCCGTACAAGATCCAACTGACCCAGGAGCTCAAAGTTCATTAACATAGACAACACCATAGCAGTTTGTTAGATGATTCCCTAGTTCACACAGGACTTTAGCGCCACCTTAAGTATGTAAGTAAGTAAAAGTTAGTTTTTAGTGCTGATACCGATTCCAAACTCTGATTTTAACTTAATTTTGAAATACTAATTTTCAACATTATTTTTATATTTGTTACCATAAATTCCAAAAACTGGATATTACAACCTTAAGACTACGAATTGGTAATAAGTTAAAAAATTGCTTGTACAACAATTTTGCCTTTTCTTTTAAAATCAATTTTGGCTTACTCGTAAATGCTTCAGCGTTCTTTTAAGGTTAATATCGGGTGATTTTTTAAGAGCTTGAGAACTTTTTTTTTAAAAAAAACGCATAAAATTTGCAAAATCTCATCGATCCTTTATTTGAAACGTTAGGTTGGTCCATGACATTTACTTTTTGAAGATAATTTCATTTAAATGTTGACCGCGGCTGCGTCTTAGGTGGTCCATTCGGAAAGTCCAATTTTGGGTAACTTTTTCGAGCATTTCGGCCGGAATAGCCCGAATTTCTTCGGAATGTCTTCCAAAGCTGGAATAGTTGCTGGCTTATTTGTGTAGACTTTAGACTTGACGTAGCCCCACAAAAAATAGTCTAAAGGCGTCAAATCGCATGATCTTGGTGGCCAACTTACCGGTCCATTCCTTGAGATGAATTGTTCTCCGAAGTTTTCCCTCAAAATGGCCATAGAATCGCGAGCTGTGTGGCATGTAGCGCCATCTTGTTGAAACCACATGTCAACCAAGTTCAGTTCTTCCATTTTT
This sequence comes from Eupeodes latifasciatus, assembly GCA_920104205.1. Classification (NCBI taxonomy): domain Eukaryota; kingdom Metazoa; phylum Arthropoda; class Insecta; order Diptera; family Syrphidae; genus Eupeodes; species Eupeodes latifasciatus. Next base: position 40,502,473 of record OV049925.1, on the reverse strand, counting down.
GGCAACAAAAAGTTTGTTAGCATTGAACGATAGCGATCGCCATTCACCGTAACGTTGCGTCCAACAGCATCTTTGAAAAAATACGGTCCAATGATTCCACCAGCGTACAAACCACACCAAACAGTGCATTTTTCGGGATGCATGGGCAGTTCTTGAACGGCTTCTGGTTGCTCTTCACTCCAAATGCGGCAATTTTGCTTATTTACGTAGCCATTCAACCAGAAATGAGCCTCATCGCTGAACAAAATTTGTCGATAAAAAAGCGCGAAACACATTTCGAACCGAACACTGATTTTGGTAATAAAATTCAATGATTTGCAAGCGTTGCTCGTTAGTAAGTCTATTCATGATGAAATGTCAAAGCATACTTAGCATCTTTCTCTTTGACACCATGTCTGAAATCCCGCGTGATCTGTCAAATAATAATGCATGAAAATCCTAACCTCAAAAAAATCACCCATTATATATATGGCAGAAAAACTTACAACTTTTGTAGGTTTTTTGAAAAATATGTAGCTATTGAAAATAAGTAAACGTAATATTGAAGTAAGGAATTCTAGATTTTTAAAGTTATTGCGTATTTTATTGGAAAATAAAAACTTCTCCATGAATTAACATAGCTTCACAGGCACGAATGTAAAGTGTGGGTCAGTGTGGGTCGCATTTCAGACTTTTTTTTTTTTTTTGTTAAATTTGCTAGTTATATTTTGTTTCTTAAAAATTTTATCCATTTTACAAATTATCAGTTTCGTCTTTAAGACATTTCAACCATAAATAATTTTTCTTTTTCAAATTCATTCATGCAAATTCTTTGAAATTATAAAGATTCGAAAATATAAAAGTAATCCATCCGATATGCTACAATATGCATTAAAACATTAAAATTATAATCACCCTCAAATTGATAATAAATAGGTATGTATACATTTAACATTCAGCTTATTTTTTTATTTTATTTTACTTAAATACTTTGAACGTTGTATTTGTATTCATACTTGCAGCACGGTGGTGATGCCTATCCTATATTTTTATTTGTTTACTTTTATTTTTAATTTATACGATTTTAATAGGATTACACACATATTATACTTTGTTTCCAATTAATTGCGTTGCGATAAAAAATCGACAAATAAAAGAACCAACCCAAAAAAAATTCCAAACCGAAACGAATCGTTCACATTTATACAACAATTTAAAGGGCATATGTATATATTACAAACATTTATACAAAAATACAAAAAAAAGAAAACCCACGATCGTAACATGTTTGCGTACGTGTTTGCCCATAAGACTTATCAACTTCAGAGAGATGTAATTTTAATTGCATTACAAATTTGCTCTCAAATTGATAAAAAATAAATAAAATGAAAAAATAAAATTACACGCAAATACTCGTAATAATTAAGCCGATTTATCCACCATTCACAACATGAGGATTCCCAATATACATGTGTTGTGCACGTTTATATAATAAATATATATGTACATATATACCAACCATCATAACACTTAACCAAAACCATAAGTCTGATGTTCTTTGCCATTCCACTTGAATTGTTAAAATAAGAAACGATTAAATGTTCTATTAAAAAACGAAACGAAAGTAAAAGATTTTCAATATTCGCAAATACAAAAGATACAAGAAAGCAAAATCCAATGGAATTGAGTTGAGATCTTAAGTGAAGTGGAAAATCAATTTACTTATTTTATTTTATATTTATAATATGCATGCTTGTTAATTCGTAGGTTTTCGAATTGGAAAATTGAAAAATCACATCATGGTAGATTAATTTTTTGTTTGTTTCGGTTTTGAATATAAAAGGATTGTTTTCAACACGTGAAACAATTGAAGGCATGTTATGTATGGTAAATTTGAATGTGATCTTTTATAAATGGTAAAAGTCTCGAAAATACTACAAAATACATCTTATTTTTTTTGTTCTTTCAAGAAGGATTCAAACGAATTTGATTGGTTTTAATAATGTTCAACTTGTATTAATTTGATGTTATATAGCCTAGACTCAATAAATAAGCTATCTATCACTGAACAATTTTTTCAAATCGAACCAATAGTTCCTGAGATAACCAAGTTCAAGCAAACAAACAAACAAACAAGCGAACAAACGAACAAAAATCTTTATCTTTATAATATTAGTATATAGACAAGCTTTCTACGAATTAATTATGTGGGCTGTTTTTTAGTGGCAGACACATTTTTGTCTGTCAATAAAAGACAACAAATTCAATGAAATTACCAACTAAAGTGTTTTCCAATTGGCGCGGGTTGCTTTTGGCACCTCGTTGCGGCCATTTTGTTTTGGTGACATCTGTCAAATTTTTTGTTTATTATTCAGTTGCTTATGGCAAATCATCATGGCAAGTTACACAATTGGACAGCTCGTTCAAATGATAAAATTTTATTATCAAAATGAGTGTTCTTTAAGGCAAACGTTGCGCGCATTGCGCCGCCATTTTACGGTAGACGTGGTGGCCCTTCACAGTCGACTCTTCAACGTTTGGTGGCCAAATTTGAGACGACCGATTCAGTAAACAAACAGCCAACACCCATACGTTCAAAAAACGCAAGATCGGGCCAGAACATCACCGCGGTCCGTGAAAGTGTACAGCAGAACCCGAGGCAGTCCATTCCACGGCCGCCGCCGTGCACAAGAACTCCTCGGCTTTTCGCAGACTTCAACTTGGAGAATTTTGTGTCGAGTTGACCCAGGAGCTCAAAGTTCATGACCATAGACAACGCCGCCGTTTGTTCGCTGATTGGGCTTCGAATCGTTTGGAAAAGGACCCCAATTTTGACCAAAAAAACATTTTTAGTGACTAGGCGCATTTTTGGATGAATAGCAATGTTAACAAGCCATATATGGGACGAAACCAACCCACGCTAGGTTGCCCAGGTGATATAATGTATCTTCAAAAAGTTACCGTTTGGTGTGAATTTTGGGCCGGCGGCGTATTTGGTCCGTACTTCTTTGAAAACGACGTTTTTGACAGACAGCGACGTATGGACTTAGACGACATGTGGTTCCAGCAGGACGGCGCTACGTGTCACACAGCAAACGCCATTATATTCCATTTCAAAACCTACCCGCTCTTATTGAAAAACTATTTATTTTATTTTGTATTAATAATTTCTGGCATATGCTTGTCGGGGTCGCTTTAGATTGTACATACCCCACATAATGAAGTCCTAGGGTATTTAATCTCTCGAGAAAGTTGGCCAACTTACAAGGCTAATTCTTCACATGCTTCGGTCACAAAACTTTTGTCTGAAAGAAGCTATGGCATGTTTGGCAGCCGTCTTGGTGGGACCATTTTCCTCCAAATGATTTGCAATGATATGCAAGATATCATTTGCCTGTAACGTTTACTTATCTGTGCACCTTTTTCAGATTGGAAGACAAAAAGAGCGATGATATTTTCGGATTGGAAGCCACAAAGAACAGTGATTTTTTTTATGTCTAAAGAGTCTCATGACTATTGTAGCCCCATCGATGATAAATTTGAACGATTTTTAAAGGTTGTGATTTGGCAAAGTATACTGAAGACAAAGCCAACCAAACTTCATCAGCATAACAGCTGGTTTAAAAATTATTCCTATTCCATTAGAATCTTTTATAGGACACAAACAATTATTAGGTATTCAAAAAATTGTAATACATTTCTTTTTAAATTGTGTTGATAAAATTTTGAATTTACACCTGGCTTACAAATTACTTCAAAGCTTTTCAACTTTCAACTTGAAATAAAAAGGTAAATAAAGGCTCGTTTGGAAAGTATGTACACTTAAATAACACACCTTAAAATTATATTCAAAAAAGAATGTATAGATTATTATATGTATTTTGTAATTTAAATAAATTTATTGATTGAATTTATTCGACACAAACTCTTTTAAAAACACGCCACTCCTTATTTCAAAAAATGGGTAAGATAGAAGCGAAGACAATTGTAAACTCTATTTACACACATTGAATAATAAACATTTATTATATTTTGTTTGTTTTTGCCATCAATATTTGTTATTAATTGGTATCTGATGGTTTTATTTTAATTAAAAAAAAAAAACGGCTTTAAACCTTGTTTTTGAAATATGTGGTTTTTAGTTTATTTATATGATGGATAGAATTTGATTTTAATTGGCACATTTTAATATTTAAATAAAAATTCAACAAAGCACCAACCAAATGCATGTATTATAAAAAAATTGCAATATTTAAATATGATATTGTATCAATATTATCAATGTCGGCTTATTTTACAAAAATGCACCTTTGCCAAATAAAATTGTATATCTGTGTTTTTTTTCTTAAGTCATAAATAAATAAATTTGTGTACACAAATTCTTTGAAATTTAAGTCCATAACTTAACGCTGAGTCAGAATTATTTTCTTATTGTTTTTATTACTGGAAAAAATAATTAAACGTTTCAAAGCTAAGCGAGTTGTCATATGAGAATAAAACAATTTCTTACTCATTATTGGATTTGATTTGAAAATAAAAAAACAACAACTCTAATATGCAATGAATAATAATAATAATATTCTAATACATTGAATGAGTAATAGAAATTTAAATAAGGCCGTTAATTGAATGAATCAGTTTTGCATTTGATTTTTCTTTCTTCTCAATTTGCAAGCTATTAATTTAGAAAATCAGCACAATCATCTTATTACACCATCATCAGCTTAGTTTACAATACTCATTTTATTTTTTCTGTATTATTATTATTTTGACGAGAAAAAAAAGTTAATAAAGTTGTTTTTATTTACTTAAACGATAGAAATAATTAAAACATGACTGCATTGAAAGGAAATTAATATTAGTATATTAAGAATAATGTTCGGTAATTGGTTGTTTAACAATTTTACTAGTTTTAAGCTTGAACTTTTTCACAGGCTACACATCACTACATCATGGAATTTCTCACTCAATACTATTAACTTGTATACCTAAAAGTTTTTATTTTAGAAAGTTAGTTTTAAATAAATATCTTTGTTTTTAAGATATTTGGGTTGAGATCCAGATGTAATAATTTTGTATAGTATTTGAAACCAATATTAAAAGTGTCATAATGAGAAAAACAATCAATAAACAGTTTTTCCACATTCTAATTTGTTTTTATCTGTAAGACAAAATTTATTTTAAGTCGATATTTTGAGATATGGAGGTACCAAAAATTTATCTTAAACATGCAAGCATATAAACGTACTTACATACGCACCCAAAAACATCTCTTAAAACAACTTTTAACTCAGATTCCTAAAGCCTTGAAATGTAGAGACACTTGAAAATGTTTAATTTGAACATCGGACCTATTATTATATGTTCCAATAGAAATTTTAAAATGGTACACTGAGGCGCATACTTACTATTTTTAATAACATGTTATCCATTTTGTGGTTTCAAAAACATAGGGCAGGAATTCGACATCTGTCAAACTATGTTGTTAAACCAATTTAATTTTTTTTTAGTTGAAAGTCTGACATTAACGAAAATTTATCACTTGACTATCGCACAACTCTTAAAAATTGTTAAAACTCATAACAAAAATGGTGATTCTGTCACAGCCACATATCGTGCTTTAAGAGATGACTATGCCAGGAATTGGCAAAATTCTGAAGAAATTTGGAGACTGGATTGGTTATAGATATTTCTATCTTACCACTGAAAATATCGCTACTGGAAGTTAAAGTGTTGCCGAAGACCCGAATGTGTTGATTCCTAGTCGTTCTCAGGATTAAGGACTGTCTTGAGGCACATTATGGCGTATTTTGCATTTGGATCTACACCTATACATCCATATAAAGTTCAGATTAAACAAAAACTGAAGCCAGCTGACCATTCACAACGTTGTGTCGTAGATACGTCGAATGGGTGCTTGAACAACAGGCGGTGGACGGCGATTTTTCGAACAAAATTTTCTTTAGCGACGAAGCACATTTCTCGCTCGGTGGGTATGTTAATAAACAAAATTGTCATATTTGGGGTTCTAAGAATCCTCAAGTTATTAAACAGAGGCCATTACATCCACAAAAAGTCACTGTTTGGTGCGCGTTTTGGTCCGGAGGTGTGAGTGGACTTGGAGCTTACTTCTTCGAAAACGACGTGGGAACGGCTGTCACCGTCCATTCGGACCGTTATGGTCATATGATAACCGACTTTTTTTGCTTGCTATTGAAGAATACAACTTGGAGAATATTTGGTTTCAACAAGAAGACGGTACCAAATGCCACACTACTCGAGCGAATATGGCTTTATTGCAAAGACATTACCTGGCCGCGTAATTTTTCGTCGTGGCGATATCAACTGGCCACCAAGATCATGCGATTTGACACCGCTGGACTTTTTTTTTTGTGGGCTTACGTGAAAGACTGTGTTTATGCGGATAAACCTTTAACTCTTGAGCACCTAAAAACAAACATTCGTCAAGTTATGGCTGAGATACCGCCCTATATGTGTCAAAAAGTGGTCGAAAATTACCTCAAAAGAATCGATGCTTGCAACAATTCGCGTGGTGGTCATTTAAATGGTGTAGTGTTTTACACTTAATGTCAAAGTTCAAACTTTTTAATGAAAAAGAAATATTATAAAAAAATATATTTTAAATGTCTTTTATTTAAGTTTACTTTTCAAACCGCAAAATGGATAACCCTGTACTTAACAAAAAATATCTTATATTTTTATATTTCTTATGTCTCATTGGGCTGGTAAAAAAAAACTTCTTGTAATAAAAGGTAGGGCAACTTGACAAGAAAGCTTTGTTAAAGTATAGCTTAAGACTTAAGTAAAGTTCCTTTAAAAGAACTTTTTGTTTATCTTGTCTTTTTCTGCCAAAGACTATTCATCCGAATTTGTACACATGAACTCTACCTTCCTTAGAGGCGATACGAGTATATGTAGACTTGACAGTATAAAATAGTTAACAAGGCCCATTTTTACGCTAGTTTACTGATGCAAATAAACTTGTCGATTTGGATAAATTGAAAAGGTTTATCTAATTTATCAAAAAAAAATACAACCTTATTCTCTGTCTACCTACATAAATACCTACAAAATCAAAAATAAACAAAATTCTAAAAATAACCTAACACATTTGTGTTGTTTTTCTTTTATTTTTGTTTGTTATTTATAAAACAAATTTTCATGCATAGGTTGAGGACTGTCGAATCTATCGAGCACAATTAAACTTAATGAGACAATTTATTAGCCTCAATGGCCGGTGTGCCTCGCAATCATGATTGTTCCTAATGTCTATAATGTTCATGTCCGCTGTGGAAATACGCCCGCTTGCCCCCACTACAACTCCCGCGGGCACTTGTTTAGCAATTTTGTGATGTCTATGATTGTGAGGTCTACTATTATAATATAATAGTCTAGAGTATGGGCAGCATTTGGGCATTCAAAAATAAACGATTGCGTCAAATTAGTGATGGGAAATTTGCTGAAGCACGTATTGTACCTATATAAATATAGAAAAATATTCAACCTGAAAAGTGTGGCATTTAAAAAGCGGTAAAAGCCGTTGCCGTCTCGTTGTCGCAACAAATTAACGTAGCCGCCGCCGCCGCCCGCCGTGCCACACCATCATATTACCAATATTCATAACGCAGATAATTTGAGTACTACCTGCCTCTGAATATATCTAAAATTGGGAATAATAATAATTAATGGGTTTAAAATTAGTGCGCGTATCAGGTCAGACGCATCATCACCAATAAACTGTATGCCTACTAACAGCTATGTGTACCATATGTAAAAGGAGTATAGTAGGTGTAGCTACATCCCAATACTTTTAAACATTTACCTATATTTTCGAGGGGAAATTTCAAATCAGTTAGAATTGTAATCAAATTTATTGAATGGCATTATATGCGGCCAACAATCTGCTCAACTCAATTTGAATTACCTTTATCCTATAGGTAGGAATACTCGTAGGCGGATAGGAAGGTAAATAATGAGTTGCGTTTTCTGAAAAGTTAAATGCATTCGAGTAAAAGTTAAGAGCTTAAGTTAAGTATGGACTCGTAGAGGTGTAGTAGATAAATTATTGTAATTATTGGGAATCTAAATCATTTGATGTAAACAATTTTTTGGGGATATTTTGTGTTTTATTTGGATCACCTAGAGGGGAAAGGGAAGAGGTAGCGTAAAGGCATCATTGTAACAAAGAATTTACCATAAATAGCGATGATGGAGTTACCCTCAAATTTATACCAGCGACACAATAAGCCGATTATGAGATTTAATCTTCGAAATAATTGAAGTCCTTAGGTACATATGTTGTAGCTTTTATTCCAACTCTCAGTTGATACCTTTTTGAAAAGTTATGAGATGGGAAAATATGGGAAATAAATAGGATTTTGTAACTCTCAGTTGTCTATACGTAAAGTGAAATAGAGAAATAATATTATTTTTTGAACAAAAATGATTGAATGATGGAGGGATGGAGGGATGCAACTTACAGTTAGAAATTCGATTGTGTTCCCTAAAACAAACTGCAACTGATTTATTTTCTTCTTTTTTTTTTTTTGTAATATGTGAAATTGCCATTTTGAAAAATTTGAAAATCAATATTTGAAGTTTAAGCTTATTTTTAGTGAGATTTTCGAGACGTCTTCGCCGCGGCTTCACTGTGTGGTTTGTGGCCTATTGGCATAGACCTGCGAATTAGGAAATTGTGTTTCAAACTGTGTGGCTCCTAGCGCCATCGTGTTGAAGCCATATGACTTCGGTGTCCATATCATCCAATTCAGGCCATCACAGGAAGTTGGTGATTATCGACCTATAGAGAATTTCGTTGACGGTGATGGCCTAACCAGCATGGTTTTCGAAGAAGTACTGATGACTCCTCTACACCAAAATCCACACCAAACAGTAATTTTATTTGAATAGATTAGCACCGGTTGAATCTCTCGTTGATTGATGGCATTTCAAATCCAGCAATTATGCTTATTCATTCATCTTACAATGGACCTCATCGCTAAAGATGATTTTCGACCAAATTTGGCATCAACTTTTAATTGCTCCAAGGTACACACGACGGACGCTGTGAACACCTACTTTGATAATAAAAGTCTTATCATTTGCAAGTGTTCTTTGACGCTGTAAATATTCATGACGAAGTAAAAGAAACAATATAGCGACTATGAGTTGTCGAAATCAATCCATTAATATTTGTAAACCCTTTAGAACGATAAACACTTAAACAACGAACTGAAATGTGCTGTAGTTCGGAGCTGTTGGAACAAGTCAGTGAGGTTAAAACCGAAACCTTGTACTTCGGTCAAGAATTGGGAATATTGCTGATTTCGTTGATCTTTGGAACAAGGCATTTCACAAATCACAATACAACGTTTCTTTTAAAAAGACCTTGAGGCTTTAAAAGTTCAGTTAACACAAGAATTAAAATCAGAAACAGATTTTTAGTGCAAAATCGTTTTTAGTCATGAGGCTCATTTTTACTTTGGTGGCTATGTTAAAAGGAAGAATTGTTGTATTCGATCTCGGAAATCCAAGAATTCTAGTTGAAAAGCATCACCATCGGCTTTTGGGTTGGACGTGTGATTGGACTATGCTTTTTGTTTTTTTTTTTTTTTTTTCATTATAAAATAGAACCTCTTACTGGAAAGCCTATTTTTGTTAAGGCTGTTTGGCTAGTTTAAACTTTTCAATTAGATCTTCCTAAAAATTGAAACTTTCATAAACTTAAAAATATAATTTTATAAAAGATAGACTAATAAACTTTGAGATTCAGCTCAGACGAAGCCCAAAAAAACAATTTAATACAATGATTTAAGTCAATTCAGCTTTGTTATTGAGTATAAGTATAATAAAAGTAGGAGGGAGGTATAAAACTTTGATTTCAATTCATCATCAGTATACATATGTGCGAATGCGAATTTCATCAAACAATGTCTGATATATTTTTCGTAGGTCTCTTTAATTAAATGTGGGTTTTGATTCCTACGCATTCACAAAAAACCAACTGTCTATCTTAATAAAATTACATACATATGTAAGAGTCGGTACTTATGTAGGTACACTTTAGTACATACAACATTCGTACATATATAATTTATATTATTATTATTATCATCTCCATCCAGGCGTCTAGGTTCTTCAGTTAAATTTAAACACTTCCTCAATTGTTTTTGAACGTTTTTGTTTTGTTCATTTTTATATAGTCGTATAATATTATGTGATCAAGGACTGTCTGAGTACGGTATGGTACATGGTCCTTATACTCTAAATTCATACAATGTTTGGCATAGGTAAGGTTTTATCTCAGATAGAGATGATGTAGTGTAGGCTCAACATGTGGGCACACTTTGTTCAATTTAAGAAATTTTGAAAACAAAGGAAATGGAAACAGGAAAAAAAAACGAGATCTGACCAAATATGTCATAATTTTCAGTCCAGCTGCTGGTGAATATGGTATGATGGTGGTGATGATGATGATGTATATGTGTGGCAATCAGTGAGACACATTTTGATGGGATTTAGTCTGTAGATGTGACAGACATCAGACAGGTAAAATTATTTAACTTAATTTCAAATTACCCGTGACAAACTGTTCTGCACAATCAAGCAGCCGTTTCCGTCGTCGTCGTCGCTGCCGCCACTTGTGGTTTGGACTTTTTGTTTTTTCAGACAGTCTTTGATGCAGGGATTTCAAAGTGTTAAACTTGATTTTTTTTTGTAGACTCATAAAAAGTTTACATTTGTTTATCATTTGGCATCAAAAAGTTTTTAGTGATGAACAGGATTTTTGATAAACTAGAATTTTCTTTAGTTATGGAATAGGTAACTTAAATATTTTTGATTGCACATACACGGTGAGCGGGGTAGTGGTTTCTTTTTAAAATCATCATAGGTAATTTTGACACTCACAGCTATTTTCTGCTACGAATTTTGTTAGTAAGAAAGTCATAACTCCCAAGAACAAGAAACAAGTTGTTTTGTGCTTGAACAGCGTTATGAAATGTTCAAAACTTGTTTCTAAAGTGAGTGATGTATGAACAGGTTTTTTGAAAACACATTTTGGCCGAAATTAAGTCAACTTTTCACCTGTTCGCAGGTTTGTTTAAAAAGTTCGCAAGACTTTCTTGCACAAAGATATCGGATTATCCACTTATAAGGTCCAATTTACTAAGACTATCCACTTCGTTATGGCTTACCAATTTCAGTCTTAAAGCAACCTGAACGATTTTATGCGAAATATCTCTGTCAGCAAATTCTTCTGCAAATTTCTCCGATATCAACTTTTTTCTGTAGCGATGAGGCTCATTATCATCTTTCTGGAACTGTAAATAATTTTTTTCCTGTGGGGCTACCTTAAGGATAAGGTTTTCAGACATCGCCCACATATGTACCATAGAAGAAATTAAACAGAAAATCACCGCGGAAATCGAGGCCATACCAGTCGAAATGTGCCGAAAATCATGTGAAAGCTTCAGAGATCGTCTACAACAGTGTATCAATGCTGACGGCCGCCATCTTGGAGATATAATTTTTAAAAATAGGATTGAATACTGATTGGTCTTTATTTAGGGAACAGTGATGGACCTACGCAGTGTCAATAATTCGGAAGCTTGTTAGACCAATATCATCCAAGGCAATACGTGAGCTACAACAACATAAAGAAGTTCTTAGAAAATTGGAGGGACGGCATGCGCTTGTGGGAAGTTAGCCGAGGCATCAACTTAAACGAAGCTTTTTTTCAAAATGGGAATAGTATGAAGAAAATGTAATTTTATTGCTTTTTTAAAAAGAATTTTCTGTTTGGCCCAATATTAGTATTGTATCTGGGTTTTCAATACGAACTTGACAATTTTGAATAAAATTTTTGAACGCACCTTTTCACTAATTACCGAATTGTTAATTTATTCAGGCAACTCAACTCAAACGAGCAACGTCTGTAAAAATAAATAAAACATTTCTACTGAAATTTGGAGTCGCTGACACCCATACAAGATTAATTTGACTAATAGAAGGAGATGCACCATTTGAAGCGGTGACGTAGGTTCTTTAGAATCTGGAGAATAATGCGCCAATACATAAAAATTTCATCGCAAACTCATCTTCAGAGCAAAGCCGATCTTTGACCAAATAGTTTCGTCAATAAGCAAAATATGCGTTATTGGTCGGGAGAAAATCTACTATTTAGTGCGGTTTGTATGCGGAATCGTCGACTATAACGATCGTCCCGTTACTGTGAATCGCCAGCGTTATTGCCCTATGATTACCGATTATTTTTGACACGAATTGGAACATATGGACTAAGGCCACATGTGTTTTCAACAGGATGGTGCCACAAGCCACACAGCACAAATACGAGTAACAATTGAGCTTAAGAAATTTTAGTTTGATGAGCGTGTTTTCTCAAGAAATAGGAAAGTCGATTGGCTGCCTCGTTCGCGAAACTAAAAACCTCTAGAATATTTTCTTTGGGTCATTGGGTAATGACAACAAGCCCACCGACGCGATGTTACAAAAGCTCAGAGAAAACATTGAACGCGAAAAAGTAGAGTGGCCAAGTTGGAAAAATTAGGTCCAACGCTGTAAAACATGCCAGCGGTGGCCATACTACCGAAACCGGAGAGTTCCATTAATAAACATCTTGACTGTACTTCAAGCCGATACAAATTTTTTTGAAATATCTTAAATAGTTTGTGATTTATTTTTAAAAAAATTTACAAGTCTTTAATGGAAACCCCTTACTGTTATCGAGCTTCAGACGACCGACGCCCCAGCACGATCACAATTACGTCAGGAATTCTTCAACTTCAAAAGACTAAATCCGGCCGTTCTTTGTTTTCTTTAACTGAAAACAGGCCAGCTGTGAAATTATTATGAATGAATTCACTCAATAATAGCTTTTAATTTTGTTATTGTTTTATCATACTGAATTTACGATACGCCGCGCCGCGGCCGGCCGCCGCGCCACTGATACATTGTAATTCTCACGAAATGAGTGTTTGGTATAAACGCGTCAAAATAAAGCCTTTAGCTATATTAAAACAATGTAAATATATGAATGTACTCGTAATTCTTAAAAGAATAATGACTCAATGTGTAAAGATAATTAATTTTTGAATTTTTATTGTTTTTATTTTGTATTATGTATTTTGTTGCAATTTCAATCGATTTATTTTTTTTTGTTTTATCTTTAAGAATGCAATTGAGATTTTGCACAGACCATTTGGCATTATACTAACTATTAAGAAGAAGCGCCCGCAGCACCCTCATAAAATACAATGGGGCAGCAGCTTGTAGCGTGTAGCGTGTTTAATATAGGCGAGGGTGTGTGTAATTTTTGCAAATGTAAAGAGTTGATGCTTGTTATTTGTCTGGTGTTAGTTTTGCACTTAATTTTCAGAGATGCTGTTAGACCATCAGGATTGTTGCTGTTGTTGGTTTTGTTGTTATATGTAGGTTTGGTTAGTTCCTTTATTTTTAGATATACAATATTCTTTGAATGAGTAACTCCAAGTATAGGAAAAAATTAGAAAGAAGAACAAGAAGAGGAGGAGAAAAGTAAAAAAGCTACAGAAAACGACAGAGGACTAACGAAGATATATCTTCTGGAATTGGTTATGGTTACACACCGCACTACCGTATGGCTGCTGAACGCTCGCTATTGCAATTGCAGACGGGACATTGTCAGCGCATACGACGACTACGACGACGGTATACACTATACAGTGCAATGATAATGGTGGTATGGAGTGGAGGTGGAGGTGGCAGCAGCAGAATAGTTAGAAAAGTATAGAGCAATACAGAAAAGATACAAAACAAAATCTAGAGATACATTGCATTGCAAAACGAATGCCTCAAGTTAATTGACTTTTGAGATAAATTGCTGAATCGCAACATAACATATATAGTAGATACACTTATGTATATAGTTGATATATGTATTTACATATATGTATCTAACTTGCAACATAAAGCAAAAGCTAGCAGTGGCAAATGTATGAGTATGAAAGAAGGAAAAAACGAACAGCAATGCATAAATGTTGCATCTACTCTCTTATATAGATGCAACCATGCAGCTTTGTGTTTATATGTGCGATAAATTGAAGGCTGGGAATTGTGGCTTCTCACTTGAATGACTTTATTGGAATTTGTCGGCAAATTAAAATGGGATGGTTTTATATTTTTTTTTTTAGTTGTTGTTGTTGCTTTTTTTAGTGTTGATGTTTTTGTGTGGCATTGACGGGATTAGAATTGTTTTACTAAAAATATGTCAAAGCAATGGAGGTCATATATGTACGTTATGGTAAGTTTAATGAAATGGTTGGATTTTTGAATTTTTACAAAAGAATCTAAAAACTAAAGTTCCAAACACCTGAACTAATAGAGTTTTATTGGATACAAAGGGGAATTGAAACTTGGTAAATTGCATTAATTCTATTCATTGAAAGGGATATGGTATCTACATATATATAATTTATATAATGAAGCTAAGTTAAAATTCCGTTAAAACAATAAGCTTATATGGGTGATTATACAAAAGTTGGGTAACTCGATGTCATCAACCAATATATACAAAGTCTTATTATATTTTATTGAGATTACAATTTATCTTAAAACAATGGAAAGACATTTATTGAGTCACCCAATTTCAGTTCGTCATTTTGAATACAAGTTATTAAAAAAACACAATTAGTTCTTAAAACGTTCAGTCCTTCGGCATGTCACAACCCCGAAAACCAACAATTAAGTTACTGTCTATTAAACATTATCATTGATTTGAGAAAACTTATTAATTTACTACAATCTGTGATGTATATATAGTTAAATATATACTACAACTTTCATAATGCAGTGTTCTCGACTTTATTTAAAAAAATAAGAAATTTTGTGTTATTTAAATTTGGAATTCGTGCGAAATATCGCCGAATCAACGTCAAATCTCACTTTAAATTTTAATGTTGATAATAAAGTTAGTTGCGGGTCGCGAAATTTGACAGCCACCATAACTGTACCAGAGTTTGGGTTATGTTTGTTTTCTATACACTTGCTAAGCCAGTCAACATGTCAGTCCTATGGTGTGTCGTTATTTTTTTGTTAATCTAAAGTTTACTTTTATTTATTCATATTAGATTTTGATTTGTTAAAATGTAGTTTGTTGATATTCGAAATTACAAAAAAAAATTAGTCGGATTATAATCTCAAATTTCGTCTTTTTCGTCAGTCCTATGGCGTCAGTACTGTGTCAGGTATATTGTTATTGTTCTTCATTACATGATCATTAGTACTTTTAAGGTGAATATTGTTAGATTTTGTACATATTTTTTGTTGATTACCTACTTAGAAATATTAAGTAAAACTATGTGTAGTAAAAGATAAGTGAATAACGTTACGTTAAATGTCAAAAGTCTGTTTTGAAAACTGTTATAGTATTTTCTCCTAGTATTACATATTAATAATTATTTTTAATTGTTACTAAGTGATTTTAAGTGATCATTATCAAATCCTAAGACATTTTTACTAATTTGTATTAAATTTCATCATAATACTTTCAGAACTGTGTATAACATGTATCAGGACTATATTACTTCGTCATTCCCCTGGCAGTCAAATTCTGAAAATTTTAAATATCTTACAATGTACTCAAAAAAGTGACTGGCCCGATTGGGAACAATATATTAATTAGATTAGCTATCATATACACCCGAATTTGTAGAAGTTTGATTAAATAACTATCGTAAACAAAATATCCTCAAAAGTTACCCAACTTTTCTATAATCACCCATATATACATTGTGCTTCAAATAGGTATCTGGTGTTTTTTTTTTAAAGGTTCGAACTAGCTGCCATGCAAATTTAGTCACTTTTTTAGAATATATTAAAAAGTACCATACAAAAACAATGATTTTGAGGAAAGTACACAATTTTCATGACACTTTTAAGACTCAATTTCATACCAAAAAAATCGCTGTTTGTTTCGGTATTGTTTGAATTCTTTGATTTGGTTTTATATCTAAAATAAATTAGTGATTTTAACTTCCTCCAACAAAACAGCATGCAGCCATCATTTTGATAAGTCAAACGTTTTGTTACCGAACCATCGCAAGAAATGTACCCGTAATTTAACATTTGAACTACTTTTAGTGGAATTATATGTCAAATTTCTAGTGTTTTCTACCTAAATAGCAAACATTGATCATATAGACGACACAATTCTACGCATTATTGGCGAAAATTTGGTGCAAAGTTGGACCGACAAGATAGATAAATCCATTAAATTCATTGTGCGCATTTTATTTTGAAACAATTCTGGGCCTCAAACAAAAAGAAAACATCCAATGCAAGCAAAAACCAAAAACAAGAAAAAGGTAAATTTTTCCAATGAGAGGTTTCATTTTCAAATATATTACCATCTTGGCAGCTGTCACTTTTGAAATTATCAGAATTTAACATCTGTCAATAAAAAAATCTACGACATTACTAACAAATTTTACGATACTTTATCAATGTATTGAAATTGTGGAAACTTTGCAGTCACAGTTAAAAGTTTTGCTAGAAAAGTTTACTGATTGTTTTATTTCTTCAAGAGGTGATCACAGTTAGCAACCGAGATCTTGTTATTTAAACACCTTTGGACTGTTTTCTTTGGGATTACGTGAAAGATTATACCTATAGTTATATGCCAACACTAGACATTCGATTCAACACCTTCAAGATAGAAGTCTTGAAGTTACCGAAGACATACGACCCAAATATGCCCATTGATCATGGAAAAGCCATTTTGACGAATGTAGTTTTTCAGATCAATGACAAACTTTTCTATCTACAATACAATAAACTTTCATTGATTTCCTTATAAAAACACTGTTTATAAGAATCATTAGAATTTTTTGATATGAAAAAAGGTATTTGAAAATTTGATCAAAATCGGTTCATTCAAATTTTACAGTTTAAGATGGTTTTGGAACAAAATATAAATAAAATCTTTACAAATTATTTACAGTTAAATTGTAATTGAAAATTCTTTAATTTCTAGCTTCACCCAGCGGCGTTACTCTCATGCTTTATTTTAGAACAATTTTGGAAAGCGTGAGAAATGTTATAGTGAGTCAACTTTAAAAGATATCAATCTTAATCGTTTCCGCTTTCCACAATAGATGGGCTATTTAACGCTGAAAGAATTTTTCAAATAGGACCAGTGGTTCCTGAGAATAGCGCGTTCAAACAAACAAACAAGCTATCCAGCTTTATAATATTAGTATGGGTTAACTCATTATTCTTAACTCTTTAGATCTTTGAAAATTTGACTCTTACAAAATAATGGATAAAATCCGTCTTAAAAAGTTTTAAAGTAGTAAGTTCTCTTTTATCGCTTAAAAAAAACCACAATACTCTTAACATGTGACCCAATCGAAAATCATTTGACATTTCTCCTTTTTTCGAACTTGAATGTCAATAACGTGAAAACCTATTTAATTTGAACCCAAAATAAAACATTTTGTTATTTCAAACCGCACATTTTGACAGTTCAAATAATGAAGATGCTTATATTGTTTCCTCTAAAAAAAAAACGTCCATTATTAAAACCTCAATCATTTGGCTCTCCAATTTTATTTGATATTTATCTAGAAGCCCTTTTTTCTGCTACCAATTTCTTCTATACCGCATATGTACATATACATAATATATAGGGGTATAAGCAGGAAAGATACTTGACAGTTTCGTATTTTTTATGTATTTGTTGGTTAACTATGGAAATGTCTCCACTTTAATATTCAGTCCTCATTCTCAACAGACGAAAAATAAATACAATAAAAACAAATTCTAGTAGATACTGAGATGGGCAATGGACCGTGTTTCCGACTGCATCTCGGTCTTTTACTCAACTCAAAAATATCTACTATACAACCTCCCTTATCTGCCCCTTCACTTCACCTATGAAGTGTCTATTTTGGATGATGGGGCTTTGTGATAATGGTTCGTTTACATTTGTATCAAAAATAAAAATAAAAATAAAAAATAAAAGAGAAAACAAAAAAGAAAATGTGTAGAAAAATAAAAAAATAATAAACAGGAAAATAATTGGAACCCAAGCAGTTCGGTTTGTGACGGGTCTCGTTTTCTGTGTTTGTTGAAACAATTTGTATGTGACCCTAATTGAAGTCAGTACATGAAGTTTGAACGAGAGGGTAGGTCTAGGTACGTTCTTCATTCAACATACAAGTTCTCTCTATGAACGCCCTCTGGCGGCCGGCAGTCTTTCACTGTATGTTGGTCAATTGGTTTGTTTCTGGTATAGCTAGCTATACGAGTACACCCATCGTCTCTCTCTCCCTCTGGTTGTTCGGGGTCGTAGAACATTCCATATATCAAATGTAATTAATCACCTTCTAGATTATTAGACGGGATAGCACAGAACGCCAGCCGCACCGACGAACGACGACAAACGAACAGTTGGTAGTTCTATATGCTGGCAGTTACATTCTGTAAGTTCATAGATTGTAGTCTGAAAACCCCCAGCTTTTCAGGTTAGTTTGATGGTCTTTGGTCCACCTATGTAGAAGGTATGGTTTGGTTCGATGAATGGTCGGTTTCAGTATATCAAATAAATAGAGAAAAGAATTTTGAAGTTCTGGTTCTGTGTGCTTTTGACATATGAGTTTTTATATTAGTTTTCTTTCTTCGTTTTTGGTTCCGTCGTTTTTTAAATGTGTGTAGGTAAAATATTTGTGTATTGGAGAGTGTGGATTTTTCTAGCGAGAACGAGAACGCTTGAACTACGTGCTGGGTTTTTCTAATAAATGTACTGATTTTTTTGTATACTGTAGGAACGTAGTAAGTACTCGAAATACTCGTAGCATAGATAGAAGGTATGTAGGTACGTGAATGTTGCCTTTTACATGATGGTTATTGCTTCTAGGGACGGTAACAATTATTTGTATTGTTTTTTTATTTTTAGTCATTTGTTTGTTGTATGGAAATCGACAAATGGAAGTTTTGGAAAGTTAAACGAATACGTATGTGATATATATTGCTATCATAAGTAACATATGTACCTATATGTTTTAGAAGGAGAATCTGACATATCTATAGTACATATGTGTGTGTATATTTTTTTGTTATTTATGAAGTGGTTTTTAATTAAAATTTTGATCTATGTATGTTTTTAACTACAATTCGTTGAGATCGTTTCGTTTTTTTTTGCTGAGTTTGTAAAAAAAAGGCTTTTAAAAGCAATGGTCTTATATTGATTGAGTGGTGGTTAGAAGGCTTGTTCAATAGAGCCGGAAGCTGTTTTGGAACTTAATTGCTTTCGAGAAACCTATTGTATTTCTAATAAACAAACATGTCCAAGAGCTAAACAATAATGACCGTGATTTGTAGAGGCATTGCTTTTTTTAATGTTAGAATAATTTGTTATTGTTACTGTATTTTACTTGTAAAGCCTTACAGAATACATTTTTGGATGATTCAATTGCATTTACTTGTAGTCTTATCTGTATTTTTGAATGTGTTCATCTATTTTATAGGTTTACAGTATCTACTCTGTCACTGTCAACATTATTAGTATTATCTAGTACACTGTAGCTAATTTATGATATCTCCAGACTGTAACTTAGTAACAAAGTCAAACCCATACTGTAATTTGATTGTCTTAAACATCTCAAACTTTAGTCTAAGACAAAAATAAAACAAAGCATACATTTTAAGGTTTTTGTGTTTTATTTTTTTCTATTTTAAAAGTTATTTCCCTAGGTCTTTCTTCTAAAACTATATTTAATAATATTTAACATCACAGAGAAAAATTAAGTTAAGACTAACACCTCAAACGGTTTTTTACACTGTAATCAACTATTTTTTTATTTTGTACTCTGAAAAGTAACCCGTCTTCTGTCTCAAACTAAAATGAATGTTCTAGTGATGTGTGCATTCTGTATGTATTCTGTAACTGATGTATCCAGATTATCATTTAGTTACATATTCATCGTAATACTGTAATCTATAATTGTTCACTAATTTTTACCGTATAAAACTGAAATCAAACGATTCCTAATTGGAATCGTATATTGTAATGGTTTTGTGTCTGATTCCAAAGAGGTTTAGTAAGTTTTGTATGCATTATTAGACTGATGCATTTCTCTAGATGTTCTTTCCGAAACTATTATAAGAAAACATTATATATTGTAAATTACTGTAATTAAATTACTTCTGATATATTTAAATGTAAAGTGCTCTATTTGAGAATGTTGTTAAATAAATTCTTTTATGGCATACTGTTAACAATAGTTGTTACTGTAACAAATGCTGTCTGCTACCTTAGTCTGTAATTGAATAGAGGCTATATTATCTTAGACTGTAAAATATTTCATTTTGTATTATAGAATCAAATTTAGTGGATTTATCATCTTCAACATGTAAAGTTGAGTTTCACCTGATATCTAAAATTGTAACGGTGTGACGTTTGATATTTAGTTGTCTTACAGTATTTCATACTGTATATAACCTCTTTTATTGCATACTATTAAACATCATTTTTACTGTAATTAATTATGTCTGCTGACTTTGGCTCAAATTTGGTGGATGGTGGAGTGGCGATTAATATTAAGTTCTTTAACGGTATTTGGTGGATTTATTATCTCCAAACTGTAAAGTTAAGTTTCACCATAATCTCAAATTGTTATGGAGTGACGATTGTTCTTTTACAGTATTTTATTCTGTAAATAGCTTTTTTATCGCATAATATTAACAATCATCGTTACTGTAACGAATACTTTTTGCTAACTTAGACTGTAATTGAAAACTGGCTTATATCTAAAACGGTAACGTATTGAATTTTTATTATGAAATCAAATTTGGTGCATTTATCATACTTAAACTGTTAGGTTGAGTTTCACCTGATATCTCCAATTGTAATGAATTGTCGTTTAAATTTGAGTTGTTTTACAGTATTTAATATATTTCAAATTATTAATCTCTGTTAAATATATGTACTTCTCAATGGAAAACACGTCATCAATTCACCATGAAAATTCATAAATGATTTACAACAAAGAAAAAAACGATTAGGTAGATCATATAGCCATTTACAGTGTTTGCGTTAAAGTGACTGAAAATCAAGGCAAAAATATGAAAATCTGGGAAAGAGACCTCAATAATTTAAGCTCTCTTTATATTAATAAAATAAATTTGAGGTGAATGGGTCAAAACACAGTAAATAAATATTCGGCATAGTACTATTTGTATCTAGTGCTGAATTTTTTTAATTCTGTGCTATTTCATAGTACTGTAAATATAAAATACTGTACGTTAGAATGTTGTATGTAACTTAAAAAAAAAAACACACAGTATTTTTTACGTACTGAATTTTGTAAAACAGTATTAAAATATAAAAATAAACAAACAAATTAAACTTCATTTCGCTTTTGTCTTTAAGAAAAATAAAAATCAACTTCTAAAAAGCTTCTTTAAGGAAACAATAAGGAAGCAATAATATAAGGAGGATGCAATAACGATACACTTAAATTCGGCAAAATAATATATTATATATATAATATTATCCCTATCTTATTTCAATATTTCCAAAAAGTTTTCTTAAGCTACATTTTCTTTTCATCAATCATTAGATAAAAGAGTCTAGAAGGTTATCTCCACGAAAATTGTAGAAATTGCAGAAATTGTTTGCTTTGCAGTTGTTAAGATGTTTTTTTTTATTTTTATTTCAAAACAATATAAAAGTATATAAAAAAGATTGATTAAGATAATAAAAATCCTGGAAAACAATTGAAAACACCTCTCATAAAAAGAAATATCCATAAAACCATTTTTCACAAATTGAAAGCCCTAACCCAAATTTTTCTTCTTTTTTTTTTTGCTTATTTCATAAGCGCATCAAATTCACTTACTTATCTTCTTTTCTTAAGTGTGTTTCCCGCCAGAATTTTATTCTTTTAAAAATAAGAACACCAAAAAAAAAACAAAATTCGCAATAAAAATATTAAATAAGAATAGCATTGTGCGTGTGTGTGTGTCTTGTGTAACTAACTTTTGGTAGTCAAGGCATTTTTTTGTCTTCTTCTGGAAGTAGGTGGCGTTGTTGGTGCATTAACTTTGAGATATCAAAGAAAAGACAAAAGCGAAATCCAATTTTTCTCCCATACTCCCATTCATTTTGGTTTTTCTTTTTTTTTATCTCGAGACACTCATGGGATCTAGGTGGATACGAGTACGTTTTTGAATACTGAACTGACAACCAGGGAAGCGGGGTTTTTCCCCATATTGACACAATCGTCTCGACCCCATACCCAACAACATACACACATATACCTTCCTCTACATACACTTTGCATTTTGATTGGGTTTTTGGTCCTTTTTTTATTGTTGTTTCCTGTTCTTCTTTATTTTTTCTCTCTTTTACCGCACGTATTGAGTGCTGACGAAAAATGTAGATATAGTAAGGCACTTCCCTTAGAAGTAGGCACCTTTGCAAAGAAAAGAAGAATAAACTGTTTGAAGAAAAAGTGAATAAAAAATGTATCTCATTCACTAAAAAGGATAAGAGTGAAGAAATGAAAAAAAAAATTCAAAGTGCGTATCTAAAAGGCTATAATAAAGGCGACCGTCAATTTTCACAAGGGTTGAGTCTTGGGTACCGTTATTTTGTTCGTTCGTGTGTGTGTGTGTGTCTATACGCATATTGATATAGAGTGGCAAAGAGGTTAACTTTTTCTTCAAAAGAATGTGGAAACCAAATTGCCAGGATACACCGTCAAAAAAAAATCGCCTCTTCTACAACTCTGCCCTGATGTTCGTCGTATAGACAGCTTGTTTGGAATGCTCTATTTTGTATATATCTTTAGATATGGGAATTCGAGAGCGGGAAGGCACTTCTGACAACTTCTTGACTTGACTTGACTTAACTGGTGCGAGTATTGTTGTACCTAAGTAGGTATATGGAGAAATAAGAAAATAGCCGCCATAGTTGTTTCCGCCATCACCACCACGGCAACAAACGACGACATTGACTATATAGGACCACGATGACATGACGACAAAGGAAGGCGTCTGCGATGCGACGCGAAGCAGAATCATCTTAATAGCGGATCCTTTTTTATACAGCACCCACCCCGCACTAAAAACATTGAGCATGGAATAGGGAATGTTTTGTAAATCGAATTTAATCGAAAGACATTTGTAACATTCGCATACGTTTAGAGTGTGCGTAATGATGCACAGTAATGGAATGTTTTTGTGTTATCCCATTTTGTTTTATTTCATCGTTTCTTAAATTTGATCCTGCTGTCATTTTGTCGATAGTACAAAAAATGTGTCTGAGTACGGGTGGAGAAGGCCCGTATGATGGGACAAGACAGCAGCGGAGGGATCTTGATGTTCAAGGCTTAAATTGAAATTGTTTAGTGAGTGTGTGGGATGGGTTGTTTTTTTTTCCTATTTTTGTGAAGTGTATATTGAACATTTTCTTATCTTTTCATATTTGATGAGATACCTACTTCTCTTTCGTTTCTTTTTTACTTTCGATAGTCATTTTATAGGTTTTTTTTAAGAGATAGAGGAGACTTGAGAGAATGAAGGAAATTGTTTGGTGTTTGGAATATATTCTTACAAATGTGCTTTTATTTTTTCTTCTCACAGAGTTTTGGAAGATCGGAGAGGTTGAGCGGCAGGGTGGTAAGGGGGTAAGGGATGAGAATGGAATGGGTTATTATTGCGAATGTTAGCAAATTCGTTTTGATATGTTATTTCTGATAGCATATCTTAACTTGAATGTACTAAAATTCTACAAAAAGGGCAAAGTTATTCCATTAACAAGAGAGAGGCTACACTCACTCGTACATGCTTACCTAAAGCCTTAAGGAAAACATTTCTGTTTAACAAGAAAAAAAAAAACACGTAATACTAAAACAAAAATTCAAAATAAGCACCATTTAGCGAATGGGAAACGTGAATTGTATGTAAATGAGATATATATTTAAGGAGATTGTTATGATACCTATGTCAACCAACTCTTGAATGCAAATATTATAGTAGGGGTCGATTGTTTGTTCTCTTTTTATCTCGAATTTTTGTTGTATTACGATTGTGACATTTAAGGGAAACCTATTAACATTTAAGAGGAAGGGGGCGCATGTACATTAATTAAATACTTACACCATTCTTTCAGTAATTTTTTAAAATATGAAATAATTTAAAGTTAAATGCATATAAAGGGTTTTTTAATTAAAAGATTTAATTTTGAATATCCCGCATTTGGGGCAGCTTTCATCTCAGACGCTGTCATTTTTTGACATTTGACTTATTTCAACAAATTCAACGATGTATGGATCCACAACGCATTGAAAGTGCTAAGTTCCTACATGACCGGCACGCAGTACGGCTTTCGTACCAATAGGTCAACTGGTGATCTTATGTTTAATCTCACCAAACAGGGGAACGCATAGTTTTGGAGAAAGTGAGATTTTTTGTTTTGTTATAATAAGCGCACACTCAAGGGGATATTACTACCCTTGTTATGTAAGGACACAGTGTGAGCACTAGGAAGAAGAGAGAGAGGTTATTGCGCTTTATATTTTCAAATAATTTGATAGGTTTTGGCATAAGGATATCTTATCGAAATTGCTTCCCTTCTTCGTTGGATTAGACATCACCTTTCAAACAAGAAGAATTGAATGGGTCCAACTCTGAGAAACCCCAAAAAGTAATGGTGTACACCAAGGTTCTGTTCTGTCTCCAACACTCTTTCTCTTTTAACCCTTTCGGTACGAGAGTGGGACAGAACAAAGAATATTTATATGTAAACGTACCACTCCCGTCCCGAAAGGATTAATTAATGATCTCTTGTCTGATACTTCTTACCCACTTACTTGCTTCACTAACGATAATACAATCATATTTTGATATTCGATTTTAGATTCACAATTCTCTTGTTCGGATGTGGATTTTCAACGGCAATGTAGAATAAACTCAATAAGTTCTGAGCTAAAGAGCATTATTAAATGGGGAATCAAAAATCGAGTACAGTTAAATGTGTTGAAAATAAATGTTATTAAAACATAATATACCACCTTTGTCACTTTATGTACAGTACATGAGTGGCACTTGCATCACAGAGGCTGAAAACCTTGAAATTCTAGGTTTGTCTATCTCCGATCATCTCTTAAGGAATTTTGCCAAAAATAGCGAACGTAGAGCATTCAAATTGGTTGATTGGTTGGAATCATTGACGTCGCTTAAACACCATTGTAAAATGTCTTGTTGAGAAATAGCCAGTTGAACCTTAATACTCGACCCTCCTCCAATGCTCGTCAGTATACACTCGAGCTCAACTTCAGCCGTACTGTTAAGTACAAAGATTCGTTTTTTAGCCGTACTACACGAATGTATAATGTTGAAATACATTCTGTCTTTCCCAGTCATTTCAGTATTCAGGAATTCAAAACCAATGTAAACCTTTCACCCACTTTCAAAAATTCCCTTGAAAGTGATCTTATTATAAAAAAAAGATTGGTGAAATAAAATCTTGCAGTCACAATTCTCAGAATAAAGGCGCTTTTGATGGAACAGGTGAAAAAAACAACAGAGAATATTGCTGCAGTAGCCAGTAGCATAACGGAAGCTCACGTTATATGATTCTTCGTCGATCTTTGGAATTAGGGACTCTACAAACAAAATCACACCGTATTTAAGGCTCTGAAAAACCTTTAACCTACTCTTTTCTGGAGTCGTCGAGAACTTTTACATTTTGATCGATTTTTTAGTGTTTGTGTCCCGAAAAATTCTATTTGAATGTTTCATAAAAGTCATTTCTGAAATGTCAGCCTAATTCAAATTTGAATAGAATCAAGTAATTGAAGCAGTATTTAAAATCAATTTTGAATATCAATTCAATTAAAAAAAAAAACTACTTACGCAATTTGTTCGTTACTCATCACATCATCATAGAAAATTCTACAATAAACTTACATGAGAAATGTCTGGGAATTCAACTTGATATGTAAAAAATGCATTTTCTTGTCTACCAAATGCATTATTATATAGAATATTGTTGTCAATGGGATTTTAAAATTCTCTCTAATTGAATGAATTCTTTACATTCAGTCACACTATAAGAATAATTTTGTAGATACGAGTACATATTCAACTACAAGTATGACTAAGATCAGCTGTGATAAATTGAATTGACTCTTGAAATTCGTTGGAAGACAAATTCAAAACGAATCTCTTTCGGTTTCGATATCTCAAAAGAACACACAAAAAACTTGAAAAATGCCACAGACCGGATAAGAGTTAAGATGCAAATAACTAAGAAAAAAAGTAGGTACCCAAACTAAAGCCATGAACGAACGTACTCAAACTTCCGTTCTTCTATAGACACAGCTTGGTAAGACGTAAATATTTGTACTTGTATGCAAATTAATCGAGTGGTGACTGTATCGTATCATTCAGTGACGACAACGACGACGAGACTGTACTCTCAAGATTAACTAACTCTCTTAAAGTAACGATCATTATCATCCATGATGGCGATCATCGTTACTTGCAATAATTTCTTCGTTTTTATTGCTGTGATATCGAAGAAGTGCATCACTCACCCGAAGCGATCTACACTCCGAAAACCCATCAGACCTATACAAAAGTCCCAGACATATAGAAGAACACAACAACGACTACAACAACAAAAAGATACAACTGCATCTGTGCAACTGAACTGTAACCAAAACTGCATCAAGTCAGAGATATAAACTTCCACAAATAAAATAAAATAAAAAAATAAGACAGAAAAAAGATACAGATACTTCTGTGGCTATCTAATTTCCGATTTTCCCCAATGAACACGAACGACACTGCGGAGGATAAGTTTTCAGTTCCCATCGCATATACTCTCATGTAGATATATAGAATCTGAATCTTTAGGCGATTTAATGCGAGCTCCGTTTCAGCTACTTGACGATGATAATGATGATGATGATGATGATGGCGGGATGCACTTAAACGATTTGGCCAAGTGGCGGTATGGAAGTGCAAGTGCTTGACAACGACGACGTCGACGGAGAGGACAGGAGATGCACTGCCGCGCCAAGCCGCCATCAGTATGATGACTGTGATGATGTGGTTTAGATATTGCGGTTTTCTATCAGACTCTGGGAATTTATTGTTATTTCTCAGTGTCAAGCTTTAGCTTGTTTATAATTTTTCTTTAAGGTTTTTATCGGTGAAATGCCGTTCGAATTTTGAAATAGATAATTTAAATTAATTTTATATCAGGTCAAGTTATTCCTAAGGCTAGGCAAGGATGTTAAGACTGGAAGAAATATATCGTTAAGCTTGTGCAACTAATTTAACTTTTTTTTTTAAGGATTACCAACAGTTTTCCTTATACAAAAATGAGAGAAAATTCTTACCTTGCCTTAATTTTTGAACCTTTCCTCCAAAATTCTGTATTATTAACAATTTCATGAGCTCTACAAAAACATGACGCAAGGGGATATTTGTATTGATGATATAAATATAAATATAAATATAAATATAAATATAAATATAAATATAAATATAAATATAAATATAAATATAAATATAAATTTAAATATAAATATAAATATAAATATAAATATAAATATAAATATAAATATAAATATAAATATAAATATAAATATAAATATAAATATAAATATAAATATAAATATAAATATAAATATAAATATAAATATAAATATAAATATAAATATAAAAATAAATATAAATATAAATATACCTAAATATAAATATATCTTAATAACACGATAAAAAAGTTCTAAAAAATGTTTTGTCGGTGATATGGATAGCAAGTTTGTATACTCACGAGCATAAACTTTTATTAAAACAAAGAATCCATACCTGAAAGAAAAAGGAAATAAATATTAAAAAATGTATTCAAAAATATCTTTTAGAGACAAATTATTGAAAATTTGTTATATTTTAAAAAATAACATGTTGCTTTTTAATAAGTTTTTTGAGAATATGTTTAGTCCATTATTATCACCTCATTTAAGAGCTAGATGACTATTTAACTTTCGCAATTTTTGAAAATACTTAATACTAAAATATGAATGAAGTACAAAAATGAAAGGACATTTTACAATCTTTTAAAAATGTTTAATACAAAATTTTATTTCCAACTATCAAAAATATTAAAATATTAAATTTTTGCTTTCCTTTAAAAAATTAAATAATAGAAACAATGATTTTTTTGTATCTAATATTTGTCTACCTTAAAGCAATCAATTTAAAAATATCTACCTATTTTATTTGAAAAATGTTCGCCACTTATTTAAATACCCAACATAATATATCTACATATATGTATCTATAATACCTCTATAAAATATTTATTTACATTTATATGTATTTTCGGACTTGATGCTTTAAATTTTTTGAAATGATTAATCGCTTTCGATATATGTACATAGTTTCACAACGCGTGACAGAACTATATTTTCCAAGTTCAAACGGATTCCATTTAATTTATCTTTATTGTTTATACAAACGATTTTATTTTTTGTCAATTTGTATGTTATATGTATATTTTTGTTTTGCTTTTTTTCAATAATACATAGTAGATAGATAGATATTTAATTCTTTGTACTATAACCGATGAGAGACGTCATTAAAATAATACAAAACAAAAAATAAAATAAACTTTTTTTTCCTGTGGAAAACTCAATTATTTCTATACAAACGTTTGCAAAAAAAATAAAAGATTTTGGCATTGAATACGTGCTATGTTATTGAAAATTCAAGATAGATGACGCGAATATAAAATGATATACACAAAATTAAAAAATAAAACCCAATTAAAATCCCACACGACGAACGCAATTTTAATTTATTTTTTTTTTTTTTTTTTTTGAGTTTTTGTATGCTTCTCAAAGTGTTTATGTAGATTGAAAACGATTTTAATTTTATATATTTTAATTGTGAAAAAGTTATGTTTTTAACAATGTTTTTTTTTTTAATTTAGTAGAAATGAAACCATAAATTTATTGTTTTTTCAATGAAATTCTAAATTGTTACAAATCAAAATCAAAGTAAACAAAAGTTTTGAATTAAATTTTGTTTTATTTATAATTTTGTATTATTTAACAAGTTTTTGTTAAAAAAAAAAATTATATTTATATCACTGGACTTGTTTAATATAATATATATTATATATTATTTATATATTATTTGTTAATTTGTTTGTTGCTCAAGGTCAAGTTAAGTAGTTTAGATGTGTTCTTGTGAAATGTACGCGAAGTCACTTTCGACATGATAACAGTATTTAATAAAGCTTAAAATTTTAAAAATTACAGTCGATTTATATTTTGTATGTGAGTTCTAAAGTTCTAACATGCTCAAGCGATATTCTTACTATAAACATTTACTAATGATATTCTAACTAAATGATAACATTTTTCTATCTTATCAACACAAAAGTTGTATTTTAAGTTTTCTATTCACTTTGAAGTAAAATGATACTCGTAAGCTCTTTAAGGTGTAGATTGCTAACAATTTGGTCTAATTGATAAATAAATTTATTAATCGTTTTTTTTCTGGAAGCCACGGGTAAGTACTTAAATTTTATAGCATAATACGCTTGTCACTGGCATGTGTGCAAAGTTCTAATAAATACTATGTTAACGCCTTTTAGTTAAATAAGAATTAAAGCAAACAAATCAAATCGAAAATAAAATTTGACAACATTTCAAATTTGAAAGATATATATAGGGTCAATGGGGGTAATTGTAAACGATTTTGCATTTTTTATTTTTGTTCACTTGT
This sequence comes from Eupeodes latifasciatus, assembly GCA_920104205.1. NCBI lineage: Eukaryota > Metazoa > Arthropoda > Insecta > Diptera > Syrphidae > Eupeodes > Eupeodes latifasciatus. The sequence continues at coordinate 40,472,668 of OV049925.1, read as the reverse complement.
AATGTTTGTAACAGCTTAACCATGCAATGTCGAACATTTTTGTTTATGCTACCTAAGTTTGGATTGTATTATCTATCAAAGAGTAGTAATCTTAATGGCGTTTTTTTATTAGTTTTCATAAAATTAAATGTTTACATTTACCCCCCTAGTTTTTTAAGTAAACGAGAAAAATGGGGTAAATGAAAACGGTACCAGTCGTCCTACCATTGTGGAAAGGGGTAACCAAATTCTCTGTCCTTATATATGTAAGTACCTACTAGACCAAGGTACCATCCTTATCACAAGAGTAACCAGCACGAGATCTGAAATAAGGCACCTTGCTATAGTGTCCTCCACGTCTGACGAAAGTGCTGGTTTTCTGCCTCTAGATATAATGACAGTAGGATTTTTCCTTTCCTTTTGGTTGATATGTACGTGGCATCTTTTTGATATAAAATATTGTTAGATCAACACCAAAGCCATTGAAAATGAATGTTTACAGTTACCCCAAATTGTTCACTTTTACCCCATTTCGGTGTTTACATTTACCCATGATAGGAACATAATGGGGTAATTGTAAACAGCCAATAACTTTTAAATTTTGTTATACAGACAAATAAAAACATAAAGCATGCATTTATACTCATATTTCACTTTCTTAAAGATAAAATTTAACTTACTTCGATCGCCTTTGTTTGTTTTGCAACAATTTTAATTAGCACTGAAAAACTTAAAAACGCAGAAAAACGAAAGACTTATGAAAACGAAAAAAACATAAACATCCCTTTGACAGATAAGGCCTTCCACGCGTAAATATGATTTAAATATAATGTCTTTTCAAATAATTTCATGGCATGCTTCAAATTATAAACGGTTTTGAGAAAATTAAGTATGTTTACAATTACCCCTGTTCACAATTACCCCCCTTGACCCTACTGAAAATATGAAGGAAAAAATGTTCCACATACGCCAAAGTGTCCGACATTTGGTATTCTTTTAGTTTTATGAAATGTAATACTTTTTAAATATTCTCCTGAGATGAACAATTTTGAAATGAATTCTTCGAATTTTATTTTTTATTAAGGAATTGATAAATCAACACTTATATTATAAAACTTGAAGACCTTGTTTGTTTGCTTGTTTGTTTATTTGTTTGTTTGTTTGATCACGTTAAACTCAGAAGCTACTCGTCCGATTTAAAAAATTCTGAAAGTTTTAGGTTGCTCTTTTATTGAGCAAGGGTAAAGGCTATGTATATAATATCAAAGCTGTTCAAAAATAAAGATTGTTTTAAAATCGGGAATTTTTTCATTTTTGAGAGCTTTCACTGTGCGCGCTGCCGAAACGGTTAAATTGTTGCTTAAATAATGTATGTATGATAGGAATTTTCTCCTTGAATAGTTCGAAAAAGTATTTTAAAAATGTATCACTATAACGTTTCTTATATCTACAAACCATATTTGTTTTAAGATAAAGCATGCGAGTAACTCCGCGTTGAACAGTTAGTTAAATATTAAATATTTGACACAAAAAATAAAAATAAACTGGGATGTTTAACAAGGATATAATTATGTATGTTTGATATTGTAAACTACAAATTGAAAATGAAATAAAAACAATAATTTTTGATTATTCGGAAATAATATAAAGAAAACAAGTATCATTCAACTTTGACTTTTTTTTAAATATCAAAATAAATTCATAAAACAACGTGGAATAAATGAAAATATATAATATATATACAGAGATTTCTTACAAGTGAATCGAAAAAAGATATATTAAATATATGAGTACAATAAAAAGTGATTGAATTCCAAGAACAAAATTGTAAGACTTCTACTTACATCAACAAAAGTCATATTTTATTAAATTTGCATAAACTCAATATATTTTAGGCACAAAGAAATATATAGGTCATATGAAGTATTCAAAAACCTGTACATAGGAAAAGGAAAATCAAGGTCTATCGGTATAACATTTGTGCTTTAAGAAAGATTCAAAGAGAATCAGATGTTTCCTATACTATACAACAACAATACACAAATTTGTTGTTTTCTATAAATTTCTATTGTGAACTTTCAGCTTTGCCTTGAATTTCCGATTTGTATTTCGATTCTTTATAACATGTCATATATAGTATGTGAGTTTTATATACCCTCATATGCTGGTATGTAAATGAAAAGGTAGGTAAGAGAAGAATTTTTAAAAAAAGAAGAAAAAAATTATGGTTTCCTGAAAAATATTTCTTGATTTCGATTTTGACACTAACTTGATAAAAATTGTATGCATACATAACCTACTCCTATACTCCCACACTCATTCAATCTTGATCTCTCACTCCACCTCTCTTTATTCATTCTATTCGAAAAGGATATAAAGATTTTTTTGAATCCTTTTTGATGCCTGATTGTGCCGACATTATAGCAAAACCCTCATATATACGCATTTCCTTAAATTTCAATCCTTTTTTCAACACTTTATTTTCTTCTTCATTTATTTTGTTGTTATTTTTGTACAAATACATTTATGTATACATATACGGTATATGTAAGATAGGTACAATATACAATATTTTCTTGGTTCAAAATTTTGTTTTGTCACCCATTTGAAAGGAAACACCATTATAGAAGTATTACTAAGCGGTAATGCTGCTTTCTTAGAGCGCCACAGGTTATGAACAGGTTCAAGTGACACAATAAACACTGACAAAAAGAAAGAAGAAATAAGCTCAAAATACAAAACACGAACCTAAAAAAAAAAAAAATGGATGAAGAAAGGAAATCCGGAAAAGGGCTCCCAACAACGCCACCATCACCACCACCAGCCACCGCCACGTCTACCGCTACCGACGACGACAACGACGACGATGCAAACCCGTAAGATGAATGAAGAAAATGAAATTGTGTCAAGCGAAAAAGGATAGAAACTTCTTTTAGTGGTTTTGCGTCCTTTTTTTGATCATTTTTTGGTTGCTGCTTGCTTTTGCTTACTTTGTGTACACACACAGCCAATCAGTAAAATTGAGGAGACGAGGAAGGGTGTTATTCTTAATTTTTTCCTTTTTTTATTTCGGGATCAGGTTATATTTACCAGTACAGCTTTTTCGCAGTTGTTGTTGTTGTTATTATTGTTGTTATGGTAAAGATTTTGTTGGTTGGTTCAGAAGGTTCAGGATTCGGCTTCTTTTTGAAAAGAAGAAGAAAAAAAAGGACGAGAACTTTGAGTCCTTTGTGTGGTTTCGTCGTCATGCTGGTGTATAGTGCGGTGGAACATTGTTTGCTGCGTTGCTGTTATTCGTATTGTTTTGGTGTGGTGCCATCGTTCGTCACAGTCGTGTCGGTTGTCAGAATCAGACGTCGTCTTGGTACTGTTGTTGTTTTTGAGGACGTTACTCTAGCGTGCCAAAAGTCGGGTTTATTTGGATATCAAATTACACTACCGTTTATTAGCCTTTTATGGAGATTTTTCTGTTGTTTTTTTTTTTTTTTTCTTCATCTCGAGGTCCAGTGTAGAAAAGATTGTTCCTTGATGTCATTCGCTCGGCGGTACTTATGAAATGATTGTTCTCTGCAAAAGACTTTTTTAAGAAAACGAGGATAACGTGGCGCTTATTTACTCACTCTCCTCTTAAGTTAGAAATATTTTCGGCAAATTAAGGAATAAACTCGGAAAAATAAATAGAAACCCCAAAAAAAAAAAATTGTACATACCTACATACATTGGAGTGTGACCTTAATATAGATTCTAGGCTTTTGAATTCTGACAAGTCAATTTAAAAAAGAGGACACTAAAGTGCTGCAGTTTGTGTTGTCTTATTTTTTCTTTTTTTAAATTTAATTTAAATAATATACCTACAAACACAAAAAAATAAGGAAGCCTAATTCTAAAGCTTGATGATTGCTGTAAAACCATTTAAGACTGCGTGTTCCAAGAGGCTGAAGATAAAGCAAAATGGGTGGATGCGAAAAATTGTTGTAACTCCTAAAAGGAGCACAAAAAAAGGTTAAAACTGATTACAACTTTTTGGTGTTTTTTTTTTTTTGTCGCCCCATGAAAGATACAACGTGACATCAGTTTTTTTTAAGGTTGTTAAGGTGTACACAGAAGGGTGAAAAATACTGCAGGTAAACAGTTTACCTACCTCCTTGCGTATTTTGAATGGAAATAAACTGCGCCTCTTCTACTTGTATATATAGTAATTGGTGCTAGTTGAAACAGAAAGATTATATCTATAGTCATGTGCGGATTATAATAAATATTTTATGGACCATTAAACCTTGCCTTTTGAATACAGTTATGTATATATATATGTATATATGTATGAAAAAAGATAGAAAGAACGAGATGTACCTAATACCTATAAAGGGTCATGAAGAAGGGCCACTAAAGTACATTAAAGTTTATTATTTTGGGTGTAAAGTTGTTATTTTGTTTCAGAGGCTGTAATAGAGTTATGGTATTGCATTAACAAAAGCTTTTAAAGATTAAAAAACTTTTGTTGTAGGTATCTTGAAAAACAACGACAGTTGCCATTTGATAAAAAAAAAACAGGATCAAAAATTATTATATACATAGTCATAAAAATATGGAAAGGGATACTATTTAACTAATACAGATAACGTTTTGGACACATTTTTGTTTTTTAAATGTCATTTTTATAATGTTTTAATTTTTTTATTAGACAGCTTAAATCTCAAATAATTTGTAAAAAACAAAATATGACTGCCCTTAAAATTTTTCATGATAGTTTGGGATAGTTCCCCATTCTGGGGGAAACAAGACGGTGGTGTAAGGTTTTTTTTGATAATATTTAACTGACGGCAAATATTCAAGTTAAAAATTTAATAAATCATAAGTAGTTTAGATTGATATTAAACATTTTAAGTGATTTTAAAGACTAAAGCACATTTATAGCATGCGTCCGCATCTTTTATTTATTATTTTTATTTTTCTTATTAATAACATATTAAAAATATACTATTAATAACAAATTAATAGGAGCACTATCAGCGGAATAATATCGGCTCTAAGGTAAATTTTCTTAAGATCATAGCTTAATTTTAAGTAAATGTAATATTTTGTTTATAAATAGTTTATACATATATTGGATGGAGTAGGTTCTTTTGATAATTCATATTGCTTTAGATAATTAAATATTGCTTTAAAAAGAGAAGATGCAAGGATGGAGCAGGTGAATGATGGTGAGGTTGCTTTTGCAGGTAGGACCAGTAGGTGGTAAATCTTTTTTGAGAAGATGTCAGTGGGTAAGACAGGTGTGACCTAGTCGAAGCCGTATTAAATTAGTTACCATACACTTTTGACTTTGTGTCGATTTCCCTTACCAGTACAAAGTTGTGTATTGACCCTTGCAAATCACGTTGGGAGTATTGGTCAAAGGTAAAGGCAGGACTAAAATGAGTTTCCTCGGTAGCTTTTTCAGCCAGTTCGTTACCCTGGATTCCAACATGTCCGGGAGTTCATATAAGTTTTAGTTTAGATGGTTTTGTGATTATATTTTATTTTACAATTATTATTATTTATATTTTAGAATTATGAGACGGGTTCATAATGGATTATAGGACTGAAAGAGAATCGCAACATTTCGTCCATTTTCCAGATGTGTTGGATCTTTTAACATATCAACATTGTACAAAATTTTTAGATTTCTGTAATAGAAGTTTTAAAAGATTTATAAAAAGTAGCTTGGTTGCGACTCAAACAAAAACTTTATTTTTAATTAATTTTTTTTTAAATGAGTTTTCTAAAAAATAGTGTTGATTAGGTTTTATAAAATAAAATAATAAGGAAATTAAGACTCAATACAGTTTTTAGTTCTCAAGATATTCGACTCGAAAAATATTTTGTAACAATGTTTTAATATATAAAAAGAAGCTAGGAAGCTGGTAGTGTTTCATAAAGAAGTGGAAATAAAACTTACTAATAGAAATGCTACGACAACTGTCGACGGAAGTCCCTTTAGAACAAACAAATTCTTGTTTAGGTTGGATTGTTCTAGTTTTCATAGAAAATAGTACGTTTTGATATTTTCGCATTTCAGAGGGAAATATGCACGCGACAAAAAAAAAATTTCTCCCGACAGTTAATTGCATATTCTATTTTTCAATCTAAGTTTATTTTTACAGTTTTTGAGTGATAGTAGTGCTAACTTAAATTGTCGAAAAAATCACGACAATTAATCGCATTATTAGTTTCCTAAAATTTTAAAGTGGTAATCCTACCATGACGGACATCATCATCACTCACTTGTTTTGAAAGTCTTTTTTGCATCTTTTGATGGTATTATCTATAAAACAAAATGTATTTGAAGTCGACATCTCCACCAGACCTTGAGTTATGAGTGATAACTATCTATCTTAAAATCTTTGTTTTCGATTCTAGGGTCCTCGAAACGTCGAGAAATGTTGAAATTTTCAATTCTACAGATCGAATCAATTACAATAACTTAAAATGATAAATTTAAAGTCGTATTTGATTCTGTTTAAATCCATATTAATTCTTTTTAGAGTGAATAATATAATTTTTGTCAAGTCTATTGCATTTTTTGTTCGTGAGATATTTTATATAGCTTAATCTGTACCAATTTTTTAGTGAATTTAAATAGAAAACATACAGTAGCAGCTCCTCTCAAGTCTTTAATTACCAGAAATCAGTTATATTAAAATTTTTCCTCTCAGCTTCAATATATAATTTTTGAACAAACACACAAAAAATTTATTTAGGTATACCTACCTATCTGCCTAATTTCTAGATACAAGCACAAGAATTAATGTAGAAAATGGTAAAGTGCTGTAACCTGTAACCATAAATAATCTTTTAAATTGGAATTTATCACCTTGTGGACCCTCAATACTCTTCTTGAATCGACTTTGTATTTATTCTTTTTCTGTTTGTGTTTTTTTCTCTTATTTCTATAGAACAGAAATAGTAGTTTATCCTTTTTTTGTTACCCAATTTCTTAATGTGTAGGATTAAAAACACAAAGGAATTAAAGCAACCTTTTTGTACCCACATTCACCTTCTATCATAATCTATGAGGCAAGTTTCTCAGCTATGAGTAAACATATTGATAATTTAAAATAAGTCGAAGAAAACAGCTGGATCGATTTTGTTGAAATTCGATTAACATTTTTTTTTTATTTTCTTTTCTAATAAAACTAAATAAAAAATAACTATCAAAACTAGGGATCATTATCTAAATATCTATGAGTATACAAAAAGTATCCTTATAGGACAAAACATGTCTATCATTTGGATAAAGACGATTAATATCACAATTAATCTAAATATCATACTAATCCTAAACACTGACGCGATGTTAGAAAGGATACATAAGCTAAGTAAACCATAAAATACTTCTCTGCCTTATTACCTACTCGTCGTCTGTCTTGTCTAAAGTCTAATTCCAATTCTCCATTTAATCATTAGGTGATTAATCGAATTCACCTCTCAAACACCTGTGGCTATCTACATGTAAGGTAACAGCAACATAAACAACAATAATAATAATGTGATTTAGAATAGATTACAAAGTTGCAAATTGCTTAACTTTCCGGTGTGTTCTCTTTATATGTATAGCATATATATACAAACCTACATATATTAAAAAGAAACGGAACATATATATTTACCTATCCATTTCAAAATAACAAGTGGCGCTATCTACAATCCAATAAATTCAAATCGATTTCAATTCGAAGTTGCATAATTGAATTTTCTATCAATAAATTCACAATGAAATACTACGTTTGTTTGTACGTACATAGATACTTATGTATAGGTAGAGAGATATAGATAGTCAGTCTTGTGTCTCCTGGAGGTGCACATAAAATGTTGCATTCAACCTCGCGTACAATTTTCCCTATTAACATATAATACTATATACAGCTTAACTTATAGATATAAATATTATAAAGATCGATGTCTAGACTAAGAGTCCAGAGTCAAAGACAGCTTCTCTATCTATAATAAAGTAAACACCCAACCTAGGTATCTATCTACTATAAATTCACCTATATATAAATATATCTTTATATCTAAAACAAAGATAAAACCAAATAAAAGTAAAATGAATATGAAAATGAAAATACAAATAAAAACAACCATCTGTCATTTGCAATCCAACCGCAGCGCAGTGACTAAATTATGTAAATTCCTTTAGATTCATTGGATTCCTTGGGAGAAGTGAGTCTTATACTGAGAGAAGATATGAATCTTTTGCAAGTTTCTTTCTTCCTTGAACTACTGGCTTAGGTTAATATATAATAGCCATGGTTAATGTATAATATTGGCAACCAGTGTTTCCACTTAAATTCAATTAAACTTGAGATAAAACCAAGAGCTACAAATCAAATAGTTGATACTAAAGACTTTATAAATTGTCTTAACTTAAAATGTCCTAACTTTTTGGTTAGGGGCTACCGTTTTAAATTATTAATTTAATTTAATTTAATTAATTTACTAGATATTTCAAAATTTCAATTCCTGAATATTGCAATGACTATGAAAAATAGAATGTGTTACAACATTCCACATTGGAAGAGTACGGCTAAAGAACGAATCTCTGTGCTTGACAATACGACAGAAGTTGGGATCGAGGGTACATTGATGAGCATTCCTGGAGAATTGAGCATTATGGTTGAATTGCTTGAGGGGAGGAATGTGCGACTGGCTATTTCTTTAGGACATTATCCGTTAAAATAATGCTAAAAATTGTAAGATTAGAAACTTAACGACGGTGTTCAATGATGGTATCATCACCAATCATTTTCAATGCTCTACGTTCATTACAATCCAAGAGCCTCAAATAAGTTGAAGGAGCAGAAGCCCAGAGATGAAAGTTATAAAAGCTGTGTACATATATAAGTCTTACAGATAACAACCAGATCAGAAGGGGAGAAAAGCTTCTTATCCATGATAGTTAGGAGCATTAAGTTTTCGGTGGAATAAATCCTTCGAATGTACGAGTACATCCGAAGAGCAGTGTCGCTAATATGAAAAGCGTCAGCGAAGCAGGTAAGTGGATTAGAAGTTTCAGACAGACATAAGACTAAAAAAGAGTGTCGGAGAGAGAACAGAGCCTTGGGGCACCTCAACATTTATTTTGTGTTTCGCATTTTTGAACCCATCCAATATTATTCGTCCGAAAAGTGAAATATATACAACAAAGAAGGGGTTTCGTCATAACCAAAGGCACATATTTTCGGTAAGAGATCGTGATGTCAAACTCTATCAAATGTTTTTGAAATATCAAGCGCAATAATCTTACTTTCTCCAGAACGATTTAAGGATTTGTTACACGGTGAGATAAACCATCTGATCACAAGTGGACCAATTGGTACGAAAGACGTACTGCGGTCATTAAGAAGCTTTCGGTCTTCGAGATATTTATTGAGATAATAATTAACCAGCGATTTCATGAATTTGGGAAGAAGTGCGATCGTTCGATAGTTCAAGAATTAGGAGGATTCACCTTTTTTGTGGTATGAGCTTGACAAATACTGGCAAACAGTATATTTGTCAACGAGGCCTTAAGAAAACCTTTTAAGAACAATAATGGGGTTTTCAAATGTACTTAAATATTTATTTCAGATTTCCTTTGAAGTGGTAGCACTTAAAATCAAAACAACTGCATCAACTTAAATATATTTAGCATTATTATAACAATTTCTCAACTTGCATGGTTTAAATTCAAAAGTCATGTTTGACCTATTTGCCTTGTGAGTTTAGTTGACTTCGCTTGCCTTTGGCTGGTTTGATGGCGCGATGGTGGTGATGTTGTTACTATGCTACAGCTATAGTCGTTTGTTGTGTCCGAAGTCCGATTTGGAACACAAGCTGCAGAGGCGGCCGCCGCGCCGGCTTGCCGTCCGGGCTCAACATGGAGCTCTTCTAACTCCCAGATGCATAAATAGAAAAGATTTAACCAAAAAACAAAAACGTCACTTTGCGCCTTCAGCACTGAGACGGTCAGTATAAAAATGACGAAGACAACAATAACAACGACGACGACGTACAAAAGATGGTGGTAGACGGCCGGCACAGTAGAGCGATAACCTGTATCTTTTCAATTGTAAACTCCGCATTAGGTTTGAAGAGCAAAATAGTAGAAGTTGTTGTTGTTGCTTATGGTGTAAATTTTGTTTGTGTTTATTTATTTATCACTGTAGATTTCCAAAAGGTCCCAAACGAATGCTAAGTAAGTGGATTTTCTTTTATTGCTTCTCATTTTCGGTGGAAATTGGAGAAAAAGTGTGAACAGTAGTTAGCAATAGGTATAGGATAGTAGAAAGTGTACACAAGCGGCAACGAAGACGGTGGCGATGTTGGCTGCGGCATAAACATCACAAACACAAACAGACACAGTATAGGTGGCGCAGAAGTCGGTGCATTGCATATGCCTGTCGGTGGTATCATCTATACACAGTTAAGATATTTACGACACAAAATGCATTTTCAAATCGAAAACTGTAAGACTTATGCTATATCCAATGCAGACGATGCTGAATGTTTATACTTCATGGGACTTTTGCCTTCCTCTGATATATCTAGAGGTAGGTAGGTATATCTTTCGTACCTATACGCTCGGTTAAATGTGTAGCTTCTTATATTTATCACACCTCTGGGGGCGCACAAGTCTATAGCTATATGTACTGCTCTGGCTGGTAGTGTTAATTACAATTATTTGGCTACGATCCCAAAACGGTCTGTGATGGTATTTTCCATTCCAGATGTTTTGTTTAAAGAAAGTGCATGCCCCCCTTTTCTATAGCTAGCTATAAGGTGTTTGTTTGGCTCGATGATAATTTGACTTAACGCTTGAATGGTTTTTCCTTAAAATGGAGTAAGAAATTCTTCTAGGTATTTAATTGAAATCATGAAATTGGAAAAAACTCCAATTAATTGAATGTAAAATTTAGATTGAAGAACAAAACTTAACACAATATGATAGATTATTGCAAACAAAAGTTCTTATACCTACACAATAGACATGCAGTGAAGTTTTTAAAGAGACCTCATTTCGAAATATAAACTATGTTTTGTTCTTCTTTTTTCTTTATTTTGTATACACCACACATGTATGTACCTATTTACTTTCCCTCAGCCAGCGCATGCTGTATGTACTCGTATAGATGTGTATATAAGTTTTGTAGATACATATATCGACTTTGGAAAGTCAATATCTATGATGTTCCTAGTTGGTAACACACAGGTATTTTGTAGACACACAACATCAACAACAACTGTCTTCAAGCATCTTCAATGTTGACAAAACTATCATCTTTTGTGTACATAACGTTCAATAGCACTTAATAAGGTATTGATTATATGGGGCTGTAGCTGAATCTATGGTGTATTTTTATACCTATCTACGTTTACCTATGTTCGTATAAGAGGAGTACATATATAATATTGCCGGTAAAATGTGTTTAGTGATTGAAATTCGAAATGAAAAGAGAGTAGGTATAGAATTCCATTTAAATGAAAGCAAATATTAGTTCACTTCAAAAAAAAAAAAAAGACTTGAAAAAAAGGTTAACAACTTAGAATTGAACTTTTTTTTTTTTTTTTCAAAATGAGATTGAGATTACTATTAGTTCGATCAATAAAGGGGGAGATGATGTAGAAGACTTATATAACTGAGGTAAAACTACAGAAGTATTGAAAATTCTAAAGGTAACCTAAATAAGATTTTTAGAGGAAATACTTTTAAAGGATTTTAAGGGAAACTTTATGGACGTGCTAAATAAAGCTTTTCTCACTTTTAATTAATTATTCAAAATTCTAGAATACAAAAATCCATGCCTTAAATAGGATTTAGATTAAGAGCTTTAATATCAAAATGAGTTCAAAAAAAAAAAGTGACAACACCATTTATTCTTCTATAAATAAAATGGTAGTAAAAATGAGTCTCTAAGATTGATTGGACTTGTTTTAAAAGTAACACTGGGGTGGAATCGGCTAAGGTGATTGTTGATAAATGATAATCAAAATGATCGAATTTGATCTACTACGTAAGGTGATAGTCAAATTGATACCTAAAAAGCTGTCACAAAAAAATGTGATAGTCAATTTCAAACAAATATGTTTATTTCAAATAGAGCTACCAGACGCTTACACAAACGACTGGAAAATTTTCTTAGTTCACTTTGTTTCTTTGAAAAAACACATTCTTGTGCCCGAAAAAGCTTACGACATTCGAAAAAAGCAAGAATTTTATTCAAAATCAGCCAATTTGATATTTTTATTTAGATATTTTATAAGAATCAATTTAAAATTTGACCAAGGCAACAACGAATTTTGACAATTTGAATCTGAAATTGTTCAATCGAATTGAATTGAGTTGAATGATCCTACACAGACGGAATGAAAATGATAGTGAATTTGATTATCAAAAAAATGATAGTCAACTATCACCTTAGCCGATTCCACCTCTGGTAAAAATGGATTTTTTTTAAAGTTTGAGACAAAAATAAATAACAACATTTTGTGTAAGATAAAAAAAGACTTGAAGTTAATATCTTTTTTTTTTTATGAGATATTTTAGTCGAAAACCAAGTAGCATTTTTTTAACGTTTTAATGCTTATACATCTTTTCTGATTGGATTTTTCTAAGAAAATTAGTTCATATTAAAAACAATTTTTTGTATGGAATAAAATAATTTTGAAGACAAAACCTTCATTCATTCTCGAGATGTTCGAGTTTTAACAAATTTAATTTTTTAAAGAATTTTTTGTAGATTTATTAAAGAAAAAGCAGTTTTGGATTTTTTTTTAAATTTGACCGGATGTTAAAAACAATGTTTTTATGACATAGAATTAGTTTGAAGCAAATTTCTTGAATTATTTCCAAAATTTTCAAGTCGAAAAACCGTTTTTTAGCAACTTTTAGTAGTATTTTTTTATGTTTTCTTATCTATATATGTATATATAAAAATGAATGTTTGTCTGTAAACTACTGGACCGATTATTATAAAAATTGGTATATACAGTCCCTGGCCATATTATTACACGAACTTTAGATTTTATGCAAAATCTCAGTTTTCAGTTATTTTAATCAGGTTTTCAAATATTGTAATGCATTTGAATTATTTTGTATGCAGAATATAAACTATTTCCTACTTTCTTATAAAAATAAAACAACAGATTTATATATAGAATTTTATTATAATATTTACAAATATTGCTTATAACCTTATAGTTATAAAAATTCTGCAGTGCGTCTAATAATATGGCCAGGGACTGTATATGTATTTTTCCACGGAGAAGGTTTGTATGATATGCTCATTGATGCAACTCGCCACCAGGTGGAGCTGCAGATTAGCAACTTCTGCCCCGTTCAACCGATTGTCATAAAAATCAGAATGATGATCTATTTTTAATGGGTAAGATGAATATGATATTCGTATTAATGGAAGTAGTAACCAGATGGCGCTTCCATATATCAAGTTTAATACTGATCTATAGATATATCTATACGAATTTGTATAAATACATATAAGTTCGAAAAATATATTTTTCGTGCGATAAGTAAAATAAGACTATAAATTTTCTTTTCTTTCGTACACTGCGAGATTTGAGAGGAAGCAGAGAGATCTTCGGTGATGCAATCATTTTATTGTCTAGTGATTTTCAACAAACACTGCCTATTATACAACGTTCAACACCCGTTGGAACTTAATGCATGTCTTAAATCATCAGTTCTATGGCATCATTTACAGCAATTGACTTTGAAAACTAACATGCGTGTACAACTACAACGGGATGCATCGGCTGCAAATTTTTAAAAAGAATTAATGGATATTGGAAATGAGCGAATGGAAATCGATGAATCTACACAATTTATCACCATGATAGCAAACTTCTGTAAGATCATAGAAAACATCGACGAATTGGTGCAAAAAGTTTTCCCAAACATTGCACAAAACTACAAAAACCATCAGTGGCTCAATATGCGTGCTATACATATAAGCAGCCAAAAACATCGATGTCAATACCATCAACTTCACTATTCAACATGGAATACCCAGTGAAACGACAACATATAAGTCCATCGATACTGTGGAGAATCAAGACGAGGTTGTCAACTATCCAACTGAATTCTTAAATTCGCTTGATTTGCCAACGTGTCACCGCACGTTCTTACATTCAAAATTGGCATCCCCATCATTCTTCTTCAAAACATAAATCCACCACGACATGGCAAAGAAACCAGACTCTCAGTCAAGAAAATGATGAACAATGTTATCGAGGCAACAATTTTGACTAGAAAATTCAAAGGTGAAGACGTACTGTTGCCCACGTATCCCAATGATTCCAACAGATATGCCATTCGAATTCAAAAGTTTACAGTTGCGACTCGCTTTCGCAATGACTATTAACAAAGCACAAGGACAATCATTACAAATGTGTGAATTAAATTTGGAGAATCCATGCTTCTCACATGGACAGCTCAATGTAGCTTCCTTACGTGTCGGAAAATCTTCTGGTTTATTCGTCTACGCACCAGATGGAAAAACACTTTAATAAGCATCGAATTGAAAATAAGCTTTGTAATGTCACAATTTTTTCGAAATAAACAAAATTAATAAAATGGCTAAATCAGTATTTGTGTACCGATTTTTGTGTAAAATAATTTTTCTTAATTTTATTTAAGTTGTTGGCGTTGGAACGCGCTCCGGCTGAAGCTAAAGTATTTTATAAAAACTTGCCTGTTCTCTTTTTCTAAACATTTTAACAGATTTCAAAAACATAATTCTTCGTTGCATACCATTATTTTGGAGTAAATATTCTTTTTGTTCGTAAAATATTCGAGGTGACAAATAGTTTTGTGCTCTTTTTTTATTTACAAAAAAAAAAAACTTTTGATTTATTTTTTTTTTTTTCAAATTTGTATACATTTGATATCACGTCTGAATGTGTATTATAAAATCAAATTTAAAGTCGATAGCTTTATGGTTTCCAGAGATATTTGGGATGAACATTATTTTTAAGTTGTGATAGAAAAAAAAACCCTCTCAATTTTTTTGAAAGTCCTATTTTGCATCTTTCAAAAAAAGGTTTCCCGATAGTACGGACTTAATTACACAGGCAGACACGGTCTCCGAAAATCTTTGATTTAGATTTAAAAGTCCTTGACGCGTCGAGAAATGTCTAAACTTTTACAATAATTTCCTATAGAAAGTTGAAAAACAAAAAACAACAAAAATACATAAATACATAAACAAAAAGTTAAAAAAACAGTAACGTTTAAACAACTTTTAATAATTTGCTTTTAAAAAAATCGGGTATAATAAGGAATTACTACCTCGAAAATCACATTGTCGATTCTAAAATCATACATCTACATATGTAAGTATTGTATTTTTGATCCTAGAAAAAATGAAGGTGTACTGCAAAATTAAAGCAAATTAATTCCTAAACACAATATCTACTTCCATACACACAAATTACGCCTTGCCATCTTTTCAAATTTACAGTGAATTGTGATTAAAAATGTGTCATATCTCAAAATAATTTAAGGCTTTGAAGAAAAATACATAGTAAAACAATCCTGTAGACATTTAAAAATTTGTTTTTGTTAAATTTTATAAAATCACAACAGATACACTGAGAAGAAAATAATAAAAAATAAAAAACTGAATTTAACAAACAGGCGATGACAGCTATTAAAAAGAAAAAACACATTTTGACAGCTGATTTCTTGACGCCATACTAAAAAAAAAAAAAACAACTGTTGTGTTTTCTTCATGAAATTTTGTTGTTAAGTTTTGGCATTCAATATTTCAAAACATTTGGACATTTTCGAAATGAGTCAAATTTTGTTAAATAAAAATGTTCTCTCTTCCCAAATAATTGTTAGATGGTCATTTGGATTTATTTCTTGAGGTCTTTTTTTTTTCTAAAAATGAAAGTCCAAAATAAGAACACATTGTTAAAATAGATATTGTCTACACACAGTCTAGACCAATTTAGATATTTGTTTTGTTGTCACAAGAAAATCTTCTGAATCACAAAAGTGATATAGTTTTCGAGGAGAACTATTAAAAAAGTTATATGATAACTTTTTCTAAATCAATTTTCCACTTCCTTAAACAACTTTCGTTTTAATTACCACAAAAACAACTTTAAGTTTTAGTTTATAATCATATTTTATACAAAACTTAAATAAACTTTTATTTTAGAATAATAAAAAGAAAACTCAAGAGGAACACTAAACAAAAAGGAACCACAACAATAATAAAGATTAAAAAATAAAATAAAAGAAGACAAAAACAGAAGTATCCCTCTCTAAAGTTTATTCGCATCCATTATAGAAAGTGTCAAGAATGTCACATGCGCGCACATGTCACATTGCCATAAATTAATAAAAGTTTCAGCTTAAGAAGTTTAACAGGCGGAAAATTACAAAAATTCCATTCCAAAAACTACCGCATCTCATATACATATGTATGTATACCTATTCATACATCCATCTACATAATAATACAGATATCTATCTACCTATAGAGCTACACCATACGACCTTTTATACAAAACCCATCCCCCCTCCCCCCACCTACCTAGCTACATACCTATCCCTGCAATGGGTTATGCTTGGGTATCCTCAAAAAATAAAAAGAAGAAAAATACCATACCCAAAACGACGAACGCCACTCTTTGTCAATCTTTTCGTGAGTAATCATTTTCCTCGACACAGAGTCGACCTAAAAAATTCAACAAAAAGCTTAAAAATATAAAAAAAAATTGATGAAGATTTTTCTTCACGCTCGTCATCACACATCTCTATGAGCGTTCGCCGCCGCGCCGCGTCGCCGCCGCGCCGTCGCGTCGGTCGTTCGTCTATGTGATGCGAGTGGTGCTGCTACTCCTGCTACTCCTACTGATTTTCAACTTCTAGCTATCTCACTGCTGCTAGTGATGTGCATTGGTGTCGAACTTTGTGGTTTTTGTTGTTGTTTTCGATGTATTTTTTCCCTTTAATTTTCATCAGGCAAATTTTTGGGGGGTTATCTCTGCCTGCTGCGTTCAATTCAAGTTGGGTTCAAATTTTTAGCTATATTAGCATTGTCATCACGTCAAAGTCAACTTTTTGAAGTTTGTCATGTTGTGTCATACGAACTTTTCTCCATCTACCTACTTATCATTAATAAGCCTCGAATTTGTCTAAATTTTATTTTTGTATTTTTCTTCTGTGTGTGGGCTTTTGATGGTGGTTTGGTTTGGTAGAGAGAGTGGTGCGGTCGGTCGCGGTATTGTGCGGTGGTGATGAGAAACCAAGCCTCCTAATTAAATTCCGACAAAAAGGATTTAAACAAAAAACCAGGAGGCATTTAATTTCTGAACCCATTATTCCCCGAGCACATTACTTTTTTTTTTGTTTTAAGTGACGAACTGACGAACGACAAAATAATTTAAGTTTAGAACGGCAGCGGTACACGAAGAGATGATTCTTTAGCCTGCTACGTTCGTTGTTGTTGGCATTAATTACGTAAGCGCACATTTGTGTGGTGGTTAACTAAAAAAAAAGTACACACAAAAAGTCGTCCTTAATACATTCCGTGTGGTATGGCAAGGCGTGTTTTGATGTTAAAGGTAGTTACCTTACCTACCTATATTTGTTTTTGTGTGCTTGGGCTTGTGCCTATGCCAGAA
This sequence comes from Eupeodes latifasciatus, assembly GCA_920104205.1. Taxonomy (NCBI): domain Eukaryota; kingdom Metazoa; phylum Arthropoda; class Insecta; order Diptera; family Syrphidae; genus Eupeodes; species Eupeodes latifasciatus. The sequence goes on along the minus strand of OV049925.1, from coordinate 40,455,016 downwards.
CCTCATATTCTTTTTTGAGCCTCTTTAGGGCTTGAAAACAACCACGAGACAATAATAAGGGAGTATATATAGGAGAGCAGGACCATGTGGATGAGAGATAATGGAGATGTATAGAAGTGGATGATGATGTCGTCGTTGCTTGTTGTTAAAGATGACTATGCTTTATTTATATACTCTCTTTTGTTTCTCGTACTCGATGCTTGAAGCTTTGTGTGGTATATGTTCTTATTCTATACCTACACGTTTGTTGTAAAGAAAGTCAAGTTCAGTTAATGGGTGTCATTTTTAGGACAGGAATCCGATACAGCAGAGTATGAAGTATAGAAAAAAGGAGAATTAAGAGAACATAGGTACCTTATACCTACCTAGCTACAAAAAGAAGACGTAATAAAAATATCTTAACTTCAAAACATCCTACATAAAAATACGTACCTACCTGCCTGTACATTCATTTGGAGGAAGAAGAAGGACCTGAAGTTGAAACTCGCACAACAAAAAAAAATCAAAATTCAAGATCTTGGTGTGTGTTATAGTGAAGGAAAAAGTGAGCAAACTAGGGGGGTTTGAGATAATGGATCCCTACCCTTCTTTTGACAGAGATAAAAAAAAAAGACATGACGATGGTTGTAAAATTATACGCAAATACTTGTGGTTGGATTTTATGTCATGTAGGTACCTATCTATGAAATTTAGTTTTATGTTTTTTTTATTTTTTTTTTTTTTTTTAAGAAATATTTAAAGGCTTAAAAGAAAATGGATCATTATGGGCAATTACATTTAATTACAGAGAAACAGTGGCTTGATTTAATTTTTTCGACAGAAATGTAAGATAAAAGTTTTTTAAAGTCAAGTGTGAGAAAATGTTTAAAGTTAAATTTGAATTTTTTTTCGAAAGCTGTCAACTTAGTGTTTAATTTCGCAATTTCAATAAAATGTAAAATTTTTAGTAAGAAAAACAAATAACGTTGGCATATAATGACTTAGACTCAAGCTGGAATGGTATTTTATATAGTCGTGTCATTAATTCTGTTACAGAATTTTTAGACCTTGTTCCTCAAAACATCCATTTGGTACAGAATGGTTATCTATTTTTTCTTAAAACAGTTTGATTGAAAGGGTCACTCCGAAGTGTCACATCCCGCCATTTTTCGGAAAAAATGTTAAAACGTTTGACAAGTTGTACGCACCATAGAGATATGGTAGGGGGTTTGGTATAAACCCTTTGCAATGGTATAAACCCTTTGCAATTTAGATGAGTTGTTCTGCAGAACTCTGGTGAGTTAAAAAAAGCCAAGACAAAACAAGAGTGCTTAAGGGTCAATATTGTAGGTTTTGTAGAGACATAAGATTGGATCTCGGAAAGTCGATTTTTTAATACTTAAGATTATTTTTTATGGTCAAAATGGGAGAGTGTAGGTTAAAGACTTTTCAAGGGAAGAGAATTTTTAAATTCTTAAAATTGTGTTAATGGAAGCAGTATCAAAAATATTAATAGAAATAGTGTGTGTGTCTCTATAAGTCGACGGCCACTACGTTTAATGGCTAGTATTAATGCTGAGATAGGTCATGAGTGAAAAAGACAGTGTTATTTAACAAAGGTGAGGTCATCAATTGGGGTCTATGAAATAACTCCCACGAAATAAGTCCCACTTTTAAAAACGAAATAAGTCCCACCAAAAATTGCTATTTTGAAAGTGGGAGTTATTTCGTTTTTAAAAGTGGGACTTATTTCGCCAATTGGTGGGACTTATTTCGTTACGCGTTTTTATTTTTAGTGGGACTTATTTCGTTTTGAGTGGGAATAAATTCGTTTTGTAAAGTGGGAGTTATTTCATACCCCTAAATTTACATTTTGGTGGGATTTATTTCGTTTTAAGTGGGAAATATTTCATTTTCATAATTTTGCATTTTAAGTGAATGCTTAATAATTTTTGCCGTTATTTGTTGCTCTTCACGTTGTTTCTCATTGAATTTCATAATGTTCTTTTTGTTGTTGTATTGTAGAATATGCTTTCGAAAAGTTCCGTTATTTCTTGCTCTTTACGAAATGAATGGTATTGTTTCAAATTTGTTGTTAAGTGTGCTAGTTTACAAGACCTTATCATTATATTGATTAGTTAAGTTTGTGAATTTCAATAGTAAACTTGAGTGTGAAATACGAAATAATTGCAGGGATGAGGAATAACAGCAAGCTCTTTATATTTTTTTTGAGAAACAATTATATATTAAAAAGTGCACTAAATTTGAAAAACATTTTTATGTTTGTTATGTAAAGGATTGTCCATCACGAATAATGTTATTTGGCAGCGAGTGCATTACAGTAAAAAAATTATAAAGCGCACAATCACGATAATCAAGAGGCTCTGTACAAAGAACTAAAATTTTTAAATAATGTAAAAACAAAATGCGCACGTCTTAATGAAAAGCCAACTGAAAACAATTGCGCTGGAAGTATTCGCAATATTTTTGTGAATACTAGCATGGAGTAAGTACTACCCACATGATAATTATTATTTATTAAGTAAGTACTTAATAAAGTCTTTACAGAAATCAAAACGAAAGCAAAAATATTGTCTTTGATAAAATACAGCGGAGTTTGCAGTATATTGCGAATACAAATTTTAAAAATTCTCCCAAAACACCGGCAGAAGTGCAGGAATTTTTCAAGACGAAGCAGTTTATGATAAATTCGGTTATTTCAAATTAAATGGAAATAAACAATGGCAGTTTTTCAACATATGCTACCAAGAAAAAGACTTTGCATATTGCGTTTTTTGTTCCGAAAGAACTGTTGAACTGATGAAAGAATGCATTCCTGTTAATTCGAAAAGAAACATTTTAATTGATGGTACTTTTACTGTACTTCCTCTAGGAAGCTTTAAACAACTATTAATCTTACATTGTGAATACTTTGGTTCGGTAATTAATTTCATCCATAACTATATATAGATTTATATTATGTATACATATGTATATATTTATTATTTTTTCTATTTTAGGTATTCCCCTTTCTTTTCGTACTGATTACCAAAAAGTCTCTAAAAGCATATCAGCATTTATTAAGTTATATACAAAGGAGCATTATTGATCTGTCACAAGCAACTTTTATAACAGATTATGAAACAGGATTGAGAAGCGCAATTGAAAAAAGTTTCCCTGATTCAAAAATGTTTGGTTGCTGGTTCCATTATTGCCAGGCATTGCGTCGATTCATAACCATGAAGGACAAAAGGCTCGCTCAATATATTCGGCAAAATAAAGAAGCGTCTAGAATTTATCACAAATTTCTATCTCTTCCATTATTACCTGGAATGCACATTTAGGATAGCTTCCAACTACTAACCGAAGATTTAGGAAAATTGAACGCTTTAGATAGATTCAAATCATTTATAAAATATTTTGAGAAACAATGGATGCAAAAGGTACAATATTCCCTTTTACATAATATTTACAAAAAGGTGTTATGATTTCATTATTACAGATCGGTCCACATAACTTTTCAGTTTTCGATTCTGAAATCCGCACTACGTCTGCAATAGAAGCATTCCAAAGAAGGCTACTTTTTTCAAATTTGTAGCATTTTTACAGATGCAAGTATTTGAAAAAGTAAGAAAATTTGAACTATTGATGAATACCAATGGAAGTGTGGGAAAAAAGCGTATTAAAAAGTCCTGTGTTTTGAAAGCAGATATGATTTCGAAATTCAAGAATGATCTTTTACAAGGTACTATAACTCCTTCTAAATTCCTTGACCAACTGGTGTTATCAAAAAATAATTTAATTGTACAAATGGAGCCTGATGAAGATCTTTTTGAAGAATTATCATATTTGGAAGAGGACATTGAAGACGTGTCGTTAAACCATATTGAAACCAACCAGAATACAATTAATAATAATATGTGTGTGATTTGTTTCATAAAGCAGCCAAATATCTTATTTTTTCCTTTTAAGCACTTGAAAATTTGCAGTGAATGCTGTCTTACAATGCAAACTCACAAAATTGATCAAACCAGTAAACTAGTATGTCCATTCTGTCGTGCAGAAGTTCATGAAACCCTTCAAATATTTATCTGATAAATAAATGATTTTTTTTATGGAGGGGTGCGATAGAACCATGAAATATAAGGCCATTATGGCTTTATTTCTCATTTTTTTCTTATGCAAAAAGTTATATATTGGACATTTCGTAAAAGGGACAATCATAATTTTTTGTCCTTATCTCTCATGGCTCTCCTTTTTTTGTTATTAATTACTTTATACTTGCTATAATAAAAAAACTTTAAAAAAATGTGTACAAATAGGTACCGAACTTAACTACTGGAAAAACAATATTAAAAAAAAAATTGTTGACGTAATTACGTATGTAAGTGTTTTATTATATTTTTAGTAGGAAATTGGAATTCGTGTTCCATGTTTTTTTAATATCACCTTTACAAAATACAACTAATCCCAATGCCACGTTAAAACTATAATACCGTCTACCATGCACTGGATCGTCAAGCCATTTATAAAGGTCGATAATTTTAATCTGGTGGTCCTTCCGAAACGGTTTCCATCTTAATAATAAGAACAATTGATCTGTACTTAATCCATTTACTTATCCAAACGTTGTTACTAGTGGGACTTATTTCGTTTATGAAAGTGTGACTTAATTCATTTAAGAAATATATTATCCAAGGGGGAGTTATTTCATTTTGAGTGGGAGTTATTTCATTTCAAGTACATTTTTAAATCATTTCATTTTGGTGGGACTTATTTCGTTTCCAAAAGTGGGACTTATTTCGTGGGAGTTATTTCATTTTTTAAGCAATTTTTGGTGGGACTAATTTCGTTTTTAAAAGTGGGACTTATTTCGTGGGAGTTATTTCATAGACCCCATCAATTGACCACCAAAATCTTGTGATTTATCAGTTTTAGACTACAACAGCAGCCGTGGCGGTTATATGACTGAATTCGTTATTCATACGATGATGGTTATATATCAAAAAGAACAAGTTTTCCATGTCAAAATTTAACCACATATTAAAAAACATCATAGAATCTCACATTATTGTTGTACGGCAAAAGAAAAAATCTTTAGATAAAAAAAATACTTTATTCTGCTATTTTGAAATCTCCATTGATTTTAATTGATTTTTCAATTCTTAAAAATGCAGATTTACGTCTTTAAATTTTCGAAAGCTTTAATGCAACAACAAAAGTCAAGGAGACTTTTAAAAGAATGCAATCTTTATAGTTCTTAAATTCTCAGTTCAATTTTACTTAAAGATTGCATTCATTAAATTCACTTTGAGACTCAAGTTAAGTTTCAAATTTGTACAGTCACAAATCATTTGAAGTAAATCAAATTTATTCAAATTTGCATTCTGCTAACAATTTAATTTTTAAACTAAATTTTAAGAAAAAAGTAGGGAGTCTTTTAGGATCAATCCTTAATTAATAGGATCATTTTTTGCATTTCTTTTTTGAGGTAATTTTTAAGACCAACAACGGCCAATTCAATTTAATTCATAATTGAAGACTTTAAGCCATTTTTAAACAGTTGAAGGTCATGGATTTAGTTTATTAAACCAACAAAATGTATTACTTTCATATCAAAATTATAACTAGGTAATGAGAAAATGAAATAAAAAAACCGTTAAGTGTCAAAAAATTTAAACATATGTATCTCCAATATGCAATCAATTTTAAATAAATTGATAGGTTCCGTGGGTAGGCATTAACTTACAAAGAAAATCATAAAGATTTATGATCAAAAATTGTTGCATCTATGTAAAGTTTCCATTAACTTCATCTTAAAAACGCACAAATTGCAACGTCACTCTTAATATTTACCCTGGTTACAAGAGGAGATCGAGGAATCGAATCGAATCGAATTGAGATTTCGATCCAGGTATATGGTGGCACTGAATCGAGGAATCGAATTCAAATGGAATCGAAATGGCATTTGGGTTTTATTTGTGTGCGTAATGCTACGTGAATAACTTTCAAATAAATTTCACATTTTATAACAATGCTCTCAACACAAAGACGCACGCCTAATTAAATTCAGCTTAGAACAAACAAGAGGGAAACAACTTATCGCACGCACACAAGCAAAACCTCACACACCAATAACTCGATTCCCCGATTCAGGTTTACAAACAAATTTTCGATTCGATTCACCTCTTTCAGTGGGATTGGATCGAGTAATCCTATTTCGATCCGATCCAGGTCTATACGGCGCTAAATCCTGATTCAATTCGGATTCGATTCTCCTTGTAAACGCGGTAATTATAATCTTCTCTTTTTGATACTACATACTAAATAAGAAAAAACCACTAAACCAGTTACCAAAAGAGACCATCAAAAAATATCAAAAAAACAACAAGAACATAAAATTTTATAACGACATTTAAGCAAGTATTTGACCAAAATCAAACCAAAAAATAAAACTCTCCCAACAAGTCCAGAACCAGACCGATACGCATCATCAAATTAGATAATATCAGGAAAATCCCACGCACATTCATTTATTACATTCTTCCGTGGCGCATTTCGAACTCGAGAGAAAAAATAACAACAAAAATAAAACCATGTGGTATGATGCTTGATTCCTGATGCTTTCAAGTCAATGCGATGATGCAGCGATTCTATATAAGTAGTTATATTTCAGCCAAGAGCCAAACAAAACCACTAACAAAAAAAAAAGATACTACATGACGCTGACGATGACGACAATGGCGTCCGCTTTGGCTACGTGGATACATCATCCGTTATACTTGGGCATTCCACCATAATATTTTTAAAGCCATCATCCACACCGAGATGGAGAGTTAACTCCGAAAAACCCGTTCTTTCGTTCTCGAACCTACGCTAAACTAAAGCTACTCCAATGCATCTACATATATACAAACATTATAACAAAGTGTAAGTCATTCGATTTCATTTCGTTGTAAGTAGTTGTAGGGTTGCCAATATGTTTTTTTTTTTAATTTAGATGCTTTTGATATAAATTTGAAAAATTAAAATTGGTATCAACGTATGAATAGGAAAAACGTGAAATATGGAATCCAATATTTTTATTTTGGAACAAAATAAGTTAAATGTTGCTTCGATGTAACAACATGTTGCCAGCGCCAAATTTCTTTTTAACTGTTTAAATGGGCATATGTAACTTGAATTTCCCGATTTTAGATTCCTACTTGATAAATTCTGACAAAATATCTAGTGGAATTAAAATCATGCTCCTCATTCGCTCCAGTATCAAAACAACAAATGTTTGGATTCATAAGAATCTGGCAATATTGTTTGAAAGTGGTAACAACATTTTCTGTTGTTGTTGATGTTGACGTTGTTTTGTTGTTGTTTGATTTTTGTTTTTTTTTTTCAAGCCTTAGTGTTATGCACCGCACTGTCAGATAAAAGCACGAGATGCGGTTGACCGGGACCGGGACGACGACCGACCGAAGCAGCGGCAATAGCGTAGCGCAGCGCAGCGGTGGTGTTGGATTTCAACATTCAAACGAGTTGTAAAACCGCGTGCACCACAAATGCCCACCATCATCGTCAACACAATTTAAGAAAATAACAACAACAAAAGTATCTAGATATGTATGTATTTTGCTCTGCAGCAATAGTATAGTGATGGTGTCAATGAAGACAATCAAGCTCTAAGCAAACAGCCGCAGCGCAGTAACAACAACAACAACAGCAACAACAACAAAAAAACAAAAATAAGAAAACTGAAAAAAATTAAATCTTTCCAAATCAGACCACTCAATCATTTGGCTTTGATCCTCCTGAGCTTAGCTTGAAGATATAAATCCACAAAAAAAAATAAAGACAAGAAGAGTACCTACATTATAGGAAAGTAAAGCGAATCATGTAGAGCAATGTTGTGGTTTTAATTATTCTTTTGGATTTATTTTTATATCTTCAGATATTCCAGTACCAGTGAATCCAAGCACAAGTATACCTATCTACCAACCAACCAACCTACCTACCTAACCTACCTACTACCTCCAACTGCAACCCACTCGTGATGTCACATAAAACAGGGATTAACTTCCATGGTTGTGTGTTGTATCTTGAAGATATATAAAATGGAAAGAGATTGCTTGTTGTTGTGGTTAATGGCATAAAAATAAGAAGAAGAAGAAGCCGAAGCCGAAGAGAAAAAAAAACAGAGTACCTTCAAAGGGAAATATATAGAAGGGAGAACGAGAGACAACATTTTAGAATGTGTTTTATTCTTAAAGAGTTGAAGAAGATTCTTTAAGTTGATATTTAGTTTAAAGGGTTTCTTGTAAAGGACTCACACTTACAACTTTTAAGAAGAAAATTATTTTAATAGGTTTTTTGTTTTTATATCCTTAAAATAATACCTACCTATTCAAATGTTACGAAACAAGGGTTGAATAGATGGTTATGTGCGGATTTTCTTATGGTTGCAAAATTAAGAAAACCCCATCCGACTTCGAATGAGGATTAAGTAGTTGAATTTTATGATGTTCTATAAAATATTTATCTTAAAGATACTTTTATCTTTGGAATACTTGTTGAAAATATTAGTAGGCATGTAACTTACTACGGAGAATATCAGGCAACTAAATTTATAAACTGAATTACAATATTTAAGTGTATCGAGAGTTGGCCTTTAAAATTCTGTCCTTTTGAGATAAGTTTTCTTTTCGAAATTTGTTGCCCTAAAAAAATAATTATATAATAAATTAATATTAATTATTATACCTACACAAAGTTCTTTTACAAAAAATACACTTAACCCAGTTTAGACAAAGACAACTAAGAAATAAAGAAAATTTCCAAAGAAAAATTAAATAGTAGTATATTTCAAGGTCTTCTAAAACCCCACAAATTTCTTTTATTATCCTCAAAGATCAAAGAAAGCTTGTTGTACCTTCCAACAAAAAATTCACAGTATGATCCCAAGCTCATGTCTTGTACATTCCTTAAATTCAACTAATTAGAAATAACTTGAGAAATTTCGAAAAACAATTCTGACTTAAAAGTGAAATTTAGGCAAATTACGAAAAATTGATCTTTGAACTGTTTTAACAAATATTAGATGAAAAAGGACTATTAAATAGTATTTAAAATTATACATTCAGTTCTAGAACTCTAATTGCATCGAATTATGTTAGCTGTTTTTGACAAGTTTTAAATTTTTTAAAAAGTTAACTAAAATTTCAGTCTAATTAAGTACATGCTCAATGTCGTACTTTATTTAAGATTATAAAATTGAAAACTTGATGCAACAATTAAGTATTGTAGGACGTAGGAGCAATTTTTAACTTTCTTTTGGAAGTTATTTTAATCAGTCCAATTTATCGAATTGGACCAATCTTAAACTTCCCATTAGAAGTTATTTCAAGCAGTCCAATTTTCGGAATTGATAATTTTTTAATTTTTCGACGTTTCAAATTTATTTTGTTGGCCATAGTTTTACAGGTTGTGATGTAAAGATTAACAGGAAATCTTCTCAACCATTTTTAACTTTAGCAATTTTATAAAATAGAAAATAAATATATGGTTTAAAAAAAAAACTCTCAAACAAATTACGATATTGATGTCAAAACAATTTAAGAATTAATTTAGAAAAATAAAAACCAATATTGGAATATCTTGTATATATTTACTAAAAACTTATAGAAAATATGCTGTTTAGCATTTGATAATGTTTCTATTAATCAATTGATAACTTTTTATAAAAATAAAAACTTATAAGAAACAAAAACCCTACAAAATATGCAACTGCAATAGTTAAAAAATTATTTTTCGACACAAAAATAAAAGAATTTAAAGCATTATAGGTCTAAATCGTAAGCTCACTGACCTATTTCCAAACTGCATTCTTATTGCGTTTCCCTTTAATTGGTTTTCAATGAAAATCGTTTTCTGGCATCATACAATAATGTTGCTTATGTAGAAAATATAACAAAATCTTATTGAGATATAATAGTTTAGAACTAATTACTTCCGAACATCTCTTTCAGAAATCGAAAATTTGTGCAAACCTGAAAAGGAATTACTTTATATACACACTTAAAGTGTATCTACTTTGAAGTGGTTGTGCAGTTTAATCCTTATCCTATAGGAAATTCGTATTTATCTCTTGAAAATTCTTAATTGAAAAATGTTTAGTTTATCAGAACTTTAGGAAAAGATTAAATAATTCTCATAATACACAAATTTAATAAGAGCAAGTTTTTCTTCACAAAATCAATACAGTTAATTTAACACACATCCAAAATATCCCTCTTCAATTCTCCATCGATTTCAAGGAAAATAGCTATCCTAAAACACGAAATACTAACATCAAAAATATATTAGCAGTTGTTAGTTTAACCTTTTCAGTATGAAATGCAATACATAGAAAAACATGATTTCTATTTTCTATTAATACTTTACTGGGAAAAATGAAAAGATTATACTTTTGTGTTTTCAAAATCAGAAGAAATTTGTGGGATCGACCAATTATTTTTGTTTGCTATTGAAAAATTTGAAAACCTCTCAACAAGTACTACGTTTTACTAACGAAATGATAATTTTCGAAAATATTCTGATGGACGACCCTTAATTTTTGTGAAAGTTAGCTCGCAAAAGCAAGACTTTTGAACAGTCGATTCTTTATTCTTAACATTCTGTGCATCATTTCCGTGCTTTAATTATCTTCAATTTTGTATCGAAATTAAAAAATGTGACTATTAAAGTTATAGCTAATGGAGGAAAGGGCTTTTCAATTGAAATCTTGAAATTACACTTTTAGATAACATCATTTTTCTGTTCCATTCGATTCCCTCTACGAATATAGGATATGTGTTGACATCAACTTCTCTCTTGTGCAATTGTTAGAAAAAAATGTCATTGAATCACTAGTGCAAAAAGTAAGAACGTATGCAAGATTGGTTGAGGGAGGGGAAGAAACTAATTTAGCTAATGCACACCTTAATTCTGTGAATTTTTTCAAGATACTCGTACCATCAACGGAAAATTTGGACTTAAAAATGATTGGGTTTTTCAAAAATTTTAAATTGATTGATCTTTGTTGCTATTTTGACTGGAAACAATTTTTCAAAAACATTTTGAGCATGTTTCAATCACAATTGGCGCATGTCATATGAATTCAACAGAAAGCTTTCAATAATTTATTTAAAAAAAAAGCAATATTGTTACCAATTCTAGGTTAAAAACTTCTTAGGAAAACTTAAGTTTTTATCATTTTTCAAATTCAAAGGCTTCCAAATTTGTATGACTATTAAAATCAATTATTATTATTTTTTGTACTTCTAAGTCGTATAAAAGGTCTTTCAAAATACTTTTCACCAAATTTCCAATGTTCATTTGTCAATTTAATGAACTGAGAAGTTTTGTATGTAGGTATGTATGTTTTGTTTTGACAAGGGTTCAGTTTTAAACTTTTGAATTTGCTTTTAATTTAATTTTAATTTTTATTAATTAATATATCTGACAGGAAACAAGGTATGTATCTACTTCAGGTAAGGTCAAAAATAAAAGCCATCTTTTCTTCTGCCTCCCCCTACCCCTTGAGCACGCTCTTGACATAAGGTACCTACCTACATAACATACCTACATGAGTATAAAATACATCCTGTCACAGTCACAGCTCATCAACTCGAAAACGATTAGTCTCCTTGTTCCCGTTCTTTAGATATATCTTAATGTGCGTGTGCAATTACGTATTGCTGACGTTGTTGTTGTTGTTACTTTTACTTTTTCTGAATTATTATCTCTCGTCGATGTCATTTTTTTTTAACAGCATCCGCAATCTCTAGATATCTACATCCTATACTATACACGCTATACCTACACGCAAATGTGTTGAAATCCTTGACTGATGAAGCAGGAAAGTGGTACAAAATTACCCTGGAACGCAATGATGGTTATGACGTGCGATTGCAATAGTTTTGGAATTCTTTTTTTAATTTCAAATCAGAAAAATATATCTACAAAAATGGGCCAATTACCTACTTCCATTGTTTTTTTTTTGTTTTATTTATTGATTTATTATCTTTTTGTCTCCATGTTGTTGTTTTTTTATTTCTTTTTAGGTAGCTAGGTACATGTGATTTACAGAGTACATAGGTAGAGATAAGTTGGTATGGTCTATACCTATTTTATGTCCCTATGACAAATTGGCAAAATGGGATGAATAGTACATATGTATATAAACAAAACGGATATGGTTTACCCTTGTGTTTTATATAGAATTTATTTATTTATCTGTATTTTATTTTTGGCGTCACATTTTCAGCAAAACAAAAAGAAAAGGAGAAGTGAATCATTGTAAAAACTCTCCTTTTTATAAATGTACGGTACGTACTCTACTACAGCCAATTTCTACAATTTACCATCAGCATGCCTAGGCCTATGTCTACAATATAAAAATGACAAAGTGTCCTAGTAGTAAAGGCGTGCACAGGACACACACACATTTTCATCAGTCCAATTAAATTATTCGTAGATATTTTTTTGAAATAGGGTGTTTGAGATAAAAATAATAAAGATAAGTTTTTTTTTTTATAATTAGGGCGATTGGGTGTTCTGACAGAAGACTAAGGATATATGTACTTAAGATTAAATATTTGCTGAAACAAACACTCTTCAAATTTCGAGAAAGATGTGTAGCTTAAACCTTAAAATTTTTGATTTTTCAATGTGGATAAAAAGTTGATGGGTCGTTATTAAGTTCATTTCTGAAAATCCTTTAACGTTTGGTCTCTAAATCAAAAAAATCATCAGAATTATCAGTGCAGGAAAAATGTTCATCAGAAACATCATTTTCAAATCAACCTTTCAATTAATCCAGAACAATTTTGAATCACCCTGTAATAATTGTATTCCCTTAAATAAACAGTGTCCTTTTTTTTCCTAAAAAAAAAGGTAAACACAAACCCATACACATATACAGGTACTCCGTATATTTATGTATGTATATAAATTTATTTGTGATGTATTGCTCGAGGCTTGTAGATGTATAAATGAAGAACCGAGAATAAAAATGATGTTGATTGTCAGGTGGGAAAACAATGGACTATGAAGGACACAAATTTGTTTTTATTTTATTGTATATATGTATATCTTTATACAAATCTACGTGTATTATATATACAATATATATACATACGTTTATATATAAGCTTTGGTATTATGAGGATTTATAAAAATTGTTTTTTTGTTTTTACGTGTGAATCAATGACATGTTGGAAAAGAGATAATATTGGAAAAATGTATGTTTGTACCTAAAAAACAAAAACAAAAGAGAATAGATTTTGTTATGTTTGACATTTTTATCGACAGACAGCGACATCGCTTTCGATTTTCTACGTTATGTTGGGTATTTTATAAGGATATGTGAGGAAAAAAGTCTGATGTGTCGGGTAGAGGATCAAAAATATAATGTTTTCAAATTTTTACAAGTCAATCAAAACAATCATATAACAGACACAAACGTTGTACATAGAAGTTCATGTATAAGCATAGATTTTATGTAAGCTCATATAATACAATATACGTTAAGGCAAACAAAAAATACTTATAACAAAAATACATAAGGTAGGTATTTATAAAATCGTTATGATTCTTTTATGAATCCAAAAATTTTAAATTGATACAAATGTTTTGTGTGACAGTTCTCGGTTATTTTTATGTTATTGAACACCTCGGCCTACACCTCCCCCCCCACCCCTTCTTTCCTAGAACCAGTTCGCAAAATGTTCAAGGATGAAGAAGACTTTAGATTTACAGTCAATCAAAGAGAATTGTTGCAGTTGAAGAACCGACAATTATTTTTAGAACAAATTCATTAATTGGTTTGTTCCTTAAAAAACGGTGACAGTCATTAAGAACATTGCATTGAATGGACAGTGAGCGATTAGGTGATCAGCTATCTGTATTTTTTGGTATTTTTATTGTTTTTTTAGAATTATTTCAATAGAATACATGGTGCAACAGTTTGTAGAGAACTTGAGCCTAGTGACTTACAACTCTCAATTATTCATATCAGTGATGGAGGGTACAGTTTTGTATGCCAAATCCCAACGGCTAATTTGAGAAAGCACTTTTCATGACAAAAATTACTCTAGGAGAATTATTCAATTCCTCGCAAGAAGCAGTACCCGTGGTAAAAACTTTTGGTGACACAGGCATGGATTGAACACAAGACCTTTAGCACGAAAGTCCTAAAAGAACACATTCATTGCGCAACGGGTACTACACTTATGTTCTATTTCTGTTAAAAGCATCTTGATTTTTATTTTAACTTCTTTGCTTGACGAAAGTAAAGATTTCAAGTTGTTTCGCCTATCTGGACATATCAACAATTGAAATGTTGACCTTTTGAGACTAGTTAAACTTGACAACTTTGAGTTTAAGTTTTGAACGCACCCTTTCATTAATTATTAAAATGTCATTAAACTCAACATTTTCATCGTGGTAAAGTGCACGAACATGTCTATAAATTATAAGAAAATTCTACAAATATTCGGAGAGTGACAGCAAACTTCAAGAGCGTTAATTCTAATTTTCGATAGTTATTCTCGTCCTCGACAGGTAGTAAGAAGCTTAACGCAAACATTTTAGTTTACATATTCTTTATGTGATGTTGCTGTGTCAGTGAGACAACGGGTTGGTCAAAGTGTCAAAAATATCGCTACCGTTCAGGCATCCGTAGTAAACGATCCAGGGGAGAGTACGATAACTTTGGCGACAAAGTTTAATGACGGATTTGTATAGAACAGCTAAAAACAAGCATTTAGGCGGTAGGGGCAATTTAAAAAAATATGTACATTAAATGGAAAAAAAATAATTAGAAAATAACGGTAATATGTACTTACAATTAAGTATTATACCTTTTTTTAAAGCCAACATTTTTGTCTATTAGCTTGTTTTTAAATCAAGTCAAACTATGCATAGTTTTTGAAAAAAATTGTTTTAAACTAAAAATGTATGCAAACAAAATTTTAAAAAAAGTTTTAAAGTGTAGTTTTTCAAAACATTCAAATTATTTACTGTTTTTTTTTTTAGAATTCATTGCTCTTATTTGTTTTTGATCAAAAACTGAAAACTAGATGACTTTATGTCTTCTAGTTCTTGAGAAAATTGAAAATTACCAAAATAAATATTTTAATTAAATTACTTTTTCCTTGCTTAAGTATTAACGTAGTCTTATTTTGATAGTAATAATCGAATATGGATTAAGATACACCTAGGGTAAATTAATTTTACTTAAATCCAGCTTATTTAAATGCAAAAGAAACTTTGCATGCACCCCATCTTGCACCCACCGAACCGTGTCCCTCCCCCCCTTGCACGCACTCCAACTTGCACCCACACCAAATCCTATAGTGTTCCCAAGCAGGGGGGTTGCAGATCCCACTGTTGCATACACCCAAACTCGCACACACCTTACTGTTGCATACACCCAAACTCGCACCTACCATTGTTACTATCGAAATAAGACCACTCAAGCAAAAAAAAAAAAGAATTAAATTAAAATAGTAGTTGTGGTTATTTTCAATTTTCTCAAAAACTAAAAGACATAAAATCATCTAGTTTTCAGTTTTTGATCAAAAACAAATAAGAGCAATAAATTCTGAAATAAAAACAATGGTAGATAATCTTGAAGTATTGAAAAAGTTACATTTTAAACCTTTTTTTAACTTTTTTTACTCAAATTTTGAGTTTAAAATTAAATTTTTATTTTCAATTTTCTCAAAAACTAAAAGACATAAAATCATCTAGTTTTCAGTTTTTGATCAAAAACAAATAAGAGCAATAAGTTCTGAAATAAAAACAATGGTAGATAATCTTGAAGTATTGAAAAAGTTACACTTTAAACCTGTTTTTAACTTTTTTTACTCAAATTTTGAGTTTAAAATTAAATTTTTCAAAAACTACGCATAGTTTTCACTTGATTTAAAAACTGCCTAATAGAACAGAATGTTGGCTGTAAAAAAATGTATACAACTTAATTGTAAGTATCACCGTCATTTTTTAATTATTTTTTTCCATTTTAAATAATATTTTTTTTTAAATTGCCCCTACCGCCTGAACGGGGGGAGATAGACCCCCCCTCCCATAGTAAAAAAATGCTTGTATTAAGCCCCTCTACCAAAAACCGTTGTTATTTTTTCTCGCCAAAGTTATCGTACTCGTGCCACGATCCAAATCAGTAAATTACAAGGCGTTTTTAAGAATTGCTTAGACCAGACTATTGAAAACCCCTATAGTAATTTCTGAGATTTTTCGTTAAAAAATTCTCTCTGATTTATTTAATAATTTACAAAAATGCCCAAAACATTTTTTTTTTAAATGAAATTATGCTTTCTATTTCTTGTAAACAAAAATGTGAATTAAATTTAAAACAAAATTTATTTTATTTTTTTATTTTTGTTAAAAAGAATCTAGATTGCATCATTCTAAAAAATAATTACTAGATACTAAAAATTTGTATAAATTAAAGTAAAGTGTCAGTATCTTCATTTTTTCCCAAAAGTCGAAAAACAACTTTTAGAAAATTAAAATTGTTTAAAAAATTACGAGATTTTAAAATGTCAAATTTTGTCTAAAATAAAATAAGTTTAAATTTTATCTTCCAACCTTAAAGTGTTATTTTTTTAACGTTTTTTTATTTATACAAAATTTTGTATATGAAATTTAATTTGGTTGTCAAAAAATGATTTTACATCTCAAGTACCTTTACTTTGTTATCGTTTTTTTTTTACTCTAAAATTATAGGCAAATAAACACACGACGAATCGACACACGATATTTTTATATCCAATTAATTAGATTTTTGCTCACTTTAAATACTTTCTACTCACTTAATAATCAAAACTACACTTAAAACGTGCATTAAGTTTAGATTATATAAAACAAATAAAATGAACAGCTTCTAAATAAATAAACAATACGATAAATAAAAGTATCTACAAAACTTCTAACTAATGTCAACAGTAAGTGATTTGTGTACTGGTATGGTGCCATATACATAACACTCCTAAATAGTTTAAACTTATAAAAATAATTTGCCATTTGAATAAATTATCATAATAAAAATGCTTCCGATTTGGAAATGAAGTAATTTTTTCGTTTGTTTGACAACATATTTTTATCTGGATTTACCCAGTTAAAACCTTAAAGCTCTTAGACATTTAAACAAAAAATTGAGTTTAGATAAGAAATTACGTGCAATAGGAATGTTTGTACATTTTATCTATTTATCTTCCTTAAAGTTCCACAGTTGGGTTTGAAGTCTATTTATATAAATTTGAATATACATAACTTTGCAAGAAATATAGCAAACTAATTTAATCTATAAGCCGGAAAGAATATTTATGTTTTTTTTTTATTTTTTAACACTCATATGTTAGATATCGTATTTCAGAAATTTTTGAAAGGCTCCCCTTGTCATTTAACCCTACTTACAATATACACTCGTATACATCGTGGGAATAACTTTCGCTCTCACATCTCTTCAAAATGTTTTTCTTAGTCAAATATGAATTCATAATTTCATTCAATGTATGGATAACATAAAATTTATCAATGAAAATAATTCATTGAAGGATATAAAAGACCACTCCCAAAAAAAATTTCAATTTCCTATTTCTTAAATGGTATAGCTATTAAAATAAACAACAACTACAACAAGAAATGAAGAAACTTTTAAAAAATGTTTGTTCATTATTTTTGAATGACATAATTTTCATTCTTTAATTTTTGTCATTTTTTGAAGGACAACTTAATGTACATAATTGTATGTAGATATATTGCTCATTTAAACAGATGACGACTTAAGAAGAGTTATCATATGTCAGCTAATAAGAATCACAGACATCAAAATTTTGTACTGTCGCGTCGAGGGAATATGGACAAAATTTAAGTTTATTGTTATAAAAAGCAAAAAATAAACATGCAAATAAGAAAAACAAAATTAACAACATTAAGTGACATGTGTTAATAGAATATTTGAAGAAAAGAACTGATTAAATGAGAAAGAATCAATTTGATTGTACAAGTTTAACATATTTATTTTCTGTTTGAATTAAATTATCGTTTTTTTTTTTGGAACGATGTTTCTTTTTTGGAGACAATAATATTGAGTGCCATAGTTCATTTCTTAGGTCATTATGAAATGATCGAATCAGCGGAGTATTTAATGGGGTTTCCAATAAGAGGTTTCATTTTAATACATACCGTGCCAAACAGTTAAGGGTTTTTAAAAATTATTCTTTGAACTTCAAATGCGACAATTCTGGTTGTTAAAAAACCTCTGAGTTTCGGAGTCTTATAATTACGGATAATTTTTGATGAAAATCCGAAAATATAAGAAACTTTGTTCCGAACTTAAAAAAGAAATTCCAATTTTCCAGGATAATTATTATCGTTGCCAATTCAACTCTGTAAAAGGAAATCTTAAAGACGAATGGAAAATCGTTAACACCATTTTAAGTAAACCTTCTGTTTCAAAAAAACGTAAAAGTATTTCTTACAATGGTTGCGATGTAACGGACAAGCTCACTATTGCTAATGCTTTTAATATCTAGTTTTTTTTTTCTAATATTGCCAGCAGTTTGCAACCATGCCCCTCTCATCCTAATTGTACTCTTTGTGTCCCTGTATGCAGATGCGTTGAACCATTGCAAATTAACAGTTTTGTTTTTGAGCCCATAACTCCTTTTGAAATACTTAAGGCTATTGGTAGTTCAAAAAATTCTCATTCTTGCGGAGCTGATGGTATATCTAATATAATTCTTAAGAAAATTGGGTTTTATGTAGTAGACGCATGCATTTTTGCTGGGGTTTTTCCAACTGCCCTTAAATGTGCTGATGTAGTACCACTTTTTAAAAAAGGTTCTGCTCGTGATATATGCAATTATAGGCCTATTTCTCTTTTTTCAGTTTTCAGCAAAATTTTTGAAAAACTTGTTAAGTCTAGAATATTAAATTATTTAGCTAAAACAAAGTTTTTTAATCCTTTCCAATTTGGGTTTCAAAAAGAAAAATCGACAGAAGATGCACTTTTACAATTTTGTGATCAAATAATGTCAAATCTTGACAAGAAAAAATATACAGCTGGTTTATTTATCGATATCACCAAAGCCTTTGATATGGTTAACCACAACTACCTGTTGAGAAAATTGGAAAAGGCCGGCTTTCGTGGCTTTATGCTCAACTTTTTTAGGTCATATCTTGGGAATAGGTCGCAGAGGGTGAAAATGGACGAGATTAGGAGTGAAATTAAATTCCTTAACTTAGGTGTATCGCAAGGTTCTGTTTTGGGACCGATTTTGTTCCTGATTTACATCAATTCACTCTTTGCACTTGATTTTCGGGGTATACCAACTGCATTTGCAGATGATGTTGGTTTTTCATATGGCTCTAACAGTAGCTTGAATCTTTTTTCCGATATAAACCATGATCTTGAGTTATTGAGAATTTGGTTTGCGGAACATAATTTGGTTATGAGTTCCAAAACTAAAATAATGTTTTTTAGTTTGTCTTCTTTACAGAACTTTGAAGTAAACACATATTTTTATGCTCCTGAATGTCAAAAATATAAGCTACTTATTTTGACAATATAAGCTGCAGCTCTAAGTGCTTTTTGATTGAAAAAGTTGATGAATTTAAATATTTAATATTATAATAATAATAATATTATTAAATTTTTTAAATCATAAATACATTAAATCATTTGAGACAGTATCTTCCATGCACACTTAGACATTTTTATTATTTGCGTAGTATCGTTTCAACCGATCTTTTAAAAACAATTTATTATGGAATTTTTCAGTCCAAGCTGCAATATGGAATTGCTTGTTGGGGTGGTGCATACCTAAACAAAATTCAACCCTTGTTAATCTTGCAAAAATACGTTTTAAGAAAAATTTGTCGCAAGGCCAGTAGACAACCGAGTTTCCCTTTATTTTGTGACCTAAAAATTCTACCTGTGCGCTATTTGTATTGTTTTAAGGTGCTTAAAACTTTCTTTATGAAGTCTGGTAATCGTAATTTTCGATTAATATCTAGTCACGGTTTGCGTGGAAACTCTTTGAACATGTACAATTGTACACGGTACCTTTTTTTTCGTACTACTGCATTTCGTAACTTTTATTCTATTTTCTCTTTTCGTTTATTTAACAAGCTTCCTCAATTTATAAGAGCAATTTCATCACTTGGATTGTTTATAAAATATTTGAAAATTTGGCTTTTTGGTTTTAATTATTCGAATTTTGAGTCATTCATTTCTGACACTCTGGTTTAATTTCACTCTGGTTTAATTTCAGTTTATTTGCATATATTATTTAAATATTTTTTAATATTTCTTTTTGTTCCTTCTTGCATATTTTCTTTGCATTTTAAAAATATGTAGGCTGATAATAATGTATTTATTGATTGATTTTTGAAGTATGTACCTTGGTTAAATGTCTTAACTTTTTCTTTTCTTTTATGAATTTTACTAGCTATTTTTTTAATTATTGTAATTTTTTACAGAGGGTCACCCCACCCATTAATTCATTTTCAATTTTTGTATTGCTTTTTTTTTTTTGATGTGGCATTCAACACTATTTAATATACCTTGTATATTCGATACAGAATGTCACCATTTTTCTTATTTAGGTATATGATTTATTACATTGTATATATATTTTATTATTTTGTAATTATTATTATCTATCTATCTATCTATCTATTTAAAAATGAAAACTTTTATTGGAAAGCCTTTGTTTCTTATTTAAAACCACCACTCCAACTTTCTTTTAGAGTTTGTCTTTTTTTGGTAATTGGAGTCTGCTTTCATGTGCACCATACTGTGGCCGGAAATTTCTTATTTTAGATTAGCCATTCTTTAGTTTATTATTATCGCAGACAATGATTGTCCTTGAATTCATTAACGGAATTTTTATCTTCAAGAAGAAAAAATAAGAAAAAAACACAGAAACCAAAATCAACCACATCCAAAAATTCTTTTTCCCAAAATAAATGCAACTTAGTTTTATCTCGTATTATACACACATCCATACAAAAACCATGGATAGATTAATCTGTTTGAATTCAGCCAATAAAAAAATTCTTGATTTAGAATAAAGAAAGTTTTATTTCTTTTTGTAAAAAAAAAAAAAAAAACAGTTTAAAATCACAGAGATTTTTATATCTGCGTAATTTTAATTCGTACTTCCTTTAGTCCAAGACTGACAAAAAACGGGACTAAAGAAAAGAACTTAAGAAATCATATTAAACCATCTTCTGGGTAGGTATTTAAAAACTACTCGTACCACCGTTAAGTATTGTATAGTGATTAATTTGATTTTATGGTGTTTTAATTGGATTAAATTGAATTTAATTATGAATTTCTGGCAGTAGTACATATACTTAGTTTATATGGTATAGCAACAGTTACGATCCTAAGTAATCACAGAGGTTTATATACATTGCAAAGATTTCAATTGTTATCTTACAGACTACATTTAGCAGTTGTATATATGTTAATCGTAGGTAGGGTAGGTATCTAAGGGGTAGGTGCGGTAATGTTAAATGCAATAAATCACTTTGTGAAAATTTACCTAAATCATAAAATGAGGGTATTCCTTCTTCTTAGAAAACCACACGCACTTAACTCACATCATACACTGTACACACAGTCTTACATACAACTTTAAATATAAAACCACATCTCAAGGATACAATGTATCTAGCTATGCAATATGCATATATGTATTTATCTACTGTATACATATTATACAATATTTTAACACTATACACATGCCATACATTTATGCTATATGCATGCATCTATAAAATGTGGTGACATGATAAATGGAAAATTTAATGTTTTTCACCGGAAATACGGATATGATATGAAGTTGAGTTTTTCTCCCCCAAACCCCATGTCACCATGGTTATTTGGTTATATAGAGATATGTATATGTACACATTACATATACGAAACTATAGAAAGATATAGAAAAGCTCTTGGTTTTTCCCATCTCAAGAAAGGTAGATAAGTTTAGCTGTAAAAAGGGATAAAGCAAGAAAAGTTTTTTTTTTCTTTTCTTTAGCTGCACATGCTGGGAATCGCTGACAAGAAAAAGTTTATTTTTTTTTTCTTCTAAGGAAGGAATAATAAAATGATAAATGTTTCTTTTTTTTTCTTGGCTATTTCTTTTCTGTGGTTTTAACAGAAATAAGGTAATAAAAGTAGAATCTGATCGGATATAGTTTTTGCATAAAACCAAACTTTACAAACAAAAGTTTATGCAAAAGAAGTTTGAGTTGAGTATAAGTAGGTATATTTAAGTGACAAGATTAATATACATATATTTTTTTGTTTGTCTTCTTAGTTTAAAAATATTAAAACAGTATTAATTCGATATATAGTGATTTTGATTAAAGCCGCCCCTTGTTCTAGCAGTTTATGATAATTTGAAACTTTGGTATAATATTTAAATAAAATTCTCCACGCTTAAATTAGAGTTTGAGATTCACAGATTCAATGTGACATGTCATGCATAGTTTTATGGTCAGCAAAACTTTGGCCTAAAAGTTGTGAGCAATTTGATCCCTTTTAGTATTATTTCGAAAAAATTAATCTGTTCATCAGTGGAAAAATGTTGTTAATATCAATTTTTCGGGAAATTAACTATCAGCTGTCAAAACAAAAAAGGAGGTCTGGAATGCGTCCCAAACCTAATTTTCTCATTGATGTCCTGAAAAACTTGCATGTATGCCTTTTTTGCATCAAGCCAGTTTATCATTTAAAGTTTTAGCTGTTTTCTGTGGAGATACGTACGTACAAACAAATAATAGACGTTTAACATGTGTATTAGCATTTATGTACGTTAAATTGTTCCATTTTTAAAAAATTACCCCTTGGATTTTTTTCTAAAATTCTCAAAAAAAATTTACAACAATATTTCAAAATCACACAAAGTTAAAGTAAATTTTCACGATAGTAATATAAATTTTTGTAGGTTATTATTTGTTTGTAAATATAAAATTTTAATTTGGTCAAAAAATTTAGCGGATTTCAAAATTAAATTCTACATGCTATTTAAGTTTACTGAATCTGGTCTTGTATGACTGTAAGTAAACCAAGATATTTATACAAAATACGCCATAATGTTATCTCAGCCAAGCCACATTCTTGAGAACGCGGTTTCGATCGTTTGCTTCGGACCCCTGAAAATTGGAATTAACTGTCTTAAATTATTATTTAATTTTTATGAAGCATTTAAATTTTCATCAGATAAACTTAAAAAAAGGTTTTATATGCCATATGGTCCGTGATGGAGTAGGACACACTTAGGCCAGCTGTTGGTTCATTGTGATACCACAAGAATCTTAAGGCTTTCTTCTAAGCTCAATGAAACCAATTGGAGTTACTTTCGAAACGTGAAGGATTAATTACGTTAGGGTGTTTGAAATCGTTATAGAAGAAATCTCCTAAGTAGGTCTTACATTTTTGAGCTAGAGCAGGGCATGTAGAAATTTTACATAAGAGGTGAAGAATTGTTTCTTACTCTTTCTCGTCCATACAGCTTATGCAGAAGTCATTTGAGAATGCACCTAGCCACGTGGCATGCCTTTCTATGAGGCAATGTCTGTGACCAAGTATATCTAGGTTACTTGCAATCTCTTAGAAATATCAAGCACATTGAGCGCTTTAAAACTAGGGTAGGCCAGATATTTTTCGTCGCCTGACAGGTAATGGTGTTATTCTACCTGATGTTGGTGTTCTTTGTAGCGTCTTTTTTTTGCAAAAGCTTATACGTAGCGATTGATATGCCAGCATAAATAAAAAATAAATAAATTTTGTGGAACAACAGTCCGTTTAGAACTAGGGCCTAGTGACCTACGACTCTCAACCATTCCTGTGTGCGAGTTATGTTGTCGGGAATGGAGGGGACCTACAGTTTTAATCCAAACGGCTAATTTGAGAAAGCAATTTTCATGACAAGAATTACTCTTGGTGAATTTGTCAATTCCTCGCAAGAGGCAGTACCCGTGCAAAAAAACTTTAGATGGCACAGGCAGGGATCGAACAAAAGACATCTAGCATGACAGTCCAACGCACCACCACCATCATTCCACGGGTAGTATTGTACTATTTTTGGAAAGATCATCTGATTTACATTTTTCTGAATGTTAAACTGTTGTGCTTTCTCCATTAGAAACGATCGACAGTTATGGACTGTTACGAAGTTTGAAGTTTGTCAGGATTTAATGGCAGCATGACCGTCTGAGAAAATAAGTACAACAACCAGGACAAAACTTCTTGTATGTGATTGGGAAGGCGAATTGAGAGAATTAATTTTAGTTGTTCAGAATACAAGTATCCACCAACCCTTTACAGAAAGATCTAGTAGGTACAAAAATCACGAAGTGGCCAATGAGATTATTAGTCCACTGTGATGAAGCTTTTAGGAGAAATCATACCATTGATTTACAAAAATTGATTCACGACGACCTTAGCCTAACCATTTTGACGTCACTTATTTTGAAGAGAAGCGGATGTGATGGAGATAATTGGGAAAACATGGTTTCTCAAAAAAATTGTGTTTTTCCAAATGTTGTTGAGAGACTTTTGTTGTAATGATTGTCGATATTACCGAAGTATTCGCAATCTCGCCAAAATGAGAAATAAAACAAAAAATCGTGCTTTTCTTCTATAGAGCCACTACAATCTGGTTTTAATTAAATTTCAATCAAATCAAACCAAATCTATCGTTTAGACCTAAGCTAGAAATACATTGGAAACCACGATACCCACTGAACAAAAAATAGTTTTGAGCACGTCTCTCATGTTCAAAAATATTCTATTGAAGACTACTACTACTATTGGTTTGATCAAATGCATAGTCTATTCGAAAAGTATGTCAATAAGTCGTTTCGGTTTAATGCCTTATACCTATAATCTTAATTCACCCCTTTTTTTCTTCAATTTATATTATGCATGCATTTTTTATTTGAAGGTAGTTTTAATTTGCTATAATTTTAACAATGTTGTTCTTTGTAAACATTTCATTTTTATCTTGAATTATGTTAAACAGGTACGAACAACCTTCGCAACATTTTTCTGCATCAATATGTCAAAAAAAAAAAAAAAAAAAAAAAAAACACAATTCAATTTCGAGTTCTTATTAATGTCATGACTTATATTGTATTTATTTAAATATATAACTTAACTAACAAAACAATGCAAACAGAAATATAGGTAGGCCCCCCTTTAACATAAAAATAATGTACAAATTCCCATACCATGCAACATACCTGCCATCATCAACTTCTTCGCCAAAAGTAGGTAGGTAAACAACAATAATAAAATACAACACAACAGTCGTAATAGCTACTCAACGTTTTTCTTGCATCGCATCAAAGCAAATAAAACCAACAACAGGCTCAACAAATAATGTACCTATTTGTATATTATTTGTTATGGTGCGTCCTTCAATCACTTTTTTTTTGTTTTATTTAATTTTATTTATTCATCGTTTGAATGCAATAAATTATAAAAAAATAAAATAATAAACATCTCAAAGACGACGACATACTGTGATCCTCTTTGATTGCTCCCACGACCAAGCAATGATGATGACGACGAAGACAACGACGACGACGACACAGTAGTAGGAACCTTGCTTACCATACCATAGCTTTTGTTGAAGAATAATAAATTTATATCTTGATTTTTGCACGTGCTTTAGCGCAGATATTTGCATCCATCCAATATTCTTATAGCAACAAAAAACATCACACATAACAAAAGAAAACCAACAATAAAAAAATATTCATGCCACAGCGACTATATTTATTCGATATGTGTGTCTATTATACAATATTCCAATTAAGATACAATGTGAGGCTTTACTGATTTGAAATGATTTATTTTTAGTTTTTTTTTTTCTTTCTTTATTATTTATAAACTTATGGAAATCTTATGAGTTGTACGTAGAAAAAGCTTTTAGAATATTCAGTAATAAGACAAAAGCTTTAATTTTCGAAGGTGTTTTGAAAACAACTTTTATAATAATTTTTCGAAAAAGATGAGTCCAAAGATTGGAAGCAATACAAACTTTTGAAGAACTGATTTAATGCCGAATGGTTTAGAAAATATCATTTTCGGAAAACATATAATTCTTTCAAATTTGTCCAGTTATGTAAAATAATAGGTTTCCGTAGAGATATGATCTACCCATTAACAGCTGCAGGGGTACAGGTGGAGGTAGAAAAGGGATCTCTGAACTTCGACTTAGATAATATTTCCTGATATTTGATAATTTTTTATCTAAAAGGAGCATAGTTTGCATTCCACTCTCATTCTACTATTTTGCCTTTATTGTAAAAAAAATTGTCAACATCAACCCTTCATGTGATATTACTCATATATGATTTCTTCTAATACCTTTCCTTATGAAACCGTTTTTAACAGATCCGATCTACTGAAGACTATTGAAGAAGTTTATTGATCTTGAATACTTGCTATGAGTTAGATGAACTATTCCCTTTATTGATAGCAGCTACTTCGAATAAGTTTAGGAGTTCATCTACTATCATTTGACAATAGACATGATATCTAAGTAGAGGAACTCTTCAAAACCTTCATTCAGCTGTTCTTGCTCTCTGATGAAGAGGTTAGTAATACCCTTAACATGTTTAAAATTGTTGCGAGCCTTAGAAAAATAGGTAAGGATTTAAGAGGAGATACCAGTGCACATTGGTCTTAAAGTTTTGAATATTAAAATGGAAGGGGAAGACAGAGTGGGGGAAAGTATTCCACATTCTCGATGTGCGGTTAAAAAAAAAAATCTCTACACTTGACAGTACGTCTGAAATTGTGCTCAGGGGTAAACTGATGAGTATTCCGGGAAGTGGGAGTATTACGGCTGAATTGTTTGAAGGGGGAATGCAACTGAATAATTCAACAGAATATTTGTAGAACAAATATTGAAATAACAACGAAATTAATAAATGTAAATGTTTATGATAAAGTTCTATCATTTTCAAAGCTCTTTTTTGGATTACATCTAAAGGACTGAAACTTGTTTTAGGAGCACCTGCCAAATATGCGAGATTTATTGAAGTTTTGGATGAATGAAGGATTTATAAATTACAGCCAGATCATCAGGAAGGTTGAAAAATGTCTTACACTGTGCGTCGCGTCGTGTCGTCGGAGAAGTCTTAAACACCTAGAAGCATTTTTGGCAATGTCGAATATATGAACATTCCATACGAGGCGTTATTTCGAAAGAAACATTTTCCCACTGATATTTTTACAAACAGCGAATTATAAAAGTACCCCTTGTTATTGTGTAAATCAAAACCAAGAAAAAATTTTATGAATTTTGGTGATTCGAAATTCTATGATTACTGGTGTTTTGGAATAAATCCATGCAATATATATCAGATGCAAATTTATTAAGTTTTATAAACAAAAAACATTTCAACGACCTTCGAAACAACTTAACATCATTAATATATAATTAATTATAATATACACTGATAGAAAAACCTCGAAAGAAAGGTGTGCTACCATTAAAAAATAGTACAAAGCAATTAAATTAGAGTACCTGCGTTTTTACAAATAATAAAATCTGATCTTTTTCTCTATATAACTTTCTCAACGATCGATTCTGGTAGTATTTTATAGGCTTAAATTATTCTCTATTAATTAATAAATCAATTAAAATGTAATTGGATCATGTGCCTCTATTTAAAAATGAATAATGCAATTTTAAAGTTTAAAATTGAAAACGTGATTGGTATAAAATGTGATGTAATATGTGATTTTTTTAGAGGCACACCATCGATAAGATCTTATAGCAAAATAAATGATTGTGAATGATAATTTAACGAATAATCGATAGTAAAAAAAGCTGTTGATCTAAATTTTGAAATTTTTAAAGTTTGTACGACAGCACAAAATCAAAATTTATTATGAAATGAGGGTTTTTCATTGAATGCTTTTCATTGATCTAACGTACCGGATATTACGTGACGGATATTTTTTTAACACTTACCATTATTAACGATGTTTCAAAATGAATCACGCAAGTATTTTCTTGTTGTTTAGATGATAAACAATCAAGAAAATGTTTTTTTATAGATGTGCCTCAAATTAAAAAAAAAAAAATTCAATTGTTGAAAATGAAAGATTCTGTGGATATGCCTATATAAGAAAGCCTAAAAATCTGGTTAAGTTATGGTTTTCAAAATTTATGACTTCTAGATCTGAACGTTAAATAGCCAAAAGCAATACAAATTTGGCGCTTTTTCTGAAACTTAAACCCTGAAACATATTTTTGAATACATTTTTATAAAATTGTTTGATCTCAGAGATTCCAACTTGCAGCTATGAGTGTAAATTGGACCAAAAATAGTAAAAATTAAGGAGTCTATTTTTTAGAAGGTCAAAAATAAAGGCTGAAAATGAACGGTTTTTTCCAAAACCAGAAATACATTCATGAATGATCTTTTAAAAAGACGCGTTCTTTCGTCTTTTAGTATCAACAAAAAAAAGCTTAACAACTGTTATAAAACTTTAAGTCCTTAACTTTTTTTTACTACGTATGTTAACCTATTTCTATATACAAAAAAAAAGTTCCCTGAAAAACAATAAAAACCGCACATAACTAGCAACCTATCTTATTTCTGGTTTTTATTCTATTCTTAGAATTCCTGATGTTCTCATTTTCCTCATCATTTTATACGTTTTCTTTAAATATTCTAAAAGTTGCAAAAAATTGCATTTTATTATATACCTACCTTACCTCTGTACATTTTTATTTTTTAATTGTTTAGCTACTCTTACGTATGTATACGTTTTTCTTTAAACAAACACAAAAGATACACTTTTCTTTATAGGACATAATATAAACTGGATAAAAGTCTGCATTCACAAGCAAGGTCACATTCATAATTATATGGAACAAGCAAACAAACATAACATAAAATATACCGTCCGCCCGTTCGTTTGTTCTTAACGTAACGTATATAAATTCCATATAAACATACATACATTTATAGTATAAAAGTCGACCATCCTGAGATAACAAACTAACTTGTGTATGAATGTATCTTTCATTGCCCTCATTTTTGAGAAAAAGAAAAAGATTCTCAAAAAAGAAAGAAATAAGAAACAACAACAACATTAAATAAAGAAGGCGTATGCATGATGATGATAGCTCTAGCTTTGCTGGCACAGGGGTTAGAAACAACTTCTATGCCGTCGGTCTTCGTTCAAAATTGAAAAAGCTTTTTGCCAAAAAAAAAGGAGAAGAAGAAAAAACATAAATAAAACTCCAATGTGTCCAGACTTATTGGAGCCGTTCGTTCGTTCGACGTCCATCCTCGTCGTCTGTCCGTCGCTCATCGTTTTCTTTTCTCCGTTTCTCGTTTGTAGTCTTCGTCGTTGTCGTTCACTCATCTTTTGCAAAGTTATTATGACAAATTGATAGCTTGTAATATTCCTCCTTTCTTCCGACATTGTTGCTCCCTCTTTTTTTGTAATTCTGCTGATATTGCCTACTGCTAAGCGAGTCGAAAACTGATGGGGGCAAGAAGGGGGTTAGCCTTCTCGTCCTAAGTCAATTCAGCACCACCAACCGTTCAACCACCCACTCCTCTTCTTGGCATGTTTTGGCAACATCTCAACACCCTCTCTGACGTTTCTATGTTTTTTATTTCTGTTATATGGAAACAGAACACAACAAAAATTTATCATAGATGTGTGTTAGTTATTTTTACTTAATTTTTTTTCCACAACCGTACCGCCACGCCACGTACCACCACAGACACCCGACTTTGTGCCCTCGATGCTCTCTTACCCTCATTTAATTCTTTTTTTTTTTGGAGAAATTGAGTTAGGGTGTAACATCACAGTCACAGAAGAAAGAAAAGAGGCCCGCATTGTCACTACCATCATCAACAACAT
Organism: Eupeodes latifasciatus; assembly: GCA_920104205.1. Taxonomy (NCBI): domain Eukaryota; kingdom Metazoa; phylum Arthropoda; class Insecta; order Diptera; family Syrphidae; genus Eupeodes; species Eupeodes latifasciatus. The sequence continues at coordinate 40,425,063 of OV049925.1, read as the reverse complement.
TATTTGCCAAGTCAAAGACATTCTAGAGAACTTACTGTTGTAAGCTACGAATATATACTACTCTATACGCAGAGTCAAACCGTAAAGTAGGAAGTTATTTCTCTAGCGGTGATTAATGATTTTTCTTTTTGGATTTTATCTACATAGTTAAGATGCAGGCTTGTAGAATTTGACAAGATGAATTATACATAAAATAATTATGTATACGGTATACGTACAATAATGAAAAATTAGGGCAAATGCTTTAAAGTATCCCAACTGGGTTGCTTTTTCTTGATTAAACATTAATTCAAAAATTCATAATTAGGTTTGGTTTGGTTTATTGCAGAGCTAAGGTTCGAGTTCTTGAGACATGAGTTTAGTCTGGATAAGTATATTTTAAGATGAAGAATAGGAAGCATACGAGAGACCTTAACATAATTAGGAACAAAACTTTAATAGGTCAATTTTGGTTACCTTAACCCTTTTACTCAAGCCTTAATGTTTCTATCTCAGAATGCCACACATTTATAGCAGGAAAAAGTAAACAGATTTGTGTAAAAGTTCAGGTTTGGAGTAATTCAGTAATAATGGTTTCAAGTTTGACAGCACTAGCAGTTAAGACCGGTCATATTTGTCTGTCAAATGAAGTGTCAGTTTATTTATTATTTGGGTGTGTGCCTTTTATACACTGTGGTAGGATTAATAAAACTTGCTAGCAAAAGACGCAAGCAATCGGTAAAATTGTGAAGAAATTTGAAGAGACTACAAGGCCTTGGTACACCACGTTTAATCGAAAATATTGCTGCTGCAAATGCAAATTTTACTGTTGATGGCGTGGCCAGCATAATTTTCGACGAAGTACGGACCGATGATGACTTCAGATTTAAGTCTAGGCCAATCAATTTCACAATGCTCTTAAATCCAATTAGTGAACAAAGACGTATTGTCCAACGCTGTAACTTGCCATAATGTCTTTAATGACTGATTAAAAGAAAATATTTTGATAGAAAGCACAAGAAACAATGTAGCTGCTGCGAGCTGTCAAAATTAACACATCCTTATTGGAAAACCCTTTAGTACATAATGTTGAAGATTAGATTAGTATTACGTAGTATCATTGAAAGTTTAAATGAATTCTTTTCAAAACTTACATATACGTACATTTGTCATAAACATTTCGTCATCGAGTTTTACACACATGTAAACTATTGATTATAAATTAGTACATCACTTACCCCAGATAATGAGGATTGTTACCTAAAATTGAGTATCTTTGACAATTGATTCTTCGTAGCTTTATCGGACAGACAAACCCCTAATAACTGGATACTTGTGTACAAAATTTTGTATGTCACTTAAGATATCAAGTACCTCCCTAAACAACAAACAGACACAATAAGTAATTTTTGTATAAACAAAGCTGTTGAGAAACTTGACCTTTAACAATTTCTTAAAAAAATAGTGGAGTAGGGGGATAGAGGGCACAAAAAAGTTTAATGACATTAAAAATAATATGTATTTAAGAAAATTATGTTTTATTTTATCCCCGTGTTTTTATTTTTCTTAACAGACAGACAACTGAAAATCCAAAAAATACAAAAGATAAAGAACAATATGGGAATGAGGTAGAGATTAGAAAGATGACAGGAATTTCCCCTTTTTTTAAGATTTACGACTAAAATGGTTTTAAGAAACAAAACAAAAAAATAAACCGAACAACGAACACTGCAGCCTTGTTTCTTTACCAATTTCTTTGGTTGGGTAATAATTTCTCGATTAGGTATCGTGTTACGACATAAATTATCGAAAAGAAACTCCACAGTGGAAAAGAGGGTAAAAACTTGTGATGGGGCTTTATTCCAGATGAGCTACGTCGACTATAATGAGGGTGGGGGAGGTGAGCGGACAGGCAGGCGTATATATGTATTTATACATTTACGTATAAATCAGCAGACGTAGCAAAAGTAAATGTGTCAGTAATAAATTATGATTTTTTTTCCAGTTTGTTACAGTGTAACATTTTTGGCACAGTTTGTTGTTGTTGTTACTGTTTTTGAGAGACTGAAAACTGAGATGAAATAGTGGTGAAAGTAATCTTGAGAATTGGGGAAGAAAAATTTTGGTTAAGGTTCCTATTTTCTTCTTTTTTTTTGTTGCATTAGATAAATTAGTCAAATGGAGATTTTATTCGAAATAATTTGATAAAATGAGAAATAAAAATATATACCTACCTATATAAGTTTGTATATATGTATGTATATGTTTTTCAAACAATAGGATCTAGGAAGAGTGTGGTTTTATCGTGATAGGCAACATTTCCTCCTTAACTTACTCAGGGTGTTGGTAGTGAGTAAAGGAAGGCGAGGTGTCATCATTTTGCCTAAATTTAGAATTATACATTAAACGGAAAATTTCAAATGACCGTCAGGAATTGTTAAGACGGAATAAATTAAGGCGATAAGACATCACCAGAAGGAATTAAATTAATAGGAAGAAATTCAATTTATTTTTCGTCCTTAAGGCGGCTAAATCTTTTTTTTTGTTTTTTTTTTTTTCTTCTTATTGCGGTGACATCTTTTGGTTTATTACTTTGAAACATCGTAATACATATATATGTAAATACGAGAAATAGTCATAAAATGTTTGCCAACAAAAACATGACAGATATGATAGATTGACCATCGTTTTCTGGTTTAAATTTCAAAATGGAATTTTAGATTCATTAAAAAAAAACAGTATTTTATTTTAAAATAACGAAAGACAAACTTAAAACATCTTCGTTAACAATCAAATTTGAAAATATGTTAAATTTAAAGATTGGATGCTAATGGTCAACATTACTATTTTTCTAATTAATAGTTGGATTTAATGAAATCAAGAAGGAAATTATGGAGGCAACACTGTTTCGAAACAATGAAAGATAAGCTTTTGTCCCCTTCGTTCACAATTGAATTTGAAAATACATATGTATATCAAATACAAATATTGTATGCTAATTGTCAACATTATTATAAGCTTATGAAATCAAGAAGGTAATGATAGAGGCAAAACTATTTGCAAACAATAAAAGACAATCTTATGTCTCCTTTTTCAACAACCAAATTTGAAAATATATCAAATTTAAATATTGGATTCTCATGGTGAACATTATTATTTTTCAAATTAATAGTTGAACTTAATAAAATCACGAAGCTAACTATGGAGCCAACACTGTTTCCAAATGTTTAAACTTTGAGTGCAAAATAGAAATTAGTTTTCTCATTTCATTGGAATCAAAAACAGAAACAAAACACATCAAATTAATCTTTTTCTAAAATTGTTTCTGGTTTTTTTTTTTAATTTGCTACTGAAATTCCTTTAAGAACTGATTAAATACGAATCTTATTAAAAATTATGATAGAAGAAAACAAATCAAACGAAAAAGAAATCTTTTTTTTTTCGTAACGCTATGCAACATTGAAATTAAATCTTTTCATCTGATGATGATGATGCCAAAAAAGCAAAGCACTCAAATCAAAGATGCATACATAAATTTCAAAATTTGCGAAAAAAAAATCCTTTGATTATACAAATAGATTAGTCCAATGCACCATCAAAATAAGAACGCAAATAAAAAAACATGTTTACCTACTATCCGCTTCAAAATATCGACTAAGAATAAATTTTAATTTTTCTTTTCTCAAATGCTTACGTTGCAATATTTTAATTAAAAGCAAATAAAAGTCAGTTTTGTTACAAATGAATATCAATCTTTAATTGAATTTCTTGTAATTCTTTTTTATTATATTCTGATTTTGTAAATCGTATAGATTTTACTCAATCAGAAACAGAATATTTATTGATTTCTTATTCTTGATCCTGAATGTCCTTTTTTATTGTTTCATGATGTCTGTATAGGTAAGAGGTACCTTAGCCTATATAAGAACAAAAATTGAATATTCTCCCCCAATGAATATTAAATTTGACTCGAATCAAAGTATATCGAAGAGATTTTTTGATTCTGCAGATATAAAAAGAGAAGAAGATAGAAGAAACAAAAATTAAGTAAAAACAATACTAAAGGTTCAGTCATATTATTGTTTTGTTTTTTCTTCTCTGTCCTCTAGAAATCATTAAGGAAACATAAGGATACGAGTTGGAAAATAAAAAAAAGAAAGGGAAATCTGAAAGTAAATCGAGTAAATCTATATGTAAGGACATACACGGACACACACACACACATCGACGAAAAAAGACGAAAATTAAAACGAAAACAAAAAAATAAAAACAAATGTCAACATATCACCATCGCATCATATCATGTTGATTACTTTATGTACATTATGTATCTAGATATGTGTTCTCCGAAAGTGGAATCATCAGATCCGACAGCCTGTGTGATGCTGATGTCCCAGATTCCAGTAACCAATATAGATACATATATACGAACTTTCATATTCTCTTCGACTTACAAATTCTCCCATCAGGATATACATTACACGTCACAGTAAAATGAAAATAGAAAAAAAAGGATATTTCCATCCTTCTTTTGGTTGTTTTATTTTTACTTTTTCTTGTTCTTCTTGGTGTAGGTATATTTATTTTATTTTACACACATGATGAGGGAATGAGTTGAGTCGTATAGTAGAATTCACTTTGATTTAATCCTTTTCCTTATCCTTGCCACATTATAAGATATAAAAATATATGCAGATATGGAAGTGGATATGGGTGGGAGCGAGCGAAAAGGGTGACCCATTGTCCCCTATAGCATCGCCCGCTGCCTGCTGCCTGCCGCGCCATGCGTCTTTGGTCGTTGTATAACGCTGCTGGCTTTTTGTTCTGGCTGGTGGTGATGGTGGGTATACATATGTATAGAAGGATTGTTCCCAGAGGAGTTAGATATTACACATTGGTAGATGTACGAGTACTTGAGAACCACCTCAATTTACATATCTACAGGATACGTTATCCTTATATTATTCTTCTTTTATTTATTTTTTTCTGTGCGTCTTATCTGGTTTATTGTTTAGACTTTTTAAGAGTGAGATTGACGTATAATACTCGTATATATGTATATAAATAAATATAAGAGGATGTTAAGTGTTAGCCTGATTTGCGATGGAGATAACACAGATACTTTATCACAAACAGGCATCGTCCTTAACAATAACAAATACGTAACATTTATTTTGCTGCTGAATCTCTGCTGTGTATGTAATTTTGTTTTTTTTCTGTTTTTATTAATTTTTATTAATGTTTTTAATATACATATTTCCTGATTATGTGTTTTATCAGATATTATGATACTATTCATATTAAACAAACTTTACTTTGTTTTGGTGTAGTAGTTTTTTTTTTTTAATGTAATCTGATAAAATGTATGCATTTGATTGATATTTAAATTAATATTTATACGATCCTTTAATTGACAACATTTTTTAATGTCCTTGTGAGAATATAAATGAATTCTTATCTTGACACTATTTAAGGCCCGCAGATTTTTGTTCAAACTTTTAGGCGATACAAGAAAATAAGTTTTCGAAGGATTTTAAACATATCATCTAGATTTTGTTACATTTACAGTATAGTGGTTCCTTTTTTTAAGCGTAGGCTATTTTGACACTAGCAACTATTTCTGGCTAGCAATTTCGACAAAAAGTCGGTATCATACCTCCGGGGAATAAAATAAGTCACTTTACCCTCGAACAACGTTCGAAAGTGAGCGTTGTGTAGCTCAAACAGTGCGATTTTTTGAAAAGAGATTGTGGCTATAATGAATTACCGACAAAATTAAAGTCTACTACTAACAACCTCGTAGAATTTGTATTTTTTACGCCCTCGACACTTGAAAAATCAAACGAATCTCCACTGACTTTAGCAAAGCCCTTAACAATATACCCCACAGATATATACATACTCTTTAAGATTTCTACTCTCGGCTTTGAACCGATTTTGTTGCAATTAATTTCTTCTTACCAAGAAAGCAGTGTATACCATGTTCGCCTCAAATGCGCTCTTCTTTATATCCTTTTTTTGTTACCTCTTGTGTCCCACAAAGTAGCCACTTAGGTCCGCTCCTTTTTATCTTCACCATTAATGTGAAGTTAATTTCTCAATATTCCTATATCTCACTTTACGCTCATGACACAAAATTCTTCAAGTCCATGTAAGATTCTCACCCTATTCAACTTGAAATCGACAGTTTCTCTGTTTGGTATCAATATAATTTTGTATATCTAAATATAAACAAATATTAGTAAATTACTTCTTTACGAAAGCAAGTAAAAAATTCATCTTCATCTTTTTGGTCTCAATTTAAGAACTTCTGACCCTTTACCAGCCTCATCCTTAGCAATAAGTTACTAAGTTTTTAAGTAAGATTAAGTTTGTAGCTTGAATGAAACCGAATAAATTACAAAACCAATGGTCCGCTTAGGCTCCGTCGTCTTAAGACGGGCTTTTGTGACTTTTTGTAACGAATGGTTTAAGACTCAATTCACTAACTCAACATTTCACTCGCTAACCTGAGAAGACTTCAGCTCACAGCTATCCGATTATTATTTGCCTTCAAGCTTCAATTGACTCAGTAGTCGAGAAGTAAAATCGTCTTTTTTGTTATCGTATCGCAGTTTTGATCTTAAAACAGCTTGAATTATAAAACGATTTTTGGGGAAAAATCATCTTTATCTAAGTAAAAACGAAAGTTATTACATCTGAGGCTTCAAAAATCTCTTTTTTTGCCTTTTTCACATTTTTGTTTTAATATTAAAATCCATGTTTTGTTTGTACAGAAATTTTGAAATTTCAATCAATTCCATATATAAAATATGCGAGGTTAAAAATACTGCTTAAAAAAATTGTTACAGGATCATCAGTTCAAGTACTAGTTATTTTTCTAAAAAATAACTAAAATCTCTTGAAGTCTATCAAGCGTCTTTTATGTAGAAAAAAGTTTGCGAAATAGTTTCATAACCTATTCTTCGTTATTCAATAATTTAAAAAAAAAAAAATATACTCAAAACATTTCCAAAAAAAAGAATCAAATTCTTTTCATTTAGAGTAAGGAAATTTCAAATTTATTTGCATACATTGTTTGTATCTTTCTGATTCACATGAATTTATTTAAATCCCTGAAAATCATAAAATTCTTACTCATTACGAAAACGCATATTAAATTTTGTATGAAATTTCAATTTCCTATGAAATTCGCAAGTGTAAAAGTGAATTCTCGAAAATAAGATATTGGAAATTGAAGCACCTACATATATGTACATATGTATGTATGTAGATATCTCAATTTATTATTTTTTTTTTTTCAAAAAAAAAAAACAATATTAAAAATCTCTGTTTACACAGATTTATGAAAATTGAGTCAGTGTTTATATGTATTTCAATAAATAAAACATAGACTGGTTACTCATATTATACATATTATACAGAAGTGCCTAATGGTCTGTATAAATATATATTCTGCAGTGTTTCCAGCTTTCAGTAAAAATTGTTTACGTTATCGCATGGCATAAAATAAACAAAACTTAAATACATTCCAACATTGCCAATAATATTTTTTTTTGTTTTATTTTTGCGTTGAAATATTTTTGTTTCAATATAAAAAATTCTTTTCCAGAAATTTTATATTCTATTCATATGAAGCTTTCAAAAGTTGAGAATTTTTGTGTTCGTTGTTAAATTTGTGTTCTTTCATTTAGAACAAAATGTTACTATTAAATACATCTAACTGTATCTCTATGTACATTTAAAAACACAAAATAAGTGTCTATATAGAAATTGTTTGCGTTCTTTCACCTTTCATCGTCCGAAATGTGTAACGTATATACAAATAATTGGCTAAATCAACGTTTAAATATACTAAAGTCCTAAATTAATATTATGCCTGTGTGCTTATTCTACTGCGTGCATCCAATTAACAATGATTCTCGAAGTTGAGATCACCTTCTGAGCAAATAGCGTGCTAATTATCTTTCATGTGAACAGATAAAGAAAAAAAAAAAACCGTTTGCGTTTGCGGTAAAGCTCTTATATTAATTTAGCGGGCACTATGGACTCATTTGGGTTGGTTACCTATTTTGAGATACTTTACTTTTACTTTAGCAAACATCCTTCTATTCCACCATACGCGTATACGAGTACGCGTTTGTAGTTGCCTATGTATCTTTAAGATACAAGATATCTTTTAATCGGATATGTAAAGCTACGTGCATGATGGCTGCTTAATTTTTGTATCCGTATAAGATACCGAACATATAAACCAACCCCTGTAGCCGCTGCCGTCTATCTTCTAACCTTACCAGCCCTTTATCGCATTTCCTTCTTCTAAAATAGATATAAATTCAACTGTTGATGGATAACTTGCCATGTTAGAAGAAATTCGTATGCCTTTGGTTAGATACATGTGTAGAATTAGAAGAGTGTTTGATATAAAAATAAAACAAAAACATTGTTAGACCAAAGTGTTATCTTTATATTCTTTTATAACAAGAATTTGTGATTCATTACTACGAATTCCAGTTTATCTATCAAACCAACACAACCCTTAAATATATAATTATTTAGTAAAATTGATGTTTTTTATTGTTGTTGTTGTTTTTGATGATGATGATGGTGTTGACCTCTACATTTCTATATATTTTTAACGACTTTAAAACTTAATGGTGTTGTGCTTTTTTTAATTATTGTTGCATATACAAGTATACATGAGAAAATTTATCATTAAAAAATGTTACTGGGAAAACTTTTACTAACTTAGATAAATTATTATACATGTTATATAATTTTCATTTGTTTATGTATGATTGCCTTCGCCTTTGTACTTAATACAAAAATTACTTTCATTCTTATGATTAATTGTTTTTGATAATATTTTGTTTTATTTTTATTGCTTGATTATGGTGTAAGTTTAGAATTTCTTAGATTGTTATTGTTTTGTTTTTTTTTTAATCGATCAACAATTATGACTTGTTTTACCTCTTGATAAATAATAGAGATTATAAAAAGTTTTCTGAGAAAAAAATTCTTACACCATTGCTTTAGATAGTCTGGAATGTCACTATTTTGTTTCGTTTGAAGTTGTTAAGAAATTAAGTTAGAAGAATCATCAGTTCTTCAAAAGGCTTTATCAGCAAGTAAATATTTATAATAAACATAGAGAAAAATTTCACTGATGAATCGAACAAAGTTTTCTTTTTTCTACAGTTCGGAAATAAATGCTGAAATTTAACCAAAACCTTCAAATGATTTATGAATGAGATTTTTTAATTGCAATCGACACAGGTTTTAGTCCAGACGCACATTTAAATACGATGAGAAAAAGTGATACGAGTTCTTAGAAGAGCTCTAAAAGTAGTAATTGTCATTCAAAGGCATACGTGACTATGTTATCAGCAATAAACAAGTAATTCTATTTTCGAATAAAAAACACCCTTTAATTGTTGATATTAGTTGGCTTCATTTTTTGTGTTGGTTGTCATGAATATTCAAACATCTTAACCAATTTTCAGAAATATATCATTTTTGATTTCTGGAAGATGTTTAACAGCTTTTTCTTTCGTTCGGAAAAAAATACCCTTTCTCCAGAGATATTTTTATAGACACTATTAATTTTAATTTAATGCGACAAATAGAATATATACTTTATGTTTTTTTAAATTAACATGATTTCAAATGTAGTTTTAAAAATGATTAGGTTCTTCATATTTAACTTTTCTGAGGGTTTTTTCATACTTTTTTTTTGCACCATTTTTAGATGAAAAGACGGTTTGAAATCGAGTTAAGGATCACAAAAGTTTCTTATTGAAATATTGCATTGAAAGACAGTGCTGTACTGTTGTAAAGCTTTTCACATTCGCTTAGTACGGTTAAGGAACGAATCTCGGTACTTGTCAATAAAATCGAAGTAGGATCTTAAGGTTTACTGATAATTGTTCACGAGTATTACGGTTGATTTGGTTATGAAGACATTGTTATTTGAAAAATACTTCAGAACTATTAGAGCTACCTGAACAAATTTAAAAAATACATATTTTCAACATTATTAATATAATTTTTTGAATTACTATAATAAATAATATTTAAAAATCTTAAGATGATAGCCTTATTCAGACGAATGATTGATTGTAAAAAAAAATGCTTTTCAACCGTTTGCTTTTTTCAGTTAGAAACCGTTTTAGCATAACTTGTTTAGCTGTTCTTTAAATTTTCTTTATAACAAGTGAAGACTGATTATTATTTATGAGGGTTTCTCCAAATTATTATGAAGTACTGAAAATATTCAAACTATGTTTTGAAATTGAGGATTATAGGTTTAGAAAATAATCACAGAGAAGAATGGACAAAAATATATTGAACCTGGTCTTCCTAGTGCCCAGAAACGAAAACTATAAAAATTAATATGTGCTATGCAGTTTAGCAATGTACGAGTGTTTTTTTGTATGTCCTAAACTTGTTAAAACCTAACACTAAAATCATTACCTTTTAAAAGTTGAAGATTTCAATCATGTACTTGATCGGTGGACAGTTTGATTTATTTTATTAACTTTACGATGGTTAAACCATCAACAAAACAGCATTAAACTAAGCTGAATAAACAAAGTAGAATTTTATAGACTGTTAAAAGGAAGAATCGTTTTTGTTATATGCTTTCTAAATCCTTTGGGTTTTAATTCTAAAGCTAAACTGTCCAGTGATTTTGTATCTCAATTGTGGGCAATAGGTTCACTAAAATGACAATTCTACTTTTATTAAAAAAAAAACTACTTGATGAATTGACAAAGCCTCAAAAAGCCTGATTTAGGAATTTTTTGTTCAAATTTTAAAAAGTGTTATACCAAAAATCAGATGTATTAGATTGATCATCCTTAAAAATTAATTGTAAGTTTTTTAAGCTTGTCGAAAGCATGTAATTATGGTTTCTCATAACTTCAGAAGATTTACGAAGCCGCTTACTTTCATAATAAGTTGTTTTTTTAATGAACACAAATACTATTTCAATACTATCACAAAGAAAATTTCAGTAGCAAAAATTTTTGTTTACAAACTTGCAAATAAATTGTGCTATTTTAAGCTTTTTGGTCTTTTGAAAAAATATCTAGATCTAGTCCAAAATGTTTAAAAAAAATTCAAACAAAGTTTAAAAAAAAAAACACCAATTGAATTCGTAATTTGAATCTTAAAAATACAAAATTAATATATTAATTTCTTAACAATATCCTTTCATTTTATTCTTAAGAAATTTGCTCGGTGTGATTTAGATTTGGCTTTAAAAGTTAGATCTAGAAGAAAAATATTTCTAAGTCATTTCGATGAATACAACATAATACTTATACCAAATTCTCTTATGCCAAATATTCTAAACGTTTCTTCATTATGACAAGCAAAAACCTCTTCTTTATATTCATTTATTTTATATTATAGGTACGTAGTCGTATAGTCGTATAGTAAGGAATAATGTTTAAGGTTTAGTAAGTTAAATGATTAATTGCGCGTAGTTGAGTCGAAATGATTAATGAGTTAGACTATAAGGATGTTGTTTAGATCGTTATGCAGGGCTTTGTGTCATTTTATCATGAAGTCATATTTTCATTTTACTCAAATGAAAAAAATAAAAATAAAAAATATAAATATCTTTAGCTTGTATACGTCATACACCTGAACAATACAAGAACATAAAAAAAACCTAACAATTGTGACGATGAGTATAGAAGATATATAAAAACTCTTAAAATGACAAAAGATGACGAAGGACCTGCAAATCGTATCCATCATAATAAATGAAAGCGTATATACTCAGATACATATTATTTTTTTTTTACCTGAAAACCTACCAATATACCTAACTTCATCGTTATCTTTTTCACAAGGAAACCTATAAAAATGAGTCTAAGTTAAGGACATTAAACTTTTGTATAAGAAATAAAAATACAAAAAAAACACATTGTGGTTTTGGTTTTTTTGTTAGGTATAGGTTTATGAAGACATTATTATTTGGTTTCGAGTTTATATATATAAAATATATCTAAATAAGGAAGTTTTATTGAGCAAAGCTTAGTTAAAAGACTTTAAAAATTATACACAATTTAACTTATGTAGATACATACTTGTAACATTTTCATCGAAGCTTATAAACTCTCTTTTATTCAATGGGTAGATAATTTAGAAAAATTATTATTGTATGATAAATTGATGTAGAGTCTAATTCTTATAAAAATAAAGTTTATGCTGATATTAGGTTAAGCTTAGAGTTTTGAGAATATAGCTGTAAGCTAAATGACAAATGTGCTTCAGGAAGAAATAAAGTTCTGATAATTAGGTATTGAAGATTTGTATTTTCTATTGTTTCTTAAATCTTGTGTATGTTAATATTTAGCCAGTTGAATTTGTTATTTTTACTCATTAGGAATAGTATCAGTTTTCATAACTAAGTAAAAACAAAAATTGATATCTAAGTCAGAGAAATCTGAAAAATTCCTCATAATTTCAGATATTTGCTTTTTAAAGAAAAACAAAAGCATTCGAATTTTTTTATTGAACCGAAAATGAAAAATTAAAACTTATTCCACTTCTACTCCCAAGGTCTAATATCGGCTGTAATTTAGGGGTATTTGCGCCCAATAATAACAACAATCTTTGTAATTTGAGCTATGGTCTAAACGGAGGAATATTGATTTCCTTGAAATTTCGAACAAAGCATTGTTTTGTTTGTCAGAAACTGGTAGCCATACAAAGATTTTAAATTTTTAAGGGTTTCACAAAAATTACTCAATTTTAACTACTTGCTTTAAACTTTCACTACAATTATTATAAAGTTAAATACTAAAATTATTGTTAAAAAACACGAACTTTAGATTTTTGTCAACAGGTAAGTTTCGTATTTCGATAATGTGCGACGTTAAAACATGTATTGGTTCAAAAATTTTAGGTTTGTGATTAAAACGATTATTTTTAAAGTTCGTAGTGATTCTTTTGCATGCCAGAGGCCTTGGGTTCGATCCCTGCCTATGCCATCTAAAGTTTTTTTTTTGCACGGGTACTGCCTCTTGCGAAGAATTGACAAATCATCCAAATTAGCCGTTCGGATTCGGCTTAAAATTGTAGGTCCCTTCCATCCCTGACAACATTACGCGCAAACAGGAATGGTTGAGAGTTGTAAAGTCACTAGGTCCTAGTTCTCAACGGACTGTTTCGCCACCTAATAAAAAGTGATTCTTCTCTATACAGAAAATTAAAATTGGAAAAAAGGGTAATTTTTGGCACAGCACCATTAAAAATGTACAAACATAAATATTTTGATAATCACCAAGGATCTACCTGGGAAAAAAATTAATTTTCAATGACAACCTCAGCATCTTAAACGGCCTTTAAAGAGAGGTTTTAATAAATGCCAGTCCTTAGAAAGCGTTAGAAATTTCTTATACTCTTCCAAAGATAATTTTTTGGCTTGGGTACCTGGACATGTAGACATGAAGGGCAACCAACATGCTGACACCGCAGCTAAGGCAATTTTCAGCTTACCATTAACAGTTTAAGTCCTAGAATCATCGCATTTAATTCAAAAAATATTAGAGACACACTTAGATAAAAAGGTATGTAAGTACTTTGTGGGAAAGTAGCCAAACTTTCTTGCGAATGTACAAAAATCACCACAGTAAAAACCTTACCATAGAAAACTGCATTAAATTACTACTAACACTTTTTCACCAGTAAGCATTATTACACCAGAGAAACTCCAGAGAAATTCAATTTTTGTAACGTCGAATTGTCAGTATGGCTTTTTCTAGTTACATGTCCTGCATCCAATTATAAAATTTTGTTTTCTGCATATCTATTTAAATAACTTTTGTATTTAATCTTTATTAATTAATTTTGAACTTTAAAAACGACTTTAAATGGCATTGTTGCCCTGAAGTCTTATTTATTAAATAATTTATAAATTAATTTTGTAAATTGTTTAGAATAAATAAATAAATGAATATATTTAAATAGCATGTTAATTTTGTACTGCGAAAAATTTCCAAAATTTCGAAATTTTCATAGGTATTAAGAACAATCTTCGAAAATATTTAATTTATATTTTCAAATATTTTAAAAATAAATTACATTTTTTAGTAATAAATTAAGAATTTTATACAAAATATAAAACCTTTAAAAATCTTCAGTTTTATTAAGTTGATTATTATTGATTATTGATTGATTATTGGAAAAATATTAAAAGTTTTAAAGTTACTTATTTTTTTAAACAAACTGATGGTACAAAATTCATGGTTCTGAAGTTGAAAACAGTACTGGCAAATGGATGATATGAAGTAAGTCTTTGTTTCATTATAGCTACTGGTAAAATGTAAGTTCTGAAAAACTACGTAGGTATGTATAAGTATTTTACCTTTTTTTAAATTTGATTTTGAAAGCATTCTGTTGCACTGATTTAAAATATTAAAGGTAACATAAAATTTTAAAAATTTAATAAAAACCCTTGAATTAGTTTAGTTGCACTCAAGACATTTACATTATATGCATAAGCACAAGTGCCCCTACAGTTAGGTTGGGTAACCAGTGATGTTGGAAACTTAAATCTCTAAATTGTTGACTGCATTGGAAAATAATGACTTAACTATCTAACTACCTACAGTTGCAATTTTCATACACATATGTACATACATAAATACAATATACAATACATATATACCTTTACCTACTTAGTTCGTTTAGGATACATTTTATTATGCTTTCCTTTAAAACAAAAAAATTAATAACTCATTAAATAATTTCCATTGATGTATGTACCTCCATTAAAGTTTCTTTTGAAGACCATAGGTATACAAATTTCAAAAACATAATCTCATGACTAGACTGCTTATTGATTTTCAAAAGAAATCACTTTTTTTTTTAATTTGTTTAAGAAAAATTTAAAATAATAGGTATTTTACGGAAAATAAATATAAAGTTTAACACTCACCTGTTGCCATTGATCCTCGATCGATGGTTGTGATGAAAAATATCCAGTATTGCAAATATCCTGCAATTCACGAAAGATGTTTCCACTCGGTAGTATATCCATATTGAATGATTTTAATGTTGTTTTACAATAATTATAAATTTATTTTTAAATTTTTAAGTTTAGTTTTGTTTTTTGTTTTAGTTGTTGTAGTTGTTGTTTTTTTTTGAATTTTTTTTAAGCGATTTAATAATTTTGTTTTGTTTTAAATTACACTTTTATTTATTTATTTTTTTTACACTTTGGCCTATAATTAATTTATTTTTATTTTCACTAGGTATAACATTCACTTTTTACAACACTTTATTTTTATAGGTATGGGTAGGTATTTTTTTTTTTTTTTGTAATTTATTTTTTAAAAGATTTTGATTTGCAATTCTTAATTTTTCACAAGATGATTTTTGTTTTTTATTTTGTTTTATATTAAAAATGTAAGTAAGTATTTCGCTGTAATGAAAATTTTAAAATAATTTTAGCATTAAAATAAACAAAATAATTTTTTGATGGATTTAATTTATTTTGTAAGAAAACGCACAATTTTGTATAACTCAAAAACACAAAAATAGGTAGGAAGGTTTAAGAAACAACAACAAAAATAAAAACAAACAAAAATTAACAAACAAAATTTGTTGCTATTCCATGCCGCAATAAATTTTGTTTAATTAACTGAGTATAAAAATAAAAAAAGGAAGCAATGCCGAGAAATATCCAATTTCTTTACAGAAATCAATCAAAAAAATACCATAGATTCCATCTGCCTTTATTTTCGCTTGAAAATTGATGGATCAAGACTTTAATATAATGTAGATAGGTACTCAATACTCAACTCGTCTGTCTTTATAAAAATCAATGAATTTGCGTGTTTTTTGGTTGTTGTTGTTGTTTTTATTTTAAGCTTTACCTAGTCTAGAATTGAGTGAACAGAAAAAAAACTAGTTTTCTACAAAATAAACACTTAAAGTCTTCAACAAAAAAGACTACGATAATAGAAACAAAAATACCTACGAACATTAAATGGCGCCCAACAAACTAAAAACAAAAAATATGGAAGGTAGGTTAGTTGTATAGGAAAATTTCTATTACCCCTAAATGTTTGAAATTCACTTGTTCGCAATCAAATTGCAGACAAAACTCGCGACGACGACACTACGGCGATATCGATGACGCTGTTGACGGTGCGGTGGTGGTCAAAACAGGAACAGGAAGAAAAACCATTTGTGGGGAAGTAAGGAAAAACAAATGGAAACAAACAACAATACTTCAAAAAAAAAATAAATCAGTATAGATTCAAATTAAAACACCATCAGACCAACCATCAGACAAAAACACTTTTCCTCCACTTCAAATTCAGATTTATCAAATAGATGGTGGTACAACATCAAACAATATCTCATAGATACATAGATACTTTTAGTGCAAGCTCCAGATACCGGTGTATCTATTGGATATTTTTCTTTTTCAAGTTTTTCTTTTTGTATATGGATTGGATTGGATATTACGAGATTGGATGATAGGTAGATTTAGTAGATATTTGTTATTGGTTTTTTTGTGCACTCGTTTGTTTATTTTCTATGAAACAGTTTTTACTTTGTTTTGTTCCTTAATTCAGTTTTTCCCTTTTTTAGTTATTGTTGTTGTTGTTGAAAATATATGGCTTTCCACTTGCTTCGCATTTGATGCTTTCAACTTACTCGAGGGACAGGTTTTATCGTTTTTCATCGAGAGCGAGACACATTCAACACACACACGTGAATTAGTTTTTATTTTTGTTTGGATTTTTTTTTTTTTTTTGAAAAAGGGCACTCAACTGTAAAAACACGAATCAGGGAAATGTCCAGTAAGAGCGTCCAATCCAACGACAACGACGTTAACGTTAATGTTAGTGACCAGACCAGCAGTAAAACAAAACAAAAAAAAAAGGGGATCACAAAAGGAAAACAAAACTCGATACCGAAACAAAGCGCAAAGGGAGAGAGATGAAGAACAAAACGAACAAACAAATACAAAACACAAAAAGAGTTCTTTTTATTTTGTACCTAGTAGATATCTGTTTGATTGCACACGCACTGTTCACGATACACTTAGATACATTGAGCTTGTATCTTTGCGTACCTTTATTTATTTTTAAAATTCAAATTCACTTGTTTACTTTTGGTTTTGTTTGCGAAAGTCCAATTGGACAATATAAACAGAAAACAGTTAACCGAAGCAGTTTTTATTTTTTAAATTATTCTCCGAATTCCACCGATTTATTTATTATAATTATTTAAAATCCACTTGCAATGCGTCAGCGACAATTAAGTGGATTTTATTTTATGTATTTTTGTGATAGATACGACCGTCAATTATTGTTATCTGTGATTAAAGTATCTGCAGAGTTCAAAAATGCAGTTAGATGACATTAGAGATACACACACACAAAACGCAGACACGATTATGTTGCATAGCAGCCGGCATAAACAAGACTAATCGGCGAGATACGGTAACACTTCGTCGAAACGGTATCGTTTAGTTTTTTGTATATGCGGTCGCAGTGACGGAGTGTTTCGATTCCATTGCGTTTCGCCGTCTTATTCTGTGTATTTATATGAATTCATATGCGAATGAGGGAGAGACAAAGATGAGAATTGATTAGTTTGAACTGCTTGCACTTACCCAGTGTATTTACTTACGATATTTGGAATATCGTAACAAAGTTCTCACTCACTCACGAGAGTGAATAACGGAGTATCTATGTATTAAGCTGTGTGTGGATAGATTTCTATGAAGAATCAACGAACTGTATTGTTTGCCGGTTTTGTTTCTGTTTGGTGATTTTGTATTTTGTGACGCAGTCGTTTGTTTTGTTTCAATTTCAAAATGTTCCACCTGTGCAGACTGGAAATGTTGGTGGTGAAATTGCTGGTGCTGTTGGTGCTTGTGTTGGTGGTGGGAGATAATGTAGTGGGTTTATGTTTGTGAATTGGTTATTTTGTATATTTTGTTTTTGTATACTTCCAATTTTGAGTCAAAAAGTATCTCAAAAAGGGGAAATTAAATATCTTTACGAGCTTACGGTATTATAAACATGATATGGCGATGGTGATGGCGGCAAAATGGTAATGGCTGCGTTCTGTGGTGAATTTGATTTTATATCAGGAAGATATTAGATGGAAATTTTATCGATGGTGGGTAAAATAGGTACTAAAATCTTGTGTCTATGCAGTGCAGGTTATAATATACACATGTACATACTTACATAAGTAAGTAAAGTAGGTACTGCATAAACTTCTTTTCGTTTTAATGGTTTTGATCTTTGATTTTTTAATGCAAATTGTAAATTTGATGGTTAGGTAAAGTACCTACATACATACATAGGTAGGTAACTATAGGTACCTTCTTCAAATTTTATAGGTAGGACATCATTCATGTATAGAGAGGTTAAGAACGTTTTAGAATTTTTAAATCAGGTTGATTTAGACAGTAAAGAAATTTGGGCACGAGTACTATAACTTTGGCGCCAAGATATAATAACGGTTTTTGGTAGAGGGGCTTAATACAAGCATTTTTTACTATGGGAGGGGGTCTATCTCCCCCTTTTAGGCGGGACGGGCAATTTAAAAAAATTATTATTTAAAATTGAAAATAATACCTAATTAAAAAATAACGGTGATAGACTTAAAATTAAGTTTTATACATTTTTTTAAAGCCAACATTTTGTTTTATTAGCCGGTTTTTAATTCAAGTCAAAACTATGCGTAGTTTTTGAAAAATTTAATTTTAAACTCAAAATTTGAGTAAAAAAAAGGTTTAAAGTGTAACTTTTTCAATACTTCAAGATTATCTACCATTGTTTTTATTTCAGAACTTATTGCTCTTATTTGTTTTTGATCAAAAACTGAAAACTAAATGATATTATGTCTTTTAGTTTTTGAGAAAATTGAAAATAACCACAACTACTATTTTAATTTAATTCTTTTTTTTTTTTGCTTGAGTGGTCTTATTTTGATAGTAATAATGGTATTTGCGTATGCGTAATGCGTGTTTGGGTGTATGCAACAGTAAGGTGTGCGCGAGTTTGGGTGTATGCAACAGTGGCATCTGTAAGGGGGCATGCTGCCCCCCTGCAACCTCCCTGCTTGGGCACACTATAGGATTTGGGGTGGGTGCAAGTTGGTGTGTGTGCAAGGTGGGGAGGGTGCAAGGTGCGGTGGGTGCTAGATGGGGTGCATGCAAAGTTTCTTTTGCATTTAAATAAGCTGAATTTAAGAAAAATTAATTTACCCTAGGTGTATCTTAATCCATTTTCGATTATTACTATCAAAATAAGACTACGTTAATACTTAAGCAAGGAAAAAGTAATTTAATTAAAATATTTTTTTTGGTAATTTTCAATTTTTTCAAGAACTAGAAGACATAAAGTCATCTCGTTTTCAGTTTTTGATCAAAAACAAATAAGAGCAATGAATTCTAAAAAAAAAAAAACAGTAGATAATTTGAAAGTTTTTAAAAACTACACTTTAAACCTTTTTTTTAATTTTGTTTGCATAAATTTTTAGTTTAAAACAATTTTTTTCAAAAACTATGCATAGTTTTGACTTGATTTAAAAACAAGCTAATAGACAAAAATGTTGGCTCTAAAAAAAGGTATAAAACTTAATTGTAAGTATTACAGTTATTTTTTAATTATATTTTTTTTCCATTTAATGTACATATTTTTTTAAATTGCCCCTACCACCTAAACGGGGGGAAATAGACCCCCCTCCCATAGTAAAAAATGCTTGTTTTTAACTGTTCTATACAAATCCGTCATTAGACTTTGTCGCCAAAGTTATCGTACTCTCCCCGAAATTTGTTATAGGTATAGGATTAGGTGGATAGGTGGAAACTTAATTTATAAAATATAGGCAGGTACCTACCTACATATGTATATATTTTTTAAATATTTCAACGCAAACATTTTATATAATCTTATAATTTAATTTGTTTAGGTAGTTACATGTTTGGGCGTCAGGAAATTAAAATAACTTGGTAAATTAAATCAGTAAGGTAATATGTATTTAAAAATAAAAAGTTTTTTTCGCAACTATTTATGACTTGAATTCAGCCATGTTAAAGAACTTGCATTTAGTAACACTATTTTTACTGGGGGTCATTTTGTCAGCTATCTGGTGACTTATTTTTTTGGATTGGTTCGGCGTTTAGAAATTGAAGCCGTAATATGGCGTAGGTATATTCGATTAATGGGTCTAAGACAAGTATGCAGTTGATCCTAATTTTGAAAAGCGAATCTTATTTAGCGATGGAGCCCAGTTTTAGTTGAATGTATACATCAATAAACAAAACAATCGAACCTTTTTGGAGTGATGACAATCCTCAAAATGTACGTTGAAACACCTTTACATCCACAAAAACTGACTGTTTCGTTAATGATGGAATAATTAAACCGATTTTCTTTAAAAACTATGCTAGCCAGAACCCTATAATCCATAGTGACCGCTATAGAGATATGATTACTAATTTTGTTCGTAGATATATCAATTAAACATCTATGATGTTCAAAAGCTGTGTTTTAAAAAGACGTCACACTAGATTTATTAAAAAAAAACTTTTAGTAGCAGCATAGTTTCATGTTCCGGATCCATAAATGGGCCTGCAAGATGTACGATTTAGCGCCGTTTGACTATGTTATGTGGGATATGTGAATTTTCTAGTCTAGTTCTATATCTATAAAGTATTTTTCTTGAAAATTTGACGTTGAGAAAAGGGCTCTTCAACAATCATTATTTGATTTTCCGAGATTTAATAGCGACACTCCTGACTTCGAGTATAAAATGGACAATATTTTTGATTCTGATCTTATGATGAAAGATCATTTTAACGTAATTGTAATTCAATAGTTTTGTTGCTGTTTTCTCTATCCTCTTACCTTCTGTCTTCTGTTGTTATCACCTTATATAGTCTAATCGCTCAAGGTGTGGTGTCTCTATAGTGTGTACCTACATATATTTGCTGAATAGTATGTAATGTATTTCAAATACCAAATCTGCGAAGATACGCCACGTTGTCGGTCAAAAGCCTTAAAAGACCTAGGTTGTTATATGGAAAATAAAAAAAAATTGTGGAACTTATTCCAACAGCTCAACGAAACTCTTGTATTTTCATTATTTCCGAACGAAAAGTTGCCTCACAACGCTACGACCAAAAGTTCATTGCTATAAAAGCTTACACCATAGTAAATTTTATCAATTTTAATATGTAATTGTTAAAGCGTTTATAGTTTTAAAGTACGTGTTTTTTACTTGTCAAATATCAAAGAAGAACTGCATCAACAATATCTCCTTAAATAGCTTCCTATTCAAATTGAAACCTCTTATTGGAAAAAGCCGTCCCTAGTAAAATACGCTTTAATCTATATATATAAAAATGAATTGCTGTTCGTTAGTCTCACTAAAACTCGAGAACGGCTGAACGAATTTATCTTATCTTAGTCTTGAAATGTTCGTGGGGGTCTAGGGAAGGTTTAAAAGGCGTGAAAAAGTCGAATAATTTCCGGGAAAACCCTAAAAACAGCCCTTTTCTATTTCCCATACAAACGTTTTCTAGAGTCAATTTGAACTTTTATTGCTATTCAATAGTTCTACAAGTTCAATAGTTCTAAAAGCTAAAGTTCATATTAAATTATAATCACTCACTGTTGTCTAAGCAATTTAGGTGTGTTCCTAACGTCAAAGAGTCAATTTGCAATTTATTACCGCTGCATAAAGTTCAAATTTGAATCCTACACTACAAATGACTGAAGAAATTTACAATGAGACATTGATCATGATAGAAGATATGTGTTTATTGATAGTAAATAAAGTATTGTCGTGTTTTGGAAATGACAGCACCCAACGTCATATGCACGATGCATTAAACCACGAGTTGCAATGGGAACAACAGTACGACATTGAAGCATTGGCCGAAACAGTTCGTACAAATGTTCCACAATTAAATCAACAACAAAGAATTGCGTACGACACTTTGATAGAAGATGTAAAAAGTGGATCTGGTGGAATTTATTTCCTTGATGCCCGCGGAGGAACCGGGAAAAAGTTCTTAATTTCATTGCTTTTGGCGAGGATCAGAGGGCGAAATGATGTTGCTCTAGCGTTGGCTTCATCTGGAATAGCTGCGACTCTGCTAGAAGGCGGACGAACTGCGCATTCTGCCTTGAAATTACCATTAAACATGCAAATCACCGAAACACCAATTTGCAACATCGCCAAAATAGCGCAATGGCCAAGATCCTACAGGTATGAAAATTAATTGTTTGGGATGAATGCACAATGGCTCATAAGAGGTCACTGGAGGCGCTGGACAGAACATTGAAAGATCTTTGTGACAACCAAAATATTATTGGGTCATGATTCTGTTGTCAAGTGATTTTCGTCAGACTCTTCCAGTTATTCCCCGATCAACTGTTGCTGATGAACTAAATTCATGCCTAAAATCATCGAATTTGTGACATTATGACGTAAAGACACTCAAATTAACAACTAACATGCGAGTATTTTTGCAACATGATGAAATTGCAAATGGGTTTGCGAAGCAGTTGTTAGATATTGGAAATAATAAAGTTGCAATGGACACTTCGACCGGATTCATCACATTATCTACAGATTTCTGTCACATCACAGATTTAAAAGAGGAGCTTATTCAGCGTGTTTTCCCAGATATAGCGCAAAAGTTCAATAAACATAATTGGCTGGGTGAACGAGCATTCAACATTTTCTTTCAGGACAGTTGGTTTCCTTCAAATCAGTCGACACCCTTATGACCCAGGATGACGTAGTCAACTATCCCACGGAGTTTTTAAATTCACTCGAATTGCCTGGATTACCACCTCACAATTTGCAGTTAAAAGTAGGATCAGTTGTCATCATGCTGCGTAACATTAATCAACCTCGACTATGCAATGGAAGAAGACTAGGTGGTGTGAAAAAGCTGATGAATAACGTCATTGAGGCAACAATCATAAAAGGAAAATACAAAAGAGAGGATGTCTTGATCCCGCGAATACCGATGATTCCAACGGATTTACCATTCGATTTTAAACGCTTACAATTTCCAGTACGTCTGGCCTTTGCGATGACAATAAATAAATAACAAAGACAGTCTTTAGAAGTTTGCGGAATCAACTTGGAGTTTCCCTGTTTCGCGCATGGACAATTATACGTCGCGTGTTCGCGCATCGGAAAACCGTCTTCTTTTTTATGTACGCACCACAAAAAAAAAACAAAAAATATAGTTTATGGGAAGGCTTTAAATTGATTAACAAACTGTATCATAACAGTGTGTGTCTGTTAATAAAAATTTAGACCTTATAAATAGCCAGTATTTCAGGAAAACTCTGTTTTTATAAGTAAGCAACATGATGTGTCGAAAATAATAATAAAACTTCATGCTTCATTAAAAAAATGCTTTTTTATTGAATACGTTTTGTTTGTTTTGAAATTAATTTATAAAAAAGTTTAGGTCTTTTATTTATCGATTGAGGCAGTACGAAGTCTGCCGGGTCAGCTAGTAAAACATAATTTCTGGTAGTCTAAAAGGGATTAATAACTTTTTCCTTCGAAATGAAACCACATCTGATACAAAGTATCTTTCCTACTAATTCAAACAACAAACATGATGATTGCGGTGTAATTAAAAGATCTACCCACCTATGTACAATGTATTTGAGAAAATCCCAAGATCTTAATTTAGATAGAAAGGCATAATGGAAAAGTCACACAAAAATGATGACTATACCTACTTATAGACGAGATCATCATCCTATGTCAACTCTAGCATCATTGTACGAGTATAATATCTACGTACGTACGTACACTTACTCATAATCGTATAAATTTACTTTTACTTTTATTTTATTTTTGTGAAGCTTTTTTTTTATGGTATAATTTTGATTAATTTATTGAATGATTGTGTCATCCGGATCAAAATCATTGCCACCAAAGCATCAAATACACACTTCATTAATAGCCGCCATTCATTGGGACTTACAATATGTACGTATAGGAGGTATTATGTATGTAGTTCAGAGACTTTCATAGCACCATTAGATATCCATCATAAGCTATAGAACGATACCATAACCAAACCAAATATGTCATTTTTTTAATTTTTGCTCATCACTTTAAATTAAACCGCCCTTGAATATTTTTCCAGATGTACCCAAAGGAAGGCGCATTTTCATGTGTCAAAAGAGAGTATAAGTTCGTATTCGTATATATGTAGGTACATATATTTGACTGACCTCAGTTGATCCCGAGATATATGTCAGGCAATTCTTATTCAAACCGAAAATAGGATAGAAAGAGGAGTCACTCGTTTATTTCAAATAATAGACTAATTTAAGAATCTATATCTATGTATCTATGACTAAACGTATCTACAGTTTCGATATTGGAATATATATTTTGCATGATATCCTTATAAAGCTTTTAAGGAACTTCGTTAAAAGACCGGATATGAATTAGCTTTTTATATAACCTCCTCCTCCCCCTTCCCATTCCCCCTTCTCCACCGATTCACCACCCCATATCATGATATTTCTATATCTGGAAAATTCGAACGAACAAACAAGCTAATATGGGAAACAAAAATAATAAAATGAAAAAAAAAAAACATAAAGAAGATTGAAACTACATTAAAGATTCGGGGCTGTGCGTTTAGTATAATTTTTTATTCAGATTTATTTTTGCAGACATTTTTATTTTGGATTGGAACCCTCCTCTTTCAGCAGAAAGTCGTGGTTTATGAATTAAACATTGGTTATTCTTCTCGTATTTTTGTTTTTGTATCCCCAGTTGGTTAGTTTCTCCCATAACTATATATATACATATATATATAAAACGACAATGATGATGATGACGACGACTTTTGGACTATATACAAAACGATGATGCTGGTACTGGCGTTCGTTGTACGATTCGGTTTGGTTGGGTTGTGCGGAATTCATCTCCTCTTTCATGATTCATGAATCATCCGCAGTTCGCACATTGTCAAGCCATTGCATAGCCATCGTCCAAATGTATCTATAGATATTCATACCTCTATAGAGATAGAGATATGTACATTGGCTTGGCTTGGTATTTATGGGAAATGGGAGTATAATTGAATTTTTATAGGGTTTAACATCTCTAACCTGATGATATCGAGCAATGATGCGGTGATGGACGAAAAGGTGGCGGCCGGCGCGCGGCGGCAGTAGTAGAAGCTAAGGCAGAGGCAAAGGCTGAGTTAGTGGAGGTGGTGGCGTGCTGATTTGAATGAGGGTGGTATGATAATAATTTTCAATCGGTGGTGATGGCAGAGTGAGGTCAATGGAGCATTGAGGTCGAGACTGACAAATAAATGTTTAAAAAAAGCGGCACTGGAAGGCATAGAGAAAACAACAGTCATTTAACAAAAAAGACATCGAAACAATTATTCATTATTGCATGGAATTGTATTATGATCTTTCAAATAGAAAATAATATACATTTGGTATTATTTTAAATTTAATATTTTCTATCGAAAACAAAAACCCTGGGGAGTGAGTCAATGGTGTATTATTCTTGAGAAACACAATTCTGATACAATTGAACTTCTTCAGTTTTCTTTCCAATATACGTATTTTGTAGACCTATAATGCGATAAGTGCTTCAATATAGTTACCGAAATTCATAGTAATCGGGTAGTTATCAATACTACTACCATTAAATTTAAACATAACAGACAGACCGTGTATTGCAAAGTAAGACACTAAAATAAGAATAACATTTTAGTATCAGACGGAAATGCACTTAAAGCAAACCCTGACGAGTTTGAAAAAACCACAATACCAACGCTCGAATTCAGCTCGAATTTTACAAAGATTTTGAGAAACATCAACTTTTCTGATGATGAGCATTTCATCTAGGACGCTACTTAAACTTAAGGATAATGACCACATCTGCGGCTCGGAAAATATGCATACGGCAATCAATTCAAGATAAATGACATAATTGAACTACCCTTTTTCGATGATGTTGCTAAAAATAGCGGTTCTGTCAACGGTTCGTGATACAGAGGTATTTATACAAATTTTGTTTTTACTGAATTTACAGGAATGGGTGACTTCTGTTTCATATATATTCGATCTTTTGCACACCAAGTTCCGAAGTCGTGTTATCAGCCATCTTGGTTGTGTCAATTTTCTACATCAGAGCTATGATTTGACCCTTTCTGATTTTGTTTTTTTTTTTTGTGGGGTAACTTGAATGACACTGAAGTCCAGCAAAGCAGCTGGAGCTCACGGCATCGCTGACGAATTTTTCAAAACCGAAGGCAATGCCTCGGTAAAGAGTATATAAAAACCCATCTTCAAAACATGGTTGCAAGAAAGTATGGCCGATGAGTATAATGTCGGCATAGTTTACCCAATTCCCAAAAAGGGACCTCTTCTAAACGACAGAGACAGAGTCTTCAGACAAAAAAAGTCCAATTCATATTACGGCAGATCTTGAAAGAATCAGAAAGAACCAATGAACTTTTCATCAATACCCATCCAGAAGAACTTTACAGAGCAATGTCAGACTTGTTCCTTTGTGCAGAAAGACGATGGAGAGTGGACGCTGCTTTATTAAGGTTGGTAAAGATGCTTTTGACGTCAAAACAGGTTTAAGACAAGGCGATTCACTGTCATGCGGCTTCTTCAACATCGTTTTGGAAAGTATCGTGCAGAACTCAATTCATCAACACTAAAGGCACAATCTTCCAAAGGTCTGTCCAATTACTCTAATATGCTGATGATATTGACATAATTCGAAGATATCAATGATAAGATGGGTTTAGTGGCCAATGAGGGCAAGACCAAGTGTATGCTGTCATCAAGAAGAACATTGAACAACGACGTCTTGGACAGAACGTCACCATTAGCAGCTAAAGCTTTAAGGTAGTTTAGCACTTTATCAAACTAGGCACCTCTATAATTAATTCAGACCGACAACAGCAATGAGATCAAACGGAGAATAACTTTTGTAAATCGCTGCTTCTTTATACTTAGAAGACAATTGAGTAGTAAGGTTCTCTATCGAGCATCTAAAGTCAGACACTCATCATCTCGATTATCATATATAAAGCTGAGGCTTGGACCTTTTCAAGTCAAGATGTTAGGATACTTTGAGAGAAAAATTCTTCAGACAGAATTTGTTTCAAAATTAATGATGGGCAGAACTACAGCCTCTGACGTAAAAAATTTAGCAGTTCTGCTGAATTTCCTAAAGACTTTCGTTTCTTTAAAGAGGTCTTCTTGATTTTTTGGCTTACAATTTTGCTGATTCATATGTTTATTTCGTTACTATTAATGTACTGTTTTTCTTCCGAAATAATATCAGTTAAATCTATTGCTCTGATGATTTTATCTGATGCACTTTCTAAAAAAACTCTCAAAACTAGCAATCATGAAACATTTGATTTCAATTTCTTCTACTTATCCAAACTAGTGTTCTGGAAATATTACAAATTTGTATTTTCATCGTTTTTATTTTTTTGTTGTTGTCTTTAAATACGTACTCATAAGAATTTATATCTTATGATTGAATTTCAACTCATTTCGTAACTTATTACATTATATCCGTACTTTAAAATACTTTTTCTTTGCACAAACTTATAATCTCAACTTCTGTATATCCTTTTTGTTGAATAAACACTATAGTCAAACTTATCTCTATACATATTTTCATGTATCTCTGTGGCCTTCTGTGCACTTATGATTAGACGTATACATTTGGATAGATAAAATTTACTTAATATCCGATTTCACAATGAATCCATCCTCTGACTACCTATTTGAGTAACATATACATATAATCATTACTCGATATTGCAATATTTGATACCGAAATATCTTTCTTTCAAGAAGATGATGATGGATAGATAGATATTTCTACTTCTTCTACTTTACTATTAGCTTTGGATGCTACTTCAAACTTGCATGCATGCCATTGGTATTTAATTTATATAATCTTTCGTCTGCAGTTATTTTGGATATAAGTTTTCAAGTTTTATAAGTACATATGTATACCTCCCTATAACTATGCCTTCATATCTGCCTATCATAGGTACCTTATATCCTCTATCAGGCCACCTCTATAAAGGAGCATTGTTACAAAGATATATACATATGTATATGTAGATTTTTTTTAATTCGTTGTTTCTTATCCTTAGAAAAGCAAATTTTGGGAAAATCCTTAAATAGTAGTGTGTGACGTGACTTGACAAGGTTTGGGGGTAGAATGATATGCAATAGAGATACATACAATTTTTCTTTATTTTTGATATCGGTATTCATTGCATGCGACGACAGATATAAGGTAGGTATGTGCGCCTAAAAGAAAAAAAAAAAAACAAAAAACGAGAAAAAACTTTTTCCTTTCATTTATCTCACGGATACCCATCTGAATGATAATGATGATCATCTTCGTTATTATCATCATCATCACTTAACGTCTACAGGAGGACATATTGCTCCGTAAAATTGGAAATAAATATCAGAGAATAAGATATAAACTTTTAGTGGGTTCAGTTGTTGTATTAGTAAAATAGAAGTTACTTAACTCATTAGACCATTTATTATACCAGGAAGAAGATTAACGAAATACATTGTTTTTTTTTTGCTTATTACCTTTTACGATCACGCATATGATATTTATAACAGTTGAACAGTTTTTTTTTTTAAATTTGTAGAATGTCATTTATTTTAACTGGTATAAAATAAAAGGTGTGAGAAGTGATGACTCAAGTAACATTTAATTTTCTTAACTTGGTATATTATTCATTCAATCTTTTTCAAATGTTCAGTTTTTGCGTAACTCTTTATACAAGTCATATGAATCACGAGATTAATGAAAAATTACTTTTGATATTCTTTTTTGATTCTTCACTTCACGAGAACGGAAATGATAGTTATAATAGTTCTCTGTAATGTAAGCCATTTATTATTTTAATACAAAAATTAAATATTAGCATTCGAACTGATATAAAATTAGAAAATAAAAGTTTTAAAATTTGTGTTCAGTTTGTTTTTGGAAGAAAATAGTAGTTGCTTAGCATTTTATACCAATTATTTTACCAGTCAGTAATTTATTTTCAAATGTTTTGATTAACGAGCGTTGAAATTATATTTATAACAGTGCTCTTAGTGTTTAAAAAACATATATAATGTGATCTATTCGAAATGGTATAAAATAAAAAACTGTGTGGGAAAAAATGCATGTTAAGTTTTTCTTGGAGGAATATTCTTTGTATGAGGTTCTTATACCAGTTATAAAGGGTGTCCCAAAATTAACGCAAGATTTTAATTTGCCGCCATTTGTGCAGTGAAGTGTTGGCAACCCTGAAAAAAAAGCACTTTGACAGCTAACAGTATAGGGTTATTAAAAATGGAGCGTTACACGATAGAACAACGTGTCTTCATTATTAAAGTATATTTCAAAAATAGTGAAAGCTTGGCGGCTGATTTTTCGAGCAAAATCATCCTGTCAATCGCCAAAATTGCCGCATTTGGGGTTCGGAGAACCCACATGTGATTGTCGAAAAACAAATGCATCCACAACGCGTGAATGTATGGTGTGGATTTTGGGCTGGAGGCATAATTGGGCCATATTTTTTTGAAAATGATGCTGGTCAAGCAGTGACTGTTACTGGTGCTCGATATCGCGACATGATTACACAGTTCTTTCTGCCAAAATTGGATGATATTGATGTGTCCAATATGTGGTGTCAACAAGACGGTGCCACATGTCATACAGCCCGTGAAACAATTCAATTACTGCATGAGACATTTCCAGGTCGTGTACTCTCTCGTTTCGGTGATCAAAATTGGCCTCCTAGATCGTGTGATTTAACACCATTAGACTTCTTTTTATGGGGTTATTTGAAATCACAAGTCTATGTCAACAAGCCCACAACCACCCGTGCATTAAAGGAGGAGATTCAACGCTGCATCAACGAAATTCAGCCACATTTATGCAGAATGGTCATGGAAAATTTCAACAAAAGAGTGCGCATGTGCATGCAAAGCCGTGAAGGCCATTTGTCCGATGTGTTATTCCATACATAACCCTATCCTATGTACTTTACGAGTCAATAAAAATATAACTATCAAAAGACTAAAAACGGCGTTTTCTATTTAATTCAAATCTTGCGTTAATTTTGGGACACCCTTTATTATCAACGAAATTATTATTGGTAATTGATATTTTTCTGCAGTACAAAGCCTCTTGCTGGTTTCTATGTTAAACAAAATCAAACTATTTCAACTGGTATAAAATAGAAAAACTATGTGACTAAGTAATGAATTATTGTTTTATTCACTTTCCTTTCACAATTCTGTAGATTTCTTTTATGTGTTCCGTTTTTATAGAGGAATATATGAACGTAGATATGGAAGGGTTTATGCTAATTTTTATATCAATCCATATATTTATAAAATTAACCTTATTTGATTCCTATTTTCAAAAGCACTATAATGATGTTTAAAATAATGTCGAAAGCAATTTATTTTGTAAACAAAAAGAATAGTATCTTTTGCAATTGGTATAAAATAAAAAAACAAACAATTTAAAAACGTTATAGGTAACTCATTCATTTTCTCTCACTTGAAAAATAAATCTTGAAAGAAAAGATTTCAAATTATTAATTGATCAGTTATTTTGCTCTTTATACCAGTTTTAATACCAATTATTTTTGTAGTACTTTTATGTTTTTTTCTTTTCACAAGTTTTAAAATTATATTTATTATAGTTCCGTTAGCCGTTTATTATGTTAAATTATACTAAAACAATGTTACCCAAGTGATGCACTTTTCAAATGGTATAAAATAAAAATCTGTTTGACAAAGTTATGTTAATTCACTTTTTTTCAGTTTTGTATGACTCTTTTTTTATGTAATAGGTATACGAAAAATATTGTAACCTTTTTTGATAGTTGGTATAAAATGTGAAGAAGCCTTAAGACAGTATTCTTAGGGAATAAATTTAAAAAATCTATAAAAAAGTGTGGCAAAAAGTTTAGCTTGAATATTGCCACATTCAAATGGTATAAATGTAAATATCTTTGTTTTTTGAATCAAAATTTCATAAAATAGCTCAAACTAATCTTCATCGCAAGTTATCACGCAATTTTAATTTTTTTTTTCTAATTTTGACATCAAATTTGCCCCACAGTCCCAGGTTGTGAAAGAACAAAACAGAAAAAAAAACACAAAACAAGCAGTGGGTGAGAGAGTAGCTTATGGCAATGTCTTCTGCATGCTAATGTCCTATCCGTATCCGAAATTCGAATCCGACACACAATTGTCCGTCCCGTCTCGTGCGTCTTTGCTATGGATGTCGAGTCAGTTTTAGCTCTGTTCATGTTCAGTGCTCTGTACGAAGTACCTACTCAAAGTCGTTTGCGTGGACGCCGTCATCCGTTCAGTAAGAGTATATTCTACATTTTCGTCTTTCCTGTGACAGAGAATATACAAAAAAAAGTTCGTCTTTATAAATATGATGATGACAGGGAGAGTCAGAGTAGATATAGCAGAGGGGACATTTTAATTATCAGACATACGATAATGAAGTAATTCCAATTGTCAGAAATCCAAGTTTAGCCTCCCGTCGAATTATTATTATTAATATTGTATAGAAGTACCTTACCTTCTATATTAATGAAAGGAAGGTGATTTACCTGTACAAGAAAACAAAAATATCAACAAATACAAAAATATTCGCGTATGCTGCAGTAAAATAATAATAATTAGATGCGCGAAATTTAATTTTTTTTTCTTGCTGCAAACAAATCTGTCAAATTTGGGTATGCAAACGCGTCAAAAGGTATCAAGACGAAAATTACAAATTCCAAATGAGTTTTTCTGGCATAGAATGTTAATTATAAATGCCAGAGAATAGGCGAATCATTTAGTTTAGTATGCGTATAAAATGTGATTCGGGGGCAGGCTAAAGAGTCATCGTTAAAGACGTTAACGTGCAACAAAATTAGTAAAACATGAATTCCTTATTCTTTGTCTTTGTCGTTTCGTTTAGTCAAAGTCGTATAATCGTCATAGTTGTCGTCTTCGTCTTGTTCTTGTTCTTATTCTTATTCTTCTTCAGCTTGAATGAATTTGACGTGAGATTGCCTAATTTGTCGGTTGATTATTCAAAGTTTGATTTGAATAATTGTTAAGGACCTTTTTCATTAGGTCGAAAGTTTGATTAACTTAAGAAGACCTTTTCCTCATTATCAAACATCAGAAGGATACATATACATATATATTGTATTTGTTTTTGTATACTTACGTATATTATTATCAAGCAGTGCTAAAAGTTATAAACTAAATTTTGGTAATATACGAGTTTATTATTTTGAAATGTGATAGGCTTATTTGCATGCAAAGTCAAAGAATATTATGTATTTTAATCAAATTGATGATGTGTATATGTATACATATAAATGTTAATTAGGCTTGGGCACAATTTAATGATCTGAATGTCGAATTTTGAAAAATGCCTTTTAGGAAACAATGCTTATCCCTAAAATAATAGTTCAAAATTAAAACATGGAACGTTTTTTTCTGTAAACATTATTTTTGAAACAATATATTTTCAAAAACCCCATTTAAAGATGAATAAATAAAAAGTAAAAAGATAGTTCAATTATTCCACATCTATGCGACGACGTGGGCCATCTAGTGGTTTCTTTTCAAATCATAGGTTGTTTTGACACTGACAACCGTATTTCGCTCAAAATTCTGGGAGTAAGTAAGTATTATAAGTCCCGTGGAATTAAATGATTTGCTTTATGATTAAAAAAACTTTAAGAAATAGGTACTGAAAACTTTTATAGTGAGTGTAGCCCAAACTACTTAAAAATAAATTTTGGCAGAAATTAAGTACCAACCAGGTCTTCTTTGTACAAGTTCGTGACGCTCGTGTGGTGTGCACAACACTCACACGTTTTTACAACAATGTGTGTGCTTTATCCCAGAATATGAGATATTCAGGAGAATTCAGCCTAAAGATCTCGGATTATTTGTTTACAATGTCCATGCAACAAGAATTAAAGACGTTGTAGACCATTAGATTTCTTTCCGCTACTTGGGCCTTGGTCAGATTAATTTTGACAATGATCTTAAGCGAACAATTATTTTTTCTGGTGATGTGTGACCGCACGTTATTATCGAAAAGCTAATGCATAAAGATAGATAACTTTTTGGTGCGTTTGCTTAGAATTTCTTCGAAAATTAGCGGGGAAAAACTTTTCGGTCAATGTGGGTGTTACAGAGCCTTCTTAACCGACTTCTGACTGAAATTAAAGATATGGATTTTGACGACTTCTGTGGCTAATAACAAATGGTGCGCCATTCCATCGACTTCATGCCATAATCGATCTTTTGAGAACTAAGAAGTCAACTGGCTACCCCAGAAATGCCATTTGAAAAATTTGGATTTTTTGGGAAACCAGTGAAGGGCAGATGTTATGCCAACAATGCGGAAATAATTCAACCACTTAAGGCTGCAAAACTATCAACAAGGTTTTGAAAAAAACAGGTGACAGAATGAGCTACTGCGAAGTCAAATGGCAGCCATTTGCCATTTTGTGTGCTCAATTTTTATCGGAGTTGTAATAGATAAAAAATTACGAGATAAATTGTATTTATAACTTGTTTTACAATGTTCTATAACAAAACAAATATTTTTACTTGTTCTAATAAATTAGGCTTTCAAAGCAATTTATTAATTGTATACTTTGCATCACTTAAACTTATGGCACAAATATATCAAGCGGAAAAATTCTTTATTTAGAAGAACTAAAAAGTGAGAGCCTCGTACAATTTTAGAAGATTCTAGACAGTTGATCTTTCAGGTCTAACTCAAAACTTAATTCATTCATGTCTTTATTTGAATTCCGACACCACCTTTGTCAAATACCTAATCAATTTTGTATGTATCATGACAATTTTGTTTTTAACTTTAGAAATACAAATTTTAACGTAAGTTTGAAAGCAAAGTAATTTTTAAAGGAAAGATGTTCTTACAAAAAGACAAGTTCAAAGAAGTGAAGGCTGATGAATTACTTTACTATGAATATAAATGTAATAAATATATATAGAAAGGTACTCAAGTGTTTTTTCCACTAGGTATTATGCTTATAATTAATAAAATATGATTGTGTTTAGAATAATAATGAAATTAATGTTTTGTTTGTTTTCATTTTTCATTCATTTTTAGCCGGTCAAAAATCATATAGGCAGGCGAGCTGGTGATAATGCGAGAAGTACTTTAAAGTCAATGTCTGAAGTATCCATTAAAGTCAATAGTACAAACAAAAAAAAAAAGAAACTATAATCATGATGTGAATATTTTAAGATTTTTATGAATGGTAAAATATATTCCTAGATTCATAAAATATACTCAATTTTACAAAGGGCTTGGATTTCAATTTAATTTGAAAATCAGTTTTGTGAAGATAAATTGGAGAAATTCCATGAATTCATTGACCAAATATTAAATACATAACCATACACATTTAATTTTGTTCATTTTAAACACATACTTTTTGAATTATTTGTTCAATGGAATTGCATACTTTTTGGAACTTGTTGAGATTTTTGATATAAAATATTACTAACCTTAACTAGCAAATAGATTAGATTTTTTTTTAACATGAAATGCTAATTAGTTAGTTGTTTGTTTATTAAAGTAATAACTTAATCCTATTTTGAATTTTCCAGTTATGATATAGATATATCTGGAAAATTTAAAATAGGATTAAGTTAGAAGAGAAGATTCTGAGTAAAAAGTTTTGCAAAAATCATACTTAATAAGTAGCTAGTATAAAATACGTTGTGTTGTCATGGATCTTCTATTTTCTATCATAAACCTTTAGAGAAGAGATGTGAAATAACTTAAATATGCTAGTTTTTTTTAAGGAAATTGAAAAAATGTTAACTTTTCTTTGAAACAATAGAAGGAAATAATTATATAAAAATGATTGCGTAGTATTAAGAAGGGCTATAATTATTAAAATGTGGAACAGTGGTTCAAAGACTTACAAAAACCATTAAATAATGTCATTCCTTCAAAAAACAAACAACAAACAAATTGAAAGGGACACTAAAAATTTACGAAAAATATTTATTTGAAATATAATTTTAACTTCCAGAAACTTTTATTATTTAATAAATAAATCCAAGTTTCCGACCTCGAGCGCTGAAAGCAAGATGTATTTGTATTTCTTACATTGAAGTAGAACGCAAATAAATTAGCTACATTTTGAGCCTGAAATTGTGTCTTTAGGTGTAATGGTTTTCAAAATACAGTTGTTCAAAAAATTCGTTTTTTTTTTAAATCGACGAAAAAATAGTAAGATAACAAAAATAGATAATTTGTGATAAGGTAGGAGTATACCATAACCTTGGAGTGAGATAATTGGGCCAACAGAAGATTTATTAAAAACTGAGTTGACATACAAAATCCAATATTGGAAATCAATGGGAACACCTTTATTGCTGTGATAAATTTTAAATTTCAAAGTTCAAAACAACAGACAAATTATTTAAACAAACAAAAATTATTTTTCATTTTTCAAGTTATTGAGTTTTTTTTTTAATTTTTCAGTAATCAATGTTCATGTAAATTATTGAATAAACACTAATAAACTTATATTTTTGTTAACTTCCTGGAAGTTATTGTAATCGGTCCGATTTGTCGAATTAATAATGTTGACATTTCTCAACGTTTCAAGGTCCATAGAGTCAAAAGAAAAGATTTTTAGAGAGATGTCTGTGCGTGCGTGTGTACGTACGTTCCTACGTCCGTACGTGTTTTTTTTAACACAGCAATTTTAAAAAAAGGTGAAAATTTTGGTTAACCCAAAATATCTCACGAACCAATAATTCTAGAGACTTAAATTAAATTTTAGTATATTTTTGGAAAAAAAATCAAATTTTTATAAATCAAAAAAACTAAAAAAAAAATATTTGTCACCTCGAATATTTTACGAACAAAATATGATTGTACATCTAAAACTA
Organism: Eupeodes latifasciatus; assembly: GCA_920104205.1. Classification (NCBI taxonomy): domain Eukaryota; kingdom Metazoa; phylum Arthropoda; class Insecta; order Diptera; family Syrphidae; genus Eupeodes; species Eupeodes latifasciatus. Next base: position 40,389,031 of record OV049925.1, on the reverse strand, counting down.
TTTTGTGAAAAATAACTTTTTTGACATCTGGTAAGATTTTGAAAAAAAACTAAACTGACAGTTTTTTTTTATAAAAAATACAAATCTAAAAAAAAAACATTACTAAAAGTTGGTAAAAATTGATTTTAGACTCAAATATCTTTTGAAAAATTTTAAATATTGGCTTCAAATTAATTTTATTTTATAAAAAATATTGTTTTTAACATTCGGTACAATTTTGAGAAAAATCGAATTGACAGTTTTCTTACAAAAATGAAAACCTACCAAATACAATACTAAAACTTGGTAAAAATTTACTTTCGACTCTAATATCTTTTCAAAAATTAAAAATATTGGCTTCAAACTTATTTTATCTCACAAAAAATATTGTTTTTGACATTCAGTAATTTTTTTTATAAAAATCGATAAGTCCGTTTTTTCATAAAAATAAAATCTACAAAAAATAGTACGCACAATTGTGAAAAATTGATGTTCTGTTCTCGATATCTCGTGAAGAATTGAAGATATTGACTTTATATTGATTTCGTTCATCCAATTTGTATTTGTTTATAGATATAAGAAATAAAAACTGTTAAGAAATGCTACTAAAATTGGTAAAAATTGGGTTTCCACTAAAAATCTCGTTAACAAAAATAGATTTTGAAATAAAACTATTTTATTATATTAAAAACATTGTTAGTAATTTTGAAATTTTTAAAAATAATTCAACTGACAACTTTTTTAACACAACACTAAAACCTACAAACTTTTAAGCAAGACAAATCAACAGACGGTATGGTAAGTTATTAGTGTGTCATTTGAAAGAATATCACGAATAAACATAACACTAAACATTCTACGCCTTGATTCAAGAGTTTGCATCCCTAACAAAAGGCATCTAGATTTATAATCAAGATTTGAGTAAGCATTTAAACTAAAATTTCTTAAAGCAAATCTCAAAAAATTCTTTTGGATATTTTCAATTCTTGTTATCAACTTTTTAGTACCAGGATTCCAAATGGCAGTACTCCAGTAATGGTCTAACAAGTGAACAAAAAATAGCTTTCAGTGTGTATGGGTCCTTAAAATCAGAAGAATTCCGTTTAAGGAAACCTAACATAGTGTTAGCTTTTGAAGCAATATAGGAGACATGTGAAATAAAGTTAAGTTTCTCATCAAATACTACGCTTAGGTCTTTAATCTCGTGAACTCTTAATATTTTGATTCCTTTGAGGAAATAATCAAAAATGATGGGGTTTTTTAAGTAACTATAAGTTAACACAGAACACTTTGACAGATTTAGGTCAAGATCATTTTGTTCACACCAATTTTCAAACTTTAAAATGTCTTACTGAACTGCAACACAATCATTATAATTATTTGTAACTTTAAAAATTTGTATATCATCTGCAAATATTAAGCAGTTGGCTGTTGATAAAACTGATGGAATATCATTAATAAAGAAGTCAAATAATGCTGGTCCCAAATGGCTACCTTCGGGAACACCTGAATAAACTAAGATCGGGCTAGACTCCAAGTCAGCAATCCTAACAATTTGTTTCCTACCAGTGAGATAGGAGTTGAACCAGTTTCAAAACCATAACTTTTTAATTTTTTTAATTCAATTCAATTCAATTTCAATTCAATTCAATTGAATTCAATTCAATTTATTTTTCTTCTTCTTTTACAGTTATATAAAATAAAAAAATATAATAATTTAATACAACTAAAATATAACAATACATAATAATATTTACAATATAAACATTTAAAGTGTTTTTCACTTGAAAATAAGTAAGAAAAAGTAAAGGCACGATCTGTTGTCTAACGACAAGTGTCGAAAGTACCAAAGAAATATTTAATTCAATAATAATAAATAGTTATTTAATCAACGTGTGTTTTGGGTAGGATGTCGAGAAAATAATATCTTAATTTTTTTTTTTTTTTTTTTGTAAGTGGATGAAATGATTCAAATTACTTTAAGTTTAAACCAATATTTTGATAATGTCAAAGACTGAATCAAAATCGAAGTTAAAAAGCCATTTTTTAATTTTTTTTTATTGAATAAATGAGTTGATCGAATGCTACGTAATTCCGGGAGTAATGTATTGAATAGTCTAGGTGCTACTGAGGTATAAAAGTTAAGAAATCTATGAGTATTGTGCGCAGGAATGATAGCAAGATTCCTATCTCTACTCCGTAAAGTGTAAGCTGGAGTATTGTGGCTTAGAAGATAACCACTTCTACAGAAAAAAATGTTTAATACTTTATAAAAATAGAGGTGTTTAAGAGGGAGAATACCAGAGTTGACAAACAACGAAAAACTGTGTTCAAATCTCTTCTTCTTCCAGATGGTCCTTAAAATATGCTTTTGAGTAACTAACAAAGGTTGTATATAGTTTTTGTAAGTACCACCCCAACACATTATTCCCTATTGTATTTTTGATTGAACTAGTCCATAATAAATGGTCTCCATAAGTTCCTTGCAACAAAGGTTTCTCAAGTGAAACATGACATAAGTGGTTGACAACAAATATTTTTTTAAAGCTTTCCAGTTAATTTTATTATCAATTATCAGACCAAGATATTTATATTCAGCTACAGGTTCGATACGAAAACATTTAGGAGAACAAACAACATCCACTTCATTTGTTGGGACACTATTAGAGACGCAACAAGATAAGCTACTTAGTGAGAATCTTTTACAGTCTATGCTGTGCTGAATAAGAAGTGGAGGATTCATATCTAAAGCAGTCAAATTGAAAAACATAACTCTTGTTTTTTCACTAATAACAAGCTTATGAATACCAAACCAATGTCTGAATAACTCCAAGTCGAAATTGATATCCGAAATTAAATTTAACATTGTGGGACTAAAATAAACACAAGCTATGTCATCAGCAAAGCCACTTACTTTTCATTTTAAGTTAAGACTAAATACACTATTGATATAGATTAGGAACAAAATTGTACCCAACACCGAACCTTGAGGAACTCCTATATTAATACTTCTGGTTTCGCTGAAATGACCACCTATCTTAACCTTTTGCTTCCTGTTTTTAAGTTAGGAAGAAAACCAATCTAGCATAAAACCTCTGAATCCAGCTTTTTTTAATTTTCTCAATAATATGGCATGATCTACTGTATCAAATGCTTTCTTAGTATCAATATATAGAGTAGCAGTGTACTTTTTCTGATCAATACTTTCGTAGATATGACAACAGTGTGCTAAAAGTGCATCTTCAGTTGATTTACCAGCTCTAAATCCATACTGATTTGAGCTGAAAAAATTTATTTTTTCAAGATAACTGACTAATCTACACTTGATGACTTTTTCAAAAATTTTTGCGAATACTGGTAATAGGGATATAGGCCTATAGTTATTTATACATTTTGTATCACCTTTCTTAAATATAGGAATTACTTCAGCTACTTTCAAACTTTGTGGGAATTCACCTTAACAATACTTTTATTAAATAAATGAGCTAAAATATCAACCACATTATGGCCAACTTTTTTGACAAAGTTGTTGGAATAACTATTTGACGTAGTAGAAAACGAATAATCCAAAGCTTGAATAACTTTATAGACCTCAAACGAAGATATCGTGTTAAAGAAAAAACTATTTGATTGAAAACTTTCATTAAAAAAATTTTCTGGACAAATAACAGAAAAGTGATTTATGCCTGCATCAGAAATAGTATTTACGGCCATTTGAATAAAATACTCATTAAATATCATTAAATTTCAGAATGAATTAAAATGAGGTGATTCACTCTAATAAATGCTTTTATAAAATCGGTAGAAACCACATCCATTTGAGAATGCTTTTCTACTGCGTTAAAATACTGATAAGGAAAGCAAGCCAAATTAGTAGTTGCGGATCGACCACTTATAAAACTATGTTGAAATTTAGAGATATGACATTTGATTATTGCATATAGCTTGTTTTTTACTATTTTGTCAAAAAGCTTTGGAATAGTTGGAAGTTTATTAATTGGGTGATAATTTGTAACCAACTTTTTATCTCCGGACTTAAAAATTGGATTAACATAAGACGCTTTCGATTCATCTTAAAAAATACCATTTGAAAGAGATTGGTTAAAAATAATCTGAAGTGGTAAACATAGAGTACTATAACAGTGTTTTAACACAATTGGAAAAACACCATGAATATCTGGTGATCTAGATGGAACCAATTCGGCGGTAGAAACATCTTCTAATTCACACTGGAAACTACAACAATCTGTTATTTGCAATATAGAGTTACAATCGTAGTTATTGCCGACAACTAAATCTGTAGTGCTGTAAATACTTTGGAAAAATTTAGCAAACCAATCAACAATAGTCTGGGGTTCACTGGAAGCATTGTCATTATAAGCCTTTACTGAAGGAAATCCAATGGATTTCCGTTTTACATTTACGAATTTCCAAAACTTCTTTGGGTTTTGCTTCAATTCAATTTCTGTAGTATGTACAGTATATAATTACTTAAACAAATTTTTGATAGAAAAACATACTCTTTCCGAAGACGAGAATATAAAGTTAATTTTTCATTACTCATATTGTTTTTAAATTTCTCAAAAGCTTTATTTTTGACATTTTTCAATCTACGTAACCTTGAATTGGACCAAGGGAGATGAGAATTTCTCTTACAAATATATACATATATATATAAAATATTCGAATTTATGTTTTAAACTATATTATTACAATTAAATTGCCAATCAAAATTTGAAAATTTGTCATTCAATATATTTTAATTTTAAAGAATTAAAGTGATATTTAAAATTATTCACCAACTGGAAAGCATTATAATTTTTAAAACTAATATTTTGTATGCATATTAACATGGCAACGTGGTGAATTGAGTTTGAAAACAAAAGGATGCATTCAGAGATTTCAACTTCAACATACTCGTATTATCGTTTATAAATACTAAATCAAGCATTCTCTGCAAGGAATTGTGAATAAAACAAACTTGAGTTAAATTTAAAGCTAACAAGGAATCAATAAGCTCGAATTCTTTTTCATTTGAAAGCACAATTGGTAGCACCCTATTTTCGTTTTGCATCCATTTGATTTCACCCAAGTATACAAACAGAAATGTTATGTTCAGAATAAATAGATAAAATATTTTCAATGTTGTTCAAATGAGCCAAATAAATAGATAAATGAAAATCAGGTGGAATATAACTCAAAAATATCAATAATTTACAATCATAGTTGCCTTCTATACAAACGCCATAGTTGTTCAATGTTGTCTTCAGATGATATTCCAAGATCGATAGAATTAGCGATGAGTGATTTCCGAGCTGCTAATAGAACACCACCTCTTCTTTTGCTGCCCACATCATGATGATCTCGACGTAACAGATTCAACTCTGATGCATTTAGCATTTCCTCATTACTTATTTCATTGAATAGCCAATTTTCCACAAATTCGTATAAACATTATACTCGGAAGAGTCCACATTCACAGAGAGACCATTTAATTTAGTTCTCATTACAATCTTCGATTTCTTAATTTTGAGCCTTATCTCGTCTTTATATGCCTAATACTTTCGTAAATACAACCAAAAGGTATCCCGAACCTTAGGATATACGGACACAAGAAGATATGTATCTCTCTAAAAACCTTTGATTTGTATTCTGGGAAACGTCGAAAATTTCTCAAAGAGGTGATCACAATGATCTACAATCGATTCAAGACTTTAAATATGAAATTTGTGATGTTATTGAAAATTATGCCAAATGGTCATGGAAATTTTACAAAAAGAATATCGTGGGGCAATCGTAGTTGTGTCGGCAGTTTGACTGATATTTTTGTGTATTATTGATGACAATCTCGATTATTGGAAAAAGAGTTATAAAGAAGTTTTTTTTTAATTACTAACAAAATGCTTATTCCTTCAATTTTCCTCTGAAATGCCTTCCAAGTCAGGTTTTATAGGTATACACTAATGTACAAAAGTGGTAAGTTTTTCTGAAAAAGTGTGTCTTTTTGTTGATTTGGCCGAACTTCTTCCATTCTTGGTTGGGTTTTACATTCTCATTGTCATTACATTTAAATTCTATTTTGCAACTAAGTTAAGTACGTATGTATACCTCTTGCACTTATATTTATGTATCTTCATATTACAGTCAGTCTATGAGTTTGAGTTGTTTTCTTTGAATAACCAACATTTCAACCTCCCCCCCCTCCCTCTCATACCATTCTCTACAACACAAGGTCCATATATTAAAAGAACAAAACTAAAATAGTAAACAATAGTCAAATACTGCATTCCGCGTACAATCAATCATCAGGACGGCAGTAAAGTGCAACTCATATACATCCACTGCTGTGTTTATGTTGTTGCTAAACTTGGACTTGCACAACTCGACAACAAAACACTCATTGCATTGCCGTCAACCAATAGCTCAACAGTAGCAAGCTCTATAGATAGTATGCATAAAGTAATAGTAACTCCATTCTACTAACCCCCCCCCCCTCCGTTTTTAACTGATTCTACTTATGCACCCGACACCATGTCGACCGAAAGTGGCAGCAGGCTCCGTGCATTGTGTCCCGAGTAATTTACCACCTGATTTACATGTTGACGTACACGACGCATTCCCTTCTGAAACAACTCCTCATCCATGCGCACATTTATACAGCTATGTACGTATATGCGTATTTATGTGGTAGCTCCCGAGTCATGTGTCCATTATAGTCGAACTCTCTTGGCAAAATCCATATCCATCCACGTTTTTGCATAAAGATACTCCTCGCAATATGTCGTATCTTCGTATGGTTTTAGTGGTCGTACTTTTATTTTGCACTATGCCTTGTCTATGGTGCCTATGGTCTCGGTCTGGCTTGGCCTGGTCTGGCCTGCCCTGTAACGCAACATAGGGCAGCCAACGCAACGCAGCTCAGCTTGATGTGTCGAAGTACCCTCTGGATTGGACACTATAGGTGGTTATTGCTGCTTCTTTCAACTGCTGCTCTCATACAAAAATGGTCGAAGCTTCCGGTTCTTGAGTTGCATTTTGCGTATACGTTCGAAGACTATTAATTGATTGAAAAGTTAAAGGGGTTTCTGTTGGTGTGTTATTGTTGTTGTTGCTGTTCTTGTTGCACTTTTAATACTGTAGGATGAATCCCAAATCAAAATACGTTTTCGCTAGTATTATGCTGGCATAAAATGAATCAACGCACGGGACGGATTCGCTGTCGAAACTATTACGTTGATGGTGATAGGGCAGTGCGCGCACCTTTTTACCTTTTGAAAAAAAAAATAAGAACACAAAACGCAAATAAAATCGATGGCAAGCTCCTCGGAATGTAAATGTTCAATGTTGAGTATGAGCAAGGAAATTTATTTAAACATGTACTCGTTAATGTGATATAAGATTTGTTGATGAGATTTTATATGAATTTATAAGATTTGAATAAAAGGGAATAATACGTTAAGGATGTAGTAATGGATGGTGCGATGAAGGCGAGATGGTAGGAGAGGTAGGTATGGTAGGGTGGTGTATAGGCTTTTTATATTATTATAAATTGTTATTTATTTTAAGCGCCACTGAGCCGTGGCAGCGTTAAAAAAAGGACTACGCAACAATAACAAAACACAATATCAGTAGCAGTGAACGACGACGACGTGACGTTGAAAGTTTCAAGTTGTAAGGTGATGCCTTTTGGTTGATGAATTTCCAAAAGTTATAAGGCAGACATGAAGGTTTCAATTTGGTGTTGATTGATGGCTTTTTGGAATTATTTTATTACAAATGAGATATTGGAGTGGGAAATTATATTATTAGCATTAAGTTTATTATTGATATCGGGATTAAATCATTTTTGTAATCAATTTACTTTAGAAATTGAAGAGTTTAATGATTGAAACAAAGTTGGATTTTAAATTTTTTTTTTGTACAGTTCGAGGTTATAACTTTATTTAATAGACTCCTGTGTAAACTTGGCCTCTTAAAGGGGGTAAAATTTGTTTGTATGGTAATTTCTACTTAATGTAGGCTTTATCATTCTTTCATATATGTATAGGTACGTGCCTGGGATAACCAATTTTCCTCTTAACTCAAAGCCAAAGACTAAATTTGTTGGTGCTGAGCATTGCATCAAGTAAATGCAAAGTATCGGGTGATTTTTTAAGAGCTTGAGAACTTTTTTTTAAAAAAAAACGCATAAAATTTGCAAAATCTCATCGATTCTTTATTTGAAACGAATTAGATTGGTCCATGACATTTACTTTTTGAAGATAATTTCATTTAAATGTTGACCGCGGCTGCGTCTTAGGTGGTCCATTCGGAAAGTCCAATTTTGGGTAACTTTTTCGAGCATTTCGGCCGGAATAGCCCGAATTTCTTCGGAAATGTTGTCTTCCAAAGCTGGAATAGTTGCTGGCTTATTTGTGTAGACTTTAGACTTGACGTAGCCCCACAAAAAATAGTCTAAAGGCGTCAAATCGCATGATCTTGGTGGCCAACTTACCGGTCCATTCCTTGAAATGAATTGTTCTCCGAAGTTTTCCCTCAAAATGGCCATAGAATCGCGAGCTGTGTGGCATGTAGCGCCATCTTGTTGAAACCACATGTCAACCAAGTTCAGTTCTTCCATTTTTGGCAACAAAAAGTTTGTTAGCATTGAACGATAGCGATCGCCATTCACCGTAACGTTGCGTCCAACAGCATCTTTGAAAAAATACGGTCCAATGATTCCACCAGTGTACAAACCACACCAAACAGTGCATTTTTCGGGATGCATGGGCAGTTCTTGAACGGCTTCTGGTTGCTCTTCACTCCAAATGCGGCAATTTTGCTTATTTACGTAGCCATTCAACCAGAAATGAGCCTCATCGCTGAACAAAATTTGTCGATAAAAAAGCGCGAAACACATTTCGAACCGATTACTGATTTTGGTAATAAAATTCAATGATTTGCAAGCGTTGCTCGTTAGTAAGTCTATTCATGATGAAATGTCAAAGCATACTGAGCATCTTTCTCTTTGACACCATGTCTGAAATCCCGCGTGATCTATCAAATACTAATGCATGAAAATCCTAACCTCAAAAAAATCACCCATTATATATAATTGTTCAAAGCATATCATCAACTAGAAGCAGGACGACAACTGATTTTTGGAAGAATAACATCTAATCAATAGGATTTTTGTAAAGAGAGTGAGTATGTAATTTTTACAAATGACGTGTTATGAATGAAAAATAAACTTTTATAGAATGTCGAATCGAAAGTTAAAAAAGAGGCTGGGATGCGACCCACACTGAGAACTTCCCATCCCGTCTGTTGATTTGTCTTGCTTAATAGTTTGTAGGTTTTCGTGTTTTTGTTAAAAAAGTTATCAGTTGAATTATTCTTAAAAATTTAAAAATTACCAACAATATTTTGAATATATGTTTGATTTCCAAATCTATTTTTTTCAACAAGTTTTTAGTCGAAAACCAATTTTAACCAATTTTAGCAGCAAATGAATTTGAAGTCAATACCTTCTATTGTTCACGAGATACCAAGAATCGAACATCAATTTTTACCATTTTTTGTTGACTTTATTTTTTTTATGAAAAAACGGAATTTTATAAAAAATAATTTTACTGATATCGAAAACAATATTTCTGTGAGATAAAAGCCATTATTTTTAATTTTTGAAAAGATATTTGAGTCGAAAGTAAATTTATACCAAATTTGAGTAATTTTTTTGTATGTATGTTTTTATTTTTTTATAAAAAAAAACTGTCAATTTGATTTTTTTTTTAAATTTGACCAGATGCTAAAAACGTTATTCTTCGTTGCACAAAATCGTTTTGGAGATAAAATCATTTTTTGTTCGTAAAGTTTTCGAGGTAATAAAGTTTTTTTGATTTATAAAAAAAACGGGGAGTACGATAACTTTGGCGACAAAGTTTAATGACGGATTTGTATAGAACAGTTAAAAACAAGCATTTTTTACTATAGGAGGGGGGGGGTCTATCTCCCCCCGTTTAGTCGGTAGGGGCAGTTTAAAAAATATGTACATTAAATGGAAAAAAAATAATTAAAAAATAACGGTAATACTTATAATTAAGTATTATACCTTTTTTTAAATCCAACACTTTTGTCTATTAGCTTGTTTTTAAATCAAGTCAAAAATATGCATAGTTTTTGAAAAAAATTGTTTTAAAGTCAAAATGTGTGCAAAAAAAAGTTAAAAAAAAAAGGTTTAGAGTGTAATTTTTCAAAACTTTCAGATTATCTACTATTTTTTTTTTTATAATTCATTATTCTTATTTGTTTTTGATCAAAAACTGAAAACTAGATGACTTGATGTCTTCTAGTTCTTGAGAAAATTGAAAATTACCAAAACTAAATATTTTAATTAAATTATTTTTTCCTTGCTTAAGTATTAACGTAGTCTTATTTTGATAGTAATAATCGAATATGGATTAAGATATACCTAGGGTAAATTAATTTTTCTTATGGTAAGCTTTAACAATATTTGAATAAGTTGTTGAAATATCATTTTTTAGCAATGGCCAACACCTCCTTCAGAAAGTGGTCGACAAAGAGCGGGCATACATACCTGATACGTCCTGTAATGTAATACAATTTATTGACTAGATTTGTAGATTAAGATTAATTATTCTTTTTAACTGCCATCGAATCTTGTGATTTTAATTTCTCTCATTTTCAAATTTGGTATCTGTCGGCTATTCCAATAGAGAACTGTTAAAATTAAAACTTCTTACTGGAAAACTCTTTTACAATAATTAATTTGCAGTTTAAGTTGTTTTCTCCTGCCTCAGTAAGAGTTTAGATACCAATCTTCTGCACATTTAGAGGAAAGAATTCCCGAGAATTTAGCATTACAACTTTAAATTTTTTGGAAACAAATAATTGGATTGATTGTCGTGATTTTGTAGTAAATTTGTCGTGAAAGAAACCAAAATTATCGCTCTTGTTTTTGAAAAATGAACCCCTGGTAAAATTCTAAACCCAACCTTTTTGCTTTCTCTCGGAAGAACCTTGGATACCAAGCGACGAGTCTACCTTAGGCTCGTACAAAAAAAAAACATCACAAATTTAAAACACTGTTGTTGTGTCTTTGAAAATTTTAGCAGATTTTAAAAACGTTTTTCTTCGTAATTAGAAATTATTTCGAAAAAAATATATAGTTTTTTTTAAAGTATTTTTTGTATTCTGTTGAATTTTTTTTAAATTTATATCATATCAGTATAACGGCATTTTGTGCGGAATAAAATGTATTGAAAGTTTATTGAGTTTTTTTAATAGCACTGCATTCAAGGACATACAATATTAAAGACCGAAGAATCGTTCACAGGGATGACGAAAGTCATTTTTGGTAAATAATCATTTGTCTAATGTGAATTTTATTTGAAATTCCAAATTTTTACACAAATCCATATTATTGCTTCAGGGAGTAAAAAATGCATTTTTTGTTTAGCAAAAAAGAAAGCAGGTAAATGCCTAAAAGCTTTATTATTATTATTATTATTATTATTATTTATTAACACGTAATTTAAATTACAAGCTAATACAAAAGGTAAGAGCCTAGCTGCGGAGACTATTGGCTCTTTATTTTAATAATATTTATAGAGTTAACCTTAGAGATTCAATAAATTTATTTACATTTTCGATGTTCTTAGAATTAGGATTTTTTAGTATTTCATAAATTGATAGATTTTTAAAAACGGAGTCCATAATTGGTTTTGAGGTTTGGCAATTTTCGAGGATGTGTGAGATATTCAAAGTTGTGTTGCATGTTGCACACTCCATTCAGTTTGTTGCAAAGTTTTTAAGTTTTTATTAATCCGAGTTTTAAGGTCTTGTTTAGTGAATGCATTGAATTGAAATACTGGCGCTTTTTTCGCCGAATTTGCTGCTTTGTCGGCTTCCTCATTGCCACGGATATTTACATGACCAGGGGTCCACATCAGTTTTATTTTCTTTGGCATCGTTGCAATCTTGTTTCTTATGGAGGAAATTAGGTCAGTGTTGTTGTTTGGATTGTTTATAGCTTTTAAGACAGATATACTGTCTGAGCATATAATAAATTTGCCACTGTTTTCCATAGTTATCTTTAGTGCATGTAGAATTGCAAATGCTTCTGCCGTGAAAATTGATGGGATTCCGGTAAGGAACCAATGCGCAGAATAAAACCATTTTCTGATGTGACGGCAAACGACGTATGGCTTAGTGATTTGGAACCATCTGTAAAGATGAATTCCCAACCGTCTTTTTTGAGTTCAGATGAGATATCGGAGAACAAAGAGCAGTAAACTGCGTTGCTGGTATTTGACTTATTGTAGTGGGCCAAATTCATCAGGATGGAATCAGGTTTTATATGCCATGGCGGGTAAGTTAGAAGTATCTTTCTTGGTTTTTTAAACTGGAGTTCCATTTCATGAGCTTTATCTATGATTTTGCTTATTGAGGATTGGATACGTTTCTTAGATTTATGTCTAATGGATTGATGGATGTCTTTGTCAATAACTGAGTTTTTTGAAAATATTAACTTCACAACTAACTTTGATATCAATTCTCTATGACGTTCCTCGATTGTTGGTAGTCCTGCTTCCGCAAGTATATTTTTTATAGGTGAAGTAGGGAAAGCGCAAATACTTCTCCTAGCTGCCTGGTGATATGGTGATTTCAAATATTTCAGGGTAGTTTTTGGTGAATTGCCATAAATATATATACCATAATCAATTTTACTTAAAACTATCATTTTTGTTATGTATGACAATGTATTGATATGTACATGACTTTTATTACTTGATAAATACTTAATTATAGCGAGCCTCGCAGCTAGGGATTTTTTTAGGTTTAAACAATGGTCTTTCCAATTAAACTTATTATTAAACGTTAATCCTAGGATACTTAGTGTTTTAACATTTGCAATCTGAACATTATTTATACTTAGGCTAAGCTCAGGGCAATTGAGTTTTCTGCAAATATGAAGTATTCTACATTTTTGTAATGATAGTTTTGCTCCTGAAGCAGAAGACCATTCTAAAATATCATTTACAGCGTTATCGAATTGGTCTTTACATATGCTTAAATTATTTGTTTTACTTAATATATAAATGTCGTCTGCGTACAAACAGCTGTCAAGAAGTTTGTAGTTACTTAACATGATTGAAATATGATCAAAAGCAGTTGTAAATAATACTACAGATAATGGAGATCCTTGTGGGATACCATTATCCAACGAGTATGCGTTAGAAAAAAAATCGTTAACTCTTGTGAAGAATTTTCTATTTGTTAAAAATGATCTAACATAGCCAAAGATTTTCTTTCCAACGTTCCATGTTTTTAACTTATTAAGAACTACATGTAAACCGATTCGGTCAAAGGCTTTCTCAAAGTCGAGTGAAAGAACTGAGACATGATTTTTTGAAGATATCGCATTAGAGATGTAATAATCTAAGTGAAGATGTGCATCGATGCATCCTCTATTTGTTCTAAATGCAACTTGGTTGGGTGATATTAATTTTTTTTCTTCAATAAGCCACATGAGGCGTTTTGCTACTATTTTTTCTAAAACCTTTGAGACACAGGATATTAGGGAAATTGGGCGATAGCCATCAATTGAAAATTTGTCTTTGTTGGGCTTATGTATGGGAAGTAGGGTAGCAGTTTTCCAAATTTGTGGTATTACCGAGGTTTCCAGAATATTGTTGTAGAGTAGGATGAGTCTTTGTTTCACATCTGTAGGTAAATTTTTTAGCATAGGATAACTTATCCTGTCTCTACCAGGTGTTGTGCCTTTGGTTTTGCTAAGACATGCCTCAAATTCAATTACTGAGATAGGGAGTTCTATACGTTCAGTAAAAGCTTTTATTGTAATTAGTTAAGTAAAGTTGAACCTTTAAAAATATTACTATCATCATATGGTTTTATTGTAGGTACATTTTTTTTTTGGAAATGAAATTATAAAACACTGTCAATTAAAATTCAAATATCAAAGCTTTCAACTTAACTAAAAAACATATCAGTATTCATTCCTTCACCTCTTGACGGGAGATATTCCAAATAATTTTTTAATATCATTTTATGAGTATATTTTTTCTACTTCTAATTCAAAGAAAATTGTTTTGTGTGTGCAGGTATGTATATTTGGTGAATTTAAAATAACTTTTAATAAAAATGCATCAGAAAAGGATTCAATTCAAATAGTTTTTTGTTTTATTCTATTGACAATCCTGCTGTCAATTGTATCCTGAGTCCTTTCAGCAGTGGGTAAGAAATTGTACTTAAATAGAAATGGACACTTTTTTACAAATTTTGGAGAAATTTTAATTTTATTCGACAAAATTGATATTTGCTAGAGCTGGATTGCGTGTCCTTAATCTTAAATAATTAAAGTTACTTTAATTTTTTGAATATTTATATTTAAGACTAGCGGCCCATCCCGGCTTCGCACGGGTAGACATAAATAGGTACAGATATTTAAGTTATAAGCATACTAATTAAAACGACCATGAATCACTAAATTAGAAAACATTTGTTTGTCCAATCATTAATACTCTTCGCAGTGTATGCTAGACATTTTATGGCTAATTTTTTACACCTTTCGGTTGGTTTTATTAGGAATTTCTAAAGATTTCCATAGTAATCTAGTACTAAATGTAGCCTATGTTACTCATTGATAATGTAGCTTTCTAATGAAAAAAGAATTATTAAAATCGGTCCAGTACTTTTTGAGTTTATTCGTTACATACAAAAATACAAATCTTTCCTCTTTATAATATTAGTATAGATAATAAATTTAAAATTCTAAACATTTAAAAAAGCGATAAGGTCTACATTTTTAACTTCCTATTATGTGAGATTATCGAGGTTTTAAACCGCTTAAGTTTTTATATTTGATAAAAATAATGTCTAATATTTTTTTTAAATATACAATATTTTGTACAAAAGAAATAAAAAAGTAGTCAATATTTAAATGTTTTTAAAAAACTTGAACAATTTTTTCCAACGTTTTCATAACTTATTTTATTTCCCAACGGTTTCATAACATATTTTATTTCTCATAAAAAAAACTGTTAAGTTGATTTTCCTAAAAGTTTTGGAAAGAATCGAAAACGACACTCATGCAAGTATAAAATTATCTTATAAGTTACAAACAACCTTTTGCTGAAGATTTTTATGATATCGTCTCATTTCTTTTAAAACAAAATGTATTTGAAGACGATATTTTTGGTCGTTCTTAAAATCTAGAGAACGGAAAAAGATACCCCGAATTTACCAATGTAGGTATGTTTTGGTTTTTTCTAATAGGGTCTTGACAATTTTGAATTTATATTTGTGAATGCTACCTTTCACTACTCTGCGAACTGTCAATATCAATTTATTCAGTAAACTCAACATTTTTATCATGATAAAGTACACGAACGAGTAACGTCTGAAAAGTTTACAAATTTTCCACCAGAATTCGGAGTCTGTAAACGAAACTTTAAGAGTATTAACTTCGTAATCGCAATTTTCTCCTAGTAGACAGGCAATCAGAAGTCTAGTGCAAAAATGTGAGTCTACGTATTCATGGTGTGATGTTGACGTGTCAGTGAAACAACGGAATGCTTGAAGCATCAAACGATCTAAATAAGTCACGTGTTCTCAAGAATGGGGAATCGTCGCTCAGACCATATTATGGCGTATTTTGCGTAAGGATTTCGGCTGACTCAAGAACAGAAGCTGATGGACCATTTGAAGCACGACATACATTCTCCGATTGGCCAAGTTATTTTACATAGAATAGACATTTTTTAAAAAAAACCATGGTTTTAGATTTACTAGGACCCATTACAAAACAATTTACAAACAATTTTACAATCAAGTTACTTTTTTCCAATAAGAGGTTCCATTCTGATATTTGAAAAAAAAAACAATTTTCTTTTTAAATATTTCGATTATTGTTTATCTCATAGTAAAAAGAAAAGTATGCTATTGACAATGGAAAACGATATCAGTTCAATACCTGCCAAGGCTACGGTTGCAATTGCAGTTACTATAATTCGCACATTTGTGTCGGTTTTTACCTACCCGTTTACTTCTCGAAATCACGAATTTAGAGTCTTAAATCAATTGCTTTACGTTGGCCCAGGGCAGAAAAAAGGTTGAATGTGTTAAATCACAAGAACTCATTGGCACTTCTTCGAGAAATTTCATGAAAAATTTGCGATTGTTTTGTTGCCTGCGTGGTACGGACGTATAGTGAACTTTCAATGATTTCAATTCGATTTTCGTAATAGCGTAATTTTTACTTACCAAATGTCCAAAAATTACATCTTAAAAAGTGACAACTGTCGATTTAGACGTCTATTCAAAATCAATTTTTTTATGAAAAACCATAGGTTTATATTAAAATAGCTACGTTTAAAAAAATCTTATTTTATGCTTTCCCATTCAGTCTCATCTCTCATGATCAAACAATCCGAATCGATTTTCAAAACCTTTCCAAATTGTACTTTTACTCAAAGAACATGGTGAATATTAATAACCTAGGTCACTAATTATTTTCTACAATCTATCAAAAATTATCGTTACGTATTTCATCAATAAATATTTCTTTTCCATTTTATTTTTATTTTTGTTCTGTCATCATTCTCATTTAATTAACCACCAACAAAAATTATGTCTTTATATTTCTCTATGCAGCCATCTGGATGGCATTGAAAATCACTTTCCAAACCAACACAAAAAATAATTACCAAAATAGTATACCTATCTAAATATAAAACACAGTAACGGTAGGTAGGTAGGTAAGTATATGTACATTCATACATACCTACATAGGTATATCAATCAATGAATAAGATTCTTCGTATAAATGAAGTGACATAATATATGTACGAGTATACCTACTCCAACAGGTGTTCTTGCATTGTTTTCCCCATTCTATCCTCCTTACCTCATCCCTTAGTCATGTCAATTATACATATACTGTACCGTTGGGTAGGTATGTACATACATATGTATGTACGAACTATATAGTAACAATATTTCATAAATAAAGCCGATGCCTTTCTTTGGTATAATAGAAGACATAAAATCCTACAAATTTCTACCTATATATACTATACCTACGTTCATTTGTATATATAATTATCCAGCTGTATACCCAAAATAGAACTTTCAACAACAAAATATTCCATACCAGAACCTCTCTAGGTCTTGAATTCCACCTGGTCTCTTCTTGCCTTCGTCTGTTAGCCTGTTTAAAACTGCCTTGTCCCATTACAAATCCTCTCGTGTAGCACATTGAACAACAACGCCGGCTTTTCAGATAAATGTTACTTCGTCTCTCTTTCTCTCTCTCTCTCTTTTCTGAACTACACCCCCACGGTAATATTTCGCCAACTACCCCCAACCCCCCACTATTCCTTTTCATTGTCACGCTCTACGCCAGAGCACAGCAAATCACAGTCATATGTTCGGTTTGCCATACTATACTACACCACTACCACTTGAAGCGAGAGTATCCTCAACTTTGGGAAAATAAGAAGAAAAAATAAATAAACTAAAATCAAAAGAAAAAGGACGAAAAAGAAAAAACGACCTGCCACCCAACTCTCTATACGAGCATATCCATTGTTTCCGTTTCTGGACAGGACTTGCGCACCATACGCAACCCATACACTCGATTCAGGGCCACAATAGAACCAGAACAGTGTGAATACTCTTTAACAACAACGGAAACTGAATTACGTAGCTTTCGTTCGTTCGTTCGTTCGTTTCGGGGGGATCCTTCCTATATATCCTTATACTACTGGTTTATACCTACAACTCTACAATCTACAATGCGCGCGTATCCTCAAATGATGTTTGTATGGCGGTTCGGTTCGGTTAGTTTTTGGGCCAGAGGGATGTCAGAAGAGAGAGATGCAGGACCAAATGGTCTCGAGCGACCAAACCAACTACGGTGACGTAAATGACGACGACGCGACGGTGGCGGAGGACGGGGGAAAGGATAATATAATAATTGTTTGTATCTATATGAGATTCTATCTCAACTCAACTTCACATCAAGAGAGAAATGCTCAGTTTCTAGCAAAGCAAAGCAAAAGTAGCTAGAGCTACAGCAGCTAGCTAGGATTCCAAATGGTTTGGCGTAATGTGAATGGTTTGGGGTTAGGGTTGAGAGTGCTAGTGGGTTTGAAGCTGAATATAAGGTAGGTATATACACATGGGGATGGGTTTATAATATAATGTTAGGGTGGGTTAGAGTCTCGTCTTTTTTTGATGAAATTATGTGTACCATGAAATTTCATATCCAGCAACAACAAAAACACAAAAAAGGACGCCAAAATGCGGAATAAGATAAAACTAAACAAAGCAATTAAATTAATTCCAATACCTACGACAAATGATTCGAAAAGGGGTGTAATGTAAAACCGTATTAGAATATAATTTAGAAAACGCAGACTTGAGCTCTGCAAAACTATTTTTTTTTGGAAAATGGAAGGGAAATTTGTGCGTTTTCTCTTAAATTTCCGTCTCGATGCAATGCAACAATCGGATTACATATATACTCGTAGTTTTACTTGTTTTACCTTAAATTCGATTAGTTTTCCATGTTTGCTCTTCTTCTTTTGTATAATCCTTAATTTTAAATATTCTTATTTCGATTCACTTTTTTTTCACTTTTGAAACCACGATTTTTGAATCAATATACCTAAATACTCGATGATAATGATAGTTTTTATTTTTTGTTGTTGTTGTTTAATTCGCGCTTTTCTACACTAGGCATCTACTACGGTACATGTTGTTTTCGTCTGGGACAGATGTTTTTAGCCGGTTAGATATATTTTTGAGTACATGTAAATAATGTAGGTATCTACTCTGAATACTGCATTGATAATATTTCCCGGTTCTGTTTTGACGTGTGTACGTATTTTTATTCTTTTTTTTTTCCTATTTTTAAAACTTATCTTGGAAAATACCGGCTATTTTAATAGGTATACCTACCGACATAAATTTTGTATTTTTGAACGAAAAACAGTAAGCTACACTTTCATATATTCAAAAAATGCTGTCATCCTTGCAATAGTTTGTTATCCTTGGAGTTGATGATGATGGGATTGGGAGGGATGCATTCAATACGAATAGTAGGTATACACTATAACATAAACCAACACCAGTAAAAATACACACACTTTATAGGGAAGTATACAAATACAATCAAAGAAATTTTCTCAATACTAAATAACACAAACAACAGTTATGTGTATAGTAACCGCGCGCAAAAGATAGTTGCTTGCTTGTAGGTTGGTTGGTTATGGTTTACACAGAGAGAAGACAACACATCTGTTTAATCACATATAACGGTATAATGGTATAACGGAACAGCAGTGGTGCCTAGTTTACCGAGAGTGCAAGGAATTTGTCAGAATGGGGGTTTTTATTTTGTTGTTTTGTTTTGATGAAAAATGGTTTAAACCATTTTGTGATTCAACAACAAAAAGCACACACTAGGCGAACAGAACCGGAACAACAACAGAAGAGACTATATTTTGAAGGTTTGAGGAACAAAAAAAACTCGAAACGCAGCGCAATGACCCGCCGGCCTCGAACGTTGACTCGTTTCTGTTTCTGTTTGGGGAGTCGGGTTCGGGTATTATGGCGGTTCTCACAAATAACATCAGGATTCAGGATTCACTCTCTGCGGTTTTTGTGTACCGTTTTGGTTGTTGTTATTGTAGGAGCATCTTTAGGTTTGTTTTTGTTTTTTTTTATTATTGTTTTCATTTTGAAAAAGAGGGGTAAATTTGAACCGTTTCATAACCTTCCAGTTAACGGTGTATGTTTAGTTATGTTGGAGTCATTAATTTGTTACGTCATTGGCGTCTGAATGTCCTGATTGTATTTGTATGGGAAAAGCTTATGCTGGAGAAAGCTTTTTTATTTTATAAACCATGCTGATATAAAGAAGCTTTTATATAGCCAGGCCAGATTCTTTCTATAGCCAGGGCTAGGTAGGTATAGGTACCTATAAGAAATAACCAAAGGAAACGAAATTTTGTGCTATCAATTTGTAAGCAATGAAAACAATCTCTGAGCTCCCTTCTGTTTTGGTTTCGTTTTTTTTTTTTTTTTTGTTCTCTTGTGTCTTTGTTTCTATCTACCTATTCTGTTCTGTTTGTCTCGACCGACCGGTAGTGGCGGTAATAAGCAGCAGGAGTTCTTGTATCTACTTGATTTTTGGTAATGGGAGCGATGTTATGCTTTTGTTTTGCATCGGTCATGCTGTTTCTGAATCGGTTAAATGAATTTTTAGTCTGAGGGAGATGCATAGGTGCGTTTTATAGGTACAAAAGAAGTTTGGGTGATTTGAGAATTTAGATTTATCCATTTTTTGAAAGAATAGGTAGGTATGTACCTTTTAAAGCTTTTCTATTGGATGGGTACTAACTTAAATATCGTCTAGATAGTATGTTCGCCTACTACACGGATTTTATTTTTTTTTAAACGAAAATATAATAAAAATTTTAGAAGGTGGTGCATGTCAATGTCAACTCCTATCGACCCAAAATACTATACTATGATTAACAAGACAACATAGGGAATGGACTTTAAAAGTGTTGCCAATCTTTGCTTTGACTACAGAAAGAGAGCGGCGCATAAACCTTAAAAAGGATAGGTATATCTAGTTATGTGACCTATAAAAACCATATTCTTCGTGAAAAACGATAAAAATATCGGTGTTTTAGAAAAATTCTTGTGAATCCTTAATTAATGACAAACCTACATTATTGGCCAAAACATTAGCAACTAAAGCTACTTCCATCTTTATGTCGTTCAAAAATTATTAAATTAAACAAATCATGTTAATTTTTTTCCTAAAATTTAATACATTAGTGTATGTACCTACATATGGGTGATTATACAAAAGTTGGGTAACTCGATGTCATCAACCAAAATATACAAAGTCTGATTATATTTTATTGAGATTGCAATTTATTTTAAAACAATGGAAAGACTTTTATTTAGTCACCCAATTTCAGTTCTTCATTTTGAATACAAGTTATTAAAAAAACACAATTAGTTCTTAAAACGTCAGTCCTCTGGCATGTCACAACCCTGAAAACCAACCAATAAGTGACTGTCTATTAAACATTATCATTGATTTGAGAAAACTTATCAATTTACTACAATCTGTGATGTATATAGTTAAATATATATTACAACTTTCATAATGCAGTGTTCTCCACTTTATTTAAAAAAATAAGAAATTTTGTGTTATTTAAATTTAAAATTCGTGCGAAATATCGCCGACTCAACGTCTAATCCCACTTTGAATTTTAATGTTGGTAATAAAGTTAGTTGCGGGTCGCACAATTTGACGGCCACCATAACTGTACCAGAGTTTGGGTTACCTATGTTTGTTTTCTATACACGTGCTTAGCCAGTCAACACGTCAGTTTTATGGTCAGTCGTTATTTTTTTGTTAATCTAAAGTTTATTTTTGTTTATTCGTATTAGACTTTGATTTGTTAAAATGTAGTTTGTTGATATTTGAAATTACAAAAAAAAAACATTAGTCCAGATTATAATCTCAAATTTTGTCTTTTTCGTCAGTAGTGTGGCGTCAGTTCTGTGTCAGGTAAATTGTTATTGTTCTTCATTTCTTGATCATTAGTACTTTTAATATGAATATTGTTA
Source organism: Eupeodes latifasciatus (assembly GCA_920104205.1). Taxonomy (NCBI): domain Eukaryota; kingdom Metazoa; phylum Arthropoda; class Insecta; order Diptera; family Syrphidae; genus Eupeodes; species Eupeodes latifasciatus. The sequence goes on along the minus strand of OV049925.1, from coordinate 40,367,374 downwards.
GATTTTGTTTGTTGATTACTTTGAAAAAAAAACTATGTGAAAGCAGTAAAAGATAAGTGAATAACGTTACGTTAAATGTCAAAAGTCTGTTTTGAAAACTGATGTAGTATTTTCTCCTAGTATTACATATTAATAATTATTTTTAATTGTTACTAAGTGATTTTAATTGATCATTATTAAATCCTAAAAGATTTTTACTAATTTGAATTTAATTTCATTATAATACTTTCAAAACTGTGTAGGTATACTCGTCAGTCCTCTGGCAGTCAAATTCTGAAATTTTTAAATATCTTACAATGTACTCAAAAAAGTGACTGGCCCGATTGGGAACAATATATTAATTAGATTAGCTATCATATACACCCGAATTTATAGAAGTTTGATTTAAAAACTATCGTAAGCAAAATATCCTCAAAAGTTACCCAACTTTTGTATAATCAACCATATGTACTTCTAAACAGACCACAAGAGAAAATAGCTTTCCTAACGGTTCATTCAATATGACATAAGTAGAATGGTGAACACAATTTTTTGTTCGTCAAAACAAAAGCAATGGGAAATTGTATTGCTATCTCTCTTGTTCTTATTAATAGAGAAAAGTTAGTCCGTTTACTACAAAATCCATTGCTTATATTAAATTTGTTATCAAACGAGTGCAGTTGAATCTTTTTATTATAGGTGTTATTTAGTTCACGGTCAAGATAATCAGGAGTGGAATCGCGTAAGGCGATAGTTGATTGTCACTGTTTTGATAGTCAATTTTGATCATCAACTTTTCTTTGTTCTGTGTAAAGGGATCGCTAAAACTTTACTATTTGCTGGCAGCACTTACCCAAGTTTGGGAAACTTGGTACAAATTGAAATAGGCATAGGCATGCATGTCATTTCGATCAGCTGTTGTGTTTATTGTGTTGAATTTTCAATTTGCAAAGTTTTGTTTCTGCCAAAATGTAAGTATACTTATAACTGTACTTAATAATTGTTATAAATTAATAAAAATGTTTGTTCTATTTTCCAAAAAAATATTCGTTTGTTGAATCCAAGGGCTCAAATTTAATGAAAAGTGGACATAGAACCGACTGCATTTTCTTAATAACTGCAGCGCCTTTTTCAGCTACAGTACTTTGGCCCATCGGTACAGCTCAATCAGCCCCAACTTTTCGTTGATAACCACTGCCTCCAAGAAGATTTAAAGTGGCAAATCTTATTCCTGATGGTAAATCGAGCAACCGCAAAACATACACAAACGTTTCTTTGTTCAATCGATAATTTTTCAAGAATCTGAAATAAATAATTTATGTGTAGGTACATACATACTCGTACATTATGTTGTAAATAACTTATTTATAAATATTCATAGAAAGTTTCATAGTTACATTGGGTTAGAAAGTTCTAAAGTATTTGCTTTATTCCTAAAGTTGATTCTCAGCAATTGAACTTTTTTGTAGTCATTTCTCGTTCTGGTGCTCTGATAGAAAATTTGCATTGAATTATACATTACTGTTCACTTATTTTTATTTTAAATTTGATATCTTTTCACTTTTTTCACTAAATTTTAAATTCATAGTGGAGCTGAAGTTCACGCAAATTATCTTTTTCACAAAAAATTAGCTGTCACTAACAAACCATAGCAAAAAAGTGATAGGTAGTCAATTTGATAATATCCTTAGGTGGAGCAAAATCATCCATTTTGATGGTCAACAATCAACAATCACCTTACGCGATTCCACCCTAGTGCTCTTAGCTAACTTTTGTAAATGACCGGAAACAAATACTCTTAACGAAATAAAAGAATATAAATGTAGAATGAGTCAATTTCAAATATCGACAAAATATTCTATTTAAACAATCAGTAATTTGCCGATTAATAAAATTTTACAAATCCATAAGTCATTCCAAACGGTTCATCGAGGTGGCAGACCAAGAAAAACAAGAGGATTCTGCAATTATAAAATCATATACCTAAAATCAATTGAAAAAGACCTTTTTATCCAACTCGACCACAACGAAAGCGCGAAAACCATTCGGAGACGACTGTTGCTGGTGAACTAAAATCTTTCAAACCTGTAAAAAAGCCTTTTATTTCCGCCAAAAACAAGCTGGCAAGATTAAAATTTGCTCATGACCGTATCAACTGGATCGTTAGAAACAGGAGGAACGTAGTCTTTTTTTCGGACTAGTCCAAATTCAATTTCAAAGCTTCCAATGGTTTCCCTCGTGTTCGCAGACCAGCCAAAGAGGCACTAAATCCACGTCACACAAAAGCTACTGTGTAATCCGGAGGAGGTAACAAAATGGACAAGATGGTACAATGGATCGTTTTATGTACCGTGACATTTTGCAAAATATAATGCTGCCACACGCTGGGCCCAGTTGCCTATTAAATGGATATTTAAGCAGGAAAATGACCCAAAGCACACGTCCAATACGGTTAAGACGTAGTTTCAAGAAAACCAGATTGACGTGTTACAATTTCCAATACAGCCCATAGAAAATCAATGGGAAATTTTAGATCGACGAATTGTTATACTAATTGCAAAAATAAAAAACGATCTGTTTGATCAAATTGAATTAACTTGAGAAAGTTTCCCAAACAGCATAATAAGCAATTAAATTAACTCCATGCCTCGAAGATGTGCCGAAGTTATTAAAAACAAGGGGTTTGCTACCAAATACTACCAATATTTTAGTAAATCTAAAAAAAATAAATGTATTTTTTAAAAGTTACTTTTGTTTTGACCAGCCTAATATTAAAATAATTGTACTAATTGTGCTATATTTAATAAACTATTTCAAAAATAATTTTATTTTATTTTAAAATAGAAACTGTAAATATTTATTTAAATTTTAAATACTAAAATATACAATAATTTAATCCCAAACTAGTTTTTTTAATTATTTTATAATCGAGGCAATTAAAGTTGATTTTGTTTTGGCCAACACTGTATACTTATTTTATATAATACTCTTTTTTGCCATATCCCAATAATACATTTGAAGAATATTGTTTTTGACATCTAATTTTGAGAAAAATCGAATTGAAAGTTTCTTTTACAAAAAAAAATAAGAGCCTCGACAAATTTTGCACTTAAACTTGATACAAATGGTTTTGGAACCAAATATCGTGAGAAGGAGAGATGTGTTTTGGGCTTACGGATTCCTTGGATGATATTGGTCTTAAGAGCTTCAATCTTGTTCTGATTAATGGAGTAAGTTTGTCTTTTGTAGTTTCCACCAAAAAGAAGTCCAACAAAGTATAGATCTGGCAAAGCACCTTGTCAGAAATATATTTTTCCCGTCGAAATCGTTGTAAAATTCAAGCTTCTCTGAAGAGCGCTTGCAATTGTTGTGCCAATTGGAATTAGCGAATTACCCGAGGTAGTAATAGTATTGGAAGGTATTACGTTACATAAATTTAATATAAAATCATATTGTCACAAAGATAATATGTATTGGAAATTGGGAGATGTTTAGCAACTGTGGAATTTTAAACAAGTTTTTTTTTTTAAATGTTACTTACCCATTTAAATAAATGTTTTTATTTATTAATTTATTGTACCGCCAACTGACACCAAGAATTCACACTTTGTGCGGACACTACCGAGACAGACCGCGAGACGGGACAGTATGCGAATACATATTAAAATTTAAACAATTTTAACAAAAAAACTACAAAATTAAGACCTCTATTTTCTTAAAAATTTAACTTAAATGCATAATACACAATTATCACAATACGCATATTTTTATACACTTTTTCACCGCACAATTAAAACCCATAGATGCCTTTAAAATAAATTTTCTTTGTTTCCGAAACAAAATAATTATGAAAGAGACTAAATTTAAATTTTCAAATTAAACCGGCAATCTACAAAACAACACTACCGAACCGACCAAAGAAACGAACAGGCAACGACATGATTAATGGAAGAAAAAACTAAAATCAATTGAATTAAAACATTTTACAATTAACAAAATAACACTTAACTTCGATATTCATTGATATATTTTTACATAAACTAAAACCTTAACACTTATTTAATATTTTTTTAACATTTTTTGTACCGAACATTGCAAATTATTATATTTTAATTAATTTTTTGATTTTCAATTCGAGACGATCGCGAGCACAGGAATTTCACAAACGGCAAACTGTAACTGTTACTGACGATTTCCGGAGAATAAAGGCAAAGAAAGAGATATCATAGCAATGGCGATTTACCTGATGTATATGCATTATAAAAGAAACCAGAGGAAGTGCACTCGCACTGTATGGAAATGGATGCAATGAAAACTTTGGTATTAGCTTTGTCTTTCTTCTTCTTATTTGTTTTTATGGGCTATTGGTAAACTATGAAATTATAGGCAATTAATAGTCTTGTTCAATGTACCTTCGTTTTTGGGTTTAAATGTGTATTGAGGAAATGAATCCGAGTTCAGATTTCAATCCAGTTATATGGCTGCGATAGATCGAAAGAAAAATTAATAAAAGTTTGAATTCAAATTGAATCTTAAGCATTATTCACATGAGCGCGACCAACGAACGACGAATGAATTACAAAATGTGAGTTTATATATGTACGTTTGAAGACATATTTCCACACAAATTCTTAACAAAACGATTGCAATATAGTTTCTATTTGATTTATGATGCACGCTTTTTCTTTTCAATGTCATATATTAATAAATTTAAGAAAACAAATTTATTCGTCGCGAAAAAAATTGTAGTTGATACGAACTGTCAAACTTTATTCGCGTTCCACACAACCTAAAAAAATCGTTCTTGTTTTGGTTTCGGTGGTGAATGTCAAACTTCATTCGTGACGAATTAAAAACTCTCATGTGAAAGAAATGTCAAAATCGACGAATATTCGTTCATTCGTTGGTCGTGCTCATGTGAATATTGCTTTAGTCACATAATTTATAAATATAATATTTTATAACAGAGCGTTTTAATAAAACAATATAAAAAACATACATATGTTTATGTATATAAAAAGAGATTGTAGTGTGACCCACACTGTTAACTTCGCATTATTGCAATAAGCTTCGAAAAATGTGCAATCAAAAAATTAAGTTTAAGCTGTTTTTGGAGTTCTTGCGGACGTGCGTCGTCAGACTGATTTAGTGAAGCATCCTTATGGGTTTTTATTTTTAACTTTTTTTCAAGTGTATATAATTTTATAGGACAAAATGATTTTGAAGTCGGTGTTTTAATTTGTTCTAAAGATATTTAAGTCAAAAATAATCAATATTTACACATTTTTAGTAATCGTTTTTAACTTTCTAATAGAAAGTTTTTTTAATCGGCCCGATTTGTCGAATTGAAAATTTTAACATTCCTCGGCATTGAAAGGTTCTTAGAATATAGATAAATTAACAAATTTTAAGAAATATCGAAGTGATAGTATTTTAACAAAGAAATATTACTTAAAGTTGGTAAAAATTGATTTTCGACTCGAATATCTTAGCAAAAATTGAAGTCTTAAATGCATGTGATAATTAATCTTATGGAATTGTGAATTTAGGAATGTCAATGAATGGACCCGTTTAAGTTTGTTTGATTTCTTTATTTTCACGAACTGTCACTTTTTAGACACGTTCGGATGCTAGTTTTTAATAAAAAGGGAATTATCAATTTATTAGTAAAGCAAAATGAAAAACAAAGGTTTAACATTTTCCAGTTGCTTAGTAAAATAAGTAAATTTACTAATTAGTAAAATGTTTAAGCCTTAAAAATATGTAGGTTCTTTAAAATGTTGCGCTACTGCTTTTAACATTTGATTACGTTTTTATAAAAACGCAACGACAGTTTTGTATAACAAATACAAAAAAAAGGTTTTCGACACAACTATCTTGAGAACAAAGAAAGAAATATTGACTTTTTTTTATCTTGGACAAAATATTGTTATTAATATTTCGTTGAAATTTTAGAAAAATTGACAGACGGAAACGAATGGGAAGTTATCAGTGTGTTAGTTATCCCAGCCTCTTTTTTTGTAAAACAAACTGCCAATTCGGTTTGTCTAAAAATACTTTATTGAATAAAATTATCCTAAGTTTTATTGAATTATTTAAAAACTGTTTATTGTTTGTTTTTTGAGTTCATACAAAATTTGGTGCGATGACCGACGCGACGTCTCAATGTGTAAGTTGAAAAGCTAACAACGATATTTTGTGTTAGATGAAATAAAACTGTAGCCGAATTGACTTTAAGTCAACTGACTTTATCAATAGTTGTTTACTTCAATTCATTAAATCATCCTTACATAAATCCAAATAAAGTCTAGCTCATACAACAACTGAAGCCAGCTGACCATTCACAACGTCGCACAGTGGTGCGAGAGCGGAAAAAAGTCTTTTTAAGAAGTTATATTTATCCTTTTAAATTTTATGTTTAAGTACTCTTATATAACCCGAGCGTATGATTTAAAAGTATTTTTCAACATATATATTGTATGTTCTGATTTACAAGCCCTCAAAGTTGAAAAATAATTTTACTCAAATCGCGAACCGTATTTTCAACAAATTTTGAGATGTTTTTTTCCGAAGTTCCTTTAAATAAATTCTCTAGCTTCTTAAATAATTTAATTGGTCTATTTTCGATTATCTAAAATAAAAAAAAAAAATGATTATTTATAAAAGATACCTTCTATAAGTAGTCTGAAGCTTAAGTACTAGGAAAAAATGTGTTTTTTTTAAACTTTTTGATTTCAAAAAAAAGCTCCAAAAGACTCCAAGAAAGTAAGTATGCCAGCATATGCTCCATGCATTTATGTAAAAGCACAGAAAAAATCAGCTGCAGATACGTGCAGATGTGGAAGTTATGATCAAAAATGTTTCACTGAATCTGATTTCAAAAAACTGCGTTTTGACGGTGGTGTTTACCAAAAAGTTTGATTTCTTCGTTATTAATTGTCAGAATGAACTGGTTAAGCCCATTATTTTAAGAAAAAATATCAAACTTTATTTTAAAAATAAAACAAAATTAATACATTGACACAGGTCTGAGAATTTCGATTTTTGCGAAACCATTTATTTCTGCCCGGAAAATTTTTTCAACTTTGAACTCAATTTTCTTGGAAAGAACACACGAAAAGCAATAAAGTTTTATGATATTTTAAATTATATGATAGAGCTTAAAAAAAATAAAGAAAAGGATTAGGGATAATCCTTTATTTTTTTAGTTTTTTGCTAAAAGTATGGCAGGTAGAAATAAAAAAGGTGTTATTTTTAAAGTTTTATTGCTTTGTTTTTGTTGTGTATTACGTAATTTTTTATTACCTGACTTATTAGAATAAAATCTCTTACTTAAATCTATATATATATAAAGGATTAATTAAAAAAAATCAGTATTGAGTTATTGAGCATTAGTGCAAGGTTTTTGAGAAGAAAATACTTCCAATCAGCGCAGACGCTAAAAACCACATTTTAGCGTTATAAAATTACTACTTCATTGTTTTTTTATTTATTTTTTGTATGTATTTATCTATTTATTTATTTAATTTTATAATATACATAGTTAGTAATACTATTTTGTTCAAAATAAAAAGTTAAGATTTTACTAAAAAAAACTTTTATTTAAATATAACATCAAAAGCCTCAAATTTTAGAAAAATATCAATAACTTTTTTTCTAATAATTTTTTCTTGACCAAATTTTGACCAAGCGTGTATAAGACTAATATTAACATGTGTTTCAAATATCATTAAAATTCGTTTTATAGTTCAGATTTTACAGACTTTTTTCTGCTCTCCCATACAAAAATCAAAAACCCTCAAATTTTAGAAAAATGTCAATAACTTTTTTTTTAATAATTTTTTTTTTGACCAAATTTTGACCAAGCATGTATAAGACTAATCTTAACTTGTGTTTCTAATTTCATTAAAATTCGTTCAATAGTTCAGATTTTACAAATTTTTTTCCGCTCTCCCATACAAAAATCAAAAACCCTCAAATTTTAGAAAAACGTCAATAACTTTGTTTATAATTTTTTTTTTTCAACCAAATTTTGACCAAATATGTAAAAGACTAATCTAAACATGTTTGCCAAATTTCATTTTAATCCGTTGAACCGTTCAGATTTAACAGACTTTTTTCCGCTCTCCCATACAAACCGAACCACTGTGCGTCGTAAATACGTCGAATGAGGGCTTGAAACAACAGGCGGTGGATGACTATTTTTCGAACAAAATTTTCTTCATCGACGAAGCACACTTCTCACTCGGTAGTCGGTGGGTATGTTAATAAACAAAATTGTCGTGTTTGGGGTTCTTAAAATCATCAAGTAATTGAAGAAAGGCTATTACATCCACAAAAAGTCACTGTTTGGTTCGGAAGGTATGATTGGACCTTACTTCTTCGAAAACGACGATGGAACGACTGTCACCGTTAATGCGGAGCGTTATGGTCATATGATAACCGACTTTTTTTGTCTGCTATTGAAGAATACGACTTAGAGAATATGTAGTTTCAACAAGGCCATTTCCAAAAAAATATTTTATATGTGTTTTATTTACTTTTACTTTTGAAACCGCAAAATGGATAACCCTGTACATGTATCACTTCTTTTTTTTTAGGGGGGGGGGGGGTTGAATATGATTTTATGCTGACGCTGTTAAATAAACTTTCGAATGGATAAGTACAATGTACAAATTAATAATCTTATAATATAAGTGGATAGAATGGTCCAATCTACAGTTGGGAATTTCAATTAGTAGACCCGTTTAAGTTTGGTCGTTTTGTTTATTTGCACGTATTGTCATTGCTTGGCCGTGTTTAGATGCCCGAAATACGAAACTTACTAGTTAGTTAACAAAACGAAAACAGAGGTTTAACATTTTGTAGTAGCTAGCAAATTTTTAAATATTTTCTAATATTTGCTACTGGTTAAAATTTAAAGCCCTTAACAAAAGTTTAATTTAAATTTTGCGTCATTATGTTTTTGCAGTAAGCCAAGTCATTTAAATTTGTGTTTAAAAAGTGTTTAATTAAAAATAAAAGTTTAAGCTATTTTTCAATTGATTTGAGACGTAAAAGCAATTTAGTGTGGTAATTTGTTTAAGGTTTTCATTTTTTACAAAAAAAAAAAACTTTCATTTAGAATTTTTTTTGTAGCTTTAAAAAATGTTAAATACAATCAGCCCTATCATGAATTCCATCGTAGTCGGAATTTTTACGAATCCCGAAAAACTGTATCATGAAATCCGTTCGTAATGCAAAATTGTATGAGATTTTCCACTACGAACGGATTTCATGATACAGTTTTTCGGGATTCGTAAAAATTTCCAATTACGATGGAATTCATGATAGGGCTGAATATTTTTAATAATATAAAATAAGTTTAAAGTCAGCATCTATATTTTTCTAAAAATGTTTGAATTAAAACAATTTTTTACCAATTTTAAGAAGATAATAACTATTCGGTTGATTCGATAAATCTGAGATTTATAGTAGATGACAGAAACATACTGCTAGGCAAAATTATCTTGGCTGTAGTATTATTTTTTGTTTCAAAAACATTCGAGGCGATTAACATACATACATATTTTTGTTTTAGAAAATTATATTTTTGGTAATAAACTTTTAAGTTCATTGGAATATCTTCGAAAAGCATGCAACAGAAATTGAAATTTAATCTGTTTTCCGTCGACATAATTAAGACACTAGTTCGAAAATTTTTAATATGGTGAGATACAGGGCGAGTTGGTGTTCATTAATACACTTTTGGCTACAGACACATTCTCGACGTGATGCCCACTAGCTTGCCAGTGTTGATGATGCGACAGCTGTCATTGTCAAAATAACATAGGTTTTAAAGAGATTGACTATGAAGAATACAAAAAGACAACAATTCAATAAAATTTTTGTCAAAACACACTGAAATTTATTATAGGAATTTATCGAAATTTAATATAATTATGGTTTTTGGTATGCGTACAATTTTGAATAAAATCTTAAGTGGTTTCAAAGAGATCCAATTTTTTCGGTAATTGAACAAATCTTAAAAATGCTACTTATTGAAAAAAAAGTCTAGTTGCAAGGTCAGCTTTTTTTTTGAAATTCCAACGACGAGTATTTTGGTTTCAGCCAACTTATACCAGCCACTTAGTAAGTTTTTATTTTAGTTGAACTTTTGTCGCATGCGGAACACAAATTGAACTCTAGACAAACAGGTTCCCACCACATGAATCTATTCAACCTCGGTTGCCATTTAAATGTCAAAGCCTTAAACATTATTGCATTTTGAGTTGAAATTCCACAATACTCGTAGTACAGATTTCATGATGTATAGAGAAGAAAATTGCATTTTGACTAAGAAGACATTCTCTGCAAAATTGGAAGGTTTTTCTTCACGTCTACATATACATATCCTTAGCGAATAACTCTCTACGGGTACTCACTCTTTTAGATCTCAAAAATGCAATGAACTAAAACTTCGTGGTCTTTCGTAAATTTTTCAATTCCTACTATGAAACGAACTACGTTCTGGCATTTTTGTATTAAATGCCCAAACCCAAGCCCAATTCCAATCTCAGGCCCACCCTACTCAATTTGGATGATATAATAACACCCCACATCCACCTATCTACCCATATTATCTCCTAAGTCTGGTACTTTTCCAAAAGAATCCAAACCTTGGAACGTACCTAGATAGGCAAGTCTTCTAGAAAGATGCATAGATGGAGTAGAAATCCATTTTAAGGAATAATGTTTCTCTTTTTGTTGGCTAAGTGAATTGTTCTGGTTGTGATATCACTTCGAATTACTGAAAGGACATGTTTAAAGGAAGGTATATCAGTGAGTGCGCTGCGCGGCATGAGTTCTATATGTATTTCGGTAGATAGGTGTGCTTTACTTATTTTGCAGTTCTGTCTGATATGCCTAACGGGCACAAACTGTGCAAGAATGAGAATTTCTTTTACTTGTTTATTTTTATTTTTTTTATCTTTCTACGGATTTCTTATTCCTAAAAATATTTGAGAAAAGGAGGAGAATTTCCTTAAGAGCCTTCTTTCTTACACCAAAAAGAAATAAATATCCTATAGCTATCGAAAGAAAGCAAAAATACTGAAATCCAGTTCGTTACCAAGGAGAAGATTGCTATGATGAAAATTTCTTGAAGCATCAGAGGCCTATCTGGTTGGCTGGATATAAAGATGAAGAAGAAGAATTTGAAGGACTATCAGACCTGAGGTTACGTATAGGTACAGATATACCTTACCTATTATATTTTGATACTCAAGTTTGTAACTAGTGTAGAATACTGTCTTGGAGTGGAGTTAGCAGTAGGCACATTGTGTAAGGCGAAGGTATATAATAAAATGTTCTCAAGTCTAAAGAAAAATATTTAATTTTCTTGCATTATATACGCGCTCGTTTGAAATCAGCAACCACGAAGCGCATACAAGAAAATGATCGATGAATGTTCAGTGGGGTTGTCATATTGCTAAGAAGACTTATTTTTGATTTCAAGACATTTTAAAAGTAAAAGGTTTTCCAATAAGAGGTTTCATTTTAAATATACTACTATTTTGACAGCTGTCACATTTGAAGATATCATATTTTGACGTATAACAAGTTCAATAAACGCCATTACTATAAAAATATAACGATAAAAGATTCACCAATTGTTAAAATACGCTATAAAACGGTGGAAATTGTGCAGTCACATTTCGCAAGGCTAAAGCACTATTGTTTAATCGTTTAACAACTTTTTAAAATTTTAACTGTCAGTCAAACGCAACTGAAAATTCTGAAAATTGATATTTGCTGCTGCAGCCTGTAGTGTTGACGAAAACCCATGTTTGTCGATCTTTGGAATAATGCATTCCACAAATAACGTTTTAAAATTCTGTTAACACAAGATTTCGAGCGTATGGTTTGGTGATATTTTCGCGGTGGAGATATTGTGATTGGACCTTATAGTTATTCAAAAAGGAGGCTGGTTTAACTGTTACAGTGCATGCATTGCTGAACCGAGCTATGGTCAATGATTTTTAACTTTCTTTAGGATACTTTAGCATACCAATCGCTACATGTAAACTATTGCTAATGCAGGACACTATGAAGAAGGCAAACACCAGGTGGAATATCATCACCACGTGCCAGGTCACAAAAAAAACATCTGGCCTACACTAGCTTTAAAGCGATCAAGGTGTCATAACCGTGCACTGTCTAATAGGATAAAGCACGCCATGTGGCTAGGCGTATTCTCCAACGACTTTTGCAGAAGCTGTATGGACGAGGAAGAAGAGGAAATAGTTTTTCACCTGCTCTGTACATGCCTTGTACTAGCTGAAAAACGCAAGAATTACCTAGGAGAATTCTTCTATAAGGATCAAAATCATATTAGCATAATCAGCCTCTCACGTTTCTTAAAGGATTCAAACTGGTTTCATTGAACTTAGAGGAAAGCCTCAAGATTCATATGGTATTACAATGGACCATTAAACTGGCCTAAGTGTGTCCTATTCCATCACGGACAGCCACTTTAACCTTATCTAACCTAACCTAGGATGTTAATATAATCGATCCAATTTGTCGAATTGAAAATTTTGAAATTTCTCGACGTTTAAAGCCCCTAAGAATCTAAATCAAAGGTTTTTCATTTTTTTTTTACATAAAAACTTACAATAAAAATAAAATTGGCACAAAATTGGTAAAAACTTTTCGACTTGAATAACTCGAGAATAAATAAAAACATTGACATCAAAAGTGTTTTTTTCTTAGGTAATTTTCTTAGAGAAATCGAATTGGCTTTTTTCGACAAAAAAAATCTCGAGAACAAAGAAAGAAATTGACTTCAAACTTTTTGTTATCCTGCACAAAGTGTTGTTATCAATATTTCTTAAAACCTTTCAAAACATTAAAAAACTAAATAATTTCTGATTTTCTATGATTTTTTCAATAACTCAAAATCTTTACCTGATTGGTTCCTTTGTGTAGTTAGGAACTTTCTAAGAAACATAAAAGTGAAACAAATTAACCATCAAACTCAAAAACGACGACGACGGCGACGGTTGCTTTCACTACATCCTGCTGCCACTACTCTTATTTTTTTCCAGTTATCAGCAGACCTCTGGCTCTGCCTGCATGTTCCTTCTAAAAGGAAAGACCTGAAAAATATCGCAATACGCCTAAAGGCTCAATGTCTGGTTGGTATTTTCATTTCGCTATAATATTCCATACTGTGTATTGAAAAGGTTCCCAACTATAGTTGTTGTTAAAAATGCACTATAAGACTAATATACCTACGCTATAACGTAGTTGTAGTTGCTGGTAATGGAGAGATGTATGTATATAAAGGCGCAGCTGATCCCAGACTCCCAGAGTATAATCAACAATTCCTATATCGGTCGATGCTCCTTCTTAAGTTTAGATTTTGAATCGCAAAACTATTGTCGTCGTAAGATCCTTTGTTTGGTTTCGAATGTCTTATATTTCTATTAAGACTCTCTTCATCCAGCATCCCACTATGCATCTTATGGCGCGGCAACAGCTTCAGCCTACAACCATTATTCAATCTTAAGAATGTATAGGCATAGGAATTTTCATCATTCAAAAAGGGGGTACGAGCCAAAAAGCAACACAACTTTTCTTCGGGAATATTTCACATTTCTAACATTGCCCACTGAAATTTTGCTCCATCATATCAAGGAGCAAGCTGGATTGGGATATCCTTCGCGAAGTTATAAAATATTTTATTTTTTTTTATTTTAACGTAGTTGGGTATATCTTATAAAATCCTCTGCAATATCACAGGCATTATGGGTATATCCGTGTCTGTAGCTATATTATGTTAAATCTTCAAAGTTCTTTTTATATTTTATTTTATTTTCCTATATTTTGTGGTACGGATCATGGATTTGAATGAAAAACTGAAAGTATCTACAAGTCCTGGCTTATTCATCTTGTTACATTATTTTTTTACGAAGTGGAACGAGGTGTGTGTAAGGCAGTTCCCACTTCTGTGTAGCTGTAGGTTCCTCTACCTATTTCAAGTGAAGTTTTTTTTTCCCCGACTTGGTACTTCAAGTCGCTTTTCTTATAATTTTACACCGTGTCCTGGGAAGAACGTCAAATTTTAATCCTGTCCAATTTGTCGGAATAAGAAACATACAAATGATTAAATATGAGTAAGGTAGGCAATGTTCAAGTCGCCACAATCTGGATGTTATGATTGTTACCTATACAAGTTGATAGTCTTTTATTTTATTTTTTTTTGCGGTTTTTCCAACTCCGGATGTCTAATGACGTGACATAGGAATGAGAGTGGCGGCCGTGGCGGTCTTACTTATATACCATATCTAATAAATCCCGATTTGTGTTGATTCCATTAGGGATATTCGTTTCGGCTGATGTTGGGATGCTGGGATTCTGGATGGAGAATGGGAATATATTGTACATACATATATCTGCCTTCATTTAGTTTGTATTTGGTGTTTTTCTTTTTATTTTTGTTGCTAATGGTGGCCGTTGGCTGCTTTTTATCCACAGGGAAAACAAGACCTTTGGTGTATATCTATATATGTATGTGTAAGGATAATTGTAAGCTTATTTTGTTATGACAGATAATATACATTTATGTATATCTACTTATACATGTAGGTAGGTAAGGTACTATAGATATGTATTTATGTAAGGAAGTGAAAAGTATTTTGCTTAGTTTTTCTTTTTTATACAAAAATCTTGGGAATTGAGTGGGAAAACCTTTAATGAGAACATCAAGCAATATTTAAAAAAAAACAACAAACAAATTGTGGCCAAGAAATTATGATCTTTATCTATTATGAATGAGTTTGCATTTTGATCTCGAGAAAAACATAATTGGACACGTACTTTGCATACATATAGTTGATAGGTGTGTCAAAACATTAATATTTGGGTTTTTGGGTCTCTATAAGAAGTAAATACTCATAAGTTAAAATATGATGCATGCGAACTCCAAGCTAAGCAAACTTATTACATTTTTAAGTTAGCAAAGAAAAAGAAAATTTTTAAAACGTTCAAAATTTGAACTGATTTTTTCTTGGAAACCAATAAGAATATTTTAGTCACCTTGCATGAAATAAAGTTAAAAATTTATTATTAACTTCCCATAGGAAGTTATATTACAATATCGGTGCGATTTATCGAATTGAAAATTTTGACATTTCTCGACGTTTCAAGATCCCTAGAGTCGAAATAAAATTTTTTAAGAGAGCTGTCTGTGCGTGTGCGTGTGTACGTACGTTCGTACGTTTGCGACGTTTTTTTCGTCGTCCATAGCTCTAGAACCAGTAGAGATATCGACTTCAAATTAATTTTGTTATATAGATAATAATGCAGAAAGATGCAAAAAGGACTCTCAAAAATATTGAGTGGGTGTTTTTTTTACCATAGTAATTTAAAAGAAAGGTAAAAATGTTGGTATACCCTAAATATCTCACGAACCAATAGAGACTTGAATTAAATTTAATGTTATATATGGTAACGCGATAACAAACAAATATATTTTTGGAAAAAAGTACCGGCAACGGTTTTTTTTTATAAATCAAAAAAAACTGAAAAAAAAATATTTGTCACCTCGAAAATTTTACGAACCAAAATGATTTTATCTCCAAAAAAATTTGTTGTGACGAAGAATAACGTTTTTGGCATCTTTTAGAATTTTTAAAAAAATCGAACTTATAGGTTTTTTTTTGTAATAAAAACATTATACTCAAAGTTGGTAAAAATTGATTTTCGACTCAAATATCTTTTCAAAAATTAAAAAAAAAACAATTTGCTCCAGAAGAAGAGAAGTTCTCTCAAGAACTAATGAACAGATTTCAATAATTTTTTTTCTCCACAAACTCTTATACTGTCTTAATAATATTTGATGATCAAATAAGACATTGTTTTATTTTTGAATTTTTAAAAATATTCTTTTATTCGAAATTTCATATCTCAAAAACGGGTCAATTTTTTTAACGAAAATTAAATGTTAAACATTTAATTTAATATTAATAAGTTCTAAGAAACTGAATATTAAAAATATGGTTTAACTAAAATTGAAAAACAAAAAACCTTCTAACGATTTTAGGAAACAAAATTAATGAATTAAGATTTTTTTTGATTATTTAAATGGCATTTAAATTTTTAAAGACAAACTTATTATATTTGCAAATTTTTAAATTTATGAATTCAAAAATAAGTACGTGTGATCCAGTCGTGGTGCTTTATTTTTATATTTTGTTAGGATAATGGAGTTCAAAAATTATTTTTAAGACATATTTTCTTTATGTGTTTGAACTGACATTTTTAATTGACATTCAAATTTTTCAAAAGCAAAAAAAAACATTAACAACTGTCAAAAACGTATTTTTTGTGACAACAAGTTAAAAAAAAACCCACCGATTTTGTCAAAATTAAAGCATATCTTTCAATTCCCACCTGTATTTGCTCTTTTTTGAGCTATGGAGGACAAAAACGTGGGGGCGTATCGGAATCCTGCTTTTTAAAATTCCGTTTTTAAAAAATCCCGAAAAAAAAGTTTTAAAATGTCGTCTTCTAAAATACTGATTTTTTAAATCCCGTCTTTTAAAATCCCGCTTATTCAAAATCCCGATCAATTACAATCCCGCTTTTAAAAATCCCGTCAAATCCCGACAATCCCGTTTTTTTTTTACAAAATACGCTCATTAAACTAAATAACAATAGGAGTCAAAGGTTTTATGTTAAGTTACTTAACTAAAATATAATACGAGTAATATCGTAATTTGTTTTGCTTTTACTATACCTACATAAACATCAACACTGCTTTACTTTATATTCTTATTTTTCGATATGTTGCATTTGTTAAAGGTTACAATAAAATGAATCTAGAAAAATATCTAATTTTTTAATTTGTTTTAATTTTTTTCTAATTTCGATTTTGCAATCAAAACTAGTTGTTTAATTTTTAAAAATCGCTCGATTTTTGAAAATTAAACAGCTAGTTTTGATTTCAAAATCGGGATAATAAAAAACGGAATTATAAAAAACGGGATAATAAGAAACGGGATTACAAAAAGCGGCATTTTAAAAATCGGGATTATAAAAAACGGGATTTTAAAATCGGGATTTTAATAAACGGTAATATAAAACCGGGATATCAAACCCACCCCAAAAACGTATAAAAAAACGTTGGATTTAGGTTCTAAATACCCTTTTTGAGATATGGAGGACAAACACGTTGGATTTAGATTCTAAATACCTTGTAACTTAGGACTGTCAAAAAAATTTTTTCAAAAATCTGTGTAACCGTTTTTGAAAAATGAGGTTCTAAATAAAATCAAAACAAATTTAAAAAACCTTTAAAAACAATATTTTTGGTGGTAAGAAAATTTTAAAAATTATATATGGGTCACTTTTCTAAATTTGTTAAGTCTGTTGACATTTTTAAGTTAGCAAAGAAAAAGAAAATTTTTAAAACGTTCAAAATTTGACCTGATATTTTCTTGGAAACCAATAAGAATATTTTAGTCACCTTGCATGAAATAAAGTTAAAAATTTATTATTAACTTCCCATAGGAAGTTATATTACAATATCGGTGCGATTTATCGAATTGAAAATTTTGACATTTCTCGACGTTTCAAGATCCCTAGAGTCGAAATAAAAATTTTTAAGAGAGATGTCTGTGCGTGTGCGTGTGTACGTACGTTCGTACGTTTGCGACGTTTTTTTCGTCGTCCATAGCTCTAGAACCAGTAGAGATATCGACTTCAAATTAATTTTGTTATATAGATAATAATGCAGAAAGATGCAAAAAGGACTCTCAAAAATATTGAGTGGGTTTTTTTTTTACCATAGTAATTTAAAAGAAAGGTAAAAATGTTGGTATACCCTTAATATCTCACGAACCAATAGAGACTTGAATTAAATTTAGTATTATATATTGTAACGCGATACCAAACAAATATATTTTTGGAAAAAAGTACCGGCAACGGTTTTTTTTATAAATCAAAAAAACTGAAAAAAAAATATTTGTCACCTCGAACATTTTACAAAAAAATGATTTTATCTCCAAAAAAATTTTTTGTGACGAAGAATAACATTTTTGACATCTTTTAGAATTTTTAGAAAAATGGAACTAATAGTTTTTCTTGTAATAAAAACATTATACTCAAAGTTGGTAAAAATTGATTTTCGACTCAAATATCTTTTCAAAAATTAAAAAAAAAAAAAAACAATTTGCTCCAGAAGAAGAGAAGTTTTCTCAAGAACTAATGAACAGATTTCAATAATTTTTTTTTCTCCACAAACTCTTATACTGTCTTAATAATATTTGATGATCAAATAAGACATTGTTTTATTTTTGAATTTTTAAAAATATTCTTTTATTCGAAATTTCATATCTCAAAAACGGGTCAATTTTTTTAACGAAAATTAAATGTTAAACGTATATTAATAAGTTCTAAGAAACTGAATATTAAAAATATGGTTTAACTAAAATTGAAAAACAAAAAACCCTCTAACGATCTTAGGAAACAAAATTAATGAATTAAGATTTTTTTTGATTATTTAAATGGCATTTAAATTTTTAAAGACAAACTTATTATATTTGCAAATTTTTAAATTTATGAATTCAAAAATAAGTACGTGTGATCCAGTCGTGGTGCTTTATTTTTATATTTTGTTAGGATAATGGAGTTCAAAAATTATTTTTAACACATATTTTCTTTATGTGTTTGAACTGACATTTTTAATTGACATTCAAATTTTTCAAAAGCAAAAAAAAGCATTAACAACTGTCAAAAACGTATTTTTTGTGACAACAAGTTAAAAAAAAACCCACCGATTTTGTCAAAATTAAAGCATATCTTTCAATTCCCAACTGTATTTGCTCTTTTTTGAGCTATGGAGGACAAAAACGTGGGAGCGTATCGGAATCCTGCTTTTTAAAATTCCGTTTTTAAAAAATCCCGAAAAAAAAGTTTTAAAATGTCGTCTTCTAAAATACTGATTTTTTAAATCCCGTCTTTTAAAATCCCGCTTATTCAAAATCCCGATCAATTACAATCCCGCTTTTAAAAATCCCGTCAAATCCCGACAATCCCGTTTTTTTTTTTACAAAATACGCTCATTAAACTAAATAACAATAGGAGTCAAAGGTTTTATGTTAAGTTACTTAACTAAAATATAATACGAGTAATATCGTAATTTGTTTTGCTTTTACTATACCTACATAAACATCAACACTGTTTTACTTTATATTCTTATTTTTCGATATGTTGCATTTGTTAAAGGTTACAATAAAATGAATCTAGAAAAATATCTAATTTTTTAATTTGTTTTAATTTTTTTCTAATTTCGATTTTGCAATCAAAACTAGTTCTTTAATTTTTAAAAATCGCTCGATTTTTGAAAATTAAACAGCTAGTTTTGATTGCAAAATCGGGATAATAAAAAACGGAATTATAAAAAACGGGATAATAAGAAACGGGATTACAAAAAGAGGGATTTTAAAAATCGGGATTATAAAAAACGGGATTTTAGAATCGGGATTTTAAGAAACGGTAATATAAAACCGGGATATCAAACCCAACCCCAAAAACGTATACAAAAACGTTGGATTTAGGTTCTAAATACCCTTTTTGAGATATGGAGGACAAACACGTTGGATTTAGATTCTAAATACCTTGTAACTTAGGACTGACAAAAAAAAAAATTGTCCAAAAATCTGTGTAACCGTTTTTGAAAAATTAGGTTCTAAATAAAATCAAAACAAATTTAAAAAAAACTTTAAAAACAATATTTTTGGTGGTAAGAAAATTTAAAAAATTATATATGGGTCACTTTTCTAAATTTGTTAAGTCTCTTTTTTGAGAAACTTGGCATACAATCGTCCGTTATTTAAGATCTGAAGATTCCACGAAATGCCTCTTGAAAATTATTTTGCATTGTAGTTGGTCTTTGAATTTAAAGAATGTTGATACCATTATAAAAGGTTTTTCAATTGGCGCTGTTAGATTTTGGCACGACGTGGCGGTCATTTCGTTTTGGTGACATCTGTCAAATCTTTTGTTTATTATTCAGTTCTTTATGCCAAATCATCATGGCAAGTTACAAGATTGAACAGCACGTTGAAATGATAAAACTTTATTATCAAAATGAGTGTTTGTTAAGCAAACGTTGAGCTCATTGCTCCCATTTTACGTTAGACTTGGTGGCCCTTCACAGTCAACTCTTAAACGTTTGGTGACCAAATTTGAGATGACCTGTTCAGTAAACAATCAGCCAACACCCGTACGTTCAATGAACGCAAGATCGGTCGAGAACATCACCGCGGTCCGTGAAAGTGTACAGCAGAACCCGAGGCAATCTATTCCTCGCCGTGCACAAGAACTTGGCCTTTCGCAGACTTCAACTTGGCGAATTTTGCGTCGGGACTTGGGCCTACACCCGTGCAAGGTCCAAGTGACCTAGGAGCTCAAAGTTCATGAACATAGACAACGCGCCGTTCGTTCGCTGACTGGGCTTTGAATCGTTTGGAAGAAGACCCCAATTTTGGCCGAAAAATGGGACGACACCAACCCACGCGAGGTTCACCAGGTTATAATGCATCCTCAAAAAGTTACCGTTTGGTGTGGATTTTGGGCCGGCGCGGCGGCGTAATTGGTCCGTTCTTTTTTGAAAACGACGTTAGTGAGACGGTCACCGTCAACAAATAACGATGATAACTAATTTGTATTGCCCAAATTGAACCATATGGACCTAGAAGACATGTGGTTCCAGCAAGACGTTGCTATGTTTTCCAAAGCAAACGCCACAATTGACATTGAAAACATCTACCACCCCTTATTGAAAATTTATTTATTTATTTATTTCGTCAATCAAGTTACAAAAACTTTATAAAGACTATCATATATATAAATTTAAACTAACGAATAAATATAAATTTACAAAGTATAAAAATAATAATATTATAATGAATTCAATATATCTCTTTTAATATTTATCCTACTTTTATTAAAATCAATGACAAGATCAAGATCATTCAAAGCAATACAAGAGCTAGTAATTGGATTATGTTTGGCGTAACTTGTACTATGATATGGAACATAAACGAGATTTCCATCTCCAGGTCGCAAAATACGGGAAGGTGCATAAATATAGTACATTGAAAGCAGCATCGAACAGTTAATATTTGAATTAAGGATATCAAAAGCGAAAAGTACTAAGGGCTTTAAATCAATAAAGGCACATCTGATCTCATAAGATGGAAGATTTGCATTTCTAAATGTTTTCCGCAAAGCAAATTTAGTAAACCTTTTCTGAATTTTTTCAATACGAAGAATGCTTGTTTGAGTATATGGATTCCAAATAACACAACAATACTCTAGCAGAGGTCTAACGATAGATAAAAACAGAGTCTTAAGGGTGTAAGGATCTTCAAAAGACTTTGAATTCCTCATTATGAAACCCAACATCGAATTTGCTCTGGAGATTACTTGGTCAATTTGAAGCGAAAAATTCATTTTAGAATCAAAGATAACTCCAAGGTCCTTTTGACTCATTAATCTTTGTAGGTTTTGACCATCAAGTTTGTAATCGAAACAAATAGGATTGAGTAATCTTGCATAAGTTACAACACTACATTTATTATTATTGAAAAATTATTCATTTAGATTACACCAGTGAACAATATTATTATTATCATCGGCATATAATAAGTACTTAGAATATGAAATAAAACTAGGCAAATCATTTATAAAGAGAATGAAAAGAAGCGGTCCAAGATGGTTGCCCTGTGGTACACCGGAAAAATGTATGATTTCATTTGACAGGACATTACCAATTTTGACATATTGTTTTCGTCCAACTAAATAACTATGTATCCATTTAAGAAGTGCGGAGTGAAATCCAAATAATTGAAGTTTTTTCACTAGAACATTGTGTTGTACCCGATCGAAAGCTTTCGAAAAATCAGTGTAAATAACGTCAAATTGATAACGGTTTTCTAAATTACAAAGACAGTAATTAGTGATTAAAGCTAAATTAGTTGTCGACCGTCCACTCATAAACTCATGTTGGTTTTCGGAAATATGATTTTTAATCAAATTATAGAGCTTGTTCTTTACTATTGCTTCAAATACTTTAGGTATCAGCTGAAGTTTAGCAATTGGTCTGTAATTTTCAACAGCCGATTTCGATCCCGACTTGTGCAGAGGAGTTATCAAGGAATGTTTCCAAGTATCCAAAAATACACCTTGTCTTAGAGACAAATTGAATATATAACAGAGTGGAGCAGCTAGATTCAATTTACAGTTCTTTAAAAGAAGCGGTGGTATATTATCTGGTGCAACAGAAAAACTGTTATCAAGAGATGATAGTGCTTCCAATACATCATCAATAGATAAATACAGACAACCAGTCTCAATACAAGAGTTATAGCTATTTACCATTTGAACATAATTAATATTTAACTCAATAAAATTTGATTGAAAAAAAGACGCAAAGTTGTTACAGATTACATTTAGATTATCAGAAGAGACGCCATTATACGACACGTTCGATGTTTTGTATTTAGGAATGACCAAAAACATTTAGAATTATTTTTAATCTTCGACTCAAGAGACCAAATATATTGCTTATAAGTAAACTTTTTCAAAAATTCGTACTCTTTTCGAGTTTGATTTCACGAAAAACATCCGAAATCTTACTTTTTTTATGAAGCTTATTCATAACATTTTTCAATCTCAATAGACTATTGTTAAACCAAACTGGCCTTTTCGAATTTTTTGAATAATTAATAGGAACGAAATTTAAAATAGCAGAATCTAAAATGTTCCGAAACATAGTAAAAGCTAGCTCTAGATCATTACAGTTAAAAAGAAGTTGCCAGTCAACTGATTCTAAATAATTATTCATAGATATAAAATCAGCATTTTTAAAATTATGTTTCTGCTCTGTATTACAAGATTGTGATTCTATTAAAACAGTCAAATTAAAAGTAATTTCAAGTGCCTTATGATGAATACTATTATCGAGCAAATTAAAACTAGCTTCATCTAAGTAAGCTTCAAGATTCTTATCAATAAAAACCAAATCTAAAATACGGCCAATGGAATTGCAAACGCTGTTTATCTTGTACATATTTAAGGCAGTTAAACCATCAATTAAATTATACTCGAAATCTTTAGATACATTATAAGGAAATATTTGATTGTCATCTTTTGAAAATAACCATTTAATATCAGGTAAATTAAAGTCTCCAATGATAATAAAGTACGAATTTTCGTCAACATTTTTCACAATATTTTCTATATTTTTTATGTGAGCATTATATATAGAATATTCAGATGAAGGCGGAATATAAGAGACAAAAAAATAAATATGAATAATTCTTGAATCTGGGAAAATAGGTAATTCTACACACACACAAATTTGCTCAATAAAAGTATTACATAAAATAATTTCTTTACTTGAATAAATAGTGCGAATAGCAAATAAAACACCTCCTCCTCTACTTAATCCAGTCAGCTCACAAGATCGATCTTTCCGGAAAACATTAAAATCCGGTGTAAAGAATTCCGTTGACAGGAAGTTATTATTTAACCAGGTTTCAGTGAGAGCGATAATGTCATATGATCCCTTTATTTTAAATTAAGAGTTTTAATTTTCGAGCAAGCAATACTCAGAAGGACCCATCCAGGACACCAGGTATAAATTGTATACAATTTAAAAGTAGTCGGACTCTTATATGAAATAAACCGCATTTAATATAAAATCTCGAGACATAATTTTAATTGAAAACACTACAAAATATCCGCTTTAAATTTTATTGTATAGGTTTGTAGGTACTCAGTGTAGCGTTCACCACTTTCATCAAGAAAATAAAGTACAAAATAGGACATCACATAGAGATAAAAAGGATATTTGCAACAATAACCGGGTTAATTTTCACACAGCACAAAATAAAAATATCTACGAAACAACAACAACAAAAAGAAAATAGAAAATGAAAAGAGATGCTGCTTTTCACATTTAGAAAGGTATTATATCACTGTCAAGCCGTCAGTTCTTTTCTCGGTGTTGGCTTGATGCGTTCAAATTAAAAATGACAGTGCAAATAAATTTAAAAGGATCGTTTTGAAATATGAGTTTTTCCCTAAGATATATTATGTACATAGGTATGTTCCTATGAATATAGTACATAGCTCTACGCGATTGTCCTGCTATTTATATTTTTACACTCAGAACCAAGCAATAGCTGATGGGTAAAATTGTTTTTCTTTTTTGTTTCTTTTTATTTCTTTTGAAAGTCCGCATAACCAGTTAGGTTCCTGAGAAAAGACAAATACTCGTATAATGTTGTGTTGCGTTGGTGGAAACAATGAATAAAATTTTTTAAGTAAGGTATTCAATTTGAACACGGGGTTTTCGGTTTTATTTGTGAAATATTATATTTATTAATTGTTTTCTTGTTTCCATTAGCGGTGTTGATGGGGTTAGGTTACATAAGGTTGGTAGTTAAAAGGACTCCAAGTTTTCAGGAAAATCCCATATAAGGTGACCCAAATATTAGTTTAATTTTTAATAACGCAAAAAAATATGTTTTTGTGCTGTGGATTTTTTAGCAAGAAATAATAGGAGCGTTTTTTGGGCAAAAATATCGAATATACATATGTATATGTTGGTACAATATTGATAACTTTTGTGTACCTCGAATTGATGTTCGTAGAGTATGATAAGTAGTTTGTTTTTTAGCATTTTTAATTTTTCAGTGAGAACTTCGGTTTTAACAGTAGTACTATTCGTGATTTTATATTTTATCTGCAACTAAACTAACGCGAAAGATTTAAAAACTCTCTCACAGAATTTTTATAAGAGAAACGTTGCATTTTGTATTGTGTTGATGTCATAGAAAGCCCTGTAATCTCTTTTAAGGAAACGCTTTTTGAAGAAGAGGTATAAGTTCTATTAGTTGTCTAATTTTATATAAATTAGCTGTCTAACTTTAGTAACCCATCGTTCCACGAGTGTGTTCACATACTAAAGCGAAATAAATGCATGTTTTTAATTTTTGTATAGTAGTACAAAATTTGTTTAGCGCTCTGTATTAACTGTAGCATGACTAACTTTTAGAATATAACCTAAAAGTTTTGCGGCAAGTCTTCAGAAAAAGATAAATCTTACTTCTCATTCTCATATGGAGTTATCGTATGGTGGACCGCACTTGACAAGATGGTAAATCTAAATAAGTTCATCAAGGTCCAGCGGTCAGCAGGTATGTGCATCACAGGAGCACTTCGCTCAACACCAACCGCAGCACTGGAAGTGCTTTTAAACCTAACACCTCTTGACATCTTCTCCAAAATGGTGGCAGCCAACTCATGTGTGAGGCTTAGAGCCACCTCTAAATGGAACAGTAACAATACTGGACATACTACTGTTCTAGACAATTTCAGATCTATCCCAGATCGCTTAGACTATACCACCCCAAAAATGGTATTCGGTAAAAACTTCCATGTGTCCATCCCTTCAAGATCCTCCTGGGAAGAAGAGAGACCCCTGGAAGACAATGCGATACACTTCTATACAGACGCACGGTTCAAAGACCGATTACGGAGTTGGAAGTGGTATCTATTCGGAACAACTGAATCTCAGTCTATCATACAGACTTCCCAATCAATGTAGTGTATTCGAGGCAGAAGTAATGGCGATTAAAGAGGCATTATCATGGCTCAAAGAAAACGTTATATCCTGCAAGGATATACGAATCTTCTCGGACAGCCAAGCCGCTCTTAAATCTCTCGCGTCTGTCTCCACAAACTCTCTAATAGTCCACGACTGTCAAACATCTCTGAATGAGATGACAGAACAGTTTAATATTCACCTCATTTGGGTGCCGGGCCACAGAGACATTCCGGGAAATTGCAAAGCCGATGAGCTCGCCAAAAACGGAACACTTCTGCCTAATGTTAGACAAAAACATAACATAGGACTACCAGTTGGACCCTTGAGGTCTAAGTGAGTCAATGACATCTGGACTGCCACTCCAACCTAACCTAACCTATTTCTCATTCTGGTTTTCAACATTGCTTAAAATAAAATCGATTTTTGAGTTCTTTGCGCATGACTAAGCTTTTTTAAAATTAATTGTAAAAATAAATAAACTGGACTGGACTAAGTTGTTGAATTATACAGAAATAGACAGAAATAGACATAAGCTAGAATATTTTTTTTATTTTACAATAAGTTTATGTCAAAAAATAGAGCGTCATCTGTTGCACGTGAAAATATACACACAGTTAGATCATTATCTACGAACGAACCCCTTTTCTTTAGTTCTTATTTCATTCAGCTTCAATTAACAAAATGGAAAAGATGAAAACAAGTTAAGTTATAAATTATTCCTGGTATTTTCTTAACATATTCTCTTTTAAAATGTTCATTTTATTAAGTTAATATTAGTATGGTCTTAAAAGTTATTTTAAAATTTTTGTAATAAATTATTCTGACAAATGTTTAATTGTATCACCTTTCAAATATAAAAAAACGGACTATTGCCGATCGATGTAATCCCCAAAAAATACGGCTAGTAATGAAATTATTTATGATAAAAAACAACATCGTTTTAAGATTGTTAGAATTAGTTCTTCAAGATTCCCCACCAAGGGCGATTGCAAGTTTTCCCCTTGGACATTTTTGATGTAGAGGTTTAGATTAAATGATTTTAAGATAAAATCAAAAAAAAATTGTCCAGTTTTACGTTTACCCCGGATTACAAAATTTTGTTGATGAGGCTGACTTGTGGTGCAATCCTTGGAAAGATAAACAAATTTCTCCCGAAGATCTTCAAAAAAGTCAACTTATGCGATATCGTACAAGAAGCATACGATTTTTTCCTGACAACGAAATTTGGTCTTCATATTGCCCTTTTTTGACCGTACACCATCAGCTCGGATAAAAAAGAACTTTGTGGTTAAGATCACCGAGGTTTAAAAATCGTTTGAATATTATAAATATTTGAATAATCTCAAAATCATAGTTCGTAGATATATCTGTTTGAATGTTTAATTGACAGGATTATGTATGATGAGTGTACACCGAAAAATGGTTGCGGAAACGGTGTAGAAAATCATACGAGTATAGACAGTGCCTGATGGCTTTCATATAATTATAATAATTCAGATGATATAAATTGTTTATCTGTATAAACAGTATATATAGGCATATCCACAGTTTCATGTTACCACAGTATATTAAGCCTTAGAAATGAAATTGGCACTTTCTTAGTGGATAGATTTTCGTATCATGCCTTATTTCAATTATGTAACCTACTTGTGACTTGATTGGATTAAAATTTTTAATTAAAATTAATAATAAATAGGCTTAAATATTGCAAATTTCAAGCGTACCAGATGCAAATTTATTAAGTTTTATAGACAAAAAAAATTTCAACGACCTTTGAAACAATTTAACATAATTAATATATAATTAATTATAATATACACTGATAGAAAAACCTCGAAAGAAAGGTGTGCTACCATTTAAAAAATAGTACAAAGCAATTAAATTAGAGTACCTGCGTTTTTACAAACATTAAAATCTGATCTTTTTCTCTATATAACTTTCTCAACGATCGATTCTGGTAGTATTTTATAGGCTTAAATTATTCTCTATTAATTAATAAATCAATTAAAATGTAATTGGATCATGTGCCTCTATTTAAAAATAAATAATGCCATTTTAAAGTTTAAAATTGAAAACTTGATTGGTATAAAATGTGTTGTAATATGTGATTTTTTTTAGCGGCACACCTATCGATAAGATCTTACAGCAAAATAAATAATTGTGAATGATAATTTTACGAATAATCGATAGTAAAAAAAAGCTGTTGATCTAAATTTTGAAATTTCAAAGTTTGTACGACAGCACAAAATCAAAATTTATTATGAAATGAGGGTTTTCATTGAATGCTTTTCATTGATCTAACGTACCGGATAATACGTGACGGATATTCTTTTAACACTTAGGTACCCTTATTAACGATGTTTCAAAGTTAATCACGCAAGTATTTTCTTGTTATTTAGAAGATAAAAAATCAAGAAAATGTTTGTTTAGAGATGTGCCTCAAAATAAAAAAAAAATTCAATTGTTGAAAATGAAAGATTCTGTGGATATGCCTATATATATAAAAATGCATACAAATTCAACTTAATCCGTTCTCGAACGAGTTTAACAGCACCAACCCCCCCCCCCCGATCTTGCATACGCCTTTGTTCTTTGTTCTCAAAAATAAAAACACCAAAAAAGTCAAACCACAGGTCCGGGTCATACAATTGACATCGCTATGACAGCTGATAACACAATTTGGGAATTTGGTGCGCAAAAGATCTATTGTGAACCAGAATGTGTACCACCTAACCACCCTTTATGAACTATTATTCTTCCGAATTCATGTTCCTAACTTAAGTAACAGAACAATTTGTTATAATTAACTCTCACATGAGTGAAGATAATTTTTCGATAAAAATCTTAATGTATAAATAAATTAAATTATATGCAAAATACAGTGAAATTTCGTTAGCGGAAGTCTATAATTCTAAATTGATGAGAAATCGACAATTTTTGAGCGCCCATTTTTCCCAAAAGTTCAAATTTTTCCACAAATTTCTTTATTTCCATCCGAGAAGTTTTTTTTACAACGACCAAAAAATGTGTAATTTTTGAAGTGAATTTTAACAACCTAAGTGCTGGCACGAGTACGATAACTTTGGCGCCAAGATATAATAACGGTTTTTGGTAGAGGGGCTTAATACAAGCATTTTTTTTATGGGAGGGGGGTCTATCTCCTCCCGGTAGGGACAATTTAAAAAAATTATTATTTAAAATGGAAAAAAATAATTAAAAAAGAACGGTGATACTTACAATTAAGTTTTATACATTTTTTTAAAGCCAACATTCTGTTTTATTAGCCAGTTTTTAATTCATTTCAAAACTATGCCTACTTTTTGAAAAATTTAATTTTAAACTCAAAATATGAGTAAAAAAAGTTAAAAAAAAAAAGGTTTAAAGTGTAATTTTTCAATACTTCAAGATTATCTACCATTGTTTTTATTTCAGAATTTATTGCTCTTATTTGTTTTTGATCAAAAACTGAAAACTAGATGATTTTATGTCTTTTAGTTTTTGAGAAAATTGAAAATAACCACAACTACTATTTTAATTTAATTCTTTTTTTTTTTGCTTGAGTGGTCTTATTTTGATAGTAACAATGGTAGGTGCGAGTTTGGGTGTATGCAACAGTAAGGTGTGTGCGAGTTTGGGTGTATGCAACAGTGGGATCTGTAAGGGGGGCATGCTTCCCCCCCCTGCAACCCCCCTGCTTGGGAACACTATAGGATTTGGTGGGGTGGGTGCAAGTTGGAGTGCGTGCAAGGTGGGGAGGGGCAAGGTTCGGTGGGTGTAAGATGGGGTGCATGCAAAATTTCTTTTGCATTTAAATAAGCTGGCTTTAAGAAAAATTAATTTACCCTAGGTGTATCTTAATCCATATTCGATTATTACTATCGAAATAAGACTACGTTAATACTTAAGCAAGGAAAAAGTAATTTAATTAAAATATTTTTTTTGGTAATGTTCAATTTTCTCAAGAAGTAGAAGACTTAAAATCATCTAGTTTCCAGTTTTTGATCAAAAACAAATAAGAGCAATGAATTCTAAAAAAAACAATAATTTAAAAGTTTTGAAAAACTACACTTTAAACCTTTTTTTTAATTTTTTTTTGCATAAATTTTTAGTTTAAAAGATTTTTTTTCAAAAACTATGCATAGTTTTGACTTGATTTAAAAACAAGCTAATAGACAAAAATGTTGGCTTTAAAAAAAGGTATAATACTTAATTTTAAGTATTACCGTTATTTTTTAATTATATTTTTTTTCCATTTAATGAACATATTTTTTTAAATTGCCCCTACCGCCTAAACGGGGGGAGATAGACCCCCCTTCCCATAGTAAAAAATGCTTGTTTTTAACTGTTCTATACAAATCCGTCATTAAACTTTGTCGCCAAAGGTATCGTACTCTCCCTTAAGTGATTTGTTAAAGGGTGTACACTCTTCCATATCCAGTAAAGAAGAAGTTTTACTTTTCATATGGCAAAAGGTGACAGTCTATTATTCAAAATGAAACCTCTTATTTGAAAATCTTTTACATAATATCCTTTCTTGAATTATACGAGTAAATGCGTACGACCCAGTCAAATAAAATATAACTTATTTCTAAATTGTACACGAATAAATCTTATTTCAGAGATCCCTTAAATGATGTTTCAAAATTGTTCCTTATAAATTTCCCAATAAAATATCCATCCATTCACATTACTCTCTTTATATTCCATATAGTCAACCATCATTGAACTTTTATTCGTTTTCATCATATTCCATTTATCATCAATTTTAAGTACCAATGTGCTTTGATGTTTAAACTTGTGTGGCTTTCGTTGTTTTATGTATGTAGATATATTTTATATAATGTTAAAAATAAACATTTTACACAAAAAAAAAAGAAAAAAGAAATCGAACAAATTTCGTTCAAAATTATTGTCATTTTGAATGTCTAGATGGGAATTCAAAAAACAATAAACTGAATTTTAAAATCTTCAGAGACTCATATCATACATACATATGTATATAAATTTGTATATAGAAGAGTAACTGTACCCGAAAGAAATGTTTTAAATTACAAATGGCCCATTGTCTATATCGTATTACTGTTTTTTTTGTTTACAATTTTTATAATACATTTTTTGCCTATTCCAAAAAATAGGTATATAAGTATATACTATACACCATCATGGGAATATTATAATTCTCTTAGGTTTGACATGAAAAAAGGGTTGGTTGTGATAAACTTGGCCATGATTTCTAGAAATTAAATAGAAGAATGAAAAAACACACAAAATAATGCCTGCCAGACAGACGAAATCAAATCTAAGTAAGAGTATCACTCAATTTGAATCTCTTTCAGTTCTTTATTTCTGTAGATAGGAAAGGAAACAAAAATCACAAAAAGGGTTTATGCCTTTGGGATATATGCCCAAGCATATGCCCAGCCCATCATGCCCAAATTTGAGCCTATAACATATAACATTTTGCTGCCATATCAGTCGTGAAATTTGAACTGGTCGTTGTCGTCGTCGAAAACAGTTTTGGAAATTGTTTTCAATTTAAATTCTTATATTTTTTTTCACTTAAAGACTCGATTTCATTTCATCAAAATAACAAAAAAAAATAACACCCACTCACAAAATTAATCTTTGTTGTTCTTTTATCAGCAAAAATTAAGTTGGTTATATTTAGTGGAGATATGATTTTTGATAAGTTATATCAGAAATATGGTTTTGAATCACAAAACATGAAATGAATAAATTTTAAATCCTGTTTGGTTTTTACAAAATAGTTTGATTTAGGGACTAAATTATCTCTACAGTTTTTATTTAAATCCAAGTACAAAAGGATTTAATCTGGCCACGATATAATCTCAAAAACATCCGAGATGAGAGTGTGAGCGATGTTTGTAGAGACTCTTATCGGTCTCTTAGGTTCTTCTAGTTTAAGCATACAATACACATTTATTTTTGAAACTGCTTATTTTAATAAGAAAAATTTGATTTTTATTAATTTAAATGGAGATTATTCCTCTAGATGTTTTTTGTAGATACTTTTTGTTAAATTAAAGTATTTATAGAATACTACTAAATGTAATCTATGTTCCAGAACTGAAAGGTAATTTCATATCTGTGACAAAAATTACTCGCAACCATCATACATGTGAGTTCGTTAGTACAAAAGAACTCTAAAGGTAACGTAATGATGAAAGCCATTCAGATTGGTGAGATGTTTATGTGGTGAAACCGAAAATTTTTGTATATGCGATGAAGTCAACACAGGATTCTTTAATTTCAAGTCTGAAGGAGATGTATTGCCATAATATGGTGATGGGAATTGACAAAATTTGTGCCAGCAATGATTTCGAATGCATTATCTGTGCTAAGGGGAAGATAACATCAGTGACATAGGTATGTGGATTGTGGACCGATGCAAGTAACTTCATCTGTAGGAGCTAGATACTTCGTCACTTTCACCGACGACAAAAGCAGAATGATTTTCGTTTATTTTATGAGGAGTCGTGACGAAATTTTTGATGCCTTCAGAAAATTCAAGCAGATGGTGGAGTACCAAACCTCGAAGAAGATCAAAGTCTTACGAAGTACTGACTCACTCTTACGATACTCACGTCCATTCCATTGAGTATCTAAGTGCCAAATTTTCATCCTTTTTAGAAGCCCATGGTATCCAGCGACAATTGACAGTACAATACTCGCCACAGGAAAATGGAGTCGCTGAGAGGGCGAACCGTACCCTTGTTGAAATGGCCAGATGTTTAATTCTTAACTCAAAGCTTCCAGAGGGAGGAGAAGCAATTAACACAGCTGCATACCTCAGGAACAGGTCTATTTCAAAAAGTCTACAAGATGTTACACCGTTTGAGAGCTGGTACGGAAGAAAACCCAATGTTTCGCATTTGAGAGTTTTTGGTTCTAAGGCTGTTGTTTTAAACAAAAGACCAGGTCAATCTAAATTTCAAGCAAAGGGCGTAGAAATGATCATGGTAGGTTATTCTGAAGAGTCCAAGGCTTATAGGTTGTTTGATTCAAAGACAAGAAAGGTGGTTAAGGATCGTAATGTTGTTTTTTTATGAAGACACTAACGTTTCAGTTGAAGATAAAACCGAAGATGACTTTATTATTTTCAATTTTGAAGGGGAATCCTTCGGTGCCGAACCTAATTCGAGAATAAGTCAAGCATCAGAATCAGAGAACATCCCAGACGTCGCTCAAGAATCAAGAAACCCCGAATCAAACCCTAGAATTGGTCCATGCCGTCCAAAACTGATCAGAACTGGAAGACACGGGCGACCAAGGAAAGAGTACAATTTGATCGAAACTTTAAACGCAATCCAAGAAGAAATTCCCACCAACGTCGCAGAAGCATTCAAGAGTCAAAACGCGGGTGAATGGAAATCTGCAATGAAGAAAGAATATGATGCGTTAGTTTTAAATGGTACCTGGGATTTGGTTGACCTTCCTAAGAACTGTAAGGCCATAGGCAATAGATGGACCTTTAACATTAAGAAGAAATCAGACGGTACAACCGAAAAGTATAAATGTAGACTAGTCGCTAAAGGTTGTTCACAGAAATACCAAGTAGATTATTATTATTATCAGAGTTTGACATCGTTGACAAAGGACCTTTGAAATATTACCTTGGTATTGAAATTGAAAGAGAAGGGGACAGAGGCTCGATAAGTATTTCTCAAGAAAAGTATATCAAGGATTTTTAAGACATTTGGATATGAAACTACTCGGAAATGCTCTACACCATTAAATCCTGGAATAAAACTGAAAAAGAGCACAGAAGTAAGCACCGAAAAAGTTGAACAAACACAGTAGAAAAGCGCTCGACCTTAGAAGTTTAATGTCATAACTTGGATTTGATGAACTAATCCAAGATTCAACAACAATTTTCAACGACAACTTGGGAGCGCAACAGCTTGTCAAAAATCCAATTCATTATCCGAGGACAAAACACATTGGCATTGCGTATCACTTCGTAAGAGGTCTGTTTGAAGATGGAGTAATTGATATTCAGTACAAGAACACCGAAGACATGACAGCAGACATCTTAACGAAGAATTTAGGGAAAACAAAACATTTGAAATTCGCAAATATGTTAGGTATCACTTTTGTTTAAATAAGTATTGATTTGAGGGGAGTTCTTAAATTAAAGTATTTATAGAATACTATATAAAACTACTTTGCTTAAATTCACTCAACTTCAAATATTGTTTTTAGTTTTAATCAAATCAAAGCTTATATACTTTTCATTGTTGCTATGTAATTAAATAATAATATTTTGTCAGTCAATAAAAATCTTTTGTTCAGTAAACATCGAAGTATAAGTTGTTTTACTTATAACACTTTTCCATAGGTTACATTTTCTAACTGAATAATGGTTGACAAAATCAAAGACATTGTAGTTGTTTTGAACATCAGTAATACACTTTTTATACAAATGCAAACGATTTTCCAGTGCCAAAACAACTTAAGTTAGAGTTCTATAAATATTTAATGATGATTTAAAATGAATTAAAGTCAACAACTATTAAAAAAGTTGGTTGACTTAAAATCAATTGGGTTTGTAGTTTTATTTCATCTAATACAGGGTTATCCATTTTGTAATTTTGTAATTGTGTCTTGGATAGTGTCAGATGCCTAATGGATTGATTTAGCAAATTGCTAAAAGTTAAAGTAGACATTTCGTTATTTTAGTAAATTGCTAAAAATGGTTTAAAGATTTTACTAAATCGTTTAAAATATGGCGCCAATGTTTTTTTCATAAGATAAAATTAAGTTGAAGACAATGCCTTCAATTGTTTTCAAAGGTGTAAGAGTTTTACCAACTTTTAGTGTTATTTTTGTAGGTTTTTATTTTTTTATAAAAATATTTTCACTTCGATTTTTCTTAAGATTTTACCTTTGATTTATATTCTAGGAACCTTTCAATGCCGAGGAATGTTAAAATTTTCAATTCGACAAATAAGACCAATTAAAATAACTTTCTATTAGAAATTTAAAAACGATTACTAAAAATGTGTAAACATTGATTATTTTCGACTCAAATATCTTTAGAACAAATGAAAACATCGACTTCAAAATTAATTTGCCCTATATAAAATTGTGTAGGTACACTTGGCAAAAGTTATGAGAAAAAGTGAAAAAAGAGGCTGGGATGCGACCCACACTGATAACTTCCCATCCCGTCTGTCGATTTGTCTTGCTTAAAAGTTTGTCTATATGTATCAATTTTTACCAAATTTGCGTACTATTTTTTGTAGATTTTATTTTTTTATGAAAAAACGGACTTTTGGATTTTTATAAAAAATTTACTGAATATCGAAAACAATATTTTCTGTGAAATAAAATAAGTTTGAAGCCAATATTTTTAATTTTTGAAAAATTATTTTAGTCGAAAGTAAATTTTTACCAAGTTTTAGTATTGTTTTTTTGTTTTTTTTTATTTGTACCAACTTCTGTTAATTTTTTTTTAGAGTTTCAATTTTTTGTACAAAAACTGTCACTTTGATTTTTTTCAAAATTTTACTGAATGTTGACAACAATATTTTTTGAAAGATAAAAGTAGTTTAAAGCCAATATCTTAAAGTTTTAAAAAGATATTTGAGTCGAAAATCAATTTTTACCAACTTTTATACATTTTTTTTAGGTTTTTATTTTTTGTAAAAAAACTATCTCAAAGTTTTGAAAAAATATTTGAGTCGAAATTCAATTTTTACCAAGTTTTAGTATTGTTTTTTTTTTAGGTTTTTATTTTATGTAAAAAAATTTGTCAATTCGATTTTTCTCAAAATTTTATCGAATGTTGAAAACAATATTTCTTATAAAATAAAATTAGCTTGAAGCCAATGTTTCAAATTTTTGAAAAGATATTTACGTCGAAAAACAATTTTTACCAACTTTTATACATTTTTTTAGATTTTCAATTTTTTTGAATAAAAACTGTCCATTCGATTTTTTTCAAAATTTTGTTGAATGTTGACAACAATATTTTTTGAAAGATTAATGTAGTTTAAAGCCAATATCTTAAAGTTTTTAAAACATATTTGAGTCGAAAATCAATTTTTACCAACTTTTATAAATTTTTTTTTAGGTTTTTATTTTTTGTAAAAAAAACTATCTCAAAATTTTGAAAAGATATTTGAGTCGAAATTCAATTTTTACCAAGTTTTAGTATTGTTTTTTTTTAGGTTTTTATTTCCTATAAAAAACGGTCAATTAGATTTTTCTCAAAATTTTATCAGATGTCAAAAACATTATTCAAACAAATTTTCGAGGTGACACATTTTTTTTCAGTTTTTTTGATTTATACAAAAAAAAATGTTAGTTGGATTTTTTTTCAAAAATATACTTGTTTTGTATCACGTTACAATATAATAATATAATATTTATTTTAAGTCTCTAGCGTCATTGGTTCATGAGATATTTAGGGTTAACTTTGGTAAAAAGCCACCCACACAAATTTCTTGAGAGCCCTTTCTTCATCTTTCTGCCTTATAATCTGTATAACAAAATTTATTTGAAGTCTATATCTCTTCTGGTTCTTGAGCTATGGACGACGAAAAAACGTCGCGAACGTACGGACGTACGGTTACGGACGCACAGACATCTTTCTAAAAATCTTTTATTTCGACTCTAGGGACCTTGAAACGTCGAGAAATGTCAAAATTTTCAATTCGACAAATCTGACCCATTACAATAACTTCCTATGGGAAGTTAAAAATAAAAACCCATAAGGATGCTTCACTAAATAGGTCTGACGACGCACGTCCAGAATAACTATCAGCTTAAAACATAATTTTTTGATTGCATATTTTTCGAAGCTTATCGCAATAATGCTAAGAGCATTAAAACGCTCTGTTATAAAATATTATATTTATAAATTATGTTACTAAGATTCAATTTGAATTCAAACTTTCATTAATTTTTCTTTCGATCTAGCATAGCCATGTAACTGGATTGAAGTCTGAACTCGGATTCGTTTCCTTAATCCACTTTAACCCAAAAACGCAGGTACATTGAACAAGACTATTAATTGTCTATAATTTCATAGTTTACCAATAGCCCATAAAAACGAATAAGAAGAAGAAAGACAAAGCTAATACCAAAGTTTTCATTGCATCCATTTCCATACAGTGCACTTCATCTGGTTTCTGGTATGTATAATGCAACAGGTAAATCGCCATTGCTATGATATCTCTTTCTTTGCCTTTATTCTCCGGAAATCGTCAGTAATAGTTTCAGTTTGCCGTTTGTGAAATTCCTGTGCTCGCGATCGTCTCGAATTGAAAATCAAAAAATTAATTAAAATATAATAATTTGCAATGTGCGGTAGAAAAAATGTTAAAAAAATATTAAATAAGTGTTAAGGTTTTAGTTTATGTAAAAATATATCAATGAATATCGAAGTTAAGTGTTATTTTGTTAATTGTAAAATGTTGTAATTCAATTGATTTTAGTTTTTTCTTCCATTAATCATGTCGTTTCCTGTTCGTTTTTTTTGGTCGGTTCGGTAGTGTTGTTTTGTAGATTGGCGGTTTAATTTGAAAATTTAAATTTTGTCTCTTTAGTGGTTTAGTTGTTCTTAGTAAAAAATAAAATTCATATATTTTCATTGTGCAGTAAAAAAGTGAATAAAATAATAAATGTGTATTTAAGGTAAATTTGCAAAAAATAAGTGGTCTTAATTTTGTTGTGTTTTTCGTAAAATTATTTAAGTTTTAATATCCGCATCGCATCGCGGTGTGCGGTCTATCTCGGTAGTGTTAACAAAGAGGTACATTTTTAGTATACCTATGTATGTATGTGTGGGCTGGTTAGCGGTATAATTTGAAAATTACTTATTCAAATGGGTAAGTAACTTTATTTCGCTTTAAATTTGTTGCAAAAATTGAAGCTAGGAACTTCAAAAATATTTGAAGTTTTCGTTTTCGAAGTATTTTTGTAGTTCTTAATTTTGTTCCAGAAATGTGTCCATTTATTTCGTGACATCGATATGATTATTTAAAATGCATAGGTAGTTACTATTGCTTGTATTTTGTTGTGTAGATACATATTTGTTTGGGTAGCAGGTAACAGAATTTTGCTTATAATGTCTAATTGACTCATAAATTAAAGCGACCAGCCGCTTTGTTGTTGCTTCGCGCTTTGAGCTTTATAGTAGCTTTTTAGGGAACTGCCAAGGTCCGATGTTACGCCAACAATTCGGAAACGATTCAAGTATTTCTTTGTATTAAAAAAAGATTGCTTTTTTTACAAACCTCTTTTAAAATTTGTCTTCAATTATGTCCACGTGCGCTGGACTATATTTTTCGACCATATAAATGTGCAATGTGCATACTATAAAATAAACTAATATGTCAATAACAAGGATCTACATCCAATCATCTGACTTAATAGCTTTACAACTTTGATAAAGGAACTTGAAGGTTGATAAAAAAGAAATTGTTTCTGGTCAAAAAAGAAAAGAACTTATTTATTGAAATCCACTTCTGGTATTTAAGAATACCAAAGAAAACCCATAATTGGCTCCAAGAACTCAGTGTCCTAGATTTCTTTGCTTTTATTGCTTTGAACTTTATGTTTCATAATGTACTAAAATAAAGAACCTTTAAAAATGATTTCATTACAGATTTTTTTTTTTTACTTTTACCTTCCATACTACGAGTTGCTTTCTCGATAGGTACTGTAATTCAAATAAAAATTGAAAAATAAAAAATAATAATATCTAAGAAAAAGAAAAATAACTCTACAAATAAAACAAAAAAAAAAAAAATAAAGAAAAATTCCAAATGCGAACGAATGAACAAAATCTCATTATCTTTGACAGCGGACATCAAAAAGGCAAACTTGGCCGACAGATTTAAAATTGAATTTCCTTCTTCGATATGCTCTAGATATATAAAATCGAGTGACTCTGATGAGTGGGCATGGGGTCTGGGTTGGGTACGTACCCACCTTAACTAGAGTTAGAGTTTGAGATGAGAAGGATGCGATGCTTTGGTTGCCGCATTCAACATTCTAACATCGACATCGACGTTGACTTCAACTATATGTACGACAATGACTACAACAATATTCCTTCTATAGATATCGATTTCGATGCAAGAAATGAAAGACGGAAGGATGTAGGATGTACTCTTTTTCGTTTGTTTGTTCATCTTTGGGTTTTCTTTGGAAAATGTCGGAGTAGTCGGTGTCAGTCGTATAAGAATATATAGACGAGCGACAACGAAGACGTGCAAGATGAGTCTTTTAGGATTGAAGTCCCAATCCCAAACCAAATGTTCTATTTGCAAAAAAAAAGAAGAGCCGTCCCTGACAATGATAATATGACAACTACAGAATGCCATCTCACTCTTGCGCAAATTTTTGTATATTGACAATTCGAATTTATCAACTAACTAAGTCTATGAATTTTAATGCGTCTCGGCAGAGTCGCAAGATTCTGTTTTAAAATAATTTTCCTTAAAAATATCAACCGCGAAACTTTTGGCGGCACGAGTACGATAACTTTGGCGCCGAGATATAATAACGGTTTTTGGTAGAGGGTCTTAATACAAGCATTTTTTACTATGAGAGGGGGGTCTATCTCCCCCCGTTTAGGCAGGAGGGGCAATTTAAAAAAGTTATTATTTAAAATGGAAAAAAATAATTAAAAAATAACGGTGATACATACAATTAAGTTGTATACATTTTTTTAAAGCCAACACTCTGTTCTATTAGCCAGTTTTTAAATCAAGTCAAAACTATGCGTAGTTTTTGAAAAATTTAATTTTAAACTCAAAATTTGAGTAAAAAAAGTTAAAAAAAGGTTTAAAGTGTAACTTTTTCAATACTTCAAGATTATCTACCATTGTTTTTATTTCAGAACTTATTGCTCTTATTTGGTTTTGATCAAAAACTGAAAACTAGATGATTTTATGTCTTTTAGTTTTTGAGAAAATTAAAAATAAAAATTTAATTTTAAACTCAAAATTTGAGTAAAAAAAGTTAAAAAAAGGTTTAAAGTGTAACTTTTTCAATACTTCAAGATTATCTACCATTGTTTTTATTTCAGAATTTATTGCTTTTATTTGTTTTTGATCAAAAACTGAAAACTAGATGATTTTATGTCTTTTAGTTTTTGAGAAAATTGAAAATAAAAATTTAATTTTAAACTCAAAATTTGAGTAAAAAAAGTTAAAAAAAGGTTTAAAGTGTAACTTTTTCAATACTTCAAGATTATCTACCATTGTTTTTATTTCAGAATTTATTGATCTTATTTGTTTTTGATCAAAAACTGAAAACTAGATGATTGTATGTCTTTTAGTTTTTGAGAAAATTGAAAATAACCACAACTACTAATTTAATTTAATTCTTTTTTTTTGCTTGAGTGGTCTTATTTTGATAGTAATAATGGTATTTGCGTATGCGTAATGCGTGTTTGGGTGTATGCAACAGTAAGGTGTGCGCGAGTGTGGGTGTATGCAACAGTGGCATCTATAAGGGGGGGCATGCTGCCCCCCTGCAACCCCCCTGCTTGGGCACACTATAGGATTTGGGGTGGGTGCAAGTTAGTGTGTGTGCAAGGTGGGGAGGGTGCAAGGTGCGGTGGGTGCAAGATGGGGTGCATGCAAAGTTTCTTTTGCATTTAAATAAGCTGGATTTAAGAAAAATTAATTTACCCTAGGTGTATCTTAATCCATATTCGATTATTACTATCAAAATAAGACTACGTTAGCAAGGAAAAAGTAATTTAATTAAAATATTTTTTTTGGTAACTTTCAATTTTCTCAAGAACTAGAAGACATAAAGTCATCTAGTTTTCAGTTTTCGATCAAAAATAAATAAGAGCAATGTATTCTAAAAAAAAAAATTGTAGATAATCTAAAAGTTTTGAAATATTACACTCTAAACCATATTTTTAACTTTTTTTTTGACCAAATTTTAAGTTTAAAACAGTTTTTTTCGAAAACTATGCATAGTTTTGACTTGATTTAAAAACAAGCTACTAGACACAAGTGTTGGCTTTAAAAAAAGGTATAATACTTAATTGTAAGTATTACCGTTATTTTTTAATTATTTTTTTTCCATTTAAAGTACATGTTTTTTTAAATTGCCCCTACCGCCTAAACGGGGGGAGATAGACCCCCTCCCATAGTAAAAAATGCTTGTATTAAGCCCCTCTACCAAAAACCGTTATTATATCTCGGCGCCAAAGTTATCGTACTCTCCCCCTTTTGGCCATCGTAAATGACCTGTTGATACAAGAAAAGTTTTTGAGGCTTTGAAAGATCGGTTAACATAAGAAATAAGGATCAACAGTAACTTTGTTTTCTTACTGATTGGGGCCTTATGCATCACAATGACCCCTACTTTAATTTAAAAATCATCTTCAGTGTTGAGGCCCATTTTCACGTCGGCGGCTCAAAAAATCGAAGAGTGATAGTTAAAAATCAATTTCAGTTGCAATTTTTGAGCTGGTTATAGTGGTTTGATTGGAGCGTAATCGATAAAATAAGACTGGACGTCAGAGCTATGACCTTTGTTTTCAACAAGACGGCCGCATAATTAATACGTGGGTGGTTTTTTTTACCATAGCAGTTCAAAAAAAAGTTGAACTATTTGGTTAACCCTAAATATATCACGAACCAATAACGCTAGAAACTTTAATAACATTTTATATTATATATTGTAACGTGATACCAAATAAGTATATTTTTGGAAAAAAATTAAATTAACGGTTTTTTTTTATAAATCAAAAAAACTGAAACAAAAATATTTGTCACCTCGAAAATTTTTCGAATAAAAAATGGTTTTATCTCCAAAACAATTTTGTGCAACGAAGAATAAGGTTTTTGATATGAGGTAAAATTTTGAGAAAAATCGAATTGACAGTTTTTTTTTATAAAAAATAAGAACCTAAAAAAAACATTACTCAAAGTGGGTAAAAATTGAATTTCGACTCAAATATCTTTTCAAAAATTTGAGATTATGGCTTCCAAATTATTTTATCTTATAAGAAATATTATTTTTAACACTCGGTGAAATTTTGAGAAAAATTGAATTCACAGTGTTTTTCAAAAAATAGAAACCTAAAACAAAAAATTAATAAAAGTTGGTAAAATTGATTTTCGACTTAAATAACTTTTCAAAAATTTAAGACATTGGCCTTAAACTAATTTTAGTTTTTAAAAAATTTTGTTCTCAACATTCAGTAACATTTTGAAAAAAATTGAATTAACTGTTTTTTTTTTACAAAAAATTAAAAACCTCAAAAGAAATTAACAAAAATTGGTAAACATTGATTTTCGACTTAAATATGTTTTCAAAACTTTGAGATATTGGCTTTAAACTAATTTTATCTTATGAGAAATATTGTTTTCAACATTCAAATTTTTCATACAAAAAATAAAAACCTAAAAAAATTACTAAAAGTTGGTAAAAATAGATTATTGACTCAATTATCTTTTTTTAAGATTAAAAATATTAGCTTCAAACTAGTTTTCAAAATTGTTTTGAACGTTCGATAAAATGTTGAGAAAAATCAAACTGACAGTTTTTTAACAAAAAATAAATACATTAAAAAAGCATTACTAAAAGTTCGTAAAAATTGAATTTCGACTTAAAAATCTTTTTTAAAATTAAAAATATTGGCTTTAAACTAATTTTACTTATTTACAGAAAATATAATTTTCGACATTCATTACATTTTTTATTAAAATCCAACAGTCAATTTTTTATTTTTTCATAAAAAAAAAATAAAATCTTCAAAAAAAGCAATTTCGGTAAAAAATGATGTGCTGTTCTCGATATCTCATGAAAAATAGAAGGTATTGACTTCAAATTTATTTCATTTATCCAATTTGTATTTGTTTATTTAAGAAATAAAAACTTTTAAGGAATACTACTAAAATTGGTAAAAATTGGTTTTCGACTAAAAATCTCGTTAAAAAAAATAGATTTTGAAATCAAACTATTTCAGCATATGCAAAATGTTGTCGGTGAGTTTTTAAATTTTTTA
This sequence comes from Eupeodes latifasciatus, assembly GCA_920104205.1. Classification (NCBI taxonomy): domain Eukaryota; kingdom Metazoa; phylum Arthropoda; class Insecta; order Diptera; family Syrphidae; genus Eupeodes; species Eupeodes latifasciatus. The sequence continues at coordinate 40,324,721 of OV049925.1, read as the reverse complement.
GAATAATTTAACTTATAACTTTCTTAACAAAACACGAAAACCTTTAAACCTTTTTAGCAAGACAAATCGACAGACGGGATGGGAAGTTATCAGTGTGGGTCGCATCCCAGCCACTTTTTTCTTTAGTGATACATTCGAATGAACCCTTAAATTCTCAAATGCCCAAATTGGTCATGGAAAATTTCATGAAAAGGACGTGGTCCCGCAATTTCTCCGGGAAAATACTCGTTAACTTAAAACTGGAAGTTATTTTAATCCGACCGATTTGTCGAATTGAGAAAATTGTGGTATTTCTCAACGTTTCAGGTTCCCTAGAATCTAACATAAAAGTGTGTGCGTTTTTACGTACATACGTCCCTACGTTCGGGACTATTTGTTGTCATTAATATCACAAAAATAAAGAAGAGATATCGACTTCTAACAATTTAAGAAAAATTTTAGTATGCAATGAGAATAAAAATATTACGATTAGTTTTCTAAAAAAAATATATCAAGAACAAATCAGACAAAAAATTTCGTTTTCCAGATAAATATGATCGTTTTTCATGGCAAAGAATAAGTTATCTGGAAGCTGATACTGATCATAATCGGGAATGCACATTTTAACCAGGATTCCTGATAGAAGTTTTATCCGGAGATATTACCCCTTTATTTTAAATTAAGGTAAATAATATACTCAAGGGCTAATTATAGACTTTTAATCAGCAAGAAAACACTTAACATAAAGATGAGCAGCTCTTAAAAATGTTCTTTAATGTTCTCTAAAGGAGGCTGACAAGATTTATCTTAACCTTACATTTACATATTTCAAGGGCTAAAGTTACAACTTTCGTTATAAGATTATTTTAGAACACTACCGCCAAGCAAAATATGGTCTAACTATTTAAAATTGGACCACTCCCTACATATGAAAGCATTTAAGAGTTAAAACACAATAGTTTAGAGGAAATTGTGTTAAACGTAGCTTTTTTCCAAAAATAATATATACTTTTCTTGTTGGCATTTCTCTAAATGCGAAGAACGCTAGAAAACTATTGACACAGAAATGCAGAAAATGAGAAAGTTCGTCAGAAAAATTTGATCTTTGTTCGTAGGAAAATAAAACAAAATCTGTTGTGAAGAATTTTCCAGATTTTTTGTACGTATTATTTTCGGACTCAATTTTCAGGGGCTATTATTGTTATCGTTATCAGTTGGCTTACTAGTGGATTGAAGCTGAAGCTAGAAGACAAATTCTAAAAAATTACTGTTTTGCGTGAACATTTTGAAAATATTTTGATCTTAAAGGAGTCAAAAAAACTTAAAAATTGTAGAGAGAAAAATGGTTGTCTCTTGAATTTAAGGAAATAAGTGCATTTAATTACGTAATTTCTCTTAGGTTAGGTTAGGTTATAGTTGTTGTCCAAGATGGAAACGGACACACTTAGGCCAGTTTAATGGCCCATTGTGATACCACATGAATCTTGAGGCTTCTTCCTAAGCTCAATGGAACCAGTTTGAGTCCCTTACGAAACGTGAGAGGCTGATTATGCTGATATGATTTAGATCGTTAAAGAAGAATTCTCCTAGGTAATTCTTGCGTTTTCAAGCCAGAGCAGGGCATGTGCAGGGAAGATGAAGAACTGTTTCTTCTTCTTCCTCGTCCATACAGCTTCTGCAGAAGTCATTTGAGAATACGCCTAATCTCGTGGCGTGCTTTCCTATTAGACAGTGTCCGGTTATGACACCTATTATCGAGCTTATATGCGATCTGCTTAGAGAGAGCAAGCACCTTGAACGTTTTAAATCCAGGGTTTGGTCAGATGTTTGTGCCTGCCTCCTCACAGCGTCTTGCATTAGCAACAGTTTACAAGTAGCGATTGGTATGCCAAACGTGGTAGGATGGGCTGTACTGTACCGTTCCTATTTTCTCTTAAAATTAAATAAAAACAAATTAAGGGAAACATATAAGTTTAGAAGAAACTTTAGTCTGACACTTACAAATTACACATTGCAGAACCGCTTCTCAGTTTAGTTCTTGAGAGATTCATTCAAAGCTTTTATATTAAATTAATAGATATGAAACATTCATTGTTTTTTAATTAGCCATTAGTTAAACGAAAGTGTCACTCTTGCTGTTTTTGGGACATTTACAGCTGGCGACAACAAATTAAAAACGCGAATTTTTTCGCTTAGTTATTTATTCATTTTTTTTTTTTATGGACCTTATAACAATTGAACTTCTTTGATGGGAAGATAATGAACTAGTGCACTAAAAAATAACACCAACTTTGATGTTAATTCGAACATTGAAGTCGCTTGGAAGGCTTTACTCCTCATGTACTCCATGCAAGTTCTTGAATCCGAGGAGCGAAGATGGCACAAAATACTTATACAAAGAGGTTCCACAACAAAGTAATATGTAACCTAATTTTCAAGTAATGATATCTTATAGTTAAGTAATTTTAGGAGTAGATACAAATTTTCATTTTGTTTTTTATAAGATGTCCACTACAAAAAGCTCCTTTATCAGACAAAACTAGAAAGCTATTACGTGCTTAAAAATTGTTGTTGCATGCAGTAATGTTATAGAGCATACCCTGAAATATTGTAACAATAAATTTAATAAATAACTAACACTAAGCGAAGAAATTCTTCTCAAAGTTTATACAACGTGCGTTTCTAATTAGTTTTACACAGCTGTATATTCTTGAAATTCGTGTTAAAATCTAAGTTTTAGAGCATCCAAAGCTAATTCAAAAAGTAGATTCCTCTAATTTTAAAAGTTTTTGTATTTAATAAAAAATCAATTTAGAAAGAAAAGAAACACTTTAAGAAAGCATACCACTGTTTATGTGCGTCAAAAAAAAAATAACATGACGATTTTCAGGAATTTAAAGGCAACTTAATACTGGCGATCTCTTATTCAATATTTCTTCTGAAGGACTTTCTTTCAGAAAAGACATAAAGATCTTATGAAAAAAATAATTTAAAGCATTTCCAAAGTTTTTCCTAAATTCAAATTTGTATGAAAACAAAGATTTTAGTTGTTTTTGATCGTTAAATTATTAACAAATCTTCAGATGAAATCTTTACTTATACAACTTAAGAGCTTTATGCTTCATATGATTCCCTGGATCGTCCATTGGTCAAAAGTTGAAGAATTTGTGCTGAGCGATTGCAATAGGGCTGGATTTCCGATGCATATTATGTTCCATCTCTGACAACATTACTCGCACACAGGGATGGTTGAGAGTTGTAAGTCACTAGGCCCTGGTCCTTTATGGACTGTTGCGCCACCTAATTTATTTATTTTTTATTATGTTCTCAGTTAGAAAGCAGTAAAATACAAATTTAATTTTAATATATAAAAAATAAATAATTAAAAATATAAGGGGGGTCATATCCATTAACGCAGTACGATAAGTTTTGACTTCAAGGGAATTCCTATGAAAATTACAAACAAAATAATGTCCAAGGGGGGGGGGGGGGGGTAAATTTTTTGTATAAATTAAAAAAGACAACTGAAGAAAAAAAATGAATATAGGTAGCTTAAATTTTTAACGACCAAAATTTAATTGTTTTTTGTTTCTTCAGTTGTGGACTCAAATAAAGAGTTTATTAATAAAAGTTTTATTTTAGGAAAACCAGTCTTTAAGCAGCTGTCTCTTTTTAAGCTCTTATTTTGATTTTTTAGAAGTAAAATAACGCCATTATTAAAAATGGAATGGAATGAAATGCAATGCAATAACGCATCAAAAACGCATTAAAATTGTTAAAATTCGCTACATTTTGTAGTCACACTTTACGAAGCTAAAGCATTTTTGGGTTGTCTTGGATTGTGAATCGAAATCTCGTGCGTCCCTAAAAAAAAGGTCTTGAGGCTTTAAAAGTGCAGTGTTGAGGCCCATTTCCAAAGGAGGTCATTATTATAAGCAGAATTGTCAGATTTGGGGTCGAAAAATTTAAGAATGATTATTAAAAATCCTTCCACCGCCCGTCTTCAACGAATGACTTTTTGATGCAATTTTTAGGCTGACGTTGATGATGTAACTGGGTCGTACTATGAGGTTGGGCTTCCAAGCTTTAATTAGTAATTTTTAATGGACGGGATTTATTTCCAACTATAGACGGCCATATAAGTTACGAAACATCAAAATCACTGGTCATCGAGATGATGATTAAGACCTTTAGATTTTTTTATTGATGTCAACTGAAACAAAATGTCTATAACAACTCCCTACAAATCATTGAAGATCTTTTTTCGTAAATTTCGACTTGGTTGTAGAAGTTCCATGAATGCATTTCATATTTGAAGTTATTGTAATCCGCTCTGATACTCAGTACCAGAAGCAGAAATGCACATTTTGTACCAGGTTTCCTAATAAAACTTTTATCAGGAGATATCTCTCCTTTATTTAAAATTATGGTAAATAATACCACTTTTGTGATAGATTTGATCGGTTTTTCTGGTAAAGCATATTTTATCGGTATCCTATGATAACCGGTAGGGGGGCCCGTGGCGCTACAGTCCGGGCGGACCTGGGCCTCAACCCACATGCGTCTCCAGCCAGTTCGGTCCCTATCTAGCTGTCTCCAGTTTCGCACGCCAAGTTGGTTGAGGTCTTCAACCACCTGCGTGCGCCACCTGAGTCGCGGTCTTTCTCTACTGTGCCGTCCCTCGGGATTGGATTGGAAGACCTTCCGGGCTGGAGCGTTGATTTCCTGTCCATTCGCTCTACATGACACAGCCATCTAAGTCGTTGGATTTTAATACTGTTAACTAGGTTAGTGTCGCTGTACATTTCGTCTTTATAGGTACATAATGTTCTCCTCCATTCTCCATCTATGCAGACGGGACCAAAAATCACCCGAAGAATTTTTCTCTCGAAGCATCCTAAGAAGCTCTAATCTTTCTTTGACAGGGTCCAGGACTCAGCGCCTTAAATAAGAACCGGGATGATGATTGTCTCATAGAGATGGTGATTTCAGAAGCTCAAGAGAGGATTTTACTACTCAATTGCCTTGTAAATCCAAAGAAGCAGCGATTTGCAAGAGTTATTCTTCGTTTGATTTGAGCGCTTGTGTCGTTGTCTGAGTTTATAGCGGTGCCTAGGTACACAAAGTCCTCAACTACCTCAAAGTTATAGCTGTCCATGGTGATGTTTTGTCCAAGACGTCGCGTCGTTGTTCTATGTTTTTTTTTGATGACAGCACATGCTTCATTCTTTTTACGTTTCTATATTCCAGTGGCGATGACGAGACGAGATGCCCGTCCAATGTGTCGGCTTACATTTTTGTTTTTTTTTTATCAAAATAAACCCTCTTATTGGAAAACCCTTTATCTTGAGAATAAAAAAGGAAAAATATTGACTTCAAACATATAAACGGTTAAACGTTTTGAATATTTCGACATAAACCAAATTAAATTTTAATTTTTGAGAGCTTAAATGATAGCTCGGTTTTGTATACCTACTCACATTTCTAGGGACCCCAATAGGAAGATATGTATGAGTGGGTGTGCCATTCATATTTTTCCATCTTTATTAACAACAGTCATCTCCCACAAAGAGTACAAGATTGTTTCCTTTTATATAAATATCAGACGTCAATTTTTTGCGAATTCATAACTTGCCCTTAAAATATGAACTTATACAATACACAGACGAACATTTTTTGTTAGTAGGTATGTCATGTCATAAGTAAAATAAAAATGAACTATGTTGCAGCCAATCAATGTTATCCGGGTGCTTTAATATCACAATGACATTGAACGGAACTAATTATGAGTAGTTTCCGGAGTCATTTTTTTAAGTCTGTCTTTTTTCTTCCATTCGTTTTGTAAAGAAATTCAATTTCTGATATCTGACGTACAGACGTTCTGAGTTCTATAAGATGACTATGACAATCGACAATCGTGTCACCATAATATCATCTTCGTTGTCGCTATCGTCATCATCATCATCAACATCGTCTTCGAATTTTTCTTCTTCTTCTTTGTCATTGTCGTGTCTTGACTTGGAAATAAACTTTTGATGGGAAAGGAATTTAATTACCAAAACCAAGTCAATGCTATGAACCGGGGCATCCGAGAATCATATAGGGATCAATTTCAAAACTCGATCAAGTCAAAGTCAATATAGATATATGTAGTACGGTGGTAGTGGATGTAATCAGATGGAATGCCGCTTAGATGAAGATTATTAATTTCATTTGTCAAATAACTTCTTTGGATCAAAGTTCAAACATTTTCAACAAATTGCTGGGACATAGTTTGAGTTTAAACTTTATGTTCACTTTGCTATCCGATGACATTCAGAGTCACGTCATTATAATTATACTATGTACGAGTATGTACATACATATGAGAGGGTTCATCTGGTTGAGTATTAACTAAGCTGACCTTTCAATTGAAGGCATCAAGACCACTCTATAAGTGCAACCCTCCATAAAGAGTTTATTCTTTTTTTTATAATCATTGCATTTTGATCATTCTTATGTTTAAGTATAATCTTTTGTAGACTTCTACTTTGTATATCTTTTAATCTGAATGAATACATTTTTAAAATAAAAAACAAAACAAAACTTTTGTTCATATAAATGAAGGTATGATCAATCATAGAGCATTAGTTGCGGTCGAATGGAACATAATACATTATAGGAACATACAACAATGCCTCTCAAGGATTATAGCTATTGTTATATTATATTACTTTTTTTTCTTGTATTAATTGATTTATTTAAGCTATATAAGGGTTGCGGAGCGGACTGGTGGTATAGATGCGAGAGGTCAGTGAATTACAGACTGCTGCACGTTCTATAATTGATAATAAATTAATGTATGTGGCCTCTAATTAGTGCGTATGTGGGCAATGTGTTAATGAGGGTTTCGCTGAGGGTGGGGTTTTGTTGGTTGGTTGCTAAGTTGGTTTGGTGAAAAAGGCGTATATAGGAAAACGGCATTAACGTGCTGTTGTTCGTTCATCGAGTGAATGAATTTAATTTGAAAATTAGTCAGAGGTTTTAGTATTCTATTCAGATAGAGTGATTATCATTCCCACTTAAATTGACATGATTAATGCTGGCGATGGTAATAATGACGTTGACGATGACGGCGCAATGGTGCAGTTGAGTGTGAAGAAGTCAGTAGAGATTCACATCTTTCTGCTCCCTCTCTCTCTCTTTCTCTGCAAAATCAAAGGTTTAGTTTTATAATGCCTTATATAAAACTATGTATGTTTATGAAACTGAATAGAAGGTTTGAGGGCTATTTTCTTTTAAAATATATAAAACTTCCTAACAGATTGATTTAATGTTTATTTATACATGACATGAATACAAAGAAATTAAGTGTTTTTTTTTCTGGGTATTGAGATTTACAAAGGAAAATCTTAGAAAAATCATCAAAAAGGCACTTAAGCATGGGAAATTGTAGAACATTTTGCCGCAACTTTTCTGAAATCATCTTTGATTACAAAATTGAAAATCAAGTTCTGGAATCTGGAAAGAGTAAGGGAGAAGAAAGATCTTGGTGTAGTTTTTGACCCTAAAACTACATTTTGTTAAGCACATTGAATTTAGTGTATCCAAAGCAAATTCCATGCTCGGTTTTATCAAACGCAATAGTATATGGACTTTAAAGATTTTTTGCTCTCAAATCGCTTTTTACTTCATATGTAAGACCAGGGCCGGCCCAAGCCAAACTTGCGCCCTGTGCAAGATTTGTAGAAAGCGCCCCTTTTTTATATTTTTTTTACATATAAACTGATACACAAGCATAAGCCTTTCCCAGATTACCCAGGAGGTAGACTTTCAATGCGTTTTTTTTATTGAGGTATCCCCAGGAGGCCTAAACCATTAAACTAAAACGCAGCGAAGAAATGAGCAGAGGGGAAACTTTTAAACTTGGAAACTTACTTTTCTGGCCTTACATTTTGCAAATTCAGAAAAGAGATCATCAAAGTCTAAAGAATTTAATAATTTCTTTTCAATGGACATTATAGATAAACCTACCAATCTCTCTTGAGTCATGGTTGTCCTAAGATAATTTTTAATAATTTTAAGTTTAGAAAAACTACGTTCTCCTGAAGCTACCGTGACCGGGATTGTATTAAGGATTTGGAGAGCAGTTACTAAATTCGGAGCAAAATCTTCAAGGTTTGAACTAAAAATAAAATTTAACACATCTAAACTTGAGCTTTGTGGCGTAACAAGCTGGGATATTACGGTTAACTCTTGAAACAATTCTTCTCCATCTAAATATTTAAAACTACTTTATGTTAAAACATTCTGCAAATTAAGGCATGAAGCACGTACATTTTTATTTTTTAAACATTCGCTTATATTACTCAAAAATGTAAAATTGATACTATACGTATCAAACCTTTCAAGTATTTGAAAAAAAAAAATTCAACTTTGAATCTTTGTTTCGGCTAATATAGTTTTAGGACATTCATAAAGTATTTTTCTCCGTTGAGATCGCAATGATGAAGCTACAAGAAACATATTTGGTATTTCTAGGGAACTAGCAATACGCTCGGTTAATTGAACATACCTACTCATTAAATTTTTCATCGGAACGCATTAAAATCAAACTGTTTTTTGTATTTTCTAAAACTGTTATGCCAGTTGACAGATTAACGGACGGACTTTGCAAATATTTACTTACTTACTTACTTAAGGTGGCGCTACAGTCCTGTGTGAACTAGGGCCTCACCCAACAAACTTCTCCATCTAGCTCGGTCCCTAGCTAGATGTCTCCAGTTTCGCGCTCCGAGTTGGGTGAGGTCACCTTCCACTTGTGCGCGCCACCTGATTCGCGGTCTTCCTCTACTGCGCTGTCCTGTGGGTGTGGATTCGAAGACTTTCCGGGCCGGAGCATTGGTTTCCATGCGCTCTACGTGACCTAGCCATCTTAGTCGTTGGACTTTTACCCTTCTTGCTAAGTCTACGTCGCTGTACAGCCCGTACAGCTCGTCGTTCCATCTTCTCCTCCACTCCCCTTCGATGCATACGGGACCGTAGATCACACGAAGAATCTTTCTCTCGAAACGACCCAAGGTGCTTTCATCCGCTTTTGTCAAAGTCCATGCTTCTGCACCGTATAGCAGGACGGGGATGATAAGGGTCTTATATAGCGACACTTTGGTCCTTCGAGAGAGAATTTTTCCACTCAATTGCTTTCTTAACCCAAAGAAACAGCGGTTAGCAAGAGTTATTCTTCGTTTGATCTCAGCGCTGGTGTTGTTTTCTGCGTTTACAGCGGAGCCTAGGTAGACGAAGTCCTTGACTACCTCAAAGTTACGTCTGTCGATGGTGACGTTTTGACCAAGACGTCGGTGTTGTAGGTCCTTTCTTGATGACAGCATGTACTTTGTTTTGCCCTCATTAACCGTTAAACCCATTTTTGCCGCCTCTGCCTCAATACTCACAAAAGCCCCATTGACATCACGCTGAGTTCTTCCGATTATGTCAATGTCATCAGCATATGCTAGTAATTGGACAGACTTTTGAAAGATAGTGCCTCTGGTGTTGACGTGTGAGCTTTGCACTATTCTTTCAAGTACGATGTTAAAAAAATCACATGACAGCGCATCACCTTGTCTAAAACCTTTTTTTTTTTTTCTTAATTCAAATTTTATTCAATATTAACTTATATCTACTTACATGCTAACAAAATTCAGAAAACTAGCCTAACTAATAATACTTAAATTTAACTTACTGGCCCTAAACGGGCGCTCTAAGGAATTCATGATTTCTTAAATTAATGCCTTTCGGCCTATGAACTAATTTTTTTTTTTCTTTTTTCGTTTATTTTGTTAGAAAATATAAAAAACTAACATCTTTATCGTTTATTTTATATCTTACATACTAAGTCCTTAAAATAAAACTTAAAACTACCCCTAACCTACCTACATACTACTTAAAACTAGAGCAACCACAGCGGCAAAAGCTATGTCCATGTCCATATATGTATGTGTTGTTGATTATGTTTGTAAGTGTTAGTTTTTTTTTTATTTTTATTTGTTGTATTTTTATTTTATTTTTTTTTTTTTGTATTTTTTTTTGTATTTTTTTTGTATTTTTTTGTATTTTTTTTTTTTTTTTTTTTTTTTTATTTATAGTGCCACCGTCCCTACTCTACTTAACCTAAACCTAAGACTAAAACAAGTATGTAAGCCGGCCAAGGCAATAAATACCCCACCCCGGTTTACCCCATATTAAATTCTTTTAGCCACCAAAACTGGTTCTCCTGCTTCCTCCTATCAATACGGTCCTGTTCGGACACAGCCCTACTGAACCGTAGGAGCTCTGCTCCATCTCGGGCGAGGATGTCTCGTTCGTACAAGAGTCGCCGGTCCACGGTTCTACGCCTGACGTGGTAGATAAGCGGTACTGCCAATCTATCCTGTATCAGGCCGCATTTATCTAAATAGAGGAATGCCTCTGGTGGAATAAAGCCGCTCAAGCGTGCCATACCGAAGTATTCGTCGTTTGGATAGAACGCCCCGAAAATTAAGTTGTTGGTCGAAGTCATAGCTCTCGCTATGTGACCCCGAACAAGTTTTATCACGAAATTGTCAATTCTGTTGATCCGAGCTCCGTTGTACAAGACCTCGTTAGAATAATAATGCAAATAAGAAGATTCCGGTGTCCGATGCCAACCGAGACAGCGCCGTAGACACTGCCTCTCGAACACCCGAAACTTCTCCATTTGGGAAGGGGCAATGTTGAACCAAACGGGACAACCATAGACAAGCATTGGCCGTATGAGGGCCATGTAGCAAATTACCTTCACCCTGGGGTCAAGCCGACTGCTGTAAAACAGCTGTTTCGTCAGAGCGAGGGCTCCTCGGGCTCTGGTCAGAGCAGCACTTATATGTCTGTCGAAATACAAATACTGGTCCAACCAGATTTGTCTAAAACCTTTTTTGACATCGAAAGGTTCAGTTAAGTTGTTTCCAACCTTTATGGAGCAGCGTGAATTCTCCATGGTCGTCCTGCACAAACGGACGAGTTTGGCAGGGATGCCAAAACTAGACATGGCTCTATACAGTTCGTCCCTGTAGATACTGTCATATGCGGCCTTGAAATCGATGAAAAGATGGTGGGTGTCGATTTGGTGTTCTTGGGTTTTTTCTAGGATCTGCCGTAATGTGAATATTTGATCGACTGTGGACTTTCCTGGTCTAAAACCACACTGATAAGGACCTATCAGGTTGTTGACGATGGGCTTTAGACGTTCACATATTACGGCAGAGAAGATTTTATAAGCGATGTTAAGTAGACTGATTCCTCTATAATTGGTGCAGTTTAGAGGGTCTCCTTTTTTCAGGATCGGGCAAACAATACTGAGGTTCCATTCATCGGGCATGCTTTCTTCCGACCATATCTTACAGATAAGTTGGTGCATGCTCCTAACCAACTTATCTCCAGCTGCTTTAAAGAGCTCGGCATTCAAGCCATCCGCTCCAGCGGCTTTGTTAGACTTCAGCTTAGATATAGCAATCTTTACTTCGTCTAAGTTGGGAGGACGGGATTGTTGGCTTTCGTCGTCTATGTTGAATGGATCATCCTGCCTGACAGCGGAATTCGGTTCGTCGTCGCCGTTATACAGTCTGCAGAAGTGGTCCTTCCATATCCTCAGCATTGACTGCGGTTCCACTGTGATGTTTCCACTTTCGTCTTTGCAGCCTTCGGTTCTAGGTTTATGTACTTGTGAATTTCGTTTCACCTGTTCATAAAACTTTCGAACTTCGTTTCTGCTTTTAAACCTCTCAACATCTTCGACCGCACGCTTCTCATGCTCTCTCTTTTTCCTTCTGAGAAGTCGGTGTTCCTCTCGCCTCTTCTGCTCATAGAGCTCATGAGCAGCTCTCGTCCTTTTATGCAGCGCCGCCTTGGGTGCCTGTTGTTTGGCTGCATTTGCCTGCCGACATTCCTCATCAAACCAGGGGTTCCTTGTTGGTGGTCGCTTGAAACCCAGCACGTCAGAGGCGGCTTCTCTGAGTGCGTCTTGGCAATGTTGCCACTGGTTTTCTATACATTGTGTTGGCGGCACAGAACTTCGAGAGAGGTTACTTGTAACTCGGTCGGAGAAGGATTTGGCGATCTCTTGCGATTGTAGCCGTTCGACGTTGTACCTTCTCCCAACATCTCCCTGTTTTGCCTTGGGCCTGGAAACCCGAAGTGCTACCTTGGCTACAACAAGGTAGTGGTCCGAGTCGATGTTAGCTCCTCGGAAAGTTCGGACATCCATGATGCTGGAAGCGTGTCTGGCGTCGATCGCAATATGGTCAATCTGGTTGACGGTAGATTGATCTGGAGATCTCCAAGTTCCTTTGTGGATGTTGAGGTGTGGAAAACGCGTACTGGCTACCATGACGTTTCGCCCCGCAGCAAAATCTATGAGCCTGAATCCGTTGTCGGAAGTGTTGTCGTGCAGGCTGTTTTTTCCCGATTATTCCACCAAAGATGTCTTCCCTTCCTAGCTTGGCATTAAAATCGCCCAGGACAATTTTAATATCGTAGCTAGGACACTGCTCGTATGTTTTGTCTAAGAGCTCGAAGAACATATCTTTGGTGTTGTCTTCCTTCTCATCTGTGGGGGCGTGCTCGCATATCAGGCTAATGTTGCCGAATTTAGCCTTGATGCGGATGGTCATGAGGCGCTCGTTGATGCACCTATAGCTTAAGACTTGTTGCTAGTTTAATTTATATTTTCTAAAATATCAAACCAAATTAGCAGGCAGCAAATAAATGTAAAATCAAAAATTTTATTTCCTAACGATTCTGCAATGTTTTTTGCCTCTAGATTTCTTAATTCTATAGGGCTTCATATATTTCTTGAACTTGAAAAAAAGTTAAACAAACATTGTATCGAAAATTTTAACTGCATAAAATGAGAACCGAGCAGCATCATTAACCACTAAATTTAAGGAATGCGGGCAACATGGAACCAAAAATGCTCTTGGTTCCAGGGTTCGAATTCGATTCTGAACACCCGCTTCTTTTCCTTCCATATTCGAACCATTATCATAACTTTGGCTTTGACAGTTATACTTATTAAAATTTCATTTAATTCAAGCTTGTCTAAAATCAACTGCGTCAGTCATATTACGGTCTTGTCACAAAATACGTCACTTCTATTAAAAACTGATAGCTATTTATTTAATATTAATTAACCAACAAAGCGAAAAAACAATCGAAACAATCTGCATTCTGCACCAGACTAGATATACATTAAACATTACAACAGTCATTAACTTTCAAAAAAAAAACTGCCTGTGCAAGAACAATTCGACTCCACATAGAATCATCCCTCTTTAACTTTTAAGCTCTATGCTCCTTTTCCATTCTATTCAAAATTTCATCTCCTGTAATCAGGCACTTAACTCTTACACAGTGTGCAAGTGCAAAAGAAAACCTGCACGCTCTGACCCATATGATTCCGTATGAATAAGTTTTTTTAAATATCTCCCATGTTAGTTTCGATACTCAGTGTGCAAAAAAGAAAACTTGCAGATCAATTGACCATACCTACCTACCTACATACCAAATTTCCAAATATTTCACCCTGTTCATACAAGAGAAAAAATCTCAACACAAAAAAGTTCCATGCAAGAGAAAAAACGAAAAAATCTCAACACAAAAAAGTTCCATGCCACCTCATGTGTGCAAGATTTATATCATGCACACCGAGTGCCAAAATTAACATAGAGAGTATGACAAAGCAAAATACTTATTCATATCGAATCGTATGGGCTAGTACGTGCAGGTGTTGTATCACGCACCGTACCTGAATGTGAGTTCTCATCTACAAATAAAAAAAAACGACAAAAAAAACACTCCATATATATATATATGCAGTGTCTTTGATTTGTAGTAGATGGTAGCACGGCAACCTATCTGCTCTCTTTTTTCTTAGGCATTTTTTTTGTTGTTGTTTTTTTGTAGATGAGAACTCACATTCAGGTACGGTGCGTGATACAACACCTGCACGTACTAGCCCATACGATTCGATATGAATAAGTATTTTGCTTTGTCATACTCTCTATGTTAATTTTGGCACTCGGTGTGCATGATATAAATCTTGCACACATGAGGTGGCATGGAACTTTTTTGTGTTGAGATTTTTTCGTTTTTTCTCTTGCATGGAACTTTTTTGTGTTGAGATTTTTTCTTTTTTTCTCTTGTATAAACAGGGTGAATGGTGAAATATTTGGAAATGAGGTAGGTAGGATTTTTAGTTCTGCGATATCTTGAGTTAAATTTTCATTGAATGCAACAATGAAATTGATGTTAGTTAGTGCGCAAGAGATAACTTAGGACAGTTGTGATGTGATGGATGTTTTTTTGAGATTATTTTAAGAATGTTTGTGGTTCAAAAAATGGCAAATAGTAATACATATTTGTTTGCGCAAGATCAGATTACATTTTCTTGCTCCTGGCAATGCGCCCCCAGAATTCTGCGCCCTGTGCATTTGCACATCTTGCACATATGCTTTGTCCGGCCCTGTGTAAGACCAATTTTGAAATACTGTTGTGTAATCTGGAACCCTTTTTATAACATTATTCAATCTAAGAGAATTGAAATGGCCCAAAAAAAGTTTACAAGATTCACTATTCAAAAAATTGGGTGGAATATCGAAACTCCATCATACAAAACTAGATGCCAACTTTTAGGTATTCAATCACTCGAAAATAGACGAAAAATGTGTTTTGTGATGTTTATAAGTGATATTTTATCATAGTGTTGCGGTAAATTTTACCACAACAAGTTTCGCCTCCCTTGTTACTAACCACCCTTAACGAATTCTTACCGCGGCCCCAAAATTCTGGAAGAGTTTAGTAGAAACCTGGACCATCAGCCAGTGACCTGCTCTTCTAGCATTTTGGGAAAGTAGATTTAACAGGTCTTACCAAAGTGTGCGAAAGGATTCCACACCAACGAATTGTGCGACGGTTGGCCCACATATTGGTTGAACAATATCGTCAAGGCATGAAGACGATACCCATGCCCAACAATGTGTGTAGAAAAGTCACGCCAACTTTAACGTAGTATGGCCGAGGCCCACCATAAAGTATTAACGATAGAAAAATCACTCCAAGAATATTTTAATAACTACGTAACGTAATTTTACAATAGCTGTTGTGGAAGTTGAAAAGCTAAGTATAGTGTTTTCTTTGTTTCCTAATAATATTGCTTTTCTTTGTTGTAATGTATTCAATAAAGAAAAGACTTGTTGATAGTTCAAAGTATGCGAATAGAATGAATTTTATTAAGAGTAGTGAAGTATTCAGTGAAGCTAACATGATAATATACAAGGTGAATTTGATATGTTTGACAGAGTGTATTATTAATACAGTAGATTTCTTTTGCTCATTTACTCATATATATAACACGCTCCCCCTAACGTTGAATCACAATAATTATAATGGATTATAAGAAAAAAAAAAAAATATATTTATATCTATAAAATTGAATTTGTAAATGAAATGAAATTTAAATCAAATTAAAAAGTTAATTAACTATTCATATTTCTATGGCAAACAGGCCATTATGAAAACTTTTATTTAACTTTACGATTTCTGTACGAGCGCAATTTTCTTTGTCTTTCATGATTGCCCGAATCCTTTATTAGGTAGAAATTTTCTACGTGCATTTAAATTTTTGCTAGTGCAAATGGATCAAAATCATGAGAACCTTGTTCATTCGATTCGATCCCCAGAGAATCGAAGTTTGTCCGTAATTGTAGACCAAATTAAGAGTCAATTTTCCGAACTTTTTGATGGCCAATTGGGCAAATATAATGTTTGTGAAATTTCGTTGCAAATTGATAGTGAAGCCAAGCCGGTATTTTGTAAGCCACGACCAATTCCAATTGCTTGGAAGTCTGAAATTGAACAAAATCTGCGAGATTTAGTTGCAAAAGGCGTTCTTCAACAAATTGAAACTGCGAAGTGGGGAACACCGTTAGTTCCCGTTCCTAAGCCAGATGGCAAATTACGTGTGTGTGGTGACTACAAAACTACAATTAACAAGTTTCTTGTTGATGTTAAATACCCATTGCCTCTGATCGAGGAAATCTTCACATCGTTACAAGGTGGAGAATTATTTAGTAAATTAGACATGAGTGCTGCCTATAATCAATTGTATTTGGATGAAGCATCATCTCTATTGTGTGCTTGGAGCACTCATATTGGTACATTTAAAATGAAAAGATTACCTTTTGGCGTAAAGCCGGCAGCTGCTATTTTTCAAATGCACATGGAAAATTTACTAAGGGGTATCAATGGCGTAGTTGTATATCAAGATGATATCACAGTCACTGGAAGAGATTTCAAAGATCATCTCTTTAATTTAAAATCGGTTTTAAAAAAAATGGCCGATGCTGGTTTGAGATTGAATGCAGTTAAATGCCTTTTCTTTCAAAAACAAATTTCTTATCTTGGTTTTACCATCGATAAAAATGGTCTGCATAAGAACAGAGACAGATTTGCCTCTATTTTGGATGCACCTATTCCTAAGGATATTCATGAATTGAGAGCATTTATTGGCATGGCTAATTACTACTCACGCTTCATAAAAGATTTTTCAAGCAAAATGAATCCCTTGTATATTTTACTTCGGAAAGACGTTCAATTCACATGGAACACAGATTGTGAAAAGGCATACGATTTAATAAAACATGACATTTCGTCAGAGCAAGTGATGACTCATTTCAATCCAAAACTTCCAATCGTTCTAACGACTGATGCATGCAAACATTCTGTGGCAGGAGTCTTATCACACCGGTTTCCGGATGGGCTCAAACCCGTTGCTTTCATTTCGAGATCCCTATCCAAAAGTGAATTGAATTACTCCGTCATTGAAAAAGAAGCATTAGCCATATTTTTCTCTGTCACTAAATTAAAACAATATTTATTGGGAAACTTTTTCACCATCTCAACAGATCATAAACCCCTATTATCTATTTTTGGTGAAACACACGGTTTACCTTTGATGGCTGCAGCTCGCATGCAACGCTGGGCACTGATATTGAGTGGTTTCAATTATGAAATTAAATATGTAAAGGGCAGCGATAATGAGGCTGACAGTTTATCACGTTTACCTCAGCTATCGTACATTGAAGAATATAATGATGCAAACTACATAGATTTGATTGAACAAGATAATGCATTACGAATAAATTTTAAAAATATTGCCATTGAAACGCGACGCGACCCCATTCTCAGTAAACTTTTAGAAGCTATCGAAAACACCACTGTTGACAAATTGGATTCCAATTTTGATGTGTTCAAAAGCAAATCGCTTGAACTTACCGTCCAATATGGATGTATCATGTGGGGGTTTCGAACGGTTGTGCCAACAAAACTTCGGCAATATAATCTTAATGAATTACATGCATCCCATATGGGAGTAGTCAAAACCAAATCATTGGCAAGGTCATACGTATGGTGGCCAAAAATTGATTCTGAAATTGAAAATTTAATAAAAAAATGTATTCCGTGTCAACAATTGCAGGCAAGTCCACCGAAAGCTGAGCTAATACCATGGGTACCAACAAACTCAGTTTGGAGTCGAATTCATATCGACTTTGCTGGACCAAAGCTCAACCATTATTTTTTAATCGTGGTAGATTCACACACGAAATGGGTTGAAGTTTTTAAAACAAAAATAGTTACATCTGCGTTTACTATTGGTAAATTGCGCGAGTTGTTTAGTCGCTATGGAATTCCAGACAAAATTGTTAGCGACAATGGAACTCAATTCAAGTCTGCCGAGTTCAATGACTTTACTACACGTAACAATATTGAACACATTTTCACTTCCCCAGGTCATGCTGCAACAAATGGCCAGGCTGAGAATTTTGTGAAAACGTTCAAAAAGTCATTCATTGCTAGTGTAAACAGTGCAAAGTCAAAGAATTCATCGTATAATATAGACACGATTATAAGTCGAATTTTGCTCGATTATCGTAACACAATCCACTGTACAACAAATGAAACGCCAGCGAAATTATTTTTTGGACGCACTTTGCGTACTCGCTTTAGTAATTTGCGACCACCAACCGTTAGTGAGGTAGTTGAAAGCAAGCAACAAAACCAAATAAAACATTTCAAAGGCAAACGAAACTTAACTTTTAATAAAGGTCAAAATGTCATGATTAGAAATTACAAAGATCCTAACAATGCATCATGGTTGCCAGCAAAGATTAAACGAAAAATGGGTCCACGTACGTATACTTGTGTCTACACACACAATAATAAAGAAATAAATCGTCATTTGGATCAAATTCGTGATCAATCTATTGATACAGATGAATCTCTATATGAAGATGTCAAGGTAAATGCGACTGTGACCAGTGTTTCTGATGAGGGTTCAGGTAATGAATTGCAATCGTCACCGTCATCCAGCAACGATTCTAAGGCCAATGATCCGGACTGGATTCCAAATGCAACTCGAATCAATTCGGATTCGGGCAATCATGAAAGACAAAGAAAATTGCGCTCGTACAGAAATCGTAAAGTTAAATAAAAGTTTTCATAATGGCCTGTTTGCCATAGAAATATGAATAATTAATTAACTTTTTAATTTGATTTAAATTTCATTTCATTTACAAATTCAATTTTATAGATATAAATATATTTTTTTTTTTTTTTTTTTCCTTTAAATAAAAAACAAAATTTATTTTTCAAATAAAGGCAGGTATAATTTTATTATTTTATGAAACGAAGGTAAAACAAAAACAAATGAGTTATAAATAGGAATAATCAGTCTAAAATTTCGTTTTTGGTATGCTTGGAAATTAATAATTGCTTAAGCTTTAGCTCCTCCATTCTGTGCGGCCTTTTCAGTACCGTTGGCAGTATTTGTTGTTTTGGATTCTTGCGTGTTTTCTTTTACGTTTAAGTGAGCTGGTCCCGTTTGTTGAATTTGGATGATCTTCTCATTTGATTTTTCCTCTATGGCCGGTTTCGGAATGCTCACAGTCAACACGCCATCCGATGACAGAGTTGACATTACTTTATCTGAATCGTAGTTCTTTGGAAGTGCGTAACGGCGTACGAAGTGCCTCGAAATGTACCCATGGTCATCTTCTCGTTCTTCGTGTTTGCCTTCCACCACCACAGCATTGTCTACCACTTTCACACTTTTTGTTTGCAATACATTTATCGAGAATTGACCTTCTGTCAATCTCCATAATTCAATTTGTATCTTCCCTTTTGTATAAAAGATCCTGGTTTTTAATCCCGGCTTCGGCCAAGGTTTTCCAGGCAATAAAACATAACTTAAATTTCCCATCCGGAAAATAAAACCTTTCTTTTATTTTATATCCTTGTTTGAAGATTAATTTTTCAGCTTCTGGTTTTGGTAAACTTCCATTAAAAAGTTTCCTGGCGCCCACTTTAAACAATACGACTTGGTGAAATTCACCCCTTCGTATTTCGATATCATTTTGATATCAATTTTATTTCAATTTTATTGATCACCTCGATAAAATATTCACCTAATCGAAACCCCCCCTTAGGCTGAGCTACCGTGCTGGCAATACTTTTATTGCTACCTGTGGTGAATTCTTTCATCTGATTGACATACCGACTGACGTTTCTTTCACATTGTCAAATTAATTCTCGCGGCACATCGGCGGTGTGCAATTTTGATTTAGTTTAATTAAAATAATTTAAAAAAATAGGAATTTAATTCGCGTTCGATCTTCGACAATATTGGATTCGAAACTCCAATATTGTTTAAAGATAATTATAATCATATTCAATCAGTCGGTCGGTCGGTGGAAAAATTTGCAACAATAGGTCAATGAAATAGACCTGATTCTGACAAACAGAATTGAGACAGTCAAAGACATATCCGTGCTCAACAACGTTAAGTTCAACAGTGACCACAGATTAGTAAGAACAGAAATCATTATAAGCCATAAGACACTGAAAAGAAACCGACAAGTCCATTTCATCCCAAAAATGATTCCCGACCAAAAAATAGTAGATTATAACCAAACATTGACAGCAAACATAAATCAATTATCAACCTCAAATCGTGACATACAAAACACATATGACGAATTAGAATTAGAAAAAAATCATAAAAAACTTTCCAAAACTAACAATTATGGACACCAAAACATCAAAAGATAAACTATCCAACAATACAAAAATCTTAATCTCAAGAAGAGAAACTCTACGAACCAAGCAACAATTACTTGACCAAGAAAAAACTGAACTAAAAGAATTAAGAAAAACTATGAAACTAGAAATAAGGAAAGATATCAACAAGTTTAACGAAACAATAGCTAGAGATACATTTAGACAAATAAAATCAATAAGGAAAACAAAATCATTACTTAACAGTCAACAGGAATGGATTATTAGCTTAAAATGCCAAAATGCAAACAACATAACAAATAGAAAAGAGTTAAACGAAAATGCTACTAAGTTCTTCGAAAAACTATTCTCCTCGACCAAGCATATAACTGAAGAAGAAAATATTGAAAACATAGATATCAATCTCCTAACAACGCAAACTCCCATGTTTAGCAAAGAAAATATTGAAAGGACCATAGACGATTTGAAAAAGGACAAATGTACTGGAAATTATGGAATCTCTGCAGAAATGATAATATACGGGAAAGAATCGCTTTCCGAAATCTTAACATTTATGTTTAACGAAATCATAAGAACTAAGAAATGGAGAGAAACAACCATTACACTTATACATAAAAAAGGAAAAAAAGACGATTTGAACAATTATAGACCTATAAGTAACATTTCGACAATTTATAAGCTGTTTTCAAAAACAATCTACAGGAACATCAAACAAGATTTTAGCAATAAACAACCTAGGGAACAAGCTGGATTCAGAGAAGGTTTCTCAACAACAGACCACCTACAGACGATGAATCAACTAATAGAAAAGTGCAATGAATTTCAACAACCAATATACTTTTTATTCATAGACTTCAGTACCTAAAGCATTTGACAGCGTTGAACACGAAACAATATGGACATCTCTAGAAAATCAAAATATGGACCCAAACGTTATAAGGACTATCAAAAACATATACAAAAATAATTTAGCACAAATACAGGACGTAAATTTAAAATAACAAGAGGCGTTAGACAAGGAGACCCGCTTTCACCACCACTATTTAGTGCAGTCTTAGAGGATATTTTTCAAAAGATGAACTGGAAAACAAAATATGGTATAAGGATATGTGGAAAACTTCTAAACAACCTAATATTTGCGGACGATATAGTACTAATATCTACAAAAGCTAAACATATTATATAAGAAATGACAACAGAACTTACTAGCTTGTGCAAGAACTATGGACTACAAATCAACAAGTCAAAAACAAAAGTGATGACAAACCACATCAGAGAAGATATAATTCTGGACCATGAAAAAATAGAATACATAGAGGACTACATTCAGTGGCGTCTTTAGGCATGGGCCCGGTGGGCCAGGGCCCAGGGCCCCGCAATTATTTGGCCCCCAAATCCACCAACTCAAAATGAATGAATCTATACAAGAATTAAATAGAAAACGAAATAAGGTTAGTAGACAGTAACAGAAAAACAAGTTTCATTTTACTCTCCGTTCCGTTGAAATTAGCTTCCTCAACATCTTAAACTTCTGACAACATGAATCTTTAATCATACACCTGCACACGCTGTCAATATTATTTTAACCACTCTGCTTTCGTTCTACTCTACAGTTCTGCACACATGTTGACTTTTCAACTCACTCCATAAACAAACACAAAGTTGTCGCATGATGATTCATTTATCGCAGATCATTTAAAAAAATGTGAGAACTCAGGGAAGGGATATACTTCCTATTTATCAGCAAATATTTGCAACGAATTCATTAATGTAATGGGAAAACAAGTCCTAATGAAAATTTTAGGTGAAATAAGATCGGCAAAATATTTTTCCCTAAGTGTTGACAGTACACCCGACCTTTTTCATATCGACCAGTTGACTTTTGTAATTCGGTATGTTAAAAATTGTGTTCCCATCGAAAGGTTCTTAAAATGTATACCTATTCAAGAGCATAACTCTGAATATTTGGCTGACACAATCTTGACATTTCTGGAAAATCATGATATTTCAATAGAGGGTTGTAGAGGACAAAGCTATGATAACCCGTCTAATATGTCGGAAAAATATTCTGGTTTGCAAGCACGATTAAAGGAGAAGTGCGAATTTGCTACCTTTGTACCTTGTGCAGCACATTCTCTTAACTTAGTAGGCCTTCATGCGGCTGGTTGTGTGCAGGAGGCAACAAGTTTCTTTCAAGTGGTTCAAAAAATATACAACTTTTTTTCTGCTTCTACCCATCGCTGGAATAAATTAAATAAATGTTTAGGTTCACATAGAGTTCTTAAAAGCCTTTCTGAAACAAGATGGTCTGTACGAGCTGATGCAGTTAACGCGCTCCATCATGGTTATAAGCAAATTTATAGTGACCAACCGTCCCGCATTTTGCGGGACAGTCCCGCATTTTACATGTCTGTCCCGCGTCATAAACTGTCTCGCAAAATGTCCCTCATTTTCAGATTTGTCCCGCAAAGTCCCGCAAAATTAAAAAATATACAAAAGTAATCCAAATGTATCACATGCAAACTCACCGTACCATGTTTAAAGAGCTCTTTTAATAGTGCACATGTAAAACTTGCTTTATAATTTTCATTTTGATCAGACGTTGCTGTCAATGTCAAAACAAAATGGAATGTCTCTCTCTTCTGCAGTGTTTTCTGTGTTCAAGTAAGTATTTTTTCTAAAAATTAGGTGATGAAGTAGGAATTATTGAAAAAACTAATTGTTTTTTGTTTATTTAGAATGGCGTCAACACAAAAAGAATACTCTTTCTTAAAGTTGACCAACAGAGATTCTTTTGTTAGATGCAATATTTGTGGCAGCGAATTTTCCATAGCTTCTGGAGGAAAACATGATATAACCCGGCACATAAAATCCGACAAACATAGGATGAAAGTCGAAGGGTCGATAGGAACGACAAAGCTCGAGACTTTTTTAAAAGTATGCCTTCAATTATATTTTATTGTATACTTAAACTTACATATACATATGTATATCTAAAAAAAAAAAAACAAATCAAAACAAATATAAAAAATAAACTTGCATACAATTAAAAAAAATATGAAAACATTAGAAATCAACAAAAAAAAAAAACAATACAAATTATCAAAAATCAACTATAAAGAAAAATGTTCAACTATTGAAGGTAAATTAAAAAAAAATTATAAAAGTATAAAAAAATATCTGTTTTATGTTTTTTTTAGTCCTTTTTAAAAAGTAAAAATATGTAAAAAAAAACTAATTAATTTTAAAATGATTTTTTTAACCTAAAGAATTAAAAGAAAAATATATTATACCTACTTTTTTTGGCCCCCAAATCCTATTGGGCCCAGGGCCCCCAAAAGTCTAAAGACGCCCCTGACTACATATACATACTTGGGACAGCTAAAATCTTTTAAGAATAAGAACCAAGAGATAAAAGAAATCAACAGACGCATCACAAACAGCTGGAAACAATTCTGGAGCCTCAAACAGATTTTAGAAGTGGAGAACATTTTGTTTAACCTTAAATATCTCACGAACTAATAACGCTAGAGACTTGAATTATATTTTATATGATATATTGTAGTAACGATGATTTATCTCTAAAATAATTTTGGGCGACGAAGAATAACGTTTTTGACATTTGGTAAAATTTTGAAAAAAAATTTTTTATAAAAAAAAACCTAAAAAACCTTAAAAATTCGGTAAAATATTGAGAAAAGTTGAATCGACAGTTTTTTCTTTACAAAAAATAAAAACCTAACAAAAAACAATACTAAAAATTGGTATAAAAATTTACTTAAGCCTCTAATATCTTTTCAAAATTTAAAAATATTTTCTTCAAACTATTTTTATCTCATTTTATCTCATAGGAAATATTGTTTTCGACATTCAGTCATTTTTTTTATAAAAATCTAAAAGTCAGTTTTTTCATAAAAAAATAAAATCTACAAAAAATAGTACGCAAAATTGGTAAAAATTGATGTTCGATTCTCGATATCTCGTGAATAATAGACGACATTGATTTCAAATTAATTTCATTCATCGAATTTGTATTTGTTTATATAAGAATTAAAAACTTTTAAGAAATACTTCTATAATTGGCAAGAATTGGTTTTCGACTAAAAATCTCGTTAACAAAAATAGATTTTGAAATCAAACTATTTCATCATATTCAAAATATTGTTGGTACTTTTCATTTAATTTTTTAAACAAATTCAACAGACAACTTAAAAAAAACACGAAAACCTACAAAAACAACAAAAAACTACATAGTACTTCAATTTTTATCTGAAAGTACATTAAATTCTAAAATACTCGTATACATTCCACACAAAAAATAAAAGTATTTTGTAAGACTGTACTTTAAATCTGAATCAAAATTATTAGAAAAAATGTTCAAACCAATTAATTTGTATTTAAACATCAATTAGCTGATAGGTATTTCCTTCCTATATACGTGCATATGTAATCGAAAAAGTTATGCCAGAGTGTAAATTAATTTATTGTTGCTGATTGGTTGACGTGATTTTATTACCAAAGCGATGACCACCCACACACATGCATACATATGTATGTATCTTACACTTGTTCAAATGTCCATAACTATACTGTTGCACCCTTAAGCCCCAAACCTCCTAAAATTTAGACTGATGACGCATAGTATTTGGTTATCTCAAAGCGACAAACGACCGACACGACGACGACGACTACGACTACGACACGGGCGATGGACGCACAGAGGTGAGCATATACTGAGGTGTGCCAAATTAAGTCATGAGAGGAAACTTTTTACTATCCACCCTCATCCTGTGAAAGACTCCCTGCGGGACAGTATGAGGGTAGAAATAGTAGAATATAATATATACGACTATAGCTACGACCGTGTCGCTCGACTACGACGACGACGACGACGTGCGAGTAGTAGCATAGTAATTTTTTTTCCTGTGTTTTACTTGAATCCTTTTAGTTCGCATGTCAATGACACAAGAGGACTTGTAAAAAGTTTAATTACATTTGCGGAAGTGTTGTGGTCGTAGTGTGATATTTAACTCGTTGTATTCTTATATATCTATGAATATATACAATACACATAAACCTACCTACTATATAGATATCCTTTATCCTTACGAAGTATTTTTAATCAGATATACATGTATACATAACTACATATTTATGTCGTTTTATTTATAGAATGTAGGTAAGTCTAGAGAAAGATAAAGGGGGTCGAGAGAGGGGTAGGGCAGCCTTGTGGTATAATGTCAAGTAATTTAAGTTCGTTTGGGATTAATTTAGTAGAGATGTTTTCATTAGAATCCTGATGATGGTCAGGAAGGTGAAAGGAGTTCACTCAATTCTCATATAAAATATTATATTTTCTATACATTTGTACGTATGTTTACAATCATAATGTGGGTAAAGGTATACAAAACAATATTGCGTACCTATATAGAAACTCGGAATAGCTCTTTCAGTGGAAAGTTTTAAATACTTTCTAATGATGACTAAATGTTTGCAATTCATTCTAAACCAAACATAACCTCAAACAACAATGGATACTCACTATACACACATATGTATATTATTATCAAGGGTCATTTTAGAGTTTCTATGAAGTTTTGAAAATCTTTTAGGTGGTGTTCAGTTGCTGAAGTTGTGCTTGAAGGGTTGTAAAATGTTTGTTAAAAAACGAACAAATAGTACCAACTTTATAGGATTGCTAATTAAAATTGACAAAAAAAAATTTAAATGAAAAATCACTAACCTAATGCTCAAGAGCAAAAGGAGCATTTCACGTTCGCGAAGTACGGCTAAAGAACGAATTTCTGTATTTGACAGTACGGCCGAAGTTAGACTCGAAGGTTCACTGATGGGTACTCCTAGAAGCGCGTGCATTACGGTTGAACTGTTTAAGGGGAGAAATGCAGCTAGGTATTTCTCTAAAGCATAAACTGTTAAAAAATCGGTAAAAAAGGGTTAAACAAGAGACCTTACGACGGTGTTTAAGCGAAGTAAATGAACACCAATCAATTTAAATGCTCTACTCTCAATACTATCCAAGAGGCTTAAGTAAGTTACAGAAGCACCAGGCCAGAGATGGGAGTTATACTCAAGCTTTGGACATCGCGTATGTGATCGTTCAACAAGAAGTGGTTGGTGATACACATACCAAGAAAATCGAGATGTTCAATCTCTTCGATGTAAGTGCCATCCATGGATAATGGCAAGAGGGGTATATCTTGCTTTAACGATACAAGACAGCATTGAGTTTTCGAAGCAATAAATTAAACGCGGTGTTTTATTCTCCATTGTACAATGCTGTTAAGGTCGAAATTTATTGAGCTTATCATATTTTGTTTTTGCAGTTCCAATTCCCAAGAAGAGGGATGTGAGTCTGAAAACGAATATGAAAAGCTAAGATTACTATCGTCAGCGAAACAATGTATTGGATTAGAAGTTGCAGACAAGATATCATTTATAAAAATGAAAAAGAGGCTGGGATGCGACCCACACTGATAACTTCCCATCCCGTCTGTCGATTTGTCTTGCTTAAAAGTTTATAGGTTTTCGTGTTGGGTTAAAAAAGTTGTTAGTTGAATTATTCTTAAAAATTTTAAAATTACCAACAACATTTTTCATAGTTTAGTTTAAAAATCTAGTTTTATTAAAAAGATTTTTAGTCGAAAACAAATTTTTACCAATTTAAGTAGCATTTCTTAAATTTTTACAGATTGGATGAATTTAAAATTAATTTGAGAGATATCAAGAACCGAACATCAATTTTTACCAAGTGTGCGTACTATTTTTTGTAGATTTTATTTTTTTATGAAAAAACGGACTGTCGAATTTTTATAAAAAAAAAACTATTGAATATCGAAAACAATATTTTCTGTGAAATAAAAAGAGTTTGAAGACAGTTTTTAAATTTTTGAAAAGCTATTTGAGTCGTAAGTAAATTTTTACCAAGTTTTAGTATTGTTTTTTTGTTAGGTTTTTACTTTTTGTAAAAAACCTGTCAATTCGATTTTTCTCAAAATTTTACTGAATGTTGACAACAATATTTTTAAAAAGATAAAAGTAGTTTTAAGCCAATATCTCAAAGTTTTAAAAAGATATTTGAGCCGAAAATCAATTTTTACCAATTTTTAATAATTTTCTTTTAAGTTTGTATTTTTTTGTAAAAAAAACTGTCAATTCGATTTTTCTCAAAATTTTAATGAATATTTTTTAAAAGATAAAAGTAGTTTTAAGCCAATATCTCAAAGTTTTAAAAAGATATTTGAGCCGAAAATCAATTTTTACCAATTTTTAATAATTTTCTTTTAAGTTTGTATTTTTTTGTAAAAAAAACTGTCAATTCGATTTTTCTCAAAATTTTAATGACAACAATATTTTTAAAAAGATAAAAGTAGTTTTAAGCCAATATATCAAAGTATTGAAAAGATATTTGAGTCGAAAATCAATTTTTACCAACTTTTATTAATTTTTTTGTTTAGGTTTTAATTTTTTGTAAAAAAAACTGTTAATTCGATTTTTCTCAAAATTTTTCAGAATGTTGAAAACAATATTTCTTATAAGTTAAAATAAGTTGGAAGCCATAATCTCAAATTTTTGAAAAGATATTTGAGTCGAAATTCAATTTTTACCAACTTTGAGTAATGTTTTTCTTAGGTTTTTATTTTTTTATAAAAAAAACTATCAATTCGATTTTTCTCAAAATTTTACCGGATGTTATTATTCTTTGCACAAAATTGTTTTGGTGATAAAATCATATTTTAGTCGTAAAATTTTCGAGGTGACACATTTTTTTTTCTCAGTTTTTTTTTTTGATTTATAAAAAAACAGTTAATTGGATTTAAAAAAAAAAATATACTTGTTTGGTATCACGTTACAATATATTATATAAAATTTAACTCAAGTCTCTAGCGTTTTTGGTTCGTAAGATATTTAGGGTTAACCAATATTTTAACCTTTTTTTTAAACTGCTATGTTAAAAAAAACCACCCACGCAATTTTCTTGAGAGCCCTTTCTGCATCTTTTTGCCTTATTATCTGTATAATAACATTAATTTGAAGTCGATATCTCTTCTGGTTCTTGAGCTATGGACGACGAAAAAAACTTTGCGAACGTACGGACGTACGAACGTACGTACACACGCACGCACAGAGATCTTTCTAAAAATCTTTTATTTCGACTCTAAGGACCTTGAAACGTCGAGAAATGTTAAAATTTTCAATTTGACAAATCGGACCCATTACAATAACTTCCTATGGTAAGTTAAAAAGAGTGTTGGAAATAGAACAGAGCCCTGGGGCACACCAGCATTTATTTTGTGGCTTTCAGACTTGAATCCATCTAATCCAATGAAGGAGGGATTCATGAAAACCGAAAGCACGCATTGTCGATAAGAGAGCTTGATGCCAAACCCTATCAAATGCTTTTGAAATATCAATTGCAATAATTTTACTTACTCCAAAACGATGTAAAGATTTGTTCCACTGTTCGGTGAGATGAACCATGAGATCAGCAGTGGACCTATTGCTGCGAAAGCCATACTGAGGGCCATTAAAAAGCTTTTGATATTCGAGACATTTCTTGAGCTGATAATTAATCAGCGTTTCCATGGCCTTGGAAAAAAGGGACGTAAGTAGAATCTGTCGGTACTTAGACGGTGAGGAAGAATTGCTTTGGGGATGGGCTGGACAAATGCTGTTTTCCATCCGCTCGGAACGAGACCTGAGGAGTAGGACAGATGAAAAAGCTTACGGAGTGATTTTGCAAGCGTTGAAGAACACCTCTTCATAACAATAGCGGGAATAATATCCGGACTAGCGGATTTCTGTGTGTTAAGATCTCAAGGACTCTTGACACAGTACGAGTGCGAACAAATTTCCAATTTACATTTAAAGTTCATATTTTATTTTATTTTTTTTTTTTTTTTTTATTTATTTATTTATTTAAGTAGCAATATACATTATTTCTTTTAAATTTAGTAAGAACATGCTATTTTTAGAGATTAAGGATAAACATTTTCCTTTTCAACTATAGATTTAAACTAACATATAATAATAATAAGTTGTGAATGACTTTAATATTAATTATTCAAGGGAAAGCTACAATTAAAACCCTTATTCAACTCTTAAAAACTAATATTGCAAAACTCCCACGTTAAGTTTATGAATTATACATTTTCAAATACATTTTTTGGCAAATTCATTTAGCCCAATTTCAAAGACTCTATTGAAAACATATAATATAGTACAAAATACATAATATGTATATATAAATTTAAGGTGGAGATAAACATTTGATCAGTTCATTATCAGAGAAGGAACATTTTACATAAAATTTTTGTGTCAAATTTTCGATAAGGGAGTCCAAAAGATTGACATTGCTTTGTTCATGAAGCCTATAAGTTGAATAGCACCATGGTAAATCAAGCATCATTTTAAGAACTTTGTTTTGACATGTTTGAAGCTTAAGTTTGTGAGTTTTGGAACAATCGTACCAAACAGGAGCACCGTATAGGAGGATAGATTGGAAAATTGATTTATACATTAAAATTTTATTTTCTTTGCTAAGTTTGGAACTTCTACATATTAACGGGTACAAGAGTCTTTTATATAGATTTATCTTGTCGATAGTTGTAGATATATGTTTGTGAAAATTGAATTTTTTGTCTATTATAACCCCAAGATATCGACAATGTTCGGACCAGTCAATATTAACAGAGCCCATTCGAAATTGTACATTATTTGGGAGAAAACAAGATTTTCGACGCCTTGTAAACCAAATAGCTTGCATTTTCAAAGGAGTTGCTTTAATCTTCCATTTAAAAAAGTATTTTTCTATTGAAGAAAGACTCACTTGTAACGTATTGCAGACGTCATGAAAGTAAGTGCCCGATGTAAAAATAGCCGTGTCATCAGGAAACATTGCAATACCAATATTATTTCCAAGATTTGGTAAATCGGAGACAAATATATTAAAGAGGATGGGACCAAGTACTGTGCCTTGAGGAATTCCATATGGAATATTATGTACTGAAGATAAATTGTCTTGTACTTTTACTACAAATTTTCTCCCACTTAAAAAGCTTTGAATAATTTTTACTGTCGCCATTGGAAAGTTAAATTTAACAAGTTTGTGAATCAATGCGTCGTGCCAGACCGTATCGAAGGCCTTTTCAATATCCAAAAGTACTAAGGCAGTCGACTCTTTTCTACAAAATTTTTCTGTTACATGGTTTTTGATTCTCAAAATTTGGTGATTGGTGCTATGGAAGGGTCTGAAACCAAATTGATAATCAGGCAGAATATTATTCGCAGTGAGGTGATTGTCAAGATTTTCCTTGATTATTTTTTCAAGTAACTTGCTTATAGAGCTTAGTAAGCTTATATGTAGGTCTATAGCTGGCAGCATCATCTCTTAGTTTCCCAGGCTTTGCAATTGGTATCACCATGGCAGTTTTCCAGCAATCTGGAAAGTAACTTAATTTAAGACAAGCATTGAAAATTGAAGTTAGGTATCGTAAGCCTGAGAGTGGGACAGATTTCAAAAGTGTATTGCTTATACCGTCCATGCCAGGGCACTTTTTATTTTTTAAGCTTTGAATCAATTTTCTTACCTTACTAGGATTAACAGAGTTCAAACCAGTTTGTTCGACATTTGATCGCGAGACAAGAATAATTGTATTTGATACATCAGTAGAAGTACTGTCGTCACTAAAACGAGCAGTTATTTCATGATTCCTTGAAAAATTTGAAGCTAACAGGTTTGCTTTATCTTTTGCCGATATTAGCAATTCGTTATTCGATTTAAGAGGTGGAATACTTGAACCTCTTTTCTTTATAACTTTGGCAACTTTCCAAAAAGGTTTACTTGATTTTTCGAAGGAGGAAAGGAGATTATTCTAACGAGAGTTTCTGTAATTATTAATTTCATTTGCTATTGCTGAGTTTAAAATTTGTGTACTTTTGAGGAAGCTATCATAACGATAGCGAAACCATTTCCTTCTTTCCGAGTTTCTAAGTCTTATTAAAAGTAAAATATTGCTAGGCAGTCGAGCCGAATGATCATCTTTTACAAGGCACTTAGGTATTGCAAAGTCAGCAGCCCTATTTAACAGGGTAACAAAATTACTGCACATTGAATCAATTTGAGTTGTGCTGTTTACCGCGGTAGTAGAAATATTATTGCAGCTTCTGTTAATAAAGGACGAAAATAAGTCCCAATTTGCTGCAGAAAATTTATAGCATAATCTGATTTGTTTAACTTGTGGTCGGAGACTCATATTCATATTTACAGGGAGATGGTCAGACCCTAATTCTTTAAAAGTAAATGGCATGGAACAGTAAGTTGGTATATTTGTAATAAAAAAGTCTAAAGTAGAAGGACTTTTAGATTTAAATGTAGGAACATATGTATAATTGGGTGGGTATAGTAAAGAAAAATTTGGATGTGTATCGTTGACATCATACAATATGTTACCCCATCAATTTGCCCTAAGACAATTCCATACTCGATGGCGACAGTTTAAGTCACCACCAAAAATGACCTTGCTCCGGCTACTGAATATCTTTTGTAAATCTCTTTTAAATAGAGTAGTTTTATCAAGTTTTCTATTTCCACCCGGGAAGTAGACAGAAATTTCAAACGAATAAATTGGATACATGGAATAATAATATGTTAGATATATGTTAATTATTTGAATTTTCACCATAAATTTTTACTTTTTTAAGCTTTTAAAATTACGTTTATTAAAAAAACATTTGTCCATGTTATCATCTTAAAATGTTTTACAAAGCATAGCGAATAAATAATTGTCATGATACAATATTCTCAAAAATGTTTTCTTTCAAAATTCTCTACTCTAAAATACTGTAAATATTGTGAAAAAGAAAAACCGTTTTGATAATGTAAAAAAGTATATGCATTTTTTTCAGACTATTTACAGTATTTTGCAATACAGAATTTTGAAAAAACAGATTTTTTAAGAACAGAATTGTATTGTACAAACTTTTGTGATACAAGATTTTGATAAAAAGTATTTTATGGTAAATGCAGTAATTTGACCAATACTGCATTTCGACCCCAACCCACTTTTATTTGAATAAATTTAAAATTTGACTTTTTATGACATTTGTATTGTGTTTAGCTGCCATTTTCAAACATTTTCAAATACCGGAAATACTTTAAATTTTACAAATTTTGAAAAGGTGCGATTTTTTAAATACAAAAATTATTAAACATAAATAATTTATTGTAGAAATTCTATTACGAAACTAAAGCTAAGCAGTTTTTAAGAAAATGTAATACATAAATAAATGCTTATAAATATTTTAAATTATGTGCCCCCCTGTGTTATTAGGATGGTTTATTTTAGAACAAATTTTTCTACATATTATAAAAAAGATAGCAACTTTAAAAGATATACATACATACATATGCTTTCACGGACTTTTTTAGAGCTATTAAATACTATTTCAGCAAAACTTTTACGTGTTCGCAGCGCAGTTCTCTTAAAAGACAAATAAATAAATGAGCTATTTAACACTAGAAGAATTTTATAAATCGGACAAGTAGTTCCTGAGATTAGCGCGTTCAAACAAACAAACAAACAAACAAGCAAACATATAGTAATTACTATAAAAATTTGCATACGAACAAAAAAATATCTTTTGTAAATATTGACTTGTTGTTCTCCTTAATTTAATTTCATTTGATAAGAACGTTTATACTATCGAATACATTCTTATGAACATGCTTGAACGTTGATATCTTTTTGGTTATTCAGAATAATTGTGATTAATAACGTTAACAAAAATTGACTTAATAACGTTTAATATGCGTACAAAACCATATATCATCGTAAAACTTAATATTTCTTGGCACTGTACACAAATATTAAATTCAAAAAGCACTTTTGCAGTTATCGTATAAAAAAAATATATATAAAACAATGGTTGTAAAGAAGGAAACATTAATTTTATTGTTACTGATGCAAAATAAAATTGAATGAACTTAATAAAAAATGAAAGGATTTACTTCCGTTTCATTGAATTTAAGAATATCCATAACATTTCCGGTTCGAATTAAAGTTGTTGGAAATTATTAACTGAAAGTGGTCGTGTGCCATCAGTATAAATTTCGAAAACCTGGGTTTTTCTGTTTTGTTTATGAATGTTGTTTCTTTACAAGGTCACAAAAGGCAATAGCCGGTATATAAGGTTATTGTTTTTTTAACTTCCCATAGGAAGTTATTGTAATGGGTCCGATTTGTCAAATTGAAAATTTTGACATTTCTCGACGTTTCAAGGTCCCTAGAGTCGAAATAAAAGATTTTTAGAAAGATGTCTGTGCGTGCGTGTGTACGTACGTCCGTACGTCCGTACGTTCGCGACGTTTTTTTCGTTGTCCATAGCTCAAGAACCAGAAGAGGTATCGACTTCAAATAAATTTTGTTATACAGATAATAAGGCAGAAAGGGCTCTCAAGAAAATTGCGTGGGTGGTTTTTTTTACCATAGCAGTTTAAAAAAAAGGTGAAAATTTTGTTTAACCCTTAATATCTTACGAACCAAAAATGCTAGAGACTTGAATTAAATTTTATATAATATATTGTAACGTGATACCAAACAAGTATATTTTTTGAAAAATATCCAGTTAACAGTTTTTTTTATAAATCAAAAAAACTGAAAAAAAAATTTGTCATCTCGAAAATTTTACGAATACAAAATGATTTTATCTCCAAAACTTTGTGCAACGAAGATTAATGTTTTTGACATCTGGTAAAATTTTGAGAAAAATTGAATTGATAGTTTATTTATAAAAAATAAAAACCTAAAAAAAAACATTACTCAAAGTTGGTAAAAATTGAATTTCGACTCAAATATCTTTTCAAAACTTTGAGATATTGACTTAAAACTACTTTTATCTTTCAAAAAATATTGTTGTCAACATTCAGTAAAATTTTGAAAAAAATCGAATTGATAGTTTTCTTACAAAAAATAAAATCTTAAAAGAAAATTTAACAAAAGTCGGTAAAAATTGATTTTCGACTCAAATATCTTTTCAAAAATTTTGAGATTATGGCTTCCAACGAATTTTAACTTATAAGAATTATTGTTTTCAACGTTCTAAAAATTTTGAGAAAAATCGAATTGACAGTTTTTTTACAAAAAATAAAAACCTAAACAAAATAATTAATAAAAGTTGGTAAAAATTGATTTCAACTCAAATATCTTTTTAAAAATTTGAGATATTGGGTTTTAACTACTTTTATCTTTTGAAAAACAATGTTGTCAACATGCAGTAAAATTTTGAGAAAAATCGAATTGACAGTTTTTTTTACAAAAAATAAAAACTTAAAAGAAAATTTAACAAAAGTTGGTAAAAATTGATTTTCGACGCAAATATCTTTTCAAAACTTTGAGATATTGGCTTTTATCTTTTAAAAAAATTGTTTTCAACATTCAGCAAAGTTTTGATAAAAATCTAATTGACAGTTTTCTTACAAAAAATAAAAACCTAACAAAAAAACAATACTAAAACTTGGTAAAAATTTACTTTCGACTCAAATAGCTTTTCAAAAATTAAAAATATTGTCTTCAAATTTTTTTTTTCACAGAAAATATTGTTTTCTATATTCAGTGGTTTTTTATAAAAATCCAACAGTCCATTTTTTCATAAAAAAATAAAATCTACAAGAAATAGTACGCAAATTTGGTAAAAATTGATGTTCGGTTTTTGACATCTCTCAAATTAATTTAATTCATCTAATTAGTAAAAATTTAAGAAATGCTACTAAAATTGGTAAAAATTTGTTTTTCACTAAAAATCTATTTAACAAAACTAGATTTTCAAACTAAACTATTTCTTTATATGAAAAATATTGTTGGTAATTTAAAAATTTTTAAGAATAATTCAACTGACAACTTTTTTAACCCAACACGAAAACCTACAAACTTTGAAGCAAGACAAATCGACAGACGGGATGGGAAGTTTTCAGTGTGGGTCGCATCCCAGCCTCTTAAACCTGATTTTTAGTGTGACGATTCATTCATCAAAAAAAAACATTACTCAACAACTAATTTGAGCTATGTTATAGGTACGAATACAAACCAAAAGAATTTGCCCAACTGATGGATTAATTTATTGCTAATGAAAAATAAATCCGCATCCACTTATTTAAGTCGGTAAATTAAAGACATAAATCTAATGATTAATGATGGTAATGCAACAATTTGATGTCCAGGAAATTGGCAGTTTTGAGATAAAATATTACAGTTAAAAGTACAGATACATTCTATTTACTTTTATACAACAAAACTCTTCAACAAGCCTCATTTTCAAAAAACATAGCCTATTTTTCTTGAAAAGTATTTCAGTTATTTAATCAGTCATGAAAAGACTTAAGCAAAACAGGTAAATGGCATTGTTTTTATAAACCCTAAATCATTAAGTGTATACACAGTCAAGGCCATCATGATATAATTTTTACAATAATTAATAACATAAATATTTACCCAATCTGTCCTTTTCAATGAGCTTTAAGTACTCGTATCAAAATATTTTCTTCTTCTTTTATTTTTTCTTATAACCTTTAAAACATTTTTCAACTGTCTGAATGATATTTACTTAAGTTTCAAAACGTGTCATCATTATATGTTTTGAAGAATTTCACTGGAAAGGATTAATGTACTTTAAAATTCGAACAAATCAAGACCCAACACTACATAAGCAAATATACAGAGAAGAACGACACAAAAGAAAAGGATTATTCGCATCACATTGCGTAGCATACTGACGTCAACAGTTTCCCTTAAACCGTTAATCTTATTCTTCTTCACTTTGCTTTATGAATCATCCTGTACAGATATATATGTTATGTATGTACTAAATTTTATCAAGGAGTCAGTGCTACCACACAGTGGATTCAAGTGGGAAGTTCATTTTGTTTTAAATGTGAAAGTTATGAATCGGTGAGAGTTTTACAGATTATCATTGAGACGATGGTGTGTAGAAGTGAAATAGAATAACAAGGTCGATTTTAATGCGATTCGAAAGTTCGTTGCATAGTAAATTAATACAGGGTGAATGCATGGCATTGAGAATGTCTTCTATTTTGAAAGTGGACAAATTTGAGAAGAGAAAATGGAAACTGTCAATTTTCGAATTTCCATAATTTTTTTAATGCGTTTAAAAAGTAAATAACTTTAAGTTGGTAATGTTATTTAAATTGGCTGCTGTTTTGTCAGCTGTCATATGATTTAGCTTTTGTGTGGTTTGGCATTTCTACAACTTAAGCCACAGGAACTTTTTGCAAGGCGAAGATTCGTTGAATAGGTTCAAAGAAAGATTACCGTTCATTGCAATTTTTATAAGAGAACTAGCTGACCCGATACACGTTGATTTGTCATATAAATAATTTCTAGAGAATATTTTGCTAGAAATAAATAACTTATTGTAAGTGTGTAAGGATGTGGTGTATAAGCGTATATAAAGCACTAAAAACGGTGACAAAATATTAAAATAACAAATTTATTAAAATTAAATTAAAAAATCATTGCAAATGCCAATCTAATTGGAAATTGAAGGTGTTTGAATTGAATTGTCACATCTGTGGGTATAATAGGGATTCACGGTAATAAAATATTTTCATCTCGGAATTTGCGATTTAGAATTATTAATTACTATAATCGCGTGCCGTGGTGGGTTCAAATTACTAAGCAAAATTACCGGAAATCCAACCTTCAGTTGTAAATTATGCGGTGGCATGCCTGGTAAATCCAATGAGTTCAAAAAGTCAGTTGAATATTTTACAGCTTCGGTAGCATCACAAACTGTATCAATAGATTTGTATAACACAAAGTCTCCTGGTAACAAATGTTGTATCTTGAGATTTAATTCGTTGACAATATCATTTTTTGCTGCTAAAACTGCTCTTTCTGTCAGCCACTCATTATTCTCATATTGTCTGTGTACATCGGTAAATATCTGGTGAGAGCATCTTGTGAATCAATAATCGTGCAGAAATCAACCGATAATTTTATGCATCCAGTTTCATCTGTAGTAACTTTTTCGTTAGTTGTTTTGAGAATGTTTCAGCGGATGGATCTTGAAGCATTTGAACACGTATAATTACTTTCAGTTGTATTTTCCCAAAATTACGCCGCAGTGACGGTGATTTTAAGCCCGCGTTGATCTCATCAGCGTTATCGGGAAATCTTTGTCTGGAATCACCTGAAAGGAGTAACAGAGTACCGCCAAATAGTCTGTTGTTGTTTTTTATATCTTTCAATTTCCTGTCCAACGGCTCAAGGGGATGTTAATGTGCAATAGTGCATTCATCTCAGATGATAATTTTACACTCTGTGTCCGTTTTTTTCGTATTCCATATATAGTATAGTGAGAAATTGCCAAAAAAACGATCTGCAGTAGTCCGGTTTTTATATTTGAAAGTTGATACAATTGAATATTTGCCAGAATAATTTATCAAAAAATTCCAAACAAAAATAGTGAAATTCAGACCAGGGATGAAATCGTGTAAGTTGATTTTTGATAGTTGACCAAAATCAAGAAAACAGTCTGTGTAATGTGATAGTCGATTTCAAAGTTTTAACCAAACATTTGACATTTATACGAGTCTCGAATGGATCTTATGTGATTTCGTTCTCAATTGTTGGTACGATTGATATTGCATTTGTATCTTGATGGCTGTGTTCGTTGAGTAGTTCTGCATTAAGAATCATGTGTGTTTTCCATTGGGGAAAAAATCAATCTATTACTGTTGATATTATTTAGTTTTGTTAGTGAAAATGGACTAACTGGCCACTGGGCTTATTTTGCAAGAAAAAACAATTAAAAAGATAATTAAGTTTTGCTATGTTTTTACCAAAGGTTTATTTAAGTTTAGATTAGATAAATCTTTTTGGTGTTTCCACCGCACAAGAAGATTTAAAAATTAATAAGTTTAACAGCATTTTCTGAAATGCAAATGGTGTTTCGATGTTTCTTATGAAGTGCAAGTGAGATAGTTTGATTCGTGTTAAACAATGAAAAACTAAATAATATCAACAGTAATAGATTGATTTTTTCCCCAATGGAAAACACACATGATTCTTAATGCAGAACTACTCAACGAACACAGCCATCAAGATACAAATGCAATATCAATCGTACCAACAATTGAGAACGAAATCACATAAGATCCATTCGAGACTCGTATAAATGTCAAATACTCATCCATAGTAAGATTCTACTCTAACTTTTATTGGTGTTATTCATACTATGGATATTGTTTTTACTATTCGTGTAAAATCCTACTATACTATGGATAGATTTTCCAACAAAACGCGGTTACTGTTTCAGCACTGTGGCCATGGATGATTGTTTTTTTTTTATATTGCACACCGCGTCTGGGTTATTTTGAATATTTAGGTGCAGTTCTGCCTCCATCCAATAAAGTTGCCTAATGCCAGAAGATGCAACAGTCAATACCAATACGATACCATTATTTGATCGTATTTCAGCAAGAATTAGCGAAATAAGGAATGTTTTGCCAGTTCCACCTGGTACATCCAAAAATAGTATCCACCTTGTCCTGCCGAAACTGCGAGCATGATGTGGTCATAAATGGTTTTTTGTTCTTCATTCATTAGTGGGACACTGCCATTTCTAGAGTATTGTATTGTAGTTTACGATTCAATTCAGTGTCTATTAAATCAGATGCATTTCGATTTGGTGAATGCATACCGAAATGACTGAGCGTTAAGTTGGCAATGCTTCATTGTGCATAGCGTCACTGAATACTATCGTAAGATCGTTGCACCGTGTACGATGTTGATGCAATTAAACCATAGCATTTAGGAATATAAAAAACAGATAAAAACCTATTCTCAGACCTACGGAATGTAAATGCAAAATTTCATTGAAATTGGTTAAGCCGTTTCGGAGCAGTATGGCAACTAACACTGTGACTGGAGAATTTTATTTATTTTATAAGATTTTTTTTTTGTGATAAAGCACTTTTAGTTAAAAAGAATTGACGTACAATTGGCAAAACCGGTGTATTTGCAGTGATGATAATCCTCAAGTTTATACTAAGATCCCGTTCATCCACAAATACTGACTGACAATTTGTCCGTATTTCCTTAAAAACGATGTGGCCAGCACGTTACAGTCAATGGTGACCGCTATAGATCCATGATCACTGCCTTTTTCGTTCATAAATTGAACAACCACAATGTGGATTCAACAATACGGTGCACACAACTCGTTCCACAATGATTTATTAAAGTATAACTTTTTAACTGCGGAGTCTCAAGTTACGGACTTATGAAGTGGATCATGTTATTAAGCATCATTCACTTCATAAGCGGTTCGAAAAAATCCTATTTTTTGCATATTGTAACATTTATCTTTAAACGCGTTTTACCAGAAGTAGTGTTTTTCAAAACTGTTGGCACGATTTTGACGAAACTATAAAAGATATCCTTAATCTGTAAGGCGTTACTTATTCACAAAACATCTCGCTAGGTGTAGACACAACCTTTTTTCAAAATTTTTAAATTTTGTACCGTCTTTTTTAGATTGAAAAACATGGTAAAAAAATGCAATTTTTTTTTTCAAATCGCTGCCGTTTTGTGAGATTTTCAAATATTTAAAAAACGCGTGAATCTAGACCTAATCTTTCTAAAAATTAAGTTAAAATATTTTGTTTGTTGTTTCAAGGTTCTGAAGCTGGGATATTGTGTCAGCCGTTCTACTCCATCGCATTCAACGACGCACGACGCGTCAAGGGCAAATTTTATTAAAAAAATCATCCTATTTTTGTTTTTCATTAAAGTTCAAGAATTGACTACCTAATCAAACAAAAAAAAAATTGTTCAAATATCATGTAGTTTTTTTTTGCAATCCATCCTTAAATAATAGGCCCGAAATTTGAGCGCGAATGTAGACGACCCCCTTAACGCCGCTTTACTACTCGTATTTTCTGTGGATATTATCTGGATTTTCTAATCTACACCAAAAAGCTCAAAACGATTGACCACATAAAGATCGAAATTCTTCATGTTATTTGCCGATATACGACCATAAAATGTTGGGAAAAGTCATCAAAAATTGGACCTTCAGGTTAGACTACGTTTGAGCCAGCCGTGGCGGTCATATATTAGAAACCATACATTTAAATTATAATGCCAAAAGATCGCCTTTCGAATAAGGACAATTTCATGTCAGCTTGAAAAAAAATTGTTGTTGTTCTCTGCCATCTCGAAGTTCTATACCTCTAAAAAACACCCTTTGGTTATATTTTCAATCATTTTTTAATGCAATATTTTTAACATTTCATAAAGTATAAACAACTTAAACGTTAAATTTGTGATTTTATTTCCTTAAATTAAAAACATGTTCCCTTTTTGCTTATGACTACCCCACTGTCAGTGACAAGTGTAAACAAAAAATATTCAAAGAAATTAAAATCCATTATTTCATCTGCCACGCCAAAGTCGATGACAAATGTTAAATTCATTAAAATTAAATACCCAACATTCAACATGTCTCCAACTTTAACTTCAACATGGACAGATGATATAACCCCACGTACCTCACTCTTTTCACCAACGATTTAGCGGCGGCCGGCAGCCCGGCGCGCGTTCGTCGTCGGCAACAGCAGCGACAGCGCGTGTTGAAACACATCCTTTATCGTTTGCGATTTCATTCATAATAATCATTGTCTAAGTTCAAGTCGGTATTTATGCAAAAAGGATTCTGATGTTTTCATTTTTTGTTTCGTTATATGTTTTTTTTTATTTATCTCTTTTTGATCACACATCATATACAGACAAATATTCATACTCGTATATCTTATACCTATGTTGTGTTTTTATTTTTGGTCCGTGTGAATTATACACACATCGTTCATATTGCGCTTTTATTCCGGAAGTGCTTTATTTTGTTTTTCACTTTGGTGTTCCGCATTTCGCTCCGCAATCAAAAGACGTTTCACGTTTACCATACCTACTCGTACCCTAGTTAAGAAAGAAGAAAACAAGATTTATAAATACATTTCCCTTTTCCTATACAAATTGGTTCATATTTTTTTTTTGAGCTCGAGCCTAGAGGCCCAAGGGTCTAATAAATTCTTTGCCAAATTAATGACAACAAAATCCGGCAGGTTCAGCAGCAGCAGCAACACTAGATATGTTGGTATGTTATGTCTTATGTTTATAATAATTATCTAGCTGATTGTTTTGTTTTTGTATTTTTTTTTTTATTTGTTATATATTTTCTACTATTGTTTTTTTTTACTGTTGTTTTTTAATAGAAATTGCGGATATAATTTAAGGACGTTCTAGACTAAGTCGACATTTGAAAAATTATAGAAAATATTTTTTGTTTAAACCGTGTGTGTTTATTTTTATTTTTTAACTTCTTTGTGCTCCAGATATAATGTATCTACCTAGGGTTTAATTTTGATACTAAAATAGCTTGTATTTTCTTTGAAAAAACAATGGATAATTATTTAATTGTTAAGAGGAAGATATTCCATTAAGAATGGAAAATAAAAAGTGGCTACAGTTTCAGCATAATATTTTGTTCATGCAATTGTCCATACAAAATTCCTACATTGGAGGAATTGTATTGTAGATGCTCTCATATGCGGCCTTAAAATCGATGACGAGATGGTGGTAGGTGTCGATTTGATGTTCTTGGGTCTTTTCCAGGATCTGCCGTAATGTGAATATTTGATCGACTGTAGACTTTCCTGGTCTACAACCACACTGATAAGGACCTATTAAGTTGTTGACGATGGGCTTTAGAAGTTCAAATATTACGACAGAGAAGATTTTGTAAGCAATGTTAAGCAGACTGATGGCTCTATAGTCGGTGTAGTTTAGAGGATTTCTTTTTGCAGCATCGGGCAAACAATACTAAGGATCCATTTAGCGGGCATGCCTTCCTCCTACCATACCTTACAGAAAATTATCTCCATCTGCTTTGAAGAGCTCGACATTCAAGCCATCTGCTCCAGCGGCTTTGTTAGACTTCAGCTTAGATATGGCTATCTTTACTTCGTCAAAGCCGGGAAGACGGATTGTTGGCTTTCGTTGTCTATGTTGAATGGATCATCCTGCCTGACAGCGGAATTCGGTTCGTCGTCGTCGTTATACAGTCTGCAGAAGTGTTTCTTCCATATCCTCAGTATTGACTGCAGTTCCACTATGATGTTTCCATTTTCGTCTGCTCATAAGACTTTCGAACTTCATTCCTGCTTTTAAACCTCTCAACATCTTCAACCGCACGCTTCTCCTGATCTCTTTTTTTCCTTCTGAGAAGTCGGTGTTCCTGTCGCCTCTTCTGCTCATAGAGCTCGTGAGCAGCTCTCGTCCTTCTATGCTTTGCATGTCTGTTGTTTGGCTGCATTTGCCTGCCGTCATTCTTCATCAAACCAGGGGTTTCTTGTAGGTAGCTGTTTAAAACCCAGCACGTCAAAAATGGCTTCTCTAATTGCATCTTGACAATGTTGCCCACTGGTTCTCGATACATTGTGTTGGCGGCAGAGAACTTCGAAAGAAGGTTACTTGTGACTCGGTTGGAGAAGGATTTGGCGATCTCTTGCGATTGTAGCCGTTTGAAGTTGTATCTTTTAGCAGCATCTCCCCGTTTTGCCTTGGGTCAGGAAACCCGAAGTGCTACCTTGGCTACAACGATGTAGTTGCACGAGTCGATGTTACCTCATCGGAAAGTATTGCCAAATAAAGAGCCCGGGATGTCATCCGAACTGATAACTTCCCATTCTTGCCCAATTGTCGATATTTCTAAAAGTGTGAGATACAAATAGTTTGAAATCATTATTACATTACATTACATACTACTCAGCACATAAATGTACAGAGTAGAGAACACAGCACCTTGAGCGACTAGACTATATAAGGTGATAACAACACATGACATTAATACAAGACAGAAGGACAGAAGAGAAATAACACATGACAACAGCACGCGGTAGGTTTCGAGACGGTCCCCCATCTATCTACTAACCACGCTCACTGATGCTTGATTTCGGTGATCGATGGGAACCGAAGCTTTTTTTTTTTTTTTTTTTTTTATTTTTTTTTTAAATTCATTTTTATTAATTCAATCTTAAATCTATCTTAAAGCTAGACAAAAATTCATAAAACTAGCCTAATTAACCATAACTTACAACTAACTTACTGGTCCCATACGGACACTCTAAGTTAAACAATAATAGATACTTAATGCTAATGCCTTTCGGCCCTAAGATCTATTTAACTTCAATTCATTTTATTTATTTTTGTATTTATTAGAAAATTTAGAAAAACTAATGTCAATATCCTTTTTTATTTTTACTTAAAAACTACTTAAAATAAGGTCCTTAATATAAAACTTAAAGCTAACTAAAACTACCTATTCTACCTATAAACTACTTAAAACTAGAACAACCACAGCAGCAAATCTAACTATCTAACGTTTTTTGTTTTTCATATTTTGTTGTCTTTTTTTTATTTTTTATTTTTTTTTATTTTTTTTTTTTGTATTTTTTTTTTTATTTTTTTTTTTGTATGTTTCTTTTTTTGTATTTTTTGTATATTTTGTATTTTTTTTTTGTGCCACCATGCCTATTCTACTT
Source organism: Eupeodes latifasciatus (assembly GCA_920104205.1). Taxonomy (NCBI): domain Eukaryota; kingdom Metazoa; phylum Arthropoda; class Insecta; order Diptera; family Syrphidae; genus Eupeodes; species Eupeodes latifasciatus. Next base: position 40,280,983 of record OV049925.1, on the reverse strand, counting down.
AAAATTAAACCCTAAAACTATAAAACAAGTATGTAAGCCGGCCAAGGCTTTAGACCCCATCCCGACTACCCACTATCAAGTGCCGATTGAAGCCACCAAAACTGGTTCTCCTGCTTCACCCTATCAGTTCGGTCCCTTTCGGACACAGCCCTACTGAACCGAAGGAGCTCTGCTCCGCCTTGTGCCATGACGTCCCGATTGTACAGGAGTCGCCTATCCACGGTTCGTCGTCTGACGTGGTAGATTAGCGGAACTGCCAATCTATCCTGTATCAGACCGCATCTATCTAAAAAGAGGAATGCCTCTGGTGGAATGAAGCCGCTCAAGCGTGCACTTTCAAAATATTCGTCGTTCGGGTAGAACGCCCCGAAAATTAAATTGTTGGTCGAAGACATAGCTCTTGCAATGTGACCTCGAACGAGTTTTATCACGAAATTGTCAATTCTGTTGATTCGAGCCCCGTTGTATAGGACCTCGTTGGAATAGTAGTGCACGTAAGAAGATTCGGCTGTTCGATATAAGCCGGTACAGCGTCGTAAACACTGCCGCTCGAACACCCGAAACCTCTCCATCTGGGAAGGGGCAACGTTGAACCACACAGGACAACCATAAACGATCATCGGCCGTATGAGGGCCATGTAGCAAATTACCTTCACTCTGGGGTCAAGCCGACTGCTAAAAAACAGCCGTTTCGTCAGAGCGAAGGCTCCTCTGGCCCTGGTCAGAGCAGCATTTATATGTCTGTCGAAATATAAATACTGATCTAACCAGATACCGAGGTACTTCACTACACTTTTGCTCGCTAATGGCTGCCCGTGAAGATCAACGATAACCATCTTTCGCCAATTCTTGCACGTATCCCTTGTGGCCATAGCCAACGGAGTCCGGAACAGAATTGTCTCCGACTTATGGACATTTATTTTCAGTTTCCAGTCGTCGCAATATCGCTGAATCTTGTCGAAATCACGCTGCAAGAGAATTCTAATAACCTCAACCTTTCGGGCCGTTCTGTACGCAATAAGATCGTCGGCGTACGCAATTGCCTTTGTAAGACTACCTATCAGATCGCTGGTGTAAATGCTGAAGAGAATCGGCGAATTCACCGCTCCCTGTTGAAGACCATTTTTAATTAAGAATGTTGTGGTAGAAGTTACATTGCCACTTTTGACAACAAACTTTCTACCGTTAAGCATATCATAAAGTATATACAACAATGGCTTGCTTATGCCAAGCCTGCTCAGTTTTAGGTAAAGACCCTCTAACCATACGGTGTCAAAGGCCTTTTCCAAATCAACCAAAACAGCACCTGTGCATTGTTGTTTTGATTTATTCCATTGGATATCAGAAACGAGTTTAGACGCAGCATGAATTGTGTCATGACCCGCCTTGAACCCGAACTGTTTATCCGGAATTATTTTGTTGTCCGCAGCCCACTTAGTCAGAGCCCTATTAATGATTTTTTCGAAAACTTTGCTGATGCTCGGAAGAAGACTTATCGACCGAAGATTTGACGGGTTGGAGTTGTCCTTTCCCTTTTTCGGGAGAGGATGAACCACAGCGGTCTTCCAATGCACTGGATAATATGCATTATTCAGTGCATTATTGAAGAGTGTGGTGTAAATGTCAATTGCCTCCATCGGTAAATGTCTTAGTACAACGTTGGATATACCATCGACACCTGCTGACTTTTTATTTTTTATTGAGTTGAAGATGAGCTGAAGCTCAACCTTCGTCACTAACAGGGGACTTGGTCCCGTTTGCTCGGCGATTATGGCATTTGCCAAGGAATCGTCATCGAACCGCATAAAACCGCGGTTCTCAGATCGCCAATGTGTTATATCATTTCGAAGGTAAAAGTGATTAAGTAGGGCTCTGTTTTCCAGGTCGTTGTTGGGGCGAATGCTAACATTCACCTTGTACACTTGCTGGAAAGCAGCTCCCACCGCCTCCACTTTTTCCTTCGGATTTTCAATTATATAAAAGTCATCGTCAAAGATGGCTTCTTCTGGATCTATTTGCGCTGTCATGAGTACGTCTCTGTTCTCTTCAGTTCTTTGGAGTTTCAGACACGGAAGGTCATTGTCGTTCTTTTTCCTGAATATCTTGTTGATTTTAGGGAACATACTAGGGTCACTGGAATTAACTGACCGGATCTTGCGGTCCCAGTACTTGTTAATTGATAACCTGTAGTTCTCCTTAATCAACAGATTGACATTTTTTATTGACGACTTCAGTGTCCTAACCTCCAAGTCGTGTGGGTCTGTAAGTCGTCTGTACAAGTTTTTGAGTCTTGTCAGTAAGCCACTCTTGTGCTTACGTAGTGCGTCAATAGTCGCGTTTCTGTAAGCGTCCATTTGGTCCCGTTCTTTGTACTTTGGTATTGTCCGTTCCATCGTTCGTTTTATTGTTTCGTCCATCTGTTGTAAATGTTGGTCAATTTCTGTATTTGTCAGGTTTCTGTTGTTTGGTGGGGCTATGTCACTCGAACGAAGTTCTCTCGCTAAGGCGTTGGTGAAACGAGGCCAGCGCATCTTACTGTAATTGTAAGAGTGCGTTGCAACGTATTCCTCCAACTCCACGCGTTCGTTCGGAATCTGCATTACAGCAGCCAGTCCGCAGTGATCACTGTCGTACTCGACTGTCTGTAAGCAGTTTCGAGGGTGATTACCCACTTTGTCTGTAACTGTCAGTCTTGAGTCGTACAACAAAAGATCCAAAAAGGAGCCGCTTCTTGGATGCGATGGCTTTTCAGTAGCCAGCAGGTCGACGCCATATTCAACGCTGTAAAGATTCATCAAATTAAAAAGATGGTTACCTCTGGGATTACTAAGTTGATTTCCCCAATCTTCATGTTTTGCGTTCAAATCACCGGCCAAGATGAAATAGTTTTCTTCCAAGCTCAGTTTCAGTTCCCTAAAAAGAATCTCGAGTTCTGAGGCAAAGTAAGTAACCTGCGGAGCTCCAGCCGCATAAGCCGCAATCATATACATCCGCTTCCCTTGAGTGAGAGAGATGCATACAACGCAAACTTCTAGCGTCTTGAGCTTTCGCAATTTATTGTTGTATATGACTTTATAATTAATGCCTTTTCGTATAAAGAGAGCGACACCGCCCCCTTGAGTGGAGTCGGGCCGGTCTCTTCTTACGATATTGTAATTTTTATGAGTCAATTTGTGTTTGTGGTTTAGCTTGGTTTCGCTAGCCATAAACACATCGGGACTGTAGTCTTTCAACAATTGGAACATATTGGCTCTTCGTTCAATCCTAATCAGTGAATTTACATTCACAGCTAGGACTTTTAGGCGCGTCTCCGGCAGCGCGCCCATTATGGTCTAAATTGCGCCAGGCCAGGCAACAAAGAGTAGAGATGGTCTACCCTTTTGCCTTGCTCCTTTATCTGACTTTGCAGCCCTGTTAGTTGGCCTTGAATGCTAAACAACAAGGCTACAATGTCAGGTTGCACCTCTGGTGCCTTAGGCACGGGGGCCTTTGGGACAACCGTTGGTGGAGCCTGTCTCGCGTTTCCACTCCCTGACACCATTTGGGCGAAAGAGACTTTAGGATCCACGAATTTTTGTGTTGGAGCCTGTCGAACTGTTCGACTTCTTTCAGCTTTTTGACTGGCCTGTTTTTTTTTAATTTCTTGGACCTTAGGGCAACCCCTATAGTTAGCAGGGTGCCCTTGGTTTCCACAAAGGGCACACTTGAGCTGGGTTAAGTCCTCAACCCGCTCATTCCCCAGCTTACATTCACCTTTAATGTGGGTTTCTGAACACCTGACGCATCGCAACAACATGTTACAGCTGGGTGCGGCATGGTTAAACCTCTGGCACTTCGTACATTGTAAAATGTCGTCGTGCCTTTTTAATTTCTCCCAGTGTACAGTTTGATAGTCGAGAGATTTGATTTTCTGCACACTATCAAAACTGCTTTGGGGCGATAATGTTACGAGGAACATTGGCAGCCTATAACCCCCTCGCCTGGACTTCACCGTGGTGAAAGGCTTGACCCCGATAAAATCGAGATCGTCAGTGGCTTTTTCTCGGAGCTCAGCTAAGAGCGCCTCCGGTTCCGTGCAGGAACTTATGCCCTTCAGAAGGACCGTTTGAAATTTTTCGCTTTTGGGCGTGTAGCTGAAGAACTCAGCGGTGGCCTCTTTTAGCACTTCTTTAAGTAAATTGTATTCGGCCAGTGAGAAGCACTGCACCGAATACCGCTTTTCTTTTTCGTTCAAAATATTTATTAAAAATTTGCCCTTAGTGGCCGACTTACATACCTGTTTCAAGTCCTGCAGGTCAACCCGGTAGGTCCTAATTGGTGGCACCTTCTCCTTCTTGGGCTGTGGTTGTTTCTGGTGTTGCTGTTGCTGTTGCTGCTGTTTTTGCTGCTGCTGTTTCTGCTGCTGCTGTTTCTGCTGCTGTTGTTGCTGCTGCTGTTGTTGTTGCTGCTGCTGTTGTTGCTGCTGCATTACTTTAGTTGAGGTCGATGGGCCCTCAACATTTGGGCCTGTCACTGCTGATGGCGGTTTTTTCTTTTGCTCCGCTCCTGTGTTTTTAAGAGCGGGCTTGGGTTGTGGTTGTTTTTGCTGCTGTGGTTGTTGTTGCTGTTGTTTTTGCTGCTGTTGTTTTTGTTCCAGCTGCCGTTGCGCTGCCTCTTGTTGTCGGCGCGCCTCTTGTTTTAACTTCAGCTGACTGAGGAGGGGCTCCATTTCCTCCTTTAGCTTTCTGAGGTCTTCCTCGTATTGGGTTATTTTTGCTTGTTTGGTTTGCAGGGCCCTTACAAGTGCTGTCTCATCTTGGAGGTGCACCTCTAAAGCCTTCGTTGTCGGCGGGACTGTCTCTGGCTCGGATATGATTACATCCATATTTGGAGGCCTGAAGAGCCCCTCTCCGCCTTCGGAAATGTATTCCGTTTTCTCAGACTCATTGTAGTCTGAGAACTCACTCTCAGTGGTACCGGTTTCTGGTACCTTACCGCCCTCCATTGCCTTGCGCATATCACGCCGCTTAGCGGCGTTAGCCCTCTCCACCTTGTTAGGGCTATGCTTCTTAAGCTTCCTCTTTTTGTTAGCTGTTGCTGCCGCTATGCCCTGGTCTGATGCCTGACCAGATGTTGATGGTGTTTTTGATACCGCTGTTGGTAACGCCGTAATATCACCTGATTTGTCGGCAGAGGTATCTCTCGATACCCCCGCTTTCTTCTCCTTTACCATTTGCTTCTCTTCCCAATCGATGAAATCAGAAATTTCACGATTGTGAAAAAAAGCAATAATATTTTTTGTCGACTCCGCACGGGATTCGAACCCACGACCTCTGGATTCGTCTGCAGACGCCACCTCCACTAGGCTACCGATCTGTTATATAATACAGTGGCAACTAGCCAACTTTAACTTAGTCTCAAACACTTGCACTAGTTTAACTTTTAGATCAAATCAGAATAACACGTCTTCACAGTTTGGAAGTCAAATAACGACTGACTGCAGACGCCACCTCCACTAGGCTACCGATCTGTTATATAATACAGTGGCAACTAGCCAACTTTAACTTAGTCTCAAACACTTGCACTAGTTTAACTTTTAGATCAAATCAGAATAACACGTCTTCACAGTTTGGAAGTCAAATAACGACTGAGAAGCAGAGGTGGTATGGGGTGAGCTATGGTGAAGTTATTGTTGTGTAGTTTAAATTCGACTAGTGTTTAAAAAATAAAATTGAAGTGAGTGTTGCTGTTTGAGAAGAATACTGTGATGTGTTTTATTTTGGAAGAGTTTATTTTTAGTGTGAAAAAAAAAAAAAAATTGGTTGAGATTTGTGAACTAGCAGCGTAGTGGAGGGGCTGGGGTTGGGGTTGGGGCTGGGCTGGGCTGGGCTGGGGCTGGGGCTGGGGCTAGGCTGAGGTGTTTCTAAGCTAAGCTGAGTGCTGAGGTTGGAGAGGCAAGCGCGCAACACATTGTGCTAATGTGTGGATATAATTTGTAGTGTTTTTAATTGTATATTATGGTAATTTGTAATCTATTTTTGTTTTTTGTTTTTTGTTTTGAAAAATAGAAAATAAAAGACAAATGAATTGGTTGGGGCTCGAACAGGAGATGTATGGATTGAGAAGCAAGCTCGCAACTCATTGTGCTATTGTGCGGATATGTTTTGTGGTGTTTTTAATTGTCTATTATAGTAATTTGTAATCTATTTTTAGATGTTTAATTGTTGATTTAAAAAAAAAAATAGAAAAATATTGTTTGCTGTGATGACGTTGGTGGCGGGGCCTGGGGTCGGGCTGGGGCTGGGCTGGGGCTGGGCTGGGCTGGGCTGGGCTGGGGTGGGGGCGGGGAGGGGGATGTGTGTGTGTGTGTGTGTAGTTTTGAGGATAATGTCTGGGGCGAGTGTATGGTAGTGAAATGGTACGTTTTTGTGGGTTGATAGAAAAAAGAGAAGAAAAACAAATCGAAGAAGAAAGCACTGTAGATAATGATAGTGAACATAAGAAGAAAAAGAATAATAAGGAATAATAATCAAAAAAAAAAGAAGACATCTTTGAATTTTTTTTTTTTAAATACAATTTTTATTAATTTTTATTATTTATATAATTTTGTATTGCATATGCATTTTCCAATGCACAGCATTTTTTATTGATATGAAAGGTACAGGATATCTCATGTGGGGTACTTTTCTTCTTCATATTCTTCAGGTTCTGAGTGTCACCAAATTCTTCTATGTTTAAAATCATTACGTTTTCATTTTTGATTATTTCCTCAAGCCATGTTTTTTTCTCCTCTCCCTTACAAAAGACTATAGAGTTCGATCTTACTATAGTCTGGAATGTTTGCTTAACAAATGTTAAACTATTTGTTCCATCCTCCCAGGTTAGACCATGATGGTTCCGCTTTAACCAATTCGCTTGTCTCTGTAAAGACAGTGATAGGGTAGAAAAATGGTATGGAGGCTTGATTAGGAACAGATGGAAGCCACTGTTGCTGCTTACAAGAGCAACTTCCTTGGGGATAAATTTATTGTTAGGTCCAGTAAACCCTTGAAGATCCGCGACAAAATGCATATTGATTACTTGATAGTTGAATGGTATTTTTGACAGAGATGAACTCGCTTAAATACTATTCCATTCTTCGATAAGGATTTTTTTTCTTTTTAATCTTATACATTGCTGGATTAGAGTTTTAAAAAAAAATTAGGGCTTTTGGATATATGGTTTTTAAGTTGAAAGATAACAATTATGAAGTAACATTGACAAACTGTATCACATATCACGTGAGATATTTTTATATTAGGTATAAACCAATTATCATACAGTAGGTATATGAAGAAACCGCATCTTAAACAGCATAATATTCGGATTTTATCGAATTCTTTTGTTTAACGTATGTTTGTTTTATCAGTAATAGAAGTAGTTTTTACTTTAGGTAGATGTGGTTGTTTTAATTTTTTTTTTGTAATGATAATGACTTTGAAAATCATGGCACCAAATTTATTATTTTATATTTAGGTATCATGTGAGATATAGACATAAGAATTATCATACAGAATATGCAGAAACCGCATACCTAGTAAACAACTTATTCGAGCCTTATCGAATTCTTTTGGTTAATGCATGTTTTATTTAGCAGTAATAGAAGTAATTTTTACTTTTGACATATGTGGTTGTTTTAATTTTTTTATAATGATAATGACCTTCGAAAATCATAATCTAAATTTAAAAAAAAAAATGGAAAACCATATATGAAGCTCCGACTGCTATAATCTACAAATTTTCATAGCTAAACGGTATTAAAGAGGAACATTTTTGGTATTTTGTTCATTCAGTAATTAATTTCTAACATGATGGAATCGTTATTAACTAAATTGAAAGGACTAAATAAAGAGAAACCTCTTATCCCTGTTAAGGAGCTACCGAACATAGCTCAAAACATTGTAAGTGCACGGAGGTGCACTACAAGATTCGGGGTAAAGATACTCATCGAGTTGGAGAATTGTAAGATTTTTCTGGGGGAGCGTTTTAACGCTCTCTCAGATATTGAAGTAGCGGCGCTGACCTCATTGAGGATGATGGGGTGCCCCGAAGAAGGGGTAAAATTCCTTCCTCATACAGACAGCCATGGATCAAAACGGAAGGATCCAGGGGGTGATACAGCCGAGAACGATGACGATGACGACATCTTTGTGTTTAGTCAAAAGCGTCGATGCTTTTGATTTTTTTTTTGCTTAATAAAAATAAAATAAAAAAAAAAATAAAAATAATAATTATGAAAAAAATTCAAAAATGTTTTTATTTATTTTCTTTGAATGATCAGATGTGTATGGTGTTTTCAGTACTTGTACAGTTACTTGTACAACCAGAATATGGTGTTGAATGTACCATAATTCATATAAGAAATGGGGAGGTTACTTCTCATCTAAACAATTTCAGAATGCAGTTTCAATCAATGCAACATGTGAAATTTAAAGTTGAGGGTAAAAGAGTCAATTTAGATAAAAGAAATAGAATCTTAATAAAACTTATTGATTTCACAGGAGGAGAAATAACTTTGTTTGGATCAATTTTTCCTCATTCCAATGTTATAAAAAGAAAAGAGAATGAGTACCCAATTCTTTGTCCAGTTCGGTGCTGCAGAACTACTGAATATATCTAAGAGGAAGCACCCCGAGAAATTAAGAACACGCGACTCTTCAGAAGTAATGAGAGAACAAAGCAGAAATAAAAACAATTTACAATCGCATTTAGTTTAATGATCCCTAGAAATAATAACACGATGGAGAAGAAAAATAATTTTTACACGTGTGTACATATGTATTTGTGTTAGTAAGCAAACTTTTTTAAATAAAAGTACCTACCTAAATACTATATAAATTTCTTACACTTGTTTAATTTATTAGTTTATATTTATTACTTGACGTATAAGTACTTCTAGTTAGCAAGAACAAAATTTCAACTAAAATGTTCTACTTAACATTTCTGGCAGTTATACCAACTTTAATCCTTGGATTGCCTCTACCGATTAATATTGATTTACAAGAACCAAGCAATACCAATAATCTTTCTTTTGCTGTGAGTTTACCAAACAATGATACCGTACAAATAGGTTTATCATTTCGTTTGTTAACATTTTCGAATGGAAAATCGCTGTTAAATACCACAAATGACGGTGTGTCATCATATCAAAATGATGAGATAGTAAAAACAACAACAACAACTACTACAACAACAACAACAGACAAAAATGTATTACAAAAGAAGATCGTTACTGTAGAAGAGGCAATTGAAAGTTTTAGGCAAGATTTAATTAAAAAAGAAGCCGATATATCAGGAATCATTCAAAGTAAAAACATATTTTATAGACATTTTAAATTGGAATTTGACGATGAAATGGCTTTAACTATCCGATGTTCTTATGATAGTAATTATAATATGCGTAGCTTAACTATAAAATGTTATGAATATCATGAATACGAAACGGAAAGAGTTCTGAGTAATGGGGAAGTTGAAGTGTTTATGAAAGAGGATCTTGAATACAAATCTGATGTGGAATTGTTGGATTTTAAATCAATGAAACAAACATATAAAATGGAAATTTCTTAAATAAAACATGTACTTATTTTTTATATAGTATTAAAGGTTTATTATTTTAAAATTACAAGTTTTTCATTTTTTTTTTTTTTTATAAAGATGAACTAATTCCTTGGAAGATATCCAAGAGTTATCTTTTGAAGGAAATCCAAGCCATTTGACAAATATTTGATCATGTTTCTTTTGCAGTACTTTCTCAATTAAGTAAGTATCAGGAAACTTGGTCTTTTGGAGCTCAAGTTCATAGAATCCACCCTTGATAGGATTGCCCTGAAAGTCCTCTAAAAGATAAGTAACAGGATTTGTGCGTTGAACTTTATTTATAGTAAAAATTTCTGTTGTCCAATTCGGTGTATATCCCTTTTCAAATACATGTTTATATTTACTTATTCTGACAAAGTCTCCAACTTTTAACTTAGATGGAATATGAAATTTGATGTGATTATAAATATTGGAGAGTAATTGCTTTTCATTTGAAGCATTGACTTCAGATGGTTTCATTTTTATTGTTCGATGTACTGAATCATTATACTTTTTTGTAAGTGTTTTTATTATATCGGTCCATCGATATGTTCCATTGGTACTGAATTCTTTCCACATGAGTGTTTTAAGAGTGCGATTAAAACGTTCAAGAATCGATGCCTTGAGTACGCTAAACGTTGAATAATGATTGATTCCATATTTTTTCATGAGATTTTTAAAACATGAATTAAAAAATTCTTTCCCATCATCCGTTTGTAAGTTTTTTGGTACACGACCGCTATTTATTACACTAGCCAAAGCTGTAGTAACTAAATTACCTGTTTTACTTTTAACAGGAACTGTCCAAGCAAATTTTGAAAATGTATCAATTACCGTAAGAAGATATCGATAATTGTTATTTTCACCTGAATAAGCACCCATTTCAACAAGATCAGCTTGCCATAAATCATCTAACCCCTTGATAACAACTCGTCTTCTCTTAAAATTTTTTCGAGAAGGCTTATGTAGTTCATTGACAACGTCTCTCTTACTCATCTTCTTAAATAATGATTAAATAAAATTGCAATAAGTCTGTTATTTTGTTTATAAATTTTGTATTATTATTTTTTTAATCTTTCATACAATGACATTAACTTTTTAATTCTTATCAATCTGTTTTCAACCAAGAAACATGCACATGTATCTGGTCCTTCTTTACATTGATTTGAAGACCAGGGGCAGTTGACAAAATGACACCCGTTATCCGATAAGGTAGTAGATACATTTTCAAATCTTCGCAGGAAAGATAAGCATTCTAGAAGATATTCGTAATGTTCATCAAGTATATTACACTGATTTGTTTTCAGGAAATTTAATATTTCTCCAAAAATTAATGAAGTATTTATATTGGACATCGTGGAAGTATGTATGAGTTCACTCCTCAATTCAAAGTTTTAGACTGCAGTAAACAATAAATGGCTTGATGTTAAATAGTTGATTTTGTTTGAGCTGCAATTTCGGTTTTTTTTTTGTTAATTACATTTTCAAGGAAATACTTTTTTTATTTTTTTAACTTCATTTACAATGTATTTTTCAAAATTTGTAAATTTTTCATCAACATAATTTTTTTGTTGCCGCATCTGTTTTATCATAAGGCTCCTGAAGATTTCGTATCCTTTTTGAGTTTAAACTAAAGTCTCCGTTTTCTTTTTTAAGAAACCCCTCTCCTGGTAGTCCAGGTGGACCTCTTTCCCCCTGTAAACCTTGCTCTCCTCGTTCTCCTCTTTCGCCTCTTGGTCCTAACCTAACTTTGGATTGAGTTCTGTTTGAATAACGTCCAAACTTATCAACACTCATTTTCATTCAATGATGTTTACTTCTTTGAGTTCTTCAATAATGGAAACAATCTCGTTAGAATGATTATTATGTCCTGCCTGATGTGAGGCAATAAGAAGTCGTAAACGAACTACGAGTTCATTTGGATCATCCCAGTAGACATAGTCTTTTTCTTTGTTTGATAAATGCATTAAACCCTGGCCTATATGCAAATCAGTGGGAGAGCTAGAAGTATCTTTAAATAGTTTACTTATAATTTGTTTATATTTATATCCTTTATGCCCCAGTATTTGATTTTTAGAATCATGATTACGTCTATATGCATTGGTGCTAAACAATATGTTTTTGTAATTATTTAAATCCTCTTTATTATAAAGGGCTGAACTTGGTATTTTCTTAAATATCAACTCAAATAAGCCACTTGTTCCTTTATAAGTTTTATTATTAATTTCTATATTCTGCCCATTAATTTTGAAGTCCTTATCACCTATTTGTAATTTCCCATTGTTAGTATGTACACCGTATACGCCATCAATTGTTTTTGAATTATTTACAAACAAATCCATATATTTCCGAGGAATTTCTCCATAATTTCTTAAATGATCTACAAACTCTCGAACAAGGTTTCGACGAAGTTTGCGTCCACTCCTATCGGATTTGCTTCTAGGTGTTGATAAAGATGTTTTTGGGGGAATATTGTCGACTAAATTAAACTTCTTCATCATCATTTTCTTCAGTTTCCTCCCCTTCATAATGGCGCTTTATTTTTTCCACAGGCGATTTAAAACTGTTTGGATTTTCATGAATTGATGACATTTTTACTAATTCGTTAAGAGGTTTAGTAACTGGTTCGAAGGTTTCTTTTAATTGAAAATCGAATGCTTCTCTACCATTTCTAAGAGCTTTATATTTTTTCGTAGTGTATCGGTAGTTTTAATGAGGTCTTTTGTTAATTCTTTATTTAACTTCATCATGATTTCCTAAGTTTTTTTTTTTACAGTTTATAAATAAGTATGCAATTAGCTTTTTAAAACGTATAAAATTTAGTTTAATATTTAAAGATTGGGTTTTGAATGAAGAACAGCTTTTTCTGAACTGAGTTGATCTGCTTTCAACTGTACCGGATGCAACCCTGTACACCTTGGAACTACTTTGGTAGAACATAATAGTATTAATGCTGAACACATCAGTTGCACTTAGCTTTTATAGCCTCAGGAATTCATCGAATAACGTATAAAATTTAGTTTAATATTTAATGATTGGGTTTTGAATGAAGAACAGCTTTTTTTTGAACTGAGTTGATCTGCTTTCAACTGTACCGGATGCAACCCTGTACACCTTGGAACTACTTTGGTAGAACATAATAGTATTAATGCTGAACACATCAGTTGCACTTAGCTTTTATAGCCTCAGGAATTCATCGAATAACGTATAAAATTTAGTTTAATATTTAATGATTGGGTTTTGAATGAAGAACAGCTTTTTTTTGAACTGAGTTGATCTGCTTTCAACTGTACCGGATGCAACCCTGTACACCTTGGAACTACTTTGGTAGAACATAATAGTATTAATGCTGAACACATCAGTTACACTTAGCTTTTATAGTTTCAGGAATTCATCGAATCTCTTTCTATAGCGGCCTTTATTCAGGGGACTATCCTTATCAATGACTAGAAATCCATACTTAATGTCCCAGCATTCGGCGCAAATCCTTTGAAACATTGGAAATGTCATATCAGAATTCACATTGTTATGGTAAATATGTTTTAAATTCATGTCATCTTGTTTGAAAACAATGACGAAATTCGTATCGTCTCTTATTAAGTGCATAGAAATTCTTGTGTATGTCTGACACAAATAAAAACTGTCTACATTACGATGTCGACCCATACTGAAATAGTTTCGAACCGCATCTTGCTTTTCACAAGCAACATCATCAAAAATAAATACAGAGTTTGGTATGGGCTCTTCGGGTGGTATGACATCGCAATTATTTACAAATGCAAAAAAAAAAAAACGTATTTTTTTATTGGCATAACTGTTTGTTTTAAAAACTCATACTTTGGTTGGTGTAAGTTGTTAAATGTATGAATATCCTGCACTGCCAACAGTAACTGATCACATTTGGACTGTTAAAACTTCAAGTCAACTGGAAAAAACCAAGATTTATTGTAATTGCTTTGCAAAGCGATAGAAAAAATCAACGAAATAAAGATGTTAGCAAATTTGATCACTGTGACTTGAATAATCTAAAAGTGTATTTAAACTCAGAAGTATATCCTCGTGAAGACTTAAATCTCAAATTTAAGCAAGATCGATTCGCCCTTATTTATGATATGTACAGTAAATTTCAGCAATCCTACTACAAAAAACAATCAAATCCACTATTATCTCGACAGGAATTAAAGGATACCGCACCGATAATAGTAGTTGATTGTTCACACCAAAATGAAGCAATAAAAACAGGGCCAGTGGATGTGAAAATAGAACTAAAAACCACAATACCGGTTCCTCCTTCAACAACTGTGTATTGTTTAATTTTGCATGATAGAGTCATTGAATACAATGTAATAACGGGCGAGGTTCGTAAACATGTTTAAACTATAATAGCCCAGCAAATAAAATAAATAAAACAAATATTGTGTATATTTAATTAATCATATTGTTTTGTTTTTATTGTAAATTATCTTTTATTTTTGATGGGGTAATTTTTCTTGTGAATCCATATGGAAGGGAACTGAAATCGGGGAGGAAGTTTCTTTTTTCCGAAACAAGTCTGTACGTTTTGTGTTCTGTTTTGGTAACTACTTGATGTTCCTTTGTACGTTTTATGTTCTCAGAAACAACCAGAATACTCTCATTTTCTTCAGGTTTAAGTATTGCCTCTTTAATGGATTCAAAATTTACCTTTTTTGAAGCAGAATAGTTTAAGGAAATACCTTTCACTTTGCACACAACGGAGGATGCATTATCATTAGGGTTAAATACTTTGTAAGCATAATTTTTTGGCCCACCACTTACGAACTCTGTAATAAAACTGCCTACTCCATAAGATTCCAACTCATCCGTCAAGTCTCCGATTAGGTCTCCTGTTAATGGTTCAAATTCTCCTTCACGACTTATGAAGACAATAGAGTCTGTGTCATAATATAACACTCTTCTATCTAACTTTTCCAAAAAGTCATACAGTTTGAGACGAGCCTGAGTTGTTGTGAAGGCTGCAATGCTTACATTTACCGTTGGAGAAGATTCCACAGCCTCTTCTTTACTTGTGAAATTTACGACAACATTTTCATCATTTACTGGTAAAACACTGCAGACTTCTAGAGTGGGGTTTGTCAACATTTCATATAATTCTGAAGGGCTGTTTACAATGCTTGTTCTAGCTTGATTCTCTCGTTGACCAAACTTACCCCAAAACGAATTTAGTATTAATTTTGAGAAAGATCTTTTACCTTCATTTTTCTCAATGTTAGAATATTCAAGTTGAATGTTTTCATTTTTTAAAAAGTGAGAAATGTAGTTTTGTTTTTCTTCTTCTGTGTTACAATTACTAGGCCAACCCGAGGCTTCTTGCTTCAATTTCAGAAACTTATCCATCATGGAATCAAAAAGCCCTTTAGTACCTATTTCTGTACTACACTGAACCACATTATATTTCCATATTTCGGTGATTTCCAAAAGCTTATAACCTTTTTCTAGGGCTTTGCACACCTCATCAATTATCCATGTTCCGTATAAAGCTCGTTCATTATCTGTATGACGGCAAAATTTTTCTCTCGTTTTGAGGTTACTGCATGTCCTACACAAAGAGAAAATAAGTTTACTGTTTTGTTTTATTGGAAGAACAGGATGAAACAAGTTCTCTGGTGGTAATATTTTGCATTTGATAATTCCACTTATGTCTTTTAACTTTATCTGAGAAGTTATGGATGGATCTGTGTAGAGTTCTGGGTGTCCTATAGGAAATTTCCCATATTTACAAACCCATGGATATAAGGAACATACGTCGAGGTACTTGATTTTTTCATCCTTTTTACACTGATAATACATGGTTGTATTGCCGGTTCTACCCCCATAAAATGCATCTCGAGGGTTGAGTGGAGTTTTCTCGATACACGGATGCGTTTTTAAGAACTCCGACTCCTCATGATTCATCATTGATAGTTTTCTTCTAAATTCGCATTCCCAAATTTCAATGACTTCATAGTTGAATGATTTCAATCTAGCCGTTTTGGATTGCGTTCTTTCAAATCGCAAGTTTAGTGTGTCAAGCGTATCACTTCCTAGTGGTTCATCTCTTCTATGGGTTAAGCACTTAGGATGTCCATGATAATAACAGCCGTGAAACTCAAAAACCTGACCAGTTTCTCTACAGAACCCATCCACTTTCAATCCAGCAATAACCATTTCTTTTCCGTTGGCAGCATGTTCAATATATATTTGACGCGTTCTCCCTTCCCAAATTAAAGCCTTAATGGAAATTTTAGAATGTTTTTCCACATTCCTATAACCATTTTTTGGGATCAAACCGATGGTGTTTTCTGCAAGAAAATTACGCCGATACACAAGATTACATGCCGAAGCGATAGTGACAGATTCCAAAAACGGCTCTACGTTATTAAGCATCAAGAACATTTTTCTAAACTTTAAGCACGCCTCTGTTAGAATTTTAACATCACTAATACAATATTCTTCCAAGTGAAGCTCCATATTGAAAACATCATTTTTATGTTCCTCATACCAGTTAAGGAATATTTTTCGGTCCTCAGGTTTCATACTATCAGGGGCGTAGTATTTAGGATCTGGTAACTTTCCTACGTATTTTTCATTTTTGGTTAAATTGAATAGGTATGGAAAGTAACCCTTTTTTAATGATGAGGATAAATCAAATGCCTTTGGTAGTTTAGATAAAGCCATCGGAAAATAATTGACGGAGTCTAAAAATTTTACATTTCCGATTTGCATTAGCAAAATTTTTGACCCACGCATAATCAAATCAGGCTTTATGTCTGTATTTACAAGAATGTAATTTAGTACAAACTGATGGTCATAAGCCTGTCCGTTATGAGCTATCACTATCACATTTTTAAAATTCCTTCGAACACTCAATATGTAAGTTAGAAATTTTAATACCACTTCTTCGGTTATGACGTGTTCTCGAAATTTGCATACATTGCAAAATTTGAGATCTTGTATATCTATACATGAGCTGCATCTCTGTTGGAAAACACATAAATTTGGGGTGTGAATTTTTAGAACATTTGCCACTGTTTCATTGATTGCATCTGTACATTCCTGTCTACTTTCGAAATCATAAAAGATGTAGAGGGATTTATCTGTTTTCGGTATTCTCCGATCAGGTAATATAAAGCATTGATGGTCATGAGGCACAAATTTTTGACACTGCTTACAAAAATACTCGTTGCAGAAGTGCTCTCTTTGACTTATTGTCTTTAAACAATCCTTACATCTTTTTATCTCCTCACAGATAGATTTATTTCTACAGGCAATCGATTTGTGGTTTTCAAAACAATTTTTTCCTCTGAACTTTCGATTGCAATCATTACAAAGAATCTCTTGGTTAGTCTTTTCACAACTCGGGGTTTTCTGACACTGTGGACATGCTTTTCGGCATTTATGTCTGGATTTTTCATTGTATGGTACATGACAATCTTCACAGTAATAGCTACAAGAAAACGCTGATGTTAAAGAGGTTATCAAATTGTAGTGATTTTTGCTATGCAAAAGGTTTATTCTTTTTATTGCTGTTTCATTTGTAGGCACGCCGCTGAATACAATTGTTCTACCCTTAGTGTTGTACTCATACACAGTTATTCTATAGTCTGCCAAATGACTTTGAAATAATTGTAACTCGACAATACCACACCCTTCTCTAGGAATCTGAACTTTTGCGTCCTTTAGAAGTTGATCTGCTCTAACAGTTTGAATCTTTCTGACATCATCCCGAATTGTATTATAATCAGCAGTTTTATCGGCAAAAGCTTTCCCGACCACCAGAGCACGTGGTAAACAGAGATTGTCTTTGTTCTTGATAGAAACAATACCTCGACGTTTTTTGGATTCTTCTGTGAACGAGTTGTAAAAACATGCTCCTGGGCTTCTGCCCTTTCCATGGGGTATTT
This sequence comes from Eupeodes latifasciatus, assembly GCA_920104205.1. Taxonomy (NCBI): domain Eukaryota; kingdom Metazoa; phylum Arthropoda; class Insecta; order Diptera; family Syrphidae; genus Eupeodes; species Eupeodes latifasciatus. The sequence continues at coordinate 40,263,467 of OV049925.1, read as the reverse complement.
TTACAGTTGTCACCTTTATACCAAAGGAGTCAGTATGAAGACCCTCTGAATTACTTTGGAAAACCTTTGAAATCATTCCCCAAAGATCTGACTTATTGAAGTCACGTGCATTTTTGAAGTTCAAATACCCACATCCTCGTTCTTCCGAAAATCCTTTCCCGTAGAATGTAACGCCCACCTTATCCGTTTCTTGCAGCTCAGCAAAAATGAACGCGACTATGTTATCTACTGCCCCTTTGAACCAAGTAGTAGGTTCAACATTGTTAGGAACTGATTTAACCTTAAACTCAACCTTTCTTCCTTTAAGGTTAAACCTCCTAACATTTGTTGATACATCCGATAATATTTCGTAACGCTAAATATAGAACAAATTATTAATCCATTTTATTTATTTGTACTTCTTTAGATTACCTTTTCATATTCCTTTTCCTCTTCTGCTAACAAAATTTTTGGCAGGAATCTTACCCCCGTCGAAGATCGTTGAATCCTCATGTGTTCCATCTCTTTCAGCTCCCCGTCTGTCAGGTTGCTACAATGATCCCCCAAAAACATCTTACAATTGTCTAGCTCGACAAGTATCCTTTCCCCATAACGAGTGTTACACCGTTGTGCTGCCAGAATAAGTTGGGGATCTTCACTTAGATCTTTTAATGAAATTAGCGGTTTCTCTTCCGCTAATTTGTTCAGCTTTTTTAAAAATGAATCCATTTTTATTTTTCACACACAAATTTAATTTAATGAACCGTTTTATAAATTGGAACTAAAGTAATGAAACTATAAAACTGAAATTTCTCATTAAAGACTCTTAAATACAAAATACTGACAGTTCCTAACAACTGATATGATATCAATACTATAACAACCACAAACCCCAACAACTTTATCATAATAGGTTGAATTAATATAGTACATGTCTAGACATTTATTTCTCTGTTACCATCTTTATCAAAAGGAAAAATAACAACAAAACAACCAAAATGACAACAAAAAAAAACAATGAAGAAGAAATAATAAAAAATACAATTTTAAATTTTTATAACTTTATTTAGGTACTTATTAAATTTTTTTTTTTTAATTCTCAAAAACATTGTCGTTTTAGAGAGAGCATAAATAATTCGCTGCTGGAATCGTCGTCTTCAACTTCATGATCCTCTCTGGATCGCTTTAAACGTTCTTCTGGTAAGAACTTTACTCCAGACGAAGATTGATGCATCCTCGTATTCTGCATGGTCTTCAGCTCCCCATCTGTTAAGGTGCTGAAACGATCGCTCAGGAACACTTTATACTTGTCTCTTTTTTTTTTTTGATTATTATTCCTTATTATTCTTTTTCTTCTTATGTTCACTATCATTATCTACAGTGCTTTCTTCTTCGATTTGTTTTTCTTCTCTTTTTTCTATCAACCCACAAAAACGTACCATTTCACTACCATACACTCGCCCCAGACATTATCCTCAAAACTACACACACACACACACACATCCCCCTCCCCGCCCCCACCCCAGCCCAGCCCAGCCCAGCCCAGCCCAGCCCCAGCCCAGCCCCAGCCCGACCCCAGGCCCCGCCACCAACGTCATCACAGCAAACAATATTTTTCTATTTTTTTTTTTAAATCAACAATTAAACATCTAAAAATAGATTACAAATTACTATAATAGACAATTAAAAACACCACAAAACATATCCGCACAATAGCACAATGAGTTGCGAGCTTGCTTCTCAATCCATACATCTCCTGTTCGAGCCCCAACCAATTCATTTGTCTTTTATTTTCTATTTTTCAAAACAAAAAACAAAAAACAAAAATAGATTACAAATTACCATAATATACAATTAAAAACACTACAAATTATATCCACACATTAGCACAATGTGTTGCGCGCTTGCCTCTCCAACCTCAGCACTCAGCTTAGCTTAGAAACACCTCAGCCTAGCCCCAGCCCCAGCCCAGCCCAGCCCAGCCCCAACCCCAACCCCAGCCCCTCCACTACGCTGCTAGTTCACAAATCTCAACCAATTTTTTTTTTTTTTCACACTAAAAATAAACTCTTCCAAAATAAAACACATCACAGTATTCTTCTCAAACAGCAACACTCACTTCAATTTTATTTTTTAAACACTAGTCGAATTTAAACTACACAACAATAACTTCACCATAGCTCACCCCATACCACCTCTGCTTCTTAAACTCACATACTTCGGTTCGAGCCCCAGCCCCAGCCCCACTCAACACACAACATTTTTAAAATTATTATTATTGTTAAGTCACTACCTAACCGCAAAAAATTCCCACCGCCAAGTAGCCCCATACCTACTAACAATTTGTTTAAATGTAGTTAGAAGTCTGTAGAGTGTCTTAAGCTACTTTTTTACTCCGGTAAAATATCTCATTGGCAGCTCATTCGAGCAGATCCGCCGATAACACTTTTAATAAGTTATTCGATGTATCCTTATTTAGAACACTAGTTAGTAGTATATCATTAGGTGTTTTCTGCTTTTAGACCTATCACCGTTGTCTAGCATTAACGGTTTTTTCTTTTATTTGGTGGGTTGGTTACAGACTACCTCACTAAATAATTTTCTATTGAATACAAAAGATAAGCGCTTAAATAATACGACGAGAGTTATGTGACACTAACGAAAGATTTTTGTAATTTAGTACATAGTAATTCTGGACTTACGAGTATTGCAAGTGTTTACCCTGATTAACAGAATAACATACATACCTGATGATCAATTTCTCTTACAAAATAAATAAATAAATTCAAACATATTGGATAAAGTCGCAGGGAGTCTTTGTCAAAAGACACAGCCATGGACTCAGAAGTCAGAACAGAGCACTTTATATCCAGTAGAGTTTCTTAAATCACTTGAGCTCTCCGGTGTGCCCATACGTTAGCTCTACTTAAAATTAGGCTTTTATTGAGATGCCCGTCTATTATGTAACGGTACTAGATTTCGTATCACACAACTTGGGTGAAACATTATTAGTGCTATTATATTAACCGATGCGCGTTGGAAAGGTTGAAAATGTAATTATTTCTCAAATTTCAATAACTCCTACAGTTTAACCATTCCAATTCAAAAGGCTTCAAGTCTCCCTTACAGTTAGTTTCGTTATGCTTATTAATAACGCGCAAGAGCAAACACTAAAAGTAGCGAGGTTGATCTAAGAAAAGCTGTTTTTCTCTCATGTACAGCTTTATAGGCTTTTCACACCAATCCCAAAACCCAGTTTTCGCGAAATTATCGGTTTTCGCCGAAAACCTACATCGAAAACTCAAGTTTTCCCATACATTTTTGGTAAACCACAAGTTTTCGTAAACCACAAGTTTTATATAAAACCTCTCGAAAACTAGTAGGAATTCAAAGTTGAACAAAACAAACAAACCTTTCGAAACACTCAGCGCTCAAATTAATGCAAACAAAACAGCTGATGGCTGCTGTCAAAACAAAAATATTTTACTTTGAAATTTTGTTCAAAACAACCACAAGTGCAGTGAAATTTAAACAAAATATGTATATGTATTTTAATTAATTAAACTTACAATTTGGTCGTGGTATGTAATATTATTTATACAATTTATCCCTACAAAATAAGAATTATTGCTTTTTGTTTTTTATTTAGAGAATATGTACATATGTATGTACATATTTATTTTAAATTTCAGAAGAGCTATCATTAGATGGATTTCCGGCTTCTGGTGACTCTAGGAGGTACTCGTCATCCCAATACGAAGAAGATGTCGAAACTCCGTCGGCCGAGTCTTCATCCTGTTCTTCGCGCGCTACTCCGTCCAGGCCCCGGGCTGCAAAAAAAAAGAAAGTGTGATGAGGAGAATATAAATAAAATCGAAGAGCAAATAGAGGGCTTTATAAAAGATTGCAAAGAAACAGATCAAAAAGCTTTAGACCTGGAGATGCAAAAGATAGCAATATTAAAGGATTTGGTCGAAGAGACAAAAGTCTTTAACGAAAATTTCTTAAAATTGTTTCCAAAATAAAAAGTGTGTAAAATAAATGTTTGTTTAGTGTTTTTTTAGTATTGAAAATGTTGTATGTATGTATGTATGTACAATGTACATACCAAGGGCGGATCCAGACTTTTGATCAGGGGGGGGGGGGTCACACACTTAACATAGACGAGTTTTTACTCACCGCTTAAAAATGTTCTTTAATGTTTTGTAAAGGAGGCTAACAAAATTAAAATAACAAAATGTGTATATAAACCTTAAATTAAAACATTTTAAGAGCTAAAGTGACAACTTTAGTTACTAAACTATTTTAGAACACTGTTGTTTATCAAGGTATAGTCTAACTATTTAATTTGGACTACTCCCTACATATGAAATTCCCAGATTCCAACAGTTTTCTAAATATGCCACATTTAAGAGCTACACTGAAAAAACAAACGTGCATTAGTATAAAAAACGGCGTTTATTGACTGCTTATTTACTGTCACAACAAACTTTTTCTTGTCAGAGTGAACGGTTTATTAAAAAAAATTCAGCGTTTGATAATCGTTTGTTAATACTATTAACGGCCGTTTATTAAATGAAAAATAAAGCACTTAATCACCGTTTATTAAAATTAATAACTCTATTAATTGCCGCAAACATCTTAATTATTAAAAATGATTAATCGTTTATTGCGACAATAAACAAGATGTTTGAAAAGGGATTGTTAAAGATTATATCCCAACCTTCATCCAATATCACAACCAATTCTCAAATTTACAAATATCGGGTGATTTTTTAAGAGCTTGAGAACTTTTTTAAAAAAAAAACGCATAAAATTTGCTAAATCTCATCGATTCTTTATTTGAAACGTTAGATTGGTCCATGACATTTACTTTTTGAAGATAATTTCATTTAAATGTTGACCGCGGCTGCGTCTTAGGTGGTCCATTCGGAAAGTCCAATTTTGGGTAACTTTTTCGAGCATTTTGGCCGGAATAGCCCGAATTTCTTCGGAAATGTTGTCTTCCAAAGCTGGAATAGTTGCTGGCTTATTTGTGTAGACTTTAGACTTGACGTAGCCCCACAAAAAATAGTCTAAAGGCGTCAAATCGCATGATCTTGGTGGCCAACTTACCGGTCCATTCCTTGAGATGAATTGTTCTCCGAAGTTTTCCCTCAAAATGGCCATAGAATCGCGAGCTGTGTGGCATGTAGCGCCATCTTGTTGAAACCACATGTCAACCAAGTTCAGTTCTTCCATTTTTGGCAACAAAAAGATTGTTAGCATTGAACGATAGCGATCGCCATTCACCGTAACGTTGCGTCCAACAGCATCTTTGAAAAAATACGGTCCAATGATTCCACCAGCGTACAAACCACACCAAACAGTGCATTTTTCGGGATGCATGGGCAGTTCTTGAACGGCTTCTGGTTGCTCTTCACTCCAAATGCGGCAATTTTGCTTATTTACGTAGCCATTCAACCAGAAATGAGCCTCATCGCTGAACAAAATTTGTCGATAAAAAAGCGCGAAACACATTTCGAACCGAACACTGATTTTGGTAATAAAATTCAATGATTTGCAAGCGTTGCTCGTTAGTAAGTCTATTCATGATGAAATGTCAAAGCATACTGAGCATCTTTCTCTTTGACACCATGTCTGAAATCCCGCGTGATCTGTCAAATACTAATGCATGAAAATCCTAACCTCAAAAAAATCACCCATTAGTTTATTATTTTTTATAACCTTATTCACTGAGACATACAAATTTGTCAATTAAAAAATAATAAACCGTTTATTGTTGCAATGAACAACATTATTAAGAGACGAATTGGAAAATTTACAAGCAGTTTATTGTTTTTTATAACCTTAATCACTGACACAATAAACTTTGGTAATTGGAAAATAGTGAACCATTTATTGTGGCTATGAACAACATTATTAAGAGGCAAATTGTTAAATATTATATCCCAACCTCCATCCTACATACATATAAAAAAATGTATGCGGAAGATTGGGCAAAAATAAAATTGATTCCTTGACAAAAAAAATTTAAATCATAAAGATAACACTGCACTCAAATTCAGCGGAACTAAACTTCATGACACGGAAAAGCATTATTTGTATGAAATTGTATGAGGTATATCGCTAAACTTCATATCATTTCATACGAATTCTTGTGAATCGCAGTAACGCTGCAGTCTAAATAAGTAAAATGATCAGTGATGAGTTTTAGTTATATTTATAACTCGTTCTATAAGAGTAAAAGTCCTAGAGCTTAATATATCTATCTTTTATAATTGTTTTTAATTCTATAAAGGTAATAATTTTGGCTAATTACTTTTATAAATAAATAAATACTGTTATGACGCATTGCAAATCTACAACGAAAACACGAACAAATTACATGCATTCTGTCACTGCACCGAGCATTGTGTTCACACTCAGCTCAACTTGGCCAGAACTCGGTGACATTAATTTGCAAAGGTTATTTTGTCATTCGCAAGGATATAATTCACACTATGTTGTTACCAAAAGGTTGCCTAGTAGAACCGAACAAGACCAAAAAAAAAGTAGTAGAAGCAGAAAAAGAGAAGTAGAAGCAAAAGAAATAGAAGTAAGGAAGTTGAAAAGAGTGAACCAGACCACAGAAACCAGTTGAACTTCGATCGCCGCTAAGCAAGGATCAGTGGTAAGTAAGTTGGATATTAACAGAGGCTTCCCCCACCAGAGGTATAAGCGGAAATAATAAACATTTGTTTATATTTATGAACGCATTTATTAAAATTAATAAATTCTGTTCATTGGGATTATAAACAGGTTTATTAATATTATTAACGGAAATAATAAACGGTTGCTTATATTTATGAACGCATTTATTATAATTAATAAACTATGTTCATTAAGGCTAAAAACGGGTTTATTAATATAATTAACGGAAATAATAAACGGTTGTTTATATTTATGAACGCATTTATTAAAATTAATAAACTCTGTTCATTAAGGCTATAAACGGGTTAATTAATATTACAAACGAAAATATAAACGGTTGTTTATGTTTATTAATGGATTTATTAAAATCAATAAACTCAGTTTATTGTGGTTATAAACGAAAATCTTAAATTGTTTGTAAATTTTCACCCGGAAATGGAGAATAATAAACGATAGTTCACTGACACAATTAATATGTTTATTGGACAAACTCAATCATTTTATTTATTGTCTCAAACAACTTTTTAATTATATTTACGTACCTTTTTGGTTCAGTGTAAAACACAATAGTTTAGAGGGTTTTTGTTGTCATATTCTTTTTTATTGCCATTTATATTAGTTAAAAATTCAAAAACCCAGAAAATGTGAAAGAATCTGATATTAAGAATTGTCTGGCTTTTGTTTATATGGTTTTTCAAAACACAATTTTCGGGAGTCTATTATTACTATCGTTATCAATCTGCTTACTCATAGATTTGAGCTGATGCTACAAAATATTTTGATCTTAAAGGAGTCAACAAAACTTAAAAATTGTAGAGAAAAAAGGTTGGTTCTTGCATTTAGGGAAATAGGTCCATTTAAGTACATAATTTTTCTAAACATTAAAAAAAAAAAAAAAAAACAAATTAAGGTAAACAAATAAGTTGGGAAAAAACTTTTGTGTGGCACTCTCAAATTACACGTTTCAGAATCTCTTTTCACTTCAGTTCTCTTGGATCAATCCCTGCCTGTACCACCTAAAAAAGTTTTTTTTTCACGGGTACTGCACTGCCTCTTGCGAGGAATTGACAAATCCTCCAAGATTAATTGCTGTCATGAAAAGTGCTTTCTCAAGTTAGCCTTACGGATTCGGCATTAAAACGGTAAATCCTCTCCATCCCTGACAAGACTCGCACACAGGAATGGTTGAGAGTTGTAAGTCACTAGGCCGTGGTTCTCAAAGGACTGTTGCGCCACCTAATGTATTTATTTATTTCTCAAGAGATTCAAAGCTTTTATTTTAATAAATATGAAACGCTCGTTGTGTTTTTTGGTTAGCCATTAGTTTAACAAAAGTGTTTTTGGGACATTTATGTACTTGAAATTCGTGTTTAAAGCTCGGTTCTAGAGCATCTGAAGCCAATTCACTTTAAAAAGTAGATTTCTTTAATTTAAGTTTTTGTGTTCAACAGAAAATCAATTTTGAAAGAAATAAAATGCACGAATGGGACGCTAGAACTTGCTAATTTCTTCCAAAAGTCTGTTTAAAAATATTTCCTATATTTTAAGATTTCAAAATGTACCTGCAAAATAAGTTCTTCTCACAAAATTTAAATGCCATTTTATTTAATTAACTTTTTATAACTAAATTAACTTTTTTTCAAAAATCATTTAAATTTTTAAATTTAGTCTTACAAATATTTTTGTTAAGCACTGAATAAAGTGCTTATAAATACACATTTTACATTTAAATTTCTTTAAAAAATGGTGACCGCTTTCTGAGATATCGAGTTTTGTAAAAAAAATTTATATTTGCTTAAATTAAAAAAAAATCGTGCCATTAGTTTTTGAGTAAACTTAAAAAACAAAATACTCGTAGCGGTTTTATGAAGGGTACGCTTCTGTAGCAATACCAAAATATGTTTTTTCTTGTAGAAAGAAGCCAAATTAAGAACACAATATTAAGAGAATGTTTTAAAAAAGTCTATCGGTTCATTTTTGAAAAAAAAAAAATCGAATTATCGATTTTTAACCAAAAAACTTTTATGGTGACTGCTTTTATGTTTCGTTTTAAAAAAATTAAAAAAAAAACGCCTTACACTAATCGACAGGACAGACAGACGGACGAAATCGCGGGACCCACTTTTTTCCTACCATGGTAATGTCATGTTTGATTAAAAGCTCGAGTTCGAAATTTGTACGTATGCAAAACTTGACATATAGTTCCTATATATCACAAGTAAAAATCACTTCAATGTTCACTATTTATGTGCTTCAAAAAGATGAGATGTAATTGAAGGCTAGTTTCGGGAATTTAAAGGCTACTTAATATAAAATTGACGATTTCTTAATCAAGGTTTCTTCTTAAGTATTAGAGTATTAAGTAAGGGTATTTCCTTTTTTTTCTTAGAAACAAATTTTATGAAAATAATGACCCCTACGACCCCCCCCCCCCCCCCTGGATCCGCCATTGTTACATACAAGAAATATTTTGCTCGATGGGAGAAGACGGTGGAGTGTGAGCTACAAAAGCACCACTTCACCATGCGTCGCGAGGTCGCGTTCGTCGATATGTAGGTATGTAGATATGTAATGTGTATATACTTAAGTACGAGTATGTCCAGTATGTGTTGTGTACATTTGTTATGTAGGTATTTTGTGATCTTACCTAATTGCATTTTGATGGCGTTTCGGATAATGGAAGGTGTATTTCTTGCATCATCTACCTGTGTTGATTGTTCCGGTTGCTCTCTATGCGAATTATTGTTTGCATTTTGCAACAATTGGATGTTGATTTCATCATTATTAACATTCAGAAAATTATGTAAGACACAGCATGCTTTAATAATCAAGATGCTGTTATCGATTCGGTTATCAAGACCCTTTCCGATTCTCCTAAATCTTGCTTTAAGGTGTCCAAAACAGTTTTCAACAACTCTTCGACATTTCGAAAGAGCGTAGTTGAAGTTCTTTTGTTCTTTGGAAGCTGTGGTACTAAAAGGAAATGGTTTCATCAAAAATTCGGAAAACCTAAAAGCGGAATCCCCAATTAACACTACAGGAACATCCACATCGCATATTTTTTTGACATTTCTTTCAAAATTGGTTGCCGATGCTGTTGTCTCACATACGAATCTTCTTATATTTTCGAATCATTGCAACGCCCTGGACTTCCTACGTTTATATTAAGAAATCTATAACTGTGTAGTGTGTACACATATGCATAAGAATTAGTTTCTTTTTAAAGAAAAGTTTCAGATTTGAATTTCGATTATTACCGATAATCAACCACAGCTAGTAGTACAGTAGAGTACCATCCCTTATAATTATAATAATCCACAGCATCCTGAGCAGGGGGGTAGATCTCAATATGGCAACCATCTTCAGTGAAATTGAAAATATTATTTGAAACAAATTTTAAGAACATATATTAATTATACCCATACCAATAGCTCCAAAACATTGAGGGAAACCAAGTTTTTCGAAACCATTCACATTTTCCTTAATAATTTCTTCAGTAAGTGGACAAGTATTTTTTTTGTAAAACACACCAAACTTCCTGACAAAATGTTGTCACAATGATGCATACTGTGGATATTCCTACCCCAAAGATAGCTGAAACTATATATATCCTATATTCAGCGGATGATCCCAGTGTGTATATTGCAATAGCTATTCTTTTTTGTAATGGTATACACTTCCTAAAAATTGTATCTTACATTTCCAGATCATTTCCAGTTCATTTCAGAGTATATCGAAAGTTCTGCGGCTCATTCTGAAATGTTGTTTGAAATACTCATCATCGTTTACTAACATTTCACGTTCCAAAAAAGTGCTGGTGGGTACCTGTATAAAATATTTAGATATATATCGGGTGATTTTTTAAGAGCTTGAGAACTTTTTTTTAAAAAAAAACGCATAAAATTTGCAAAAAATCTCATCGATTCTTTATTTGAAACGTTAGATTGGTCCATGACATTTACTTTTTGAAGATAATTTCATTTAAATGTTGACCGCGGCTGCGTCTTAGGTGGTCCATTCGGAAAGTCCAATTTTGGGTAACTTTTTCGAGCATTTCGGCCGGAATAGCCCGAATTTCTTCGGAAATGTTGTCTTCCAAAGCTGGAATAGTTGCTGGCTTATTTGTGTAGACTTTAGACTTGACGTAGCCCCACAAAAAATAGTCTAAAGGCGTCAAATCGCATGATCTTGGTGGCCAACTTACCGGTCCATTCCTTGAGATGAATTGTTCTCCGAAGTTTTCCCTCAAAATGGCCATAGAATCGTGAGCTGTGTGGCATGTAGCGCCATCTTGTTGAAACCACATGTCAACCAAGTTCAGTTCTTCCATTTTTGGCAACAAAAAGTTTGTTAGCATTGAACGATAGCGATCGCCATTCACCGTAACGTTGCGTCCAACAGCATCTTTGAAAAAATACGGTCCAATGATTCCACCAGCGTACAAACCATACCAAACAGTGCATTTTTCGGGATGCATGGGCAGTTCTTGAACGGCTTCTGGTTGCTCTTAACTCCAAATGCGGCAATTTTGCTTATTTACGTAGCCATTCAACCAGAAATGAGCCTCATCGCTGAACAAAATTTGTCGATAAAACACATTTCGAACCGAACACTGATTTTGGTAATAAAATTCAATGATTTGCAAGCGTTGCTCGTTAGTAAGTCTATTCATGATGAAATGTCAAAGCATACTGAGCATCTTTCTCTTTGACACCATGTCTGAAATCCCGCGTGATCTGTCAAATACTAATGCATGAAATAATAGAACCACGCGTCTCTTTAAATATTTTTGTGAAAAACTAAGTTTGTCTGTTGTTAATACTAGTTGGCCAACATGTTTTCAATCTATTGATAATCCTTCGCTTATAGATATGTTTCTTACTACCTCACAAGAAAAAATTTTATGCAATGAACAAATTAAACTAACCTCTGAATTTATTCATGATTTAATTTTTTGCTCATTCCAGTTCAATGTAAGAAACTTATGTTATTCGAATACTTTCAGTTATAGATCCTATCGTTCATTTAACTATTACGATATGCAACATAGTATTAGCAATAACTACTGGGATAATATTCTTTATACTATTGACGTTAACAGTAAAGTGTTAATTTTTAACGACCTACTTGAAAGATTATTTAATGCTTACGTGCCTTTAGTTACAAAACGGGTAAAAAATCGAAAGGGATGTCCTTGGTACAGACAAGACATTGAAGTACAAATTAAAGAGAGAGAACGCTTTTTCAAAAGGTACAAAAGAAACCCAACGGATTTTAACAGAAATCAATATATCTTTTCTCGTAATAAAGTCACTGCTCTTATACGTTCATGTAAAAAAACATATTTTATGAATAAACTTAATGTTTCTCTGAGTTCTAAGGATCTTTGGAAAAATTTGAAAGATGTTGGTGTTTGTTCATCTAAGTCGATTTCGAAATGCCCATTAGACCCACAAGAAATGAAATCATTTTTTGCACCGACTCAGCTTAATTCAAGTCTTACATTAGTTATTCCTGAAAATGACAATGAATTATTTTCATTTAATTGTGTGGAGGATTTCGAAGTTGTTTCTGCTCTAAAATCAGTTAAATCAAATGCTTCTGGTACAGATAATATCTCACCGAAATTTATACGTTTGATTTTACCAATTGTTATTAAACCTTTGAAGCACATTTTGAATACATGTATCTCAAGTTCTCAATTCCCAGAAGCCTGGAAAAGTGGAATTATTGTACCCATACCCAAAAAAGCTAATTCTTCAGAGCCTTCGGACTATAGACCAATTAACTTGTTACCTTTTTTTGGTAAAATATTTGAACGGTTAATGTTTAATCAAATGCTAGACTTCATTCAATTCAATCAAAAGTTATCTAAATGGCAGTCTGGTTTTCGTAACAAACATAGTTGTGAATCTGCTGTTCTAAAGGTAACCTCTGATTTTCGAGCTGCTCTTGACAAGGATCTTTTGGGTGTTATGGTGCTTTTGGATTTTTCGAAGGCCTTTGACTGTGTTGACCATCAAATTCTGATTTCTAAATTAAGCAAAAAGTTCAGTTTTTCAAAAACAGCTTTAAAACTATTAAGCAACTATCTCTGTAATAGACTGCAGATGGTAACCACAAATCAAGGTAATTCAAGTACATTTATTGTTAATCAGGGAGTCCCCCAAGGGTCAGTTTTAGGACCACTCCTTTTCTCAATATTTATCAACGATCTTCCAGATATTGTTTATAGTTGTCATACTCACATGTATGCAGATGATGTTTTGCTCTATAATTTTAGCGAATTAGGTTTGATGGAAAACTGCATTGTCCGGGTTAACGAAGATCTTACGAGTATTCAAAAGTGGTCTCTTGAAAATAAATTACTACTAAACCCATCAAAAACTCTTTGTATGATTTGTTCGAGGAGTGAAGTTACTCTTGATGATTTACCCAAAATTGTTTTAAATTCACAAGTTGTTGATTATGTTTCAAAAGTAAAATATTTGGGTTTCCAAATTAACAACAAACTAACCTGTTGTGACGCTATTTCTGATACTATCAGACGTGTTTACTATAGTCTGCGTTCTCTAAGATCTTCTTCGAACATCTTGGATACTGATTTAAGAAAACATCTTGTGAAAAGTCTCGTTATGCCCTCTCTTACCTTCAATTGTAATGTATACCCCTCTCTTGACTATGAGTGTAAACGAAAACTTAATGTCGCGTTTAATGATTGTCTACGTTTCATCTATAATATTCCAAGGCATGAAAGTGTGTCTAATTTACATTCATCGCTGTTAGGACTAAATTTTGATAAATATTTAATGCTCCGTAATGTTATTCTGCTAAACAACATTATTCATAACAGAAGTCCTGCGTATTTAGGTGAAATGCTTCAATTCGCACATTCTCAAAGAGGACTAAGATTAATTTTACCGCGCTTTACGCACACCATTGCCGAAAGATCTTATTTTGTAAAAGCTATTAGATTGTGGAATGGATTACCATTTGATTTGCAAAGAACCACCTCTCCAACCATTTTTAAGAAGAAATTATTTGAACTATTATCATCTATGGTTTAAAATTGTACTTAATGCACTTAAATTCTATACCTATTTATTTATTCTCTTTTTTTCTCTGTTTCCAAAAATTGTTTATAAAATGTTTGTAACACTTTTTCTTACTATTTTGCTTTTTTTATTTCAATTGTTATCATTTTTATTATTTATTAAGTATTGTAAAATATAAAACTTGGTTACGAATTATTGATACTATAAAAGATTGAATCTTGATGTATCTATTGTAATTTTTCTATTAATGCAAATACAAATACAAATACAAATACAAGTTGAAAATCCTAACCTCAAAAAAATCACCCATTACATAGCTTCCTATTAATTGAATTGTTATAACAAGCTTACCTTTGTCCACATATTTCTTTCACGTTTTTCAATTGCATCAATTAAAACTTTTCTTTTCCCTCGAAGTTCCAGGATTTGCAAAAGAAAACGACGTTTGTTTCATGATAGAGGCTTGAGATGATGAAAAAAGTTTATAGGGCCCATACACTACGCAAGCACGTTTGTTCAAACGTGTGTTTGAGCAAACTTAGTTTCGCCACACACTACACAAACATGTTTAAGAAATATTAGTTGCGTGACGTTTTTCATCGAGTGATTTACAATATGCAGCTTTGATTATTGCCTTGGCTATTAAGAGTGGTACAAAAAAGGATCTATTTCAGTCCAAAATATTTGTTTCTCTTGTTTATTCATGTTAACTCTATGAAAATTGACATCGGTTTGAGTAAAATTCAATATACACCACACAAACATGTTTGCACAGGCATGGAAAATTCAAATTTTTTTGATTTTGTTCAAACCGCTTGCGCAAACACGCATCATCGCTACACACTACTCAAACAGTTTGCACAAACATTTTTACAACAACAAAATACATTCGTTTGCTCAAACAGTTTGTGTAGTGTATGGGCCCTATTAACAAAATCTTTATATTTTTTGTTTAACTTTCTTTTTATATATTAAAAATAATATCAGTCGGTCAGAATTCATTTTTTTCACAAATAATTTGAGTCTTCTCAAATTACTAAACTTTTTACTCACAAATTTTTTCATTAATACAAAATTTGACAGCCGGTGTCAAACAAATTTAAATGTCAAATGAAAACGTGTAAATGTTCGGTGTGAACGATTTTCGGGTTTTCAAAAACTTTTTGCCGAAAACCCGGTTTTGGGTTTGTTGTGAAAAGCCTATTATGTTGCGTTTCCAACGCGCGTGTCTAACGCTCAAAATCTGTTATAATTCTTTCATCTTATAAAAATTAAATTAAATATATTGTACACATCCATATAAAAACATTCTTATACTTACTTACTTATCCGGCTAAATATCCATGAAGGGTCTCAACTTGAGATACTGCAGTCTTCCATCGTGAACGATCCCTCGCATGCACTCTCCAGTCACTGAGACCAAGCGCTCTGGCATCCGCAGTCACTTGGTCCTTGTACCGTAGGTTCGGTCTTCCTTGTCATCTTCAACCTGGGGGCTGGGATGAGAAGACTTTCTTGGCTGGAGCGTTGTCGTCCATTCGCTCGATGTGGCCGAGCCAATGTAGTCGTCTTTTCTTGGCCTTCTGGACTACATTTACATCTTGGTACAGCTCATACAGTTCTCGGTTGTAGATATCTTCTTCCGTCGAAGAATTTTTCTTTCGAAAGTGCCCAGTATCAATTCTCCTTTTTTACTTATCGTCCAGCACTCGGCGCCGTAGAGTAACACTGGTAAAATCAAAGTTTTGTATAGCAGACACTTTGTCTTTCGAGTGAGGAGTTTTGAACCCAGTTGTTTGGCCAAACCGAAGCAGCAGCGGTTCACTAGAGTAATTCTTCTTCGGATCTCCACTAAGGTGTCGTTCGTGGGATTGATTTTTGTTCCAAGGTAGGTGATCTCCTAACTACCTCGAAATTGCTGCTACCAACAGTGACGTTTTGTCCTAGGCGATGGACAGATGTCGATAACATGTACTTTGTTTTGTCCTCATTCACTTCAAGACCAACTAGTTTCGCCTGTTCTTCAATCGCTGTGAAGGCCTCAAGCACAGCGCTCTTGGATCGACCGATTATGTCTATGTCGTCCGCATAACCTAGGAGCTGGGTGGATTTGTTGAAGATAGTGCCCTCCGTGCTCACACTTGCCCTACGCACTATCTGCTCCAGGACTATGTTGAAGAAGTCACATGACAACGCATCTCCTTGTCTAAACCCTGCGCAAGTTTGGAATAACTCGGATGAGCTGTTACCCATTTGCACACTGCACTGCGTATTGTTTAGCGTCATGCGGCACAGCTGGATCAGTTTGTTCGGGATCCCGAATTCAGACATCGCCATCATAAGCTCTTGGCGGTGGATGCTATCATAAGCAGCTTTAAAGTCGATGAAAAGATGGTGGGTTTCGACTTGAAATTCGTTGGTCTTTTCCAGTGTGAATATTTGGTCTATCGTTGTTCCGCCTGGCCTAAAGCCATACTGGTACGTGCCGATTATTGTGTTGCAGAAAGGTTTAAGACGCTCACACCGTACGTTGGATAGGATTTTGTATGCAACATTAAGCAGGGATATGCCACGGTAGTTTTTGCATAATATCGGATCGCCTTTTTTGTAGATGGGGCATATGGAGCTTATCGACCAGTCAGTGGGAATACATTCTTCCTCCCACACTTTGGTGATGACCTCTGGTGCATGCGGTTCATCAAAACACCTCCTCCATGTTTAAAGAGTTCCGCGGGTATGCCATCCGACCCGGCGGACTTGTTATTTTTTAGCTTTTGGATGGCTCTTTCTACCTTGTCTCTGCTGGGGGCTGGGACTGGGTCTTCATTGACTGGTCTTGCTTCTCTTTCGTCATTATCTTGCTCGACATTTTCCGCGTTCAGCAGCTGTTGGAAGTGCTGCTTGAAAACATCTACAATTCCCTGTGCTTCGGTGACTAGGTTTCCTTCACTGTTTCGAAGAGCTTGTGTCCCGGTTCTGAAACCAGAAGCTAATTGCTTCGACCTTTTAAAGAAACGTCGAGTGTTGTTCTTGGTCCGAGACTCCTCTAGATCTTTGAGCTGAGAAACTGCGGATGCTCTTTTCTTCCTTCGCAGGGTCTTTTTCTCATTTCTCCTTTTCGTGCGGTACTCTTCCCTTGCTGCTCTTGTTTTCCGTTGCAGCATCTGCACACGTGCATTTTCCGTCTCTCTTTTCAATATATCACGCACTCATCATCATACCACGGGTTCTTTTTAGGGGGTGGCTGGTAACCTATGGTGGTCTCGGCTACATTTGTTATTATTTCGCGATATTGGTTCAACAATGTGTTGACGTCTGTAGTATTTGGGAGGACTGCGGCGGCGTTAACATTCAGTTAACTTTAATAAATACTTAAGTAAATGAATACTATTTTTGAAATGTTTTTAACATTTATCACTTAAAAAATAGACGCGTTGCTTTTGGTGCCTCTTTGTTTCGTTTGATTGTGAAAAGCTTACCAAATAACTCATACTTGCCGCTGGAATATTCCTATATGTGATATTTTTTGAGTTTTCTTTTACCACGCAGGCAAATCCATGGGTAGAAGGAACAGCTAGTATTATATATCTTAAATAGTGACAAATCTTTTCACAAAGATATTCAAGTGCATACCTACCTATACAAAGCTCCCACAGGGTATTTCTGATGCTACAACCTCTTTCTGCATCGAGTGTAAATGCCATTAAAAATTTTCTTGCCAAACTTTATAACAAAAAGAAACAAAAACTTTTCATTTACCAATATTTTCCACCACTTCATAATTACTCATTTCTCGGGGCAAAAATATGACACGTGCAGCAGAAGAAAATTATGTCGCATACCGACTTTCACATCCCTATCCAATCCACACATCCTTTCAAAAAATAAAACCATGTTGCTATAGGTAACTTATTTCTTTAAGTCATTTTAATTTTACACGAAAAGAAGACAAAAATTAATAATTCCAAAAAAGAAAAGTAAGAAGAGAACACATAGTGTTAGCAACTTTTGCATCTGGATATTATTATGTTGCCATACACTATATACTTATCTATAAAGGTACATATATACATATAAGTATAGATGAGACCTTATGTATAAAAGCTTTTTCATATTTTTCGAGCTGCAAGTTTGTTCACAAGCCACGTTCACACTATTATAAATCATCTTAAAGTGTGCAAAAGGGAAACCCCCACATCGTTAAACCACTCATTCAATTTTAATTTTCATCCCCCTTAAGTGCACTTCCAAAGGCTATATAACGAACAAATGGCACAATTTTCAATCCACGCATACACATTTATACATATGTACATAAGTATACAAACATACATACATACAAAACAAGAAAATTAAAATTAAAAAAAAAAGAAATAAGAAAATAATGTTTGTTCGAGTCTTTAAAAAGCGAACCTCTCTGCTCTCTATACCTTCCTATACCTAAAGCTTGAGAAACTTTTTTGAAGAGACGAATTACAAAAACAAAATTTTAATTGATTTAGGAATTAAAAGAACATTTCCACTTCTGAAGCTATACGACACTCTACACCATCCCATACTTATAACCCCCCTCCCCTACTGTATACTGTACTGTCCGGAACCGGGACTATGTTGTTGGCCCTTAAGACACCCTCTCTTTGACTCAAGTTCTAGCCTCTCCTAGCAGTCTTCAGAAGGTTTTTGTTATTTTTTTTTTGATCAAGATGCTGTTCTCAGAGGGACAAACGAAAGACGAAGAAAGAATCCGCCTTTGTAGATGGATATTGTCAACAGCTCGACTTCGACATGTTCAACGTATTGGATGTTAAAAATGACAACAGTCTTGGGAGTACAAGTAAGGGGGAGGGGTGTAGAGACTAGAGATGTGGGTGTAGAGAAGGCCTTAACAAAAAGTCAAATGACAAGATGCAAGAAAACTATCAAGGAAGCTTGAAAGAAGCAGCATCAGTTTGAAAAAGACCAAACAGAACAAAAAAACAAGACGAAGAAGGGTTAAAAGTTTTAAACGCTTTCCATATAGACTACAACACTAGTCGAGTTGCACAACTAGCGCTCGAGATGCACAATCATCTCGTGGCAGATGGGCTTGTATCTTCGGCATCCCCTTTTGCTCTCTTATGTATCTATAGGTATAGGTGTATATGGGCGGTAAAAGGGTACTTCAACAGCATGGTAAGTGGTAAGCTGTTGGTGTTGTTGTTGTTTCTATTTTTGTTGTTGTTGCTTTTGTTTAGGGTATTTATAGGAAACGACTGTGTTGTGTTGTGTCGGGACGTCTATAAGACGACATCGACATCGACAACGACTACGACGATACACGCCAAAAATAATGATGCTCTTTGGGATCCTTTATCAAGGACGGAAGGACTTTGAAGCATCACAACAACATTAAAAAAAAAAAAACTTAAAAAACAAGACAACATGTTATCGAGTTGGCTCTTAGTCCTTCGATGTTATATATGTTTTTGCAATTGTCGTATCGTGTATCTGTTGTATTAGATCCTTTATTATTTTGGTATCACTTTGTGGGAGGAACAGGAAGCTTATACTTTGTGCATATATATGTGTATTTTGTTTATGTGTGTGTGTGGTAAATTTCTCGAAACTTTTCATCAAAGAGACCGAACCTAATTCCAATTCAAGAAAATGTTTTTTTTTTCGTTCTTAATTTAGTTTTTCTATTTTTGTTTCTTGTTTTCAATCAAAATAATATTCAATGCTTTTCAGGACAAATACATAATACATAATAAATATACATATGTATGTATGTATGTACCTATTTTTATGTTATTTGACTTTTGAGTTTCACTTAATGATGAAAGAATGGACTCTAAATAAATATGAAAATACTGCATTTTTAAATGCTTTATAAAATCTGTTTTTAAAAATATGTACTGTTAATTTTGAGTATTTGAGTATTTATATACTTTAAATGAAAAACACTATAACTCCAAATACTGTATCCTTAAATTTTGTATGTCAAATACTGTAGATGTGTTTTAAAAGTTTTTTTCCTGTTTATCTTTGCTCTATAAAAATCAAAAAATTGATTTATTTTATTTATTTAATAATTAAATTGAGATGACAAGAACCCAAGTACTTTTTTTACGAATTTCAAATGATTTTTCTTTTTCAGACTATTCTTGGAATATTAACTTCCAATATTTTAACCATACAGTATTTTGTAATACAGTGTACTATTAAGTAATTTTTAACTTTTTTAACAATTGGTAAAAACATAAAAGGTTCCATTTTGATTGCCAAACTATTTGGACAGCTGTCACTTTTGGAGCTAGCTTCTTTTGACAATTTACGCTTCAAATAGTTCAAAATCAGTACGAAAATTGTGCTGTCAGTTTTGGAATTGTCATCTGTTGACATTTGACAAGTAAAAACTAAAAAATTGGACGATACTAACTTCACTCTTTCCAAATTAAACACAAAATTGTTGTAAATATAATTAAACACAAAATTGTTGTAAATTGTTGTTGTTACGGCTGGTAAAAGAGTCAGTGTGTGATAATTGTGCTGCTACAGACTTAAGTGTTGATGAGGATTCGAAATTACACCGCATTTTGTAGCGTAAGGGCCCTTTCACACCAAACGAATCCGAATCAATCAGAATCACTCCGAATCAAGTTGAATCTGATTGACCAAGATTCGGCTTCGAGCGCTCCGTTTAAATGTGAAGGGATTCTTTTCCCGCCTTCAGACCGGACGAATCTGGTTCAATCAGGTTTGATTCGAGGTCGCACTTGATTCAACCTGTCAGATTCCTCGTCCGGTCAGTCTTAAATCAACAACCATACGAGATGGACGTGGAGTGGAAGTCATAGAATTTTTTCTCATCATTTTGTAGGTCAGGATGTAAACGATGAAACATACCAAAATCCGGCCTTTTCCTATTTATGTGATGTATCCACACTTTTCTTGTTTTCTGTTTCCACCGTTGCCTCATACGAAACACTATTGCATTTAAAACAACTGCGTCCATGATGATAGCTCAAAAGCAACTAAAAGAAGGAAAATAAAAAGAAGATGAAAGGATTTTTTATAGATTCAGGTTGATTCAGCTGGTGTGAAAGAGTGGAGGTGACGAATCAGATTCAACTTGATTCGGAGTGATTCTGATTGATTCGGATTCGTTTGGTGTGAAAGGGCCCTAAGTAGACACGTGTGGACTCAACACTCTGCCACTCGGCTGAACGCAGCCGCAGTGAAATCAACCAAGCAACCTCCACATATCATTCCCTGAACGCTGTCAGCTGTCATCGTCATCGTAGCTGGTATATCATTCTGTAACTGCATCTTGTCGAGTCAAGTTCATTCTTTCTTATTTAGAGTTAATTACTAAAATATGTATTAATGTTGTATTAATGTTTTTTAAAACCGAATAAAATCTTAATATATTTCAGTGCGTCTTGCCTTTACACTGAGACCTCAAAATTTAACATAAACACTTAAGTATAACAAGTTTAGCTAACAGAACAATGAAACAAACATTACAATGTTTTAGAGAAAGTAAGATTATTAGTCTTGATATTTCAAAGGCGTTTGATAGAGTTTGGCCCCAAGCTGTGCTATCAATCGTATCTAACCGTTCAACAAAAGTTGTTTTGAATCGTTTTAAGTATAAAATGTATAAAATAAATGTTAGTGTTCCCCAGGGGTCTGGTTTATCTCCGATTCTCTTCTTTATATTTATAAACGATCTCTCGTCTGCTAATTCTAATTTATTAAACTGTTTCGCTGATGACAGTTACCTCAGCTTTTCATATTCGTTTCTAGATATAAACCCTTGTACTTCAGATGTTGAACTTTAAGAGCAGCGTATGTTAAGCTCAATAAATTCAAATCTCCATGTCATTTTCCAACGAATTATAAACCATGTAGAAATTAATGTTTTAAAACTCGATACTGTCTCGTGTCGTTAAAGTGTAACCCATCCATTCTGATCTGATTGTAAATTGCAAAGCCTTCATTCGTCTAAATTTGAATATTACTCGCATATTTGAGATGGTGCCCCTAAAACATATTTAAGTCTTTTGTAAAGAATAAAAAACGAGCTTTGAAAATGATAGAAGTATAACCGCAACTGTTACATTTCTCTAAACCACCACAATATTTTATGCCTTTCTTTGTTTTACCGATATTTTTAACAGCAATGTTCTGTCGAATTAACTGATTGCATTTCTCTTCTCAAACAATTCAGCCGTAATACTCGTACTTTTAGGAATGCTCATAAGCTTAGTCTAGAGCGAGGGCCGTCTTTACCCTTTTGAGGACCCTGGGCACTTTTCGAAAATGGGGCCCCTGTGCCCTGTATGATTACATAAAAATGTTATGTTGTGTAATAAAGGTATACAGAAAAAATCACATAACTTTGAATTGATATTTATTCTTTTAATTTTTTAAATAAATACATTTTTTTTGATTTATTAAAAAAATAAATAGTTATTGTTATAGTTATTATTATTATTAAAACATATAGGGTGTCCCAAAATTAACGCAAGAAATCTTGCGTTAATTTCAAACAAATCGATATACATAAAGGGTGTCCCAAAATTAACGCAAGAAATCTTGCGTTAATTTTGGGACACCCTATACAAATAAACAATGTCAAAATAAAAACAAAAAATAAATATCTCAAATAAAATTGAAAAAATAAACAAAATTTAAATAACCGACAATTAA
The DNA here is from genome assembly GCA_920104205.1 of Eupeodes latifasciatus. Classification (NCBI taxonomy): domain Eukaryota; kingdom Metazoa; phylum Arthropoda; class Insecta; order Diptera; family Syrphidae; genus Eupeodes; species Eupeodes latifasciatus. The sequence continues at coordinate 40,241,046 of OV049925.1, read as the reverse complement.
ATAAGTTATTGAGAATGTAATTTAAAGAACAATATAGTGACACAGACTATATTTTTTCAGGTAAAAGAAAGGAATATTTATTGAAGGGGTCTTTTTCTCGATTTGAGATTAGTAAAATCATTGATCACATCTTCAAAATCGATGCTTCTGTTCTGAGGATGTCGCTTTCGATTGACATCAGCGACAAACATGTCCATCTTTCTTGAATCATTGTAGTTCTGAGTTCGTTTTTGATTCTTTTTAACTTAGAGAAGGAACGTTCCCCACTGCAATTGGTCACCATAATACTTAAGAAAATCTTCGGCGTAAAATTTAGCAAAAGATTTGCAGTTTTCTTTTAAGTCTTCTGAATTCAGATTTTTTAATCGAAAAAAAAAAGTCAAAACGTTGGCCAAACTTTGTATACGGACCTAGTCGCTATTTCAAATGAACGCTTAGTGTGTCGACAATGGGAAGAAAGGTTTCAATTTTAAATCTTTCTTTCCCAGTCAGAATTACTGAGGGTTCAGAGCCGTCAAAAAAAGTCTGGCGTGAGCTTCTACACGTCATCCTTTCAGAAAGGTCCTTATATTCGGAATCCGGGTTTTTTTGTCTGGCTGATGAATCAAAGTTATCAAAATTGTCCCTGAGCCCAATTATAAATTCATCTATTGCACTCAGCAAATTTATTGCAACATCCAGGGTAATATTTTGTTTTTGAAGTATAAAGTACTTGTTTTATTAATTCTTTGCAATACAGAGTTCCAAAGTTCTGTAAGTATGGTAAATTCAAGCTTGAACAATTTTTTGCAAAGACTAAATGCTTCCTCTCTGGCCTCTCGTGCCTGTCCTAAATCGTTCGCGATAGACATCAAAGTTTCTTCAATTTCTTGAAGTGCATCAGCTCGCGCCGATCATCTTGTTTGAGAAAGACTTTTTAAAACTTTTTTTGGACCTAAATGAGCAGTCAACACACTCCATCAATGATAAGATACCGACAAAAAGTTATACAATTTTTGAATAATGTCAAAGAATTTGGTTGGTTCTAAAACACACCCAGCGGCATGCACTCCTACCAAGTTTAATGAGTGCCCTGCACATGATACAAAAGTTGCAAATTTACATTTTTCTTTTATTCTTGCCTGCAGACCAGAAAACCTTCCTGACATATTTGCCGCGTTGTCGTAGATTTGGACTCTGCAATCTGTTATCGAAATGTCATGATCCTCCAAAACCTTCAGTATGGTTTCCGCTAAATAATAAGCAGGTTCAGACCAGTGGCGATTCCTCTCAGTTGGCTAGGTTGGCTGCGCCAACCCTAAAATTTCAGCTTAAATAGACAAACAAATTATTTTTATAAAGGCTTGAATACATAAAACAAAAAAACATAACATCCCAACGTGCTTAAATCATTATAAAACCAGCAAAACCTATATAAATAGAGCCATTTACTGCAACCCGTACGTGCTATATTAATCCCATACAAAGTTACTTTTTAATGCTTTTAATTTCAGTCTAGAGTTGCTTCATGCCTTAATTTGCAGAATGTTTTAACATAAAGTAGTTTTAAATATTTAGATGGAGAAGAATTGTTTCAAGAGTTAACCGTAATATCCCAGCTTGTTACGCCACAAAGCTCAAGTTTAGATATGTTAAATTTTATTTTTAGTTCAAACCTTGAAGATTTTGCTCCGAATTTAGTAACTGCTCTCCAAATCCTTAATACAATCCCGGTCACGGTAGCTTCAGGAGAACGTAGTTTTTCTTAACTTAAAATTATTAAAAATTATCCATGACTCAAGAGAGATTGGTAGGTTTATCTATAATGTCCATTGAAAAGAATTCTTTAGACTTTGGTGATCTCTTTTCTGAATTTGCAAAATGTAAGGCCAGAAAAGTAAGTTTCCAAGTTTAAAAGTTTCCCCTCTGCTCATTTCTTCGCTGCGTTTTAGTTTAATGGTTTAGGCCTCCTGGGGATACCTCAATAAAAAAACGCATTGAAAGTCTACCTCCTGGGTAATCTGGGAAAGGCTTATGCTTGTGTATCAGTTTATGTGTAAAAAAAATATAAAAAAGGGGCGCTTTCTACAAATCTGGCACAGGGCTCAAGTTTGGCTTGGGCCGGCCCTGGTAATATATACATGTATATAATAATATTACTCTATGATTTACAAAATAAAAATTGTGATGGACTTGTAGCTTGCTTGAGGAGTGTTTTGTAGATTGTAGGCAATAATGTTTTTGGTAGTTTTTGTACTATGAACTCAAAGTAGAGGTTTGCGAAGTAAAGTTCTGAATTTGAATTTCATGACACTTGAATAACTAACTAGTTGCCTTGGTCAAAATGTACGTTCAAAGAATGAAGTTGACTGCAAATGAAGTTCCTTATGTTGCCTGAACTTGCCCAATCAAATCTATGTTTGTTAATTGGAATAAAGTCCAAAAACCTTTCAACAGGCTCGTGATCCTCTACGTAACGAATAATAAATGTTAGTTGATCAACATGAGATAGATCGGGTGTACTATCAACGCTTACTATTGACCTATAGAACAAATAGTGAGAAGTGTAATCTTTCATCTATCTCATTGAATGGCCAAAAACAAAAACTCTTTACCTTGAAATCTTAAAAAATTGAGTGCCGTTCATCCGACGAAGGATAGTTAAATCGCCTATGTATGAGTTACTGCGTTGATTCAAACTTGTATGCGCGTTGCAAAATGCAAATATAGAAACACCATTCCATTATCTTTATTTTTTCATACAGATACAGTGATATTCAAAATGTGTGTGTTTTTTTTTGTTTCTGTCAGAAAGCCACTCAGTTAGTTATTTATATTTCTGTTTTAATTTGAATATAATTTCGCAGGGAATGTGATTTAAATTGTTCAGCAAATTTGTTGTTCATCAAGGAAAGTACGAATTCGGATCATTCTTTATGCATCTAAAATTGTATCGAAATATTTTTTTTTTCTTGAAAATAGACCAATAGAGGTTAAGTGATGTTTCAGCAATTTGGGGGCCCCTGGTGATTGCAGGGCCCCCGCTTACAAAATTTTAAGACTTATTTGTACTGGTATCCCCTCTTAAATCCTCCCCTATGTTCTAAAAAACTAACTGTGCATAAACTTTAAACATGTTTAGGGTATTTATAACTTATTAATGATGTTTTCAGCATCTAGTAAGCTTTTTAGAAAAATTCGAATTGACAGTTTTTTTTGCAATAAATAAAAATCCACAAGAAACAGTTATAAAATGTTGATGTTGACAACAAACAAAGTGATTAAATTCAAATTTATTTCATGCTGTACAGTACATTGTTTTTAACATTCGGAATTCATCAGTATGGGTCATCTTTTTAGATATCAAAATGAAACCTCTTAATGGGAAATACAACTCTGGCGCATTGAGTCATCTATATAGAAATGATATACAGATATGTATGTTTATACATATATCAGAAAAAAAACTCCAATATACATATTTAAAAAACCGCGTACACAAATTTCGTTTGATAAATCAAAGGACTGATTTTAGTGGTACAATAAAAGCTATAAAATGTATTTCCTAATTTTGATCAAGACTAATTAATGATAACCAACTTCGATAAGTTGACATTTACCATACGTACATTACCGTTTGCTGATTTGAAATAAAAGAGAACGACCTTAAAAATGTATAATTAATTAATTAAATTAATTAAATATTAATTCAATCAATTCAAAGGTCAACTTTCCTGCCATTATAGCAGAAAACACGCCTCGCCACGACTCGACTAACTAACCAAAATCAGCCAACACGAGGTCAAAATAATTTAACCTTAAAAGGACTCTATGGTGAAGCTATAATATATATAGGTCCTCTAATGCAGCATCCATATATTTTATTTTGCGCAATATACGTACCTTAGCGCCACAGGAATTGGTAGCACAGGGCATCCTGCCAATGAGTGTACTCGTATGTAGGTTATAGGTACTATAGTTTAGTGTAAATTCAATTAGCAAACACTTTTCACTAAACATCTCTGTCCTAAATTTAAAACACACATAGCATACAATTTCGCATTGGGGGCCGGTGGGGCGCGGTAGTGGCGAGTGATTTTCGATTTCAAATCAGATATGTGACAAGGAGGGTTGATGGATCTAGCAGAGAGGACATCATAAATGGATTCGACATAAACCATACAGCTATAACAGTACACAGTACCTAACGTAAAATACACATGTTTCGGACAGGTTATGTTTGTGCTGTTGCTACTTCTGCAATATACAAACGGCCGCACTGGTACCTACCTTATTCGATTCGATTTGCAATTCTCACGAGTAGACGCCATTAAAAATGCATAAATCAAGTTGCGGTAACATCAGGATAATAGAGAGGGTATAGCAGCATCAGCACGGCAATGATGATGGTGGGTGGATTATAAAGGTACCTTCTATAAATGTCAAATTCACATTTCATACCCTTTTGATGCACTAGCTATACCTTTTGGAGCGTAAACTCAGGTTAGTAATTGTGCTGAAATGTTTTTAAGTTAACCTCCATTTCAGAGGGTTCGTAATATAAGCGATTTACTCAACTCATACACATCAAAGGTATATCTACGTTAGGTTGATTTCAAAGCAAATTTACAGATTCCAATATGCGTGCGATATAATTGTGTATTCCCATATCATAAAAGTCTATGTCGATCCAATTCGCATAACGCGATGAGTTGCACAAATTGGACAATATTGGTTCAGTTCGCAAGTATATCGATTGTTTTATATTTATTGTTGATAAAGGTGATCATCACATTGACTTTTATAGTTTTGAGAGTAACACAATTTTCTTTTACATAATATCGTTATTTTAATGTAGGAGTTATATAGAAAGAGCAAATAAAATATTTACAACCTTTTTGCAAAAATTAAGTTATTTTCTTTGAAAATTCGGGGAACCTTTAATTTGAACGTCAAGGGCATTCTTTCCATAGCAATTTTAAATTGATTTTCTAATAAAGTTTGGTTTCAATATCTGTTTTTGTTCCCGAGATATTTTAGTCGAAATACAATTTTCGACATATTCTAATCTTAATATATATAATTCTTCTGTGAGTGTGTATGTCACTGAACTTCTCTTAAACGACTGGACCGATTTTGATGACATTTTTTGTGTGTGTTCAAGGGGATCTGAGAATGGTTTAGATTCACAATTTTGTCCGCTGGACAATTTTGGAATGTTTTACATTGGTTCCGACAGATCGCTTGAGGCGTTGAACAGTACATTAAAAGATATAAAAAACAACGACAGACTATTTGGCGGCACTCTGTTACTCCTTTCAGGTGATCTGAGACAAACACTTCCCGTTATTCCGCGTTCAACGTACGCCGATGAGATCAACGCGTGCTTCAAATTATCGCAACTGAAACTAAATATGCGTGTTCATCCGTCGCTGAAACATTCTCAAAATTACTGTTGATAGATATAGGCGATGGAAAAGTTACTACAGATGAAACTGGATGCATAAAATTACCGGTCGATTTCTGCAAGATTATTGATTCACGAGATGCTCTCATTGACCAGATATTTCCCGATGTACAGAGAAAATATATAAATCATAAGTGGCAGCGGAAAGATCAATTTTAGCAGCAAAAAATATGGATGTCAACGAATTAAACCTCAAGATACAACATGTGTTACCAGGAGACTTGGGATCATACAAATCTATTGATACAGTTTGTGATGCTACCGAAGCTGTAAATTATCTAGCTGAGTTTTTGAACTCATTAGATTTACCAGGCATGCCACCGCATAATTTACAACTGAAGGTTGGATCTCCTGTAATTTTGCTTCGTAATTTGAACCCACCTAGGTTGTGCAACGGGACGCGATTAGTAATTAAAAATGTTATCCAAGCCATAATTCTAAATGGCAAATTTCGAGGTGAAAATATATTATTACCGCGAATCCCTATTATACCAATAGATGTGCCAATTCAATTCAAATGCCTTCAATTTCCAATTATTGGTATTTGCAATAACTATCAATAACTCAAGGCCAAACGATGATTGTCTGTGGCTTACATTTGAGCACTTCATGTTTTTGACACGGAAAATTATACGTGGCGTGCTCTCAAGTGGGCAAACCATCCAGTTTGTTTCTTTTGGCGAAAGATGGGATCATACAAAATATTGTTCACTCTGTTGCATTAAGGGATTGATATTGTTCTTTTGTAGTACAGTCATAATTAGCGATAGGTATATAATTTTAAAGAATTAATTTTAATAAATTAAAAAAATTTGTTTGGTGATTTTTTATTTTACCTTTCCCACTTATATACCACATCCTTACACAGTTACAATAAGTTATTTATTTCTAGAAAAATATTCTCTACAAATTATTTATATGACAACACAACGTTTGTCGGGTCAACTAGTATATGTATAAAATATTCCTGTCACAGTGTTAGTTGCCATACTCCTCCGAAACAGCTTAACCAATTTCAATGAAATTATGCATATACATTCGGTAGGTCGGAGAATAGGTTTTTATCTATTTTTTATATTCCTAAGTGCTATTGTTTAATAAATATTGTTAATTTAATAATTTTAAACTCTGTCGATAACTGCGCAAGTGATAATTGATCAGTTTTACTTTGTAGGATATGTAATTGTTTATTATTTATTTTTGTCTTATTCATAATTTAAAAAAAGTTTAGTTCTCACATTAACTTAATTAATATTACCTCAAAAATACTTAAGACGTGTCGCAAGCTCTCGTAAATAACGGCTATTGTATTAAACGTATTATATTTCATTTATTTCATTATATTTCATTTATTTATAAATTTCTTTGTTATTAAAAGACACTATAGTAAGAACATTAAAGCCAGTGTGTGAAAAATTTTTTGAAAATCATTATAAAAGAGAATTATTATGAATGGTAAGTGAAATAATAAACGAAAATACACGAATAATTATTAAATATACTGCTTTTCACTAATTGAATTTCAGCAAAACGCAGAAGAACTTCTTTGGGCCGTTATACACGTAAATCTATAGGCATGCGGAATGCAAGAACTCAAAGAACAGAAGACCAAACCCAACAAGATAATACTAATGCGCGTGTAGACATGGCGCGATTGCGTCAAGCTGAACCAGAGGATGAACGAGCTGGACGAAATGAACAAAAACGATTAGAACAAATTCAAGCGCGTCGTTTGACAGTTAGCAGAAGCAGAGCAAGTGACCAGCAGCGTCAAGAGGTACATCGATCATTTACATACATATGTAATAATTCATTCCTGCGTCTAGCATTCGGGTATGACCCTGATATTCAATATTATGCTCATTCAAAAGTAGTAATTGGTGCTATGGACAAGGAATGTCCGCATTGTAAAGCTCTTAAGTTTAAAAATGAGACCCGGAAAGGTGCAATTACCTGCAATTGAGACACAACCGGAACCATTGAACGGTTTACTTATCGGCACAGATCCAGATTCTAATCTGTTCCTAAAGTCAATTCGAACATTTAATTCGTGTTTCCAAATGACATCGTTCGGAGCAACAGAAATAGTTAAGAATATTTCTATCAACAATGGTCAACAATTTATCATGGGCTCATTGCTGCCAATGCCGAACGAAGCATCTAAATTTTTACAAATTTACTTTATGGGCGGAGAAGATGAACGTGTGGATGCACGTTCGCGTTGTGGCTATAATAACCTCGACTCACTTTTTGCCAGACGCATCGTCAGCGACCTGGATGCTCTATTGAATGAGCACAATGAATTCTTGAAAATATTCAAATCTCACAAATTACACAGTGATAATCACGCTATTGTCATCAGTCCTGATAAAATACCTGTTGGAGAGCATATTCGTAGATTTAATGCATCTGTTCTTGACGATGTTGCTAGAATCATGGTTGGCGACCGTACAACTACGCCAGAAATCGTGATTCGTAGAAGAAATAATAATCTACAGTTTATTGCTGATACACACCGTTTCCGTTATGATGCTCTCCAATATCCGCTAATGTTTTGGAAAGGACTTTCTATACAGATGGGTCAAAAACAAAAGAAGGGATTGGTGGAGGTGTGTACTCTGAACGACTGAAATTAATTCTCTCATTCCGCCTTCCCAATCACTGTAGCGTGTTCCAGGCGGAACTTTTGGCGATAAAAGAAGTCTTGTCCTGGCTTAAACAAAACGTGATATCAACATCTGATATCCGTATTTTCTCAGATAGTCAGGCCGCTATCAAATCTCTTAACTCTGTCTCTACAAACTCTATAACAGTCCATAACTGTCGATCATCTCTAATAGAGATGGCACAACAGTTTAATATTCACCTTTGCTGGGTGCCGGGCCATAGAAACATTCCAGGTAACTGTAAGGCAGATGAACTCGCCAGGAACGGTACAGTGCAACCCATCCTACCACTTTTGGCACGTACTGGCATACCAATCGCTACTTGTAAACTGTTGCTAATGCAAGACGCTGTGAGGAGGGCAGGCACCAGGTGGAACAACATCACCACGTGTCAAGTCACAAAAAACATCTGGCCAACACTGGATTTAAAACGTTCAAGGTGCTTGCTCTCTCTAAGCAGATCGCATATAAGCTCGATAATAGGTGTCATAACCGGACACTGTCTAATAGGAAAGCACGCCACTAGATTAGGCGTATTCTCAAATGATTTCTGCAGAAGCTGTATGGACGAGGAAGAGGAAGAAACAGTTCTTCATCTTCTCTGCACATGCCCTGCTCTGGCTCGAAAACGACAAGAATTACCTAGGAGAATTCTTCTTTAACGTGTTGCGGTAAATTTTACCACAACAAGTTTCATCTCCCTTTTTGCTAACCACCCTTAACAATTCTTACTGCGGCCTCAAAATTCTGGAAGAGTTTAGTAGAAACCTGGACCATCAGTGAGTGACCTGCTCTTCTAGCATTTTGGGAAAGCAAATTTAACAGGTCCTACCAAAGTGTGCGAAAGGATTCCACACCAACGAACTGTGCGACGGTTTGCCCACATATTGGATAAACAATATCGTCAAGGCATGAAGACGATACCCATGCCCAACAATGTGTGTAGAAAAGTCACACCAACTTTAACGTAGTATGGCCGAGGGCCCACCAAAAGTACATATTAACGATAGAAAAATCACTCTAAGAATATCTTAATAATTTTTATTTTAATTATAGGCTTGGCTACCGACTTCCTGCAACTCCACATAAGCAGACTTTCCTCAACCAAAAACTAGCGCGTGTAGATACTCGGTAATGCGAGGAATTCCACATGATTTTTCCAGAAAGTCTTGGCTGGAATGGGTTGGAAAGTGAAGAGCTGAACTCACTCATTGAGCTACTGGGTGATCGCATCACCTTTTTAAGGAGATCGCGTGCGATGAAAGATACCTGGCTTCTCGGTCGCACACCCCAATCTTATGGATGGAGGAAGTTGCGGGACCGAGACAGATCGATCACCACGCAAAAGATCCGAGAGGATTGCCTAAGGGCAGGTAGCCGAAAGGGTCAAGCTCGCCATGATGATGGCCACTTTTTGGATTGCGCCCAAAGCTATTAGACGAAGGAAAAATTGTGTGAAGGATTTTGTTTTAAAAAGACCTACGTAAAGTAATTTTGTGTACGATAATTTTTTTTAAATTTTTTTGTATTGAGTTGAAGATTTTTGTTCTACTCTGGAGAAAAGTTTTTTTTTTTGAGGAAGGACTACGATAGCTGTTGTGGAAGTGGAAAAGCTAAGTAAAGTGTTTTATTTGTTTTTTTTTTTGAGGATATTGTTTTTTTGTTGTGTCCTTCATTTCTTTCTAATTCGTCCTTTTGACCTTCGCGTCAAAAGTCCGTTTTTCCCGGTACTACGGGAAGTGTTTAACCGTTTGTTTTTTGTTCGAAAATTTTCTTGAAGTGATTTTTCTTGGTTTGTCTTTTTGTTTTCCAATTTTGTTTAACAATTAATAATCTTTCTTTTTGTTTGCAATACATTTATCGAGAATTGACCTTCTGTCAATCTCCATAATTCAATTTGTATCTTTTCCTTTTTTATAAAAGATCCTGGTTTTTAATCCCGGCTTCAGCCAAGGTTTTCCAGGCAATAAAAGATAAATTTAATTTCCCATCAGGAAAACAAAACCTTTCTTTTATTTCATTCTTTGTTTGAAGACTAATTTTCAGCTTTTGATTTTTGGTAAAATTCCATTAAAAAGTTTCCTGGCGCCCACTTCAAACAATACGACTTGGAGAAATTCACCTCGTCGTATTTCGATATCATTTTGATATCAATTTTATCTCAATTTTATTAATCACCTCGATTAATAAAATATTCACTAATCGAAACCCCCCCTTAAGCTGAGCTACCGTGCTGGCAATACTTTTATTGCTACCTGTGGTGAATTCTTTCATCTGTTTGTCATATCGACTGACGTTTATTTTGTCATAATAACTTTCGCGGCACATCGGCGGTGTGCAATTTTGATTTTGTTTAATTTAAAATAATTTAAAAGTAAAGAATTTAATTCGTGTACGGTCGTAATCAATATTGGATTCGGAAATCCAATAGTGATTAAATTATATAAATTATTATATACAATCGGTGGGTCGGTCGGTGGAAAAATTCGCACAAACGATCTAAACGATCTAAATCATATCGGCATAATCAGCCTCTCACGTTTCGTAAGAGATTCAAACTGGTTCCATTGAGCTTAGGAAGAAAACCTCAAGATTCATGTGGTATCACAATGGGCCATAAAACTGGCCTAAGCGTGTCCGTTTCCATCTTGGACAGCCACTATAACCTAACCTAACCTAACCTTTGGAAGGGACAGGATGGGTATTGCATAAATAGTAAACAACGAGATCCCGCAACAGGTGCCGAAACAAACCAGAATGTCAGCTCGAAGGATTTTTATTCGTATCAGTTGATGATTAGACGCGACCAGAACAACGTTATTCTACGATGTGGTGAGCTTTGTCAGCAATTCATGGTCGACATGTATGTAAAGATAGAGAGCAAACGATTACGCAAACGGTAACTCTGTCATTCTACCATCATCATACATAGGCAGTCCACGCCATATGCAAGAATATGTCCAGGATGCTCTGACTTAAGTACGCTAATATGGGCGGCCGTGTTTATTTGTCACGTTCACGTGCAATCCAAAATGGTCGGAGATTACATCTTTACTTTACTATTGCCTGGCCAAAATGGAATACATCGCCATGACATTACAGCACGTGTATTCAGACAAAAATTGACGTCTTTGATAAATTTCATTACAAAATTACATTTTCGGTCCCACGGGCCACGCGTTGCTTAATGTATAGCGTTGAATGGCAAAAGCGGGGATTACCTCATGCTCACATTTTGGTTTGGTTAGTCGATAAAATACGTCCTGTGGAAATCGACAGTATAATTTCTGCGGAAATTCCAGATCCCTCTACTGATCACTTGTTGTTTGATATTGTTACAACAAACATGATTCATGGCCCATGCGGCAATCTTAATCGTTCATCACCTTGCATGGTAGACGGAAAGAGTACTAAAAGTTTTCCGAAAAATTTCACTAACGATACAATCACAAATGTTGATGGATATTCAACTTATCGTAGAAGAAATCCCGATAATGGCGGACAATTATTTCTTAAAAATATTAACAGCATAGACATTGACATTGATAACCGTTGGGTGGTCCCATATTCGCCTCTGCTTAGTAAAACATTCAATTCTCATATTAATGTTGAGTTCTGCAGTTCAGTGAAGAGCATCAAATACATTTGCAAGTATGTATGTGAATAAAGGCAGTGATATGGCTGTTTTTTTTGGGTTGAAAATACCGCTTTGAATGCTCCTCCGGTTAATAAAGATGACGAAATAACACTATCGAATTGGTCTATACGTCAGCTCCAATGAAGCTGTTTGGCGTATCTTTGGGTTCCCAATTCATGAACGGGATCCAGCAGTTACTCATTTAGCCGTCCATCTTGAAAACGGCCAGTGATATTAGTCCACCAAAAACTACACTCACTGAATTTTTTGAATTGTGTAATTGTGCGGATGGTTTTGGTGCTTTCACACGGACATTACTCTATTCAGAAGTACCACGCTATTTCACATGGGCTGCTACAAAAAAATGGATGCCTCGCAAGCAAGGTACGCCGATTGATGCATATCCCGGTTTATTCAAATCAAACACCTTGGGGCGAGTATTTATAGTCAACCCAAGGCAGACGGAGTGCTTCTATCTTCGACTGTTATTGATTAATATCACCGACCCATTATCATTTCAACATATACGTAAAGTGAATGGACAACAGTATCCAACGTATAAAGATGCATGCCTTGCACTCGGCTTGCTGGAAGACGACACCCAATGGGAATGTGTACTTACTGAAGCAGGATTGAACTGTAGGTACAGCTAAACAAATTCGCTTACTATTCGCTATAGTGCTGACTACATGTTTCCCGGCCCACTAATGAATGAAGAACAAAGAACCATTTATGACCACATCATGCTCGCAGTTTCGGCAGGACAAGGTGGATTCTTTTTTTTTTATGCATCAGGTGGAACTGGCAAAACATTCCTTATTTCGCTAATTCTTGGTAAAATACGATCCAATAATGGTATCGCATTGGCTGTTGCATCTTTTGGAATTGCGGCAACTTTATTTGATGGAGGCAGAACAGCTCTTTCATTATTTAAACTGCCATTAAATATTCAAAATAATCCGGGCGCGGTGTGCAATATAAAAAAACAATTATCCATGCCCACAGTGCTAAAACAGTGTAAAATTATCATCTGGGATGAATGCTCTATGGCACACAAACATTCGCTTGAGGCTTTGAACAGGACATTGAAAGACAATAAAAAACAACGACAGACTATTTGGCGGCACTCTGTTACTCCTTTCAGGTGATTTTAGGCAAACACTTCCCGTTATTCCGCGTTCAACGTACGCTGATGAGATCAATGCGTACTTAAAATCATCGTCACTGCGGCGTAATTTTGGGAAAATACAACTGAAAGTAAGTGGGTATACGTGTTCAAATGCTTCAAGATCCATCCGCTGAAACATTTTCAAAACAACTAACGGAAAAGTTACTACAGATGAAACTGGATGCATAAAATTATCGGTTGATTTCTGCACGATTATTGATTCACAAGATGCTCTCACCAGATATTTACCGATGTACACAGACAATATGAGAATCATGAGTGGCTGACAGAAAGAGCAGTTTTAGCAGCAAAAAATGTGGATGTCAACGAATTAAATCTCAAGATACAACATTTGTTACCAGGAGACTTGGTGTTATACAAATCTATTGATACAATTTGTGATGCTACGGAAGCTTTAAATTATCCAACTGAGTTTTTCAACCCATTGGATTTACCAGGCATGTCACCGCATAATTTACAACTAAAGGTTGGATCTCCGGTAATTTTGCTTCGGAATTTGAACACAACGCGGTTGTGCAACGGCACGCGATTAGTAATCAAAAAATTAATGAAAAATGTTATCGAAGCCACAATTTTAAATGGCAAATTCCGATGTGAAAAAATATTATTACCGCGAATCCCTATTATACCCACAGATGTGCCAATTCAATTCAAGCGCCCTCAATTTCTAATTAGATTGGCATTTACAATGACTATCAATAAGTCTCAAGGCCAAACGATGTCTGTCTGCGGCTTAGATTTGAGCACTTTTATGTTTTTCACGTAGACAATTATACGTGACGTGCTCTAGAGTGGGAAAATCATCCAGTTTGTTTGTATTGGCGAAAGATGGGATCACAAAAAATATTGTACACTCTGTTGCATTCAGGGATTGATATTGTTCTTTTGTAGTATTGTAATAATTAGCGATATGTTAAATTAAATTAATTAATTACAAAATTTTGTTTGATGATTTGTTATTTTAATATTTTGTCACCGTTTACAGTACTCTATAGCTCTCCCGCAGTTATATACCACATCCTTACAAACTTACAATAAGTTAGTTATTTATTTTAAAAAACAAGGTTTGTCGGGTCAGCTAGTTATACGAGTATTATATATATTACTTAAAAGTTTTTGTTACTTTAAGTAAATGTTGGCGGCTGTTAATAAACAAATTAGGAGGCGCATCAGTCCGTTGAGAACTAAGGCCTAGTGACTTACAACTCTCAACCATTCCTGGGTGCGATTAATGTTGTCAGGGATGGAGGGGACCTACAATTTTAAGCCGAATCCGAACTGCTAATTTGAGAAAGCAGTTTTCATGCCAAGAATTACTCTTGGAGAATGAGTCAATTCCTCGAAAGAAGCCTGTACCCGTGAAAAAAACCTTAGATGGCGCGGGCAGGAATTGAACCCATGACCTCTGGCATGACAGTCTAATGCACTAGCCATCACACCCCGCAGCGCAGCTGATATACTACGTGATTTTTATCTATTTGCCAAGTTCAAAGTGGTTAAGATGATTTTCTTTAAATTGATGCGAAGCTTTCCTATAGAAAGTTTCACATTTAAAAAAAAAAACGAGTATACCATTCAACAATGGAAAGCTAATTCGGTTACGGTTGCAGTACTTTATCCTCAAAAACTGGAGATGGAAATGGGCCTTATAACTAAATATAATTTGTCCATGACAATCCGAGTCATTTTGATGCATTTCAGTGACCCGATAACCTAAAGATACGACGATACAGGTCATTTATGGAAATCCTAAATTTCAAAGATCATCAAGAAAAACGATAAAGCATTCTGTTTTATGGAATAGCGTAGATTTGACTTAGCAAATGTTAAAATATGACAGCATTAAAAGTGACAACTTCTCAAATAACAAGCTGTTTAAATTGAATCCTCTTGATAAAAAAAGCTTATTATAAGAATATACGCTTAAAAAATCAATCGTGTGAATTGGAGGTTAAAGCTGTTGTTGTTTTTTTTTTAAATTCTGTTATCCTCAAAATTTCCCAAAATGCTTATCACCGTAATTGAGTTGATATCGAAATAATAAATTACCATTACCATAAAACTTTACAAATTCGTTTCTATAATTTTATGCAGTGATTTTTATTAAATTTATCCTAGCATCACAAATCAGGCTGAACTTATGTACTTACAAGTTATTGGTGGTTCTAAGAATAACTTGTTCCAAATTATTCAGCTCTGCAAGAAGAGGGAAAAAAGAAACCTTGCATCATAGAATAAGTTAGCTTTAAGCCCTTCAGGTGCATACACTTACCACCAACACCAAGATCTCTGGAAATGTAAACATCACACTCATATCTGTGATGCCCCAATCCATAGTCGTATTAGGTTGGTTGGAAAGTTTTTATAGAGGTGCTCTTATATCTTGTATGCAAATTGTTATAGAAAACCTCAGCATAACTTTCTAATTCATCCCTCAATAATCTTCAATAGCCCCAGCAAGATTCCTTGCATATCTCTTTTTATATTTTCCAGATCCCAATATCCTGTACCATGCCCTGCCCATCGCATTGGCTCCTTTTGGACCCAGTGCCAGTGTAGTGTTTCCTTCTGGTAACTATCGACCCATTCGCTGATGCTCTTGGACACAAACAACAGAATATAAATAAAAGTATGAAGGAAAAGTAAGGAAAAAAAGAAGAAAAAAACGAATTCGTCTTACATAGCAACGTCTTGGAAATAAGGCTCCTTTTTTAGTTCTTATACGAGTATCATATAGTTTGGGGAAGCTTCTTCTTCTCTCTCGAATCCTGTTTGATATAACAAAAACCAAGAAAGGACAGAAATCCAATTACAAATTCATTCAGTAACCTACGGATGGATTTTGGATATAAAGACTTCTGTCAGAACTACGCCATGATCCATTCAAACTTGGACAACGTTTATCCTTTTTTCTTTTTCCTTTTTTTAATGGTGGTAGTTGTTGTTGTTGATGTTGATGTTGATGGTACTTTATACTTCTTCTATAGTTTGGACCCAAATTTTGTGCTAGTATGAGCGTTTTGGTATAGCGTTTCTTAGCAAGATGGATGTACTAAAGTTGGAATATAAGGAATCCCTTCATCATGTTTGCCATCGCAATAGAATTCAGCTCAGTTTCCCATTAGAAATTCCTTCGTCGTCGTAGTCATCTTCGTCGTCGTTGTGTTGTCCTGAACCCTGAGCAGGGTTATATATGTATGTATATTTGCAAGAAGTATTTTTTATTCTTAGTTCCAACCCCCTTTCCCCCTAACTTACTTCTGGTTGTTGTCAAGTTGAGGCGCACATTCATTCATTCTTTGTGGAGAGTGTAATCACCACCACGCGTGCTTATTTTCATATCATCCTCTCATGAGAAGCCCATGTTCGTCTAGGATTCTACAGATTTTTCCCCTAACCTGCCTTGCTTCTTTAGAAGACCAGGGCTAGAAAACTTGCAAAAAAGGACTTCTTCTTAGAACTTTTTTTTTCATTTATTTAGATAGTTCCCAGTTTTTCTATCCGTTGTCGATGATTTTGTTTGGGGCTTGCGGGGTTATTCTCTTTTCCTTAGCCTATATAGATGCCCCTTACTATGAACTTATAATGGGTATACATAGGTATATTTGTTTATTTGAAGTTCTTTTTGTTTTGTTAATCTTGTCCTATCTCTGCTCTGGTACAACTAGTACCGGTCATATTGTCATTGACGTTGGTGTACCTAAAGAAAGGAAATGATGTGCCATCGAAGAAGAAATGGAGCCTCTCTTTCTCTTAATGCAGACATCTTCAACATTCTTTGGGATGAATTGAATATTTTTTTATTCTTCATTCTATTTTTAATAATATGTAGGATATTGCAATCCTGTGGATCCTGTGGGTTGTTGTTAACAAGAGATAGGGAGATAATAATGATGAAAATGACAAGGTCCTTATTTTAGAATGATAGGGATATAGGTATAAAATATCCTCTACAACAAAACTTAAGTGCAAGAAACTTTGATTGGATAAAACTTTGTATAGATAAAACTTTATACAAATTGAGAATTACGAGTATTATTGAAGAAATAAGTTGTGAGATATGATTTTTGAGAAAATAAATTACTTGATATAAGGATCAATGGTTTTTGAAGTACTTTGAGAAAAAAAAAGTAAAAAAAAAGGAATTGGATGTTTTAAGTGTGAATACTAATGAATTTCTAAAATTATTCTATCAGGAAACAGCTTTAGATTAAGAAGACATGTTTTTGTAGGTATATAATTTCAAGTTTCAAGTATGGACATTTTTTGAAATAATAATTGAAAGTAAACGAGAAAAGTGCACTTTTCTGCTATTCTCAAGAAGCTAAAGCATCCACAAAGAGTGACAGTTTATGCGGATTGCGGCATTATTGTACCATTTTTGGAAAACAAAGCTGGGAAAAACGTTTATTATTAAAATCCTATTGAAAGTTATTGCAATCGGTCCGATTTGTCGAATTGAAAATTTGTATATTCTTGAATTTTTGATATATCTCGACGTTTCATGGTCCCTAGAATCTAAATCAAAGGTTTTTTGGCAGATGTCTGTGTATGCAAGTACGTTCGTTCGTACCTTTTTCGGAATACATTTTTTTTCAAGAACCAGAAAATATCTACTATAACGACTGAACGTTTTTTGACATTAATTGTGGAATATGACATCATTCAAATGCCCGCCTCGGCTTCTTACGGTGGTGCGGATCCGAGTGGTCCAATTTTCAATGACTTTCGCATAGATCGTGCTGAATTTGAGCGATGGCCTGTGTTAAGTTCACCTTTAGAGCATCAGTCGATTGTGGTTTATTTGCATAGAAGACGTGCGATTTCAAGAAACCCCACAGGAAAAAGGCTAGCGGGTCAAATCGCATGACCTTGGTGGCCAATTCACATCACCCCTGATAACCTTTTTTTGTTTTTTTTTTTTTGTTTATAATAAGCACACACTCAAGGGGATATTACTACCCTTATTATGCAGATGCACAGTGTGAGCACTAGGAAGAGGAGAGAGGGTTTAAAAGGAGATGTCGGTGCACATTGGTTTTGAATTTCTGAATATTGCAATGACTAGGAAAGACAGAGTGTGGTAAGGCATTCCACATTCGCGTAGAACGGCTAAAGAACGAATCTCTGTATTTGACAGTACGGCCGAAGTTGGGCTCGAGGGTATACTGATGAGCATTCCTAGAAGCGCGAGTATTACGGTTGAACTGTTTAAGGGGAGGAATGCAACTGGCTATTTCACTAGAGCATAAGCCGTTAAAATAACGGTAAAAAAGGGTCAGACAAGAGACCTTACGACGATGTTCAAGCGAAGTAAATGAACTTATGATGATATTATCATCTATCAATTTAAATGCTCTACGTTCAATACTATCCAAGAGGCTTAAGTAAGTTGCAGGAGCACCAGCCCAGAGATGGGAGTTATACTCAAGCTTTGGACGTATGTAAGTCTTGTAGATAACAGCCAGATCAGAAGGGGTGAAATATTTCTTGCATCGCCTAAGGAAACCCAAACACCTTGCGGCATTTTTGGCGACATCGCGTATGTGATGATTCCACAAGAGGTGGTTGGTGACACACATACCGAGAATATCGAGGTGTTCAGTCTCATTGATGCAAGTTCCATCCATGGATAATGGCAATGGGGGTATATCTCGCTTTAACGATACAAGACAGCATTGCGTTTTCGAAGCATTAAATTCCACGCGGTTTTTTAATCCCCATTGAACAATGCTGTTTAGTTCGGAATTTAATGAGCATATCATATTTTGTCGTTGCAGTTCCACATCCGAAGAAGAAGGATGTGAGTCTAAAAACGAATATGAAAAGCTAAGAGTACTATCGTCAGCGAAACAATGTATTGGATTAGATGTTGCAGACAGGAGATCATTAATAAAAATGAGAAAGAGTGTTGGAGATAGAACAGAGCCCTGGGGCACACCAGCATTTATTTTATGGTTTTCAGACTTGAACCCATCCAATACTATTTGTATTGAACGATCCGAAAGGTAATTTCTAATTCAATGAAGCAGGGATTCATGAAAACCGAAAGCACGTATTTCGATAAGAGAGCCTGATGCCAAACCCTATCAAATGCTTTTGAAATATCAAGTGCAATAATCTTACTTTCTCCAAAGCGATGTAAAGATTTGCTCCACTGTTCAGTGAGATGAACCATGAGATCACCAGTGGACCTATTGCTGCGAAAGCCGTACTGCCGGTCATTAAGAAGCTTTCGGTCTTCGAGATATTTCTTAAGCTGATAATTTACCAGCGTTTCCATGACCTTGGAAAGAAGGGACGTAAGTGGAATCGGTCGATAATTAGAGGGTGAAGAAGATTCGCCGTTTTTGGGAATAGGCTGGACAAATGCAGTTTTCCATCCGCTCGGAACAAGACCAGAGGAGTAGGACAGATGAAAAAGCTTACGCAGTGGTTTTGCCAGCGTTGAAGAACACCTCTTCAGAACAATAGCGGGGATACCATCCGGACCAGCGGATTTATGTGTGTTTAGATCTCTAAGGACTCTTGCCACAGTACGAGTGCGAAAAAAGATTGGTCCCATAGAATCACTAACTCGCTCAAGTACAGGCGGAGTCATAACACTCACTGGCAGCGTAGAATTGGCGGCGAACTGCCTAGCAAAGAGATTAGCTTTCTCTAAAGAGCTAACAAATGGAGTGTCATTGGCAACGAGTGTAGGAACCGAGGAAGAGGAAGAATTCCTCATGTTTTTTACAAATGACCAAAATTTTTACTGCCCTTGGGACATTGCAGTATTTTTTGCCGTAATTTTTGGTCATGTAAAAATTTGGTCCGTCGAATATGGGCGTTACAGGCCTTCCTGGCTTGTTTGAACTTTTTCCGGCTTTCCTCAGTACGGTTGGCTTTATAGCAACGGAAACTTACCTCTTTGGCCCTAATAACCTCTTTACAGCTCGCATCAAACCATGCGTTTTCCTTAGGTCTGATGCTTTTAACCCTATTCGGAATAAAAGTTCTCATTCCCAGGAGAATCAAACTTGTGATCATATCAGCGCTGGCGTCAACGTCACTATCGAGGAAGCATAGTGACCAGTTAAAGATGCTAAAATAATTATTACCCTCAAATCATTCATGCAGAATGTAAATCGTGGCATTTGCTGTGTGGCACGTAGCGCCGTCCTGCTGCACCCACATGTCGTCTAGGTCCATAAAAAAATTAGTTATCATCGTTATGTAGCGCTCGCTGTTGTTGTTGTGACCGCCTCACTAATGTCGTTTTCAAAAATGTACGGACCAATTATTCCGCCGGCCCAAAATCCACACCAAACGGTAACTTTTTAGAAGATCCATTATCACCTGGTGAAATTCGCGTGGGTTGGTGTCGTCCCGTATACGGCAATTTTGCTTGTTAACACAGACATTACAAAAATGCGCCTCATCAATAAAAATGATTTTTCGGCCAAAATTGGGGTCTTCTCCCAAACGATTCGAAGCCCAGTCAGTGAACAAACGGCGTTGTCTATGGTCATGAACTTTGAGTTTCTGGGTCAGTTGGATCTTGTTTACGGGTGTAGTTGAAGTCTGCGAAAGACCGAGTTCTTGTGCACGGCGAGGAATGGACTGCCTCGGGTACTGCTGAACATTTTCAAGGACCACGGCGATGTTCTTTGCCGATCTTGCGTTCCTTAAACGTACGGGTGTTAGCTGATTGTTTACTGAACCGGTCGTCTCAAATTTGGCCACCGAACGTTGAGGAGTCGACTGTGAGGGTCCACTACGTCTACCGTAAAATGGGCGTAATGAGCGTAACGTTTGCGTTAACGAATACTCATTTTGATAATAAAGCCTTATCATTTGAACGTGATGTTCATTCGTGTAACTTGCCATGATGATTTGGCATACAAAACTGAATAATAAACAAAACATGTCAACAAAACAAAATAGCCACCACGGTGCTCCAAAATCTACCCGCTCCAGTTGAAAAACCCTATAGCAATCAATGGAATGCAATCTTTGAGAATTCATGCATTCTTTGAATTCTTTTGTTAACTTTTCATTCTTTGCTTTGGCATTGTTGAACTTTTACCACAAAAGAATGCAAGGAATTTTAAACAATGCAATGACCAAAAAAGAATGCAAAAAGAATGTAGAGAATGCAAAAGATTAAAAAGGTATAAATTCTTAAAAGATTACATTCAATTGTTAGTCAGTAAAATAAATTTTAGAGACAAATGATTGCAATCTTTTTGCTACAAGCGAATGGTAGTTTTAAGTGGCTACAAGGGAATAGTAGTTTTAAGTCTGAATTCCCAAATTGAAATTAATGAATGCAATCTTCGAATTGAATTTAATAAATAAATAATAAATCTTTAAAGCCTGCTTAAAATTGGTAAAATTTTGCTTTCGACAAAAATATTCGGGAACAACAACAGATATTGAAATCAATCATATTTTATCATATGCAAAATATTTTTGTACATTAAGTACATTTTTTTTTGAAAAATCCAATTAACAACTTTTTTTATAATAACGAAAACCTAAACAAATAGCAAAAATCTGTGTAAAAAATTGGTTTTCAAATCAATTATATTGACTTTAAACTAAAACGTCTTACACAAAATGTTGGTATAAATATTTCGTTAGACTTTAAGAACTTTTGGTTCGAGTCCAAGGCTATTTCTTGATTTTTTTTCTACAGACTAGTGAACTCCGTTTTTCTAAACCTCCCCTGGTTTCCAAGATACTATCGTTAGTGGTGTTATTAAAGTACAAACTTTTTATAGGATAACTTAATTTCTTCAAACATTACCATAAAATATATACAACTTTGTTTTCGGTTGAAAGAAGTTCACGTAGGCACACATATCAATCAGAGGAATATCCATTTTATGTGATCAGTTTTTTTTTAACATACTACTGTTAAAAACGACCTAAACTAACGTTTTGCAGGTACTTTATTGTTTTTGTCATACTAAATCTATCTGCAGTTCATTCATCTACCTTACTAAGTCAACCTGTTATTTGTCCTGTCCAGCAGAATTGTTAGTTATTCTGATTCATTCATCGTTCAAATAACATACAACTCTGGCTAAGAGAAATCCCATAACAAAACGGCTATGACATTCCGGACAAACCATTCATTTGCTTTCCCACTATAACCTACCTGTATATATGTACATGTAGATGTACAGCTTTTATACCAACAGCATCAGTACCAGCAGCGAACTTGTTAAAGCGCTATAAAGCCATGTTACGCACGAATTTATGATAGCACCATCACCACTGATTCCCGGCACGGTTAGTCCACAATTTGGCGAATTGTAAAGGTACCTACATATATCGCTACCTCTAGCAAAATGTACAGATAGCGATCCAACTATACAATTTCCACTGACCCTGGCCTAATGGATAGTTGCATATCTTGCACAGCTCTCCCGCCCGTCCATTAACATATGGCCAAGATAGTCCTAGTTAGTCAGTTCGTTAACTGGCAGATGTGCCAACCATTACGATGGGAATGCAGCATGTGCGATGTATATCGGTGGCAAATTGGGTCGGTGACGACGACGAAGGGAGGCGATTGAGAAGGAGAGGAAAGGGAAGCAGTGCCCATTGCAGAAATGTTAGCATATTTACAAGATTTTTCGGTGAACACAACCCATACTCTAATTCGCTAGCTGCGTCTGCATCTCCCGCTCACCAACATCGTACAAATTCCTATCCCCATCCATATTATAAGACACCCCCTCGATGTAAAATGGATTTTACACTATGAACGAACAAGTATCGCAGTGTATCTGCCCGCATCCGGCAAGAGTGAAATCCCATCCGGTCGGTATCGGTCGGTACAGGACTTATATATAGTCGAGTCGGTCGGTCAGCAGTCGATATGTGGGGAGCTGAAATGGGGTTATAAGCACGCGGATGGTGTAGTGTTAAAGGTGCATCCTGTTTTTGGTGTTTTATCACTGAATTTACTACCGCTGCTCTGCTGGCTATGGTGTGTGTTGGCCTTAGTTGAATATGGTGTTGCTGGTTTTTCGTATACAGTACTAGGAACAACACCAGAACTAGCACCAGTACCAACATCAGCACAGCACAGCACAACACCAGGAAAGTCTCGAAAATTGGGAAAGAGATCAATGAGCCACTTGGCACCAAGCACTTGATTCATGTTATTGTTGCTGTTTTGTGCTTTTTTTTTGTATTGTTGTTGTTGTTGTATTTTATCAAGTCGTAATGCTAATAGCTAGGACAATTGTTATGGGGGTGGTCACAAATTTTATTAACATTTTGCCTTTTAGGCACTTTGTTCTAATTTTTGGGTGGATTTGTTGCCAATATATAGACAGTAAGTCAGTCAATCGAAACAAGGTCAAACAATGTTTGAGTTTTAGATGAACTTTTGGGAAAGCACAGAGCAATTAAACCAATTAACTTGAGTAGTTTAGATATTGACTCTGGGCGAGAAACGCTTGCATTAAGATCGAATAAATTGGAAAGCACTGAGCGAGTGACCTATCAAGGTCTCAATTGCTAACTCAATATTACACCATAGTGAATTTGACATAGAATGGGGTTTGCTTAGAATTATATAGGAGATAAGGTATGTGCTTAGAATATTAACGCAGTGGTTTTTGTTTTTCTGCTAAGTAAACTTTTTGCTTCAAATTCTTAGCTTGAAAGAAAATTGAGATGCGCTGAGGCGTATACGTATTAATTTTAGTAGAACATTTCTTGCACTATATAGTCAATTATTTTATAAAAACATTTTCATCAGCAGAAGATTGACTTCAGGATAACCATCTATAGGTCCATAGAAAATTTTTAAAAATGGTACTTTCTTGTATTTCGCCTGCATTATTATCGTTATCACCATCATCATCATAAGCTTGTCAACCGGGATCCGTCATTTAAAAAGTATCTTCATTTACCCCGATCGCGAGCGAATGCCATTTAGTAGCGCACCCAAATGTTTCCAGAGTTCTGGTGTATACGCCATCTCTCCAGCGTAAGCATGGTCTGCCACGCTGACACCTACCATAACATGTACTAGAAAGGGCTTTTTGTGTTGGTCCCTCTTTGATTATATGAGCTCGTTGTCAAGCTCACCGGACTCTAACGAGCTTAATTTATTTGCCAATCTATATTTGCTTTCAATGCATACAGTTTATGATTGTAGCGTATCCGGAATCGTCCTTCCTCACTAATTCGCTAACAATTCACCGTAAGTCTTTCCAATCGAACGAACCTGAGATGTCGGGGTGCATTGTATTCGTAGTAAACACCCCGGTCTCGGATCTATGTGAGTAACTTAGAAGTTATGGAAAGGTTTCTGTATTTAAAAAGCTTCGGCAGAATATAGCAGCCTCTGTTGGCTTGGAGAAGCCTCAAGCGTATTTCTTATTTATGTTGTTATAGGCTACAACTATTAACCCAAGGTATTTGGAGAAATACATTGCTTAAAATTTGTGCTCCGCTGGTCGAAGCCGCCCGCCAGCTCGATCTAGATGATGTACAGCTCGTTCTAATAGTCAATCAACATTACCTACGAAATGACTTTATTTTGACATTTGTCGACGTTTCAAGGTCCCTGGAGTCGAAATAAAAGATTTTTAGAAATATGTATGTGCGTGCGTGTGTACGTACGTTAGTACGTCCGTACGTTCGCGACATTTTTTTCGTCGTCCATAGCTTAAGAACCAGTAGAGATATCGACTTCAAATAAATTTTGTTATACAGATAATAATGCAGAAAGATACACAAAAGGACTCTCAAAAAATTGAGTGGGTGGTGTTTTTACCATAGCAAAAAAAAAAGGTGACAATTTTGGTTAACCCTAAATATCTCAAGCACCAATAACGCTAGAGACTTGACTTAAATTTTATATTATATATTGTAACGTAATACCAAACTAGTATATTTTTGAAAAAAAAAACAATCAACAGTTTTTTTTATAAATCCAAAAAAACAGAAACAAAATATTTGTCACCTCGAAAATTTTACGAACAAAAAATGATTTTATCTTAAAAATAATTTTTTGCAACGAAAAATAACGTTTTTAACATTTGGTTTAATTTTAAGAAAAATTGAATTGGCAGTTTTTTTTATAAAAAATACAAACCTTAAAATAAAAAACTTAAAGCTGGTAAAACATGATTTTCGACCCAAATATCTTTTCAAACATTTGAGATTATAGCTTCCAACTAAGTTTGTCTTATAAAAAGTATTGTTTTCAACATTTGGTAAAATTTTGAGAAAAATCGAATTGACAGTTTTTTTTTTTTCAAAAAAAATATTGGCTTCAAATTGTATTTAATAATTTTATCTCACAGAAAATGTTGTTTTCGGCATTCAGTAAATTTTGTATAAAAATCCAACAGTCCGTTTTTTCATAAAAAAAATAAAATCTACAAAAAAAAGTACGAACATTTGGTAAAAATTGATGTTCGGTTCTCGATATCTCGTGAACAATAGAAGACATTGACTTCGAATTAATTTCATTCATCCAATTTGTATTTGTTTATATACATAGGTATAAGAAATAAAAATTTTAAGAAATGCTACTAAAATTGGTGAAAATTGGTTTTCGACTAAAAATCTCGTTAACAAAAATAGATTCTGAAATCAAACTATTTCATTATATGCAAAATTTTGTTGGTAATTTATAAATTTGTAAGAATAATTCAACTGACAACTTTTTTTAACTAAACACGAAAACCTACAATACAAGAGAAATCGACAGACGGGGTCAGTGACGGATTTAGGCTTGCTGCCGCCCTAGGCCCCGTTCGATGTGCCGCCCTTATTGTTAAATTTTATTTCATAAATTTGTATCCAATATTTTTTTTTTTTCAAAATAACTTTATTTTATTGAAGTATAATTTATAAATATAATTAATTAACATAAAAGATTAATAAGTTATAATCCTTAGATAGACAAATAATAATTTTTTTTTTATATTAATCAATTCAAAAATTTTCAAATTTGGATAAAAATCTAGAAGACTCCGGGAATGCAATACATGGCATCTTCTATTTTTGCTAAGGAATCTTTGAATTGATAATGGAAATTAATACATTCATTGTCTAACGTCTCTTCCAAATAGTCAGGATACTTATTGACTAGTTTATTGGCAAGATTTTTCAACTCCTTTGTATCTATTTCACATTAATTGTCGAAAAAATTAAAGTGTTGGTAAAGTGTTTCAGATGCACTTTAACGCCGGCTAATTGTAGACTAAGAGTGTCTAAACATTTGTGCGAACATTTTCTGGTCCAGAAAAAGGTGGTCTTTCATTTACCCGTGAGTCATCTGGCTGCATTTTTCTGGTGGCGACGAGTATCATAACGATAATAATCTTGAACTCCAGGCAGTGCTTTAGCTTTTTCTTCATATTCAGAAACTTTTCTGTCTCTCATGTCTATAGATCTACACAACGGATGATAAATCAGCTTGAGATTCTTGAAGCTTCTTACTAGCAGCATTAAAACGACCTAAAATTACATTCCAGACAACGACTAGGATTGCTCTTTCTAAATGTTGTAATTTTCGCTGCAATCTCGTAGCTTCAGATCGCGTAGTCGGTTTCTTATCTCTGCTTTCGGCAATAAATTTCAGTGCATCAATTATTGCAGGCCACTCTTTTTCTAATGCGTAACATGCATCATGTGGAGCAAACCAACGAGTTTGAGAAAGACTCTTTATTCTTAAATTTGTACGCTGCACCAAGATTTTCCAACGATAAGCAGATATAGTAAAGAAATTGTATAGTTCTTGTAAAGTATTTCTAGAGATTTTAACAATAGGTACATCCTTAATATCTTTAGCTTTATGGCCGATATTTGGTAGAAATTCTAGAAACCTTTTAACAATTTCACCGTTATCACGTACATTCATATGGTATAATTATAGTAAGCTGATCGACATGTGCTAAATCAGGCGTAGAATCTACAATTATACTTAGCAGATTGCACTTCACTAGAAATTTGTTGTAGTACTTTATTTTGAATCAACAGTATAATTTCTTCATAGATTGTTTTAGATAAACACGATGTATTCCAACTACCAGGGTGTGCATACAATTTTAAATGTTCAGATAAAAATGGAACAAATTTAGCAAGGAGTCATACTGTTCCTAAAAAATTCCCATTATGAGGATCTCCTATTCGTTCTGAATTTCCTCGAAATGGCAGGCCTCTTATTGCTAGTGATTTAATAATTGCAATTGCTCGGTAAAAAATTTGTTTCCATTATAACGGGTGATTTTTTTGAGGTTAGGATTTTCATACATTAGTATTTGACAGATCACGCGGGATTTCAGACATGGTGTCAAAGAGAAAGATGCTCAGTATGCTTTGACATTTCATCATGAATAGACTTACTAACGAGCAACGCTTGCAAATCATTGAATTTTATTACCAAAATCAGTGTTCGGTTCGAAATGTGTTTCGCGCTTTACGCAAATTTTATGCGTTTTTTTTTAAAAAAAAGTTCTCAAGCTCTTAAAAAATCACCCATTATATTAAACAATGTCCTCTTTTCAATGGAGGACAATAAATACATAATGGGTGATTTTTTAAGAGCTTGAGAACTTTAAAAAAAAAAAAAACGCATAAAATTTGCGTAAAGCGCGAAACACATTTCGAACCGAACACTGATTTTGGTAATAAAATTCAATGATTTGCAAGCGTTGCTCGTTAGTAAGTCTATTCATGATGAAATGTAAAAGCATACTGAACATCTTTCTCTTTGACACCATGTCTGAAATCCCGCGTGATCTGTCAAATACTAATGCATGAAAATACTAACCTCAAAAAAATCACCCGATATCTTCATCGAGTTGTTTTATTAGATTTTGATCAACACGCCCTTGAACTACTACTCAAGCTTTAAAATGACTAACTTCAGTTTTGTGAAAGTCAGAATTTTCATGTTCTTCGATACGTGCTTTTGATTTTTTCCAGACACGGAATCCATCGTCAGTAAAAGCATTCATTTAACTACTTTTACCAAATAATAAGCATGGAATACAAAATACAGAGCCTTTAGTTTCTAAATAAATCTACCACTCACGGCGCTGAATCGCTCCATTTTTGCGAACGTTGAAATAAACTTTTGAAACAATACCTTGTTTTATAACTATAAACATTTCTAGAATTTTTCAAGTCTGCATCATCAGTATTACTGATCCCTGCAGATACAAAAACAAAGAGATGAGGTAAGATTTTTCTATCTTACAGTTCTGTTTTTGTTTGTTTTCGCAATTTCAAATTTAACATAGATTTTCTAGATTGAATTTTTAAATTGGCAAATAGAAGTTAGGCCCTAGTTCACACAGGACTGTAGCGCCACCTTAAGTAAACAGAATTTACGATTTTGGACCGAAGATATATTTATGCCTTTCATTAAGGTATGTTTAAATGTAGAAACGCTTTCAAGTGTTAAGCATTTCATAAATTTTTCCGCCCTTCAAATTATGCCGCCCTAGGCCTGGGCCTCACGGGCATAGGCGTAGATCCATCACTGGACGGGGTGGGAAGTTATCTGTGTGGTTCGCATCCCAGCCTCTTTTATGTATGTTGTTATAAGCTACAACTATTGACCCAAGGTATTTGTAGAAGTGCATTGCTTAAAATGTGTGCTCCGCTGCTTTGATTTTTTTTTACCTAGTATTCTGTTCGCAGTCAAAGCCAACACTTTCTTCACTAACGTATAGCCCCGGATTTTGTGTCGCCAGCTCGATCTAGATGATGTACAGCTTGTTCTGATAGTCGATCAACATTACGTACGAAATGACTTTATTTTATTTCATTTTAAAAACGAGCCATTATCAATAGAAAACTATATCAGCCAAATAGCTGCCACGGCTAGAATTGGAGCGCCATACCCTTTTAGCACAAGTAATCAAAACATACCAAATTTAACAGTGTGTCTAATATCTCAAATGGTCAGTAATATTGTTAAAATTTAAAGCATTTTAAGATCATTTACATAAATGAAAAATCAGTAAATAAAGCAGTTAATTTCATATGGCCCTACAGCCTCATATGGTCTTTTTGTTGCTTCTTCAAATTGACTTAAATTTAAGATTAAGATTTTGTGAATTTGGTCTTGTGTTTGTTATTTTATCCTCAAAGCTCTTCCGTCTAGCCAATAATAAGTTTTCACCTGAGATTCAACATTTTAGTAGATTACCTTAAGATTAAGCTAACTTCTTATGCATGCTATGGACTCCAACTCCAATATTGTCTATATTTCCACATTCTCATTGTTTACAGGTTTGTTTTTCTTTTATTTGTTAAATGTTATTCTAAGCCTCTAACATTCTTCAATTATCGCACTGACACTTCAAATGGAATATACCTAGTGAATCCTTAATCCATGTGTAGATCTAGATATAAGTACTTATAGAACTTACAACATACTAATTCCAATTCCACTGCAACTTCACTACCCATTTGATATTACATACATAGGTACAAAGAGAGATGAACCAAACACACAAAGTGTAATCTTACTTTCTTGTACATTTTTTAAGAGGCCGGATTACAATGGCGACGATGAAGAAGACGACGACGACGACGACGACGACGACAATGACTACGATGAGCGACGGACGGACGATGAGAAGTAGCGGCAGTAAAACAGCGAATGGTGAGTTAGCGAATGCGGAATACGAATCTAAAAAGAAAATGTGCAATCAGAATGATGTTGAGCCACTGGTGGTGGAAATAAAAAGCACTGCAACATAAAAGAAGTGCAAAAAGGACATGCCAGACGGCTATGGCTATGTTACAAGGAGCAAAGTGCTTACAGCACAAACAAGCAGTCTATGGATGCTTAAAAGGAAATTAGTTGTGTTAGTTGTGAATTTAATTGAATTAAACTCGGCTCAAAAAAGAAATAAACATAAAAAAGAATACAAATAAATTGCTGGTGCTTGACCGAGAGTGAGAGATTTTAGAAATAGAAGACGAACATTGCCCATATCGGAAGAAATGAGATGCGATATGAGATGTTGGCTGAGGTTTTCCGTGGAAAAATGTCAACAGCTAATGAAAAAATGGAGATTTAGATCAAAATTTAAGGGTGGGCCAAATTCAAGTTTTTCAAAACTGAAATAGAAAAAAAGAGGCTGAGATGCGACCCACACTGATAACTTCCCATCCCGTCTGTCGATTTATCTTGCTTAAAAGTTTATCTATATGTATCAATTTTTACCAAATTTGAGTACAATGTTTTGTAGATTTTATTTTTTTATGAAAAAACGGACTGTTGGATTTTTTAAAAAAACTACTGAATATCGAAAACAATATTTTCTGTGAAATAAAATAAGTTTGAAGGCAATATTTGTAATTTTTTAAAAGCTATTTGAGTTGAAAGTAAATTTTTACCAAGTTTTAGCATTGTTTTTTTTAGGTTTTTATTTTTTGTAAGAAAACTGTCAATTCGATCTTTCTTAAAATTTTTCGTAATGTTGAAAACAATATTTCTTATAAGTTTAAATTAGTTAGAAGCCATTATCTCAAATTTTTGAAAAGATATTTGAGTTTAAAATCAATTTTTACCAACTTTTGTTAATTTTTTTTTCAGTTTTTAATTTTTTGTAAAAAATCTTTCAATTCGATTTTTTTCAAAATTTTTTCTCAAAGTTTTGAAAAGATATTTGAGTCGAAAATCAATTTTTACCAACTTTTATTAATTTTTTTTTAGGTTTTTATTTTTTGTAAAAAAACTGTCAATTCGATTTTTCTCAAAATTTTATAAGATGTCAAAAACATTATTCTTCGTTCCAAAAAATTGTTTTGGAGATGAAATCATATTTTAGTCGTAAAATTTTCAACGTAACAATTTTTTTTTTCAGTTTTTTTGATTTATACAAAAAACCGTTAATTGGATTTTTTTTCAAAAATATACTTGTTTTGTATCACGTCACAATATATAATATAAAATTTAATTCAAGTCTCTAGAGTTATTGGTTCATGAGATATTTAGGTTTAACCAAAATGTTCACCTTTTTTTTAAACTGCTATGGTAAAAAAACCACCCACGCAATTTTCTTGAGAGCCCTTTCTGCATCTTTCTGCCTTATTATCTGTATAACAAAATTTATTTGAAGTCGATATCTCTACTGGTTCTTGAGCTATGGACGACGAAGAAAACGTCGCGCACGTACGGACGTACGGACATACGGACGTACGGACGTACGTACAGACGCACGCACAGACATCATTCTAAAAATCCTTTATTTCGACTCTAGGGACCTTGAAACGTCGAGAAATGTCAAAATTTTCAATTTGACAAATCGGACCCATTACAATAACTTCCTATGGGAAGTTAATAATGAAGACAATTGACTTTTTCCACGTATTACCGTTTTATTAGAAAAGTAGACATTTTCATTCATCCATTATCAAGTAAAGTCTTGACTATGATTTGATAGACTCCATATGGATGCGATTCAGTGCTGTTGCAATGCACTTTCGGGTGTTTGGGTATTGGAGTTGGCTTTGACGCTTTGACGTAGAGTCTTGAAACTGTTTTTGGGTAAGAAGTTCCTTCGCCACTTTATTAAATAAATAAACTAAACTAAACAGTAGGACCATGTTTTTCAAACCTACCACCACTGAAATGAGATGCTAAGGTTTGGAGGGAAGGCTATGCTTCACAGACTAACCACTACTAGATGTAGGTATTTCTACCAATTTTGCCTTAGTCTTGTTGTTGGCAGAAGAGAATCCCCTACCTTAGAGAAAGGGTGATGCATCTGCATAGAGATCCATATATGCAGATAAGGTAAGTTTTTCCGGAGTTTGGCAGATATTCGGATACTCCGTTAACGACTGACCTAGTTATTAATAATTTGATACTTAGCCAGGCTGATCATCGGCACGAATCAGTCATTATAAACATCCGAAGAAATGATAATGAGGGTGGAGGTGATTTTGGTATTATTGATGGATGTTTTTTTTTGCCCTTCCTTTTGTAGGGGTGGAATTGATTCGCGGAAGGGTAACAGGTTGACAAGCTCCCTTTGGTTTTATTACTCATCTGGAGAAGATCTTTAAAGTATCAATATTGCACCAATATTGCGGTATCATCAGCAAAGTTGGCAATGATTACGCTGATATCCGCTGGAATATCCTTTTCATATAAAAGAATGTCCTAGGACTCTTCCTTGGGGAGTTTCAAGTAGTTTTGGTTATACCGTACTCTAAGGAGTCGGTTCGTAATTAACGGTTTCAGTATATCTTAGTACCGGCTAAGAATAAAGCCGAGCATACTTGTTTTTCTTCAAAAGCCTTTTCAACCACATTCATAATTCGATGTAGTTGGTCTACCGTGGAACTTTTATTTCTAAATCCAAACTGATGGTACTGAATTAGTCTTCTTTCTTCTATTATTTTGCTGAGTCTTTTCAATACCACTAAAGATCGATTCCAGCATATCACTCAATGTTATCATGACCCACAAAGCCGATCGTTGACCAAAACTTTGTTTTAAATTTTTTGTTTTAAATTGGTGCACCACAAATTGAAATTTTGATTGTTAAATCAGAAAAAATGGTTGTTTTCCCTCAAAATTGTTGCTAAAAATGAATAGCGATAACGACCTGAATAACGTGCGTCGTCTGCTGCTGATTCGATTGGGCTTTGTAAACTGGGTTAACGGAAGGTATTATAAGAATAGTGCAAATGAGTCATTGATAGAACTTTTAATTTCAATGAACTTAGATTTGAAAATAGTTTAGGGCGTAGATAATTGTGAAAGTTTGTTCTCCTTCCGCCAGTTTTCTGAGGTTTGAAACACTTGTTCTTAGCCTAAACATTTCTTATAAGGTGCGCTTTTAGATTCAAAATAGTTATTAACTGTCTCATCAACTATTATACATTCTTGGATATCCCAAATTTCATCCATTTGAATTATCATCAACTACATTTGATCATCAAACTGAAACGACGACGACGAACATTGACAACGACACAAAGTGACATCTCTGGCAGTCATCCATCTATAGAATAAGCATTTTGTTCGAGCATAATTCCAAGTGTTACCATTCTCTCAAAAACAATAACCACAAATAAATGACAGCAGCTGACAAGTAACACACAAACCGTGATTGCCACCCAAACCCCCATCACAAAGCAACATGCCTGGCTTCCCAGCCATCGCCCGCCGCCACCACACCACCGACCGCCGCCAATTCGCTATGCCACTGGTGATATGGCGCTCTGCGGCTATAACCCATAACTTTTACCGAACAACAGTTTATCATCTCTATCGTCTCGTTCGGTCTAATAGCTATATGTGAGACAGTTGCCATTACACTTCGCCTCTGAGCTCTTAGCTTTGTGCTCTGTGTGCCATTGCCATTGCTATATTTTTGAAAAACACCAAAAACGCTCGCACTCAAAGCAGAACACAAGTAGATACGCTCCTCATATAAATTATTATTTTTGCATGGCAGGCATATATCCTAAATTTGGTAGGCAGGCATCCTGTCGCAGGAGGCCAAAAAAGACTTCGACGGCGGCGGTGGCGGGCAGCCTTCCGTCTCCATCATAGTCATCGTCATCGTATACTCATCGTCATCGTTCTTCGTTTCGTCGTTTTCGTCCTTGTCGTCCTTGTCGTTCTTGTCGTCGTTGCTCATCGGTTGCGGCTTATGTGTGTGCACCACACCAATGGGAAATTGTTTCATAAATTCTCTGACAAAACTCCAGCAACACGCGGTTTCAGCTTGTCGGAAGTCGTAACCCCTTTTCGTCGTCGTCGTCATCATACTGAAATGATTTATCTCTCTACATATGAATTAGTAGAATGGGAAGTGAAAAACGAAATAGCGAGGAGGGGCAGCCTCAAATTCTATCAGCTTTAAGTTTTGTTTACAGTGAATTAGAACTGAGCTCCAGGACAGACGACACACTGATGATGAAACTTTTGTTATTGTTGTTGTTGACCATCATCGCAGATTCATGATAAGGTATGTAGGTATACCTACCTATATACAGGATCATAAACCATAGGACCTAGGCACAAAAATGATTGCCAGACAGTTATTTTCCAGTTGAGATTTCATTTCATCTAAATTTTGACAAATTCGTATTCAATTGATTTTTGGACGAAAAGGTTCTATATTTTTGTGGGTTGACAATTCCAATACCAATGCGATGATTGCTATCAAACTTTCTGGCATAGTAGTAGGATCTAGTCGTATATCGAAAACAATACTTTTACTGCATTGCATTCCAACGAAGCAATTGATGATAATAACCTAACATTTTCACTCAACAAATTTTCCAGCTTAGGTGTGAGGTTTATTCGAGTGATGTCTAGTGTGGGAGGTCTTCTGACTATAAC
Organism: Eupeodes latifasciatus; assembly: GCA_920104205.1. Lineage (NCBI taxonomy): Eukaryota > Metazoa > Arthropoda > Insecta > Diptera > Syrphidae > Eupeodes > Eupeodes latifasciatus. The sequence continues at coordinate 40,206,759 of OV049925.1, read as the reverse complement.
TATGGAATGAAATCCTATTATGAACAAATAATGATGGATGTTTCAAAGCCATACAAAATGAGTGGGGGGGGGGAAACTCTGATCATAATATAGGCATGCATCTAAGTATATGAATACATGGGTATTATAGGAGAAAAGGATATGGATGCGGCATTCCTCTTGTCTGATATGGTCACTTGGATGTTGATTATTAATCCTAAATTGCTGTTTCCCCAAAATAAATTAAATATTCTTTGTAAAGATAGAGCTAGGAGTTGTATGGTTACACTATTTATTGCGTTGTATATTAACTTAGGATCCAAACAGGGCTTACATCGAAATATAAATCGGAATCGGTTAACAACATTTTGTAAATTACGTTTTTGAACTTAAATATTTGTTAAATTCTCATTGAAAGTAGGTAATTGTAATCGGTTTGAATTGTTTAAATGAAAATTTTAAATCTAAATCCCATCATAATTTCGGGATAATTTTTTTCGTCCTCCTTATCCCAAGAACCAACAGAGATATCGACTTGATCAAAATGTAATTTTACACATATAAAACTGAACGAACCTATTTTTATAACAAACTAGCAAACCCGGCGAACTCCGTTTCGTTACCAGATGGCTTTGTTTTTTGTAACATTTCGTTTTGGGATTAAAAGATGAAGACAATTTTTTTTTTGTTTTATATATTTGAAAAGGAAAAATTTTATTTCATTTAACAACAGTAATGAATTCATTTCGATTACAGAAATGAATTGTAATTTAGTTGAACTTTTCTAAATAAAAAATGAAAGTGAATCCAAAGTAAATACTGAATCGAAGCGTTAATTGTCACTGCGAACGCAAGGCGAACCGGGAATTGCAATCGTTTGAAGTCAAGTGGAAGATCAGTCGGAATCAGTATTCTAGAAATAAATACATTTTCACCTGCGTACTTTCCGTTAATAATGGTTGCCTCAATCAAATTCGGCATAAGTCTTTTCACCGCAAGTCGAGTACCGTTGCAAAGTCCCGGTGGATTCAAATTACGCAATATCATAATAACTGAACCAACTTTAAGTTGCAAGTTGTGTGGTAGAAATCCTGGTAACTCCAGAGAGTTCAAAAACTCCGTTGTTACTTCGTCGAATATCCTTCAGTGTGAAGTTAAGTGCTTCAAGTGCTTTCTTATGTGCCATTGTGCACTCATTCCTAACTATGAGCTTGCATTGCATCAACAATTTTCCCATTGCACTGGATCGGGAAATAACAACAACAGACAACAACAAATTAATTTTTATTAGAATATAATGTATACAGAGTTAATAATTATTTATATGAATATTAAAGCTATGGCTAAGCCGTCAGCCTGGTTGGTAAATATAGGTACATTTATTATTTATAATATTAAAAACTTAAGATAATAGATATAAAAATCAAACTTATTCTGTTATTAAAAGCATTCGGTATTTGTAAATTGCACTCAAAAACTTGCTTAACATTTTCCAGTCACATCCGTTTAGAATTTGAAGTGTTTCTTGCATTGTTAATGTTTGTTTACCAAAGAAATGTATCCTTTGTTGTTTAAATATAGGACATATACTTATAACATGAAAGCAATCCTCTTTGGATTTAAGATTACAAAGGGTACAAAATTGATTGAAGCTGCCGTTGTAAGGACTACCGTTTAAACTGAGTGTCTCGCTTCTTGCTTTAAAAATTAAAGATATTTCTTTGTAACTCAGTGAATCGTTGAAGTAATTTCTATTATTAAGGTTAAAATCAAGTTGAGAGTATAAAAATCTGCTGTCAGATTCGCAGGCCTTAATAATGAATGCATCTCGTATTGAGTCTTCATTCTTTTGGATAATTTTATAGAGCTGATCTTTTACATTGCACAAGTTGTTTATGTCTATACGGAGCATTTCTCCGCAAGAGCTTCCAATATATTGCCATTTCGCGAACCACCAATCCTTATTCCTCAGTTCATATAAAAGCATCTTTTTGGATATTCCGGAGTTCTGAAAAGCGCATATTTTGATTATAAAATCAGCCTGTGCTTTAAGTGTATTTGTCATGAGTTGAGGTAAGCCTGTTTCCAAGTAGATTGCGTAACTTGGTGTGTTGAGTGGAAGATTGAAAAGTTTTTTCAAAAAATTCCTTTGGAATTTCTCAATAACCTCATATTCCTCTGATCCCCAAACCTGAGAGGCGTAGCACAAGGTTGATTTCACAAAAACATCAAAAATGTTGTATTTGGCTGATAATTGTATCCTGTCGTTTGAAAAAACTTTTTTCCATGTTGAATTCAACAAGCTCTGCGAAGTGTTGACCTTCTCTAATAAATGTTTGTTAAAATCCAAAGTTGAGTTTAACTTGACTCCTAAGTACTTTATTTCTTTAGATATTTCAAAGAGATTCCCATTGTAGAACCATCTATTCCGGGTTTGAGATTGTACGGAACGTGAGAAAATCATCACTTTGGATTTAGCGGTATTGATGGTCAGCCCCCATTTGTTGCAGTAAGACGCCAACCGATTTATCATCGATTGTAAATTTTCAGGTGATTCGGACAATAGGACGAGATCATCTGTGTATAACAAAACATTTATTGTAGAACTTGCGATATTTATACCTCCAGGAAGGTCATCTACTACGTCATTTATAAAAAGCGAGAAGAGCAGAGCGCTGAGCAGGCAACCTTGTTTCACTCCCGTACTTGTAACAAGCCATTTTGAATAAGCTGAAACATCCCATACTACTGCTTTTGTTTCAGTGTACATTTTTTTGATTACATTTATGAACTTCGAAGATATGCCCAGTTGCGATAGATTATAAAAGAGCGCGTTTCTGTTCACTAGATCGAAGGCTGCTTTAAAATCAACAAAAAACGAGTACACTTTTTTATTCCTTGCTTGAAAAGCTTTTACAATTGAGGCAAGTGTAAAAATGTGTTCTATTGTAGATTAGTTTTTCCTAAGACCAGCTTGGAGGTTCGAGAGGATGTCTCTTTGTGTCACCCATTTGTCTAGTCTCTCTGTTAATATACCGCAGAAAATTTTAGCTATAACATTCATAAATGAAATGCCTCGATAATTTTCAGCACTATCCAAAGCACCTTTTTTGTGAATGGGAAAAATCACGGACTTCTTAAAGGAGGACGGGATATCCGCATATGTAAAAACTTGATTGTATAAAGTTTTCAAGTGGTTGAAAAACGTAGGTGTTGCATTAGCGAAAAACTCGTATGTTATACCATCTTCACCTGGCGCCTTCCCATTTTTGGCTTTACTTATAACAGCTTTTATTTCATCATTTGTTATATCAACGTCTAACATTTCATCCGATACTAATGGTTTAGCATATGAAAACGCCAGGTTGGAGTAATTGCAAAGGAGACTTTCAAAGTGACAGGAGAGCGTTTCTGCAGATAATTCTGGTCCGATTATATGTTTAAAGCCATTAATTCCTCTAATCTCCCAAAATTCTTTCGAACACCTTGTTCTTCCAAGAGTTAGCGCTTGCTCGTTTTCAAATTCTGTTTTTTTTTTTTTAAACATAAATTTTTGTAATGAGTGTTAGCTTCGATGTACCAGTTTTTCAAATTGTAACTATTTGAATTTCGCATCACTCGCATAGTGCAAAAGATTTTTGCCTGGCTTTCAAACAATCTTTGTCAAACCATTTTTGTTTGAAACTTGTGCTGGTGTTGAAGTTTTTGTTTAATGTTGAGTTTCTAATACACTCAGTAAGCTGGATAGATTGTGCATCAGTAGATTCAGCTGTCACATTTCCTGATATTAAGTTGTCCAAAAAAATTGTATATGCAGCTGTTTCCTCATTCTTCCATTTAAGCCTCGGTAGCAAATTTAAATTTTGTTAAATGTTAGAGAATTCGGTTGAAAATGTCACTTTTATTGGCATGTGATCTGAGAACGTTTTGCACTCTACTTCAAATTTATTGATCGGGAAATATTGCATGTTGGAGTATCAATCGTGTTTAAATTGAGTGGCAACTTAAGCGGAGAATGTGCCTTCTAGAAGAGTTGCCGCAATTTCAGATGATGCTAACGCCAAAGATATGTCACATCTTGATCGAATAGTGGCCAAAATCAATGAAATGACAAATGTTTTCCCTGTTCCTCCAGGTGCGTCCAGGAAGAATAGACCACCAATATTATTGTCCACCGCTTGCGTTAATGTTTCGTCTACTTGTTTTTACTTTTCATTCAGCAACGGCACATTATTTCGAACGAATTCCTGCAATGTATCAACATTGTATTGCAGCTCTCGATTTAATTTTTGATTAAATGCATCGTGCATCGATCGATTTGGCGCAATCATTCCTACTTCAATCAGTAGTAGTAGTAGGTTCTCGATATGTTTGGCATTGGTGGCCATTCACAGTTTTCAAATGCGTAAATGATTTTGGTCCTCGTACATTTACCAACAGCAGTCGCAAATAAAAACATTCATCATTTCTAGGATGAACCGTGTACGTACATGTACATGCGACCTAGCGTATCAGTGGAAAACACCTGTGGCCAATTTGGAATTTTCTCTTAATATATTTTGTCTTGCTTCGCTTAAGTTCTGTGAATACACTTGTTGTTGCCTTTCATGTCTTGTGCGGCGGCCGATGTTCGCACGTCGCGTCGTACTCTAGGCAAATATTCTACGTTTCAGTTTTTTGATTAAAAAAAAAAAGAAAAGATAACTGATTTTTTCGAAATTATAATAAATTTGCTCAGAATGTGTAATACAGAATTTTATATAAGTGGATTTGGAGTCAACCAAATTTTTCACGTTTTCTTAAACTGCTCTATGATAAAAAAAAAACACTGACTAATTTTTTTTAAAAGTCGTTTTTGCATTTTTTTCTTATTATTTTTAAAACAAACGTTATTTGAAGTCGATATCTCTGACGTGTCTAGAGATATGGTTGACTAAAAAAGGTTCCCAAAATTAAGCTTTGGTTTAGAATATAGGGCCCTTGAAACGTCAAAAAGTTTAAAAATTTTCAATTCCACAAATCGGAATTTTTACAATAGCTTTCTACGGGAAGCTAAACGGAGTTCACCTCTTTTCTGTTGAAAATTTTCCTGAATTTTGTCTGCTATAAACCTCACGGAGCCCGAGACCTTTCCAACGTCCAGCGTCAGGAAGAAAAACCCGACTTATTTTTATATTATAGAAAATGATATTGCTCTCCGAAATATTATAAAATACAAAAATGACATTTGAATAAGTTTTCGAAAAAATCCAACTTTTAGTTTTTTTACAAACTGACACTTTTCGATATTTTTGACTATTGTTTTCCAATAATTACGTTTCAAAAAATTTATCATCGACTTGAAGTACAATAAAAACATTTATGAATGGAACTCGACTTTATTCATATGGCCACCTCGGACATGTTTGCAGGGGCCGATTCGTTGGACCTAATTTTTTCAATGACTTGGCCACACATCGCGTCGTCTTGTTGGCATAAACCAATCGTTTAGAGACATAAAATCGCTCGAACGCGGTGGCCAAACAACTGACCCATTTCTTGAGAAAATTCTGTCATCAAAATTACTCTTTAATAATCGACATCCTTTTGACACTATATGTCGTCCAAGTCCATAATAATTGGTAATCATGGCGTGATACCGCTGGTAATTCACAGTGACGTGACGGTCGTTGTCATCCACGAAAAAATATTGACCAATAACGCCGCCGTCATGCAAACCGAACCAAACAGATATTTTATTGTGGGTGAAGTGGGGATTTATGAAGCACATGGTCTTGCGATAGTATGTATCATCTTGGCACATCCTCTCTAGAGCCTTATCGGAGAACGTAAGTCGCTTCAATCCATCGGTCCATCGGTTTCAATAATTGAGTCAGATTGATTTTGTATGAGTGTTAAATCAGTCTTTTTTTTCAAGAAATAAAGATAAAGGTGTTTATTGGCAACACGTTTTAAATAAAAGGCATTTCAATATCGACTTCCAAACTTTGCCTGTAGTTGGTGAATCATTATCTGCCCAATTGGCTGACTTTTATTAACTTCCCATAGGAAGTTATTGTAATGGGTCCGATTTGACAAATTGAAAATTTTGACATTTCTTGACGTTTCAAGGTCCCTAGAGTCGAAATAAAAGATTTTTAGAAAGATGTCTGTGCGTGCGTGTGTACGTACGTCCGTACGTCCGTATGTCCGTACGTTCGCGACGTTTTTTTCGTCGTCCATAGCTCAAGAACCAGAAGAGATATCGACTTCAAATAAATTTTGTTATACAGATAATAAGGCAGAAAGATGCAGAAAGGGCTTTCAAGAAAATTGCGTGGGTGGTTTTTTTACCATAGCAGTTTAAAAAAAAGGTGAACATTTTGGTTAAACCTAAATATCTCATGAACCAATGACGCTGGAGACTTGATTTTATTTTTTAATTTTATATTATATATTGTAACGTAATACAAAACAATTATATTTTTGGAAAAAAATCCAATTAACGGTTTTTTTTATAAATCAAAAAAACTGAAAAAAAAAATTGTCACCTCGAAAATTGTACGACTAAAATATGATTTCATCTCCAAAACAATTTTGTGCAATGAAGAATAATGTTTTTGATATCTGATAAAATTTAGAGAAAAATCTAATTGACAGTTTTTTTTACAAAAAATAAAAACCTAAAAAAAATTAATAAAAGTTGGTAAAAATTGATTTTCGACTCAAATATCTTTTCAAAACTTTGAGTTATTGGCTTTAAACTACTTTTATCTTTCAAAAATATTGTTTTCAACATTCAGTAAAATTTTGAAATAAATCGAATTGACAGGTTTTTTACAAAAAATTAAAAACCGAAAAAAAAATTAAAAAAAGTTGGTAAAAACTGATTTTCGACTCAAATATCTTTTCAAAAATTTGAGATAACGGCTTCTGACTAATTTTAACTTATAAGAAATATTTATTTCAACATTCGATAAAATTTTGAGAAAAATCGAATTGACAGTTTTTTTTACAACAAATAAAAACCTAAAAAAAACAATACTAAAACTTGGTAAAAATTAACTTTCGACTCAAACAGCTTTTCAAAAATTACAAATATTGGCTTCAAACTTATTTTATTTCACAGAAAATATTGTTTCCGATATTCAGTAATTTTGTTTATAAAAATTCAACAGTCCGTTTTTTCATAAGAAAATAAAATCTACAAAAAATAGTACGCAAATTTGATAAAAATTGATACATATAGACAAACTTTTAAGCAAGACAAATCGACAGACGGGATGGGAAGTTATCAGTGTGGGTCGCATCCCAGCCTCTTTTTTTACATACATTTTGCCTAATCACGATGAAAGATTTTATCAAAACGGTTTTAATAAAACGTAAAAATGATACAGTTTTTTCTTTAAAAAAAATTGATATTTGGTTAGTGTAACTATTCCAGCAAAAGAGGGCTGTTAGCATTTTATTGTATAAATTGAAAAAAATCTTATAATTCAGAAAATAAACTCCGCGAATTGACATGGCTTATTGGAAGATATTCCAATCTAAGCGTTTATAACAAGCTTCTTATTTATAAGCAAGTACTGAAACCTGTTTGGACGTACGGTATACATCTTTGGGGTTGTACCAACGAAAGAAATATACAAATTTTGCAAACATACCAAAACAAAGTACTTAAAATAATAGTAAATGCTCCATGGTATGTAAGAAATAGCGACTTACATAGAGATTTAAATATAAAATATGTAGAAAACGAAATTAAAAAATTTGCTACAGAGCTAAGATCACGACTTAGAAATCATAGTAATAACTTAATCCAACAATCTGTTAGCGAGGCGTTCGTTTTTCGGCGTCTGCACCGAACAAGACCTTCTGATCTAGCGCAAACAAATTAATCTCTCCACTCGAATTTTGTGGAATCTTCAGGTCCTCTCGTTGGGGAGCTTCCGAACAAAATGACGCTAAAACTACTTGTTAAGCTGGACTTAGTTGTAGTAATAAAATAGAAGATAAGGGAGGTGAGTTTTAGTCAGTAAAAATCTGACACTACTATAAGCATCGGGCTTATAGTGTCTCTGAAGATTTCTCACCTTCCTGCGGAAAAAAAAAAAAATAATTCAGTTAACACAAAATCATTATTGCTGTTAAAAAGACTGTGTCAAATTCGAAAAGATGCCAAGAACTCAGTTTTTGAAGACTAAAATTTGGCTTAACTTGAACATTAAAGGTGACCAACCATAGCCAACGACTTATTTTTACTGAAACGGTTCTAAAGCTTTGACCTATAAAATTGAAGGTAACAAAATCTCGGCGACCAATTGTTATCATCTCTTCTAAAAATAACATAGTTATTAAACTTTTCTTGCAAAATTGAGAGATTTTTTGCAGCTTGTAATCCATCCTAATTTTTGAAGAATTAAGGTCCAATGACAATCACACTGCCAGCTCAAATCAGTCTCAAACAGTGGCACATTGAGGCAAGAGATGTTTTTTTAAAAATGATATCATAGGTTTCTCAGACATCCAAAATGTAGAAAATGGGCCTCATCAATGCAGATGATTTTTCCATTAAAATCCATCTTAACAAGACGTAACAAGACCAGCTTGAGTACTATTGTTAACTGAACGTTAAAAAACTTTAAGATATAAGTCTTTATGTGAAACACGGTATACAGTGTCTTAGAATATCTAGTTCCTAAAATCGATTAAATCGACAGACCTGAGTTTTCGAAAACGCTATGGGCTACAGCAGCAATACCTCAGTTGTTATTGTTCAATGACGCGCACGGTTTTAATTCATCACATCACTAACTTGTCCCGAAAATGTGCCTTACCACCCAAAATTGCTTTGGTTTTGGAAACTGTAAATTTTAACAACTTCAATAAGTTTCTTTCGTTCTTTTTTAATAATGGAAAATAATTGTTGTTTTAACAGGATGGAGCTATGTTGTGTGTCAAAACCATAGTCACATTGTTAATTCGTCACTACCAATTAGGGAATAAGGTCAACTCATGTAGTTTGACCCCGTAAGATTTTTTGTTTGTGGGATTCAACGAAGGCCAACATAACTCATACCATCTGTCAAATTTAGTCTTTCAAAAGAGCTTTTATTTTAGTTTATAAAGACTAAGCGCATTTAATGAAAGACCCCTGCTTATTGTAAAATAAAGTCGAGGTTACTATGCGACTAAACCTGTAATTTTGCATTTTTATGGTTCTAGAAAGACACACGATTCTTGAAGCATACAAAATTACCTTCAGACTCACTTCCACAACATAATTTATTTCAACAAGTTGTTAAGGGCCTTAACTTTTAACATTTATTTGCAGCCATTTTGTAAGATTTATTGTCAGCAAAATGGCTCCTAATAATCTGTGAAAGCTAAAAAAAGCATACCTTTTATTAATTGAGCGTAACCTAAATTTCTCAAGTTTTGTAAAAAAAAACATAATAAAATTTACAGAAATATTTATTGGCATAGTTTGTGAAAAAGCATAAAATTGAACACATAATTCTGTCGTACAGTACAAACAAAAAACTCCAAAACATTAGTCTCCAACAGTTTTGCCCCGAATCCATAAGTGTACATGTACATGTAAGTATATACATTTTTACACTTCAAGTTTAAACTTGATTCATTAATTCATACACTTTTGACCATGAATAAGTGCCCCAGAGAAAAGACAAAATCCAAAAACCCAATGTATTGTGTGTAGTACAATATGTTGAATTATTAGAATGGGAAAAATCCAAAAATTGTGGCCAAAATCTAATATTATGCTATATCACACAAAATGCCTTTACCCAGTGTGCCCTAGACTAGTTTTGGTCTACACATACAAATGTGTGTGTTTTTGTAACTTGAGTGCGTGTATGTATATTGACCAAACCAATTTGAATCGCCCCAATAATTTATTCTTCGATCTGCCAAACTGTGAATAGACCAATCAATTTTGCGTTAAGCGTTATGAATACCAAAAGCCCAAATTCAAACGGATGTACATATGTACATACCTTCAATATGTGCCATACTTTGCTATGCTCACCCCCAATTTACCCTCACACACTCCCCCATTTCCATTTGAATCCATGGGATGTCATTCCAACCCCACACACAAATGTTAGTCGTAGATCTTTCTTTTTTATGTGACCATGGATTCTGCATGTGGTGGCAAGGGTGCTGGTGATGGTGATGGTGATGTTTGTGATATGGAAGAAAATGGTGGAGAAAGGGGGTACATTGGGTCATGGTGGTGCTTGGAGGTTACTCTCAGCCAGTTCACCGGGTGAAATACGGTTTTGGATTTCAGATTTCGGTTTTCTTTTTGAATAATTTCCTCCCCGGTAACCCCGGAGTCATCTCGATAAACATATATGTACATACCTATGTATATAAGGATATTCACTTACAAAATGGAAAGATGATGTTGAATTTAAGGATTCCCAGGACAAAAAAAATGGGAGTATCCATTTTTTTTTTCTATGTTGCTCCTAGAAAACATTTATAAATATGTGTATACGAACGATAAAAAAAAAAAGAAAATTCGAGGAAAAGGAAATTTAAGACGAAAGTGGCGAGAGAATCCTTTCAATCATAGCAAAAACCCAGTAACACTGTGACCTTACATCGCATGCGACAAGGACATCATCATAGGCACACACAAGAGTATTTGCTTTTTGCTCAAAAAAAAAAAGAAATAAATAAAAATAGAAAAAGCGAAGCAAAACAAGCGAACCTAACCAAACACATCAGGACGACAAAAACGAAAGAAAAAAAAGAAGAAATCTAAAGGGAAAGGGAAATCCTGTTTTCTGACAAAAACTTGTGTGTTGGCTAAACTGTGTGCTGTCACTTGTGAACGCATCCATGCCCACCAGCTACCCCGGTAATCCTGTGTAACCATCATCACCATCACCATCTCCATCACTACAACTTCTGACTGGATTGAGAGGTTCCTTGAATGTGTGAGAAATATTATTTGCTATTCGCAAAGGAATAAATAAAAATAAAAACGAAAAAAACGAACTAAAGCAAACAAATCCTTCGTCTTTATTTTACTTTTCCTTGTTGTCCTTCACGCAACGGTAAATAACCACTGAATAATAAAATCTAGATTTTTCCCATTTTTATTTTCTTTCTTTTTTACTTTTGGGCTATACTTTATTTTTTGTCCCAGAAAAAGACTCCTCAAACTCCTTCAAATCCTGAATGTTTTTTGGGTGCGAAATCAAGAGTGATGTTTGGCTTAAAGTGGAGAATGCTGTCAAAAAACTCAAGTGGACTATGTTTAGTTTTTGTTGGCATTGAGAGTTGGGGGATGGGAGTGGGGTTGGAGGTCGAGAGCACATGCACATCCCAAGGGACGTATGGTCGGGCGGGCTCTATACAGAATCCTAGTGATACTGTAAACTGAAATCAGGATACGAATGGTACCTCTGTCTATGATGTGACGGTAATGTTGACGTTTGTTTGAGGCGGTATTTGATAGAGAAGAAGAAAATAATCAAAAATGTATAAATATACTTATGTCGTATCTATAGAAGTACGTACATAAGGATGTTTTCTTAGCCTCGTCAACAAATGAATAGTGATGGTGATGAGATGAGATGTTACACGTTCCTGATGATGAGGGTGCGTGCAGTTGACAATTTTGTGTGTGTAGAGGTTTTTGTGTTATATGTGGCAAAATGGTAATGGCAATATGGCAACCCAAAGAAATACCATCTTGGATTGAGTTGCGGTTAAGGCTATGATAGCTTTAATGCTCAATTCTCCTTTTTACCTGTATTTTATCTACCTACATACGAAAAAAATGTGTTCGAAAGGCGGCAACAAATGTAATTTTATGAGTGTGATTTTGGGAAATTATTTTCCAAAGAAGGTTAACCAAGTTAACAAATGTTTATGATGGCATATAAGAGTCCTACAAAAGGCTTCCATATTAATAATAAGGAGGAGAAGGAGATTTTTTCTTTGAATTTTTCTTCTTATGAATAACTTCGGTAATGAGCAATGTTTCATATTTACATTGAGTTTAAGGAATAATCTGGTGATTTATAAATTGATTTGCGATGTACAAAATTCAGTTACGGAATTAAATCTTTTTCTCACCATTTATCAAATCATACATTATATGTATATCCTGTATTATACTTATAGACCTTTTGGGAGATAACAACTGTCCGTTGAGAACTAGGGCCTAGTGACTTAGAAATCTCAACCATTCCTGTGTGCGAGTATTGTTGTCAGGGATGGAGGGAACCTACAGTTTTAAGCCGAATCCGAACGGCTAAGAATTACTCTTGGACGATTTGTCAATTCCTCGCAAGAGGCAGTACCCGTGAAAACTTTTTTTTTATTATTATATTTATATTATACATAGATTTATTCCTGAACAACGCTTGCAAGTTCTGCAAATATATGTATAACAAAAAAGGCGAATTTACTTTTTTCGGAAATCAGGGTATTTCGATAATTGATTACAGCCTTATTAGTGATAATTGGAACGACCGAATAATTGAGTTCAAAGTTGAAAATTAGCCCTTTTCGGATCACTTTCTATTAGTTGTGACTTGTTGACTTTCGATGGCAACTGAGGACTCAAACCTTATGAGACTCATACCAAAACTTAGGTGAAACCAAAAAAATAGAGTGTAATACAAAATAAATCTCAACACTTCCCTCCAAAGTTATCAGCAATATAACCTGAGTCAGTTAGAAGAGGTCATGAAAGCATCATATCGGAGAACATTGTGCATTATTAGGAAAGCACAAGATAGCTTTATAGCGCCCTGGTTTGATATAGAGTGTAAAAAGGCCAGAAAATTATCATTTGGATGGTTAAGAGCTTATCGTCGTTCAAGCGATGAGCACTTTAAAAGACAATATCTTCAAGCAAACACCTATTACAAAACCTTGTGTTTCCAAAAAAAAAAAAAAAAAACAAAATCCTTTGAGACAGAAGCTAGACGGTTATCGAATTGTATGAACTCGAAGGACTTTTGGAAGTTGGTGAACAATTTGAATGGTAAAACCTTTAAAATCCATCCCAAGTTGAGCTCCTGTTAAAAAATTGCTAAACCCAATTCATGAAGGAAACAACTTTCATTTTGCACATCCAGGTATTTATATTGAAGTTTTGGACACAGATATAACCAACGAAGAAGTAGACGACAGGCTTCAATGGGATACCAGCGGAATTTTTTAAGTATGGAACCGTTGAGTTAATAAGCAGGCTTACTGCAGTTTACAACGAAGTGTTGGGATCAGGTATGATTCCTCAAGAATTTAGGGAACCAATCATTTTTCCGATCCACAAAAAAGGAAGCTGGTCTGAGATGTCGAACTATCGAGGAATATCTTTTTTAAATTCGTGTTATAAAATATTTATAGCTGTTCTGCAAACACGGCTCAATAAATGGATTGAAGAAAATAAGCTGTTGAAAGAATTTCAGACAGGCTTTAAATCCGGTTACTCAACAATCGATCATATCTTTGTTCTGAAACGCATTGCGGATTCATTTATAAGAAGAAGAAAGGATTTACAAATATTATGCTCCTTATGTAATCTACAAGTGAGAGAAGATGTATTTCACTTCATGGGTAAATGTCCAATTCTTAAAGACATCAGGAGAAATGTTCTTGGAACGGGTTGTCTGAATGAAAATGAAATTGTATCATTGTTGAACGAAGTCGACGTTAAAAAACTGTATATGTACTGCAAACTGGCTCTAAATTATAGGGGGAGAATTGTTAACGAGAGTTTCTGAAAATAATATTTAATTTCAATAGTAAACTATTAAAAAAAAAAAAAACTTTTTAAATTATGTAAATAATTTGTTTTTTTTTTATAAAATACTAGCTTTTACTCGCGACTTCGTCCGAATTAGATACTTTTTTTTAAGATAGTAGTATGAAAAAACCTGAGCTGTACTTTTTTCTACGTATGTTTCAATTGTGCCCAGATGGGATGAGGCCATACTACATAAGTGTGATTGTCATAGGTTAGGTTAGGTTAATACATTTTAAGAAGAAGATAGGTTACTGCAATACATTTTTATATACGACGTTTTTTGTTTTTCCTCCCTTGGCCAGAACGTAAAGATTTTGTGGATTTGAGACTCGTGCACGCTACATATAATTGTCCATGGGAAAAACAGTTTTTTTTCCAAATTTACACCTGCAACTTTCAGCGTTTGCCCCTGAGCTTTATTTATTGTTATTGAAAATGCTGCTTTCATAGAAAACTGCACTCTTTTAAAGTGAAACGGAAAATCGGTTGGAATTATCGGAATGCGGAGAATTAAAACATTTTTTCCTTTTGCTATCCAGTCATGATTATAGCTTTTATAATATTTCGTCCTAGGTGAGTAATCTGTAGGCGTGTACGATTACATAACTTTGATGCGTCAAGATTTCTCATTAACAGGACTGGAACACCAACCTTCAATCTCAACTTATGAGAAGGATTGGGAATGCGTTGTTTTAGCGTAATACCAATTTTATCCAAATATTACTCAAATATTTGGTAATTTAGGAGTGAAAGCGATCAGATTCCCCGGAAAGTAATTTTTAAGAATGCGTTGTTTTTTACGGGGTTAAAAGTAACTCATGTCCTTTTTTAAGTCTCAAACTATTTCTTTACCAAATTTCATATAAATCTGTTCATTAGTTTAGGCGTAAAAGCGATCGGTCCACCTGAATTTTCCCACCGGAATGCGTCATTTTCTCCGGGTAAAAAGTAGCCTATGTCCTTTCTCGGGTATCAAAATGTCTCCATACGAAATTTCATGCAAATTGGTTCAGTAGTTTAGGCGTGATTGAGTAACAGACATACAGACAGAGTTACTTTCGCATTTATAGATAAAAAAATATACATACATATTTCATACAAAATAAATTTTCAATTTATGTTTTGTCAACTAGGCAGACGGCAGAATGCCATGCTTTTTTTTTGATTTTTGCAAAACAATGTAAATTATTTAGGACGAGCAATAAAAATCTATGTATCTAATCTAAAAAAAATATCTAAATCTATAACAAAAATAATAATCGTTCGGTTACTGTTTCCAATACTCTGTCGAAATAATCGCCCAGCAAAGTCAGCAATTCGAGGTATCATGTATGTATATGTATTCCACCACGTTTACTCTAATGGCTAATTCACATCTTCATAGACTTCATACAGTGGGCACCTAAGACGCTTTTGTTGCTGTGGAGCAGAATATCGAAGAAGCTGTGCCCGTCGACATTATGGAAGATTTTGCGGAAGGATCTTGGTTTTGCGGGCTTAAAAAATCCAACTTCTGCAAGAATTAAAGTCAAACTACCATGGGCCTAAAACAAGATGGACATCGCTCCATGATGTTTCAGTCAATGAGGAACTCTAAAGAGCCTTTATTAATGACCTTTTCGTCACTGAATTGGAAGACGTTCATATGGACGACCTTTGGTTCCAAAAAGACGGCGCGCGGCGCTACAAGCCATACAGCTAACGAAATAATCAATTTATTTACGGAAACTTTTGACATATGGGCCCAATTGCTTGAAAAAAGTGGGGAAAATTTGTGTTCCAGCCGCGTTATCTTGAAATCTTTTTGAAACATAACTTTTTAATAAAACTGAATTATTGGCTATAAAATAAACTTATATGCATTTTATTTCTTCTTGAAAGCACGTCTACAAAAAACACCCTTTATTTGAAGATTTATTTGAACACGCATTAAATGCATCTTCTCAGCACATAAAAGAGTAATGTTTTGGATCTAAAAAAAAAGAAATCTAAGAATTTTATTAAACTGAAGAGTATGTTTGTTTGCTTGTTTGAACGCGCTTATCTCAGGAACTACTCGTCTGGTTTTTAAAACGCTTTCAGTGTTAGAAAGCCCATTTATTATGGTTTTAGGTTATTTAACATCAGGTGATTAAAACTAATACTAGTGGTTGATTAATAAAGTATTTTTAAAATCCAAAATTTGTTTCCGTTTCCACAGCTTTCACTGCGTTCGCTGTTAAACGTTAAAAGTTTTGATAAAATAATGTACGATAGAGTTGTTCCCCCTTAAAAGTTCTAAAACAATTACGTGACATATATGTGTATGTATTTATCTTTTAAATTTGGCTCACTATAACCTTTTGTATGCTAACCAAATTCATTGCAGAATAAAATATGCAGGGTATACGGAGGCGTATGAGTAATTGTTTTGTTCAATTATTTTTATTACATAATACTTTATCTTCATGGTGTACTTTTTAATTTTATTAGATTTTCTGGTAACTCAAAAATAGAGTTCAAATGTATACTAATTTATAAAGTTTTTCTATGAGAAGTTCCATTTTGATATTATAAAAAAGGGAGTAATTTTTAATATAAATAAAATAATTGTATTTAGCTGTAACGATAGTTATAAAAGCCTAATTTCCCCCATGGGTAAGGTGTCATACCATATGAACATTAAAATTTCCATGACCAATTCACACATTTGCGGCTGTTTTTCTTAGAAAATCTTACGAATTTCATCTTTAAGGTCTTGAATAGATTATGGAGCATTGGCGTCGACCTTATCTTTCGCAAAGCAAACATTCTTAATGTGTTAAATCACAAGATCTCAATGGCTGCTAATTGTGATCACCTTTTCATGAAATAAGACGATCCGGCAACTTTCCTAGTTAAGTTGTGATTGTTACATCTTTTAATATCGATCATAAGAAATCATTAACCAAAGCCTCGTAAAATTCTCAATTTTCAAACAAAAATAATGTAAAATTTAACTACCAGCAAAAAAACCGTGCCGTGCCAAACAGTTAAACGTTGAGGATTTTAAATATTTTTAAAAATCATTTTAAAGCCTATAATGCCACAGTTCTGCTTATTGACGTAGCCGCAGAAACAATATTTGTAGTTTTGTTTTAAATTTCACGCAGTTTTGAAACTTTACGTCACTAACTTGTCCTGACAGCTCAATTTTTTCACCAGTTTCACTGTTGCCGGCTGAGACCAAAAAGTGCAAGATTTTTACCATTCTATAGTGAATTCTAACAACTGTAATGCGTTTTTTAAGTGTGCATCGTTCCATTTTCAGTAATGGCGTAGTTTTTGATTGTTAAATGTCAAAAGATGACAATTTAAAGTGTGACAGCTACCCAAACAGCAGACTATTAAAAATAAAATATCTTATTGGAAAAATCTCCGTGGCATGATAATAAGTGCTTTGGACTGTCATCCCAAAATTCTTGAGTTCAATCCCTACCTGTGCCATCTTAAGTTTTTTTTCACGGGTACTGCCTCTTACGAGGAATTGACAAATCCTCCAAGAGTAATTCTTTTCATGAAAAGTGCTTTCTGAGACTAGCCGTTGGGATTCGGCTTAAAACTGTAGGTCCCCTCCACCCTTGGCAACATTACTTGCACACAGGAATGGTTAAGAGTTTTAAAAGATTTAAATCACTAGGCCCTAATACTCAACGGACTGTTGCGCCACTTAATTTGTTTTTATATTAAATATTGAACTTATTTGTTTTCTTGTAGTGAACTTGATCATTTTACGAAACAAGCATCAATGTCTTTTGACTTCTGTATCTCTTTAGTATTCAACAAACAAAATGCAAATCAAAACATAACATCAGCAGTGATATAAAAGAAGTTGCACAGATCAATTGTCATGTCATAATGGAAGCTAATTAAAAAAAAAACTTCTCTATCGGTGGATATTTTTAAAGTATCGACTCTTGTTTTCAATTCAAAAACTAATGATTTAATTAGGCATTAAATTGTTCACACCGCATTTAACTTAAATGTCCCCATTCAATATGATACATTTAATTTTGAAGGAGAACAAATAAATGAGAAATGAATTGGCATAAATTATTATGATAAGGCTCGATTTCCAAAAAGTAATTACCTATACAAACCACTTTTGTAAACTGATAAAACCTCAAAATATTTGTGTGTAGAGATAGACCTTTGATTCTTTTGATTCCACTAAAAAACGTACATTATCTTAAATCCATATACAAATGAAAATATGTTACCTTACCTATGCAAGTATCTTCCATTTAATTTGTTAAGTAATTTTTGAATGAAAAGATGACAAACAAAAACAGATATCTGACAGAGTACATTTATATAAATACATACATACATAGATAAATAAAGCAAAAAATTTAATACGTAATCATATTTTAGTCAAAAAATCATACAAACAATTCCTTCAACGCCCTAAACAGCCGACGAAGAGCCGTCCGAAACTTTTTGCTGACTCGTTTATTATTTTTCCATCTACCAAGTAAATTCTACCTATCCACCCTATCCACCTAATATACCTATTATACTATAATGTACGCTACCTGCCAACAACAACAACAAAAGTAGAATATAATAACAAACAACTCACTTATCCTCTTCCCTTAAAGCAAAAGCCATTGGGGGCTAGAAATAAGAATAGAAATGGAACTGAGGCTGAAGCTGATATAGCTTCGTTTCTTTGTTCCTGGATAACGAAGTATGTATGTACATCAAACCTGACAGCTGGATGAGGAACTCTATCCATATATCGTTTCGTCCACCAAAGTCCGCACCTCCTCATCTCCCATCATCATCACGATCAACCCAAACAAACATCTTCGACTTCGCATATTCAGCGTGTGTATTGTTCTCGCTCTTCTTTGTTGCTGTTATACTTTACTTTGTTTTCGTCCTGAAAGCAATACCAGTATAGCCAGCAGCAGCAGCATTAGCAGCCTAGCTGTTTCACCATATTTCAATATAAATACCGAAAAAGGACACAAAATTGAAGACACGTCCTTGGCTCCATCCAATGTTAAGGCGAAAACGATGTTATGTGTTGCCTCTTTTCAAATTCAAAACAGCACTCGTCGCCAAAATCCCCCTCTATAAAAAAAAAAAAAAAAACAAAGCAGCAACAGAAAAAAGTTAAACATTGGAAACGAAGGGTGAAAAAAGTAAAACTTACAACCAAAAGATAAATGACCATTACGACTGTAAGCGAAAATACATAGTTCATTCGTCCTGGTGTTGTGTATATTTTCGTCCTCGTCGTAGTCTTCGTCAACGTTCGTCTTCTTTGGACTTTGGATTTTTTTGAAAGCAATGGTCGTCGTCCTTGTTGCCGTCCTCATCCTAGTCGTATGGGGGATTGTTAGAAGACTGAATCAAAAAAACAAAAGCAAGACCAAAAAAAAAAAAAAAATAAACTTAATACTAACTCCTGTTAAGTTAGATGGATGGGTTGATTATTAAAGAAGCACATACGCAAACATCGGCTAAAGTAACATTTCCAAAAGGAAAAGACTCAATTTGTAGGGTGAGCGAGAGAGGGAAGGTTTAACAAATAAGACCAACAAACTCAGATTTGATGTGAGGGAGGATGTAAATAAACACACACGTACACAGAGTGCGTTAAGGGAAGATTGAAACTTATTGATAGAGCTAATTTGAAAGTTGTTTTGCTTGGAGATAAGAAAATTTGTACCTAAACGTACTTGTATACAAATATCTAAGTACATGCATGCTACATATTCTGACATCTTATGGTAGGTATGTGTACAAGTGCACAGTAGAGAGAAATGTTGAAAAAAGGCAAACACTTTCACTTCTTCTTAAACAGTAGGGATAGCAAAATGGCTCTTAAACTCCACTCTATAGATCAATATCGAATTCGTTCCGCCTGAGATTCAGTCCCTACAGAAAACAATAAACTTTTTCGATCTTGTTTATTTACATTCTTTTACTAGTTACGCCCCGCGGTCTTATACTCACATGCTATATTAAGAACAAATTTGGTAAGCATTAGTTTACTGAGCCAAAATTAAAAGATAGACATATGCAATCGCTGACTTTTACTCACAGTGGAAGCTCTAAAAAAGGAAAAACTCCCTGATTTTCAAATATTTTTTATTGGTTATCTGCTCGTATTAGTCTTAATGTGATGTTATATAGCATATAACCATCTTCAATAAATAGACTATCTAACACTGAAAAACTTTTCCAAATCAGACCAGTAGTTCCTGAGATAAGCGCGTTCAAACAAACAAGCAAGCAAACAAACAAACAAAGTATTTAGCTTTATAACATTATTAACATTGAATAGATTAATTATATTAATAATTAACAGCGTAGTTAATAGTAACATGGGTCAGAATACACCTAAGTAAGCTTTTTTCTTAAATTCAAATGAATTCAAATAACTCAATTTATGAGGCTATTCAAACTACACCTTTGATGAAATACCAAATGATTCTTTTCTTTTAAAAACTTTAAAAAATAAATTTGCATGTAAAACCATTGATAAGATCCCTAATGGATTCTAATGCCAATGATAGATTAGGTGACAAATATTATCCGTCACCATTTAATATTCTTAAAGGGGGTTAATCGCTGTTTTAAGACCAGATGCAAATCCCTTTTTATGTAAAAGCTTCCACTTCCAATTACAGAGAGTGATATTGTTAAAATTTAAAAAAGTGTTGCTAACATAAACTATTGCAAATATCGTTAAAGTTCTCAATTATATATACATATGAAAATGTTATGTAAGGAGAATTTTTATATTCAGTATTACTTTACCAGCGACATCGTCCGCATTAGATAGTTTTTTTTGGATGGTAGTATGAAAAAACCTGAGCTGTACTTTTTTGTACGTATGTTTGAATTGTGACGAGATGGGATGAGGCCATACTAAGTGTGATTGTCATAGGTTAGGTTAGGTGACGAACCGAGTAAATCATTAAGTATTAAATAAACAATTAAATTTACACGACAAATAAAATATTTGCAGGATTTCTCTGTAATTTGCATGCCTGCGACAACGGCGTGTGCTTTACGTATGTGCCCGTTCGTGTAGACCCACTCAGTGATGTCCTCTCCCCGCACCGCACTACCACCGCCCCCACCTCCCTCGTCTACCGCGTGAGACCTCCGCCCGCGCAATCGCCCCGCGCATCAGCAGAAACAGAATTATCAGAAGTAATGGGTGATTTTTTTGAGGTTAGGATTTTCATGCATTAGTATTTGACAGATCACGCAGGATTTCAGACATGGTGTCAAAGAGAAAGATGCTCAGTATGCTTTGACATTTCATCATGAATAGACTTACTAACGAGCAACGCTTGCAAATCATTGAATTTTATTACCAAAATCAGTGTTCGGTTCGAAATGTGTTTCGCGCTTTACGTCCGATTTATGGTCTACATAATCGACCAAGTGAGCAAACAATTAATGCGATTGTGACCAAGTTTCGCACTCAGTTTACTTTATTGGACATTAAACCAACCACACGAATGCGTACAGTGCGTACAGAAGAGAATATTGCGTCTGTTTCTGAGAGTGTTGCTGAAGACCGTGAAATGTCGATTCGTCGCCGTTCGCAGCAATTGGGTTTGTGTTATTCGACAACATGGAAGATTTTACGCAAAGATCTTGGTGTAAAACCGTATAAAATACAGCTCGTGCAAGAACTGAAGCCGAACGATCTGCCACAATGTCGAATTTTCAGTGAATGGGCCCTAGAAAAGTTGGCAGAAAATCCGCTTTTTTATCGACAAATTTTGTTCAGCGATGAGGCTCATTTCTGGTTGAATGGCTACGTAAATAAGCAAAATTGCCGCATTTTGAAGAGCAACCAGAAGCCGTTCAAGAACTGCCCATGCATCCCGAAAAATGCACTGTTTGGTGTGGTTTGTACGCTGGTGGAATCATTGGACCGTATTTTTTCAAAGATGCTGTTGGACGCAACGTTACGGTGAATGGCGATCGCTACCGTTCAATGCTAACAAACTTTTTGTTGCCAAAAATGGAAGAACTGAACTTGGTTGACATGTGGTTTCAACAAGATGGCGCTACATGCCACACAGCTCGCGATTCTATGGCCATTTTGAGGGAAAACTTCGGAGAACAATTCATCTCAAGGAATGGACCGGTAAGTTGGCCACCAAGATCATGCGATTTGACGCCTTTAGACTATTTTTTGTGGGGCTACGTCAAGTCTAAAGTCTACACAAATAAGCCAGCAACTATTCCAGCTTTGGAAGACAACATTTCCGAAGAAATTCGGGCTATTCCGGCCGAAACGCTCGAAAAAGTTACCCAAAATTGGACTTTCCGAATGGACCACCTAAGACGCAGCCGCGGTCAACATTTAAATGAAATTATCTTCAAAAAGTAAATGTCATGGAACAATCTAACGTTTTAAATAAAGAATCGATGAGATTTTGCAAATTTTATGCGTTTTTTTTTTTAAAAAGTTCTCAAGCTCTTAAAAAATCACCCGATAGAAGACATACCCATTGAATTATTTGTTGTACCTACCTACATGGCTCGTGTTTGGCGACGAAAGGTTAAAATTATTATTTGTGGAACTTGGTGAGAGCCACAGGTTGCGTCTAACGTCGAGGGCTTTAGGTACGTGGAGCGCGAAGCCCGCGTTAATATACATGGTATGATAAGTTTAACATGTTCGACAACTTATTTCATAAGGGTTGGGAATGCGTTGTTTTCCCGTAATACCAATTTTATCCAAATATTATTCAAATCTTTTGTAATTTAGGAATGAAAGCGATCAGATTCCCCGGAAAGTAATTTTTCCCATGGGAATGTGTTGTTTTCTCGAGGTCAAAAATAACTCATGTCCTTTCTTAAGTCTCAAACTATCTCCCATTTAAATCTGTTCAGCAGTTTGGGCGTAAAAGCTATCGGCCCACCAGAATTTTCCCCATGGGAATGCGTCATTTTCCCGGAGTAAAAAGTAGCCTATGTCCTTTCTCGGGTATCAAAATATCTCCATACCAAATTTCATACAAATTGGTTCAGTAGTTTAGGCGTGATTGAGTAACAGACAGAACAGACAGACAGACAGAGTTACTTTCGCATTTATAATATTAGTATAGATTAAGTTTAGTTTTAGTTTTATTTATAGTTTTAGTGTTTAAGTTATATTTATTAGCCAACATTGAGCTATAATGATAATGTTCGCCAGGAGCAAGCGAACAAGTTAAAACCTGGTATATATTAAAATTTATAATTGAATTGATAATGTTTTTGAACGTTTACAATTTTGCTTAAGTCGGCCATATTATGTCTAAGTCCACCAACTAAAGTTTTTGATTTTTTTTTATCAAATTGTACTGTTTTTAGTTGTCTCAACAAAACTTGGACTTGAACTTTCTTAAATCCCCGATTTTTCTTTTAAAATCAAATCATTGAAGAATAAAGAGACACCCTGTAAAATTTAGTAAAATGGTGAGGGTTTGACACCCTTAGTGTATTGCAAATATCTTTAAAACCTGAATCCGAGATATTTAAAGATATGTCATAACGTAGCGTACCTGTGTAAGAGAGAATTAAATAATATCATCAAATTAGCAGAAAGAAGTTTTAAACAAAATTCTAGAAAAAATCAGTCAAAAGAGTTTTTACAAAACGTAAAAAACTAGAAAAAAAATAAAATTGACAAAACATTACTTTTGACTACCTTCATATTTTAAGACTTAAGACAGATATTGATTTCAAACTTATTCCATCTTATGCAAAATTATGTGTAACAATTGGTAAAATTTTGAGACAAATAAGATTTAAAGTTTTTTTTCCACAAATAAAATCATCACCTAATGAGAAGAATGAGAAGTAATCATTGGAAAACTTGATATTTCATAATGGTTAACACGAAAACAGATACAAAATAATATTCATGATTTTCAAATTTTCTTCGAATTATTTATTTCCTTCCTTTCTTGCCAAAGCTGAAACGGAAGTATTTTTTCGACACTGCCTTATCATTAGTACTTGCAGTGATGACAAGAACCTGCAACTTTTCTGGTTTCAAATATTGAAAAGAGATGGCGCAACACTAAGTACAAGGTTTGAGTCTAAGATTTTATACATTTTTGAAAAAGTGCTGCCAAAGTTCTTGTTAAGAAATTTTGCAATCTAAAATATAAAAGAAGAATTGAAATTCACTAGTCATTCATACAAAACCAATTCATACTACTTTTCGGTAACGCAGCCATACAAAATATTGTATCCGTAAAAAATAGATCTGTGGTTTGAAATTTTATTTAAAGACACGAAGACATCTCATGCGTCACTCGAAAAAAGTCATTGTTTTGAGAAAATCAGTTTGTTACCGTATTTAAAATCTTAAACAGCAAATCTGCTAATAAAGTAATTTTCCTTAAATCGGTTTGAAGTTCAAGATCTTAGTAATTATTTTCAAGTTTTTATGAATTTGATCTATTGCAAGTCTAATGAACTTTCATCTACGGCTTTCGTAAGCTCTAGATATAATCGAATAAATTGGTGAATTTAGAAATTGGTCAATTTTATTTAATCTAAGCTATTGAAACCAATTGAAACTTTTAATTTGATAGTGTGGTAACAATAATAACAGACAAACAAGTCATTTTACAGTGCAATTTTTTTTAAAATAATTTTGCTTAATACAAATCTTAATCTTTTAGACATACAGTATAAATTAATTTAATTAATTAACCTCCCATAGGAAGTTATTGTAATGGGTCCGATTTGTCAAATTGAAAATTTTGACATTTCTCGACGTTTCAAGGTCCCTAGAGTCGAAATAAAAGATTTATAGAAAGATGTCTGTGCGTGCGTGTGTACGTAGGGTAAAGGTGTCAACAGTGGATCAATTTTTACATCTTGGGCTGTTAAGCTCGCATTTATAATAGTAGCCATGACATTTTTTTTTCACAGCATTTTCAATATATTTTCTTCAATTTAAAGCCTAGTACGCTGCTGATGCGAAACGAAATTTTTCGGCAGTCTCCAAGTGCAGAGCGAAATTAAATCGAAAACCACAGCGGAAAAATATTTGTGGAGAGTTCTGTCTGGAAGTTGAAGTTCAATTTTAAGCCTAGTACGTTGCTGATGCGAAACGAAAATTCCCATACAAAAATGACATGACGAAATCATAAACGAAAATATTCGAAAAATTTTTCAATAAATAAATAAAACGTCAAAATTTCGCAAGCAATTAATATACCGGGCAATTAAATTGAGAACGAAAAGAGTGGAGAATTGTACTACGAAATCTAGTACAGCTATCCACTAAAATGACACATTTCGTCGTTCAGCAGCGTACTGAAAAACGAAAAGCACAGCGAAATTTTTCGTTTATGATTTCGTCATGTCATTTTTGTATGGGAAATTTCGTTTCGCATCAGCAGCGTACTAGGCTTAAGCAAAAAATTTCAAAACTTTATGCTTTCGATAAAATAAAAAAAAATGTTTTTAACTTACCTTACCACATGATTCACATGTACTTTGGGTGTACACAGTGAATCAGTGACTGGTACACAGTGAATCAGGGATGTTAGAACAGTCTTTTAAGAAAAAACAATGTTATTTAGTTTTATAATTATTTTTATATTTATCAGTCATATTTTATTTAATGATAAAAAACTAAACAAAAATATAAACTCTTCATTTATAACAAAAAAATAATTAAAATAAAACTCTTCATGTATAAAAAAAATCACACAGCTGAAAATAAAGAAAATTAGTTTTAAAAAAAATAAGGAAAGAAAAGTAATCCATTTGATTAAAATGTATAGCTTTCTAGCGAACATCCATGTTTGAAAAGTTGAAATTGAATGAAAAATTTGAATTTCTTAGTGAATCAGTGATTCACTGTGTACCTTTTTCAAATGATTCACTGTGTACCATGTTGTTATTTTAACAAAAACATATTGAAATCATATTAAATATTTCGAACAAGTAAACAAGTTGATACAAATTATTAAGTCAATATAACCACAAATACAAATATATGACTCAAATGGAGTTACGATGCACAGCTATTAAATGAGAAGAAAAACAAATAGAAAACAAAAAATTACTTACCAATGCAGAAAACACAAACACACGAAAACAACCGACTCCGATCCAAGGGATCACGCAGACTGATGGTTTGAAGGGATGAAATGAACAAAGACGATCTTTTCTCTTTTTCAAATTTATTATAAAATAAAAAAATACATCGTGAGACCAAATGATTCACTGTGTACCCTGATTCACTGTTGACACCTTTACCCTACGTCCGTACGTCTGTACGTTCGCGACGTTTTTTTCGTCCTCCATAGCTAAAGAACCAGAAGAGATATCGACTTCAAATAAATTTTGTTATACAGATAATAAGGCAGAAAGATGCAGAAGAAAGAAAATTGCGTGGGTGGTTTTTTTACCATAGCAGTTTAAAAAAAAGGTGAAAATGTTGGTTAAACCTAAATATCTCATGAACCAATGATGCTAGAGACTTGAATTAAATTTTATAATATATATTGTAACGTAATACAAAACAATTATATTTTTGGAAAAAATCCAATTAACGGTTTTTTTATAAATCAAAAAAACTGAAAAAAAATTTGTCACCTCAAAAATTTTACAACCAAAATATGATTTCATCTCCAAAACAATTTTGTGCAACGAAGAATAATGTTTTTGACATCTGATAAAATTTTGAGAAAAATCGAATTGACAGTTTTTTTTATAAAAACTAAAATCCTAAAAAAAAATTTACTCATAGTTGGTAAAAATTGAATTTCGACGCAAATATCTTTTCAAAAACTTGAGATTAAGGCTTCAAACTGTTTTATCTTATAAGAAATATTGTTTTCAACATTCTGAAAAATGTTGAGAAAAATCGAATTGACAGTTTAAAAAAAAAAAAAAAAACCTGAAAAAATTAATAAAATTTGGTAAAAATTGATTTTCGACTCATATATCTTTTCAAAACTTTGAGATAATGGCTTCTAACTAATTTTAACTTATAATAAATATTGTTTTCAACATTCGATAAAATTTTGTGAAAAATCGAATTGACAGTTTTTTTACAAAAAATAAAAACCTAAAAAAAACAATACTAAAACTTGGTAAAAATTTACTTTCGACTCAAATAGCTTTTCAAAAATTACAAATATTGGCTTCAAACTTATTTTATTTCACAGAAAATATTGTTTTCGATATTCATATATTATTCGATATAAGAATCCAACAGTCCGTTTTTTCATAAAAAAATAAAATCTAGAAAAAATAGTACGCAAATTTGGTAAAAATTGATACATATAGACAAACTTTTAAGCAAGACAAATCGACAGACGGGATGGGAAGTTATCAGTGTGGGTCGCATCCCAGCCTCTTTTTTCTTATTAGTTTTGAAATGACTTATTGGTCTTCATTTGACTCTTATTGAAGTTTTGAAAAACCTAAAATGTAATTCCTTTAAGTTCTTTAATAATTAGTCATTCAAGTGCTTATTTCGAATCCAAACTCCGAATTAAGCTATATGTGCGCTTACACTCAGAAATACTCGTTTCCAATGGAATTTTGTATATTTTTCAATGTATTCCAAAAAATGATGTTAAAACCTTTAAACTAAGAATTCGTAGATTATTCTTTTTCTCTTGAGAACGGTTTTAGCAAAAATTATTTAGCGTTCTTTTAAGGTTATAGCATATTATTACCTACATATAATGAGGATTTTTTTGAAAAACAAGTAAGGGATTGTAGATTAGGAAAATCATAACGTATTTTACTAAGAAAAATCTACTTCATGAATTTACATAACCTTAAAAAAGCCTAACATACATTTTTTTTTTTTAATTATAAAAGGTTGTAACCCGATGTCGGATTCGTATAATTTGATTGACCACCCATATTACCTTGTTAGCCAGTGTTATTTCTTCTTCCAGTTGACATAACATGGCTAGATTCAATCAGATGAAATTCTTAAAAAAAGGCTTACTTTGAATAGCCAGAAAATATGAATCCTTTTCTTACCGTACCGTGATTGCTCTTTTTGGGCATGGCAATTAATTCCATATGCGTAGAGAGTTTACAAAGAACTGTCGATCAGATGTAAGATACTTGAACCTAGGAATTACTGAAAGACATGACTTATTTGAACTGATTTAGGTTATTTCATTAAACAAGTCAAATATATGGTTGATGGGTTAGAAGTATATCCAAAAATAAAATTAAGGTTCGAAAACGGAGAAGGCTTTCAAAAGACATATCTAAGAGGTTTTTTGAATGCTGTGATACAGGTTCAAAATGCCATAGCCCATGGACATACCGTACCGCACTATTAACTCTTACTTTCGTAGTCAACATTGCAAAAAAATCACATTCATAAGTAGGTAAAGGTAGGTAGAGTGTTTTCACAAGTAATGAACGTGTTTTTACGGGTGTATAGTCCTGGGTAGACTTAAGCATGCGGAGAACACCCTATATCTTGCCAACAATATAATCTATGTGAATTTTCCAAGTAAGTGTTCGGTTGAAAACTATACCTAGGTTCTTTGCGGTTTTAACCAACTCCATACGACAAGAATTTTAGATGATAGGGTGAAAGTATGAAAGCTCTAGCTTATTCCTAGAAACAACAACACATTTTGATTTATATTTGGGTTCAGCACTAAACCATGATTGTCCGATCAGCGATTAATTACTTCAAGGTCTTTATTTAAAGAAACTGCAGTATGTTTGATGAGCTCCAATGGACAACTTATGCATGCATAACTGAGCGTCATCAGCGTACAAAATAAAAGTGCATTGACATTAATTGAAAATAACAGGGGACCGAAAATAGATCCCTTTGGTACTCCACTACTATTAATAATAGTTCAGAAGGAGCTTTATTAAGTTTGCAGCTTGTTTTCTATTGGTTAAGTAAGAGTTAATTAGTCGGACCACGCTCGAAAAAAATTAAAACAAGTTTAAGAGTTTTTCACAGAGTAAAAAATGGTTTACTCGTACCCAAAGGCCTCTGAAAAGTCTAAAAGCACTAAAAATGTTATATACTGAAGATTGAAGGCCTTTCGAAAGTCCTCTGTTACACTCATTAATGCTGTAATATATCTATTTTTCCTACGGAAGCCGGACTACTTGGAAGTTAATAAATGTTCATGGTTAAGAAATATCGGGTGATTTTTTAAGAGCTTGAGAACTTTAAAAAAAAAAAAAACGCATAAAATTTGCAAAATCTCATCGATTCTTTATTTGAAACGTTAGATTGGTCCATGACATTTACTTTTTGAAGATAATTTCATTTAAATGTTGACCGCGGCTGCGTCTTAGGTGGTCCATTCGGAAAGTCCAATTTTGGGTAACTTTTTCGAGCATTTCGGCCGGAATAGCCCGAATTTCTTTGGAAATGTTGTCTTCCAAAGCTGGAATAGTTGCTGGCTTATTTGTGTAGACTTTAGACTTGACGTAGCCCCACAAAAAATAGTCTAAAGGCGTCAAATCGCATGATCTTGGTGGCCAACTTACCGGTCCATTCCTTGAGATGAATTGTTTTCCGAAGTTTTCCCTTAAAAATGGACATAGAATCGCGAGCTGTGTGGCATGTAGCGCCATCTTGTTGAAACCACATGTCAACCAAGTTCAGTTCTTCCATTTTTGGCAACAAAAAGTTTGTTAGCATTGAACGATAGCGATCGCCATTCACCGTAACGTTGCGTCCAACAGCATCTTTGAAAAAATACGGTCCAATGATTCCACCAGCGTACAAACCACACCAAACAGTGCATTTTTCGGGATGCATGGGCAGTTCTTGAACGGCTTCTGGTTGCTCTTCACTCCAAATGCGGCAATTTTGCTTATTTACGTAGCCATTCAACCAGAAATGAGCCTCATCGCTGAACAAAATTTGTCGATAACACGCGCGAAACACATTTTGATAATAAAATTCAATGATTTGCAAGCGTTGCTCGTTAGTAAGTCTATTCATGATGAAATGTCAAAGCATACTGAGCATCTTTCTCTTTGACACCATGTCTGAAATCCCGCGTGATCTGTCAAATACTAATGCATGAAAATCCTAACCTCAAAAAAATCACCCGATATAAGCTTGATTGAGCTTTTGAATAAATAGAGATGACAGTTTCGACCTATTCTTCAGAAAAAATAGTAGTAAATTTAAACGATCTTCTTCTTGAAGTTAAAATCAAATAAATTAGGTGGCGCAAAAGTCCGTTTAGAACTATAGGGCTTGGTGACTTACAAATCTCAACCATTCCTGTGTGCGAGTAATGTTGTCGGGAATAGAGCGGTTTCTACAGTTTTAGTAAAAGTGCTGTTAGAGATATAGCTGAAAACGAATTTTCAATTCAAGTTTATAATATCCAATCTGATTATTTGCGGACTTACAAATGCCAGTTTATTTAAGTATATGCCAATTTTGTTTTCTGCTTTGGCAGTTATTAAAATGGCTAAAAAATAACTTAATTTTTGCTGTACGTATCGCTGAGACTGTTTTGTTTTGAAGTGAACAATATTGTTGATAAAAATTGTCAACACGAAACCTCTTCCATCGCTTGCAAGCCAAATCGCGCAGTTTTATTAATGATTTGATCTGTTCTGTAAACCAATGTTTTCTTCATGGAAGGAAACTTTTAGTTTTTGAAGGAACATGCATATCGAAAAGTCTTAACACATTACTGTTGAGATATTCTACTTGTTGACCAAGTGAAGAGTGTGAAAGAACATCACTATGAAGTAAAGAGTAGTTTATGTTTTTGAAATCGTGGTATTCGAAGGTATTATTGTGAATATCTACTTGAAAGTCGAAGGTTAGGAAATTAAGCTTATGTCTGGAGAACACTTTAACCGATAATTGATCCAGCAGTGTAGGTTCGAAATTTGAACATTGAGTTGGAGTATGTGTGTTCACTGGGTAAAGATTGATATAAGTTCCTCAACAAATGTGTTTTCGCCGAGCAGGTTGCAATTGAAGTCACCACATTAGATTATGTTTGGATAGTACTCTGAAATTTCTTCTAATTTCGAAAAAAGTTGAAGAAAACAATCGTTCCTGTAAGGACTATTGAGCCTGCATTCGTGTAGTGCGGCTAAAGAAATAATTCCTGTGCTTGACAGTACGTCCGCAATTGCTCTCAATGGTTAACTGATGAGCATTCCTAGAAATACGGGTATTATAGTTGAATTGTTTGAGGATTCCATATTGCACAAAATAAAACATTGACTTTTCTTATCTATTTAAGTATCCACTTTACAAGTAATTTTATTTTTCCTTAATTTAATTTACTTTAATTCCACTGATTTTATCATTTTAATACTTAAATGTTCATATGAATCATTGATTTTGAAAGATTATACAAAACTCAATTTATTATTTTATTTCTTTTCATTTTAATTATGTATCATTATGGTATTTTTCATCTATTACATAATGTGGAAGAAAACATCAATTTTGTTTTGAAATTTAGTTCAATTCTTGATCTTGATAATGAAAATTATGTACCTTTATAATAATGATATCAGGAGATACAAGTTTATCGTGATGTCTTAAGAGATTTTACATTTATTTAATCTGTTTATTTATTATGATAAAATTTACTTTAAAAACTAGAAAATAATTAATCAGTTCTTTTCCAAAGATTACACATAGACTGTTTATTGTTGACTTTTTATTTCAATTTAAATTGCATCTTATTCCATAAAATTTGTATCATCTAAGAGCTATTTTTTGTTTTTGTTATTCGTTTAATTTACTTAAATTTGTATCTACTTATTATAATTTAGTCAAAAATCAAAACAAAGAAAAATATACTTCACAGAGGACAACAAATACAAAAGAAAAAGATCTCAAAACTAAAACAAACAGGACTGCTTATTATAACTTAATACAAAAATTCTATATCATTAATTTAAGGGAGGTCTAGAACGTTGCGTATCGGCCAGCTTAAAGCCGAACGAACTTCAACGAACCTCATAACACCCCGCACAGAGGCACTATCACATAGGAATCCGCCGCACCAGAAGATACTCGGAAAATTGCTGTCCCTCAACTCCACCACCAGTACTTGCTTCGATGGAAAAGCCAGCGTTCAGCAACCGTGTTAGCACCTGTACGGAATTCAGTTTGCAATAACCATTAAGTGGAAAGCGGATGATTTGTCGCCAATCACCCTGATTCCAGGACACCCCAGTTCGGCTGGTCTGAGTGCCTTGATTGACTTCGGGGAAGACCTCGTCGAGGAGAGAACGTTCTGCTGATAGCATAATCCGTTCACCAAGGTCTGGAGAAATGTGCAGGGCGACTACTTCGAAGTTGTATTCTGTCGAACCGATGCGGGGTGAAGATTTTATCCTTGCTGGTGGCGGAGGTGATATTAGATAGTTGCCATTTCGGACTCGGTCTTTCCGCATGGTCTCCAGCTGTTTTATCATTGCTATATTGAAGAAAAAAAAAAACATATCCTTTAGAAAAGGTATTCGGAGTGAAAAGCTAAATTATGTCAGAACTTACGTTCAATTTCAAAGTATTTTGCCTCCTCTAGCAGAAGCTCCAAATCTGGAAAGTCATCGGCTATCAAGAGCCTTGAGTTTCTCATGAAATTCAGCACATGCCTGAACATTCCTCCATCACGGTCGATAAAGTAGTGTTGCTTTAATGAATCCAGTACAATTGGTATAGAACCATTGAATAGCCGAGCCAGTTTTGAGTCTGGATATTTGGTTAGAGTCTCTAGGGAACTTGTGTATATCGTTCCACCTACATCAATATGAACTGGAGCTGTATATCGTGATGCTGCTGCTACACACGGAATACCAGTGATGGGCTTATGATTTGTATGCAAATAAGAGGTAGCTCCTGAAGAGGTACTACTGCTTCCGCCACCACCTCCTCCACCGCCACCACCAACTCCAACTGGCGGTACTGATGAACTGGCCGGTGGGGTTGGTGTTGGTGAAGATGAATTTGAGATCGTTGGTGAGACAGTTGGAGATGCACTAAAAATATTTAAAAAAAATATTGTTACTCAAGGTCAGTATTTCGTGTGAAATATACAAACCTGATTTTTATATCATTCCTGGCAAATATTCTTCCGGTGGATGAGAGATCTCGGGGTTCGATGGATTTCACGTCTCTTTCTCGTTCTCGATCCATATCGCATTTTTTTCTGGAATTACAACCAAAGTAAAAAAATACCATTAATATTTATAACTATATTGGTCATTTTTTTCAAGAAATAAAAAGAATTACAAATGTTCCAGAACTTGAAAAAAAAATCGTTTCTGGACGAATTTCTACTTGGAAGGTATAGATTTTACAATGCAACAAAAGAATACAAACAAATAGTTCTCCTTTTCCAGGTTTGATAAAAGCTAAATTTTCTAAATTAGAAAGTTTTTGTCTTTACATTTCTCGACGTTTGTACGTCCGTAAGTCCGCAAGTTCGGAATAATTTATTTCGTCGGCCATATCTTGAGAACCGAAAGAGATATTGACGTAAAATAAATATGTATATTGTTTTGCATATAATAACATAAAAAGATTCAGAAAGGAATATGAAAAAAGTTGAGAACGCTAACAACTTCAGAATTCAAAATTCTTTTGGGCAAATTTACAACTAACAATTTGGGCGTTCTTAAATTTCAAATTTATTTAGACGTTACGCCATTCGCTTTGGGGTTTATTTTGCGATTTTTTTTACTTTTTGAGCTTTGTGAAGAATTTTCGACTTTAGGACATTTTAGTATTTTAGGCAAAAAGATATAACGCCGTGCAGCAGAATTCTAGGCAGTCATTTCCACGTCGCTCACAAGAACTTGGCCTATCGCAGACCATAAAATGGTTAATTTCGCGTCTTGATTTCGGCCTGCACCCATACAAAATCCAACTAACCCATGAGCTGAATCCAAACGGCCATACGTCATATGTTCGCAAGTTTGATTTTGGAGTAGTTGAAAGTTTATCCCAATTTTGGTCGAAAAATCTTCTTTGGCGATGAGGGCCATTTTTGGATTAATGGTATACTTCTTCGAAAACAATGTTATAATTAACACATGTTGCCATTTAAACCTTAATGATATCTTATATACAACTTGTGTTATTTAATTTAAAAATCGACCCGCCTTAAATGGAAATATTTTGTTTTTAACACTTATTAAAATTTTTAGAAAAATAAAATTCACAATTTTTTGTTCTACACAAAAATGCTAAAAATTGATTGTTGATGTATTTGTAAAATAAATTAAATTTTTATAATTTTTAAATTATTTCATTCTAAGCTAAAAAAACATACAAAATTCCTTAGAATAATTAAGATCGGTATTAAATTTAAGTAAAAAAACTAACAACTAATTCAAATTAGGTTTCGACTGAGAACGAAGAAAGATATTGCCTGCAAAATTTTGTATGTCTTACTCAAAATGTTGTTATTTATGTTTATTTATTTTTAATGTAAATATTTTATATGAACACACGGACAGGAACGGGAAATAATTCTTATGAGTCGCATGCCATGCTGTATTTAAAATTTTTTCTTCAAAGGGGAAAAAACCCGAAAAAGAAATCATAGACTCTGAAACAAACATACTTCCATAGTTATTGAACATAGTTTTTTAATTGCTCAAATTTAGAAAAAAAAAATATTTATTTTTATGACCATAAAAAGTTTTCTAACAATTGCCCCAAATATGAAAATTTTAAATAATTAATAAGTTTCGAAGTTTCTTACAACAATTTTGTTTTGAAGAATTTTGTTGGATAAAAATTGCTCAAAATTATTCGTTTTTGACATCTAGTAAATTTTTTTGAAAAATCTAATTGACAATTTTACAAAAAATTAAAATCAGCAAAAAATGTTAATTTATACATACTTATTTCGTCTTATAAAAAGTATTGCTTAAATTTGCTGAAATTTCTAAAATAATCAATTTCAATCGTTTTTGAAAAGATGAAAATCCTGCCAAAAATGATTTTTAATTGAAGTGACTTTTCTAATGTCTCTAATTTATTCTTTAATTAAATTTAATATTTTAAGTGAAGATTTAGACTTCAAGTTTTTTTAAAAATATGTATTTTTCCCGACTATTGCAATTTTTGGCTAAGATGAATTCAAGAAAAAAGGTAAAATATTTGTAATTTTGTAATTATACTTCAATTAATTTGCGGTTTTAAAAGTATAAATGTATATATTTTGTAATACGTAATCGTCTCATTAATGCAAAACTATAGCCTAAGTCCAAAATTTCAAATTTTCATTTTATTTGATAAGAAGAAAGCTTATTGCATTCTGCGCTTGCCATAGCATAGCAGTAAACACATTTTCAAGTTTATTGGGACTTAAATATGATATAATTTGTTTGAATTCGAGCTGCAGTTTTCTCAATCTGCCATTTTTTCCGCGTTTCTGTAAGTTACAAAAATTAAAGAAAATTTTTAGGAAAAATCGCCAAACTTTCGTATTTATATGAACATAAATCTAGTTATTATAAAGTTAAGTTTAGCTTTACAATACTTCCCTATTTTGAAAAAAAAACCGTTGATTGAATTCATTATCCATATTTTGACATACATACATGTATTCCGAAATTAAGTTTAATCCCATTGTTCCAAGGATTCATACAAAAACATGGAAGGCTTTGCACAGTAAAAACACTTTTGTTTGAAAAATCATGAAATTCGTTTTTTTTACTTCCCCTAGGAAGTTATTGTAATCGGTGTGATTTGTCGAATTGAAAATTTTGACATTTCTCGACGTTTCAAGGTCCCTAGAGTCGAAATAAAAGATTTTTAGAGAGATGTCTGTGCGTGCGTGTGTACGTACGTTGGTACGTCCGTACGTCCGTACGTTCGCGACGTTTTTTCGTCGTCCATAGCTCAAGAACCAATAGAGATATCGAATTCAATTAAATTTTGTTATACAGATAATAATGCAGAAAGATGCAGAAAGGGCATCCAAGAAAATTGAGTGGGTGGTTTTTTACCATAGCAGTTTAAAGAAAAGGTGAAAATTTTGGTTAACCCTATATATCTCATGGACCAATAACGCTAGATACTTGAATTAAATTTTATATTATATATTGTAACGTGATACAAAAGAAATATATTTTTGGAAAAAATCCAATCAACTGTTTTTTTATAAATCAAAAAACTGGAAAAAAAATTTGTCACCTCGAAAATTTTACGACTTAAATATGATTCCATCTCCAAAACAATTTTGTGCAACGAAGAATAATGTTGTTGACATCTGATACAATTTTGAGAAAAATTTAATTGACAGTTTTTTTTTTATAAAGAATAAAAACCTAAAAAAAAACATTACTCAAAGTTGGTAAAAATTGAATTTCGACTCAAATATCTTTTCAAAAACTTGAGATTAAGGCTTCAAACTCATTTTATCTTATAAGAAATATTGTTTTCAACATTCTGAAAAATGTTGAGAAAAATCGAATTGTAAATTTTTTTACAAAAAATAAAAACCCAAAAAAAAAATTTTTAAGAGTTGGTAAAAATTGATTTTCGACTCAAATATCTATTCAAAACTTTGGCTTTAAACTACTTTAATCTTTCAAAAAATATTGTTTTCAACATTCAGTAAAATTTTGAAAAAAAATCGAATTGACAGTTTTTTTGCA
Source organism: Eupeodes latifasciatus (assembly GCA_920104205.1). NCBI lineage: Eukaryota > Metazoa > Arthropoda > Insecta > Diptera > Syrphidae > Eupeodes > Eupeodes latifasciatus. The sequence continues at coordinate 40,170,374 of OV049925.1, read as the reverse complement.
AAAAATTAAAAACCGAAAAAAAAAATTAACAAAAATTGTTAAAAATTGATTTTCGACTCAAATATATTTTCAAAAATTTGAGATAATGGCTTCTAACTAATTTTAACTTATAAGAACAATTTTGAGAAAAATCGAATTGACAGTTTTTTTTACAAAAAAAATAAAAACCTAAAAAAAAAACAATACTAAAACTTGTAAAAATTTACTTTCGACTCAAATAGCGTTTCAAAAATTAAAAATATTGGCTTCAAACTTATTTTATTTCACAGAAAATATTGTTTTCGATATTCATTAATTTTTTTTTATAAAAATCCAACAGTCCGTTTTTTCATAAAAAAATAAAATCTACAAAAAATAGTACGCAAATTTGGTAAAAATTGATACATATAGACAAACTTTTAAGCAAGACAAATCGACAGACGGGATGGGAAGTTATCAGTGTGGGTCGCATCCCAGCCTCTTTTTTAAATTGGAATGGTAAAAAAACCACCCACGCTATTTTTTTGAGAGTCCTTTTTGCATCTTCCTGCATTATTATCTGTATAACAAAATTTATTTGAAGTCGATATCTCTACTGGTTCTTGAGCTATGGACGACGAAAAAAATGTCGCGAACGCATGGACGTACGAACGTATGTATACATACGTACACACGCACGCACAGACTTCTCTCCAAAAATATTTTATTCCTAGTCTAGCGGCCTTGAAACGTCGAGAAATATCAACATTTTCAATTCGACAAATCACACCGATTACAATAACTTCCTATGGGAAGTTAAAAAAAAATTAACAAAAGTTGGTAAAAATGATTTTCGACTTAAAATTAAATCAAAACTTTGAGATATTGGCTTTAAACTAATTTTATCTTTTAAAAAATGTTTTTGTCAAGATTCAGTACAATTTTGAGAAAAATCAAATTGAAAGCTTTTTTACAAAAAAAAAACCTAAAAAAATTCACAAAAGTTGGTAAAAATTGTTTTTCGACTAAAAATCTCCTTAACAAAACTAGATTTTGAAATCAAACTATTTCATTATATGCAAAATATTGTTGGTAATTTTTAATTTTTAAGAATAATTCAACTGACAACTTTTTTAACACAACACGGAAGGAAGCCTACAAACTTTTAAGCAAGACAAATCGACAGACAGGATGGGAAGTTATCAGTGTGGGTCGCATCCCAGCCTCTTTTTAAATTTGGTTTCAACTATTTAAAGTTCAATTTATTTAAATATTACTAATAAATATGCTATTTATGCCTTCATCTTTTATATGATAAACAGTTTTTATCCATTTTCAGATATTCAACTTTAAACTTTTAATTTCCGGATATTCACTCAACATTTTTACTTTGACATTGTTATTCAACTACCCACTTCTCTGCAACAAAGGTTTGAAACTAATCATAAAAAAAATAATTTTAAAGATAATTTTTTAAAACGAACTTTCTGAAGCAATATTTTGATTTACGTTTAAAACTTTGTACTCGTCGCGAACAAAAACAATTTACACATTTTTAAGGAAGAAACAACATACCTTTTATAATTTCCTTTTAAATCTTATTCTTATAATTTTTGTAATATTCATAAAATGAACAAACATTTGGTTTGAGTTGAATTTATTTCTGTTGTTAATTTTAATATCGACACAACATATTAAAATCCCTTATATTGCCCTCCCGCAATATCTACAAAGGATATAAAGCTGTATATATGTACATACATACATCTGCCTAATCTACTATATACAAAACTTTTCCGTTCGCATATAAATATGAGGAGGCCAATTTGCAATTGCCTAAGGACTCACATACTCTCCCAACCTACACCCACTCACATCAGCCAACATACAAAAATAAAAATAAAAAAATTCTCAAAATTGCTTCAAAGTCAGTTAATAAGATTTTTCAAAAAACCTCCTCGGGTAGAATTCGTGTGCTCCTCAAGCATTAACGAAAGCAAAACCAAACCCAACCAAAATCTGAAACTTTCCTTCGTATACATGGATATACTCGTAGATCCGATATGTTACACACATAACAATCTCAAAACATCACCCAGCTAGGAGGAAAAAGGGCCATAGGAGGGTTGCTTTCCCACCAAGTTAGAGAATCTCAGAGATTGATGCATTCTGTGACCACTCGATATCTTCACCTGGGAGTAAAATTTCTCATAGGATCCAATACTTTATCAACCAATTGGCATGCAGCAGTAAAGGCGGGAAGGTATAGTTAGGGATCGAAGTAAATGTACGCGTACGTATAGCTATAGGTGGTATACTTCCAAGAGAATTTATGCCAATAAGTGATATCCCAAAACGCGCTCTGTACGCGTCTTCTTCGATTCACCTCGAGGAGTACTTGCGAAGTTGTTTTTCGCATATCTAAGCAGAGAGAGGCGAACTTTATACCAAAGGTAACCTTACAACCAAAAAAAAAAAAATACGCCTGGGAAACTTTATTTTTGATTGGAATAACATTTAAATGCATTCAGGCATTTTGTGTAGAGCTATAAAGTCATAGGTATATAATGGTTTAGATATGGAGCTAGAAAAGGGAAATCCAAAATATATTCAATATATATACAAATATACAAAATATACAATCTAGATTCATGGGTTCGTGTTACTGCCCCTGTTTTCGTTTCTTCGTGGAGATTTGTGTGTTTGTTTAGGGATTATGTTTGGGATTCGAACAAAATCGGATTTTAAAATTAAATACAAAGTAAGGTAGTTTCATCATTTAAAAAAAATCTGTTTCCCTAAAAAATTAGATTTTGCATTATTGAAACAATTTTTCTATAAGGTTTTTCAATAAGAGCGCGGGGGTAGATGTTGTGTGTAGATGTCATGGCGTTTGCTGTGTGGCACGTAGCACCGTCCTGCTGGAACCACGTGTCGTCTAGATCAACGGTTCATTTTCGGCCATAAGAAATTAGTTATCATCGTAATGCAGCGCACGCTGTTGACGGTGACCGCTTCACTAACGTCGTTTTCAAAAAAGAATGGACCAATTACGCCTCGCGTGGGTTGGTGTCGTTCCATATACGGCAATTTTGCTTGTTAACATAGCCATTCATCCAAAAATGCACCTTGGCAATAAAGATGATTTTTCGGCCAAAATTGGGGTCCTCTTCCAACAATTCGCCCAGTCAGCGAACAAACACCGTTGTCTATGGTCATGAACTTTGAGTTCCTGGGTCAGTTGGATCTTGTACGGGTGTTAGCCCAAGTCACAAAATTCGCCATGTTGAAATCTGCGAAAGGCCGAGTTCTTGTGCACGCCGAGGAATAGACTGCTTTGGGTTTTGCTGTACACTTTCACTGACCGGGGCGATGTTCTTTGCCGATCTCGCGTTCCTTGAACGTACGGGTGTTGGCTGATTGTTTACTGAACCGGTCGTCTCAAAATTGGCCACCAAATATTGAAGAGTCAATTGTGAATGGCCAACGTAAAATGGGCGCAATGCGCGCAACGTTTGCGTTTACGAATACTCATTTTGATAATAAAGTTTTATCGTGAAACTTACTATGATGATTTGGCATAAACAATTGAATAAAAAACAAAAGATTTGAGAGATGTCACCAAAAAAAAAATGGCCACCACGGGGCGCCAAAATCTACCCACACTAACTTAACTAACTTAACTTCTTCCTTCAGCCTAAACAACTGAAGCGATTTCCATTAAAGTTTTTCCAATAAGAAGTTTCTTTTTGAATAACCCGCCATTTGGGCAGCGGTCACGCTTGAAGCTTTCATTTTTTGACATTTGACAAATAAAAACAACCCCATTAATACACCACACTGCACATTGGTTTTGAATGCCTGTATATTGAAACGACACAACACATTTGTATAGTGCGCCATAGAAATCTATACTTTACTTGACGTCCTGACAACATTACTCGCACACACGAATGGTGAGAGTTGTAAGTCACCAGACCCTAGTTCTGAACGGACTGTTGCGCCACCTCATTTACTTATTGTATCATACGATTCCGTTGGAAGTCTACATTCTTAAAATGAATATTAAAAGCTTAGGAAACTATCGTCAACGAAGCAATTTAGTGGATTAGAAGTTTCAGACAAAAGGGTGTCGGAGACAAAAGGGAGGCCTGTGGCACACCAGCGTTTATTTTGTGTATTTTAAATCTGAACCTGTTCAATACTTCTTCTTTTGATCGGTGCAAAATATTATTTCTAATCAAACGAAAAATAAATACATCGAAACCAAATGCACGCATTTTTGATAAGAGAGCTTGATGCCATACTTTATTAACTGTGTTTGAAATTTCAATTTAAAAATAATCATACTTCCTTCAAAACGTTGTTCGTTCTTCAAGGTATTTCTTAAGCTGATAATTGATCAACGTTTCCATGATCTTGAAAAGAAGGGACGTAAGTGCAATTGGACGATAGTTTGAGGAAGGGGAGGATATGCTTTTTTAGGGACAGGCTGGAAAAATGCCATTCTACTCCCATCCACTTCGAATAGGACTTGCAGTGTAGATAAAACAGCTTCTGCAATGGTTTTATCAGCTCTGAAGAACACGTCTACACAACTATGGGAGGGAGACTATCCGGGCCATTGAATTTGTAAATGTCAAGATCTTTAAATACTTTTTAGCCACTGTATAAGTGAAAGAAGATTCCTCAAATAAAATCGTTTACCCGCTCAAGGAGGAGTCATATCACAGCAGCAAACTGTGCAGCAAGCAAATTGGCTTTATCAATTGAGCTTACAATTAACTTTATATTTTTATATTTGAAGCAACTTGAAAGAAAATTTGTATGCCAATGGGCTGCAATTAATTTCAAGACGTTAAAGATGGAATTCGTGAAGTTATAGACAGCCAAAAATGAGTAAATTGATATTGAAAAAATTTCATGGCAAGGATATGGTGTTGCCATTTGGCTGAGACTGTTTTCCATTGTTGAAAGCAAAGCTTGTAATCTTTTCAAAATCAAACTCCTTATTGGAAAACCATGTACAATACTTCATTAACTGAAGCTGTTATATTTTAAAAACGAGGTTCTTTTTAATTTTGATAGCATTTCCAACATTTTAAAGCTTTTCTTAAATTTTCTTTAATTTTAGTAATTGTACACTATAATTAAATGGTGTTTGAAAAGTTAAGCAACATTTGAACTACCAAAGCAAAGACTTTCTCGTGTAGTTTAGAGTTATCTGATAAAAGTTAAAATAAATAAATAAATAAATTAGGTGGCGCAACAGTCCGTAGAGAACCAGGTCCTAGTGACTTACAACTCTCAACCATTCCTGTGTGCGAGTAATGTTGTCAGGGATGGAGGGGACCTACAATTTATATGCCGAATCCGAACGGCTAATTTGAGAATGCACTTTTTCATGACAAGAATTACTCTTGGAGAATTTGTCAATTCCTCGCAAGAGGCAGTACCCGTGAAAACTCTTTTTTTTTAATTAAGGTGGCACAGGCAGGGATTGAACCCAAGACCTCTCGCATGACAGTCCAACGCACTAACCATCATGCCACGGGCACTACGATAAAAGTTAAAATGTTTGAGTAAATTGATGCGACTCAGAGTGTTAGTTATAAGATTCTTGTGTGAAAACATTTTATTTTGGCTTTTCAGGACCTTGAAGGCGACTTAAAGAACATGTTTTCAAGTAATAAAGTTTGAGCGAGGACTTTCCACAACAATTTTCCGGCTCGGAATGTTGCATACAACATACACCACCTGCAACGTAGTAGAGTAGAGTATATATCCTGTACTGAAAATATGATGGAGCATCTCATCTACAACCTAACCAAAACCGAACTGAACCGCACTTCGAGATCTTAATATGTTTACGAATATTCGAAATGCCCTTGGTGGCTTGACTTCTTGTTGCCTTTTATTCCCCATGCACTACACTAAACTACACCCTCCGTCTTTCTTCCTTCGTTACTCGTTCTCGTAGAATAACTTTTTTCTCGACTTGGATATGGCTTTTGGTATAACCTATACAAGTTATAAAGTATCATATCCCAATATTGGATGGAAAATCGGAAAGGGCAAATCTTTCTCATGCTACATATAATCCGCCTGTTGGCCACCATCTGATGACGACTTCTTCCTTTTCGTAAGGATTTCCCTTCGCTCTCCGCCTTTCCCTTCATCTCTCTGTTGACTCCCAAAATTTGCCCTTTAGCTAATCTGTTCGTCTATCCGACATCATACAACCCAATGCCACCCAATCTGGGAGTCGTCAGTAATGTATAGGTATACTCGTGTGTGTGATGTAGCAGAGCCAGGGCGACGGAACACGACCAAGGAGCCCATATCCTCGTACCATAGCAAAGCCAAGCAAAGCAAAGCGTAACGTTATGGCATTGCCAGAGGTGTTGGGATTCAAGTGGGCCGCAGCCCAACTCGATGCTTGATAGTGTGGTGGCTGATGGTGGATATGGTTGGTATAAGGCAGAAGGGTATAAGACCGACTAATGGCTCATGGCACTGGTGTTCACTCTCCTTCTTTCTCTGTCTGTTTCGTGCATGGCAATCGCTTCCTCTCTTGTGCGGTGCTCCTGGCTCCTGGGTACAGTTCGCTTTGGTTGAAGATATTTTTTTTTGTTTTTTAATTTTTTTTTTCTGAAAAAGTTTTGAAGGCAAAAACCTTATCTCAACTTTAAAGTATACGAGCTTTAGTTGTTGCCTGCTGCTTTGCCTGCTGTGCCTTGCTGGCTGGCTGGTTGTCTCCGCTGCAACCTCTTTCAATATACCACCATCAGCATCAGTTCGAGCACCAGCACCAGCACCAGGCGGCTTGCCTTGCCCTGTATAACATGTGTGCCCAAGTGGGTTTTCGTTTTGGTTCATAGTATATTCGATCGACTTGGCTTAGTGAATATGTGTGCGTAATCGAATGTATGTGTGTGTATGTTGAAAAATACAAATGTGAACCTATACAAACATTGGGTCTGAGTACACAAATCTAAAAAATCCTTGAGGCCAAGTTAAGAAGAATTTTATGCCGTTGGCCATTTGGATGGGTTTCGAATTAAATCTCATCTGATGATGATGTACAAACATACTCTTATACTATATACCATATATATGTACCTCTATACCGATATAGCATATACTTTAGAACATTTGAGGCATTCTCGTTTCGTTACAAATCTACACATAAATGGATGTAGTATAAGGAAAAGAAGGTAGGTACATTGGCAGGTAGATAGGGAGTTTTATTAGAAAAGTTCAGAATTGGGGGTACTTGTTAATATGTACAACTGTAAAAAGAAACGAAGTATTTAAACTCATTTTTTTTTCGGGAATGATCACCATCATTTGAATTGTGGTATGTAATTAAACATATATAGATACACGTTATATACACGTGTGAAAAGGATTCAGACACTTTTCGAATCCTTAAGAGCGATTTTGTAGTGTTTTGGGGTATGCACTCGGTTTAAAAGATAATCCAAGAAGAGTTTGGAAAAAAGGGGGCACAGGAGGAGGTACTTGTCCGGTGGTTGGATGTCAGATCTAGATTTAATCGCTATTTTTCAAGGGACTCTTTTTTAATTTATAAACAAAAATAAACAGATTTTCAACTAGAGGTTTTGTTTTGAAGAGCTAACTTTTTGAGCTAACTTTGTAAAGGCTAAAATTTTTTGATAGTTAACAAGAAAAAACTGCACCATTGCTTAAAATTGGGAATACTGTTTGCTTCAACAGCGTTTAAAATAGCTAAAATTAATTTCAAAAATGTTGAACATTTTGCAGTTTTCGTTCTCAATTTTACATCAAATGTGTCCTGACCGTGTTAATAAACAGTTCACAATTAGCCATTGAAATCTTTATAATTTAACACAGTAAGTTTTTTTTTTTCTTTTAGACCATAAGAAATATAAATTCTATAAGCCGATTTTTGAAGTAATCGATGACATACAGACTCAAATGTCCGAATTGGTCATTGAAAATATCACCAAAGAGATATGGTGCCACAACCGTGGATGATATCGTTTTCCAATATTAATGGTGTACCTTCTTTTAAATACTAAAACAAAAATCTATTGATTTTACCTGTAAAATACTAGTATTCAAAATGAAACCTCTTGCTGAAAAAGGGATTTCTACATATTTTATATTTTAAGGTGGCTTCTAAAAGTTTGATTGGAAAAGTGCCTAACTGTAAGCATAGTTCTAAAATGATTGAAAATTCAAAATAGTGTTGAATACTATTGTTGTAAAAACATAACTAGACTTAAATATCAAACTTTCGTTAGACATGAAATGACATGAGTTTTTCAATAAGGTCGGGTAGATGTTGAAATGGATTAAAACAATAAAACAAAATAATTTTTGTATTTGAAAGGCGCATGTATGACATTAAGTGTGAAATATAACATCATTCAAATGCCCGCTTCGGCTTCTAACGGTGGCATGGAGCCAAGTTGTCCCATTTTCAATGACTCTTCCGCATACCACATGTCATCTAGGGCCATATGGTTCGATTTGAGCCCTAAGAAATTAGTTATCATCATTATGTAGCGCTTGCTGTTGACGGTGACCACTTCACTAACGTTGTTTTCAAACAAAGTACGGACCAATTACGATGCCGCCGCTGGCTGCCGGCCCAAAATCCACACCCAACGGTAACTTTTTGAGGATCCATTATTACCTGGTGAACCTCGCGTGGGTTGGTGTCGTTCCATATACGGCAATTTTGCTTGTTGACACAGCCATTCATCCAAAAATGCGCCTCGTCACATTGGATGATTTTTCCGCCAAAATTGGGGTCGTCTTCCAAACGATTCGAAGCCCAGTCAGCGAACAAACGGCGTTGTCTAATGGTCATGAACTTTGAGCTCCTGGGTCAGTTGAATCTTGCACGGGTGTAGTTGAAGTCTGCGAAAGACCGAGTTCTTGTGCACGCCGAGGAATAGACTGCCTCGGGTTCTGCCGTACACTTTCACGGACCGGGGCGATGGTCTCTGTCAATCTTGCGTTCCTTGAACGTACTGGTGTTGCACGATTTTTTACTGAACCGGTCGTCTCGAGTTTGGCCACCAAACGTTGAAGAGTCGTCTGTGAAGGGTCACCCCGTCTACCATGAAATGGGTGCAATGCGCGCAACGTTTGCGTTAACGAACACTCATTTTTATAATAAAGTTTTATCATTTGAATGTGTTGTTCAATCGTGTAACTTGCTATGATAATTTGGCAAAACAACTGAATAATAAACAAAAGATTTGACAGATGTCACCAAAACAAAATGGCCAATTGAAAAAAATTAGATTCATTTTAAAGGGGTATTGAAGGGTATATGTACGTATTTTTTTGATTGAATTCGGGAATTATTCCACATTTGTGGAATAATCTGTTCAACAGTTCGCAGGCTTATTTCTTAAACGCCCGCTCTCAATTGTGTGAGTTGATCGTGCCTTCTTTTCCCATTTTAGAATCGCTCATGTTTGCTTATTCGATCAAGAATACTGAAAATGTTTTTACCTTTAGAAGAGAAAAAAAAGTCTCTAACCTAGAATAATTAGAAAAGATATAACGGTATCGTAAATTCTGCGTACATGGGCCGACCCTTATATATTCTGTGAGGATCGAAATAATCGAACTTTATATTCTTTTCAACACTCTCTTCATTCCCTAAATCATCTTTATTACTAATGACTCCTAGCAAATATTTTCTTCGACACTAATTCTTGTAACTTTTAATCTGTCCGCTTTTAGTAATAGTAACATTATGAAAAATCGTACATTTCATAACTCCTTTTATATCGAACAAAATAGGGTGTTCCCTCTTTATCAATTGAATAAAATAAGTTTTAAATTACAGGCTTATAACCAAGCTTTCTTCAATTCCCAAACTTTTCGAAAGTATTGTCTATACGACAATTCACAAAAAGGCAAATCTACTAAGAACAAACTTACTGAATTTTTTGTCTTAAACCCTAAACGAGTTAGAGAAAAGAAATGAAGTTGAAAACTTAAGTATAAGGCATTTGATAAAATCCATCACTAAATTATTTATATCTTAAACTTAAATCCCTTGATATTCCACTCTTTTTAATTTTATGACTCAGATTTCAACTAGAAAACCTCGAATGTACAATTGATTTCAGGTTCTCAATCTCCGATCCCATTTATCCAAATTCAGTAGGTCCTCAAGGAAACCACCTTGGTCATTTGATATTTGTCTAAACTATCAGCGACGTTATTAATGTCATTGCTTAATTCAATTGTTTCTATTCGCGCTGATGATGTGCAAATAATAAAGGTTATTTCTGCTTCGTCTGATTCTGTCCTACTCAAAAATTTCCTTGGTGCGACAAAAATTTCTTAGAACTTAATGTAGCTAAATGCCAATTCATAACATTTAGCCATAAGTGATTACATCTTTTTTTCCGAACTTACAGTCCGCACAATCTTGCCATTAATTTTTTCTCTTCTATTCACGGCCTAGAAGTTATTTGCCATATTCAATTAAGTTTTCGAGCCCATTTTGATCATATCATCAACAAGGCCAACTTAACTTTTAGTTTCATCAAAAGTCGGTCTAAAGAATTCTCGGACCCCAATGTCACTAAATCACAATACACCACCTTTGTTAGACCTCTCCTTGAATACGCTAATTAAGTCTATAGTCTGCCCATCAGAACTCAAAGAATTGATTCTCTACTCCACGGTCTTCCTTCGAGTGATAATCTATTGTACCACCTTATGAAAATTGTTTTAAACTTATTAATATGCAAACCCTCCAAAAATGCCGCACAGTGGCCCGTTTATGCAAAACTGCTTGCAATAATCATTTTTCGGGTGGGTCTATAATGCAAAACTTTTTAGTTCACTGGATTCACAAATATTTGAAGCTCCAGTAATCGAAAAAATTATTCAATTTAGGTTTGACCGTAAAGTTACTGATAGATAGATAGATATATATTTTATTTCTTTCTTAAAATATTATTTGGTTTACTACCGCTCAGTTTACACAGAGATTTGATATTAAAAATATATCTTTCTACTGAATAAGTTATTTTTACAACATTATAATTACAAATTCAAAAATAAAACATTATTATATTTTGAAGGAAAATATGACAAAAACCTTCATTTAAGTAAAACAAACATTTCATTAAGAAATACATTGAATTTTAAAACACATAGGATACGTAAAGTAATAAAAAAGTTGCATTTAATTTGAATAAATATAAATAAATAAATAAGTAAATAAAAAAAAAATATAAAACATATAAATTAATAGTAAATAAATAAATAAACAAGCAAATTATTTAGCAACAAAATCTAAAAAAAAAAACAAAAGCAGACACTAACTTAATAATAAAAAAATAAACAACAAATAATAAATAATAAATAGTAAATAATAAATAATAAACAATAAATAAAATAACAAATAATATTTTTAAATAATAAAAATAAAAAATAACAAATAATAAATAATAAATAACAAATAACAAATAACAAATAATAAATAACAAATAATAAATAATAAATAACAAATAATAAATAATAAACAATAAATATAAATAACCATAAATAGTAAGTAATAAGTAATTAAAAATAAATAAGCTCAATTAATATAAATAAATAAGTAATAAATAACAAAAATAACTAAATACATTTTTAAATGTTTATTTGCACTACCAAAGGGTTGTCAGAAATATAACAGTTCATTAAGAAATTATCAGTTAATTTTCGAATTCTTGTGCAAATCAATTCAACACATGTTTGATTATGAGGATCATTAGTTGAATAATGCCAGGGTAGATTAAGCATCATTTTTAAAATTTTGTTTTGACACACTTGGAGTTTTTTAATATGGGAGATTGCGCAGTTACCCCATACCTGACATCCATACAACAACATTGCTTGAAACACAACCTTTAGTATAATGATCTTATTTTCAGCACTTAAATGCGATTTTCTATTTATAAGCGGGTATAACATTTTAATTGCAATATTAACTTTTTAAATTATTTTACTAATATGTTCTTTAAAGATAAGCCGCTTGTCAAGGTTTATTCCTAGATATTGCACATTGGACTCCCATTTTATAGTAGCACCGTTGACTTCCAGCTCATTACTAGGAAGAAATAATCGCTTTCTCTTTCTCGTGAAAAAGATTGATTTTATCTTTCCAGCATTTAGTTTAATTTTCCATTTGTGATAATATGCATTTTGAAGATTGGTCTCAATATTGAGACCAAACTCATACGAAGAGAGCATGCAGGTGTCATCTGCATAAGTCCCTGATTCACAATAAGGTAACTGTGGAAAATCAGACGTGTACACATTATATAATACAGGACCAAGAACTGAACCTTGAGGGACATCATACTGAATATTAACTAACACGGATTTACATTTATTAACGTACACTTGAAAACATCTTCCTGATAAAAAACTTTGAATTGTTTTTATGAGAAAACTTGGAATCGAGAATGTTTCCAGTTTGTAAATAAGAGCATTATGCCAAACAGAGTCGAAAGCTTTTTCGATATCTAATAGGACCATACCTGTAGATCTTCCTTCAGAACGATTATTTTTGATAATGTTACAAATCCTAAGGACTTGATGTGAAGTACTGTGGTGGCTCCTAAATCCAAACTGTTGGTCAGGAAAAATATGTTTTTCTTCAATTAATAAGTTGAGTTTTTTTTAATACTTTTTCAAACTACTAAGAAGACTGATTGGCCTATAGCTACTAAGATTTTCCCTGTCTATACCAGCTTTCAATATTGGTATAATCTTCGCTATTTTCCAGGTCTCAGGAAAGTATTGATTCTTCAAACAGGCGTTGATAATAAACGTTAGATACATTCTTCCTGACTTGGGTAAATTTTTGAGGTATACATTTTCTATAATATCAAGTCCATCGGTTTTCCTTACTCGCAACTCTTTTATTATAGCGGAAACATCATCAACAGATACGTATTTATATTGAGGTGTTTCTGTTGTAGAAGATAAAATTCTTTAAGAGGCACCGTCTACCAAACTTATAGTATCTAGTAAAGTTACTGATATTCTCTTTCTACACCAGCTTTTAGCAGCGACCATAAACTCATAATTTCTTCTAGAAAAGATTCCCATTTATACTAATCTACGGAAAGTCAGACATGGCATTCCATACAAATTACGGCCTTTTTGAACCTATCTCAAGAATGCCTTCCTTCATAAGAAACAATCTCTACAACTCGCTCTAAATTTGTTTTAAGTTTTTCGTTCATCAAAAACGAATGTGTGGGCCTTTGGGGGAAAGACTACATATGTACATACTTAAAATAACACAAACAAAAAAGATTTAAGTCTAGGTTTAAGTCTTTTTTTGTTAATAGCGTTAAATGAATAACGTACAAAATTTATTAAATTTGATTTTGACATTAAGGATGGTTGTAAATCCCAAGATTTGTGTTCCTTGCGAACTGTTGAAATCATACAATTTAGGGATAATGTTTTTAATTTAAACATTGTTGCATTATAATTCTTATCTGGCTTAAACTCATATTTCACTGTTTCATCCTAATTGACTAAAGATCTTTGGAAGTGCTTTTAATTAACCATAAATCATTTTTTTGATTTTGAATGCTCAAACCCATCATAAGCCACAAACCGTACTAATTGACACTTTAAACATTAAATATAGGCACACAAAAAGGATATTAATTTAGAAAACAGAAAACTAATCAGCCATGCATTATGATTAGATATTGCTTATCACTTTTCTCTGCTCTGCAACTGAATACTGAAACGATGATGCACATTCACAATAACAAACCAAGGCAGAAGCAACATCATCCATGAAATTGAAATATAGCGATAAGTGCATTTCGCAGGAGCGCATTAGGAAATGTGGCAATTAAGTGAAGTGTAAAATTACAACCACAGTCTACATATATGTATGTATGGATGTGTGATGATGATGATGATAATCCTGCCACTTTCAATTATTATGTCTCTCTATCCCTTTGAACGACAACGACTGCAAGGATAACGATGACGAGGACGATGACTACGACAAGCGACGCGGAGCTACGACGACGCACGGTGCTCTATTTTGAATGGATAAGGCATCTGATTTTTCCTTAAATGATGTTCTGTTGATTGTGTGTTTGTGCGTTTTGGTTGCATCATCAGACGAATGCGAATTGTGTGTATATGCGTGATCATTTCGCATGATTAACCTCGACAACACAAAAGCGCATCCTTCCACGTTTCACCTTTCATTTGCAATGACTGCACATTAAACAAACATACACCACCACACCATCCATATACTTATGTATATATATTCAAAGGTTCCTCTCTTATTCCTACAGGATAACAGATAGCACAGTAGTTATAGGTAACCAAACACGTTAATGGGTTTGCTCACGTGTGAAATCTGGAATTTGGCAGGATGTAAGTGCCTATATCCTTGCACCATTCACATTTCACAATTCAACTTCAGGTTTACCCTCTTTGGTTTTTATATATGTCGGCAATTTCAAACGCGCCTCTTCCTTTTCATATTCGTACACAAAATCGTTTGTCGGCTCGTTTGACTTCCAAATTTTAGATTTTAAGCTTACTGGAGTTATCAAATTTAGTCAATTAAAATACTTCTCGATAGTCAAAGTCAGACACTAAGAGGTGTGCATTCACATCATTGCACTCGTTATATATTTCGAAATACAAAAGCATAACCAAACCACGATGCATGCACTTTTAAATTTAAATTAGTTCCTTTAACATTGTGCAATCAAATGTACATTGTACATACATTCCTACATATTCATAATTGTGGAAAGAAAATTTAAACCAAAATAAAAATTGATTGCGCCAAAACACAGAAAGCCAATCAAATCATGCGTAAGGTTGAAATAACCAAATTTATTGACAAGGTCTATTACAAACGACTTTACTACATATATGCAACTTTGTATGTTAAATGAACTTTTCTTGGAAAAATATTGAAAAACAATTTTATTTTTATTTAAAATTCCGAACTATGTACAACGTACAACGTCTCTTACTAGAAATGGGCTTATTTTTAACTTCCCATAGAAAGTTATTGTAATGGGTCCGATTTGTCAAATTGAAAATTTTTACAGTTCTCGACGTTTCAAGGTTCCTAGAGTCGAAATAAAAGATTTTTAGAAAGATGTCTGTGCGTGCGTCCGTACGTTCGCGACGTTTTTTTTCGTCGTCCATAGCTCAAGAACCAAAAGA